>JAWZYV010016833.1:0-1375224 GCA_038373885.1 Cheiracanthium punctorium | reverse complement strand
GAATTTTTAAAAATTGCGAAAAAAATAGTGCCTTTTCCAGCGTGTTTTGACTTTATAAGTTCGCAGAAAAATTATTTATGCTAATATCCTTTAAAAATTGATAATAGTTCGGAGTCGACAGTTTTCTCGCAATTAAAAATTTAATTTTGCTTGCATAATAATTGTCACTGTGGTTAGGGGCTAAGAGATTCGGCTTCTCCCGTGACGTGCGATTTGAGATAGTTGCACCGATGATAAGGAAACGTTAGCATTTATAACAGATTCAAACTTGTGAAAGGAAGCCTAGTTTTCGTAACGCCCAGTACGTTTCACTGACGAAGATGATGAAGAAAACTTTTAATGTTCGATGGAACATTTTTGTCAAAACGACGAGACATCATAAGTAACCTATGCACATATACATATAATGATGTAAATTCAAATAACTAGAACAGTGTGGTAGCGCTACGTAAATTCATTTGGGCTGACCGTTTTTGAATTACAGGCGTTAAACCCCCCTTTTCGCCAAGTTGGCAAAAATTGCCCATGTTTGACAATCGATTGTGGCTAAAACCGTTGAACTGAATTTAACTTTTAAGGACTCATTAGACGCGGAATTTTATGTTCTTTAATTTTGTAATGAATCACTTTTCGGTATTGATGCACCGTTTTTCAAGGTAATGGCGAAAAAACTGAAAAACTTGCCAAAATTTTTCGGTTTTTTTGGCTCCTAAAAGTGAAGCCCACCTACTTCGCCACTTTACTTCGCAAAAAACCACCCAGCACTTACTGGGGATGGCCGACGGTAGATTAAAATCCATCTCCAGCTCCTGCTCTATTTTTTCGGGCAGCTAAAGTCTAACTTTGCCTGGGCTACATAAGGGGAAAACAGTGTGTGCAAATTCACAAATATATATATATATATATATATATGTATGTATTTCAAACATTCGTTTCCAAATTTTAGGACAATTTCACTTTTTTACTCTTGATTTCGGCATTCCGACATACATCACACACACACACACACACACACAAAAAAAGTAAAGTACGGAGTGATAATCATACACAATACTGTAGTAGTAATTAAAACAACTGTTTTAAACTAGTAAAATACCATATTACAACATGGCTGTCTGCACAAGCAGCCATGTTATTTTAAATATTTCCCAAACATATTTTAAATGTACATATTTTAGGTAGACTTGACTTTAAAAATCAATTGAAAATTGCAGAAAATCATAACTAAATTCAATTTAAAAATATGCAAAATAAAGGTTAAATTTTAATTATTAGGTATTGGAGACTTCAGTAAAGGAATGCTCAGTAAAAGATTGTCATTTAGAAAGAGAATAAAGCCTGAAAGTTTTCTCCCTGCCTCTGTAAATAAATTTTGAAGACAGAATAATCTGAATTTTTTGTTTAATTATCCTATTTCCGGAGCAAATTAAAAATAGAGAGTATAAAATTACATTATTTCTGGGATTACCATGAGAGAAACTGCATACACTGAATGCACGAATTTTTCAAATGATACTATACAGTGCTTATAATTAAACTTCCCCTATAAACAGCAGTCTACAGCTGAAAAGGATGAGAAGATACCTCCAAATCTGCACTCCAAAATTTGAGATATGCTTAGGTGGTTTTTAAGTTTTAGTTCAGAAAATGTCTATTCAGCAGCACTTAGCAGCATGAAATCAGCCTAAATATGAGTCTAACTAGTTATAGATGTGCTCAAAAACTACTGAACAGATGTTGAAATTGTGTGTTTATTTTGAATCATCCTTTTCCAGTGTTAAATTTGCTGTTTTTTCGTGTTTAACAGCAACTGGAACATTTTTAACTCGAGCTTTTTAATCAAAATTCCCTAAGCACTTTTCATGTATAGTCTATAAAACAAATTTGGTTGCTATCTGTTCGCACGTTTTAGTGGTAGAACCCTGTGTAGGGGAAAGTTTAAGTTAAAAAAATATATTCCTCTGTTTTATGTATAACTTTATCAAGAATGTTGAAATGTAATTTTCCATCCTGTTCCATGCATATTATAGATAGAACCTTAGCAGTATATAGCCAGATATCCGATAGTTTTTATTCGAATATCCGACGGTATTTCGGATATTGATAAATCAGCCAGATACTGGATACTTGTCGGATATCCGTTACATCCCCAATTTTAAGAGTTAAAGAGTTTCTGCTGGCTTTCAAAAATTTGCATGTCTCTGGCTACATATTTTATAGCCTTATGCATAAATGTAGATTTTAGAGACATGAAATATAAGGGTGGAAAGAAAGTCAATCAAGTTAATTGAGTCAATCAAGTTAAATTTAAGATTCTTTAACAAATTTTGCTTTTGACAGGCTTGCTCACTTTAAACCTGGTGATTTAAAAAAAAAGCGGTTTTAACTAGTGATGCAACGGATATCAATTTGGCCGCATACCAAATATCTGGCCAGACTTTCAGCCGGTTATCCGGCGGCAGTATGTTTTCTTCTTTTTTTGTTTGATTTTCATAAATTTCCTTAGATCATTGAGCTATTACTTTTTTTTTCTTTAAATTTTTTCAGTAGTTTCTCATTAATTTAGTTTCATAATAAGAAATCCTTTTGGGATTCTTTCCATGAATTTTGAACCAGTTTTACTGCAATTAAAGTCATACAAATAACAATGTCATGGGTGTTCTCCCTCAGGAGTTAGATAAATATCGTACAATATCAGTTCTTGAAAGAAAGACATTTCCATTCAACTGATGGAAAATCAATGTAACAAAGTCCCTTACTTCATCAAAATTAGGTAGTGGGGGGGGTGTCATTTTCTCGCCAGTCAATAACTAAAGCAAAGTGCACTATTCTCATAATCAGGGTCAATTTATGGGGGTGAGGAAACAAATTCTTTAGAAGATTGGAAAACTGTGCTTTTGCAAAATGATTTCGTCCAGTAATTTACTCCAATCTTTAAAAAAAAATATATTACTCAATTCCCCTCATTTTCTGTAAATGATAAAAATAAAAGATTTTCACAAAACGTTGTTTATAATTTTTTTTTATTTCAGTTTTTAGAATGTATTCATTTATTATGTTTATTCATTTTATTTCTCAGTATATTATTTTAGGCCGGATGTACTGCCGGATATTTGTAACCTCCGGCTACTGCCAATTATCCGGCATATTGGCCGGTTATGCCGGAAGCAGTATGTTTGCCGGATATCCGTTTCATCTCTAGTTTAAACCTTTTTTTTTTAGATTAAATTCTTGTTGTTTGATGTCAATTTAGGTGATGATCAGTTTTCTTTATTTGTTCAGTTCCTCTTTAGCCAGGCATTTTGTTTCTGTAATGGCAAATGTTATAGCATGGTAATTAAATCATCCATCAATTTTATCCTTTCTCCTAACGCCTGTTTGTTCCTTCTTATAAAGTTTAAATCCTCCTATCTTTATCCCTTGTGTTTTCAGAGATCGATCCAGGAACTTTTTCCAGGGTCCCATTTTTGTGAAAATTGCTTATTTTTGTGAATTTGACTACTTAATTTTCATACCAATTTTTAATAAAAGGTCACCTTTTTATTAAAATCCTAACTAATATTATAAATGCGAAAGTGAGTTTGTTTGTTTATGACGCTTTCACGCCTAAATCGCTGAATCGATTAGGATGCATTTCGGTTTAGATATAGATGGGACCCTGGAGTTGGTTATAGGCTACTTAGAATTTTAGTTTTTTAATTACTTTTTTAATTATTAATTAAAAACCGTTTTTACGTTGCCATGCTTGGCGAGTTTCGCCCGTATCATATGATTCATGTTTTGAGCTAACAAGAATGCTATTACTTCAATAAAGAAGCACGTGCATCTGAAAAACATTAAATAATACGGAAATTATGCCAGTTTTATGCCAAATATATCTATCTCTAATAATAAAAATGAATGTTCTCCAGACAAATCTACAGAAAGCAGAGCTTTGAAAATTTGAGCATGCCTGGACCCATGACTTCGGTAAAGTGTACCTGAGGCTCGGAAATTTTAATTACTTTTCTAACTATTAATTAAAAACCGTTTTATCGTCCGCACAAAATGATTTATGCTTTTGAAATAAAGCAGAAATTCTATTTGCAAAATCACATGCATTTGAAAAACATAAATAAGTATGGAAATTATGTTGATTTTACGCCAAATTAAAAAGCATAAATAAAGAAAAGTGTACTTACGTATTATCCCGGCGGTCCGCCAAGACGAGCGATTTTTTTGCCGAGATAAATGCCGGGCACATGAAATTATTAATGGTTTTGAATACGATTGGCAACAGTTTGGCAACTCATTTGACGAAAAAACAGTTTGGCGGGAATGACCGCCGGGATAATAGGTAAGTACCAAGAAAAGTCCAGATGTGTTTCTTAAAGTTCGTAAATTTCCAAATCCTACAAATAATATAAATGTGTACGTTTATGTGTTTGGATGTTTTTGACTGAATCACACAAAAATGGTTGGAAAAATTTGTAATGAAGATAGCTCATGCCCTGGATTAACATACAGGACAACCTTTCAAGCATATAAGCATAAAAATAATTCTTTTACAAAGACACTCAAAATAATGCTAATGCATTGCGCTCTATGGAAATTTTGTAGCAACTAAACCGATTTTAAAACTTTCTTCACTGATTGAAAGTCCTAGGCCTATATGGTCCTAGGCCTATAGGGCCTAGGCGTATATGGAGAATTCCTCTGTGTGGAATTTTCTAAGGGATCCTAGCCCGTATTTTCGCGAGGTTTTTGAAAAAAAACACGGAAAACTGCGAGCGGCTAGGTCGACAGGCGCGACCGGTGTTTGAACCTGGCACCTCCCGCCTTCCAGGTTTGAGAGCAGACCCTCTTAGACACTGGGGGGACCCTGAGTGTTATAGGCTACCTTTTATGCATATATCACAAATAGTTCTTTTACAGGGATACTCATAAGAATTACATTACGCTCTATGTGTATCTCTGTAAGTACTGAACCGATTCCAAAACTTTTTTCACTGATAGTAAGCTACACTATTCTTGAGTATTATAGGCTAAAATTAATGCATGTAGCGCAAATAGTTCCTTTACAGGAACACTCAAAATAATTCTAATACATTACGCTCTATGGGTATCTCTGTAACTACAGAACCGATTCTAAAACTTTTTCGCTAATAGAAAGCTGCACTATTCCTGATTAACGTAGGCTAAAATTCATGCCTATAGCATAAATATTTCTTTTACAAGAACACTCAAAAGAGTTCGCAAATACTGTCGTAACTGTCTCTATTCGCCAAATGCCTGAAAAAAATCTAAATTTAGTAATTTTACATACTCTGTTATTTTAAATGAAGTATACTACCATGCATTATACTTCATTTAAAATAAGTAAAAAGCAAATAATATTTAAATGCAGTTTCTTTAGTCGCAAACATATTTGTTAAACACACATGCTTCGTTTCTCTCGGGACCTAATTCTAAAGCCAACGCGGACGAAGTCGCGGGTAGCCGCTAGTAATTTATAAAACAGATTACAACGTAGAGTGAAACGCCAATGAAGGGCCGTTTTAATCGACTGCATTTTTGTGAAGAGCCATTTTAATAGATTGTATTTATGTGAAGGGCCTTTAAAATGGACATAATTTTCGTCTTCATTAGCCCCTGGTTTTGAAGATGTTATGAAGTGCTTTATAATTGATGCGAATGCTGTTTTCGTTTTTTGCTGATTCATAATTAGTTTTTTTTCATTACAGAAAATGTTTTGCAGCATCGTCTGAAGGAGACCAGGCCCCACCAAAGCAAGGTAGGATATCTTCCACTGTGGCTGGGTAAGACAAAAATTAGCAGTGAGCAAGGAGAGTTTCGCGAGCCCCCTCCCCTACCTTACTATCTTAAGTAGCAAATTTAAAGGGAGGGGGGGGTGTTCGTTTGAAAAGCTGTTTATTGTAACCCATTTTTGTTATATTAAATAAAAAAGCACTAATAAAAGTTGTGTTGACTTATTATTTTATTTAAAAAATGACAATCTATTCATAAAAAAACTATTTTTTTTGTATTCTATATACAACACGCAGGAATGTGGGGTCGGAAATGGCCTTTTCCGTTTACCACCTATTAATAGCAAAATTAATCCGTGATTGAATAATCAATGCTGTTACTAATCAATTTATTGTAACCCATTTTTTTATATTAAAAAAACACTAATAAAAGTTGTGTTGAATTATTATTTGATTTAAAAAATGACTATCTATTCATAAAAAAACTATTTTTTTTTATTGTATTCTATATACAATACAACACGCAGGAATGTGGGGTCGGAAATGTTCTTTTCCGTTTACCACCTATTAATAGGAAAATTAATCCGTGATTGAATAATCAATCCAGTTACTAATCAATTTTAGTCAGTGCTTTCTGCGGCAGATCCATTAGTTTTTGGCGAACCATGATCGAAAAGTTCACTATTATTCCAAAGTGAATGTATTAAAACAAGTACGTGAAAACAACGTTTCCGATCCACATTGCTGTGTGATTTTGGACATCTTCGTTCTGTCTACTACCCCTTACACGTTCGGAATCACCCTGAATATAAAGCCACATTCTTCAGCTTGAGGAATGAAAATTTAAAAATCATTAGTGTTAAAAATTAAAAAGAAAATTTAGAACATAAAATTGATATATATTTTCTTCCTCACTCGAGAGTCCTTCTAGCTCGGGGTACAAGACATAGTTCCGGTGGTATGCTAAACCCTAATTAAGAAATAAGAATGACTGCTTTAAACAGTATTTGAAAATATGTTTTTTTCCCCCATCACGTTATTTAATTTCATTTTTACGCTCTTTAATTTAGGTACATAGTCATTTTTAAAACTCAGTATTTCAATTCTTTTTAAAATGTTTCACATTATTAACTTGTAAAATTACATAATATGAGATTGTTCGTCAATCCGTCCGCCTTTGATCGACAATATAACTCAAAATAATATTTGTAGAGAAAAAAAAAGAATTGTCAGGAGTCTTAAGGTGGGTTGACTCTTTCTTACTGCTAGCGTAAACATCATCTTTCTTTCTGCAAGAAATCATTTTTATAGTATAACTAGCTGAAGTACCCGTTCTTCGCACGGGAATGAATGGACTTTTTGATATTACGATTTGGGGTGATTACTATTTATTGTAATAAAGAGATATGGCAAAATGGATATCGCATTATATTGTGTTCAATAACCATGCATACCGAATTTCAAGGCAATCGTTTGTACGGTGCAGAAGGCCATGCGGCGTAGCGCAATCTAGTGGCGAGTTTTAGCAAAACGGATACGGCGAAAATATTCTTCGCATTCAGATATCGATGAATACGAAATTTCAGGACGATCGGCTGGACAGCCCTGAAGTTCATGTGTTGACGCGACATCTAACGCGAAACTCTTCCCCGTGTTCAAATATCTATGTATATCTATTTTCATAGCGATAGTTGCACAGTCAAGAAGTGATACACTGCAGCGCGATCTAGTGGTTAATTAAAGTAATGATTTGCTACAGTGCCGTCAAGTGGCGAGTTATAGCAAAATGGATAACGCCAAAATATTCTCATTGTTCAAATAGCTATGTATACTGATTTTCATAGCGACCGTTTGAATGGTCAAGAATTTGGCCTGCTGCAGCTTCATCTAGTGGCTAGTTAAAATAATAATGCATTGCAGTGCCATCTAGTGGTGAGTAAGATCAAAAGGAACACAGTTAGAATATATTCTTCGTGCTGAAATGTGTAAGTATAAGAAATTTTATGCCGATCGGTCGAACGGTATAGAAGTTGATGCGTTGCAGCGCCATTTAGCGGCAAATTACAGCAAAATGGATACTGAAAAATATTCTCCGTGTTCTAATATCCGCGTGTACCAAATTTCATCGAAATCGGTTGGACGATATTCGCATAGTAAACGGCTAAACGGAACAGAATTCGACGTTCTGCTGCGCCACCTAGTGGCAAGTTCTCAATGATAAAAGACTTAGGTGAACCAAATTTCATGGTGCAACGGTGCTCAACGGTGCTGGAGTTTTTCAACTTCATACACGCATACCAACATTCATTTTTATCTATAACCAGTGTCATTATATATCCCAGTCTCAAATAAAATCCAGTTTCAAATATAAGCCTCGCCAAAGTGCCAACATACGCCATTTTGCAAGCGTTTTTTCAGGAAATCATTCAAAGCATTGACTTAGCAGCAATCAATATGGGAAATGGTTCGACCGCCAAAAAGTAAAGCACCCATTTATTTGAAAAGTGGAATCCCTTAATACAGCCGAATTTTTTAAAATTATCAACTATAACGTGTTTTATTCATCGTTACTCCGATGTACTAAATGAGAAGATTTCAATTTTCTGAAATTTGGCGGAATTCCCCGAACGTAAATCAATGTACTCAATTGGCGAGAATTCTGAAGATAGATCGCTTGAAATCCCTTAATAACTGCGTTATTTCTTCACGGATCATTAAAATTTAACGCTGTATTCTAATAAAACCTTTGCACTTGTTTTCAAAAATTTATTTCCTTAAGCTCTCAATAAATTGCGCCAAGCCGAAAACTGTGCAAACCGCTAGAACTCACTTTCTCAAAATCGACATTTGAGCCATTTTATTTTTTCGCCAAACTAAAAAATTTTACATATTAGCCTCGGAAATCTTCAATTCTTATTGTTTTGCGTATAAAACATTTCATTCCTGCTCCGATTTCCCATGCACACGATATTATAATAAAAAAATAATAATCTTACAGATATAAACTAACAAAAAAAAATCATTATTATTCTTTTATTTTTACTTTGAGAATTTAAAAAATTTTATTTGGCAAAATCGCCACACATGGCAACCACGATCCTTATTTCACACTTTTTTCACTACAGGGGTTACAATTACGGAAAGCTTTTTTGTGTGGATAAAAAATCATATTACATAAAAAATCTCTTAAATTCCGGGAACGGGTGGACTTTCAAAGTTTTAAAGTGGACTATGATTTATTCTATATTATTTTACATATCTGTGCAAAATTTCAGGCTGATAGGTCCATTTTTGTGGATTTGTATACAAATCAAATCCACAAACCAACAAACAAACAGGATTTCATTTTTATTTATAAGATTAATAATATTAATAATAATAACAGTAAAGTCAGTTAAAAAGTAAGTAGACTGCAGAATTAATCAGATTTTATAATGTAGTTATTTATCTTCTTGGAATATATTCTCTTTAAAATAAAAATTAAGTATCCAGTGAGCAAAATTCATGTCCTCTTTTCCTTCATATTATCCAGGTTACACGGAATTCGAAATGAAGTTGAACTAATAGGGATCTCTTACACTGTCAACCCGTGACGCAGTGGTGTCGCCTAGAGGGGGGGGGGTGAGGAATTTTTTGCCATACAAAATGTATATTCTTCACTCTTTTATCACACACACGTATACATATATGTGAGTTGTAGTAGTCGTAATCCTCCCCCCCTCCCCTCCTAATGATAAATTTCTGGCTACGTCACTGTCATGACGTATTAAAAGAGAGGGGAGCGAAAAATTTTCGACTGAAGAATTAAGAAAACTGGAATGCGTGTGTTCAGTTCTATCAGTTTCTTTTGCCGTTACGAACAACTTCAATTTATTTAGTTTCGTCTCCTAGGAGAAGTGTTTGTTTACATTTCACGTTTGTTGTTATTTTTGCTCTGAGGAGAGTTTTTAGTACATACTCAATATAAAATCAACAGGATTTTTAAAAGAAAGAGTGGCCATAATTGAAGTACACAGATCAAAATTTAGAAATTTCAACTTAAACTGCATTTTTTTCAAAAGTATTTAGCGAGAGAAGTTCAAATTTCGCTAATAACGGTTTAAATCAACATCAATCGCAACACTAAAATATGCATTTTGAATTTACTAAAATGAAAAATAAAACAAGAAATGATTACATTTGAAAAATTCTGTATCTTCGTTGCAGTTTCTAGCAGCTTCAGCATGAATTTCTTGTCGAAAAATATATTTGCAGCTCATGCACACGTAAAATACTTTTCGTAACTACGGACGCCATTTCATAACAACAACGTGCAGCAATTGTGTCCTTTCAGCAACTTTATGAACCTGCTCCGTCCTCAGTTCACTTAGTTTGAAACTAACCGCACTCAGTTTTGTATACGAACGCTCTAGTTTATAAACTGAATGCACTCAGTTTCGTTTACGAACACCTTAGATGGAAACTCGTTGTACGAGTGTAACTTGATCGAACATGATTTCGTAATTAGAAAACTCTGAATCAAGTTCAAGTTCAATGAGGCTACCGAAGCCAACAAAATGTTTCGCTGTACTTAGACCAACACAGATACTTCGTTTTCGACGCGACCTTTTAATCACAGGCTCGAGGAAGAATATCTGGAAGTGTAGTAGTAGTACAAAAGATTCGTAATCACTGACGTAAATTATAAGACACAATATAGAGGAATTCTCCTGTAATTATGGGCTTAACATTCGAGAATTAGCTTGACATCCTTTCAACAAAGAGTGCGAGTCAATTTTCCGATATGGATTTCATTGTAAAGTGTTGCTCTTTATAAAAAGTAGATTATGCAGTGTATAACAGTAACTTGTGATATTTGAGTTACAATCTTTTTTTAAACTCAATTATGCCTTTTAGCCCTTTTTTGGGACGGCATTTTCGCTATCAGTCGAGAACGTTATTTCTCCTAGCCTTTATTCACGAGTATTGAACTTCAACTCCACAAAACATTTTAACATGATCAAGCAAGATGTTGATATTTCAATTTTTATACATAATGATTTTAAAAGAAGTCATCTCTTGTTCAATAAGTTGATATCAGAAATTTATCTATTATAGCTGATATAAGCAAAAATCGAAGAAAGTCGCAAAAATATCTGGGCACAAATGAGTTAATCAGTTTTTCGCAAAATTAATTCTGTCATACTCGAATATTATTACTTTCCGAACATGTACCATGTAAGGAAAGTGGTGGCCGCTTTTGTACGACAAACCAGTTACACTCGTGCTACTAGTTTCCATCTAAGGTGTTCGTAAACGAAACTGAGTGCATTCAATTTTTAAACGAGAGCGTTCGCATAAAAAACTGAGTGCGGTCAGTTTTAAACTAAGCAAACGGAGCACGGAGCAGGTTCATCTAGTGGATAAGATTTACTCGCCCCTCCATAGCAGAGTGGTTAAGTCCCTCACAATGGTAGACGGAAGGTGCCTGGTCGCGTCCGTTCGGAGTTTTCCGTGGTTTTCTCAGAAACTTAGCGTAAATATCGGTTAGGAACCCTTAGCAGAGCCTGATTATGACCAACGGGGGCCCCGGGCATTGATGAATTTTGGGGCCCCACTTATGAAATTTGTTCTATTTTTCATAAAATTTTGATATAAAAAGTATATTTAGAATAATACTTGAAATTGGGAGCCCTTTCGAGCCGGGGGGCCCTGGGCAAAGTCCTGATTTGCCCATGCGATTATAAGGCTCTGACCCTTAGACCCTCACGGACTGCACCCCTCGCCCTTGTGTTTTTTATCTGACGTGGATTTATAAACGGTTTCGGACCAAGCACACAAATCTGAAATATATGTTACACAAACAAACAAACAGTGCCTCACCATGGCACAGTGGCTGCGTCACTGGAAATGGCAGATGGGCGAAGTGTGAAGGTCCCGGCTTCGGGTCCCATCGCGCGTCCGTCGACCTAACCGTTCAGAGTTATGGTTTTCTCCGAAACTTAGCGTAAATACGGGTTAGGACCCCTTAGAAAGACCCCTACGGAGGGCATCCCCCCCTTGTGTGTCCTACTGACGAGGATTTATAAGCGGGTTTCGAGCAAAGCACACAAATCGAATATAAGTGTCCACAATAACAATAACAAACAAACAAGATTTAATTGCTGCATGTTGTTGTTGCTAAGAAATGGCATCTGTGTTTCAAGCATATTACGTTTGCTGAAGCTGCAAATAGTATTTTTTCGAGGAGGAAATTAATGATTTCGCTTGAAACTGCAACGAAGGTGCAAAATTTTCAAAGGTAATCATTGTATTTTTCATTTTAGTAAATTCAAAAATGCATATTTTTAGGGTTGAGATTGAAGCTGATTCAAATTGTAATTAGCTAAATTTGAACTTCTCTTGCTAAATACTTTTGAAAAAATGCAAGTTTAAGTTGAAAATTCTAAATTTTTTATCTGAAAAAAATCAGATCTATATTATTGAGCATGCACTCAAAATTCTCATCTAGCAAAATAACAACAGACTCGAATTGTAAACAAAAACATCTCCTAGGCGACGAAACTAAATAAACTGTAGTTGAACAAACAACTACTGAAGTAAACAAACGCATTCCAGTTTTGTAACGAAAAATCCTGCAACGAGTTTGTCATTTACGAATGCAGCCAATGTAATCATGAAAAAATCGGACTTAGAGATTTGATGTATTTACACGTTTTGAGATCTTTTGTATTCATTTAGGCTATTTTTACAAGATGTATGTGTGTATGTGAGAGAGAATCTACAACCAACTACTTAAAAAAAAATAACGGACAAAAACAACGGTAATATCGATATTTTCTTAACATTTAATGATAGTGAACTGCAATTCTTATAAAAGTTATCTTTTTATAATTCGTTTAAGCATTTTGAAAGACAAAAATTTGACGTTTTTCCGTCCATATATGGCTAATATATTATTATATATATATAGTAAATAGCTTGTTCTTCAAATAATGTATATTAAACTGAAATAAATAATTTTGTCAAATTTTCTTAAAGTTTCATGAACATAGAGGGAAAATTACAAAGTTAGCTTAAAACATTCGCAAAAGATTACGATTATTGTAAAGAAATTTTGATAAATTTTTACAAATGTTAGTTGCATTTAGAAAAAGAAAGCCTACTTAAGATTACTTATCAGAAAAAAAAGTCTTTCAAAATGTACACATAATATCAAGTTTTTTATGATACAGATAATATAGAGGCAGTTTTTACAGGGGCGTCAACAATAGGTTGGTTTTATTATTAAAATTGCTGTGAATGAAAGAAAAAATTTATTGCCACGAAGTCACTTCTGAAAAGTGAGTTAAAATATTTCTTTTTCATGCAAAAAGTTATAGAACAATTTGTCTGGTATTGTACATTATTTACATGGGTTTTCTTAAATATTGATCATACACATATAAAATAAATTACAAAGTTGAGCAAAAAGGATACCGAATTTTATGATATTGCTTAAAATTTTCAAGAGATTAAATAAGTATAAAATTTTAATTTCATACGGCTCCCGTACAAAAAATACCCAATTAGTAAGATGTGTAGTAATTAGGTGATATACTAACTTTTAGCCTTTCATCAGAAAAAACGCAAAAATCCAACGTGATCCCCCCCCCCCTTCAAAAGCCATTGGAAAAAGGTTCGAGTTAACATATATTTATTTTCATATCACTGACACTTTTTGGGGATAAAATGATCAAATTTTGCACATCACCAAGCTACAGTTCATGGCACATTTTACTATCGGAATTTTTTCGTACGAGGGCTGTATTATAATTTCTGAGACATTCATCAGGGGGTCATACCCAGAAGATAATAATTAAAATCAACAAAATAGTAGGATTTCAGTTATGTGGGATATCAAAAGAGATGTTCTCGCCACACATTTGGGTCTATCCTGCTATAGAAAACATGGGAATGAAAACACGAGATAGCAAGAATAGATGTACTTATACAAGTATGTATATGTGTGTGTATACCTTTTTTGCCGCTATAGGATCAAGTTCATGATGAAAAACGACAAATTTATTGGGTTTTCTTTTTAAACACATTTTTAAAATGCACGCGAGATTGATGTCATTTTGACGTCATGATTTAAAATTTGGTGTCAGCCTAGATGAACAGGCTAGAAGCGAAAAAAAAAAAAAAACAACAAAAAACAAACAAACAAAAAAAAAACTATGCCATAAAATTATTCTATGTTAGAATTTTGTTCTTAAGCTCCTGTAGAGCTGAATATTCTTATCATTAAAAGTGCACTAACTTTTCTCCAATCACGATTGCTAGGTAACTTACTCGCACAAACACACACACATACACCTAAAAAAATAAAATAAACTTTCCTTGTTTTCAGGGTGACTGGAAATCTGAAACATACAGGAGCCATAAAGTGAATAGCGGTGTAAGGGTAAAGTTAGTTTTTCTTCTGCCCCTTTTTATTTTTTATTGGTGAAAGAGTAGGGCGCAATCCCAGAACCATTCGACCGGAATGGTCAATAGAGGTTCCCGCGGTCAAGTGCTGACTCAGGCATCTCACTTCTTGGACATCGGATATCACTTTCTTCATCTCACAGCGAGTACTCTTTCGGATTACTGTAGCTCTCTCGGACAGTTTTGTTTTATTGTTTATCATTCTCTGTATAATTTCCTGTCAGAGGAAAGGAGAGGGGGGGGGGGCAATGGGTGTTATAGGTGAGCAGAGCCCGATCAAGACAACTGTGGGCCCTGGGCAGAAGAAAAAAAATTGGGGCCCCATGCAATAATCTTACAAAAAAAAAAAAAAAAAGAACAGATAATGATTGGTTTATACTGAAAGTTTTAAATATCTTACCCCTTCCAAACACAAATTTTGTTTTAAGTAATCTGAAATGATTTTTTAATGTAAACAAACAAATCAATTTTGAAAAAATTCCAATTTCAATGTGTTCGTCGATTCTCGAAGAATTAAAAATAAGTTAAAATTTGCATTTCGAAGATTTAAAAATAAGTTTAAATTAATTTAAACAAGTGTCAATTTTAATTATTTTCATTGTTCGTACTTTATAATTAAAAAAATCATTTTACTTATAAATTTTTTTATCCTTTCAAATTTTATTGTAAAAATATAAAAGTATAAGATGTAAGATTTTTGCGCCCCTAAAATCTGTGGGCCCTGGGCAGTTGCCCCGTTTGCCCTGCCGGTAATATGGCACTGCAGGTGAGGGGTAATTGCACTAAAAATTATTTATATCATCGTTCGTTGAATTAAACCATTCTATATAATTTTTTAAAAAGAGATTTCATCCTGTTACTTTACACAGGTTGTTTCAAAAGAACACACTTTTAACCCTTTGAGGCGCAACCCTTTCCCATTGCTGAAAAAAGGGAAGCCGTTGCCATCGCTCGACTTAACTACCAGCAAGATGGCGGACGATCGAGCGATGGCAACGGCTGCTCTTTTTTCAGCATTGGGCAATCTGTCCAGCTGTTCTCACATTTTTCCATTTTTCAGCAGATGTCAGTGCTGTTAAAAATAATTGTGACTTTTTTTTTTACGGGAAATAACGTGCTAAAAAGTAAAGGATTCTTGTGGAGCTATGTCACCCGCAACTATTTTTATAGAAATCAAATCTATTCTTCGTGACTGGCAACAGTCAAAACGTCAGAGTTTCGTGTTCCCAGAGCGGGAACACTGCGTGTTAAAGGGTTAAGGGGAGTAGGTTGTACGAGGACGAACCAGAATTTTTCAGCTATGCACAGTCGCAAACGTTTTTTTCATGTGTCAGATGATAATCATTCTAAGAAATAGCGTAAGTCCATACTCACATTTTCTCCTTCTTTTTAGAAAATTAGATAATTTTTCTTTGTTAAAAATATTGAATCTAAAAGCAACAGTGTTTTCGACACAAGAGACCTTTTAAAAGTAGATTTTGAAATAATGTGTACAATCCTAGACTCAACAAATCTTCTCACTCAATTAATTTTCGACACAGAAGTTTTTGGCTACTTGTACCTTACTCCAGGCGACTAATTTAAAAGTCGGATTTCGGTTTTTCTCAACTCCCCTTTGTTTTCACAGTTGCGAATGATCGTTCATCAACATTCTAATCCGTTTTTTTAATTGTATTATATAAAAAAATTTACTATATGCTGTGCTATATAACACACGCAGTATTTTAATTTATCCTTTTATTAATTCATTCTTAAATGAAGCTATATATAAAGGACGTATGTTTATTTCTTAGCTACAAAATCATGCAAAAATGCTATTATTTTGGCATCTAAAATTAAGAAAATGACTACTAAACTGGTGACTTTTTTATGTCAGTGAGGAAACTAATGATACTATTTTTGCCTCCTATTGGTGGACAGACACCCTTGCAGTAACTTGCCAATTTTGCTAACGCCCCCCCCCCCCAAGTTCTTCTTGGCAAAATGTCATGTAAAATTACCCCTATTAAAATGTCCCCCCCCCTTCCATAGACAATCTAAACGTCTAGCGAAAACTTCTTGTACTGGTATTGAAGTTTCTCGTGTTTTCCTTTTATAAACCACCATTTTCTCATTCGCAAAAATCGACTTAAACGTCTCAACCTATTAAAATTTGTCAAAATATTCATTTCCAAACTGATGCTACTTCTCAGCATGATTCTTTAATTATACTAGTGTATTTGACAACTCTTATAAATTGCCAATTATTTTAATATAGTTACATGATATTCAATTACTTGTGCTTATTGACAGTGGTTTCATGCCGTTTAATTAAAGTCTTATTTCGCTCTGTTGAAATGAATACGATAAATCTGAAGTAGTCTTTCCTAGTTGTGTTGAAATTTCATTTAAGATGAACAACAAACATTTTCGTCACCATATTTTCTTTACAAAAGTTATGAAGTCGTCCAATTTTCAAGAAATTTTAGGATTTGATTTTATTCAAATATATAATTTGCACTTTCATCCACAACTTGGTGTTGCTTATACTGGAAACTTACAGGTACCATTACTTAAAGCTCACGAATTTATCAAGCAACTTCACACAGCTACTACTATTGAAAATAACAATGAGAAAATTCAGTCACCTAATGCAATAGGAAACGCATATTGTAATGATGTTTCTTTTCCTGTTTTCCTTGATAAAAAGTAGTTTGAAACGAGGTGATTATCAATATTTGAAACTTAGTACAAATAATAATTACTTATGGAGAATTTTTATTTGAACCAATAGTGGTCGATCCAGGAATTTTTTCCAGGGTCCCATTTTTGTGAAATTTTTTTTTTTGTGTGAATTTCAATTAATTTTGTGAATTTTAACACTTATTTTAGTGAATTTTCAAAGCAATTGTTAATAAAAGTCACTCTATTTTTGTTAAAATAATTCATAAAACAGATTAGAAGGTCAAAGTGCCAATGAAGGGCCGTTTTAATCGATTGTATTTTTGTGAAGAGGCCGTTTTAATCGATTGTATTACTCTTTCTACTTATTCAAAGCGTTTCATATTTCATATGTTAAGCATGCTATACATAACCAATAATTTAAACAACAAGAAGTCATTCTCATTAATAAATAAAAACAAAATGTTCAATATTTTGTATTTTATTTATGGAAATGGATTGCATTATAAATAAAAATTAACTAATAATTTTGTAAAGATTTGTGTCCTTTCTTCATCAGATTTTCTTTGATTTTATCCTTCATGGATAAAATAAGATTTTGAATTTATTTCTGATCAATTAATATACACTAGTGACTTATTGAAGCTCTCAGTTCTATAATCGATGTATATTGTTGTTCATTTCCATAAACCATTCGAACAGGCTCTGCTCAAGCATTTTCCATGGAGTTAAGATATAGACTAATAGGAGGCAGTGGCGGCTCCTCCATTTGAACACATGAGCACGTGAACCCCCAAAGGAAAAACTAAAGAATAAACACATTAACAAATTAAATTTAAAACAAATATTAAGTACACTTCTAGATTTTTGTGAATTCAAAACATAAGTTTTACTCTCCCCTTTGTTATTAAATACGTTTATTATAGCTAACGCACTGTAGTGCAGGTTACTATAGCACAGTCTTTAATCAATCGCACGTGTGAACGGAAATTTCTCTTCTGAATCTCTCTCTGGGAACAGAATCCGAGAAGAAGTACGGCGCTGCTAATATCATTCCATTCACACATTTTCAATGTGCACACAGGGCCATTTTTTTGCGGTATCTCTTCCAGATTTCCCCCTGGTTTGTTACGTTCGGTCAGTTAATTAATTTTTATTTAATTTTCTTATAATTTTCTTTATTTCTATCATTTTTCACTGCATTATTTTTTTGCAAACTAGTGCAAATAATTACGATAGAAATAAAAGAAGGGTTTCGGAGCTAAAGCAATGACATTTTTCAATATTATCCTTTGCAAAAAAAAAAAAAAAAAAAAAAAGAAATAAAATGAATCAAGACAACATCTTTGCTAAAACTTAATCTTGCGGACGAAATATTACTTTGTTTTCTTTCAGTTGCGAGCATTGTTTTCCTTTAACTGTTGGAAAAGCAAGTATATTTTAATTTGTAAGATGCGTCGTATCTGCATATTTGATTTTTGAAATTTGTTTTGTGAACCTCCATTTAAATAACCCACGAGCCGCCACTGATAGGAGGATGATCTAATAAAGCAATATTTTGTTCTTCAAACCAGTTTTCATATCATTTGAAGCATGAATACGTACATTATCCTGCATAAAGATGAAACTGAAGCCCTCATTTTTCCATGCAAATGGCAAAAGGTAATTTTCCAAGGTTAAGCTGCACTCGAATGAGTTGTGACGACCTTCTAAAAGGACAGTTTCACTTCAATCAAATGTAATTGCTGTCTAAACCATCCCCCTACCAAAATTTCTACTGAATATAGATTGTAGTTCTTTCCTGAGATCCTTCTAATAGTACTTTAAATCATCTGAACTGTCTAAATTAAATGTTTTGTTGTCAGAAAACATTATATTTTTTCATTTCTGACCAATTTCTATATATTTAGCACAGTATTGCAAACGCAGTTGGTTGTGGCGATATGTCAACTTTGGAGCGATTTTGATTTTTGACCATCTCAAAAGCTGTGAAGAGCTTAAAATTTTTGTCTAACTCTTCTATAAATGACGGGAAAGCATAAATCAGTACGTATCTGTTTGAACACCAGCCATTTTGCAACGCACTTTGAAAAATCCTTCTTTTATCTCTTTACAGTCAAGCGTGGATTGCCCTTTTTATTAAAGTTTTTGATGTAATTCACTGCGTCTCTTTTATAGTTAGACTAGCTGAAGTACCCGTCCTCGACGGGTTAGTGAATGCAAATTTCCAAAAAGCAAGAACTTTCGTCAGTATTGTAGGAGTACACAGAATGAATGTAGTATGTTGCCAAAGTAAAGAAAGCGAAGTTATAATTTTTATGTATTGTTAAAATATTACAGGTTAGAGAGTAACTAAGTAATACCATTTGATTCGCTTGAGTCGTAATTATGTGATGCGCGAATGAATATTTACGCATACTGAAATAATTTTCGCAAAATCTCAAAATTTAATCAACATTTTGAAAAATTGGAAGCCTAGAATTTAAGTTGAGTGACAACCTATCCTGTCACCCAAATTCGTTTCATTCCCTGCAGTCTTTATTTCGTGATGCTGGAACAATTTTCAACATTTTAAAACGATTTTCGCAAAATCTCAAAATGTAATCAAAATATTTTTAAAATTCAACGCCTATAAATTAAGATTAGCAACTACCTATCATATCACTAAATTTCGTATCATTCGTATTAGTCGTTATTACGTGAAGTTTGAAGAAATCATCATTGAACGTATTTTGAGAGAATTTTCACAAAATCTCAAAATCTAATAAAAATGTTTTAAAAATTGGACTCCTATAGTTTATGTTGAGCAACCATCTATCGTGTGACCAAATTTCATATCATTCGCTTTAGTCGCTATTACGTAATGCAGGAACAAAGATTCACTCAGTTTTAAACGATTTTCACAAAATCTCGAAATCTGATCGATTTTTTTTAATTAGATGCTTATAGTTTAAGGTGAATGACCACCTATCATTTCACCAAATATCATTTTTTCACCTTTGCAGTTATTACGTGATGAGCGAACACAAATTTACGCAGTTTGAAACGATTTTCGCAAAATCTGAAAATCCAATCAGGATTTTTTAAAAATTGGACGCCTATGTTTTAAGTTGAGTGACTACCCATCATGATACTCAATTTCATATCATTCGCTTCAGTCGTTTTTACGTGATGCTTGAACACAAATTTACGCAGTCTGAAAGGATTTTCACAAAATCTCAAAATCCAATCAAAATTTTTTAAAAATTTAACGCCTATGTTTTAAGTTGAGTGACCACCTATCATGACACCCAATTTCATATCATTCGCTTCAGTCGTTTTTGCGTGATGCTTGAACAGAAATTTACGCAGTTTGAAACGATTTTCGCAAAATCTGAAAATCTAATCAAGATTTTTTAAAAATTCGACGCCTATGTTTTAAGTTGAGTGACCACCTATCATGACACCCAATTTCATATCATTCGCTTTAGTCGTTTTTACGTGATGCTTAAACAAAAAAAGCGTCACGGACAGAATGACAGAATGACAGACAGACAAACTTTTTTTTGAGGGTCGCATCGGATTCCCGGGTGCTTGAAACGGATAGAAATCGCAAAATTTTTGAATTCCAAGAAATGTACAGACAAAAGTCTAATTTTATTTATATAGATATACATCAATTGATCTCTTAAGCAATTTACTAATCTCAGGAACAGATTTACCATATTTTAGATAAACATTGATTTTGCCTCTTTCAATCTCGGTCAACACTAGTCGTTCACCCATCGTGACAAATGGGATTTAAACTGCTTTCTTTTGACTGAATAGAATTTTTATACAAATTCTGTGCATTGTACACAGGCCTCTTCTTTTGGTCAAACGCGCCATTAATGACTAATGAGCGAGAACAGCTACATTTTCATAAATCAATTTCCACGTTATTCCGATAGAAAAACAACAAAAAAAAAAACCTTTTTTTTACTTCCTTGTACGTAGTATAAGGAAGTAATGTGATCCCGAAAAATTTTGGGGGCCAAATTTCGACATAAAAACCGATTTTGACTACCTCTAAATTTAATTTAAAATTTTTTTTCGATGCATCTCATCGTAGGCTAGCATGCACGATCATATTAACGCGTCTGCAACTCATTTTGACCAGTGGCGAGTCTACTGTGGCCAGTTTTTCCATGCCGTCTGTACGTACGTACGTACGTACGTACGTATGTATGTAACTCGCATATCTCAAAAACTATTGGTCGTAGAATGTTGAGATTTGATATTTAGGATTGTTCTATGATCTAGTTGTGCACCTCCCCTTTTGGTAGCAATCGAATGGATAGTTTATGTACAGGACCGCCCCAAAGATTCGAAATACATTACGCTCTATGGGCCGAAATTCATTAAACTCGCCTAACTCAAAAGCTATTAGGCGTAGAATGTCGAAACTTCATATTTTGGATAGTTGTAACATCTAGTTGTGCACCTCCCCTTTTGGTTCCATTCGACTGGATAGTTTATCTACAGGACTGCCCAAAACATTCGAAATACATTACACTCAATGGGCCGAAATTCATCAAAGCGTTTTTTATAGGTATTGGGATATTTCAAACGACTCAGAAGTGATATATGCTGTAAAGAGTTAGAAAATGAATTTCTCCATTAAAAAAAGTGTCTTTATCATTTATAGTTCTGCTACAGGAACACTCAAAAGATTTCCAATACATTACGGTCAATAGCAATTTTAGGGGCATTCATCCATTTCAAGCACAATACCGTCCTACCACATAAGTTAGGTAATGGTCCGACCACGGTCACGTGCCTCCCTCAAGAACTATGCCAAAAGTCGCCAAGCTTGGCGACTTTTGGTGTACGTGTGTGCATATTTAACTCTCAAATCTCAAAAACTATTATGAAATTTCATATATAAGAATGCTGTAACATCTAGTTGTGCATCTCGATTTTTGGTTCCAATCTACTGGAGAGTTTATTTACAGGACCACCGAAAAGAATTTCAGTACCTTAATGTCTATGGACATCTTCATTATAATACAACTGTAGACAGTCATTGTTTGGTACATGCCCAAAATCTCGCCGTCTGTCCTCGACCTTGGCGAGTTTTAGCGAAATATCGCCAAATTTGGCGATAGTCGGTCATTTGGTCCATGTCCAAAGTATCGCCATTTGTCATCGTTCTTGGCGAGTTTTGGCGAAATATCGCCAAATTTGGCGATAATCTGTCATTGTTCGGTTTATGCTTAAAATCTCGCCAAATGTCGTCGACATTGACGAGTTTCGCCGAAATATCGCCAAATTTGGCGCCAAAAATTATTTCCTATTTTGTATAACTCTAAAACTTTAACCCGTAGATTTTTTAACTTTGTATTTAGAACTATTGTAATACCTAACTGTTTTCAATATCTTTTTTGACAGCAATCGACTGAGAATTTATTTACATGGCGAGCCAAATGACTTTGAATACATTGAGGTGTATAGATGCATTCAACTCATTGAAAGTCTGTGGTCAATGACTACTTTGGCTATCCCCAAAATCTCGCTGACTATCTCAAGTTTGTCGGCTTTTGGTGAAATATCGCCAAATAAAGTGTCAGAAGGAAAACTTTCAAATTGAACTCAGCTTGGCGATATCGAAATATTTGGCTAGAAATCGCTAAACCTTACTATTATTGATATTTTATCTCTTTCAAACAAATAAATTTAGAGGAAGTGCGTCGAAAATATTTTTGATCTAATGAACGTGCAAGGAAGTCATGTGTTGGACACATCAGATTTTTTCTTGTTTATGAATGTATATGAAAATTTCTTTGCAGAAATATTTTGTTAAGAAAATATGCAGCATACGAAATTTTAGCCAATTTGAATGCTCAGTTCAATAATTTTTCTAAAAATACTGTCATTTCGTAAATGAATTTCCACCACTATATCTTGGTATATTTTACCATTCATGATATTCTTTAGTTTGTTACTTGCTGTCTTTACTGGCGTAGCAATTTTAATGGCCAACAGTATTCTTACAGATTAGATTTTTCTGTACTTTTAGACAAAAATTTGTGCATCATGAAGCTAAGCGCTTAGATAGTCTCCTGTTTAGATTTTAAAGTATCGGAGAGTGGGAGCTCGTAGAGAAGCTGTGCCCTGTCAAGGAATCTATTAGCCCTAGACCTTCTGTTACAAGGCTGAAATGTAGAGGCCTGAATAGTCATTCTATTATGGCCTAGAAATATGCAAAATTCCCATCCACTCGTGCGACTACACTGTAAATTGAATAGAGCGAAAAGTCACAACTTAACAGTGAAAAAGCGCACAAAGTAAATATCTAAAACAGTTAAGTATTCAAACTTTATCAAACTTTTGCGAGAAGTCAAAAGGTAAGAAGTTGTACCATGATAAAGTGAATATTGACTCTTCGCAAATTAACTTGTCTAAAAGGAGTCACTTTATACACTATTGGGAATGAATATATTCACATATTTACAGGACGGATGTATACTTGGGCTCTCATTTCAATCCATAGGAGTTACTATTAACACTATTCGTTTTCGTGTCTACCATACAGAACGCCAATTGTAATGTGTAAATAAAAAGCAATAATAATAATAATTAAAAAGAAACAGAAAATTGTGTCGTTTTTAATTATCGTTTCAAAGATAGAACTCCTCTTATTTTTTATGCAACAACCAGCAAATTAAATTGGTTAGCGATTTAGTATTCTTGTCAAAGAGTGCATTGTTTGGTATATTTTCTTTTTACATTTTTAAAGTCTAAATAATATTTTCTTTGGTTTTCATTTAATAAACTCTAGAGGCCTTTTCTTTAGTTTATCCCGTTGCCTCTATTCACAATTCCGACTGCAAGTAAGCATTTTTCTTAAACTTGAAAAAAAAAAAGATTAATTAAAAACTACAAGCATTTTTTAAGTACATTTTATGTTTCGTATAAAAATGTTTCCTTCTTTTAAAAAGAAATGACAAATTTTCAAACACTTAAAATTTGTTTGGCCATTTAACTGTGTGTATGTGTGTACGATTACCTTCCAGAAAAATACTAAGTCATAAAAATAAATGCATATGCATCAAGAAATAGTAAGTATATGTCCGCTAAAGTACAAACGAAAAAAATAAGAGGAAATTTATATTTTTTTCAAACAGCATAAAAACTCTGTCATTAATATTACTAAAGAAAAACATAATTTAATTCTCATTAACACAACTTAAAAACTGCAAATTTTTTTCACACGTTTTCTTTGTCTAAGTTTAAACAGGTTCAGTACTTCTTTTAAACAACAAGAGTAAAATAACTGATTTTAATTTTTTCCTTTTTTTTTCGAAAGCAAATATTTTTCAAAGGATTTTGAATAAAAACATCTTCTGATCTGCTTTAATTTTTAAAAACTGAAACAACCCGTAAACGTTTGAGTTTGAAATCAATTAACTTATCAAATTTCTGCTAAAAAAGTGCAATATTCTTTTAAATGTTTAGTTTATGTAAAGTTTATCAAATTTTTGTCGGCGAAATAATTTTTGAAGCGTCCTTTTGCTCTTAATTGTTTGTCATTCGATTGATAACGGTAACAAAAAACCTTTCAGTAATGTATTATTTTTCATCAGCCATTAGACGTCAATTACATACGTTTTGTTTGCTATTTTTTATCTCATTGATTCTAATACGCACTGCTTGTACCAGAAATAAAATTGCTATTAAATAAAGCAATTTTTTCAGAGCATAATTTTTATAAATATGTATGCTTGAATATATGAAAATTTTGACTAATAAACAATAGTTTTCTTTAGTTTGGAGTTAGGCCGTAGCCAGAAGGGGATAATTGTGGTTTTAACCCCTTCCCCAGAAAGTCACCATCTATCTTTGTTTCTCCTCATAAACTCTCAGTTTCTATTGAAATCCTCCATAGTTTAGAAGAAGAAAGTACTTTATTTATTTTAATCCCGGTGAAAACATTAAACTGTGTCATGTGAAACAGAATCGCACAAATTGTGAATATGACGTTTTGAGACTGAATTTATTGGCATGATTTTAAATAGATGGATGGTATATTTTTCAAGCGTAGCTTAACAATGATAAATACGTGGTACTTCACAAGTATGAACTATTTTTTTTTTCTTGAATATCGTCAGTATGTAAAAACAAAGCACATCAAATTTTATTTTTATAATATTTGCATGCATAATAGCGACAAAATATCTAAATATTAAATAAAATTAAAATGTTCAGCTAAAAATTTGCAATTTACATTTATCATTCATAAAATAATATCTAGATTCATGCTCTTCAGCATATATTTTAGAAATTAAAATGTTACATCTTTCCTTCAAAATTTTGTTTTTGAAGAACGTTTATCATATACCTTACCACTTTTTTTTTTTCCTTTAAAGAACTTACCGCTTTAGTTTCTTTTACATTTAGAATCATTCTTCTAACAGATAATAGAAAATAAAAAAGATTGAAAATAACTTATCGGATGCAATTAAACGTCCGAGGAACAACTCTTATCCCAATATTAAAGAGTAGGATTTCCAGGCCCCCAACGACATCGATCCCACACAACACAAAAACTCGCCAGAATGCCGAGTTCTTGGCATGATTTCTTTTTTTCTCTCTTTACCTTTTCTCTTTCTTTCTTTTTTTTCCCCTTTTGATATTGAAACATTGATTGTCTGAAGCCCTCTGGGAAAACAGGGGGGGGGGGGGGAGGGGCATAAATGATGAACCAGAAAGAGTTAGCTGAAAATTTTCTTGCAGATTGATATGGAATGAAGGTTTGGGAAGGTTGAGGACAAGGCTCGGGATGATTAAATCGTTTAATCAAAAAAGTTCAAATATTTTTAAAACATCTCATAAGAGAGACAAACTTTTTTAGCTTGCAGAAATTTTTGAAAATGGGAGCTTGCTAGACGTTTTGTTTGAAACGGATAAATATAAGGAATGAATAGATCCCCAACTATTGGGTTGTTCGGAAAGATATTTCGTTTTTTAACCCTTTGAGGCGCAACCCTTTCCCAATGCTGAAAAAAGGGCAGCCGTGCACGACCAGCTGCGTCAAAAAAGGGTCTCTAGATCTGTGGCCCGCGATGAACGTTTCGATCGTCCACCATCTTGCTGGTAGTTTAGTCGAGCGATGGCAACGGCTGCCCTTTTTTCAGCATTGGGCAATCTATCCAGCTGATCTCCCATTCTTCCATTTCTCAGCAGATGTCAGTGCTGTTAAAAATAATCGTGACCATTTTTTTTACGGGAAATGACGTGCTAAAACGTAAAGGATTCACGTGGAGCTATGTCACCCGCAACTATTTTTATAGAAATTCTTCGTGAATGGCAACAGTCAAAACGTCAGAGTTTGGTGTTCCCAGAGCAGGAACACTGCGCGTTAAAGGGTTAAGGACATGAGGAATTCCCATGTCGAGCGTATGTATGTGGGCGTTTCAAATGATCGCGGAGGGTCGAATTCCATCAATTTAATCTTTCAGCGATTCCATCAATTTAATCTTTCAGCGTTGTTATTCGCTGGTTTTCATTCATCAATGACTTCATCGTGTCTTCATCAGCTTCAGTTGGCTTTCCAGAACGCGGCACGTCTTCAACACCAAAATTGCCGGATCAAAATTCTGAAAACATGTTTTGGCACTGGTGTTGTCTGAATTCATCTTCTCTATGCACATCGGATATATTTTTTTCTTTCTTTTTGAAACAGTATTTTTACCTCTACGGTAGAGAAAAAGCAAAGCACGTCGAAAATGCTGCTTTTCAGTTTCTATATTTGAAAGTGTACCAACCAAAATACTGCGTAGAATCAATCCAACTTTTTTTTACAAGCAAGCTTGATATATGTACTGTCAAAATATATAATGATTATGCGGTTTAAGTGTGAAGTTGGCTGTGGGAAAAATACAATTGAGTCCACTGTTGGCAGAAAACGAAATTACTTCCCGAACAACCTAATATATTCCCACTGAACACTTACATAAAAACAAATCTTTCGAAAGAGAGATCCAAATTGGTGTCTTTAAAATTATAAAATGAGTAAAAATCTAACCAAATGGGAAAAAAAAAAATCAAGGAAATGTTTGAGCTGTTTCAACATAGACGCTGTGTTTTAATGGGAACCATTGTAGAATTCATTTCAGCTTCTCAAGTTCAAATAATGTTTTCAAAATTGATTTTTGATCCTTATTGTTTTTCTTAAGTAAGAAGGACTCCGTCAATTAGTGTTTAGTTGAAACGAGGGTTACTTTATGTAAGAGAAAACTTCTTTTAAATTCTATTAAAATAATGCATTTTGAAATTCACTAAGATATGGCGATTTTTAATGCTTTATTACTATTATTAAAATAATATGAATAATAATTTACAACGAGGGTTCACAATTAAGAGCCATTTGAAAGGAAATGTGCCTTGTGAAATGTTGGAATATGAGATCCTTAAAGGATGAGATTTAGAGAGGATCCTCAAGACGATGATGATTTCAATATGAACCTTAAAGTTGGAATATGAGATACAACCTGCGACCTTTAACTGAAAGAATAAAAAATGTGAAAATAACGCAATTAATGCTAGAGCATGACTTTTTTAATTGCATACTAATAATTAGCATGAAAATTATAATTGTTTTTGAAAAAAAATTTTGTAGCGATATCGAAACCATTTCATTATACCAACGTTGTTTTCTTTCTTGAATCATACTATATCTTAGAATATTTATCGCATATTGTAAGGAAATGTATTCACAATCAGAAACGGCTTTATAAATTTGCCTCTAATAGGCTGAACAAAAGTGTCGCCTATTTCACCACCTTCAAAAATTTGCCGTCCTAGACTACAGCTTAACTAGCCTATTTAGAAATTCTCCGCTATTAACAGTTGTTGAACTGCAAACAACTAAATAGCCTGAAAACACATTTTCTTTCTATTTCTTAGAAAAAAGCAGTTATACAAACAAGTGAAGCCTCGTTGTTTTTACCGCCTTCTAAAAACGAGGAAGTAACGAGGAAGTATTTTTTTTATGTATGTACAGAGATAATTTTTTATCACATGGATCAATTTTCAAAGTTCTTTTTTATTAGAATGAGATTTCTTAGTCCCGCGTTAATTTGTTTACGTTCTGATCAGTGGCGGATTAATGCAAGTTTGTGGGGCGGTTAGTTAGAAGATTGACATATACATCCATTTTATGGAAGTAAAATAGGATCTTTTACATTAATTTCTTTTTTTTCTCTGGGGGAGGTGGTCGCCCCCTCCTCCCCCTCCTTTAATCCGCCCTTGGTTCTGATGATAGTATCGCTTCGAAATTTGGAAAAAACCGCGTTTTTAAAACCCTTGCCAAAAGGTTTGCCAACACCGGCAGTATGTCAAAAGTCGCCAAGATAGGCCACCTTTGGCGATTTATAGCCAAGTTTGGAGTAAAAATTATAAGTTTCCAAAGCTGATCTCTGTTTGGCGATATCTTCTATATTTAATGATAAATTGCCAAATCTTAGTATTTTACACTGGGAATAATGGTACAGCTTAGATATTTCCACTGAAGTCGATTGGTTCAGTGGTCGTTTGACTACTGAAGGTCTTAGAACTTTAGGTTGACCACTGAAGCTCTTTGAATTTGAGGTCGGTTTTCTTTTCTTTTTTAAAAATCATATTTATTAAATCTATATAGTTAGAAAGAGAATTTATGTATCTGTTGGCAACATACAGTGGAAACAACGAGGCAACATTATTTCTGATATTTCTCCGACATTTCCTTACTTTACGCAATTTCGTTTGAAAATAGTCCAAACAGTTGAAATAAAACAGATGAATCTGATAGGAGAAAAAAAAGGTGAGATTACATTGTAACATCACTGGAAATACCTGAGAAGATTAATAGTATTTTTTGTGATGTAACTTTTAAAAAGCTTTAATTCGTAATTTGGCAGAAATTTATGAGATACTGTGGAAATACACACGAGAAATATTGATTTAAAATATACATATATAGTTCCTTACACATTAAACAAATACTTTTTATGCATATTTTGAAATCTTTAAATTCTTTTTGACATTCGAGGAATAAGTTATCTTCCACACTGGATTAGAAAATGATTTATGTACGGCTAGTTAAAGTGGGATTAGCTTACGAATTTTATGTTTAAATAATAAAGATAAAATTATAGACATTTAAAATTTCAAAATTATGATGTTTATGTTGGAATCTTTCGGAACTATACGCGTTGTGAAAGGTTCTCCTCAAAATTATTGTAGTTACATCTTTCTTTCATGCATTGAACTTTTGGAAGTGATTAACAATACATCCCCAATAGCACATTAAATTTCAGACCAATCATCATTTCGCTGTCCTTTTTATTCTAAATGCATCGTTCAGAGTTTCTCTTAATTTCATTTACCGTTTTTCTTCGAACATGTGCCAGTAAAAAAGGTTAAAAATAACTTATCGGACACAATTATACGTTCAAGGAACAATCCTTATCCCAATATTGAAGTGGGATTTCCTGACCCAGTAGCATCGATCCCTCACGAATAAACGTGGCAAAATACTGTTTACATTATTTACTTTTTTGTTCTGTACGGAAAAGTTGATTGTCTGAAGCCCATTGGGAGAACAAAGGGACAAATGATGAACAAGGAAAAGGGAACGGAGATCTTTTACCGACTGATAGGTAAATCACTCGTGCTTGTACGAGAGGGAGGTGCAGGAGCAACTAATTATTATTTTTGAATGCAAATTAAACTTACAATGTGACGAACATCTTCCAAATTCAGTTTCAACGATTTTAGATTCAGGTATGTTACAATAAAGGGCACCTTGTAGATTATAACGGCCACTAAGCTTGCTTAGCGTCATTAGAATCATGCCGAGACCGCAACCATGCGTTAGGACTACAAACGTCTATACACTATATAAAATATCTGGTTACTCTAATCAACTTTCGAACCCTAGCATTCAAATAAATTTGATTCAACTGAACTGGATGTAGTGTTCAAACACTAGTACATTTCAAATACAAGGTATTTCACGAAGGACTGCCTAACTTTGAAAATGAAAACGGTGATATATAGAAAGATGGAACAAGTTGTATGTTAATTAAAAAATCAGTAAGAATTTGATACAGAAGCTACAAGATTTCAGTTACAAATTGCCCCGATAGATGGTGCTATAATCAGCAATGTGGGTGTTAGAAAGAAAGCTCAGATACCGAGAGCAATCACATCAAAACCGATTTAGTATGCGCATCTTCACTAGACGTTATGGGGATAGCCAGCAAAAGTTTCCGGGAGATAAGGAAAGGGGTGAAATAATACGCGGAAGTCAATTCATGCTTTTGCGCAATAACTCCATCACTCAATTATTCGTCCAGAAAGTCAAAACCGTATTGCGTATGGTATAGACAAGCCCCATCTTGCATAAACCATGCCGTTCCCAGTCGATCACCCGAAGGTTGCTGTTTGAGTGTTGGCAAATGTTTCAAAAGCGCAATATTCTTTCAGTCGTAATCGTTTCTCAAAAGGAAAACGGTCCAATGACGCCTTTGCAAGAGACTGAAGCCCAAACGGTTAAGTTTTGCGCCATGGAGTGGTCATGTGTGCGACACAGTGGAATTAGACTTCCTCCCCGAACTCCCGCTTTAGCCTCATCTTCGGTACATGACATCCTAATAACGTCACAACCAATCGGAGGCCACAGATGTCACCGTCTATGTCCAATTATCACCTTTTCTGAATCGAAAGGAGTGACGTGGAATTCATATGACCTCGATAGATATATGTGGTGGCTGGGAGAGAAGTGGGACACTATTTTCGTCATAGCTGTTGCCGAGTGGAAGATTTTTGCAATGTTGTATTTTATTTTAGCGTCTCTCGCCGTCGCTTACCCATTAGATTGTGTCTAGTTGCATTTTGCGACGAAATAAACAACCTATTTCTTCATTACATGGTCTAATCATTTTCATTCTGTACTAAACACACACACACATGCAAGGTGTACCATAAATGTTGCGAAAAACTTCTAGGATAGGTTGGGCACATGCAGGATTCAGAATTGCATAGCAATATGGTGTCGGAAACCTCGTCTTTATGTACTCGTTAATAATCACTTTGGAACAAGTGCTGTTGGAAGTGACTAAACTTGATATTCTATTTCATTTGAATGATGAAAATTTTGGAAACAATCTCATTGTTCATGAAACTCGGTTAAGAAATTAGATGAACTCGTTGACACTTTTCCCAGAGTGATTATTAAATGATAAGTTAAAATGTCGTTTCTGACTCCACAGTTGTATGCGATTCTGAATCTTGTTAGGTACCTTGCCTCCCCTAGAAGTTGGTCTCAACATTTATTGGACACTCTGTATGCATATTTATACTCTTATAAAACGTATACTTAATGAACCTTAAAACAAGTTATAATTATTGTTTCAATGATAATTTTCGTAGTGTTCTTAATTTGGGATATTTTAAAGTTTCAGTAAATAAACGTTTTAAGATTCACCAGTAAATATATTTTAATCAGAGGGTACCATATGTTCTAAATCAAAAAGACAACACAATTTATTAGAAATAAATACATATGTGAACGAAGTTGATCATTTTTACTGAGTCATTTCTCAATCTAGAGTTAGCGCATAAAATACTTCAGAATCTGAGAATATTCGTGTACAATAGTAGCGAATGAATGGAAACGATAAAAAGATCATTTCCAGCTTAAACAATTTTTTTTTGGTTACACAAAAACAGGACATTCAATATTTCTTTGTTTTACAGCTGTTAGATGAAGAAAAAAGGATCGGGTATAAAAAATGATTCCAGGATAACAGGAACAGCAAACAGACCTGATAAACACTTCTGTCACAAAAAGAAACCGGGCGATATTTTTTAATCCGAGACAATAAGGCGCAGAGAAGGCAAGGCAATCGGTTAGCATTAATCTTTCATCCCTGGCATCGATTAATATTTAATGATAAATGGGGACTCTTTGTCATCGCGACTGGTCAACGAAAGCAGCAATTTACTTCCAGATATTAAAACTATCCACACGTTGCAATTTTGATGAATTGTGTTGCATTTATTAAAAAAAAAGGCGGGGATGAGAGATTACACTGCAAAACTCCCCTAAAAATTAATGATTAGAGAAAAGTGATAAATTTAGAAGAAACGAAAGAATTGTAGTCCAAAAAAAAAAAAATGTTTACTGATAGTGTAAAAAAAATACCGCTCTCATCGAGAACGAGTAAATGGCTGCTTTCTGTGTCCCAAAATTAGAAGAATAGATCGTAGAATTATGCTTGTAGGCCATACACACAACTGGTAGAGACGGAACAGTCAAGAATTTCTAGTCCGTAATATTGTAGCTAATTTCTGCCGAACGACTAGTTTGTGCAACGAAAAATTATGGTTCGATTTTTGCAGCACTAGTATGACCGTTTGTGAGTCTACCCGCTAGCGTACGCAACGATTCCCAGATATTTTTATTTGGGTACAAGCATCAGCTTATGGAGCAGAGATCTAAAAATTGGATAAATGGCTTTAGCAGTGTCTCTTACTGTGATCTAGTATTTATGGGAGTACATAGACTCATAACCACCAATTATTTTCTAGATGTCAGTGGTATATATATTTTTTTTCAGTGTGATGCGTTAGTGTAACCAGTATCAGCAACCAGTACTTCGCATGCCCAATGAATGGAGTTCGTGTGCCGCTTGAAGCTCATTTGTAAACTTGTATTCGAACGTGTCTTTTTCGTTGGACTGCCGAAACTCTTTAAGGTAGAACCTGACAGGAAATTTCTCTTAAAACGAAGCAAAACGCCTCTGCAATCACATCTTGCTTCTTGCTGTTTTATCGGTGAACACGAATTTCTATTAATACGAAAAGATTTTTGCTACCCTTCCTTCTAACGAGTCAAAGTAACAGGTTTTGTCACTCTGTTACTGCGACTGTACGAACAAGTTACAACTGTAGTCAAAGTGCTAAACTATTCGAGAAAGAAAAACTCTCTGCATGTCATTGTTATTAATTTTTAATAGAATTGTTATAGTGGCTTTGGCCAAATTTGTTGAAAATTCGACAAGCTTTCTCATATCAGTGTTTCTGTGTTAAGTACCAACTAAAATGCACATTAACCTGCGCCTTGAAACGAAGGAGTGTAATAAATGTGCAGTTAGTGTTGTACACCGCATCAGGAAATAGAATAAGGAATTTAGAAATGTGCTACTCTCCTGATTTAGCACTAGTTTGAAGAATCTTAGGCGCTATATTAAAAAAAAAGGGAAGAAGTGAGTAGTGGTAGTGTAGGATCACACGGCATCAGGTAATGTAACAAAAAATTTGGAAATCTTTGTGCCAATATCCTGATTTAACACTCGTTTGGAGGATTTTAGAAATTTTACTAAGAAGGAGAAAAAAAAGTGTACAGAAAAAAAAGAAAAAAAAAAAGTGCGCAGTTAGTGCAGAGTCACACGGCATCAGGAAAATATAACAAGAAATTTGGAAATGTACTGCTCTCTTGGTTTAACACTCGTTTGAAGAATTTTAAATTCTATAACGAAAAAAAAAAGTCCTAGATGTAAAATTTATGAAATTATCAGTGCAAAAAATACCAATTATAACCTTCTTTTTATTGATCTTATTATAATGAATAAGCTTCTAAAATGTAACCTGATGAGCTTTAAAGTTCTCAGTCCAGTGTTGTTAATTTCAATTTTTTGTTTTTTTCCATTGCATATCTTTTTTTCCTGTCGGAGTTTTATTTGATCTGCACAGATATAAACTAATAAAGCTGTAAAAAAAGCCTTCAAAGAGTTAACGAGATTTAAATTGGTTGGTCATAATGAAAAGTAAAAAAAAAAAAAAAAAAAAATTAGTACTGTCAATGTCGTTTTTATAGTGTTACACCAAGTTCCTGGTGCGAACATTTCTGCGTAACCAGCAAGTTAAACTTAGATTTAGATAATGTCACCCTAAACATTATCGCATTATTAGCATTTATTCGAAATTGTTATTCAGCTGTGTAGTGTGTTTAAAAAAAAATGCAGTCTCTTAAGTCCCAGGGTGAAGAACAGAACACTTTAAAATCCAATGCTTTAAAATAATCCGAAAAACTTTCCGCCGATTTTTTATTCTCTCCCGCATTGCTAATAAATATAAATCTGAATAAAGCGTGTTTAATGCACTTTTAGACTCTCACTTTAAACTTATTCCGTCCCCTGAGATTCGTCGGAAATTTAATTTGAGTGTGTTCGAATGTTGACAAAAAAGCAAAGCAAAAATCTTATTTTCCCTCGGAGGAAAAATCAAAAGCAAAAAAGAAATAAAGGAAAGCTGCAAGTTCAACGTCTTTGAAAAAAAAAAATGTAATTTTGTAAAGACTTTTTAGTAGCAACTCATTCTAAAAACTTACCAAAAGAAATATCTGTATTTCTGAAATGCACAGGATCTCAAAAATGCATTCTCAAAAATGCAATGTTGAATGACAAACATTTTACTTTTTTTCTCTCTTCTTCCTTTGTTTTCCTTTTCTTTTTTTTTACCGAAACACAAATCTGAGAAAGATGCACACCTCTATTTATTAATAGAGAAAAATATACTCCGTGGTTAAAGTTACTGGATAGTTTTTCTTTTTTGTCGTTTGTATCTCCGCTTTCCCTTAAAAATAAAGCATGGTAAAACCATGCTACTCCGAAGACCTTTTAAAATATTCTGGATATAACGAGCATACATTTTAATTTTCTATCGAATTGTCTATAAAATATATTTGTTATATCCAGTTTAGATATAGCATAAAAAGCCAGTTGAGAATTGTAGGAATATTGCATGCAATCAATTTAATAATGAATGTCTTTCACAGTAAGCATCTTATTTTAAATTTTCTGTATAAAGTTTGCAAATTGATGAAAAGTTTTCAGGATTTTAAAGCTCTCAGTAAAATTTGCCGATTTTTCATCACAAATACAACTCTCTAAAGAGCCATTCCAGTTTGCGTATTTAGATGCCTGTAATGAAAAATAGATTTACTTCACTCATTTTATGAAGAAATGAGGGATTTTATAATAGATAAGATTAAAACATTACTTTCCACTCTTTAGTATCTTGTAAAAATAAATTATATTTATCGTGAAATGGAAAAAAAAAAGACTAATGCTTACGTATTTTTTCCAACGACAGTGATCATGGTAAAATTAAGTGGAGTAATAGTTATAAGATTGACATCGACTGTTTGTTTATGAAAACTAATTCAGAAAAGGACTATTCTTTTTGAAGTGTTTTAGTAAGTTTGTTTTAAGTTATGGCAAGTCTACGATTGGCGGGGTGCCTTGGTCAGAGAACTTTTTAAGGAATTCAAACGTGTATTCACGTTACATCTGGAGAAAACGACAAGACAGTTAGATCGATATTCGCGCCATTAGACCGAATGCGAGACTTGCGTTTTAGTACGTGAACATTAGATTCTTATTTTGGCTATAAAATGTGGATTAATTTTAAGTGTGTTTGTTATAATTCATTCTGATTTTTCACACTGGACATATTTTGTTTCATGCTGAGTTATCAGTAAATAATAAAATGAATGATATTTTAATCAAACAGTTGGAATGTTCCTTCAGAATGAGTTGTAGTAGTCAACGACAGCTCTAATGTATTTATGTGGGTGTTGACGCAGTAAAGAAGCTAGTGCTGTGTATTACATTGTATTATACTATTTCTTACAGATTCTCCAGCCAAGAGAGAGGTAACGCAAAAATCTCTCTCTTCCGCTGTGTCAGACTTTTTATTAACTCTGTTGAAATCTTGTCACGTGACCTTGACACCTACAATGATTGGGCGAACTCATATCTGGGCTGCAGGAATGTTTTAATACCAAGGAGCCGGTCCGACCAAACAGCGGGGACTGACCACAAATTTAGAAAGAAACTGCTAGGAACCGTGCAGTAGTTGCGGTTTTCGAAAGCGAATTTCCTTTGTTCTTTAACTACGCAGTTTAAACATTTAGCAGTTTGGGATTTCAGCGGGCTTTTGATTTAGTATGCTTATATATATACTTTAAAGTTCCGATTTTAAGAAGTGTATGTTTTGATTTTAAGTTAGTGTGCATGTTATGGATGTTCCATATATTTCAGGTTTTTGTTTGCCCCAAGCACTGCTTCATCCACTTTATGTTCCTTGTCGACTTTAAAAAGAATATAAAAATGACTTTTTCTGTAGCTTTCTAATCTTTTACAACTGTGGTTCCACTTGCCTCTTCAAATGCTGCAGAAAGGATAAAAGGATAAACACAGAAATTACTTGCTCTGTTAAAAAATAAATAAAAATAAAAGTCTAAAACCTTTTTTCTAATGTGGTCCAAAATATGGGTCATCAAAAGATGTTTAAAATTGTAGAAACGTTTCCGCATCAGGTGGAAAAGTACAAGATTTGGAAAAAGTATTCAGTATATTATATTTATCCTGCGATTTTAGTAAAACGTGTTTTAAAACTTAGCGCATAGAAAAATATCTGTTTGGCAATTCCAGTGCGTTTATTATCAATACTGACGTACGAAAGTTTTTGACTATAGCTTTTTTTTGAGTTTTTCATATATAAATCCACTACCTTTCCTCCCGAAAATAGTTATTGACATTTACTATTTAATAAATTTACAGTTAATTATTTATTGACTGTTTTCAAAAGATGTTTCTCTTAATATCATCAAACATTTTAAAAATGAGATAAATGAAAAAAAAAAATGTGTGCACGGTAAATCCATTTTCATCATTATTGACAAATTATGCCACTTTAAATATTATTCAAAGCTCAAAAGATTGATCTGGTTCCATAAAAGCCTTTTTATCAGAGATGCAGAAAATTTAATGCAACGTAGAGACATTTACTCAGACAAAAATAAGCACTTAAAAGTTATCGACTGGAGATGAGGTTGTTTTAAAATAAACGTCTCCAGTATTAATCTCAATCTCGAGTTTTCGTGTAATGACAAAGTTTCATGTACGGCTTTAGAGGATAATTTTTCTTAATGCATCTCTGCTTTCATATTTTGGTGACAAGAATTTATTTGTAATAGATATAAATGGAATAGATAAATGGCGTGGCATCACTTGTCGGAGGGGTAAATTTAACGCTTACTTCTTTTACTTCAAAATGCAAAATGCAATGGCGGAGTTATGTTATCAATAAACCGCTATCGAAAATTTGAAGTCTGATTGATACACATAATTTGCGCTAAAAACCAGCTTAGAATGCGCATCCCATGTACGGCTTATGTGATTTGTAGCAGTGTTTTAACGTGTAATCTTATTTCACCATTGTTATTTGTAAGTACTGTTATACATAAATCGTAACAAACTTTACACATTTTCAGAGGAGGAAAAGAAGGCGTTTTAAAATAGAAGAATGTCTTTCGGCTCTGTAGTCATTTTTGGAATTTTTGCGCTACCTAGGCAACAATAATAGTTGCATTTAAGTTCACGTTCTTCAGTTTGGCAATACGCGTTTAAGCCAGTCGACTCATTAATAAGAAATGAAATGCAGAATTTAATATATTTGATAATAACGAACGTAAAAAAAATCAAAATCTGCATTCAAGCATAAATAAGGCAAAATGTGTTGCAGCCTAGGCTGTTCTAATCACTTATTATTCTTTATCTTCACTTATTATTATTTTTCCTTGTACTAAAAAATGCAACATGGAAGTTAGCAAATAGAAAATACTAGGTGTTCCGGAAAGCAATGTAATTTTTTACATAAAATTCGACCAAATACATTTTCAGCATGTATTAAATTAAAAATAAGCTGTGCCTAAGCATTGGACTCATATTTTTTAAAGCGAGAATTTTATAGATTATACGTTTTTTTCTTTCAAGGAAAATGACCACCCTCTCATTTTTCACGTCTAAACTCCTTGGAAGATTATATTGGAAATGTTCTTAAATAGATTTTTAGGTATCCGCGAGTGTTGTATTTTACAACAAGAATTTTATGGATATCTCTTTTCTTCTTTGGGATCACGCAGGGGTATGTGAAAAGAACATGCTTGCTCGCTATTCCTCCTCAGTTACGAATTTTGAAAAAGGCTCTCCAGTGTAAAACCTACCCCAAAAATGTCACATCCGTACCAAATTTCGTATTATTAGCTTGAGTAGTTTTGCGTATGCAAAATATTGACATACGAAGAGAGGACATTACTTTTTGGTACACCAAAATATTCCATAATCAGTACTTAAATAATGCTTTTTTCCTCGCATTTCTAATTTGCTATGGCATTTCCTCCATCATTTCAAATTTTTCAACGGTCGACGGTGCTGCGAATTACTTATGCATGATGTAAAATTCACTTCTTTTCATTCCTGCTCCTTACTTTAGGTGGGAGAATTTTACTTGCTATTTCACAGGTTTATACAATTTTTCATATAATAGTTAAAAAAAATCTAATATTCCTTCAGATTAACTTTGCAGTTGCATGCCCTCTACTTATTTTTTCATTATGTTGTTGTAAAATGCATCATAATCCACATGCATGGGCCATATTTGTCTTACTTGCTTTCATTATGTTGGAATTTTGTACCATAATCCATACGTCGTCCCTATTTGTCTTTCGCGTTTCATTATATTGGAAAGTGTATCCTAATCCATCCGTGGGACTTATTAGTCTTTCTTGCTTCATTTTATTGGTAAGAATATTATAATCCATGTGTCAGTCCTACTTGCCTTTCTCGTTTTTATTATGTTCGAAAGTTTATCACAATCCATACGCCGGCCGTATTTGTCATTCTGTCATGGAACATAATACTTGAAAAGTAGTTTAAGGCAAAATCACAATGCGAAAACAATAGCATCCAAGTGCTAAAAGGGATCTAGTTTTTGACCGTAAGAAATTAATAGCAAATGCAAACAGCTGGAAGAAAAAAAATTGGTAAACAGATGGTTAAGCGTTAACGAAGATACATGAAAATGCTTAATGTAATACTTGCGATTGTGTATAAGTCTGCTTAAAGCAACTCTTCTTGATATAGCAATTTAACCCTCGTCGTGTTTGACACGTCCTTTTCTAATTTCGAAATTTTTATTTTACTAGCAGAATTCTAAAACTAAGTTTCTTAAATGTTATTTTTTTCCCTTGCATTCAAACAATGTTGTCGGAACCACTTGCCTTTGTATAAATAAACTAAAAAGTAAAAAAGAAAAAAATACATTGCAGCATGTCACATATAAAATTTGCTAGCATCAACGCTAAAATTTAGAACACGTCAATGTGTTGAAATTTAGTCAGTTTAGCCGTCAGAAGTACATATAATTTTTAGTATCAAAAACACACATGCTTATCTATTTAATCAACCGTGTTTTTATATTTCTAATTAGGAACCCCCCCCCCCTCCCCCAGGTGGTGTAGTGGTTTAAGAACCATTCTATCACGCCTTGGGTCTGGGTTCGAATCCAGGCTTGAGTATGGGTGTTAACTAGTCCGTCCCTTCTTAGGGGGTAACGATTTCCGCGCACTGGGAGATCCCATGATAAAATGTTCTGTATTTTCGGGCCTTAGTAGTGGCAAAAGGCTTGATGAGAAAGTACCCGACCATTGAGGAAAAAATATTTCTAATTAGCTTTTCTTCCTAGACCTTCTAGTTATTTAAAGATGAACATTGACAAAAAGCAAGTTCAGGCGTTTTTATCTAAAATAAAAAAGTATACGTTTAAATGTAATATCAGAATTTTCATAATCTTATTTATTACCGTATATTATTTACTAACCGTTTCATATTTTGAAGGCTTTAATAATTTGCGATGACGAGCTTGATGCCACTGCTGAGATTAATTTTGGTGCTGACATATTTCCGTTTTAAGTCTTTGTCTATTCGTCGCACATCCTTAATAAATCTTGTTTATACGCTGACAATTTCCTTACGCATAGAAATTTTAAAATTGATGATATGATTATAAATCTTCATTCCCTATTTTATTAGATTCTCACTTTTCTTAATTTTAAATGTTATTTATATGAATTCCCATACTGTCGAAAAATAAGTACCTTTACTTAGGCGTGATGTAAGCTTGATGGTCTTCACTAAGCTTAACCGAGTACCCGTTCTTCGTGGCTTGGGACCACAAAGCTTTTTTTTTTTTTTAACTTTCCGAACATGTATCATGTAAGGAAAGTAACGTATTCATGAAAAAATTCGACTTTGGGATTTTGGTGTGTTTATACGTTTTGAGGTCTTCTGAATTCATTTATGCTATTTTTATTTGATGTGTGTGTGTGTGTGAGAGAGAGAGAGAGAGAGAGGTGAGTGAACAAGATAGCTCCTAAATGGTGCTTTCGATTGAGCTCAAATGCACTCAATCTGTATCCTTGAAGCTTTTAAATTTGTACTTAACATTGTGAAGCACAGTATGGAACATTTCTGATGTTGTCTCTTCAGCAGTTTCGTGACATAATTAAATTGAAAAAATAAACTTGAATTATTACTATTTTTTAAATATATCGAAATATGTAGCTAAATCTGGATCATAAAGTGAAAACATTAGCACATTCGGTCCAAGCATAAAAAACTTTTAGCATATTTTAAATATTATAAACACAAATAACTTCAAGTTTCTTTAGATGCTTAATTTGAAAAGTAATAAGTACATGTTATTCTTACTTTTAGGACACCTGTTTTTAAAAGAATGTCACACGTACGTAATTATACAAAATTTTATATTTTATTTTTCATTTTATATTTGTTAAATAAAAACACTATTTGTGAAAAATACTTTTCGTCAAAAATTAATGTAAAAACATAAAATAAAAAATAACACTGTACATGTACACAATCTCTAAGACACAAATAAAATAACTGAAGTTGAATTTGATGCGAACTTTATAATTATGTAAGTACAAGCATTTTAATATTTTTTTATGATGATATCTGCAGATATGAAGATATTGAAGTTCTAGAACGCTGAACTCATAGAAAGCAAGAACTATAATTTTTGTTTGAGTGTGAAAATAGTTACATAATATTTTAGAATTCTACAACGTGATGTTTACGGATATTTAGCTTTGGAAAATAATTTCAAAAAGTCATCTAAAGCATACATATGCAATATGATATGTGTTATTCAAAGATTAAATATTTTTCGCTCTTAAAAAAAACTCCTCACTTTTCACATATTTTTTTTTTTTAACAGCCAAAATTTAAATATATTCAGAATGAAAAAATTTGAACTGTGTGACACATTAACCCATGCACGCGAGAGAAATATCCAAGACTTATAGTTCCCTCCCCCCCCCCCCCCTGGGATTTTATTTATAGCCTCGAAGTCTGAACTGTATTCTCGTATAAATGATGCATATTTTTAAATTTATTTAACCTGCATCCCCCTATCGAAGAATGATTCACCTTTAACTTTACAATAAGAATGCCAGACATAAATTTCTTTTTTTTTTTTCCTTACGCATACATTCCTTTCGTTAAGCCTAAACTGATTTCTTGTACCTAAATATTATTTATAGGGTTCAATATAACGAGTGCACATAGCACTTTTCCGGCCAGCGTGACATACGATCCTGGATTTTCGGATTTCCCAGCTAGAACTCGCAAGCTGTTGACTGTAGCGTGACATAAATTAAGTCCACATTTGGTAAGAAAATTTATTATTTATGTTTCGCCATAAATCTGGATGCTGTAGTATTAGCCTCCCTGAAAAATATATGTGCCTCTGGAAAAGGCGAAAATTTTGTAAGTGAAAAAAAATAGAGAGGAAAACTTCCTCATAACTTTGAGGTGAGCTTATGGAAAAACCGGAATGAATTTAAGACGGAAGGCTTAGCCATCGCACTTTTTATATTTATTAAAATCACCAAGAAAAGTGATTTCCTTTGAAGGGGCGTTCCTGGGGATTTTGCCTGAACGGGGTGCAAGAAATACTAGTTATTCTCGTGAAAAACTAAAACGTAAATTATTTGAGTAGTTTCCGATATAATCAGTTTGACAGTTCTATTAATTTCAATATGAAAAAGTAGTTGATACCATCGCTGACAAGTAAATAAGAGAAATTGCGTTTGTAAAATTTTCTTCAGGTTCACTTACAGGTGTATGAATTATAAAGTCTAATACAGTAGACCCCCCGTATAATACGGTAGGTACTTTCCGTGATATATGAATCAGCGTTGTACGGGAAATAAGCTATATTCCATCTGATGTGCGTACTACGGTATAATCACTGCAAAACATATTTACATACCTCAGCAACACAATGATGCTTAGTGTTGCCATTCAAAAGTTATATTAATAACAGGATCTAAAGCGTAATAAAATCAGAACATCTGTCTCATTTTACCGTACTGTACGAGTCTCTTTTAACGTATTATAAGAAAACGATCGCAATTTTTACGCCGTTTTCTACGAATCCATCTTATATGAACCCGCGTTATAAAAGGGTCTACTGTACAGTTCAAAAAATATAAAAACTTTTCAGAAGTTGTCTTCAGATAAACGAAAATAGCAAGTTATGTTGAATATTTTGCTTAATTTGTATACTGAATTAGTGTAATTAACTTGAAAGTTGGCCCGAATTATTTTAGTTATTTAGTTTAAAATAGTAGCATCTAATGTGAAATATCTGTTAAAGGAATATTCCGCTTATTGTAATAAATTTTCAATGCACCGATCTTTAGCGAATTGTCAGTGTGTTCGCGGATAATGGGACATCCCAGTTATTAGAATAATTTTTCGTGGCAAATCGGCTGTTCCATCAAACGGGCTCAACTGTAAATGCAAAATGTTCAAAGAAAAATCGCCTCGTGGCAATAAGGAAACACCGCTCTTTTAAACTCTCCCTGATAATATCCATGCTACATCAGAGTTCCCCAACCAACCGGGCCTACTTGTGCACTCCGATGAGTCACCCAAAGAGGCCTACGTATACTCATTTATTGGTTCCAACACTTAGATACGTCATTTAATGGCCAAATCTAACAAATGAGGAAACGTCCACAGGCCTCTTTCGGATTATACAAGCAGGACCTGTAGAATCACGATGGCCCCGACCCAACCCGTAGTTTACAAGCAACATGTGGCTAGTTGAGCCTTCTGATATAGCTCCTGATGCATGTCTGGTCGCTTTTCAGGTCCCACAGGTTTCGCATTTAAATATACAGGCTGTCTGAAATTAAACGACCCTATTTTAAAGTCGTCTGCAAACGAAACTATTGCTGAGAAACTTAATGAAATTTTGTGTAGGGCATAATGAAGGTATGGGTATTTGTTTGAGCGAATAAAAAAAAGTTAGTTCAAGTGTTCGCCACCAGGGCCTTTTTTAAATGAATTACACATTTAGCATACATTTATGATAGTTTACAAATCTTATTACAACAAAATTTGTTCAACACGACGACTATCATTGTCAGTTACCATCTGGAATCGTAAGAGAGCATGTTCTATAGCTAACCACAGTGTGTTCGGGGAAATGTTACGAACATGTTGTGAAAGGCTGTCTTTAAGATCAGGCAAAGTTGTTGGATTATCACGACTTACCGAATGTTACAAACTCCCCCAAAGCCAAAAGTCGCATGGATTGAGGTCTGGAGACCACGGGGACCATAGAACGCCCTCTGGTGATGAAAATTTGAACTAATATTTTTAAAAATTCGTTCAAACAAATTCCCATACCTTCATTATATCCTACACAAAATTTCATAACTTTATCAACAATAATTTCGTCTGTAGACAACTTTAAAATGGGGTCGTTTAATTTCGGACTCCCGGTGCTTTTTACTGAACTTAATTTGCATTTTGTTGAATTTTCAATAAGTAGTAAACTGAAAAAATATAAATACACTTCTCCTTTAACATACCAAGCCACACATTTTTATAATTTATGCATTATGTATTCAAGATAATTAAAGTACTGCAAAAAGCATTTTATAATTGCTGCTAAAGATAAATTGTTTTTACCTTATAAACTAAATAGCGTCAAGTTAAAAAGTGTTTAACACTGCTCTAAGAGCGCTATGCTAGCGGGACCTTTCAATATGGTTCCCATTGCACGCCTGGTTTCTTCTCAACCCTCACAGGTTTCCCATAAAAAAAAGGCTTTTTACTGTTTTTAATTTGCATTTCATAGAAATTTTAATAAATAATAAAATAGAAGATACATAATCACACCGTTCCTACAATATGTATCAAGTATTATATGCATTGTACTGATTTATAATTGAAATATTAAAATATTTATAATTCCGGCTAGATAAAATTTTTTACATTACAAATTGACTGCAATCAATTTAAAGGTTGGGCACCTCCTTTAACTTAAGTGGTTGATAGTAAGTAATCATAGAGGTTGAAAAGCCGTAATCGTTATGCTTTTTTAAAGAAAAAAATGATATGAGGCTTGGAAATGGCTTCGTAACTGTAAAGACATCCAAAAGGATTCGAAAACTGTAAAACATGCGTGTACTTAGGTATAGCGTGACATTAAATTACAGGCAACGCATGATCAAGGGAGTAGCTTTTCACTATGAAAGAGTTACAAACTGAGAAACTTACCCATTTATAAAATTAGTAGAATTCTGGGAAAAAATAGAAGAAAAAGTGGTATTCGCGTAGAAACTTATTCGCAAAACATTATTTTTTATCCATTTCATTATCTTATTTTTATCATTGTTAGATTAACAATGGAGAAGAAAACAACACAATAATAATACTGTCCGTTTCAAAATCAGGCATTGTTCACAATATAAATTAATAAAATTTCAACAAATGATTTCAAATTATATTAGACTTTGTTGGAAGCATGGCGTTCCTGCTATTCTTTGGTGTTTTTTATATCATTTACTTCTTTATAAGGAAGTTTTTCAAGAGTTTTATGTTTGTTCGGCCTCCCAATGCCATCTCGGGTGGGCCAGTGATAAAAGGGGAGGAGTCGAGAGTAAGTAAAGCATCTATAGACGATAGTGACACAGCATACATATCATCTTATACAACAGCCAATAGCACATTAACATTCGAAACAATAGATCAGGCTTCAATAGCTCCAGTCTTTTCCGAATACATAACAGTCACACTCCCACCCTCACCAGTGATATCCTCAACAGTTTCAACTACACTTTCATCCTCACCTGTCATACAAACGCCTCCTTCCAAACTACTTTTACTAACATTAACTTCTTCTGATCACTTATTATCAATAGCCCCATTCCAAACAAATCCACATTCTTCCTGCCTATCACCACTGCCATCTTCCCGAGCCTTTCCGAATATTAAAATCCGAAAAAAGAAATTTAGACGAATATGTAAATTTTCCTCCCGCCTCTCCTGCATCCGACCCGTCCCAAAATCACCCCCATTATTCAGACCCCTCCAAGTTAAAGATTTAGAATACTTAACAGGTACTTTTTAATGCTCAATAGTCACAACTCACACACTGCACTCATTTATTTTGATTGTGTTACAATTCATACCTAACAACATCCTACACATCAAATCTAAATTTTTACTTGGTAGACTTCTGCATTGCCACAATAGTTCATCAAACTATAATAACAACTGTATGTAATATGCTATTTTATACCAAAAATGAAAAACTTTAAGAACTAGCGAAATCCCAGAAGTACCGGACTTTAAGGACCATTGAAATCCATTTGAGCCTTGATAGTCCTGAAATACCATCTTCTCTCGACTATCAACGGGTCTGGTTTCATCCTGTAGTTTTTACGATTATTTCTGTATTATAAATTACTCAAAAGTAATTGAACTTGAGCTTTATCTGCCAATATTTCTCTGATCATCCTGTTTCAGTGCGGGTACGTTTTTACAAATATCTACATCTTCAGTGATATCAAGATCTCTGAGATCATCGCTTTCCGAATAAGTAAGACAACAAATCAATTTTAAACAAACTAACTTAGTAACTAAAAATTTTTTCATGCACAATCCACGAGCGTCCAGAAATAGACATCATTTTCCATCGCACTGTTTTTAAAAACTAAGAGGAAAGAACATCTTCAAATTCCATCATATCGGTTGAGCAGTCTTCAAGAAGGATTTCTACTTTATGAACACTGCTGATGAGTAATTGAACTTGAGCTTTTTGTGAACATTCATGTCGATCGTTCCTTTTTGATGTGAGAACATTTTTAGAAAAATCTGCGTTTAGAATGCTGTTAAGATCGCTTGGGAATGATCTTCTTTGAAATAAATGAAACTAACTGCAACAAGAAATTTTCTGTTGAACAAACCGATAATGTCGATGGAAGAATCAACTCTACTCATTTCAACGCTTCTGTTCAACAAGTCAATAACGAGTGTTTACGTCGTAAAATGGTAGAGGACTACTAAAGTCTGCCATTTTGCCAACTTCCTCATCACTTCAGAATTCTCCCTTTTTGAGTAATCTGCAATGGCTGAACTTTGCATCCGGACTCAATTTTTTTAATATCCCAGAAATTAAATGTTGATTCTGTACAACAGCTGTTTATTGAAAATAGTGAAATAAACCTTCTTATTTTTATCTTGCCTGAGTTTTTTTTTATCTTGCCTGAGTCTTTTTATAAACTTTTCTTACACTTGCGCAGTCTTTGGGGTCGTGCGTTAAGCCAACGCCCCCTAGAGAGGAAAGCCGCGACGCTCACTTGTGACGTCACACCGAGTAGGTAAAGCAAAGCGTTTCCATTGGGTTTCTCCGCTCTCAAGCAGAAACCCAATGGAAACGCTTTGCTTTACCTACTCGGTGTGACATCACAAGTAAGCGCCGCGGCTTTCCTCTCTAGGAGGCGTTGGTCAAGCTCTGTTGGGACAAGCTCTCCAGGTTTGCAAACAGACTGTCATGTAGCGATTGGACAGGAAATCTAAAATTTTAAAACGTCAGTTTAAAGTTTTGTAGTTAAAGAATTAAAAGGAGAATTCTATTTTGGTATATATTATCAGATAGAGGTATCTATCGACACCTGCATAAAAATTACGAAAACAGTGTGCTTTTCTCTTTTCGTTCATTTTTTTTTCAAGATAAAAGGTAACCTATTTGTTAATTCCGGATTTAACCTATCTCTATTCGAAATTTCACCCGAATTCATCCGGGCGTTTAAGATAGTTAGGCTTAAGAATCCGAAGGAGATAAATTAATGTCATTAATTTTCATTAAAAATGAATCTTAAACGTTTTTCCCGCTGTTATGATCTATTTAATACACAAAAGATACCAAGTCATGAAATTCGCTCCGTCTTTGGTACCAGCGAACTGAAATGAATCTTTCGAACCAGAGAGAGCACTGAATTTTGCACCGAATGTTCTATTTATAGTTTACGATCATTGTTTAAGAAATTATATTAAGACATAATAGAAGTGATGATTGAAAAAAAATGATGTTGAGACGTAGCAATAACAACGCATGGGACCTTTTCATTTTTAAATCGAGTAACTTCGTAACCACTGTGAATAACATTAGAACATCAATCCCCCCCCCTCCCCCTTGCTTAATATCCCTCGTAACTCTCTGAATATACACACACACAAAATAACCCTCTCTTTTCAATCACTTTATATAAATCTCTGTTGGATTTTCTAAACAACTGGCATTTGTTCAAGGAGTTTATCAAACGAGATAATTTTATTTTTCTGAAAGGAATAAGATCTTATGCCAAAATTCTCTAGCTAAACACAATCATCTTGGATAACTGATAAGAAACTTTAAAAATAATATCAGTATGACATTGAATCGAATTATCTGATTTTTTTTTCAAGAATCTTTCTATTTACAGATAAGTATAAAAGAGTAGCTTCTAGTACTTAAAAGAGTACTTAGTAGCTTCAAATCAAAATGAATGTTTTTGTGACATTTAGTGCTTCTTAATTATGCCCTTCCCGTTTTACATTTTAATTGTTACATAATATCAATGCGTTTACGACATAACCTAGCAAAAACAAGCACTTCTAAAATACATGCTTTCAACATTCTGAATCGTAAAATGATCGGACACAGTCTGATTATAGAAAGCTTTGAAGGGGGCGCATTACATATATCCAAGAGTAAGAAAAACAAAACTTCTCTCAGTGTTTTAAGGTTTTCAAACGAAATATTTTAACGTTAAGGGATCATGTACCTTTCCCTGAGCCTATTGTGCATGGGATTCACCCCCTCCGCCCCCCAAAAGCCAACTGACAACATCACTGGGAGTGCCAATCCAAATCTTGGTCTTTCACTTGAACGGGCTCAAAATTGGGAGACCATTAGGCGCATCCATCATGAGTGCATCTAGTAGGCAGGCCAACGCTGTTCCCAATGAGTGATTTCCTGATTTTGAACCAATTCTAGATGAAAGACCTAGATTATGGATTGGCAACCCCAGAAGTATTGGACATTGGAGCCACTACTATTTTGCTTGCACCAGCTACTTTTTTACATACATGGTCCCACAGCAGTAGAGTCGAGAGAAGTTGCCACCCTCCCAACCGCTGACCAAGGTTGGCTCTGCGTCACTTTTGGTGCTCTTATGTGAATTGAATTTAACTGACTACGTGAAATTTCTCGACACAATATTTGAATTTTTCAGGAACAAACTCACAAATGGTTAATTAAACTAACAAAATAATGATATATATGCTGCCGTGAAAGTCCGAAATCGGGAGACTATCGATTTTAACCGGCGCATGTCAACATTCCCCCTTTGTGTACATCCGCAATATTTGCTAAATATCCTTATTTCTTACTTAACCTGGAAATGTCGACATTTACCATGCACTAATGTTGAAGCGTCGGAGATTTGCATTTTCTTCTCCGTTATTTCAGGTGCGATAAAACATCCCAACGGTGACATAACGTTTTTGCCTCTCAAGCTGAGAGGAATGACCAGTCACGGTGAGGGGAGGGGGTTCTTCACACTATAGAATTGTTCTCACTGCCATAGTAGATTTAAAGGGCATCACGGGGTTGTTTTTATTTGAACAGGTAGCTTTAGATTTTCGCATGAGTTGAAAATTCCATTATTTATAGAATAGGACAACTCCAAATCCCAATTTTGAAGTTTCTGCGATGATTAATTACCGATAAATTAACTATGCAAATTTTTAAGTTTTCTGTAAGACACTCGATTTTTTCTCTATTATAAAGCCTTAATTAAATAACGCCTTACCTGTTGAAGTGAAAATTTGTTTCTAAGGGTAACTTTTCAAGCTGATACCAAAACTGTTATCAAAATTTGCGTACGTTCTATAGTTTATGCATGAGCATTGCATTTGTTAAAAAAACATCATGATTTTTTTTCGGCATGTTTGATCAGGAACGCATGTTTTAAATTTTTATATGTTGTTCAAATTGTTGTTTTACATGTTGTTCAAAAACTATGTTGTTCTGAGGGTATACTACTATATCCCCAAAGAATTTCATCTTGGCTTTCTGCTCAGGAGCTGAGCAAAATAAATAAATAAATTTTCATATGACCCTATTTGTTGTGTGTGCAGAAAACTGGTTCTCAAACTCACTTCGACTACCACTCACTTTGAGGTTAAGAAAAGAAAAGAAAAGAAAAGAATATCTAGTGTTCCACCCCCCGCATTTTTACAATACCACCCATCTGTTGCGTACCTTAAAAACAGTTATTTCAAACATAATTTTGAATCATGCATTACTACATGGATAGGATAGATAGGTTGTGGCCCCATAATCTATTTCTGAGATAAAAAATAATGTTTCAAAAAGAGGAAATAAAGTTCATGCTCAGTAATATTCAGAAGTATCTTTCTTAACATTAAAAGAAGGCTTTGAGTCTAAAATTTATGTAATTTGAAATATTAAACACTGAGGTTTCATTGACAAGGCGATTTAAAGTTAGATTTTATGGATGGAATTCGTCTGCCGTCGCCTAAACCTTCTACTGCAACCTCCACCCACCCACTTAAAGCCTATCCAGAGTCCACAAGGGGGCGTTATCGCCCACTTGACCACTATAGTGCATTAGCTGGAGGAAAATTATTTGAAAACTATTAGACCTTCGGGTGCTTTTAAACCACCAGTGATATGAGAAACTCCATTATTTTAAAATTAATAGTAATACAGATAAAACAATTCAAGAGTATAGCGAAAAATTATTTTTACTGAGTCATTCAAAATTGAATTAAGCATCCAAACTAAATAATAATACCACTTACAACGTTCTAAAGTTAGTTTATTTGAAATCTTATTGTTACTATAGTTAATATAATTTTTTTAATTACAATTTTTTAACAAGTGTCTTAGATTTTCGGAGTGGGGTCCCGACCCCCTTTAAATAAGCCAGCAGTGCCGTTCTTTATTGTACATTAAATTGAAACAAATAAATTTGAAACAAATTTTCTGCAACGAACTTAGCTTCCTTATATCTTTTCGAGTTTGCCATTTAATTAACAAAATCCCTTTTCACTTGGTAAACCCACTGAAATGTTCTTTAAATGTTTTACGCGTCCTACAACAGATGTCAGCACCATATCTGAACACATCCTTTTCTTGGTTGATACTCCGGCATTTTTCTTTGCTGGCAGTTAGCTAGCTCTATCGCATCTAGGTTCAGGAAATTTCGAACACAAACGCCAGTGATTGATGGGCCACTACCGGCAAGGGGAATTGATAAATGTTGCGTCTTTTCATAGTCAGCATGCTTCCTCGTTATGCAGTATACTGGCATTACAATAATTTTTTCGAATTTCTCTTGACATATTGCTTCCCATTCCTTTGGCCGATATTCTTTTTTTTTTTCCCCGTCCCCCTTGTTGAATGATATCCACTTCCGAGCCGTGTAATGATATACATGTACGGAGCTCATGCATAGGGTTATCGGGATTTTAGTGACTTTATGTATCTTGGCAGCAGGATTTGAATAAGATAGTGGAGTGAAAGTGAAATTTGATGAAATGACACGAGGAAATTATAGGAAGGTGGAACTAGATTATTTTGGCAGTTTTCATATGCAAAACATTAAGATAGTACTAAAATAAATGTGCACGAAGAATTCTTTAACTCTTTTAACGCGCAGTGTTCCCGCTCTGGGAACACCAAACTCTGACGTTTTGACTGTTGGCAGTCACGAAGAATACATTTGATTTCTATAAAAGTAGTTGCGGGTGACATAGCATCACCAGAATCCTTTACTTTTTAGCACGTCATTTCCCGTCAAAAAATGGTCACGATTCTTTTTAACAGCACTGACATCTGCTGAAAAATGGAAGAATGCGAGAACAGCTGAATAGATTGCCCAATGCTGGAAAAAGGGCAGAAGCTTCCATCGCTTCTCTAGATCTGTGCGTTATGTGGCACGCGATGAACGTTTCGATCGGCCGCCATCTTGCTGGTAGTTAAGTCGAGCGATGGCAACGGCTGCCCTTTTTTCAGCATTGATAAAGGTTTAAGAGAGACGGGTAGCTTTGGACGATCCTACTGACTTTGATTGCCATCTTTCATTCATGACTTCTGTTTTTCATAATTTTGCCTTACAACTTCGATTTCCATTCTGTTTTTGTGTATACATAGATAAAGTATCAATTTTCAGATGACATTGTATCAAAAATTTATAACATTTAATATTTTAATGAAATACGAAATTCGTCCATTGGATGGGAGCTGAATATATTTAATCGAAACATTTTTTTCTCTCTAATGGCGGTCACTTGTCGTCTACAGGCGTTGTCCTCTACTAAAGCTGAAATTATAGATCTCTTTATCATGGAGGCGACTAATAGGTGGTCCAGCGTTGCTCCCTTTGAAGGGACTGGTGAAATGACACCTTAGCCCATGCCGAGAATCGAACCCTGAACGATGGTGTGTAGCCAATTTTATCAAAATATTAAAGACAGTGGAATTTTGACTTACGCTTCAAGATTTCTCGCGTAAGTGAAAATTTCGTATACGATTTTTCAAGACACATACACCACAAATATTTCAGACATTTATATAAACACATCTCTAACTGTTTTTCCTAACTATATTTTGGCATATTCCCTAAATATACATTACCATTTCTCACATGAATTAATGAATAAATGAATGTTGGCGTTTCTAACTGCATGGGGGAAAAATCTGGCGTTGTGGTCTAGGAGTAATGTCCATTCGCATAAAATAGATCGCGTTGTGGCACGGTTCCACTACGTTGTGTATGTTTGATACATTTAAGATTGTGTTGCCTGAAACTTTGATACTTTTTCTATGTATATGCTACCAGCAAAGTTTGAAACGCCGGCATTCTATAGAATGCCTAGGCATTATATAAAATACCGGACGTTAGTTCTTCCACTATTTTTTAAATATTTAATATGAAGAAAAATTAATAATTGCCATTTATATGTAAGAAAATATATTCTTTTTTACTAGCTACAAATTAATTAAAAAAGGTTTCATTTATAATGACTTCACAGGTGTCGATATAGACAAAAATTGGATCCGTTTTGCGGCCTCTTCACAAAATTACAATCGATTAAAACGGCCCCTTCACAAAAAGACAATTGATTAAAACGGCCATTCATCACCATTTTACGCTACTTTTAAATCTGTTTTTAAAAATTGGTATAAAAATTCACAAAATTAAGTACTGAAATTCACAAAAATATGCAGTTTTAACAAAAATGGAACCCCGAAAAAATTCCTGGATCCGACCCCTGCTTAAAAGAACACCATTTCAACGAAAAAATAATTGCTTGCTTGGGATTTTTCTGCTGTTACAATTTAAATTTTCATGATTACTATGTTTGAGAACTACATGAAATTGGTATTAATTTGCTAACTGCTTTTGCTTCTAAATATTTTGAAATATTTCTTAGTTGTATACCTTTTAGCTGTTATAAATCTCGTTCCTTTTTATCATGCATCTGCTTTAGCCATATAATTACATTTATACGTTTTGCAATACACATTTGCAATTACTTATGTTTTGAACACATAAGTAGCAGAACAAAATTCCATAAATACAAACATTACTGAGTTATTTTGACAGGAAGATAGATGCCTCAGCATCCTTAAAAAAATAAAAAATAAAAGCAAAACAAAGAACGAAGTTTTCCTCCTGCATGCACTACCGGGCATCTTCCAGAAAGAAACAAATAGTTCGAATTCCATTCTTCAAGAATATTTTGAAAAATATGCAAAAAAGTAAATAGATCTTTGCCGTTGTACTAAATGTTACCCGAAAATGGTTTTTCCGATAGCATTACCGAAGGTCTCCGAAAAACGGAGTTCTAATATGAACTCGCGAAAAATAAAGGTTTACAGAAAAGAATTACTCTCGGAGGCTTTGTATTCCAAATTCCTCCATTACGTTGGTTTGTGATGCAGTTGACGAATGAAATATTTATAAAAGTATGTTCAATTGACAAAGCTCAAATTAAATATTTACGTGAGTGGGTGTTTCAGAATTGCAATTCCTTGTATTTATAAAGAACGGCATTCTTTTTCTTCAGTTTGAATTTATTTTGTTGCTAACAAACGTTTGTTATTTGTAAGTGCTGATCACGATTTTATAATGGTTTGAGAAATATTGTATGGTAAATTCCTTAACCTTTGAATGCACCCACCTGTGGCCGAGCGCATTTGCGCTCTCAACTGGTAGACGAAAGTTGCCTTGTTCAAACCCAGGTAGCGTCCGTCGATCTAGCCGTTCGGAGTTTTGCGTGGTTTTCTCCGAAACTTCGCGTAAATACGAGTTCGGATCCATTAGAATGTTTCTCCCGGAGGGCAACCGTACCACTTGCCCTTGATTCCTTGCATAGATAATCGACCGTAATTCCACATTTACATTTATTTATCTTTGCATGCGGAAACGTATGCAAATAATATAAAAAAAGAGTCATAACACTCAAAATTTTCTTTCAGGTCCTTGCTACCGAAAAAGCTGCAGCATATCTTTTTAACAACTTGTGTTAACAACTTGTTGTTTTTAACATAAAAATTTATAACTTCATGTTACTGATTTAAACCTGCATGAAATATAATAAATAGATGGTGATCGGTAAAATTTTAAGTTTCCCAGTAGTACAACTAGTTCAAAAGACGTTCAGGCTGCGTTCTCATAACTCAGGCGGAACATCTTTTGAACGTCTTTTGAACTGGCTGCGCTACATCTAGTTCAAAAGACGTCCAGGATGCGTTCTCATAACTCAGGCGGAACATCTCTTGGAACGCCTTTTGAATTAGTTGCGTTACTAGAGTTCCAGTCGAGCTCCAAATGAGGTATAGTAGAGAGGATTTCTTCTCTAAATTTAACAAAACTCGAAATTGGATCATCATATTGAAAATCAGTGACATACGTACAATTAAAAAAAAAAATCTTCTAAGGATGAGATACTCCAGTTCGGCTGCGGACGAATTTGAATTTCGAATATGATATTTGATGGTGAAATCATTGATGGAACATTTCGTCCTCTTCAGCTGTTACACAGACGTCGATGTATTGGTCGCTCGCCCTTCGCTAAATGAAAAAAACAAAACAAAAACAAAAAACAACAAAAAAAAAAAACGAATTTTTAAGTCCAGCTTGTGTCTTAATAATGGCTTGTATGTTTTTATTGTGATTGAACCTGGTTCGATAAATGCCTAGGTGCCTGTTGTGATCACTGTTTTTAAGTAACGAATAAACATGGTATCAGTATCATTCATATTCTTCTAGCATCTTTTGTAGGGTTGCATGGTGGAAGTTGGAAGTTTACAAGGCTTTCAATACGAGGCGAATGCGTGCGTGCGTGCGTGTGTGTGTGTGTGTGAGTGCGAGGTCTTATCGAAGTCTTCCAATAAAGCATCACGCCCACATTCTTTGGAATGGTAAGAATAATTCTGGACGATAATTTGGAGAGCTGCTGTTATTTGAATCCTATCAAAAGTATCATTAAGTGTCAGTCCTTGACGCAAAAAATTTTATTACAAATGAAATATTTTGGAAAACTTTGAGCTTTCAAAAATTAAAATATAAAATTTATTTTACAGTTCTCGGTCGATACCATGTATTCGACCGAGCTTTTTTATTTCATTTTCTAAGTGTCCTTTGACGATTAAACACTTAGATTAAAGAATTAGGCGAGTTTATTTGAATTACAATTTAGCGGAAAGAGAGAGTATCATTTGAGGAATAATTAAAGATAAGCATTTAATAGGTGAATTTAAAGAAAAGATATTTTTGTAATTTGATTAATCCTCTGCATTATATTTTCATTAGTTTCTTAAGTGGGCGAGTAAAACAGAAGGTTCTTTTGATGGAACAAAGTAAGTGCTAAATGGTACTTTAAAAGAAACACTATAACAAGTTCAGAAATACATTTTTCAAAGCACTCCATTAAAAATCTTAAACGCAATTTATTTTCTCTTTGCCCATATAAATAAAATAAGAGTTTGGAAAACTTTTATTAGTAAAATTATTCAACTAATTTCCGAGAAGAAATATTTAATCCATATGAAATAACGCCTTGATATTTTTTAAGTTAGAAAATAATCTTTTATATAATTTACGTTAAAATAAACTAGAAAAATATTTTGGTAGAATATAGTCCTTTATATATTTTAAAGATTTTATTAATGGCTGTTTCCAGTTTTGACGATTTTTGAGATTTTTGTGATGAATGCTTTGATGCAAGATTCACAGAGAGAAATAATGTAAGTTACATCTTAAAAAGAAAGAAAGAAACTGTTAGCCTACTTTAAATTTCAATTCACTCTAACCTAGGCCCTTGCCGCATTCAATTTTGATGCAGAAACTGTCGAAACACTGTTATAAATACAACACCTCTAAGTGTTGAAATACAAAATTATTAAAACATAAATTATTTGGAATTGTGTAAGTGACAGCATTCACTGCTATCCAACAAAATAAAATTATAACGCAAATGTTAGTCATACCTTATTATTTATCCATCCTCTAAAGTGAATTATGCTTTGTGGATTAAATGAACAAACAATTGTGTTTCATTTCATATCGTATTCATTTAAAATGCATTTGATTTTTTTAGACAAGGTAATCTGCACACTTTTTGTTCTTAAAACCTTGGTAAATGTATGTTAAAATCAAATAGCAACAATTAGAAAAAAAAATTCAAGATATCAAGTTTTTGAAATTAGTTGAGTTTATTTTTATTTAATAAAAAATTAACTTAAAGTTTAGTAATGTATAGTGGTTACATAAATTGTTTTAGGTTTTGATCATTCAAGCATGTGAAGTTTTAAACTACATTCAAGTGAAAATATTAAAAAAAAAATCTTTATATAAACTACTTTCTTTAAAAGCATTCAATTTCTAAAAAAATTTTTTTTTTCAATTTTAAAGTCTTTCTCTCGTTACATCATATAACTTGTCTGCTACAGCCGTTTTTCAAATAAAGTGAAACCAAGAAATTTATTCCCTTGGATTATTTTAATATGGCCATGCTTTTCTACCTATCGTTGAATTAATGATTTTTATTGCGTCGTTTAATGCTTTTGGGAAATATTTATTCCTTAGATGAAGCTAAAAAAAAGTTTTTTTTTGGTACTTATCGCATACGACCAGTTGCTTACTGCAGCTTTATGCAAATTAAATATTTTTTTCTCTCTCACAGCGCATGTTCTAATCTAGACTGGAAAAAAAAATAAATATCCAGATTATTTTCTTTAATAGATGGTAAAGTGACAAAGAAATAAAGTCGCTCTGAGCAGGTGATTACAACGAGAGAAATTTAGCTGATGTTAGTTTTTTTTTCTTAAGCGCTGGTGTGTATTTTATATTTACTGAACTTGCGAAATTTGGAATGAAAGTTGGAAACTGCCGTGCTCTAAAATAAATATGCCGAAAGAAGAAAAGTTAAATGCTTTACGGTTGTGTTAATAAAAATGCTTTCAAGAAACAGTTATGTCGTGCGCGGCATTTATTTATCACTGGTGATGGCAGGTCCGCCGAGAAGGGGTTGCAGGTGGGGCAATTGCCCCTCGTCCAAGAATTTTATGGAAATTTTATCATGTATATAAAGTCTAGTACATGCTAGCTAAGCTAATTTTAAAGAGTACTAAATGAGGGCACTTCTAAAGTCTGTTCTGGGGCCGGAAAATCTTGTTGTCGGGCCTGGCAAGGGTGTACCCATTCTTCAGTTTTACCTTTAAAAAAGGGTAAGGTGGAGCAAGTGGGGCAGCTTTTCAGCATAATTTGACTTTAACATAGCACTGCACCTGTTGTAAGACTTTTACGGATATATATTTTTAATACAATCTCGCCACATTTGCTTTTTCAAGTCAGAAGTTTTAGATTGCGAAATAAAAATAATAAAGGAATTCAGTCAAGGTGGCCCACTTACCCACTTTGCAAGGGTAAGTGGAGCACCAGTCAATATTTTTCAATAGACTAGTGGTAGAATATGGGCTAGGGTAGATATTTTTTGAATCCTAGGGAAAAAAAAATCATTAGTCTCTCTGAAACGATTTTCTCGCAGCAACCATTTTCTGTAATGCGATCCATTAGCAGAAAATACCTTTATTTTAAGCATTGCTTATTTTTTAACTCAAGCACACTTAAACTCAGTTTTGTACTATTTTATGTCGTACAAATATTTGAGGAAGGTAAGTAACAAATATATGAATGTTACGTTTACATATATGAAAAAAAATACTAAATGAAGCCTCTATCTAGAACAAAAACTAAGCATTGTGTATCGGAACTAGGTATATAGCTACTAAAACAAACGGAAACTTAAAAGCATGTGCAAGGCCATAGTTGGGCGTTGTAAGGACTCACCGGGTAGCCTGAGGGGCCTGAGAGACCAAGGGCAACGTGACATACAGCTAGGATAAAAACTAATATACTATACAAATGGCTCCGTACGTCGGGCTCCACTGTCAGTAGCCTATAAGATTAGAAGATTCACTATGATGCTTGTTTGAAGGCATTGGCTCACTTAGTTTTAATGCCGTATATTTTAAGGTAGTATATAGCATAAAAAGATTTTACTTTGTTTTTGAGCCATGATCAGGAACAAAATTGGCCAGATAAAGTAATGGTCCACTTACTTCAGATGTGGTTCAACTGGGCTAGCTCATTTTAAAAAATAATTACAAGTACCATGAAATTTTCAAAAATCATAAAAGATCTTTTTATGTGCTTATATATATTCTAACTTGTTCTTTGGCACAACATTTAGTTTTCAACGGGAAAACAAAATTAATTGACGAAGTTGAATTACAAGAAATCAAGTCTTTCACAAAATCACTCTCAATTAGCGCACTCTATCTCAAATTAAAAAAGAAATATCTATAAAATTCTAGCCAAAAGAAAGAAAAAAAAGACACACGAATACCTAAAAATCGATTTTAGGACACTTTGAAATTCTCCCTCCATGGGGGGGGGGGGTAGTCGTCTATTCACCTCTTTAAAATCACACATCTTTTTAGAGGAAAAGAAAACAGTCATTGATAAAATCTTTGCTTTAAAAATTAATAAATATGAATCCATTGTTCAGGCAAAATTTGTTAAAAATTTGTTGGTTTGATATTAATGTGAAAAAAAAACGAGATTCTTTTCAGGTTTACCTGATATATCTGTATCTGAATTCATATATACAGTCATACGTACATAAAAACTGTATGTTTATATGTGCGCATGCAATTCTGTAATAGCACCAAAGTTCTCTGCGTTGAAATGTTACAGTGGCCTAGTTGCTAAGCTCCGCTTCCATAAGAACACGGAAAGTGAAGCAACAACGGTTTGGTCAGTGCTTGGGAAGGTGAAAACCTCTTTCGTCTGGGCTGCTGTGGAACCGTGTACGCTAATGGGAGCTGGTGCACTTGAAATATGTTCGTTGCTCCAATGTCGTCCCTGTTAAAACGACACCTCTGGAGGGTGCCGATTTCAGGTGCTAGGTCTCTCATCTGGAATTAGTTCAAAATTAGGAGACCCCGAGCAAGTCGGATCCTCCCACTAGGGCTCATTAAAATGGCAGCTGTAGCTGTCTCATTACGCTCATCGCCGTCCTATATGACATCTCTTCATGGTTTGCCAGAGGGCATAGGAACAACAGCAAAAGCAATAGTTGAAGCGCTACCTCTGGGGTTGCCAGTCCAGGTACAGGCCTCTCATCTGGAATTGGTTCAAAAATAGGAGACGTTGCTTTTTACGGGTAAGCGTAAATGTCGGCCTCATGATAAAATGGCTTACTTTCTGGACGTTTTATTGGTATAAGTCTACACGTCAACGTCAAATACCTGACCTAGGAAAAAAAAATACATACAGAAACAATAACAATAAATAGAAATGAATGAGCATAAAACAATACAAAGTCAATGTGTCTCCCGCTTTCTTTTCCGTTTCGCAACTCCATTTTATGAAACCTGTTTTACATTTCCGGTTTGGCAGGCGTCACCGATAATCCATTACGTAAGGTTATAAGCATTACAGCTGTAATTATTACCTTTAATTTAGTAAAAAGGTATCATTAAACAGGAATAAAAAAAATATTACTAGTTTTAACTTGTAATGGGTTTTTCTCCTGCAGCGCTCTCACCCTCTACTTTGTTTAAGTGCGCCTGGTACAATGCTTTTTTCGGATCGAACGTAAGCTAGAAATTTATTTCGCTGGATTACTTTAATGTTGTTGCTTAGGTGCTTGTTGAAGTAAAGGTGATGGGTATTTTTATTGCCTAGTATGATATTTAGTGAAATAAATATCTCCCTTAAAAAAAAAAATAGTTTTTCAGTATTTATTACCTAAAAAACAGTTACTTAATGCTGTTTTATGCAAATTAGATTACTATCCGTTTCCTGTGAAGTAAGAAGAACAAAAAACTGATTTCATTTAAGCGATAGTGATACAAAATACAAACAAACAAATAATGGATTTTTTTTTCTTTCTTTGCAGGATCGCATTAAGTTGTTTGAAAATGTTTTTCTTTATTTAGAGTAATTTGAAGATGTTTGTTGATGAGACTTTGGAAGATGTTTGTCTCAGGGATTTGAAAGTCGCTTTCCGTTAGAAATATTAATGTCGAGTGAGATTTATATAATTTACGGCACTGAGATACTGAGTATCCAACAAATAAAATAGCATCCTGATTTCAAAATTAAAAAACTCAAAAAGCAAAGGTCAATTGAAGGGTGCAGTAAGCGGTATGTTTATTATGAAAGCTGTAGAAATTTTGTACAGAAGTTTCGAAATAGTATTTACAAAAACCACTAAAAGATGCCGCTGTAATCGCAGGCCTCTTTATTTTCCCGATCTCGACTCCTTGTGACTACTTTCTGAGGCGCACATTCAAAGGAAGGTCAATAGAAAGGTGCAGTAAGCGGTATGTTTATTTCGCAAGCTGTAAAAAATTTTGTACAGAAGTTTCGAAATAGTACTTACAGAAGCCGCTAACAGATGTCGCTGTAATCGCAGGCCTCCATATTTTCCCGATCTGACTCCTTGTGAGTACTTTCCGAGATGCACATTCAAAGAAGCTATCAACAGAAACCATCCCAACATGCTGGACGAGTCTGAATCGTCGATTTACGTGGCATCTGAATCCATTTCCGTTGAGACATTAGCGGTTGTGACGACAAATTACATTATTCGCTTGCGCCACCTCTATATGTAGTAAAGGAGGACATTTTGAAGCGATTGTGCTGTGACTGCTTGCAGAGAATGAATTTTTACTTATGCATGATGATCGTCAATTTTGACGTGCAGCGCCATTTGTTACGCCATTGACGTACGCAAGGTGGGGTTTGGGGGGTTCTACTCTCCCTTGTCAAAGATTATTTAATACAAAATCCATACATTTTTAGTTTTGGACGTAAATATTACACTTTTAACCCTACAAGGCACTTGGTACCATATGTGGGGGAGGGGGAGGGAACAACCACTTTAATTATCCCTCCACACCTATAAAATACTAGAGATATCTGTCGGTTTTTAAGAGCATTTATACATAGATAGCAGCGATATAATTCAGGCTACTAGTATAGATATCTGTCGGTTTTTAAGAGCATTTATACATAGATAGCAACGATATAATTCAGGCTGTTGCGTTTAGATGTACTTACTGTTCATATTATTGCAAAAACTGATTGAAATTTGAACAGTCCTTTTCCGAATGTGGTTTTGTTTATTTTAGAAAATTAACAAAAAATAGTTAGCAAAGAGTTTTGACCAGGAAAAATTGACTGCGTGTTGCAGTTCGTCCTATCAAGCAATGATCGGAATACTAAAATTTCAAAATAAATGCCAAAAAAATATAACTAACACCCAGTGTACCCCATACAAAACTGAAATAAAAAAGTGATTTTCTAGTAAAATATTAGGCTATTATTTTTAAAACTATTTTCCCCCAAATAATAATCACTAGCATTATCACGTATACTTATTTCAGACACAGAAAAAAAAATTACAATTGAGAGCCTTGTAGGGTTAACATTACATCCATAATCCCCCACCCTCTTAAGTGATGTCTGTGATTTTGCGATGTCTGTTTTGCGATTTTTAATTTTGAAATCAAGGTACTATTTGTTGGTCACCCTGTACATGCAGAAGATAATGTTGAAGAGAATCTGCTTTAAATAATTTAGTTAACTATAAGTGTGGATGACATAAAATTCCGTTCGCTGACACCTAGTTTTTACTGCAATACACGTACATTACATTAAATTCTTAACTTGGTGCAAATAATTAGCGCAGAAAGGAACAATGCTATAAAACACCAAAGCGAGTCACTCATGGTAACTACATTTTAACACATTCACTTTTTTATCTAACTACACATGAACTTCTTAAAATCGATGTTTCGGATGATTAGAATATTTTAGAGGTCCTTTAAGCTTTTAATTATCAAAGATGTACTGTATTTAAAGTATTATTAAGGATGATTTTCTATTAATTACAGCAACATTTATTGAAACTTCCTTATTATATTATTAAAATTCCAGAACTTAGTTGTGAGCGCAAAATTGTCACGCTTATTTTAAAATAAATTATTGCACACAGGTTTATCTCTTGCCTTGGTAGGAGGACATTCTAAAGGGGGTTCTAGCGCGTATTCAAGTTACAGAGAAAACCTACCAAAACTCCAGACCGTTAGATCGACAGCCGCGCGATAGAACCCGAACCCGGGACCTTCACACTTCGGCCGTCTATCATTTTCAGTGACATAACCACTGTAGCATGGTGAGCCTAGCACACAGGTTTAATCTGCTCAAATAAAATAACATCCTGATAGGATGTTATTTTATCTGCTGCTTTCCATTATAGGAAACCAGCGACGCATGAACTTTGTAAAAGTAAGGGAAGGTGGGGGGGGGGCTTCACTTTTAGTCAATGTATCCACGAATGCTTATCTGATTTAGCAATAAGAGCATAGGTTTGAATATGCCAAAGGGGATAGGAATGAATGGAAGGAGTTTTTGCCATTTTTTGATGTAACGCCAGTTCACCTCCAGAAAATTCTGCAAGAAAAGGTAAGGCAGTTCATGCCCCAGTCTCTAATTTTCATCTAAAAACATCTTAACCTTCAGATAGCATGACAATATCAAAAACTTCAACAGCTTAACGAACAATAAAAAGTCAACAACTGGTATTTAAGTGGAAACTTTATCACAAGGTAATGCTAAAAATAAAGCATTCAACAATAATTTTGCCCAGCACGAATTGCAGAAAAAAATCTCTCAAGCTAACTTAAGCGGCAAAAAATGAGAAAACCTCACAGACGGAAGACTTTTATTGGTAAAATTCCATCAAGCAGTACCTAAAAATTTAATTCGCATATTTATAGAGTTTGAAACACCTACCGAAAAGAAGAAATTATCTGAGGTACAGAATCCATGTCAGAAAGCTCTATTGGATACGACTGGAAAAATGTTGAGATCCGTTGAGATAGCGCGGGTTGAGATTTGTAGGAAGATTCTCATCGTGAGAGCAAAACAGCTGCTGATGGGAGTCTAGAAATCCTCTGGGAACAAACAATACTTTGATGGAAAACGATAATTTGGATAATTAATCATTGTGTATCGCTTTATCTTGATTGGAAACGTTGGGTGAGCTTTCGACCTGATACAGGGAACTGAGGGAATCATGAAACAATGTAAAAGTCTCTTTTTCTTTTCTTTTTTAAGGTATTTCTCGAGATAATCAGCTGTTATGGTTAGAGGTGTGTGATCTGAGTAGCGTAGCCCGGATATTATTTGGGGGGGGGGCTAGGTATCAAATTGTAAAAAGTTCAGTTGTAAGCTAAATATGAAATTGTAAGCTAAGTAAGTGGTTCCACTTCACTGGCTACGCGCCCTGAGTGTGATTGTTATAAAGTTTGGTGATTAAATGTATTTTTTTCATATTTTACTTTGAAATAGATGCGCTGATTCCATTCGTGAAAGTAAAAGGTTTTGATGGATTGTGTGAGATCACGTTAAATTCAGTAAAACATACAATGCAAATATTATATATCTGTGTGTCTTTTTTTAGCTGAACGATGACAACTTGCTTGTACTGGAATACTGAACGTCAGCTCAAGGGGTTCTCTAGACGGAGAGGCATCATAGGAAAGATACATCCCTCACCTCCATACAGGGCCGATCCCAGAAGAAAATCTTTGGGGGGGGGGGTTGAAGAGAGGTAAATAGCCGACTGAAAAAAAATGAATTTGCCGATTCAGTTCCCAAGTTAGACATCTCCCGATATTGGACAGTTTTCCGGGGAACAGTACGTGCCCATATCATTCAAACAGCATAAATACCTCTGTAAGTTGTACAGAAGGAGCCACAAACGTTCGACTTTCAGAGGATTCACAGTATTAACTCATTAATGATCAATCTGGTTTCCAAATTTAATAAAGTGAGGGGTACCATTAATAAATTGCAAGGGGGAGTAAAAGGCGGAATTTTCCACAAAAAGGCTCGATTATTATCATTTTGCTAACAAAAATCCACATTTTTGTTGGGAAGGGATGGTTACATCACTGACTCTGTTACAAGTAATTAAATTTTCATAGAATATTCATAACTTTTAATTTAGTCTTAAAATACTCTTTCCGGAATGAAGAAAATATTTGCCTAACAGTATGCGACAAAACTATCAGTGCCGTAGTTTATGTTGGCGAAAATGAATTCAGGGGTCTTTACATCAACTTAAAAAGAAGAAAGGAAACCATACCGAGAGCACTGATTATAAAACACTTTCCAACACTGTCTTTTTTGCGTATATACTATTGCACACCTGCCAACTCTACTGGATTTTTCAGGAGACGACTGGAGTTTGATGGGTTCTCCTGGTCTCCTGATTTTACATTAAAATCTCCTGGTTTTCTAACATTTTGAAGTTTTAATAATCGGCACATTTATTTCCCCACCATTTCGGAAAGATTACCGCTCTATGGGTCTGTTCATTCAATATGGACCAATATACCATGGTATTTTGGTCCGCTAATAAAGATTTGTGCTTATATTGATTACTCATTGTGAAGGATTCTTGAAAATTTTAGAATGAGATGGCAAATCGTTTAATTGTAACATTTTGTGAGTTCAAAGTCCCAAAATTTTACTACTTTTTTTTTAGTCTAAAAGGCAGATATTTTGTAAAATTTCGAACATTTAAGAACAAGCTTGTGAATGTAAAGAAACATCGAAGTTTTATTCATTTTATGTTAAAAGAATTCTGCTTCTGAACTGTTTTACAAATTCTACTTTATTATCACTACCTTATCTGTGATTGAAATTTCAAACATAAATTGTTATAAAAAGCAAACTTTTTATTTTAGAAACCATAACAGTGTCGTGTCATATAAAATTATATATTTAAAAAATGACACATAAAATAGATGGCAAAATTTAATGTGTGAAAAAATTTGGAAGAGTGTTATATGACTTAATGATATCACACATAAGTTATTATATGTGACTTAATGATTTCACATAAATCTACTGGATTTTCTTCACTAGATGTTGGAAGGAATGCAATTGCATGGCGAAAAGTTAACTGTATTTTTCCCGACGTTGCTAAATCCGATGGGAAATTCCCGGTCCCGCAGTGGACTGGGCGCTAAACTCCGTTCCCATAAGAACACGGCAAGTGAAGCAGCATCTGGCTTGGCTAGTGCTTGGGAGGGACTTCCCCCTCTCGGCCCGTCCTCTGTGGAACCGTGTACGCTAATGGGAGCTGGTGCACGTAAAATCCGTCGTGGCTCCAAAGTCCTCCAAGTTGTTAAACGATACCTCTGGGGGTGCCAATTTCAGGGGGTTGGTCCCTCCTCTGGAATGGGTTCAAAATTACGGGACCCCGAGCTAAGACGGACTTCCTCCCACTGGGGCTCATTGAAATGGAAGCCGCTCCTTCGGCCCTTCGCCTGCCTATATAGGGGGATCTGTCACCGCAACGCGGTTGCCAGGGGGCATTAGCAACAACAAAACAACAGCAAATTCCCGACGTTGCTAAGACGCAATGGCAGAGATTCCTCTCTCCTGTATCCATCGCTGCTTCCCGGCATGAATTTTAGCTGGCCACAGCCTTGTACGCAGGGCTAGGCCATGCCAGGGCATTCAAAGACCCATGAAGGGAAGCAACGATTTACACAGGAGGCAGGAATCGCTGCCATTGCGTCTTAGCAACGACGGTAGTGAACAGATTAAAGCCAACAAGAAAATAAAATATTGTTTTAATTACTGCTTTTAAAGATTAATCTATGAGAGTGATTTTGTTGCCCGTGTATAGGTATCAACGCTACTTCTACCCATGCAGATGGACAGACTGCTCTCATAAACCTCAATAATAAATACCAATTTTGTTTTGCTTGAAATGGATGAACGTTTCTAAAATGTACTCTAAACATTCTCTATCCATAGGCTGCTGTGAATCGGAATTATTTTGTGTATTTCTGTAAAAGAAACTGTAAATGGTACATACATCCTTTTCAATAGGGTACATGGTATGGCACTTTTCATTATCATATAAAAATTCGATCGATGCATATTTACGGCAGTTAGAGCACGGGAAGACAGACAAACTGTGAAAGCATAAACATTTCAACTTCTTTGGAAAGTGTTAAAAAATAAGGGCTTAAAAAGAATGTGAGGCTTAAAGGAAAAAACAAAACTGAAATAAGGAAAGTAATTCTAGCTGGAAAAGTTAATTTTTCCTGTAATTTAAGAGAAAATGGAAAATTAAGCATATTGATTTTGAAGCTCCTAACTTCGCGACCCCTAGTATTTGCTTTGCCTTGGCTTCCTATTTTAACGGCCCTGTGATCTATACTCTTGTATTTTATCTTTTATTAGAACTTACGTATCATTTTTAAAAATCAAATTAAATTACAAAATTAGGATTATTTTTATACGAATGATATGAAAGTAAATCATAATAAAAAATAGTATAAATGTAATCTATAGTTACCAAATCGGTGATGATCTTTTTCTTGAAGAATGGATTCGACGGAGCTCCAGCAGTTTGTATAGAAATTATCTTTCCATTATGACAGTTATTTCGCGTCTTCTTTTAGCCATTATCAAAACAACTACAAATCAAATTTTGTGAACTTCACTTTTTATCGTTTTCTTTTGTTTACAACTAGTTTCATGTTTTTGTTTACAACTGGTCTTAAGTCTTCAGTCTTAAATGCACACAACTTTTACTTCATTTTGTTTAATGCTAGAGATTTTTTTTTATAAATTTATTTTTACAGAATTGATGTATTAATCATATCTTAAAAACTAAAGATGGTTTTATCTAATCAAGGTATGCTAAGATTCAGATTCCAAGGTACGCTAAGGCTCCTGAAGTATATGTTTGATTTTGACTTGGTTACTGTCCAGCTAACCGAGCTAATCGGAATAGGGGACACATTATTTTTTGCTGTACAAGAGAATTTCTTTTTCTATTGCATTTCCAATCAAAGAAAATACATGTATTTCCCAGAAAAGACCACGCTGGACCAAAGGGTGGCAACGGCCTCCTTGCACTATTTTTACTTCATGCAGAGTAGTATTTCATAGTTTGTCTCAGGGCAATATATGAGATTGGAACATTTTCGTTCCCATACTCAGTATTTCTGCCATAGACACGAGCACAGAAGATTCTTCATTAGATTACTACGGATATGTGAGGTGACTATTATTTTGGGAAAAATGCCGAGACAGGTGTCATGGGACGTATGTGGCGTCAACTGCAGAGAGCTGATTCTTCGACTGCCCCTTTTGTATGTCATGGGTGCCGAGTGTTCTGTTATTCATCCCCGCTTCTTTCTTTTGACTGATGCAAATAAGAAAGGAATTTCTCACTCTGTTTTGTATGCACTGGAAGTAGGACGTCAAAGGGGTAAAAGTTAGGAAAAGTACCGATTAAAAACCCTTTTGAATACTGAAAGGATGAGTTTTGGAAGTTCGGAATAGCAATTTTGCCGACTGAATATTTTAAGTGTGGGGAGGGGGGATCTCCCCGCCTCCCTCCCTGTGGGATTGGGCCCGTCTATATATAGATGAATTCAGTGAGATGATAGATACCTTTCTCAATGACACGACAACCCCCTTTTGGCATTCGTCTTTCTCAGAATTGTATATACCACAATGGAAATCACCACTATTATTTACTCTTCATACCAAAGAAAAAAAGAACATAAAGAGACTGTGCTAGTCCGCTTGGTAGTACTCGAGTCTTCCTCAGTTGCGAAAGTTCCATCATCCACACAGGTAGGAAAGTCAGAACTAACTTTTTGAACAAAATAAGTGAGATCTAACTTTCCTGTCTAAACTTTTCCAGCTGACGGAGGGTGGACCCCGCTCGAAACGGCATTTCTGTCTATGTGCATTATTTCACAAAATTTTCTGTAATTACTCGTCTTAAACTTTTGCAAATGACTGTAATGTACTTTTTTTAATATTGAGAATACGGTAAGCCTCGCGAAATTTGCTGCGGCTGCGAACAATCGCATTGATAGAAAAGCTCCTACTATTAAAAGTAAATACAGATTCTTCGATTTTTTAAACTGTTATTTATATAATCATCACAACAAAACAGCAGTAAAAAATCATTTACATGTAATACCTACCGAATTCAAACAGGATTCACTATTTATTTGTTTGTTTGTTTGTTTATTTATTTTTTTAATCGAAGAATATGTATCATTGCTGAGCCCTAGAGATAATCGGGTAAAACTCCTTAAAACGGAGGGGGAAAGGATGGGTAGTTGCGAATTATGCAAATGAAAATGCGTACAAAAAGTTAGCCATAACTGAGAAGGGGGAGTTCTCATACAGAAGGGAGGAATTATCAAATCCACAGAGACATCTATATTCTAAATAAGAAATACGGATAATTAACCAGTGCCTGGCTTAATTATTTCGAAACAGCAATACTGCAGAAAATTTTGAATTAAGATAAAAATAATTTTAGAATATTTTTTTTTTATCCCCTACGGAAAGTAAATTTATAATTTCTCTCTTATTGTTGCATACTAAAGATAACAAATAGTGATGTTTTTCTCCTTCGTTTCCTAAAACTGGGTTCCAAAATTTATAAATAAAATACCGGAATAAGACCTTTTTAGAGTGAACATTTTCAAAATCTTTTGATTTACATACACAGAAAGAAATGTTTTGTTGATTCAACAAAATTTTGGTTGGCTCTATTTCAATGAAATATATTTGGTGAATCAATAACATTTTTGTCAATTCAACGAAATATTTTTTTTAATTAAAAAAGAAAATTATAACCAACAAAATTATTCGGTTGAAATTGCGTCAGCCAAATTTTTGTTGAATCAACGATATTTTGTTCAATTCAACAAAACATTTTTTCTGCGTAAGAAATAATTTAATTTAAAAAGTTATAAAATTTTCTGCCTTTGTTTTTGTTTCTGATAAACACGATTTATGCAAAAGTAACATGCAAGTCATTTTGATTTACCTGTACGCACACAAAAGGTCATTTTACTTTATGAAACTGTACGCATTATGCGAGTGCCTACATGGCTTTATAAACGCACTCTCAGATAAATATAGGGTAGCTATAATCAAACTTTCGATATAAACTGTGTTCGACAGCTAAAACGGGTGAACGGATTGTAACCAAATTTCGTGTATAAAGTATACATGACATGATCTCAAGGAATTTCGAGGGAAAAAAAAAGTCAAAATATGTCCGCCAGGTGGCACTTTGCATAAAAAACAACAAATTTAAAAATAGAAATGGCAAATGCAAAATGTTATCAAAAATCAAAAATTATTCAATTGTTTTTGGGCATTTATTAGATAACTTTGGCCATTTTTTGAGCTGACTTCAAAATGCAAAGAGCCACCTAGTGGACCTTCCTTGAATTACACTTTTTGAAAAAGCTTCCTTCTGTACAGCACATATACCATATTTGGTAGCACTGTGGTCACCTCTTTCAGCTGCAGAATGCTGATTATAAGGGAAGTTTAATTATTATTATTTTTTTTTTCAAAGGGCGAGTACTTGTCGATTAGGCATTGTCCACTACAACTGCATTATGGTCATTTTATTGTGCAGTCACCCAGTGGGAGGCCAGAGTTAGCCCCTTATGAACTGACGGACAAGTTAACATCTATGCCCAAGCCGTGATTCGAACCCGGGCCCAAGCCGTGATAGAATAGTTCTTCAGCCATTACAGCTCCTGGGGGGGCGAAGTTTAATCATAACCACCCTCGTATATTTATATTTTTTGAAAGAGCATGTGAAAGAGCGGAACGTGAAATCAAGTCGTAGAGAATGCTTTCAATATACTTTAAAGAGCAGTTTCAATCAAGTTCCTTCAGATTAAGTTCACTAATAAAAACGTTTCATCAATCAGCTAATGTAATATTTGCTAGAGTGGTCATATTAACAAACAGAAGCCTAGGACTTCTATGCTCACTAGGTAGGAATTATGATATACGACAGAACTGTTTCGTAGGTCTTTATATGATTATCTGGTACTTACGTATTATCCCGGCGGTCATTCCCGCCAAACTATTTTTTCGTCAAATGAGTTGCTAAACTGCTGCCAATCGTATTCCAAACCATTAATAATTTCATGTGCCCGGCACTTATCTTGGAGAAAAATAGCTCGTCTTGGCGGACCGACGGGATAATACGTAAGTATACGTATTATCTTTATTACTACTATAGTATGATAATAATTAAAAAGCAGCATAACGTGTAATCTAGGTAAAGTGAATTAAATAAGAGTTCTCGGAAAATATTGAAGCATGATTTATAAAATTTATTCTCGAGAAGTACATGAACCAATAACTACTAATTTAATTTCTTCATAAAATTCAAAAAGGTTATCGGCTCCACCATGGCTCAGTAGATAAGACAGTGAACGTGGTAGATGTCTCAAGTGTGAAGGTCCCACTTTCGGGCCTACCGCACAGTTGTCCTTCTAACGGTCTGGAGTTTGGGGCGGTTTTCTTCAGAGGTAACGTGAACACGCGTTAGAACACCTCAAAACGTCCTCCGCCCAAGGCACTCCGCTTAACCCTTTGAGGCTCAACCCTTTTCCAATGCTGAAAAAAGGGCAGCCGTTGCCATCGCTCGACTTAACTACCAGCAAGATGGCGGACGATCGAAACGTTCATCGCGTGCCATCTTGCTGGTAGTTAAGTCGAGCGATTGCAACGGCTGCTCTTTTTTCAGCATTGAGCAATCTATCCATCTGCTCTCGCATTCTTCCATTTTTCAGCAGATGTCAGTACTGTTAAAAAATAATAGTGACCATTTTTTTACGGGAAATGACGTGCTAAAGAGTAAAGGATTCTCGTGGAGCTCTGTCACCCGCAACTAATTTTATAGAAATCAAATCTATTCTTCAAGAATGGCAACAGTCAAAGTGTCAGAGTTTGGTGTTCCCAGAGCGGGAACACTGCGTGTTAAAGGGTTAAGCAGATGCTCCTCGTGAAGGATTGCCATTAAATAAAAACACACTCAAACAGTTATTCAGCAGCTTTTTAACTTTCCAGACTAGAGGGGAAAAAAATTTAGGCAACTGAAAAAGACTGAAAAAAAAAATCCCCATTTTAGGGAGAGAAATAGGAAGTTATTTTTATTTTTTTACTTTCCGGTATCGCAGTTACATATAAAAAGCCAAATAGCCATGAGAGACATTAAGAACATAATTTCAGCCAAAGGCAAAGACACCAAACACTGAAAGGGATTTCGAGAAAAGGCTATATTGATATGTTAGTAGTATCTGTTTACTTTTCTTTTAAATGCGCTAATTTACGGATTCGTAACGGGTGATTCTCTGTCCCAGCTTCCACCTAAGACAAGAATAAAACCGGGAAATTTGCTGATTCTTAAAACGGGGCATTTTGTTTTCTTCATAAACCTTTGATAATTACATACGGCGAGGCTGGCTAATAGCAGAGCTGAAGGGAAAGAATTGAGAAAGTTATTATTTTTTTCTCCGGTTCTTGTTCAAAGGAAAATTTAATACTTCCTGTATTTGAAATTTATCTGTGAGCTGAAGTATTTCAGATTAAGAATTTCGAAAAGAATGCGCTGAATTGTGAGTATGTCGAATAAATCTTTCAAATTAAAGAGCGTGTGGGATTTTAAAAATAAGACGAGAACGACGAATCATGCCCAGTGTATCAGTTATAAGACACTTTCCAATACAATTTTATTCGCATATAATACAATTCGACTGCGCATTGTAACAGTGACAGGATGAAGCTGGTAAAAGTGGAAAAAAAACTAAATGTTTGTTTTTAAGAATTGTCCTCCATCAGCCTAATCAGCGAGAATTACTTTGTTACTTAAATGATTCTTACACTGTTTCAGAAGGAAAGTATTGTCTTATAATTTTTGTCTGTTCGAAATTCATTAACGCCTCTAAAACGCATTTCAAGCAATGACTGTTCATAACATTGGAGCCAGAACCGGGGTGAGGGGGCAGAGGGGACACTTGCCCCTCCCCCCCCACTTTTCAAAACCCAGAATTTACCGAAAAATTGGTTGATACACCATCAACCAATTTTTGTGTAATATATCGTATAAAATGTGTTTTTTGAAGAACAAGGAAATTTATAAATACGGACAAAACCTTAAAACAGCCAACGCCTGTAGAGTGGGTAGGGATAGGTACGCCTATAGAGTCCCCTGAATCTGTAAGCAACCCCTGCCCTTAGCAAAAATAGCATGGAATACGATATTGTAGATACGATAAATGGTGAGTAGAAAGATTGATTTGCGCAGAGATTTAAATTAGTGATACAACGGATATCAATTTGCTTGTTGTTGTGTGTGATTATGGCAACGCTACACTAGGGCGATCTTCCAAGGATGGGGGTGCCTTGGTAGGAGGACTTTCTATTTGGTTCTAACGCGTATTCACGTTACATCCGGAGAAAACCTACCAAAACTACCACGATGGGACCCGAACCCGGGACCCTCACACTTCGGCCGTCTACCATTTTCAGTGACAACGACTGTGTCATGGCGAGGCTGATATCAGTTTGGCTGGATACCGGATATCCGGCCAAACATTCAAGCGGACATCCGGTTATGCGGCAGCAGTATGTTTTCTTCTTTTTCTGTTTTATTTTCATTAATTTTCTTAGATCACATTCAGCTATTACTTTTTTCTTTAAATTTTCTTATTGATTTCAAATCATTTGATTAATAAGTCAGAAATCTTTTTGGGATTGTTTCCATGAAATGAGTACCAGTTTTACTGCAACTAAAGCTGATACAAACAATGTCATTGATGTTCTGCTTCAAGAGTTAGATAAATATCTTACAAAATCAGTTCTTGAAAGAAAGACATCTCCATTCAGCTGTTGGGAAATCAATGCAACAAGTTTCTTCATTTTATCAAAATTAGAGGATTTTTTTTTTTCCTCACCAGCCAGCAGTACTGCAGCAAATACACTGTCTCATAAGCAGGGTCCATTTACGCGGGGGGGGTGTAACTGAATCTTTACAAAGATTGAAAAACAGTGTTTTTGCAGAATAATTTCCTGCAGTAATAATTTACTCCAATCTTAAAAAAAAAGTTGTATTCAATCCTCCCCCCCCCCCATTTTTTATACATGATAAAAATACATTCTAAAAAGTATTGAAAACAACATATTTTCACAAAAGTTTGTTTTTTCTCATTTATTATTATTGCAGTTTTTAGAATTTAATTTATTATGTTTATTTATGTTATTTCTCGGCATATAATTTTAGGCCAGATGTACTACCGGATATGTGTAATATTCGACTACTGCCAATCATCCGGCATGTTGGCCGGATAGGCCGAATGCAGTATGTTTTGCCGGATATCCGTTGCATCCCTAATTTAAAACCCCATTTATTAAAACATAGGGATCACAGTGATAGTTGTGTGTATTGGAGGAAGTGTCTCCAGAATCCACGGGTACCCTCTGCCATAATCAACAGTAGCATTGGGAAATTGGGTGGTAATGATAATAGTTGAAGGACAGAAGGTGCAAATAAATCCGGTAACAATTAAGGCTCCATCTGCTCCAACATAAGAATTGCGACGATAGTAGTATGTTTGAAGATCAGACACCTGATCTATCAAATTTCGGGGATTGGAATAATATTTCAATTGTGTGTTAAAGGGTACGGGGTGACTGGGGAGTCCGGCCAACGCTCCAGAACAATAACTGTGACCTTTGACGGTCAAGGCTCTTTATAAATTTATCAAACAATATATCAGCTTGGCCCCTTCCCTTCCCCCAGAAAAAAAAATCCCTTCCGTCGTCTCTGGTCCATAGATATTGATGCATTATAAAACTTTTTTGCGTGGATATGTAAAATTAATGATAATGCTTATTAACACGCTCTCAAAAAGTTACACATCTTTAAACTTCTTACAAATCTTTTTTTTAAATCTCGTTTGTAGTCCATATGCCAAAGTTTGTTTCAATCCACTTACTCGTCTAAGCTGCAAGATTCTATTTATAGGGAATGTTTAAACATCGTCGACGTGTTAAAATAAATTGAGTCTCAAATTTTATATGAGATCTGTTGGGAATTATTTTGAAGTGCATGTAAAAAGATATTTTAAATCGGATTTAAAGAAGTTTTTTTTTAATACAGAAAGAAGACGAAACCTTATATTCTTGAAGAATTGAGAACTTACTTTTTGAAATTTTTGCTTAAAATGGGAGTAATCAATTTTGATATGTATTTTCCGAATGCAGAATTCTGCATAGAGACTTCTTTCCCTCAATCCACGCGAAGGCTTTATTATTAAAATAAAAATAACTTTGTAGAAAAATTTTTGAAATGTCACTAAACATTTTATGCCCATTCCTTAAGAATTATTTTCTTACATTTTGGTAAGATTTGGCTGTACTTTTTAGAAAGCATCGCAACTACAAAATTTTAAGAAAAGTTTTTTTTCTTTCGAATTTTTTTGCTCGTAATACGTGTGAACAATCCCAGATATATATGTTGTCGATGGAATAAGTCTCTGCAATAGAAGGTTGGAATTATCATGGATTTGTGAAATGGAATCATATATGTAAAATATTTTTAAATCCGTAGCAAACCTTTATTTGTTCTACAAAGAAACTGCCAAGAAACATAAACGCTTAGCACATTTTACAAATTCACAATAAAAAAAAATAAATAATAAAACTAAAATAACCAAGATTTAGTACGTTCCGAAAATTTTAAAGATTGAACTTTGCAGCGATAGTTGAATATTTAAATACAGAGATAAATAAAAAAAAACAAACAAACAAAAAACTTCTAATTTTCATCCTTTGTAAAGTTCTTCGTCAATCGTATTGTGATTTAAGACAGTATTTTTTAATTCTCATAATCAAAATAAAAAAATCACTACATATTTTAAATCCTTTTATAGAACGACATATTTAATTTGACTACCCCTAAATATTTTACTTAAAAACTATACTAAAAAATCATATTTCATTCTTCCATTGTTTAATGGATAAATGAAATAATTTTGTATAAAAAATACGTGAAAAGAATGAAACAAATATACACGTTCTGAAAGGCACGAAGGATTTACTTCCTTCAAATTTACCTACTTATACATGTGACGATTGTTTTCACAAACTCGTAGTTACCATTGAAATAGCTCGTAAAACTGAGTCGTAAAATCGTCTAAGGGAGTGTATCCGGACCACTCACTAGTAAGCAAAATCGCACGTGCTCGTAAAGTTTGTTTGGCGTTATGGCTAGCCTACACGAGGGCGATCTGCCTACGGGGAGGAGTACCTTAGTTCGAGGACTTTTTAAGGGGTTCTAAAGAGTGATCACGTTGCATCTGGAGAAAACTGATCAAAACTACAGATCGTCGAACAGATCGATACATGGAGAGCTGCGCGGCAGGCCCGAACGCGGGACCTTTACAGTTCAAACGTCTACTATGTTCGTGTAAAAGGAGCGTGGACGGTTTCTGTGAAGACGGGTACAGCAAAGTTGTTGCTGTTTCTAATGCCCTCATCCCGTATCGTCGCCAGCAGCCCATATAGGCCGGTGATGGACGACAAAGAGCGACTTCCATTTTAATGAGCCCCAGTGAAGACCGAATTAGCTTGGGGTCTCCTAATTTTGAGCCAATTCTAGATGAGAGACCTAGCACGTGGCTCGGCAAACCTAGATATACCGTTTGAACATGCAGGACATTGGAACCACGAACAGATTTTACGTGCACCAGCTCCAATTAGCGTACACGGTTCCACAGCAGTCCAGCCGAGAGAGGTTTTCACCCTCCCAAGGGCTGACTAAGGTCGTCGCCGCTTCATTTTCCGTATTTTCATGAGAACGGAGCTTAGAGACTAGGCGGTACAAAAAAGTGAACGTACTTGATTTTATCCCTATGAGTGTTTTTCATACAGTTTGAAAAAATAAATGACACATTACACTTTGAAGCAATGCCATTAAAAAAATCTATTCATGTGCCGAGTAATGAATCAGTACGCACCGTGGTTTTAGTTTATCAACGGGCACTGCATATTAGAGATAAGCCCGAGCCCTTGCCCGAACCGGGCTCGGGCTCTGTAATTCACGATTGTGTTCGGGCTTGGGTGAGGTCGGGTTCGTGAGAAATTTCTCCTTTATTTTAACATACACCTTGTAAACAGATTTTTAAAATTAATTCATGGGAAAAATAAACTAAGTATTATTATTTGATAAACTTGAATATAAAGAATTAGAGAAAGTGCATTAAGTGTTTTCCATTATATTTGTCTTTAATTTGCACAAACGGCAAAATTTATGATACTCTATCAATGAAGTCATTGTCTTTTATTTATCTATTAGCCGGAATTTCCGGCTTGGGCTCGGGCTGGCTCGAATTAAAAGTCCTCGCGCTCGGGCTTTCAAAAACGAGCCCGCATTCATCTCTGCTGCACATAAACCCAAACCAGAAAATTCCAGTTAAAAAAGAAATTTACAAATTCTCAGTACTCCAACAATCCCCATAACTTTCTGCGTCGGAATACTTCTCGTTTTTTTTTTCTTCTGAGTGTATTACACTTTTCCGAATTTTTTCCCCTCTTCCCTTCGAGTGGCAAATATTTGTGTCAAAGAAATTCGGATAAGTATCGATTTTTTATAGATGGACGTCCGGCGAATCGAAAGTGTTAAGAGGGTTTGTGTGTAACTGAAGAAAATATATTGAAGTGCCATTGAGACTGTGGTCAAATGATTGGAGAGCTTTGAGGAGAGAAATTTCAAAATTATGGATTGTTTCAACGTTATTTGGAAAGTATATCGAAGTGTGACCTGGAGAAATAAAGTGTTATATTTCTTTCTTTCTTTTATTTTCCCCATTTGATCCATCCAGTGGCTGTCGAATCATTTTACTTAAAAAAGGGTAATGGTGCTCGAAGTTTCGTACGTATCTACATAAGAAAACGCATTGCAGCACGTCAGTTCTAATTTGTGTGAAATTGATTTTTACTTAAAACGGGATTTGATGTCTAGTTACTTTCCGAACATGTACCATGTAAGAATTGTAGCATGTAAGGACATGTAGCATGTAAGGACATGTACCATTGTAATCATGAAAAAATTCGACTTCGAGATTTTGGTGTATTTACACGTTTTAAGGTCTTCTGAATCCATTTATGCTATTTTTACGAGATGTATGTATGTATGTGTGTATGTGAGTGAACACGATAATTCTTAAACGGGGTATTTCATTGAACTCAAATTGGGTATATATGTCATATACCACCGTCGCAAGACCGGTATTGATTTTAGTGTGTATAGGACTTATAGTTTTTTTACAGGGCTACGACAAAGATTACTTTTACATTACTGCATATGGGGGGAAATTCTTGAAAGTGCGCAAGCGTTTAAATGGTACATTAGATTGAGCTCAAATTGGGTATATATGTTTGAATTATTCATCAACTAAAATTTATTTAAATGCTTGGTAATGAAATTAATCGTAAGTGCTCGGAAAGTCGAGTGGAGTCACTCCAGATTTTTTTTGTTCTGTATGCAAACTTTATTTTTGTTAAAAATATTTTTTGTAATGTAACCGTGCCTTCTTGCATCGGCAAATTACCTTTAATGAAATTAGAATCATCATGTAGGGGAAATTACATTCACCCAAGGATTGAATACACTTAACAAAGTTACATTGATCAAAACTAGTGGATAACAGGGTTTTTTCAAAACAGCATATTATGGTAATATAAAATTAAATGATAAAAACAACAAAATGAGAAAAATTGCACAATAGTGCGGCACGAAAATATCCGTTTTTTGAAAATGTAATAGAGTGGAAAAGTTGTCCAGTACTGTTCTACAGAAGAATCCAAAATTTGAGTTAAATCAAACGATCTGTTAAGTCGGCCCAAAGACTCCAAAGTTTTGACATTTTAAGAAATTGTTACCAGTTTTATGTACTTTATGGTATAAATAGCATAAAATACATAAAATTGGTATAAACAGTATGGATTGTAAAAAGTCAGTTCAACATCTAGATTGTTTTGGGATTGTAAATTGCGAAAAATGATTTCAGATCATCAGTGAAATAGCCTTTGTGTTGCATTTCTTAGGGTGCTTTACTAAGAATCAGCCCTTGAAACATATACTTTATTCGGACAATAAATTGTGGATAATGATTTCGATATCTTTGCATAGTTGTATCCAATGCTTTTTATCAGTATTCTTTGGAAGGCTTTTTCCCGAGTTTATGATAAAAAATGAAACGCTTTTAAATTAATGTGTAGAGTTTCTTAAAAGTGGATAGTGAAAGTTATTTATTCCACGGTAAAATTTTTTAATTTTACAATGTGAGCTCCGTTTTATCGTAAATCTTCGTGTTTTACAATTTTTCTTATTTAAAACATAGAACAGAAAGTTTTTTGAAAAGCCCTTTATGAATATTCAATAAGGTGCCTCGTTCACTAACGTTTTTTCGAAGCAAAATGTAATATCCGGTAAAAATGACCAATCCACATGGATATTGTAGGGAAATTTCTTTTTCAAATCAAATCGTATCTTCTCTGGGATGTATTGGGTCAAAATTTCGAATAAAAACAGCCATTAATTTTAATTAGGTTAAAATGATCATATTTTGGAGAAGGAAAATGCCACTTGCGATAAAAACTTATTTTTAAGTCTCAAAATATAAGTTAAATACCTTCGAGGGGACAGAGATGACACCTCTGGGGCTGGATATGAGACGCAAATTCCGTACCAATGCAGCACTTTGCTCAATTGGTCAGCCACCCTTGTCTAGCAAACCCGGAGCTAGCCAATTGAAGGTAGCTGCATTTAGGGATCTTTTATTAGCACTATTCAACCAACCATAGTTGAACGTAGCCAGAAAAAGAATTTCTCGTAGGATCCAAAAGTTGGAAAAGGTAGAATTTATCACAAAAAAGCAATCAGATTTAATTAACAAAAATACAAATTTCCCGAGGAATTCAGCATCCGTGTCTGACCTCCTGCCTACTTCCCTGTACAGAACCGGTCTAACTAATCTGAATCGCCATTTTCCAGCAAAATTTTCACAAACTGGGATTTTCATTGAATTTTTGGCAGATCTTGCCCAGAAAGTAAAATCGATCTTATAACGCGCGCCGTCTGTAACGTCACAGCTGCATACTCATGAAGCTGTTTCTTTAACCAACTTCACTCTCGATTCTACTATTCTGACACAGTATTGTTCGTTTCAAAATTAATCTGTGGAATGATATTATATCAATTGGAATGATTAAGTGTCTCAACCTAGTTTTATCGAACGAGAATCTTGGTGGACAGCAAGTCGAAATCACTCACCATGTTTGTTTCAGATATCTATGGTCATTAAATCCGGAAAATTCCAGGGAGCTCTCGCCTCCATGAAGGATGGCAAACTGAACAAAGCTCGCTAGTTGAGAAATGTAAACGGAATTTTAAGATTCGTAACTAAGAATCCGAACAAGAAATTATTAGAAATAGAATCAATCATACATACTTACAATCTGTGCGGCGATGTGATACAGGACCAGATCTCTGTCATCCATTGCGGATGGTTCTCGTTACGTGTTTGGGACCATTTATAGGACTAAATTCTCGATGGTTGAAAAGGAAAAATTACAGCTTACTTCATTCGCACATCCAGAGAGCTTCGCACTTCTTTGAATATCCTTCTCGCATGATGACTGATTTTAGACTTGCTGTTCTATAAGATGCGCTAAATAATATTCTGGCTCGAGAAAATGGGGTTGAGAATCTTCATCATTTACATTCGATATAATACCATCCCACATCTGAATCGAAGAATTACACAAATTAGATTTTATAGGAAAGCGTTAATGTGTCTATTACTACACTACCAGTCCTACGGAATGTCTAAAACTAGAAGCTCATTGACAAACTTCCACTTTCTGACAATAATGTGTCAGAATGTTAGAGCTGACAGTGAAGTTAGCTACAGAAGCATCTTCTTGAGTATGCGGCTGTGACGTTACAGATGGCATTTACTAACAGATTCGCCAACGCATCATTAAGAGCAGTAATGCAAAGTTATTTGGATTAAATTAAAAATCTGATTTTAAAGTTCCGTGTATTCGTTTGCACTTTGTGGAGTTCTTTACCAAACAGTTAAAAATGTTCCTCCGAGACTGATTTCTTCCCTCCATTCAAAGATAAAGAAGTTCCTATTGTATTGAGTCGTAGGTAAGATACTAAGTATCGTCGTGGTTTTTCAAAGACTTATGAAATAAAGATCCTTGTGTATATGCTGCGAATCTAGAAAATCAGTATTAACCTTCATTAAGAAATAAATCTATTAATGTGATCATTTTTAAGATGGCTGATATATTTAAATGAAAATATTAAAAATCAAACTATGAATAGTAAAAATTGAAATGTACTGGAATTTTAAAGTTACGGAATGAAAAAAAAATTCCTGGTCAATTGCATACAACTTTTATTCAACGGAAAACCACTGTCAGAGGAAAAATGTTTCGGTTACTTTTTATTCTGCTCACCATATTATATTACTGTATACCTTCAGTTCTGACGATGGTATTCATGAACTTTGTTTTCTTAACCAAAACCTTTATTTTAGAAACTCTTTACTTCTTTTAAATTTAAATGTTACAAAAAGTTTTATAAAAATCGATTTTATTTTGTCTTAGCATAAAAAAACCCGATTCCGTGAAAGCAAATGGATGGAGTATCTTTTTAGCAATTTTGCGCTTTTGCACTCCAAGCAGAAATCAGATAAATAAACAAGAAAATTTATTGAGGGATTATTGTACTAATGCTTGTGATTACTTTTATAAAAAAGAGAGAGAGCTCAAAGCAAGAAGGAAAACTCTCATTCATGTTTCAAGCTGTCTCTATAAATCCCTTATTTTTTAGCAATACTTTATCAAGCAATAAGTTTTAGTTGATCAATTATTTTTTAAGTTGATCAATTTTTATTTTTTTAAACTGTTTTCTCAGATTCAGACACAGACAAATGCGTTTAAGAATTTTACAATAAAACAATTTCTTTTTTAAATACAGGGTGATTTTAATTAAGCTTCTCTTCTGAAGAAGATTCTGTAGTTGAAATGGGTGATCAGACTGCCACCAACTTTTTTTGCATATGGTCTGTACACGAGATTCTCTCAAAAAAGTTAAAAAAAAAAGTTTAATTCCAAAAATGTCCACCAGTCTGCACTTTGCATGGGAATTTTACTGAATAAATGACTTAAGCAATGCTCAACAATTATTGAATAAATGTTGAAATTGTTTGTACATTTCGAGTTAATCCTTTCTATTGTTGAATTTTCTGTTTTTTTATACAAAGCGCCTCCTAGTGTACATTTTAAAACTTTTTTTAAAATTCCTTGTGCGCATATTATGTATAGTCTATATAAGACTTGATTGTAATTCGTACACCCGTTTCATCTGTAAAATTTTTTATATAGGGCAATTTTAATTTCATGAAATTACAACCTCAGAATACCAGATGTATTTGATCAACAAGTCGGAATCTTCACCAGTGACTTCATCTCGCTTTGGGAAAGGAGTTGTCTGATGAAATTGGCATATTTGGTGGACATTTTAACAAAAGCTAATGAATTATATATCTAACATTGAAAAAAAAACAATAATGCCATTGATAAACTGGAAGGATTTACAAAGGATCTGAAGAATATTTTTGTAATATTAGTAAAATAAGAAATTGACCATCTTTGATATTTGTCCTGAATTTATTTTCATTTTTTTTCCGTGAGCGCATTTTCTTTCTGCAATAGGAAATGAGTGAAATAAAATAAAACTTGTATTAAACTATGAAATATAATGTCCTTTGAGCTTAAATGATGAAACTTATTCGTACCGTTAGTTGTATATTGTCGCTATATTTCCAAAATAGAGTAAATAGCTGCGAGATAAAATTTGGGTTCCGAGTTGAATTTTGAGATTCAAATTTTTTCCGCGATTGTAAAAGTTTAAGAACGCCTGGTATCGAACATTTGATTGCGTCATACAAAAAAAAAAAAAAAAAAAGAAATTTTCTAACCAAGAACACGTACTATGCAGTTTAAGCAATAGAAAAGACTGAATTTTAATTAAAATATAAAAGTGTAATTTAGAAAGTGTTTCTTTTTCAATACAAGTTCTTTTGATGCGTGATATCTTATAAATAAAAATGAAATTCTGTTTGTTTGTTTGTTTGTTTGTGGATTTGAGTTGTATACAAATCCACAAAAATGTACCTATCAGCCTGAAATTTTGCACAGATATGTAAAATAATATAGAATAAATCATAGTCTACTTTAAAACTTTGAAAGTCCACCCGTTCCCGGAATTTAAGAGATTTTTTATGTTCTCCACGCAAAAAGCTTTCCGTAATTGTAACCCCTGTAGTGAAAAAAGTGTGAAATAAGGATCGTGGTTGCCATGTGTGGCAATTTTGCCGAATAAGATGTTTTAAATTCTCAAAGTAAAAATAAAAGAATAATAATGATTTTTTTTTTGTTAGTTTATATTCGTAAGGTTATATTTTTTTTAATTATAATATCGTGTGCATGGGAAATCGGAGCAGGAATGAAATGTTTTATACGCAAAACAATAAGAATTCAAGATTTCCGAGGCTAATATGTTAAAATTTTTCAGTTTGGCGAAAAAATAAAATGGCTCAAATGCCGAGAAAGTGAGTTCTAGCGGTTTGCACAGTTTCCGGCTTGGCGAAATTTACTGAGAGCTTAAGGAAACGGATTTTTGAAAACAAGTGCAAAGGCTTTATTACAATACAGCGTTAAATTTTAATGATCCGTGCGAAAATAATGCAGTTATTAAGGGATTTCAAGCGATCTATCTTCAGCATTCTCGCCAATTGAGTACATTGATTTAAGTTGGGGGAATTCCGCCAAATTTCAGAAAATTGAAATCTTCTCATTTAGTACATCGGAGTAACGATGAATAAAACACATTATAGTTGATAATTAAAAAATAATCGGCTGTATTAAGGGATTTAACTTTCCAAATAAAGGCTTGCTTTACTTTTTCGCGGTCGAACCATTTCCCATATATTATTGCTGCTAAGTCAATGCTTCGAATGATTTCCTGAAAAAACTCTTGCAAAATGGTGTATGTTGGCACTTTGGCGAGGCTTAGATTTGAAACTGGATTTTATTTGAGACTGGGATATATAATGATACTGGTTGTAGATAAAAATGAATGTTGGTATGTGTGTATGAGGTTGAAAAACTCCAGCACCGTTGCACCATGAAATTTGGTTCACCTAAGTCTTTTATCATTGAGAAGCTTTTTATGCTATCCGTTTTCCTCTAACTTGCCACTAGGTGGCGCAGCAGAACGTCGAATTCTATTCCGTTTAGCCGTTTACTATGCGAATATCGTCCAACCAATTTCGATGAAATTTGGTACACGCGGATATTAGAACACGGAGAATATTTTTCAGTATCCATTTTGCTGTAACTTGCCATGGTGCTGCAACGCATCAACTTCTATACCGTTCGACCGATCGGCATAAAATTTCTTATACTTACATATTTCAGCACGAAAAATATATTCTAACTGTGTTCCTTTTGATGTTACTCACCACTAGATGGCACTGCTATGCATTATTATTTTAACTCGCCACTAGATGACGCTGCAGCAGGCCAAATTCTTGACCATTCAAACGGTCGCTTAGAAAATCAGTATACATAGCTATTTGAACAATGAGAATATTTTGGCGTTATCCATTTTGCTATAACTCGCCACTTGACGGCACTGTAGCAAATCATTACTTTAATTAACCACTAGATAGCGCTGCAGTGTATCACTTCTTGACTGTGCAACTGATCATCATGAAAATAGGTATACATAGATATTTGAACACGGGGAAGAGTTTGGCGCTATCCATTTTCCTATATAATTTGCCACTAGATGTCGCGTCGTCAGGGCTGTCCAGCCGATCGTCCTGAAATTTCGCATTCATCGATATCTGAATGCGAAGAATATTTCCGCCGTATCCGTTTTGCTAAAACTCTCCACTAGATTGCACTACGCCGCATGGCCTTCTGCACCGTACAAACGATTGCCTTGAAATTCGGTATGCATGGTTATTGAACACAATATAAAGCGATATCCATTTTGCTATATATCTTTATTACAATAAATAGTAATCCCCCACAAATCGTAATATCAAAAAGTCCATTCATTCCCGTGCGAAGAACGGGTACTTCAGCTAGTAAACTTATAAACCTGAACTTAAACAAGTAAAATATGCTTTAAAACCTTTTCTGTTTCTTCTGCCTTTGCTTCTTTATAATTAATATTTCATGCATAACTATCTGTATATGGTACTTAATTTGTTCCGTACGTTTAATAACAAAACTAGTTATCAAAAAGTTTTTTTTGTAAGATATCTCATACTACTTCTGATGGGAATTGAGAGAATAACAAATAAATACTCATTCATTGGTGTTTCTTTTGTCTAAAACATTGAATGAAGTAACATAAAATAAAAAAAACCCTGATTACTTAGCACGTTCATTCGTCATGAAAGTTGTCGGGAATTCCGTGATTTTTAAACCTAATGACAGGTTTCCGTGACTGAAGCCCCTTAAAGTTACATCCGAAATGCTACCAATACACGGAAAAAAGTGAATTTTTTTTCTTTTTAAACTTTTTACAAATAAGTGCCGTAGAGTATTGGAAAGATCCAAACTTCGTATTGGACAATCGTCGATACAGAAAGAGAGAAAAGACTATCGGAAATGACGGCAGACAAAAGTTAACTGGGAAGAATCAAAAGAAATGAAGTGCAGCACATTCTTGATGACGTAGCAGGTATGTTCGTGGAATCAAAATCAGATATTTAAGAAAAAAAACAGCACCAAAAGACAAAGGATAATTTAAAATATTTGGTATATCTGGAAGCGGATTTCAATTTAATGTTTAAGCGTTCATTTTGTTTCATTTTGTAAAAAGTAATGTTTCAGAAAGATAATAAAATAGTGTGATCTGTAAAAATCTGCCCTTTATCAGACTAAAACTTGCATTAAACAGAAAATAATTTCTCTGTAATTAAATATTGCGGTCTTATGGCGGCCGGCATGAAAAGCACCCATTGATAATACAGTGGTGTAACACGGTGAAGCAAGGCCGCCACTAAGAGAAAAATGCTATGTGTACAAAAATGACTTTTGGCGTCCGAAAATGATTATAGAACCCCCCCCCCCCTTAAAAAAGCCATGGGTGGTGGCCCATGACTAAAATTTGTAAAAATTTTATATCTGAAATTAGTGTTTAAAAAGGATTAAAAACTATAAACAAAATTTAATAAATAGTAATTATATAGTTGTTTTATTAGTACAATTTTTATACTTTTTAAAATGGCTTCTAGTAATCATTCTATTAACTAAATTAATGATTGACTGACTGGATATTTTGCATTCAAAATTGCATTAGAATTAAAATTTATAGCTTATTATTTTTTAAAAAACGTTTTTCTTATTTCAGTGCCTTTTTCAAAATTGCATGTGTGTGACCGCACACGTCTTAAGGCCGAGCCTGCGGTAAAAAATTCTCTATGGCGAAAGCTCACACTTTACAGTCAAGAAAAGATCTAATTATAGACCTACAATAAATCTAGTCCGATGAAATTAAAGAGTAGGCAGCGATTGGATATTTTTGAAAGCAGGTGCATGGCATGAAAAATAATTGAAATAAAACGTGCCAAATTGAAAAGCCAACTGAGGAAAAAGAAAGTGAAAAATAAAACACGTCGAAATTGGAAGATCTTTTTTAGAGCAGATGCCGTCTCTATGTAGTTACTCAGTGCATGCGAAATATAATACCAATTTTGAAAGCCAAAATAAGGAAATGAAATTGAAGAACAAAAACAAAAAATTAAAAATTGTCTGATTTCAAACATGCTAAATCTAAAAAAACTGAAAAATAAGTTAAAATGAAAAATGATCTGCACGATACACCCTTTTTTACTTTTAAAACAGTTTCACCATCCACACAGTTAGAAAATTTAGAACTGTAGATCTTGTTTTTTACTCATTGTTCTTGTCATTAGTTTATAGAAAACAACATTTTTTTTTAGAAAAATGGCACAAATGAATGATTTTATTGCAATGACCTTCCTGAAACATGAAAGTGAATCAATTTTCCTTAATTCATGCAACTTTTTCATACATTGTAGCTATAAAATAATGTGACATGTTCAGAACCCTCTGGCGAATAAACTGTAAGGCCAATCATAACCAAATTTGATGGGCGTACTTAGTGGACCATGGGATTTCGATTTTTAAAGAAAGAAAACAAAAAGTACCCAAAGTTCTCCCCAGGGAAATGTTGATGCTGTTTACAGAATAAAATGCATTAATTTGTATAATCGCATTCCTTACTAGGATTATGAATATAAAAGGGGTGGCTGGGAGAATCATCAGGACAACTGGCTTGGAGCAGTTGCAACTTATTAAACTTTTTGTAGACTATCCTCTTTTGTCCTCAGCCTGGATGCTGCGCTGGAGTTCCTGTAGTTTCAAACCGTTCCATCATGTTTCGGAAGTTTCTTATGCTTATAGTAGGTCCTTTTCGTAACTTCTTCATGGCTAATCTTCATAGTGGTATGGGTATTCAATGACGTCTTCAGACTAGTAGAGTTAGGTCACTGTCAACTCGATCACAGATTGGACGTGCAATTTTTCACGACCAATCTTGAATCGAGTGGAAAGCCGCCTGATCCTAGTAGTCTGATAAGACATCATTACGTCAGGCCTGTATGAAGATTGGCTGTGAACTGCTACCACCGGAATTCATGAAGGGCCATTCTCGTTCATTCTCGTTCTGTTGGTATAAAATCGTTTACAAAGTCTTGCCCTGTGAGGCAAGACCCATTCAGTTTACTCAGAATGAAGAAAATTCCCTTACCTTTCCTTTTACACACATAATCGCAGCACGGTATGCGATATTACAAATTAATTTATGCATTTTATTTGGTAAACAGCGACAACATTTCCTCTAGTAGCAATTCTTCGCACTATTTTTAAAAAATCAAAATCCCATGGTTCTACGCTTATCAAATTTAGCAATTTATCCCGTCCATTACTTTACTCGCTAGAGGGCTCTGAACAACACACGTTATTTCGCAACCACCCTGTACTTAACAATAAAACTTACTCATTAATAAATCTTTTTCCAAAAGCCGTTAAAGCCAACTTTACGAAATGCTTTTACAGAAACGAAGGATTTCCAAGAACTTAACACATCAAGAAACTACCCAAACAAACATTTGCACGAGTAAATACCTATTTTAAGTTGCTTTCTCCAGTGATTTTTTCCCCTCTCTTTCACAAAGAGTGTTTGAACCGGACAGAAATAACCTCCAAGTACACCTACCTAGGAAAAGAAAAGGTATTATGGGAAGTAATGTGCGTTTCTTCTTTCTCTGCACCGGAAATCAAACTGTTACTTCCGCGATAAATCTTTATATAAAATCTCGCTTTCAAAGGGAATCAGGCTCTTTATCCGTAAATGATGAACTGCCTCAGATTAGGCTGGAGTTTTTGTTTTGTTATTCCTCGAAACGGACTTATACTTTTTGGAAATCACTAATGAATGAATCGGGGGCTTTTCAATCGGCAGAAAGGACCATTTCCGCATCTGTGGTTGTTTGTTTAGCTAGATTCAGTCGGGGAAAATTAAGTGCAGTGTTGGATGTCTGAATAAGAACACATTTAGTTTTATGAACTAATTTCGTCAGACAGTTATTAAAAGCAATATGTATTATCAGGTTTTATTTTTAATTTTATGGACGATATGCCATCTACAGCAATTACTCCTAACGGCGTCCAGGTGCAAACCTCGGGGGTCAATGTTGCAGAACAACTTTGCAATTCACTTTTTGCCCGTATCTCAGCGTTCTTATGTTAAAAACAACTCCAAATTTAGCAAACCATTACTTCCCATTCAGGGGCGACACCGGATTTTAGCGGGCAAACTGTATATGTTACAGTTAAATATAATTCGGTAAAATTGAAAGTGGTTTGATAAAATGCTGTATTTTTTATTATTGAACTATCCTTTTACTACTTGCATGGTGGATTTTTTAGGTATTAAAAAATTAGGGGGTCTATTGTAAAAGCAAAATCTTTCATGGGGATCTAAGCAGTAAAAAGGTTGGGAACCCCTGATGTACAGTATGGGTTAGTTATAATCAGGGCTTGATATTAACGGTAGTCCGAGACCACTAAAATATATGATGGACTAGTAGAATACAAATTTCCTGGTACGCCGGACCTGTAATGCCACAATAAATGTCATCAAATTTTACCAATACATGTGATCTAATTTGATCTATTTAAAATTTTTATAATAAGTATTTACATTTTCTAATTCAACTGTTAACGGAAATCAATATATATTGTTGATATATATTGTTCACATAACATATTGTTCACTTTGTTTTGCAATTTAAAAAAATAATGTATCAGGACCAGTGATAACTGTTATGAACCAGGGAAGTCATGGGGCCCACTATCCCTTTGGACCACAGACTAAATATTCTAATTTCTCTAGAAGTTATAATTAAACTCTCCACATAAACAGCATTCTGGAACTGAAACGGGGGTGTTAGTTTTGTTTTTTTATGTTATGCCAAGCCTACACGAGAGGTATCTGCCTACTGGAGGGTGCCTTGGTTGGAGGACTTTCCTAATTGGTTCTATAGCGTACTCACGTTTCATCTGGTGAAAACCGCTGAAACTCCAGGCCGCTAGATCGACAGTCGCACGGCACCTTCCCACTTGAGTCTTCTACCATCTTCAGTGCCTTATCCACTGGGCCATGGTGGGGCCGCTGAAACGGGTGAGCAGATTGCCACCAACTTCGGCATATGGACGAGATGCATTCAAGGAAGTTTTATTTAAAAAAAAGCTTCCTTGAATGCATCCGGTTGAAAAAATGTCCGCCAAGTTTTGAAGGAAAAAAGACCGTGTGAAGTTCGTATACCCAGAAGAAGCAGATGACAGTTGAGTTGACACTGATAATGTTGAAACTATTGTAATAACATTAGATGATGACTGTTCCAGTGAGAAAGGAGCATCAAAAAGCTTTAGAGTAAAAAAAAATCCATAGTAGTCAGTGGCCAGAGACTTCACGAAGTTGAGTGTCCATATTTTTTGATACACTTCTAATAAGGATCCAAATTTCGTTTGTATCGCTTCCCCTCTTCTTCGCCTAAATTGCTCTGTAGCAGAGATGTTTGTTCTGTAACGCACGTCATCGATTTGGGCATGTTTTGCTTTAGGTACGGTACTCAATCCCAGTATTGCGCAGCAGCTTACAAAAAGGTCAATTTTCCAGATTGTCAATTGTGGCGATAGACAGGTCGTTTTATAGTCTCATTCCACAGCCGTCACTGGCGATTTGGTGACCGCTAATCTGAAGCTTTATTTCCGGATAGAGTATTGCAGGATACAGCATAGAATAGTGTGTTTTGCGGTAACATTTTGGAAGTTTATCAATAAATGTGAAGGGGAAATGTGAAATATAGAGTTGCTTAATTAGTATGTCCTATTGGACCTATGGCATGTCCCATTGAACCCTAATTTTGGGATCTAATGGGACAAAATTTCATTTCTCAATTGAAGAATATTTTTGTTTTAATAATTAAAAAATGCCTTATATTTGTACACTGCAAAAAAAAGTCTGTCAAATTTACAGAAAAAAACTGTCAGCCAGGACGCCAGTTTATTTCCGTATATTTAACAGAAATGTTCTGTAATTTTTTTACAGATTCTCTGTTTATTTTACAGAAAACTTCTGTGTGTTTTACAGAAGTCTTCTGTAGTTTTTTACAGATTCTCCGTTTATTTTACAGAAACCTTCTGTATGTTTTACAGAAGTCTTCCGTAATTTTTACAGATTCTCTGTTTATTTTACAGAAAACGTCTGTGTGTTTTACAGAAGTCTTCTGTAGTTTTTTACAGATTCTCCGTTTATTTTACAGAAATTTTCTGTATGTTTTACAGAAGTCTTCCGTAATTTTTTACAGATTCTCTGTTTATTTTACATAAATCTTCTGTATGTTTTACAGAAGTCTTCCGTAATTTTTTACAGATTCTCCATCAATCTTACAGAAATCCTCTGTGTGTTTTACAGAAGTCCTCTGTAATTTATTACAGATTCTTCATCAATTTTACAGAAATATTTTGTGTGTTTTACAGAAGTCTTCGTATTTTTTTTTTAGATACTCCATCTAATTTACAGAAATCTGTAATTTTTCCAGATTCCCCGTGTTTTGTGGACGGTATATTTCTGTCAATGTAGCAGACTTTAACCATATTTTACAGCTTGATTTAAGGAATTTACAGAAAAAAAACAGTTTATTTATGAAATATATTTTGTATTTATAACAACTTTCTTTTGTTTTTAATGATTCAATACCTTACTTAAAATTACTTAAAAAATTTACTTACTTACAATTACTTAAAAAATTCAGTAATTTTATCATATACTAGCTTCTTTCGACGACCTTGGCCCTGTTAAGTGGTAAAAAAATTCTGCTACGAAATGTTAATGAAAATAAATTCTTGTGTATGTTTTGAAATCATAGGTGACATTAATTATTTTCAATCAATTCCATCCAAGGGCATCCTTTAAAATTAAGTAACTGTACAAAATAAAATATTAGTGTTGAAAAAAGATTTATAAGAACGATTGCTATCAATCAAGTAAAACAGTAATCAAAGAAGCTGATTTCGAATGAATCAATGCATTTCAAAGCACGAAAGTTTATACACAAATCAATGGATCAGGGGTGGGAATGTAGATGTTCCAAGCATAAAATTTAAAGTTTATTTTTTAATGCTTTAAAAATTATTTCTTGATATTATCAAGTATCCATCAATTTCTATGTTTATGGGGAGGGAAGCGTATCAGTTTGTCATGTCAATTGTCCCTAAATAAATGGTTGGGGTATTTGTAGTAAATGAAGTTAGTGGAAGTATTTACTGTAAGGTTTATTTTTTAAGTGATTGTAGCGTGTCATTGTAGTTAAAATAATATATATGTTTGCTTCTAAACTATTGATTAATGTAGTGGTGGCGTCGTTCAAAAAAGTACTACATATATAGAGGGAAACCTCTGAAAAATAGCTACGTTTGGTCCCATATAATAATGACCATTTTATGAGGCAACCGTTCTTTGGAGGTTCACAATAATGTTAATTCAATAGTCTCAATTCAATTCTGTAAACTTCTAACAGTGTCTGTTTTAAGAGATGACCAGTCTTCGGAGGTGACCGTTAGTAGAGGCTTTAAATGTATATGCATATATGCATCATATTTTTCAGAAATAGTTTTTAGGAGTTTAAAATTACTCTTGCATGATATATCTATGCTTAGATTTTTGTAATATTCATTAATAATCAAAAAAATACGTCAAGAAAAATTGTGAAAAATTACATTTATTTAAAAAAATACAGTATTTATAAAGTATTTACAAAGTACAAACAAAGGAATATTTACAAAGTTTGTTGCTTATAATTTTATAGATTTGCTCTCCAGTATTCATGGGTATTTCTTAATATATATAGTTAGTGGTCAATTAGCTCATATGCCGACATTTTATTAAGTAAATTGAGAATTTTCATATTAACGGCCTCACGTTTTTTATCATCAGGATTCTTCTTGCATCCTCTGTTACGATTTATTCCAAGCAAACACCTAGAAACAAAATAATTTACTTCAGTGAATTAAACACATTTAAAAAATCACATTTTACTTTTGACTCATTTATAAACTGAAATTTGTTAGCACAAGGTAGGAGCATAATAATTTTACTTTTCAGCAGCACTTGTTGTAATTCCCCCTCGACAAGCACGTAGCCAGGGAAGGGGTGGCTTGAAGAGCTACACCCCCCCCCGAAAGTTCAAATATGTATGTTTATATACAGGGGCGGATTTAGGAAAACAGACTCTGCAGCCCCGCGTCCTCTACAAGAGAGGGGCACCCAAGGGGCCCCATTACCACAATCCACCCGGTATTCTAGGGAAGGCTTATATTCTAGGGAAGACCCTTATTCTGGAGAAGGCTTATTTCAGTATTTCAGACACTTCAGTACTAAAATACAAAAAATATAGTTTAAAAAACTAAAAAACAGGCTTTAATGATAAATTGAACTAACCAAAAAGCGAAAAATAATTCTTAATATAGAAATAAATTAATGAACTAAAAATAATAATATTGTGAAAAAAGCATGGGGCGCTTTGTGCTATATTTTTTATATCATTTTTGTACTCATCGTACCGATCGAATATTCTCAAGAACTGATATATGGAGCACCCCACGCTTTTTTCACAATATTATTATTTTTCGTTCATTAATTTATTTCTATATTAAGAATTATTTTTCGCTTTTTGGTTAGTTCAATTTATCATTAAAGCGTGTTTTTTGGTTTTTTAAACTATATTTTTATTTTTCACTTTTTAGTTCGATTTGCTATAAAAGTGTGTTTTTTAGTTTTTTTTAAAACTCTATGTATTTAAAATTTATTTTTAATTTTCTCTTATAATCTCTAATTTAATAATCTCTCATAAGACACTAAGGAACACTAAGTTGGAAAATACAAACTGTGAGATAATTTATTTTCACTGTACACCAGTGGCGTAGCCAGGATTTTATTTCGGGGTGTGCTGGGTATCAAATTTAAAGCTAAAGTTCAATTGTAAGCTAAATATCAAACTATAAGCTAAGTAAAGGGTCCCATTTCGGGAGGGGAGCAGCCCCCTGAGCCCTCCCTCTTGCTACGCCCCTACTGTACACCGAAGTATTAATCAACCCTGCGGTTAAATGCTACCCTCCTCAGTAAAAAGGAAAAATAGGTCTAGAATCAACAAATAAAAGCGTGTTAAAAAGAATGGCCTTAACATGTTCTTGTACTCAACTCTTCCATAATGAGATGGATCACGATATTTTGTAAAAATATCGCCATACCCAGGATTCGAACCTGGGTTATTGCGGCCACAACGCGATGTACTAACCACTGTACGATCACGGCCACGGTAAAAAAGGTTTTCTTAAGATAGTAATCTTTGGAAGTGTTCTACTTTCAATCAGGATAAGAAATGAGGAAATTATTTAATCATGGCGATCCTGATCAGGATAATCAGATAAACTTATAAAATTATTGTATTGTCACCGGTTCTTCATAAATGTACAAAGTTTAAATTAAATCTGACAGTTTAAAGTGTACCAAATTTGAGTTCAAAGGAGTCGGTTACAAACATACATACAGGTGAAGCTAATAAATAAAAGCGTGTTAAAATCAGGATAATGGGATAAACTTATCAAGTTATTGTATTGTCATCGATCCTTGATATATCTACAAAGTTTAAATTAAATCTGACCGTTTAAAGTGGGTCAAAATCGAGATCAAAGGAGTCTGTTACAAACATACAAACATACATACAGGTGAAGCTAATAAAAGCGTGTTGAAAAGTTCCAGTGTATTTTAAAATTGATCACTATGCCGCGCCTATGTCGGAGGGTGGGGGGCTCTTTCTCGCACCTTTCATAGGACCCCATGATACCTATGTTTAAGTTATGGTATTTGAATATTTGAGCCTCCCCGAATAAAAAACCTGACCACGGGCCTGCCCTTCCAAATTAAAATGTCAAAATTACCATCTTGTTTTAAAATAGAAGACTGTATGCATCATTGCTATTGAACATTCGAAATAAATTTACATGATAAAATATTTTTACTACATTTAACAATATGCTTAATTTTCGTCAAATCTTTTTGAAAAAATAATGAATAAGAAAAAAGAATCAAATTTTCAACTTTTTTAAAGGGGAAAACTCAAGTTTTTAAGCATTCCTCTCTTTTTAAATGTAAAACTTTTATAAAGAACTGCTTACAGAGCGATCAGATCTGCGCTATTTTTTAATTACTGTCTTACATATTTCAACTTCGAAAAGTATTGAATAAAAAATTTCTATTTATAATTAGTGTTCCTGATTCAGGATATTGGCCACTGACTACACTTATGAGTCGAGATTTTGAAATTTAAAACGTTGATGATCAAACTGTATAATAAGCAAAATATTAAAAAAATACTTTTATAACTAGGCACTGATATGAAATGGTTTTAAAATTTATGCATTAAAATAAATAAACAATTTATCTTGCACAAAGCCTCACCATGGCACAGTGGTTATATCACTGAAAATGGTAGACGGCTGAAGTGTGAAGGTCCAGGGTTCGGGTTCCATCGCAAATCCGTCGACCTAACCGTTCGGTGTTTTTCGTGGTTTTCACCGAAACTTAGGGTAAATACGGATTAGGACCCCTTACAAAGACCCCACAGAGGGTAACTCCCTTGTTTTGTCATTCGGACGAGGATTTACAAGTGGACTTTGAGCCAAGCACACAAATGCGATATACATGTTCACAAAAGCAGCAGCTAGTCACTATAGCGCAAGCGGGTTACACAGATGTGTGCTTCGAATGCATATACACAAGTTCATATACGCAATATGTATTCAGTTATCACGAGCAGGCACGTACTCAGGGAACATTTTGGGAGAGGGGGGGGGAGTCCAAACCGTAAAAAAGGCAGAATTTTTCACAAAAAGACTATCATTATAGTGACAAAAATCAAAATTTCAGGGAGGGCGGGGGTGTCTGAACTCTCACGACCCCCCCCTCACCTCGTTAAATACGTCATATGAGTTTGCAGATAGTTTTGGATGATATGCGCAGATAGCTTTTTTTTTTTTATCTGACTATGGTTGTTAGTAAACTGAAATTGTATTTATTTAAAAGAAAGAAACGGGGTTTGAGGGGGTGGAACCCCCCTTCACAGAGTAAATGTTAACTTAAAATATAGTGAATGAGAATTATAAAAAAATCTATACATCCCTGTTTAAGAATTTAAAAAATGAATACATAATATTTAAATAAAATATTAAAGCCATTGAAAATTTCACAAAGTTATGACAAAGACTGCCAATAATGACCAATACTAAAGCTGTTCCGATCACCAGAAGCCAAGACTGCCATGTTTACTCACGTAATAGTCGCACTTTTTTGCCAATTTTTCATGTTGAAAATCCAGGTGCGACTATTATGCGGTTAAAATCTACTATATAATATTGTAACTCTAAAGAGCTATTTTTTCTGCTTCAAAACGGGTGTGCGACTATTACGCGAGTAAACACGGTATTCTGAATCAAATGACGATAAACATTGTAAAGAGTTTTAAATCTCTCTGATTTAGAAGAGATTTTTTGCAGAATTCCCTGACCTTTCCAGACATAAAATTTCCCAAATCCCTGAATTCCAAGTCGCCCCTGAATATACAAAAAACTAGAAAATTCCCAATGTAAATTTACTTCAAATCAAAATCTAGCTGTTTATCTCATACAAATGAAAAATTACTTTTAAAACTGAAGAAAATGATTATTGTTTTTGATAGTGACATAATTTGTAGAAAAAAGAAAATCACAATGTTATGAAGCTATAAATATTTCTTTGATAAGATACACTCACTACTCGGCATTAAAATTGCTGCACTGTGTGTAGCATGTCGCCTTCTTGGTGTTGCTATTTTAATTACCAGTTGTGTATTAATAAAATAAAAAAAAAGTTATATGCTATATACATATAAATTTCACACTTTTTAAAATATTGCTATGTGGTTTGATTTATTTATATGTTTACAAAATTGTAGTTAAAAGTGTTTCATTGAAAAAAAAGTGTATAACTATGCTTCTTTGATTCATTTTTACTAGGATTAAGAAATAATAGTATGCAATATGCAAAAAGAATTGCAAAGTGTGTACAAATTTAAAACTACATAACAAATATTACAAGGAAATTATAAATAATTTGTAGATAAAATTCTTCTGTTCTTTTATACGTTAAAAGGTGAAATATATCATTTCTTTAATTTGGTTTACCTCATAAACTTGATTGAGATATATCCATTGATTTAAATTATTGACGCACTTACGCGTTAGGAAACTTTAAGATACTCCTAGAAAATCAGAATTCTTATTGTAAGTATAGAAGATAGAAATTTATAAGTCTGGGAAGTGTATATATTATATTTGATGTGAAATCCCCCAGAGCACACATGCAGGGGCGTAGCCAGGGGGGGGGGATATCGGGATATATCCCCCCCCGAAAAATTTTCCTGGCTACGCGCCTGCACATTATTCAAGTACAAACACTGAAAATAAACAATATATTTATCACAGTGCCACGATGTTTAAGTTCAGCGATATTCTTTCACTTACTCGAGCACTGCAAACAAAATGATTGCGAACAAAAACACTCATTCCAAAATATTTAACATATCGATAACTATATAATAAGAAATGCTAACTACAGTTCTAGGACCAATTAGCAAGTGCAATGAATATAAACAAACACTATAATAAGGAAATAACTTATGAGAAACAGTTTATGAGTAGTACTTAACTTGTTACATGAAGTTGCTATTGTTCATTTCCCCCAAAACCAGGAACAATTGCGGTACGTAGTTGTTGTGAACAAGTATATCGGATTTGTGTGGTTGGCTCGAAGCCCGCTTATAAATCCTCGTCAGAAGGACAACACAAACAAGGAAATATCCCCAAGCTTACTCACCAAACGTAACGAATTTAATCCAGCCATAAGTACACACTTAAAGAAACCTAATGTGTAAAAATTAGTTACTATCTTCTAAATTAAAGCTAAAATTAATTAATAAAAAATGAGTATGAGCCGACAGAATAGAGCCTCTATCGCCACTTGGCGCTTTCTATTTTCTTTTATAAATGCTTTTACAAAAAGATGCTTATTTAATAAGCATTTTAAGTAAGCACATGTCAGGATTCATCTGCAGCAATGATTCACTGGATATCCCGCAGAACATATGGTGGGAAAAAATCAGGCCGGTAACTGGTTCCGTTTTGGAGAGGGGGAGGGGGAGGAAATTGGCCAAAATTATTTTTTAAACATAAAATCTATGCATGCATAGGAGGTTAAGCGTAGCTTTTTAGAAGAAGCTTAGCTTTTTGGCGAAATAAGAATTGAAATAAACAATGGTATTAAAAAAAATAATTTAAAAAAATTGTAAGGTAATTTTTTTGGGAGGGGAGGGGTTCACCCTATAATTCCCTCCCCATCCCCTTTGATTTGACCCTGAAAGAAATATATTTTTAAGTTGTTTCATTAACACAATGTCAGAAAACTGCTGCACTTAATTTTTTCCGAATTCCCCAGTTTTTTCGGGATGTTCAATATGTAATGGCTATAACAATCTATTGTTTTTACTTAAAATCGGCATTGTAGTGTAGGAATGTGTCACTGCATTTTGTGATTGAATCTCACTTTCTACTTGCTTCAATCCTCTATGTTCCAGGGTTCGTCTAGAAGGATTTCTAAATTAAAACCTGACTGATCAGCATAAAAATTTGATCGTCTTTTAACAACGAATCCTTTATAAAGACATTTACATCATTTACCAACGCCTGCGTTAATTTCTTAATGATTTCCTTTGACCGAGAGTTTTTCAGCAAAACAAATTTTGTAACTTTCCTGCTCACAATCTTATTCTTTTTTAAAAATCTGTACTGCCATCCTTTAGATGCGCGGAATTTCAGTCCTAATTCGAATGCCTTTTCTGAAGCCCAAGTTTGTAAATCACAATCATGTACATTTTTCTGTAATTTTCTTGCGTGTTAGAAGTGTTAAAACGTATATTTTTGAATTTGATTTAGTTTATATTTATAATCGACATTCTTCTGAATTTGCTTTTCCCACAGATATAACTGCCTTTTATTTGTAACAAATTTAAAATAATTTTGAACACTCTGTAAACTGCGGGATTTTGCCACTATTGTATCCCGCCAGTATTTTACTGCAGTCTCCTTATCTTTTCAAGAAATAAATTGCTTATTTTGCATGATGTCCTCACTGGACATGAAGTCAATGCTTTCGTTTTCTAAACTAGAAAATATAGGATCTTCAGGGTATCGAGTAATAAGCATTGCTCATTTGCTACCAAATCTGTTGCATTTACTTTCTGATAATTTTGCAAGCTTTCAACAATTTGATTTTGCAGACTTTTTCTTCGTCTGTGCATGGAGACAATGTCATATTTTTCGAAGAAAATTCCGCTTAAAGCATAAAAACAACATTAAGTATATTTGCTCCATAGTATCATCATGTGGATAAAAAGAATAGAATTAAAATAAATGCCTCACTTATGCGTAAACTGCAGCTTGCAATGTGTTAATACAAATAAAAAGAAATTACTTTCTTCAGGGACTTTCAGAACTAAAATAAAAAGATTATAGGACTTCAGTTTAACTAGTAGAAAACGAGATTAAGCTACTTAAAAACCCAGTACGTTGAAATATAACACGGTATAGCAAACTCTGATTTATAAATATTTCGAGTACATACTCGCGTGAGCGTTACAACTTTTCGACCAATTATCCCTGTCACCAAATACTAGCTAAAGGCTTACAATTGGCGCGATTTTAACTAATTTTTAACCTTTAATTTCTCAAATTCTATGAGGAGATAGCAGCTAATTTTCACACAGTAAGTTCCTTTTAGTGTGTACTTGAGATTGTGTGAAATTCGTTCCATTTGGTGAGTGAGCTTTGGGGAGGTTTCCTTGAAAGAGGGGAGTCCTCCGTAGGGGTCTTTCGAGGGGGTCCTAATCCGTTACGCTATTTTCCGGAGAAAACCACGGGAAACTCTGAACGGTTAACGGTCGACGGACGCGCGATTGAATCCGAACCCGGGACTTTCACACTTCGCCCGTATACCATTTCCAGTGATATAAACTTTGTGCCACGGTGAGGTGAACGGTACGTATGGTTCGTTAGCCGACCCAGAGCGTCACCTCCGATCAGTGTTGCCAGAAACTTTTGCACATAAGTCGCTCAGGTGACGTCATAGTATGACGTCAGATCAAGTGATGCCCTGCACTGCTTAAAATCATTGTGCCGATTTGTCTGGTTGGTCCATTGGTTTCGATGCGTAGTTTTACACATAAGTCCCCCCCCCTCCCCTCACCCGTAAGTCTAAAATAAATATATCAAACTCACAGGTGTTTTTTTCGTTTCTTTTTGTAGGTAAAAAGTCTCGAATTCACAATCAAGTTCCATAACTGTTCTATTTCCCATCATTGAACGCCAAGGACGGATTAAAAGGGAAGACGGAGGGGTAACTGCCCCCCCCCAAAAAAAAAGAATTTAACCTTTTTGGAAATATTTTCTACAAAAGAAACCATTTCCCCCCCTCCCCTCAATATTACATGCCACTTTTTACCAAAGAAGGCCGATATTGTTGCTTACAATGACAGTAAATGCCCCGCTCTGGCAGAGCATCTTGCAGCCAACACTAAGGAGACTCAGTCACTAAGATTCCTCTTCTGAGTCCGGTGTTGCTACTCACAATAAGAGTAAATGCCCCGCTACGGTCCAGCATCTAGCAGTCAACAATGAGGAGACACAACAGTGACTGAGATTCCTCTTCTGTGTCCAGTGTTACTAAATATGTGTCACCATTTAGTTTTCAAACGTGATATCTTCATGTTTATTCAAGTTAAAAAAAGGTGATTAGTTAAAAAAATATTAATTATACATTGTAATTAAATAATTAATTTTGTTTTTATTGGATGACTACTGGAGTTCAACAAAACATAATAATATATTTAGTTAATTTACTACAATGTTTTTTGATAGAAATTATTAAATTTTTACTATTAAGTATTCATCTCTTTTGCAAGTCCATTTAACAACATTATGTATATTCAGGGTGTTTTCTGGATTTTTAACATACTTAAATAAATCAATTAATAATCAATTAATCTGTCTAATTACTTATTGCTTTAACATTAATTATCCTAATTAATCATGTGGCGTGAACATTATTCACAAACACTAAAGTCCTTAAAAATTTTCTAAGTTATTTTAAATATCCATTTTATGGAAATAAAATCAGAATTCTTACATTTTTCATGTAACTCCTTTTATTCTTGTGGTGGGGTTTCCCTCCCGGTTAAATATTACTGTATTAATAATTAATTAATAGTAATAAATCTAATTAATTAACGTATTGCTTTATATCTCGCTAATTACTTATTTATTTAACATTAATTATGTCAATTAATTAATCTAATTAATTACGCGGCGTCAACATTATCGACAAACACTAAAGTACTTAAAAATGTTCTAAGTCCAAACGAGCCGGGTTAAGCCAACGCGCCCAGTGAACAAAATCCGTACATAACATCACTCACCTGAACCTACGTATGCAGTTGCATCCAGTCAGCCATGGCAGTTGTAACTAATATACCGTCGCTTTTCTCCAGCTCCAGCTAACGACACGTAGTACAATGTCTTGCCGTTTTAATTTCGCCGGAGGCGAAATGAGCTTCAAGGTTGAGCAATGACGTCTTCGTCTAGTACGCATGCGCGGTGAGGATAAAACAGAAAAAAACTGTTTTTTCTTACGAACAGACTTATTCTGTAAATAATACGAGTAATTTCTGTACGTTTTACAGACTTTTTTTGCAGTGTAGTTTAATAATTTCCAAGAATCTTTCCTGTTCAATCACGTGCTGTTTTGAATGAATCGGAAATCATCTTAAATAAGTTGCTAGAAAAATTTTAAAAATCAGACATGTGGATACAGAGTGTACCATGATTTCATATGCAAACATTGATATGCAGCAAATTGATAAAGCTCTTTCTTTTTAAAAGTTAGTTAATAAGATTTTTTTTTTTTAAGCAGCAACGTTAAGATTTTTTTCAGCATTCAAAAATTATAATTTTTACAGCTTGCCTGACTGGTATAAATCTTTTGACAATTACACAAATGAGTCGAATCTGACTAATTTTGGATCAATAGATAATCTGATTCAAATCACACATTTCGGAACGAGGCAAGACTCTGCTTGAGTCATACCTGTAAATTTTAACAATTGTTTTGGAGTCAAATGACGACGACATTCATAAAAGAGCATTATTACTTAACGAAGCTATCGTTAAACTATCGTCCACCCCCCCCCCCCAAAAAAAAAAAAAAAATTACCTGACTGTTTTCGCGGTTTCCGAAAACCAATAGTCATCCATTTTGCGCCGCAAAACTGGAAAAATGATCCATCGGAAAAATTTCCCGTAATCTTCCGTTGAAACTGGTTTCGAGGGACACACAACGTGTAATTATTTTCCCATTGATAATCCAGATTACAGCTTTTCCATGACAGATGATTTCAGATGACGCAAGTCGAAAATGAATTGTGATTTGTCCCTTTCTGCCTTTACATCTCGCATTGTCAAAGAAAAGAATATGTGGGATACTTATTTCTTTTAATTCACGCTTTAGATTAACACAAGAGAGAGTAGGATACAGATATTGTTTTAAAATAGTAATGGGTGGGGAACGGGAATCTTCTATGAAAGTGATCGTAGCGGAATTCCCGTGTGAGATGTTATCGTAAGACATATAAATTGATGTATTAAACGCAATAGTTTGCATTTTTCATGAAAGGTCTTTCTCTTTTATAACAGATTAAAAAAAATTAGGAGTAACTCCTCTAGACTTTCGGAACACTTGATTTTACAATGCATTCAAATAAATTGGGTTCAACAAATTGAATGCAGTGTTCAGACGCTAGTGCACTTCAAATAATTTATAACAGTATATAGACCGCAATAAATAAGAGTTTTTTTTATAAAAATTATAAATTTTTTGCGGGGCTATAAAAAAAACAACTCTCACACACACCAAGATCCACGCCATAATGTAAACTCTATTATATGCGCACCTAATTTGAATTCACAATATAGATGCTAGCTTAGTTTAAAGAGTTTCCGTCCAGAGACCGCAATGCATAAGAATTATTTTTTGTAGTCTGTTACAAAAATCATGAGCCCTACATTTTCAAAAATCGTATATCTAACGTTATATCTTAGCGTTATATCGAAACGTTATATCTAAGCTACAAGTTGTGTAACAGTGACCTATAATATACGTAGTCAATTTGAATTTATTCGAACGCACCATTTAGACAACAGCACACTTTGTATCCGTAGACTGTATTGCTTAAGCTATTTTTTTTTCAACCTTGCGAACAAACTATCAACCAGACAAAACTCGCCCGCTGGTTTAGTCATTTTATTTTTTAATGTATGACATTTGTGTAGGTTTTGTTATTTATTTTTGGATGACTACACAGAGGTTTACCAAAATAATCTAAATTGGTGACGGCCTTAGCAGCCGTCTGCAAGGGCAGATTTGCCTAGTTGGGGGCCCTGGGCAGAAGCTTTAGCCACCGCTTTCGAAAACTTTTTTCAAAATTTACAAATTTTTAAACTTAAAGGACAATTTGGGGGCCTCTTTTTCTTGGGGGCTAGGCTCGGGCGCTTGCCCCGAATGCTCTCTCGGAAATCAGGCCCTGGCTGTCTGGTTGCCTTTTATGAATACACATCTAAGAAGCTGAGCTGTAGGGAATATTTTGGTATAGAAATGGTCAGTCAATTACAAATGATTCCTTTAGAGTAACGGTGCCCATTCTTTTAATTCTTCTGCTTTCTAATTGATTGACTTTTTATTGCTTATACACTCCACTCATATCTCCTGTAGACTCCACCATTGTGAAGTGGATAAGAGACTGAATATGGTAGATGGCCAAAGTGTGAAGATCAGGATTCTGGCCTATCGCACCTCTGTCGAGCTAACGGTCAGGAGTTTTGGGCAGTTTTCTCCAGATGTAATATGGATACGCTTTAGAACTCCTTAGCAAGTCCTCTACATAAGGCACCTCCTTAGGCAGATAACTCACATGTAGCTTTGCCTTAACACAAACAAACAAAACATACTACTTGAAACCCCTACATTCCTATTTTCACCCAAAAATATCGATTTTTATTAGATAATAATGTTCTAAGATTAATCACGAGATATTTAAACTAATAAGTCATTCGATAAGGATTTTAATTTTTGTTGATTTGTTGAGCAGGGCCACTTATAGTCAGTTATCAGTCAATTACTAGGTTAATGTCTGCTCTTCCCTTTACTGCGTTTTGCTAGTAAGTATCCAAATATTATCATAAACTATTAAAAAATGAAAGTGAATAAAACTTAAAGATGTCGAACCCTTCTCTATAGAAATAAGATGGTAACCCTGTGATTAGACCGAAGAACTTTTAAATATCTTAATCAATGGTGATTTCAAGTCGCCAAGTTTCATTTGGTGGCTTGATTTGTTGATCTTTGGTTTAGACAAGTCAGCTTCCTTTTATGCCTGGAATAAGATCAAATTTTATGGCACGAACTAATTTTGTTTTTCCTTTTAATTTCTTCTATATGGTTACTAATATTATTTTCTAGTACCTCCAGTTGTTTCAACCTGGTATACTGAAAAAAATGTGTTGTTGATTCAAAAAATTTTGGTTGGCTCTATTTTAAAGAAAGACTTTTGTTGAATCAACAAAAAATGTATTAATTGAACGAAATATTTTGGTAATTCAACAAAAATTTGTTAAAAGCAACAAAATTAATCGGTTGTAATTGTTCCATCAAAATTTTTTTTGAATCAACGAAATTTTGCTTAGTCCAACAAAACACTTTTTTTTCACCGTAAGATCATGTTAAGAATCGCTGCTCTAGTATATTCAATTTATTTTTATTTATACAGAATTAGTACCTTGAAAGTATTTCCAAAATTATACAGCATAAAAGCAGTACACATTGACATTGGTTCATAATTTGATAATTCTTTTTATTTCTACGTGTTTTTCCCAAAAGAACATATCAAAAGAATGGGATATTTTACTAAAGTTAGAAAACTAAGTTTTATTTTTAATGTGCAAGTATGACACTATGAACAGGGAAACTGCTATTATATATTTCACTAAATTAATTTCTTTATAGATAAATAACCCTATTTATAATATAAGATTTAATATAAGATTTGTGGCTAGGAAAATTATATAAACTATATTCGTGGACAGATCAGATTATCACATGTGAATAACATATCATTTAACATCAAATTATTGAAAGAGAATTAGGTAGCCGAAATGGAAATAAATGAAAAGGAGTAAAATCCTTATCTTACTTCATAAAACTTCATAGCGAAAGCTATTTTGAAAAGATTTCTCGTCTGAATATACATGCATATGCATAAGAATATGCATTTTAATGCATGATGAAAATGGGACAATAGAGAAAGGCAGACGGATTATGATGGTAATCCTATTGTAGCTGGAAAAGATTCTTGAATCTAGAAAATCTGAGGAAATAAATTATTGTGATTCGCAAACTTCATTAATTTTTTTGACTATCATATAAATTGATAATAAATGCAGATTTAAGAAGATTATTTCAGCCTGTTAAGAATGTTGTAAGTATTTGTACTGTTTCCTTAGGTATCCATGTTCAAATAAACATTTCAAAGTAAATATGAAAATTTAAAAAAGCAAATCAGAAGTAGCACATATACGTTCTCTTTCATACCTATTACTTACAGTCTATTTTATTTTGCAGATCCGCATATACAGGATGGTTCAAAAACACTGACTTATGTTTTTATTCTTTATATATTGATCATAGACATATTCAATTAATTACGAAATTAGGTAAAAAACAGTACATAATATTATTGTATGGATTTAAATTTTCGGGAGATTAAATCTAAATAAATGCAAAACTTAAATTTTCATACGGCACGTATAAGAAGAATTCACAGTTAGTAAAATACACTAATTAGGTTTCGTACAAAATTTCTGCCTTTCATAATAAAAAGCCTCAGAGATATGTTTAAAAAAATTTGGTAATCGGGTATACAATATGAATAATAGGAAACGTATTTATTATATATTTATGCATCATTGTTTTCTTTCTTAGTTTGTATACAGTACCTGAAGAGCGATCTTCCGATGTGTTTTTTCCTCTCTTCAAAAGTCACTGAAAAGTGGTGTAAGTCTACATTTATTTATTTTCATATCCATAAGCTTTTTTTTATGATGACAAACTGAAATTTTGTGCATTTTGGGCAATTTTATTATTCAGAATGTTTTGCACGGGAGTCATAAAAAATTAAAATTTTGTATTAATTTAGTTTTGAGCTCCATAATTGATGCTACAATACTTAAGATATAATTTATGTATGTCTATGATCAGTATTTATGCAGCAAAAGCCCAGACAGTGTTTTTGGGACACTCTATTAAGTATGCTAAATTAAATTGACAATGCCAAGTTTTCAATAAGAAAATCATATATAAAAGAAAAAAAGTGTTATAAATTACACGATTTCCTTGTTTGACAAAGGCGAAACAGAAATGATGGGGTACTCTATTAATAAAAGTAGTTCAATATTTTACCATAAAATGGTACTAAATTAGATGCAACCTTACTTTGGAGACAGGTTTCACCATGATTCGGATTTATTGATCAGTATAACCACCAATTTATCGTGCAAAGTTTCTCCACAGAAAGGTTGCAGCTAATGCAGCACCATTCTATAGTGAAATGTTGAACTACTTTTATTAACAGTGTAGTAAACTTCATTTGCTACCGTCTTAAATAGCTAATCGCTACATCTTCAAAGCTTTTTAGATTACAGCACACAATTTTGAATTGATCTACAGTGAAAAGAAAAATCTTATCAGTTTAAATGTAGAGGATTTTGCAAATTAAAACACTAGGAAAAATGTAGTTAATGTTTTTACTATCACAAAATTACTCTCCTTATAAAATCATCCCCCACAAATAAAAAAATCAGCTTCTTGTGCAGTTGCTCCATTTTGATAAGCACTGTCGCAACATACAGATGTGCTGACAGAGGAACAGATGTGCTGACAGAGGAATCAGAATTTTCTTAAAAGCGGTACTTTGCTCGGTGACGGAGCAAATATTTGAGGGGCCAGGGTAGTTAAGCCTTTACTGCCGCGAGGAATTATTACTGGGCAGAATCCGCAGAGGAAAGAGCTTCTCTTTTAAGTCAAAGATTAGCAAGTTTAAACATAGGATAATATGGGTCCTTTCGGAGCAATGGACAGTAGTCTGGACATGATTGATGATAACACTTGTCCTAAAATAGTGGAGCTTGCTTTCTGAACCGATGAGTCGATCTCTTTAAATTTCGTAATTATCTTTATTTAAATAGTTAAATAGTGTGTAGATGTTTTGGAAACACTTCTGAAAAAGAACTTTCGAAAATATTAGCTAGCTACTGATTAGTTAAAACTAAATTCAATGATACATTAATACATATCAGATCCAAGGTTTGAGATGTTGTGCCACAACTTTTCAGTTACAGTTAATCTAGCGCAGAATGATTTGGCCAACCTGAAAAGCCCCCTCTGTTAAAAGTAAAGCCAAATCTATAGGCAGGGGGTGATCGTAGGATAAGGCTTCTCCCTTTATAAAGAGGGTAGAAAACTTTGACGCAGATCACAAAGTATTTCAAAAGTTCTATGGTCATTAAAACACACGAATTTTCTCCCTTAACTGAATGATCGTCAGAGACCGAAACTGCCTGATCAATCAGGAGTTTTAAAGGAAGACCCAGGCTCTTTTCACTCCACTGGATACAACGCCCTTCGAAAAGGAGATCGGAAACCTCCTCAACTGAAAACACGAATGCCTAAATCAGTATGGCGTTTACGTGAGAAAGTAACAATGTTTGTACCTAACTTTTAGTAGCAAATTCATTTTTGTCTGTATTCTGGTCTTTATTCACAGACCACCAGAAAGCTTGGGAAAAAAAAAGATACAATCCTAGCATTTTAAATCAGTCGACCCATCTATACAAGATGTCCAATAATGGTTGAGAGAAACCTTAAGGAAAGGCAGGCACATAATAAGTAATCAGAATCACAAAGCAATGCGGGGTTAAAAATGCCCTTTTCACATTCCTGTTAATAATCACTTCGGGAAAAAGTTAAAGTGTTCGTGTAAATTCTGAACTAATTTTCATGAACAGTGGGTTGTCTTAAAAATTTCATCAGTGAAACAAAATAGAGTTTTTAATCAATCAGTTTGAGTCAAGTGTTTTTGGAAAAGAAACATTAATTTTCGACGAACAATGGGGGGAAAGTTCACTATTATTTCAGTATTTGTTCCAAAGTGATTATTAACAGCTACATGAAGACGACGTTTCCGATCTCACATTGCTATGTGATTCTTTATTGAAGTAAAACTTCTTTAGGCGCAACTAGGGAGTAACTCAGATTTTTTTTCTGACGGAAGTAACGCTCAGTAAAGGAAGTGACGTATCTTTTCCCCCCTTGCTACCTTCATTTGCGGAACAGCTCTCGGGCGTTCGTTCCTGCGAACGTCGACTGTGCTCCCTGCGCGTCGACATCACTCCCTACCTGTTTTGAAGCAAGATCTTGTTTGATGACTCTGTTCAGTGGATAAGTGGACCGGCTCTTGTCATAGCCACTGTGTGAAGCCTTTCGCTGAACAGGCGGCGATCCTGCTGACTGTCTCTCACTGTTGTTACAGGCGGCGACCCAACCCGTCACCTCCGATAAACAAGGCCTACGCACCGAATACAGAAAGTGGCACAACGGTGCATTCCGTGGTCCAAGCTCCGTTGCTTTACTCACATGTTTTCAATGGCATTATTACAATATTTAATGGAATTATGAGTTAAAACTTGACATGGTTAGTTGCCATGATACATAAATATTGTTTGTCTGTACTTAAATAGTATGTAATCTTTTTAATATTGCTCATGTGTTTTTAAGTTATTTATAATAGCCAAATGTAAATTTTTGAACAGAATAATACTTCGAGCAAAAACAGCAGAAAACAAAGGTTTAAGAACACTGCCATAGAAGAACGCAGCAATAGACCCTACGTGCATTCGATACCAACCGACAGAAGAAAACACCAGTTTAGGAACGCAGTTAAAGAAAAATAACACAACATAGACATTCTCTCGATTCGAACCCCACGGGATAACGTTTTAAGAAAACAGTAAAAGAATAATAGTTCAACACGAACACTTCCTGGATGCTAACCCGATATCCAGACGGAACAACGGTTTAAGAACACGGGACCGCAAAGAAACAAAAACACTGGCTGCAAAGGGTTTAAGAACAAAACAAAAGAATAACAAATGGACACTCCATGGTTTCTAACCCATCCTCAAGACGGAGCAACGCTTTAACACGGGGATGGAACACCACAAAATACGGACCCTGGCTGCAATCAATCTCAAACAATAGACAGAACCTGCAGTTTAAAAACACGGATACAGAATAATAATTCGAAACCTACCAGCAGACGAAATCAACGCTTAAGAACACTGTGATAGAAAAACACAAAAAAATTTTACCTGCATTCGAACCAACAAACAGAGGAAAACATCAGTTAAAGAACACAGTTAAAGTATAATACTAGACTATGGACATTCCCCCCTTCAAACCCAAACTCCAGACGAAAGAGTGGTATATGAAAACAGTTAAAGAATAATACTACAACATGGAATTACCGATGATTCTTACTGGAGATTTTAATGTTAATTTTCGCTATCAAGAATATCAGCCGTCAGTTGATTTTTTAAAAGAAAAATTTGATCTAACTATGAATACTTCTAGACTTCAATCAGCAACGCGCTTCGGTACAAAGATAGATGCTGTATTTTCAAGAAAATTAGCAAATTTAGAGAGTAAAATTTATGTTTCACATTATAGTTACCACAAACCTATAATTTCATACATAAAAAATTATGATGACATTCAAGTACTTATTTCCGATGAATAATATGAATATAACATTTATATAATCTTTGTAAAGTACATGAATAATAAATATAATTAAATTATAATATGATATTTTTTTTAAGTTGGAGTTTAATCATTTCAGTGATATGTGTCGTAAACGTCAAAGAAGTTTTACTTCAATCGCACGTAAAGATTACACGCACACACTTTATTATCGTAGATACGTTTAAGTTAAGACTAAATATTTGGAACATGGCAAGGAGAAGAATAAGGGAAATAAATCATGCCAAGCGTATCGATTGTAAAACGCTTTCCAACACAATTTTTTTGCCACCAAATTTGGCTATGTGTCTCCGTTAAACTTGGCGGGATTTTGGGAAAGACCTGAAAAAATCTGTATTTAGTCACTAATCATTATTTCTGTTATTTATTATCTGCGTTGCTTTAACGCCATTTTGTGAAACCCTGTAATAAAGATGTTTATAGACATAAAGTCAAGTGATTATTACATCGTTTTAATCAATCATCCAACTTGAAGTGATCATACTCTCCTGCTTTTAAGATGGATGCTTCCAAGTTTCCTTGCCTGTAAAACTCCTTTCCTTGCATGAACAGTTACAATGCAGTGAAATGTAAATAGCGGCTTTCCTCTTTGTAGATGGATGCTTCCGAGTTTCCTCTTGCCTGTAAAACTCCTTTCCCTACATAAAGAGTCATGATGCAGTGAAAAGTAAATAGTGGCTTTTTCTTAGGAATCATGCCAACTTATATTTTTTTTATCAGCTGTCACAAACGGAAGTTTTACTATTTGAGTTGCTTTATGATTTTGGGGCAAATATAGACGTTTTCAGGTGTTACAGAGGTGGGCGCAGACGAGAACTGGGTCCGTTTTGCGGCCCCTTCGCGAACGGCCACCTTCGCAAAATTACAATGGATTAAAATGCCCCTTCACGGAAATACGATTAAAATGGCCCCTTCTCAAAAAATAATCGATTAAAACGGCCTTTCATTGGCATTTTACCCTACATTTTAATCAGTTTTATCGATTATTTTAACAAGAAAGTCACTTTTGTTAAAAGTTTATATTAAAATTCACAAAAATATGTCTTGCAGTTCGCAATATTAAATATTGAAATTCACAAAAATAAATTTTTTTTTACAAAAATGGGACCCTGTAAAAGAATTCCTGGTTAGACCCCCTCTATTAATTTAATTAGTTACAACAATGTTTAGTCAGTCACTGGACGGAAGTGATTATGCTTTGAAGACGTATGCTTCTTTTCCTCCCCTGTAAAACTCCTTTCCCTGCATAAAGAGTTTGATTACAGTGAAATGTAAATTGTGGCTTTCTCTTCCGAACCATAGCAACAGATATTTTTTTTTATGTTCCCTGTCACAAGTAACATTTTCACTATCTGAGTTGCCTTATGATTTTTGGACAAATATACATGATCATAGACATTAATTAAAATAGTTGCAAGAAAGTCAATCGTTGAACTTAAAGGGGTCACAATCTTATGATTCATGAAGTTTCCTACCTTTAAAGCTTCTTTTCATGCAAAGAGTTTTAATACAGTAAAAAGGAAAAAGTGACTTCCTTATCCGAATTGATATTTTTACGTCTCTTGTCACAAAAAAACCTATTTGATCTGCTTTGTGATTTTGAGGCAGATCTAAATGTTTATAGACATTAATTCATTTGATGGCAATATTATTTTAACTAAACACTGGGCTGAAAGAGATTATACTCAAAAGCTGCAAAGATGGAAGCTTCATGATGTTCCTTTACCTGCAAAATTTCTTTCCTTGCATAGAATGTTATAATGCAGTGAAATGTAAATATGTAAATGGTAGTTTTCTGTTCAGAATCACGGCAACTCATATTTTTCTGTCACCTGTCACAATATGTCACAAACAAAAATTTGCTATTTGAATTGTTGTATTAATTTTAACAAATCTAAGTCTTCATAGCGATTAATTCAATTAACCCTTTAACGCGCAGTGTTTCCGCTCTGAGAACACCAATCTCTGACGTTTTGACTGCTTCCAGTCAGGAAGAATAGATTTTTATTTCCATAAAAATAGTTGCTGGTAACATAGCTCCACGAGAATCCTTGACTTTTTAGTAAGCCATTTCCCGTAAAAAATTGTCACGATTATTTTTAACAGCACTCACATCTGCTGAAAAATGGAAGTATGCGAAAACAGCTGGATAGATTGCCCAATGCTGAAAAAATGACAGCGGTTGCCATCGCTCGACTTAACTACCAGAAAGATCTACCAGCAAGACTATCGAAACGTTCGTCGCGTGCCACAGATCTAGAGACCCTTTTTTGACAACAGCTGGCTGTGCCGCCACAGCCGAAGCAATTGATATTTTTATACGTCACCAGTCACAAACAAAAATTTGGCTGAGTCGACTTCTGATTTCTTTTGCTATGTGCTCTGTCTCTGCTATCTCTGTTTGAAGTTTGTCCCAGTTACTATGGGATACCTTTAGCGGCTCGCACAAAGGCTGGGTCCAGGGGGGGGGGTCTAATCCCCTTCCAAAAGAATTATTAAGGCTGCTTCTTTAAATGATTGTGCGATTTCGCCGAACTCTACGCCTTTTAAAATTCTATTTTAGTTCTGTTCAAATGATATTCTTACTTTTAACGGTAAAGATAAATAACTACATAGTTCAGAATTGTGCAAGTAGATTGAACTACGGTGAATCAAAAAACATTCAATAGATTTCTTATTGAACTGGCCTTTTTGATATGCGAATAGTTCGATCATTTAAGGATATTTATTTCATTTTATGAAAGTTTTTTTAAGGAAAAGTTTTTATGGAAGGTGTTTACAGAAAAAATATTTTTTGAGGGCATTTTTCCAGGTCTCTGATGTTACAGCTTATGTGAGCTGGACCCTCTCCAAGGGAAAGTCCTGTGTGCCCCCTGGACACTAGAGATGAGTTCGGGTTCATTTTCTAATGTCCGAGCCCGAGGACTTTTAATTTGAGTCCACCCGAGCTCGAGCGATATTATATAAGTCGGAGACCGAGCCCTAAATTTCAGCTAATGGATAAATGAAAGTCAATTACTTCTTGATAGAATATCACAAATTTTGCAGTTTGTGCAAATTAAAGGCAAACATAATAGCAAACTATGAATGCACTTCCTAATTGTTTATATTCAGATTCATCAAATAATATAATAGTTAGTTTATTTCTCTCATGGATTACTTTTTAAAATCTATTTACAAGGAGTTTTTTGAATAAAAAAGTAATTTGTCACGAGCCCGAACCGGAACACCATCGTGAATTACAGATTCCGAACCCAGTTCGGGTCCGGTCTTTCGGGCTCGGAAGTAGCCCGTCTCATCTCTACTGGACACCCTGTATATAAAATGCTTTACGCTAAAGCATCGCTGAGAGTAGTAGATAAGAACTGCTATATTTCTCTGAAAACAAAACCTATTGAAAACTCTACATGAATGTGCAGCCAAAGTACGTAAATGAATACAAAGATCTGAAAGCATCTCTCGTTTGATGTTGAAATTTCTTAATTATGCACCCGTGCAAAATCTCTCTTCCTTTTTGGAGCTACTGCGAACCGGGGGAACAGACTCAATTACTGGAATCCAAAGTGAGTCCACGGTATATGCGAGTCCCCTCATAATAGGATAGAAGAGATGACCTCTTCTGAGTCCTCATTAATCTGGTAAAATGAGCGTCATCACAAGTGAACGGTCGGCACTTTGCGCCGGACGCCCGTCTTTTAGAGAGGGGGGGGGGCGAGGACTCGGACAGATCATTTACTATCCCAGAATGGAGGACTTGGCTGCATGTGAGCAGCATCGCCGCGATGAATGCCGGACGTTTGATGAGATTTCGTGGAAAATCTTGAGAAAGTAGATTAATGAAAGGGGCACGTTATGGGATGCATATCAGGGTGCCTCCAAAACACCGACCGATGCCTTCTATTCCTTAAATATTGGTCAGAGACATAGACCTCGGCGTATAGCACGCACTTTTAACGTTAAAAAAATTACTTCATTTTTCCGTGTGCGGGTTATACACTGAAGATAAAATGGTTAGTGTAAATGGTGTTGGTAGAGAAAGTATGATGCGTGTTATACATCGCTTGAAAATCGTAAAATATATCCTAAAACTACTGGTGCGTGTTATACGCCGGGATATGCGGTATGTACAATAAATTATAAAGTTACGCAAAAAAGTACAGAATTTTATGATATCGATTAAAATTTTCCTAAGATTAAATCTAAATAAATAGGAAATTTTAAGCCCCCGTACGAATAAATAAATAAATAAAATTCCCAGTTAGAAAAATGTACCTCATACATTAACAAGGCGATGTACTAAATTTCAGCTTTCAGTATAAAAAGGTTGAGACATATGAAAGTAAATATATGTTGACTTAAATCACTTTTCAGTGGTTCTCGAAGAGAAAAAAATAACCTCGGAAGACCGCATTTCAGGGGCTGTACACAAATTTCGGAAGAAACCAATGATTGTGTAATTGCATAATACATTTGATATTATTGGTACAGTACTGCATAGTTCCTTGACTACTTTGTTTAAATATGTCTGTCAACCTTTTTATGATGAAGGTCTAGAACTTTGCACACATCATCTAATTTAATATAAAGGGCTCATTTTACTAAGATTTTGTTAGGGATTCACAGCTGTATAAAAATTTAAGTTTTGTATTTATTTAGATTTGGTCTCCGGAAAATTTGAATCGACACCATTTAAAATCCTGTAAACTTTTTTTTTTTACGTAACGTTGTGATTTATTGTGCAGGTCCGTGATCAGGAATAATTCAAGGAATAAAAGCCTATAGGTCAGTGTTTTTGGGACATCCTGTATATATATAGAATTTTACTTCAACTGTTTACTTTACTGTTACAACTCAAGTATAGATATTTAAAATTCACACTTCAAAGATCTATTCCATCGAAATATTTTTTAGAAAAAAAATTTCAATTCCCGAGGAAGATTTTAGATGTGTATTCTTAAAATGAAACAGAAGAATTTATATGAAATATATGCCAGCTATACTACTCACGAAGCTTCCCAACGCAACTGTAACATTTTATATTTACGAGCTGTGAATAGTAGAGCTTTGTATTGAATACTTATACATTTAAAATATTTTTATTGTAAACATTTCTTATTTTTTTATAATACATTATTTATTAAGATCTCCAGCAATTTCGGTAACTGATACAGTACATTCTATTTTTTCAGAAAAAAAACCTTTTTAAAACCATATAAAGGTGTATTTTGGAATTTGCAAAGTTATTTGCAATTAAGAAAAGCATTAAAAAAACGGTTTTAAATGAATAGTGTTTCATTTAGCTGAATAAGGAAAAACATTTGAGAAAGTTGTATGAATATGTAAGTAGTTATTTAATAGAGATTTATTGACTGGTATTATAAATGGGACGGGGAAGAATCTTAAAAGTTGTAGTAAATAGTTTAACACTTTTAGACCACAATTGAGGTAACAAATTTTAAAAGAATATTGCAAAGTAAATACTAATAGCTTGCAGCTGAAAGCGGTTTTGTATGTTTTACGGGAAGTTAGTAATCAGGATTTTTTATTTTATTTATTTGATGTACTTATTTATGTACTTATTTTTTTTCAACGCCGGGCACAAGCCGATTTGGCATTACCTACTACAACTGCCTGAAGGTATTGTGGCCATTTTATCATGGGAGCACCCAGTGGGCGGCCAGCGTTACCTCTTATTAAGGGACAGACAAGTTAACATCCATGCCCAAGATGGGATTCAAACTCGGCACCCAGGGCGTGATTTTGTTCTGGGATTACGGCCAATTATCTGCACGTGGGATCTAGGCCGACGAGTGTATGCCCTCCGTGGGGATCTTTCTAAAGGGTCCTAACTCGTACTTACGTTAACCCCAAGGCGTGATAGAATGGTTCTTAAGCCACTACGCCACCTAGACGGCTTATTTATTCCATTGCATATCTAATTTCTATTACTAATCTGCTGGAGGGAAACTATTTAACCAGGTCTGAAAGCGGTAATGCCGCTTATGTTACGATTTTCCAGCTAGTTTTTGATCTATATTATGCTGCTGCTGGGGTTTAGTTTTCAGTCATGTCCAAGCTTTTGCGATGGCAATGAATCTGCTGAGTTTCTTCTGAAGCAGAACGCGGAGGCCGTGGATCGTCTCCGTGGAGGCCTTTCTGCGCGATGGGTAGGTCCCTGTTTGCCGATACGTAAGTCGAGTGTATATTTCGAAATTAGAATCCAGATGTAAACACTCAATCGCTGCAAGCTAACTTGAAGCCAGGGAGTATTAATCAGGACGCAAGTAATTTACAAAGCTGCAGCTTGGAAAAACCTGCTGTCAAATTTAAATTAGTATATATAGTAAAACAAGTGGCCAAAACAATGGATGTATTCAGACTCACCCATCTCCAGAACTACAGTAAATCTTGAGTAAAACACGAGCTACTCGGGGAGATTGACATCGTGGACAGTATTTGGGTAGTTAATATAGAAAAAAAAACCATGGTGGCACGGACCATGTTCATGCCTTTTGGTACTCAATGCACAGTAATTTTTGCACGATTTCCATATTTAATTCCTTAAGACCAAAGCGACCAAAACAATCGCAGGGCACGTGTTTACTACTTAGCGGAGCAAACGAAAGCAACATATAAAGGTCATGCGATTGATCTCCTCAAACTTTCCAAGGAAAATCTTTGAGTGGACAGTATTTGGGTAGTTAATACGGGGAAAAAAACCATGGCGTCACGGACCATGTTCGTGCCTTTTGACACTTATTGCACAATAATTCTTGCACGATTTCCATTTTTAATTCATTATGGCTGATCAAGGCAATCACAGGACACGTGCTTACTGCTTGGCGGATACAACGAAAGCAACAGCAGTTGATTTACCTAAACGGTCCACTGCTTTGATGACATCGAGACTTGTAACTACTAATGAGAATGTTGAAAACTAATCACTGACTGCTAAGTGTATGATCACTCGAGTCCATGAGCAGGGTAATTAGATAATATAATTATTTTACATATCGAAAAAAGTTTATATTAACTTTGCCCAACTTGTTCGATAGCATTTAACAACGATAACAGCGTTTTCTGGATTTAGTCTTAAAATTTCTTCTATGATATTGGATTATCTAATCAGCCAGAATTTGCCACAACCTTCTAGCTAAAGGGCCTCATGTGAGTCGGGGACTGCACGTTTACAGAATTTATACATCCTTTTTCCAGGTGTACATACGTTTAATTTTTTTTTTTTTTTTTTGCATTTACAGATCCCAGGTAAACTGATTTGTGCAGTAAAGGAGTGATAGGGGATACCGATGTAACTATTTTAACGCAAAAATCATACGTCTGTGGTGAAAAGTTTCGAAACTACACGTAAGTAAAACCTAAACATCCCATGTGGTTTTCCCAGGGATCTGAATGTATAGCAAGACCTGTGGTGTTTCTGTATCGTTGTCCATGCGAACTTACTTTTCATTTAGATCATCTGATTTAGTGACGGTCACTGGTTACCCTAGGCACAATATGGTTCCAGTATGAAGGTGCCCTAGCCCATTTTACTACAGTGCCATGAGAGTATAAAAGGAGAGCTTGACCTAGGTAGTAGTGCTCCGGGGTCTTGAGTCCTCTTGACTGCTGTTTATAAACAAGTCCTGGTGTACCAAACCTCAGTTTAGAATTGAGCAGCAGTACATGATGTCCGAGTAACGATTGGAAATTTCCAATGAATACGCGGTTCACTGTTACGTCGATGTAACATGTCATCGAACAGCTGCATTGTAATTATTAATTTCATTACCGTACCAGAATTTGTTATGTCATAACAAATAAATAATTCCGGAATTCATCTGTTCCAAAATTCAGGACAGTATGAATTCCGGAATTCGTCTGTTCATCTGTTTCCGGAATTCATCTGTTTGTATTTCTTCTTTTGATATTAAAGGATTTCTTGATTGACATTTCTTCTTTTTCATAGTTTATTCACAAATTTGAACTACATGTAAACAGTGTGACACGTTCTGCGATAGTACGTAAGCCTATGTTTAAACGTGTGTAGACCCAAAGCATATTGCTACGAAACATTAGGACCCTGCACTGCTCTCTTTATAATTATTTTTGTATCAGAAGTCCCCCTCCCTCACACTTTTCGTTGCGTTTAAGACGATCGAACTCTTCCATGCTTCATTCTTCCTTTGAGAGATTCTTCCTTCCATGCTTCATTTTTCCCTTTTTTTTTGCAATTGTATCTGTTTAGCAACATTCACAATGAAGCTCTGTGTGAGACTACCTAAAAAATCCTTGATTCGTGAAAATGTTCGATTTTTTTTTATTTGCGTATTTTATAGCTCACACGATTAAAATTCCAAAACTATTGTACTTTGTTGCTACGATAACTAGAAGCTAAGTTATACTAGAAATAATGAGCCAGAAGGATAGTATTTTGTATAGTATTAAAATATATAAACACGTTTCCAGAAGAAGTGTGTTTTTCGTAAATTTCCTTTACGAGAAATGTCATATTTTACAACGTGTTTAAGATATTGATTTGAAATTTCGCCCGGATATTTTGATCATTACTTTCTGTGAAGCAGAATGTTATATATATGGGTTTATTTATTGATTTTATGACCTTTTTTGTTTCAAAAAGTGCTTTTTTAGAGACTGTACTGCGTTCTTATAAAAAAATTGAAATATTCTTTTTATAACTATTAGAACTTATGTAAATCTTTTGGTTCATAACACAGACATATATGTTAGTTATGTACTGTATAAGTTTTATAAAAAATTTATAAATTAGATTTGTTTACAGGAGGTGTGGCATAGATGCAATTTTTTACCAGAACTTCATTAAAATTTTTGCCTGTATTTCAAAGTTTACATTGAATTTCATTAAAACTGCTTCTAAATTTTTAGTTTTATATTCCATTTTAATTGAAAACATGGATTTTTCATCAAAATTTTACTTTAAAACAAGTACCCCGGAGGTAGGTTCATAACTGGAGGAAATAGGTCCTGATCAGGAAGCAATTTAAAAAATAATCTTAAAAATAATTTATATCTAGGAAACGTTTGAAGCTAATGAAACTTTATGAAAAATCAGCAATTGTGACTTCCTATTATGTGGGGTTTTAGGAAAGAAATTTTGAAAATGTACCTGCAAATAAACTGATATAGAAGAGCACAGGCATAAGTTTTTAATGAAGCAAAAAATTGTATGTCTATGCCACGTTGTCTGGTTAAAAGCATTGATACTTGTGTTAAACTTGAAGATAATAAAAAATTATGGCTTTCAGAGACTGAAAAGAACACTGAGGTGCAGATAAATATGAACAACATTTGCATCAAGGACAAATTATGAATCCTATGTTTTATTGTACTTGCACAGCAAAAATTTCTAGAGAAGTAGATAACATGTATGAAAGAAAAAAATGCATTTATGATAATGACACTTCTTACTTAGAAATGCTTTAATTAATTAATTTATTTATTGAGAAAAATACAACATCAGATTAGCTAACATCAAAATAAAAGAAAGAGAACATACTCAAAATAAAAGAAAGGGAACATTTTCCTTGCTTTTAGGCTTTCTGAAAATGAAATAATAGTTTAAATGTCGTGAATATTATACAGTTGAACCTGCTTAATGGAATAGCCAGTTTGTCCCCAAAATTGATTCTAATAAGTGGGATATTCCATTATCCGACATTACATTGACTATTTATTACGGTTTGGTACAATGAAAATTTATCCTAATAAGCAGGATATTCCTTTAACCGATATTCCATTAAGCCAGCTCGGCTGTAATTAATAAATGTTTGAGTATATTATAACTATGATAAACAGTGCAGTTCAAGTTCATACTTCCTTTCTCTATCTTTCATATCAAAGATTTGTATGAACTTGATATAAAAAACTTTTCGTCTTACAATCATTTTGTATACCAGTAAAAATACTGTTTTAGTAACTATTCACTTGGTATTAAAGTTTAGTTTTTAACAGGTTAATTTTGTCCATTACACTGCTGTGTGTGAAGGCTCAATTTTTACATCTGTAATATCACACAGGGTAAGTCAGAAAAATGCGTTCATACTTGGAACTTTCATAGAAAATTTATTTTCCTATCAACAAGCTTAAATTTCTGGGGAAAAGTAATTTTATGTTTTCTGAACAAGTGGCATCGGAATGTTCGGTCTGTCTGAACAGTCAGTTAGTGACAAGAGAGTAACAAGAAGATGGCGGGCGTACGTTTGAGTTGTCAGCAGTTGTTAAGTGGCACTAAATGTTTGAGAATGTTGCTGCAATTCAGAGACAGTGCAGTGAATCAGAGACAGTGCAGTGAGAATATGAGACTGATTAAACTTCAAAGTTAACAGTTACACATCTAACAAAATATTTCAGGTTAATCGTACAGTGTGTTATTGCATAAGGGGCCACTTGGAACGTTAAGTTTGATAGAAAAATACAGTTAGTTTTCAAATTGGACTATATACTTCTTCCAGAAACTTAACCTTGTCAATTGGGAATTAAATTTTGGCGTTCAAACTGTGTATACATTTTTCTCGCGCACCCTGTACAGAGCTGAAAAGTTTGATAAAACCTGCTTTTATTTTTGCTCTCCAAGATATACTGGGTGAAGCAGCCATCTTGGATCGCTTGCTCTGGCTGGCTGATTTCGCGCTACATACACGAACTTTCCAACTTGATTGAAGAAGCCTAATTTCAAGAGAAAGCTATCGCGACTGTTTTGCCTTATTGCAAGATAGTTAGAATTTTCAAGAATACTAATATCGCAATAAAGTAAATGATTTATATTCGTCAGTATTTTTATTAATCATTAGGACTCAATAACTCTAAATTATTATTATTATTATTATTATTTTTTTTTTTGTCGTCAGTTTCTTTTTTCAAAGTGTGACATAAAATCTAAGAGTTTTAAAACGAATTTCTATTAAAAAATTAAAATTTTTCTTTTTAATAAATTTATTTGAAGTCTGAAGAAGTAACGATATATTATCATCTTTTTTAAAAAGAAATCATATATTTTTTGAGTTACTTTTAGTACATATAGTCAAAGTAGATCAGCATAAATGTTCCATGATAATTCACAAGTTTTTGGATGCTCAATGAATGCTTTCAATGAAGCACTCTTTCGTGTATTTCTAGGTCGTTTTTGGTCATGGCTTGCTATGCAATTTTCGATCCTTGTGATGTGCCCTACCTCTTCTAAGTGTGTTTTGAAATATTTTTGAGAGACCTCGTATAAAAGCTCTAAATGTATAAATAACTTAGCTTCAGATTGTAAAAGATTTAGCAAACTAGAATACTGAAAAAAAATTAAAACGCATCTTTCATATGTCGTAAATAATTGTGCTGAAGCTTTAGCGTAAAAAGTACACTGAAGACGAGTTATGAATTTATGAGTGCAAAACAGACTCATAAAATTCCAGATGCTTTTCCTCTTAAATATTCAGCATCAGGGTTAAATATTAAATGAGGCTCACTAGAAACGCCGACAGTTTATTCCAGTTAATGATGATTGAGAATATGTACGATTCCCTAATTAGTTTATCCGTACACACGGACACTTTAAGAATAATTGCTTCTATTCTCGATCAAACGATTCACTTTTCGATCTCATAATTCGCTGAAACCCAAAAGAGGATTGCTGAGATTCGGAGAATGTTCCCAGACTGGAATTTGTCTTTCTCGCAGATTTCCCTCATCGGCGATTATTTTAAGTTCGTTCCCAAATCTCTTATTTGTTCGACCAGACAGTTCCAATATCAGAAAGTAGAGGGAAGATTGTTTGAATATATTTTGTTATTTTATAAAATATACACTGTTGGGTAAGCTGCCGTTAATAAACTTTGTTTTTCATGAGTATTGCAATCTATCCAGAGCCGTTTTTGCGTTTAGGCACAATGCACAAATGATTCACAAATGCACAAATGATTCGGGGACGCAAAAAAAATGGAGAGAGAAAAAATTAAAATGACATCGAATGTACCAACTTATAGTGAGTCATGTATACAAACGATTTCATTAACTTACAGTACTAATTTACAAAAGAATGGGTGGGCGGTCCATTATGCTGTAACGCAAAAACGAACAAGTGTGTCCACATCATGCCACTATCCGTTCCTGATGACTGCTGGTTGCCAGTCCGGGACACGGCGGGTCCATAGGTGGTGGATAATGAAAATACTCTCCAAAGAGTACAAACAAAGTTAAAACGCGCCGTAAGGTTGAAAACGGCCTTGAATATATCTATTGAGTAGGAGTGAGCAACCGTTTGCAAATCATGCACCAATTTTTTAAACAGACGATTTCAGAAGAGCCATCTACGAAATCAAGCACCTTTATCACTTCCTTGCATTCACGGGCGCAGTTGAAAAATGTGAATGCTGGTAGTCTTTTATTTAATGATGAAAAGGAATAACTTGTGAACATCCGATTGAAATTGTTGTTCTGAGGAAAACGATTCCAGAATTAATTTTTCGATTGTTGGCAGGGGGATCAGAGATGGTTTGATTTTTGATGACAATGTATTTCCCTCAAAAGTGCTTCCTTTTGACGTAACATCATCAGTTATAAGGAATAAAGTGTTTTCGGGCAAGAAATTATTTAAAAAATCTTCAGTTTGTCTCAAAACAATAAGTAGGCACAGAGATGGAATGCGTCCCTTGAAATCAACCAATGCGCCAAGCTTGGCGCATGTGCCACGATTCGATCACCCCTATAGAGCATTTCAATGAGCCTGGCAACCAGGAGGCAGTATCCCTCTGCGCGACAGAAAGCAACTTTTGAAATGTATTTCAATGGGGGAAAAAACCGAGTTTAGCATTAAAAAAGGTATTAAATAAGTTTTTGGATAATTGTAATAAATTAAATAGGCTAATCAAACCTTCAACATTGATTTGCCAGCGGCATATTAGGTTTTGAAGTGATTAAGGATAATTAAAACTTATTTTTTAATACCCTTTTTCTGGGTTGAATAAAATAGGAAAATGTACTCCGAAAGGATGTGCAGTCAGCTGTCTCTCTGATAACTTCATGAAAACGTCAGGTTAAAATGATTTATATGCAGGGTATTTCAACTAAAGGGTTGCGTACGGACTGAGTGTACCGACGTATGTCAGAATGGCATAGCAATACAGGAGCTTTATTCCCACCCGGGCTTTTAGAACCTAAACACCAAAATAGTGGATAACTTGCAACTGTCCTTGCCCAGTCATTAGTTATCAAACGTCTAGTTCATTTTTATAACCAGTCTTTTCCTGCTTCAGCTAACAACTACAATCAAGCCCCAGAGACTATAACGGGATTTAAAACAAATAGGAAGGCCCTGGCTGAAGGTAGTATCCTATTGTATCCTCAGAGTCTGATCATGACAAACAGGTGTTCCGGGCATTGATGAATTTGGGGGGCTCCCATCTATGAAATTTGTTTTATTTTTCATAAAATTTTGATATAAAAAAGAATATTTCAGAACAACATGTGATATTGGGGGTCCTTTCGAGCCGGAGGCCCTGGTCAAAGTTCCGATTTGCCCATGCGATAATAAGGCTCTGTGTATCCTTGAAGTCCCTTATAGAACTTTAATAAGACTTATGCAGGTATCTCACTAAAGGGAAAATCCGAGCAACTCCGAATTGGACCAACTTTCCCGACGGACTTGAAGGCGTGGTTATCTTTAAGGGTTGCAAAAGTAAAGAAACTGTCTCCGACGCCAAATAGTCATCGCATCGCTGATTTGGCATGAAGGTTATTATTTTACTAACCGTGACTCAGCATTTCGCGTCAAGTTAACCCTATCGTTGGTTGAAAGTTGAGATTATATTACATTTATCAAAATAATGATTACTGATGAAGAAAAAAGTGCGTGATTGCGATTCTATTCTGATATCGAGCCAAGCTTCGAACACAGAAGTGGTCGCCATTACTTATGACGTAGCAGGAACAAGTACTCTGATTGGCCACAATTTCGGCCGTCTCGGAGGTAAAAGTTGGAGATCGTCGTCGTCAAGGCAACGACGGGAGAAAATCCGCCTGAGAGTTGATCTGCGGGAAAAGTTGGTCGGACGGATCTTAGTGTGATACCCCTATTAGAAAGAAAATAGGTGTGGGGACTCCGTACAGAAGTCACGTGATTTTTGGTTGCCTGGCGTGGTCCATTTTCCTTCCAGGAGGTACCTCCAGTCTCCCTTTCGCTTGCCCCACCTTACATCCTGCACCTACGTAAGACTGAAAAACTTTTTTTTCTGGGTGACTTCCAGTACTGTCAGTCATATCACGCAAACAGGGTTTTCTTCCAGTAAACACAGTCATGTGTTCGAGTCAGATCCGCCAAGCAACCAAAAATCACATGACCTCTGTACGTCTCCCCAAAATGTAGATTGCCTTTCTAACTCTATAGAATTCTCTGAAGCCCCTCTTAATACTCTTGTGACCCTTTAACATCGGTGCTGAGATAACCACTCTGCTGAGTTACTTTAGAGTGGGAGAATAGACTTCCAGAGATGGAAATGCTGCCATACACCAGTTAACATTTTTTTGAAATATGAAATCATAAATTCCATCTTAAAAAGTCATCTCTCTCTCCGAGATTTGTTTGCTTTTCCATCTTGGACACGGAATTTTCCCCCACCTCTTTTAGCCTCGAGCGAATGGAATGTGTGAGAGCAAATTGACGTTATTCGCAACTTGCTAACCTGTATTGATATTCTACAAGTTACGGTAGAGCTTTTGGTGGACATTCTACCTACCGAATAATGACATTCTAGCAAACGATTCGAATTACGTCACAAGTTCGAACATTCGCTTAAACAAACGTGGCAGAATAGACCCCCATGGAATTGTTTTTACGTGTAACTTTCGTTATGTAATGTTTGTCTTAATTAAAGTACGTGTTCTGTAATGTTCTCTATTTTATACAAAGTGCTGCTATACTTAACAATATTTACTTTTAAAAAGCTTTAGGAGTGTTAGTGGCATCCATGGGCGCTCACATAATTGTTTGTAGAAGGGGGAGGGGGAAGGCAAAGATCTTGGCCCGGAAAGATACTACTTTTTAATACTGAACCACTTTTACGTTATGCCAGTTCGTATATCGTAACAGTAATATGGGAGCTGGGGGGGGCATGCTTCCCCTCCCTCCCTGCCCATGGGTATGGGGGCTACTGTAATTAATCATCTCAAATGTGAATAAGGAACACTGAAAAAAATTACCAAATAATTACTAACTAGTAACGAATGAAGAGAATTAAGAACGACGTCTTAGCTCGTATCTCGATGCGTTACGTCTAGTTAACACTTCGCACGAAAGATCTGCCGCTGGCTTTTACAGTAAAAACCCTTGCTGCAGTTAATAGCAATTAACATTATTGCAAGTCAAGGAGAACAAATCCAACAAGTATACTTCGTTAACACTTAACTATTCTATGCTTCGCCCAAAATAGTGATACAATATCGATTATTATCAGTGGCGTAGCTTGCCCTAGGCGGGCTCTGTCTGCCTGGAGCATGGGCCCTTCTAATTTGAGTGAGAGTGTGGATAACATATTACGCATTATTGCTTACACACATCGGGGCCCCTGTAGCCAGGGGACCCAGTATCATTGATACTGCTGATACGACGGTAGCTACGCCCCTGATAATTTTATTATAGATAATTATTCATTTTATTTCGCTTTGAATGATGCAATTTTTGGAGAATAAAATCGGTAGTGTTGAGACTTAATTAGGATAGTGATGTATTAACAGGTGGATGAAGACTGTGTTTTCACCCCTGTATTGGCATGTGATTTCGAGTCATCTTGGTGTACCCTACCTCCCTTGGTTGCGATTTGTGAGGAAGAAGAGAAGCAGTATGTGACGGGCCAGATAAATTTTACGTCGTAGTTGACCGGAGTGAAATTGTACTGAGCGTCGCTTCCTCTACAGACATCAGGTATAGAAATCCTTTAAATGTTATTTTACTTGAAGTAGATGTAATTCAGGAATGAGAATTGGAATTTTGAATAAACGTTTTATTTTACAATACGGTTACATTATGACACTCACAAATCGAAAGATCATTAACAAGGTACAAGTTTCACATGTACCTAAATTATTTTAGTTAGCATTAGACGTTGTAACTGGAGCCATTATTTGTAAAAATATAAATAATTTTGTGAGATTATTCCAATGTTGCTATATAACAATGAATGAATTAAAAAAAAGTCCTCTTGTTGATAATTCACAGTGAGGCTTAAATATTTGAACTAAAACTAATTATTTTGCAGCTTTTACAGTAAGTCTCAGTTGAATTCAATATTTTAGTCTCACTAAGAAATTTCACTGGCGATTTAAAAATAAAAGAAACCAGAAAAAGGATTTATATTCTTTTATTTAAATGGCATATTTTTTCAAAGCACGTAATCTAACCCACTAGAAATTTCCTGTGATGAAGATGCAGACAAAGAATAACTGCTAAATGAAAGAGCTAGATCAAGAAACAAATTGCATCCATCTGTTTCATTTATTAATGGGTTATAAAATTAAAAACAGCGCCTTTTACTAACGGTAATCGTAAACCTCATTTACAGTTCCTGACAAAAACCAAAGATGTTAATTAAACTCTAAATAGGTTATGATAATTAATTACACAGCTGAACCGTATTTTGCCCCTTCAGATGGAGTTCAATATTCGATTTGTAAAAGTGCAATTCAAGCGGGAAGAGAAATGTCTAAAATAATCTCTTCGATTTCGTTAAAATTTCTTATCACCGAAAGAATAGAATGGCAACATCGCACTTCCGTATTTACATTTATTTATTTTTTTTACGCATTCTGTGCTTACACAGCTTGTGTAATTCTCTCGAAACGTTTTCCCCCCACGAGCGTCATTTTTCACCAAATTGAGTCATTCGATAAAATAGGAAAAGGCGGAAATCTGCCAAAACTAGCAAACGCGAAAAGAGCTTCGATGAAGACAAAAGGGTGGTAATTAATTACATTAAAAAACCGTCCCACGGTTTTCTGCTGTTGACACAATCCTTTGTTTAATCATCGGACACACTGCACAAGTACCTTGTAGCAGAGAAAACTTAAATAAGGAGAAAATATGAGGAAACAAACAATAATTGGGTGCGCTGCATGTGGGCACACGCGCCCCGAGAATCATGAAATTTTATGGAGCATTGTTTTCGGAAATATGGCTCCTCTAATTATGTGTTAAAGAACAGCTTTTCTGAAGTGTGTTATTAAATTATGATTAATGCATCTCAGTAATAGCGACCATTCATCATTATGATGCTAAAGTTTAGGGATCATTTTGAGTGTTGGAGAGATATTATAACTGTTTATTAGAACCTTCCATGGACGGGAAAGAGGCTTACAAAAAAAAGTCCCTTGGATCATTATGGACGCATTACGTATGATTGGTGTTATCGGGTGATAGTTATTTAAAATCAGCTTTTACTGCAGAATCATTATAGATTTAAGTAATTTCTGGTTAGTTTGATGGAAGGCACTGTAAAAGTTTTAGAAAATATTCGTGAGGGTTAGAGATAAAGGTTAGGAAAATTAAAGCGGTGTCAACTCTTTAACGTTCTTAATAAAGGGGCTAGACTTTACTTACAATATACTTTATGAAAGTTTAGTCGGATGCAAATGAAAAAAGCCCTGTCTATTGAATAATTTATTTAATACGCATTAATCTAGTGCTGTGGCAAATTAATGATTGAAAGTCTCATATAACAAAGATTTTAAATTAATGTTAACGAATGTTTAGTGAATAGTGCGAGACTTAATGAATAGTGCTTGACAAAATATCTCGATTCTAGATATAAGCAATTTATATATCTGAACTCCGAAAAAGAATTTATTTAAGTATATAAGAACAGTAAAGTGTTATAATACATTAATGCCTTAGAGAATAAATATTGAAAAATAAATTAAAGTAAGAAAAATAACTTAAACAGTAGAACATTTTTATTTTGAAGACCTAAAATGCTTAAAATAAAAATTATTTTTCTAAGACAAACTATAAAGGAATCAAAATTTCAACACTCAGAAAATTTTAGAAAAAATATAGATATTTCCCTTTTGAAAGGGGTGAAAGTTTTTAAATACTTAAAAAATATTTTTAAAAAGCATTCCAGACCAATACTCTTAGATATTAGCTTTTGTTTAATAATTAGTTAAACAATAAATTAGAAGGCCAGAATGCTTTTAAAAATACTTTGAAAATTTAAATGCTTTCATCTGTCGCAAAAGTGAAATATCTATATTTTTCTAAAATTTTCATCGTGTTGAAACTTTCATCATGTTCATTCGTTTCATCAATACCATGTCTATGCAAGAATGAAAATTTTCTAATACTTTATAGGTTTATTTCTTTTTGTGATTATGACAACACTACGCTAGGGTGATCTGCCAAGGATGGGGGCTGCCTTGGCAGGAAGTCTTTCTAAGGGGTTTCTAACGCGTATTCACGTGACATCTGGAGAAAACCTACCAAAACTCCAGACCGTTAGATCGACAGCCACACAATGGGACCCAAACCCGGGACCTTCACACTTCTATACTTTATAGGACTCCACAGTAAAAATCTCCTGCTGTTAATTTTTTTTTTGCTTAAATTTTCATTTTGTGCTTTTTAGTTACAAATAAATAGAATCTCCTAAAAAAGGTCATAGAAATCAGAGTGTGTCACAACACACAGACATGCGTACGCTCATACACACACACTTCAATAAAGTAGAAGCGCTTTGTTTTTTAGCGTGACATCGAGACACAAAAGATATGGTGACAAAAATCTAATTTCAACAAAAAAGCTTTTAATAAGACCTTTTTATTTTCTAAAAATAATTTATTGCTTTTGCACAGATATACAATAGTTGTGAAGAAATTATTTTGTGAAATAAATTTTGAGATTAGGGAAGAAAAAGTGCCTTTTAAATAATGCACATCCTGAAAAATGCACAAGTAAATTATTATATGTACATGTAACTGATATACACATAACGAATTCATGCAAATTTTTAATAAAAGAATAAAGTGTAAATATAAAATTTAACACACTTTAACCCCTTAACCTTCGCTCCCGTCAAAATCACGGGCTAAGCTTTCTCCCTCTATTTCTCGTGCCCGTCAAATTTCCGGGCAATACTGTTAAAAAAAAATGCGCCAGAAAGATAAGAGCGTTCCAATTCCGATGCACGGATTTTTTTGTAATATATAATTTTACACAACAGATGACAATACCAGAGTATTTTTAACTTAATTCGGAGATAGTTTATTTTTAAATACATGGTAGCAGTACTCAAACACACGCGTATTTGTGATATGCATTATGCAATCTTAGCTTACTTTTTTTACTTCCTTGTACGTAGTATAAGGAAGTAATGTGATCCCGAAAAATTTTGGGGGCCAAATTTCGGCAAAAAAACCGATTTTGACTACCTCTAAATTTAATTTTAAATTTTTTTTCGATGCATCTCATCGTAGGCTAGCATGCACGATCATATTAACGCGTCTGCAACTCATTTTGACCAGCGGCGAGTCTATTTGAGTTATAATAACAGACGAAAGAACTATTTAAAAGAACTCACACTTGTTTAATCCCTTAAAGTTCGTATTATTTTCAAGAAAACGGTCGTAAAAGTGGCTATTTTTTATTATAGAAAATTGTATGAAAATAAGCGCATGTACAATATGTGTATTCATTTTAAGGTTTTGGACATTTTTCTAGCTCGAAAGGGAAAGAAAAGGTAAATTTCAAGGAAAAACCAACATTCAGGGTCATTGTGACTGAATGTGTGTTTTCTAGTAAGCATGCCATCATTAAAAATATATATTTTAAACGCTTAAAGAGAATTTTGTTAAAATTACTACGTAAAATAAATATTTCTAACGTTTTCTTTGAACATAAGTAAAAAAAGTGAGTTAAGACTGCACAATACCTATCGCAAATACCCGCATTTGAGTACTGCGCACGCAACTATCTATTTAAAATTAAACTATCATCGAATTAAGTTAAAAATAGTCAGGTATTGTCATCTGTTGTGTAAAATGAGATATTAAAGTTTCCGTGCATAAGAATTGAAATGTTCTTATATTTCTGGCGCATAACATTCGAACACTATTGCCCGCTAATATCACGGGCACTAGAAATTGAGGGAAAAGGCTTATCCCGTGATCGTAGGCCTTCACTTACAGTGAAAATCTCAAAGTTTCTAACCCCTTAGGGCTAGGAGCTTTGAGGTTTTCACTAAGGTAATAGGTGAGGCCTAGAATGTATCATCATGTTGTAAAATGAGTAAAATTGTTCTGTAGTTTCCTTCAATTAGGACTGTAAAGGTTTATGTAAATATCGATTTCAAATCACATGAAATTGGAATTTGAGAATTAAAAACTTTCGTTTTGATCAAAGGAAACAGTGAAAACTGTTCGTACATAATTCTATCCAATTCTTATATGCAGTTTTTCGTGTTATAAGCATTTTTTTGAATGGGGAAGAATATTAATGTATGTGTCTGCAGATTTGATTTATTCTACCGATTTCTAATATTTATCTTCGCCATCATGACTCGAGTTACATGAATTTCTCATTTCTGGAGCCCATAAATCAAGCGATTAAAACCTCCTCCCCCTACCTTAAGCCTCCTCAAAGATAACAAAAGATCAGCACATCTCATTAGACGTGAATTATTCAAATGAATCCATTACCCACCCCCCGTCTTTTGAATTCTAGGTATAATTCCCATGGTGCAGCGCGCTCATTTGGTTTCACTTCATCGCTTTGTCATGAAGAGTTGTGTATAAGTGTTCTCCTGGTAGTATGACTCATTAGGTGGAACTTCTTTGCTTATCTAAGTCTGAAGGAAATTAATGCTAAGTACCTCAGATGACTTCTTCAGATGAAATTTTGAGTGCGACGCTTTTCTCTGCACGTTGCACGTTTTGGAGTGTCTTGCATTAAGCAAAAATAATCGTGCGATGGGTCGAAGATTCAGATGCATCGATTTCAGATTAGTCGAATGGTTATGATAGTGAAAAAGGCGAATATTGAAATATTCTAGAACGTCTTTTAATAGGCTATATACAAACGCAGTTAGTTTTAAAAAATCTGAAAATCTAGACTAAATACATTTTTTTTCAAAATATAATTTTGCTGACATTTTTATATTCTAAAAGTATTTAATGGCAAAAGTTTAACAAAGTACTACATATATGTTGCAGTTCGACTTCTGCATCGGTAAACAAGAATTCTCGATTAATAAAAAAAATTTTCATCGGGAAGAGAGAATTCTCGTTTCTTAAAAAAACATTTCATCGGGATGTGAGAATTCGTGAGAATAAATGTTCTCCTGGCAGTATGACACGCAGGCCCGGACTGGCCAGGTCGGATGGTCGGCGATTGCCGAGGGCTACCGTCCTAAGGGGTCCCGGAGAGCCCCCCCCAAAATGGATATACTACTTTATAATAAGAGTAATTTGATTATTTATTTCCCAGTAATCTTACGCTTTTATGCAGTGATGCAGCGGAGGACCTGAGAAACCCCGTGACGCAAGGCGGTTCCCGAAAAATTCAGGAGGCTCAGAATCTTTAAAATAGTTAAATGTGGCTTTTAGGTACGTAAGCCTAATTTTCAAAAACGGGGTTATTCACTATTTCCTTCCGGGTTTGGGAGGCTTATATATATATATATATATATATATATATATATATATATATATATATATATATATGAGACGTCAGATATTTCCAGTAAAGTTCCAGAGTTGAGGCAAAATATATGGTTTATTGAACATTATCTTTTAAGTTACAATATAGAATGAGAAGAGGGGAGGGGAGACGGGTACAAAAATCGGCGCGGATTCATTAAGCAGTTCCAGTGGCAGAAGTCTTTCGATTTTCGATGTGCGGGAGTATTTACGCTTACCACACCACGTGGGCTGGTATGACATAACTCCGCCTCTCTCTTATCTCTAATCGAACCACACACACTTATGCATCCGGACCTGCATCCGGAATTACAAAGGCGTGGGGACACGTGCACACTCTAAAGCACTCAGAATCAACGGCCTGATGTCTGACAAATAACAAAATAAATAAAACATAGCTCCAGAGCGCGCGTGACAAGTATGACAGGAAAGCAAAACTTACAGTGAAAGTACCCGCTTGAACAATACCCAAACTAGTAAAACCCAAATTACCTTTTTATACATTACATATATATATATATATATATATATATATATATATATATGTACATCAATACAGCAAAAAAGTTGGCTTTACTGGAGAAAGAAACATTACAAGTTTTGTTTCACAAATAACGATCTTCCTCGTCGTTGGATTAGTGGATGGTCTGACAACGACAATCGCCTTCATCTGTGCCTACCTCGATCTCCGGACCTAACTCCATGCGAGTTTTAATGGGGTTACATAAAAGATCGCGTGTTCGTGCCTCCCTATGCCTCATGATTTAAAAGATTACGCCAAAGGGTCACAAGAGCATTCGCTACCGTTGATCGTAACATGTTAAAGTGAGTGCGGCGAGGATGCTAAGTACCTCAGATGACTTCGAAAATTTTGTGTGCGACGTTTTTCTCTGCACATTGCACGTTTTACAGTGACTTGCATTAAGCAAAAGTAATTATTCGATGGGTCGAAGATTCCGATGCATTGATTTCAAATTATTCAAATGCTTATGATAAGGAAAAAGGCAAATATTGCAATATATAATTCGTAATTAGTCTCTTTATTTTTGATAATTTAGGCAAAATACATTTTTCAAAATATAACCTTGTTGACCTTTTTAATACTCTACAAGTTCTTTTGTAAAAGTTTAACAAACAACTAGATATAGGGTACAGTTAGACTTCTGCATCCGTAAACCAGAATTTTCGTTTAATATTAAAATTTTCGCCGGAAAGAGAGAATTCTTGTTTGGTTGAAAAAGTTTTCACCATGAAGTGAGAATTCTCGTTTGGTTAAAAAAGTTTTCATCGGGAAGTGAGAATTCTCATTTACTACTAATAATATTAAAAAAGTTTCATCGGAATTCTTGTTTCCTTATTTAAAAACTCCTTCGTACTGAAAATAAAAAGCCTGCTAGTGAAATTATTCATTTTTTAATAACAGTAATCAACACTGTAAACTAAATAAAGTGAATGACATAAAAATATGCAACAGAATTAACGCCATTTTAAATGATAGATTACAAGTATAAAAATTTCTCAATTGTATAATCTGTTTAATATGAAGTCATTTAGTGCTGTTTTAGCTATAGACATGATCGAAGGCTCTTACCGTGGCCGAGTGGATAAGGCACTCAATATGGTAGATGACTGAAATATGAAGGACCAGGGATCTAGACTACCACGGGGCTATCGGTCTGGAGTTTTAGTTGATTTTCTCCTGATGTAACTTGAATACGCGTTAAAACCTCTTAAGATGTCCTCCGTGCAAAGCACCCCTCCTTAGGCGGGCACCCTCGTACATGTGTGCCTTAAAAGAATGTACATACTATTTATCGTATATCTCAGCGTATAACACGCACTTTCAACTTCAAAAACTAGCTTCATTTTTTTTTTCGCGTGCGTGTTATACACATAACATAAAATGTAAAATAAATTGTTTGATATATATTAAATTTACTGATGCGTTTTTATACTCCAGGATATACGGTATATGACCGAATTTCAGGATAAGAAATTCTTACAATTTCTAGATTTCAGAAGTTAAATATTATTTAATCAGTATTGAAATTGAACAGCCCTAATGAATTTCTCACTAAATTATTCACACTTCTAACTGAAATCTGATTCAAGCATCTACATGTATAAACCTTTAACCGTTTTATAAATTAAATAGTTCACAAACTCTGCAAGCTCAGTGCAACTGTTGCTTCCACGAATGGAACCATTATATAGCTGAAAGCATTCGTTGCAAACCATTAGATAAGTGCAAGCATTGCTTGTTGATATGAATGGCGTGTCTATGTGTTCTCGCGAATAAACTATTTCTTTGATCTCAACTACAAAAACAAACAACAAAAAACTCATATGCCTTCATGATATTAATGGACATTCGAAGAAAGCAAAGATTTATTCCAAGCTATATTAATTTCATCGAATTGACATGAAATAATTACTTTTACGAATAGTCTTGGGTGAAATGTGTTTTAGATGAGAATTTTTCTAATATTTCAAAAACATCATTTAGCTGAGATTTTTTTCAGGAAGAGAAAATTTTTGATAGATGTTGATTTACAAGGAAGATGATTTAAATAAAATGCTTTCAAATTATAAATATACATTATTTAAACTGCAAATCTATTACAGATTTTTTTTTGGAAACAATTATTTGTATTTCGTACTATACATTCCCCCCAAAATATTTATTTTCCATAAAATTTCATTTGAAAGAAGACAAGCAAAAATATTCAGCATTTTAAATTTTATTGATGTATTTAGAGTCACTGAAACTGCTAGAATTGATCAGAATATTCGCTAAATAAGACTGAATTTGTAAAGAATGTTATAGATTAAGAATGAAAAAAGTTATTTGATGGATAGTACAACCTGTGCAAAACAGTGCAAAACATGTACAAAGCAGTTGGCGTAGTAAAGTCATTTTTTTTGTTGTATCGGTAATGTATATATTTTTTTCATAAGCCTTCCAAACTCGTTAGGTAATAGTGAATAACCCTGTATTTAAAAATTAGGCTTACATGCCTAAAAACCATATTTAAATGTTTTAAAAGCGCCCACAAAACACTTCCCGCATACCCTGAAAGTTTTTAATTTACAGTTTTCATTATTTATATGCCCTGTTTTAAAGTAAAAGAAAAAAAAATACCTTGAGCTTTCCCGTAATTTAACATATAATTTTTATTAAGAGTGTTTACTTTGTTATGCAATAACGTAGTCACTTTAACGTAGTTGCGTCTTTGAAAATTGAAGTGGACAAAATTTGAATATGCTTAATTTAAAGAACGAATTAACATTAAAAGAAATGCGAGAAGACTTGAAATAATGTTCTGAATAAAAACAAAAATGAATTTTTAATGCACTAGTAAAGTAGGAAGAATAAATAATTAAGTTTAAAAATTATTTTCTGAGGGAGAGATTTAACCGTGTTGAGACAAAATTTACACTTTGTAAATTTTGTTGTCGTGAGAAAATGTGGGTACTTTTAATAATAATACTAATAATAAATGCTACAGTTTATCAATGTCTTAGAGAAATTTACTTTGTGCATTTTATAACAATTATTGCAGAAACACTTAATTAGTGCACACTACTTTCGAAACTAAATTTTGAGCGAAAGCTACTTTATTGAGCACTGCAAAAAGAGAGATTTAATGTGAGCCAAAGCATTTACATGCGAAGCCATGTATGCAATACACGCATGCTTTGTATACATTACTTTAACTTTAATCGATAGGTTAAGCGACATTGCAAATTATGATTGAATGCAGAAACTTCAGAGTCTTTAAATTAAATTACATATTTCGTGTACACTTTCTTCAACAAAGCATTTCCACATTTTGTAAATAATTACGAGAAGACACTTGGCTATTGTTCATGTAATGACGGGGCTCTTTAGTTCTAACAATTGCCCATATATCACCGAGTCCCTACTAGATAACAATAAATTAATATTTCGTTAACGTATGCGATCCTGCTGCATTAACTACCGCTCTGAAATACTTGGAACAAAGCGGAAGCTAATAATGAATCTTAATATATAATTTAGAGGGGTTTCATAGTTAGCGACTGGAACTAGCCTACTTACAATTAGCACTTAATGCAGTCGGGCAGATCGAATGAACGTCTACCGTAAATTGAGATGCCCGACAGTGTAGCTAGTGTCGCAAGCTTGCATTAACAGTCTACTCTGTTTAAGCGATACGGGAAGCAATGATTAAAGAGCACACGAGACAAAGAAAACGAAAAACAAGAGTGCAGATTGAGATTCATTAGGAAAAACGGAGAAACGCTTTTAAATTTTAACAAATCTGTGTTCTGTTGCATATTGAGATGGTTTTGTATTTTGTGAGAAAATAAGACATCAATCCTTTGGTAATTTTTGTAGTTTAAAGTAATTTGCTCTGTCTCGATCCCATATGCATATATAGGAATAAAGCATAAATATCTACCAACGTCGTAGCCAAGTAAGGTGGAGGAGGTTTACAGACTTCGTGGGATTACACGGTCATCTATAATCGATTACGAGAACTGACATCGATTACGATTACTAACAATTAAAAAAAAATTATGACTAGTGAATGTTATTTTAGTAAAATAGCAGTAATCTTCATATTGAAGAAATCAAACAGCAAAAGAATTCAATAAAAATGCAATTTTATCATAGCATTTTTGTAAAATGTGTAAAATATTATTTTAGTCATCGATTACAGTCGACTGTAATCGGCAGCGAAGTCTGGAGGTTCAACACTCCCCGAAACTTTCAGGTACATATAATACTGTTTGTAAAGCGGGTTAAAAAATTAACCACAATCAAACATAAACACTTTCCACTGAAATTTCTTCAGGCTATCAGTTTGCTATCTACATTCATATTGCTCATATTTTTTTATTAGTAAACAAGTAAAAAATAGATTAATCTGAAGAATACAGTTATTTTGGCTTTAGAATGTTATATTATCTGCGTAATGTTTCACTTACAGTCTCATCAGTTTACAGTCTAAACAAGGGAAACTGTTCAAGCCATCTTTTCACGACTTAAATTACTCAAAAACATAAATATATGACATAACAATACGCTAAGTTTTTGATTCCGAAACAGTTTAAAAATAGAGAAGTTTGATTTCCGGCGCAATCTAATGGTGAATAGACTTTTTAAAAAAATTATAAAAACAACAACAATCTAATTACTGTAAATGTTTAATTACAGTAAACTCCAGAGTATCCGGCCTAATGTGGCGGAAGCGTTGGCCGGATAAGCCGGAGTTCTATAAATATTTACTCACATTACTGTTCCCTCCCTCTCCGCTATATCAAAAACACATGTTACATATTTTAAGGTAAACTAACAGCCGAAATTTTATGCTATTTTTAACAGGCAGACAGGCGAGCACATATTTTAATAAAGTAAATTTTATATTTACAGTACGCACTGTTTAAAAATAAGCAAAATATTAACATAAGCAAAGTTGTAAAAAATAACTAAATCTTATTTTACTGTTTATTAATGCATTGCGCCAGACCAGTGGCATAGCGCTTTGAACTGGGAGACGGAAGATGCCTGGCTCGAGACCAAGTCGCGTCCGCCGACCTAACGTTCGAAGTTTACAGTGGTTTCCTCCGAAACATAGCTTAAATACGGGTTAGGTCCTCTGAAAAAGACCCCACCTCCCATCCTAGAACCCTCGTGCAGGTAATTTGCCGTTATCCCACAACAACATTAATGCATTGCACAAATATGAAAAGCTATGCCTAAAATGAAAAAAGTCAAAACTTCCATTTTTTTAATTTTTGAAAAAATCCTTGATAGATGACCCGCAGTCTACTCGGATTTTGCATTTATGAGAAAACATATATTTATGAGAAGTGCTCATTTTAGTGACTACGAGTATTGCTTGTGCAAAATTTGAGTACATAGCACGTAGCGCTCGGCCGCTAACAACATTTATCATTTTTTCAACTAGGTCGGATATCACGGAGGGCCGGATAGCCGGGAGTTTACTGTATTGAGTAGTTTAGCAACGCCATCTATCAAGAAAACTTAATTTCTCTGTACAGCAAATAGAAGTATTCGTTAAGTTCTGTAAAATTTAAATAACTCGGAAAGTTGGTTCAAACAGACCTGAAGCCTCACAAAAATGTGATATCTGGATGCATTTGAAAATGCAAAAATCGATTAGTTTTTATTTTACTATCCTTAAATGGCATTTAGAATGAATGTAGGCGTTGATTTGATTTTACAACAACTTTTCAGATTTTATCGATTTTTCTCTTATCAGAGAAAACGGAAAATGCATGTTTTGGTAAAAAAATGCTATTCTTGGTTTACTTAATAAGATTTTTCATAGTGCATACAAAAATTAAACTACTCACGGGCAAAAAATATGAGTAAAAAACTAATCTTCATTTGCAAGCCTTCCTTCAAAAACTGTCCACATTTTTAGAAGGTATCTAATGGTATCTTATTTTTGTTTGAGTGACGTTTTCTGGACAATGCTGTTTGTGAAACAATGATAAAAAATTTTACTTGCACCCATCTACATTTTTTTTGTGTGTGTGTGTGAGTATACTTCTTTAGGCACACGGGCATTTTTTATCGTTTCCATCCGAAAACTGATTAATAATAACCATATTTAGTACATAATATTATAATATCAGGTTGTAACGAAAGTTTTCCGCCAGATTTGCTTGAGTCAGCTCACGTGGTACCCAGCTATTGACCTTATATGTCAAGTTTATGCGATGCTTAGCGCGACTAATGGACATGGCACTAAAGTCTAACTCCTTTTAGCTAGCTCTCGTGGATGAATATTTTATCTTTTTCCACACATTCTCGTAGGCGGGCCTCATCAGCATCAGTAGTCTGGTCAGAGCGCTCTGCTTCTTTAATATCCTAGTCCTCGTTTTTGAACTTTCGGTACCAAATCTTCACAATGTCATATGATACAACAGTAGTACCTTAAGTTGTACACATGATTCAGTGTCATTCTGTAGCTGAATTTTTGCGACAGAACTGAGAGTAAATGATGGATCAATCTGGTAGCGTGGTAGTTCCATTTCAGACACCTTATACTTAATAATAACGATATTGTTTTACAGATTTCACAACACAGTGCTCTAAAACAAGTCTTTTCTTTCAAATAACAAAAATCGTTTGACAAAATATTGGCAAAGACACCAACGCGAACTGCTTGTGCAGGCAATACTTGGAGTGGCGGAAAACTTTCGTTACAACCTAATAGTAATAGTGCATTAATTACTAGCAGCGACATAGTCAGAGGTGAGCAAAGGGGGCTTGGACACCCCAGAAATTTTAGATTTGATATATCGAGCATTTTTATGAGAAATTCTACATTTTCCCCTTTTATATTCCAAAATTATTTTTCTCGATACGTCCCTGATTACTATTAATAATATGAATATAAGTTATTATTATAATAATATATTTATTACTTAAAATGTATAATTTGTAATTAATGTATAAGTAATATTTACCATATTATATACGGTTAATATTATTATATATAATTATATTAATACTAACCCTATTTAGGGTATTAAATTATGACCTATATTTAATACCGAGCTTATCCGTTAAACGAATCGAGGTGTTAAAGACAGCGCAGGCCCATAACTAGCCCCTATCACTTTTTCGCCCTCCCACAATACAAACTTGCGAACCATTTATCAGACGTCAGAAAAGAACTACGTGCCCAGCTTCCTTTTAGAGATTACTGTTAAATATGAATATGGCTCAGAATTTTAATTTGTTTAAGCCATTGTTTAAGTTTGATTAATGAAAAGTTACCGCTATGCTCTCTCTTTCCCAGTGTCATTCACATTTTCGTCAATTAATCACACGGTACTGGTGGACGGGGGCAAACTTTGAATGAAGGTCCTTTTTCCAGGAGCTTAACCATTAGCCTGAAGTTAAAAATGATTTTCCTGTTTCAACTCCCTGCGTGTTATCCGAATGTGTTTTAATTGTTATACGACATGATTATGGTAGCGACGGAATGAAATGTTTAAGAAATATGAAGTTCCCTCGAGGCTGCGAACTGGCGCTGAAATATTAAAAGAAAGGACGTTTATTTTTTTTATGAAAGCAATAAAAAATGAATATTTATTTCACGTATATTTAAACATTAATATATCTCTGTGCAGCGTTATTGCTTGAGAGAAAAAGATAAGCGTACCCCAAATGGATATTTTTGTGGGGATTTGTCCATAATTGACAAAAATAATTTCCTAGATTCCAAAGGAACTGGTATGTTTTTTTAGACTAATTAAAATACTTCGTCCATTATATCCGAAGTTCACTAAAACCGAAGTGTCCCCATGATGAACAAAGATACTGTCTGTGAATCGGGACTGATGGTTTGCGTTCACTGTAGCCGAAGGTTCACTATATCTGGCGTTGGCTGTAGTTGTAAGATAACATACGTAAATAAAAAAAATACGAGAGGGCAGTTGTATCGGTGGTACAAAAGGTCCACCTGTTATGAGTTACAGAAAGTTCCATCATCCGCGCAGGCAAGAAAGTTAAAACCTATACATGGGTATATTTTTACTCATAAAAAATCATCGATTCTCCAAAAAGTGATACCTACACAAAAAAAAGTTTTGTTTAATCAACAAAATTTTCTTCGACATTTAGTTAAACCAGCAAATGGAAAAGGTCGTTAATCCAATGAAATCTTTGGTGAAAGCAGCACCTACTAAATTATTGTGGAATGTGTAAAATTTTGCTAAATTCAAGAGTTTTTGGAGATTATGATGGAGTATTACAAACTTTACAGTTCTAAGGTTATTCTTTTTTGGAACGAAAATTAGAAGCTAAAATGTCAAAATTTTGACAGCAATTATTAATTCTTACAGCTGTAGGAATTACACCTCTTAAAAACTTGGGTTATTGACCAAACTTTGTCGTTATAAAGTTTCTGGTGCCCTGTGTTACAGCAAAAGCAACGTTTAATAGACATAGAATTTTGGAGTACACTAAAAAAGTTATAAATCAGAGAAAATTTATCATAGAAATCAGACGGACGACTAACTGACTGCACAGTTTAAACTCGTTCTGGTAGAGTGTCCATTTGCAAAAACTTCACATGATCACCTACATCCATCCAAATTGGAAGTTCACAAGATTGCCAGATCGAACTTTTTTTTCAGCCTCGTTTATTTCATTACTCGGACATATATTGTTATGCATATCTGTAGGCCTTGAGAGCCAAAGGTGGTAACCAAAAAGTTTAGAACATTTTTGTTAGATGCATGAAAAGGACATCAGGAAATTTGAAGATGAAAGAGATGAAAGGAAGATGAAAAAGATTTATTCAGCCATGTTTTCAATAGTTTTTGTAATGAACTATTTCATTTTCATAAGGAACTCTTTGATTTTCAATAAATTTCCGATACATTTATAGCCTAAATTATAAAACATATTCAAACTGAATATGAATATTGACAAAAACTTAAAGTAATTATGCATAAAAATAAGAGCTGTGATTATCTTTACAGCGATTCGCTTTTTTAAACTCTGCAAATGTAAATTTTGTCTCTAGTCATTCCAGTCTTTCATAGTTTTGTGATAGTGAGTAAACAACCCTTTCCCATAAACGAAGTATTTAACTGCTTTTTTTTCTGTTTTCAATTTCAGATGACTACAGACTAACAAAACTACAACGCTTCTGGAAGAAATACCGGCAAATTCTTGGCTGTTAATTAAAAACCTGTTTCGTCCATGACGTCCTGAATCAAACTACCGTCACAAAACCACGAATTTTCTACTATTTTTTCTGTTCTAGAACTGTCTAAAGAATTAGATATGCAGTCGAGCCAGCCTGATGAAATAGACTATTTGCCACGAAAAATTATTGTAATAAGCTGGATATTCCAATATCTGGGATCATATTGACTAATTACTACGGTTTGGTACATTTAAAATTTATTAAATTAAGCGGGATATTCTTTAAACCGACATTCCATTGAGCAGACTCCGCTGCATTATAAACGCAAAACTTTTATGAATGCATATCAGAGATGATGTCGGGCTCATTTTTTAAAGCCCGAGCCCGAAGACTTTTAATTCGAGCCCGCTCGTTCTCGAACGATGTAAGTCAGAGCCCGAGAACGAAACTTCAGCTAATCTTATAAATAAAAATGAAATTCTGTTGTTTGTTTGTTTGTTTGTTTGTTTGTGGATTTGATTCGTATACAAATCCACAAAAATGGACCTATCGGCCTGAAATTTAGCACAGATATGTAAAATAATACAGAATAAATCGTAGTCCACTTTAAAACTTTGAAAGTCCACCCGTTCCCGGAATTTAAGAGATTTTTTATGCTCTCCACGCAAAAAGCTTTCCGTAATTGTAACGCCTTCTGTATTGTGTGAAAAAAGTGTGAAATAAGGATCGTGGTTGCCATGTGTGGCGATTTTGCCGAATAAAGTGTTTTAAATTCTCAAAGTAAAAATAAAAGAATAATAATGATTTTTTTTTGTTAGTTTATATTCGTAAGGTTATTTTTTTTTAAAATTATAATATCGTGTGTATGGGAAATCAGAGCAGGAATGAAATGTTTTATACGCAAAACAATAAGAATTGAAGATTTCTGAGGCTAATGTGTAAAATTTTTTTAGTTTGGCGAAAAAATAAAGTGGCTGAAATGCCGATTTTGAGTAAGTGAGTTCTAGCGGTTTGCACAGATTTCGGCTTGGCGCAATTTATTGAGAGCTTAAGGAAATAGATTTTTGAAAAGAAGTGCAAAGGTTTTATTAGAATACAGCGTTAAATTTTAATGATCCGCGAAGAAATAATGCAGTTATTAAGGGATTTCAAGCGATCTAACTTCAGAATTCTCGCCAATGGAGTACATTGATTTAAGTTGGGGGAATTCCGCCAAATTTCAGAAAATTGAAATCTTCTCATTTAGTACATCGGAATAACGATGAATAAAACACGTTACAGTTGATAATTTAAAAAAATTCGGCTGTATTAAGGGATTCCACTTTTCAAATAAAGGCTTGCTTTACGTTTTCGTGGTCGAACCATTTCCCTTATTGATTGCTGCTAAGTCAATGCTTCGAATGATTTCCTGAAAAAACGCTTGCAAAATGGCGTATGTTGGCACTTTGGTGAGGCTTAGATTTGAAACTGGATTTTATTTGAGACTGGGATATATAATGACAGTGGTTATAGATAAAAATGCATGTTGGTATGTGCGTATGACGTTGAAAAACTCCAGCACCGTTGAGCACCGTTGCACCATGAAATTTGGTTCACCTGTCTTTTATCATGGAGAAGCTTTTTATGCTATCCGTTTTCCTCTAACTTGCCACCAGGTGGCGCAGCAGAACGTCGAATTCTATTCCGTTTAGCCGTTTACTATGCGAATATCGTCCAACCGATTTCGATGAAATTTGGTACGCGCTGATATTAGAACACGGAGAATATTTTTCAGTATCCATTTTGCTGTAACTTGCCGCTAAATGGCGCTGCAACGCATCAACTTCTATACCGTTCGACCGAACGGCATAAAATTTCTTATACTTACACATTTCAGCACGAAGAATATATTCTAACTGTGTTCCTTTTGATGTTACTCACCACTAGATGGCACTGCAATGCATTATTATTTTAACTCGCCACTAGATGACGCTGCAGCAGGCCAAATTCTTGACCATTCAAACGGTCGCTATGAAAATCAGTATACATAGCTATTTGAACAATGAGAATATTTTGGCGTTATCCATTTTGCTATAACTAGCCACTTGACGGCACTGAAGCAAATCATTACTTTAATTAACCACTAGATGGCGCTGCAGTGTATCACTTCTTGACTGTGCAACTGATCGCTATGAAAATAGGTATACATAGATATTTGAACACGGGGAAGAGTTTCGCGTTAGATGTCGCGTCAACACATGAACTTCAGGGCTGTCCAGCCGATCGTCCTGAAATTTCGTATTCATCGATATCTGAATGCGAAGAATAATTTCGCCGTATCCGTTTTGCTAAATCTCGCCACTAGATTGCGCTACGCCGCATGGCCTTCTGCGCCGTACAAACGATTGCCTTGAAATTTGGTATGCATGGTTATTGAACACAATATAATGCGATATCCATTTTGCTATTACTCTTTATTACAATGAATAGTAATCACCACAAATCGTAATATCAAAAAGTCCATTCATTCCCGTGCGAAGAACGGGTACTTCAGCTAGTAGATAAATAAAAGTCAGTTAATTCGTTGATAGAATATCATAAATTTTGTAGTTTTAGCAAATTAAAGATAATATAATAGCAACTCTTAATGAACTTTCTAATTCTTTATATTCAAGTTTATCAAATAATAATAATAATTAGTTTATTTCTGCAATGAATCACTTTTCGAAATCTGTTTACAAGGAGTATGATCAATAAAGGGGAAATTTCTTGCGAGTCTGGGCCCGAACACAATTTTGAATTACGGAGCCCCAGCCCGAACTGGGCTCGGGCTGCGGCCGTCTCATCTCTAATGCACATATCTCTCATACACTGCGTAGTGTGTGTACTACAGTCATCTGATGGAAAATTAAACATTTTTAGCAGGCATTCACGTGAACAACAAATCCTAGGCAGTTTCGAACACAAACGAAATTCACGCACTCGCCACAGTTCAACCGTGAAAATTATACAATACTTCGATTTATAGGGGCGATGATCGAAAATTACTGGGCAGCCAACGAAGCGATAAGCATCTCGATGTAATTACCTGGAACACGGGTAACGTCGTAATACCCAATTAAAAGAGGGGAGATTCTCCGGCCACTTCTAATGTTTATTTAATACTATATGTTGTTTCCTTAATGCGAACATGATGAACTTCATAATCAGTTGTTGGAATTAGCGAAACACTGGCAAACAGACATGTTCATTTTGTGTAAACGTATTACTTAGAGAGGATGATGAAATATGCATGTTCCCCTTTAGCACTTGAACATTATATGAAAAGTCTCATGCAGTACACAGTTATTTAGAAGGGTTTTGATATTTTGTTGCTCGCCGGGTACGTATTTACCCTTAATTACTTCTTTTTAAGCAAAGGAATAAAATTTACTTTGTCAATCGACAAAAGTATTGCTACTATGTAATCCTAAACCAATGTTTTCCAAACTTTTACACTAGAGGATAGGCAAAAATAAAGAAAATATTTCGTAAATCGGCGTCAACAACAACAAAATCTCCCCCAACAACTACTAAATTATTTATAAATTATCTAGAAACACTAAATTATCTACGAATTTTCATTTTTTTCAAATTTATAATATTTATATATAGATGTATTCTTAGAAAATTATTTAGTTTTGATCATATGAGGATTAGACAGACTTTACAATGAAGAGTTTTGACATCTATTACGAAGTATACTGTGCACTCCACATACATTTATTTCACTATATGTATTGATGGTTGTTGTATTGTTAATTTGTTGGTTCTTGGTTGCTATATAGTTGTTGTATTGTTAATATCTTGGTTGGTTTAATAACTTCGTCATTCAAAAATTGGAAATTATTTCTAACATTTTTCATTTATCTTTCTGCACCAGTTGCACATATTTTGTAAATGCTGTATGTACTATGCTGATGTATGTACTGTATTACAGTTATTCATTTCGTTTCCATTTTCCATTACAGCAATGCTCCTGTAAAAGGAAATGACTTTGTCACATATTAAGGATTTTCATTTTAATTATCGCGTATTGTTTAATTGATTTAAATTGCCAATAAACTAAAAAAACTGCAAAACTCGTGGTACATCAGAAACATTTTGTCCGTTAATTACTAGCTTTTGCAACTCAAAAATCAATATTTTTAACTAATCAGTAACATCTAAATCACTCAGTAGAAAAACGTACTTCACTAATTTTGGCGATAAACTTACTCAGAATTGCTGTGGTTCTTTTGTAACTAAGAACTAAATGCAAATTTGTTTCGTGTACTTTTTCGGAACGGCCCCGCTTTGGCACATCAAGTCTTGACCGTAGGGTTGCCGAACATGATGGTCGTTTGTGAAGCGCATCCAATGGGTGGCCGTAATTATCCCTAACCAGGCATCACAAGCACTCAATCCCATGCCGGGAATCGAACCCCTATCCAGGGTGCTGTAAAATGGTACGTTAACTACTACACAACCTAAGTGGCCCTTTAGAAACTTACGAATGTCTATCCTGTTCGTACTATATACAAAATGTAAGTAGTTGCAGTACAAAACAAATCGGTTTCTTAAAGCTGTTTCACTTGAAACTCATGCTACTTTTGAGCAACTTTTTAAAAAATTTAATTGAGCTAGAGACTCGGAAAATTTTAGAATGCCTTTTTACAAGTCGCACTGTGAACTTACATTGAGAATGAATCTGTAAGAGTAACAAAATTTTCAGAATAAAAATGCTAAAAATACGAATTTACGCAATGTTTCCAAAAACGGGTCAATCTCGGCCCGTTTTTGAAGGCAATTTTTGTGCTTATGAATTTTTTTCTGAAAGTTGCACGAGACACACAGCTATACTGTTAATTTCAGTCCATAGTGCATAGGCTGAAGATGAATGAAAAAAAAAAACTTTATCTTTCTCTGAAACGCACAAATGTTTTAATCGACTTTTAAATTGCTGATAAAAATTATTTTAAAGAAAGAAATTGGGAGTATATCCCGTTAAATCGGAGTTCAGTTGTAATTATTTTAATTTGAGGATGTTCATCGCAATTGTCACAAGGGATAGGTTTCCATTACAGCTTCGAGTTTCTATGGTGTCTCCTACTGGAGCTATATAAAGGCATAGCACTATATTCATGATCGGAAATTGCGCATGCCGTCGTGATATATTGAGGGCGGCGATCGAAAATTACGGGGCAGCACTCGAGTGATAAGTGCCGTACCATAATGATTTCGAATCCGGATAGTGTAATACCGAAGGGGAGGAGTAGATTTTCCGGGAAGCTTTCTAACGCTTATTTAATTCTGAGATCGCATCAAAGGTCTGTAGAGTTGATGAACTTCTTAATAAGTTGTACGCGTGACCGTATTGCATACATTGATGTTATTTAACAGGTGATCTTATAATTGAGGAGTCCAAATATAACCTTTTATTAGATCCTCGTTCTACAAAAACTTGGAGTTTTATGTTTCTACATCCCGTAATGGAATAATAGTTGAAAAAAAATAAAAGTTGAGGTTATCTTAATCTAAAAGAACTTAACGGTGTAAATGACGAAGGGTCTTAACGATGAAGGTTAAAAAGATCTAACGCTACAAATATCAGTCCAACGAAATACCTTACAGAAATTAAGGATGAATGAAAATATGATGTTTTAGCAACAAAAGAAATTTGAAACTTTTGCCGGTAAGAATATGTTACTGCCAATGTATGGAAAACCGGCATTCTATAGAATGCCTAAGCATTTTATACAATGCCCGGCGCTATTAGGTAAAATAGGAAGTATGAAAATTATTATATAGGAAAAGATGTAAATATGGGTAACCCTACACAAGTATTTACGGGAAGTGCTGAAGATTGACGGCCAAGAACATGAATAATGCCAATTGTTGATATGAGATTCAGACAGCACCATTCTTTCAACCAGTGTGGATAAATGCGCGACTTCATGTCTCTTCTGAACTGTAAATTTTCGACAAGCCTTTGAAATCGTTTTCTTTCATGGTCTTGTGTTTAGTTTAGAATGATTTCAGTGTGTTATCCGATAAGTGGGGATCCTAAGTTACTTTGGCGATGGCCAAATTTGACGACTTTTGGCGAAATATCGCGAAATCTTGTGTCAAAAGTAAATTTTTAAGATTTAATCCGGCTTGGCAATACTCTTCATAGCTGGCAAGAAATCGCTAAATCTTAGTATTATTGAAGCCATATATCTCTATTTCACGTGAAATAAGCATAGGTTAAGTGCATAATTTAATAAAAGCATAAGGAAGATTAACTAGAGGTGTTTGTCTTTCACTGAGTAAACGCTTGCTGTTAGACTCGTCATTCAAACAGAAAATCAGCAAAGTTTTGTTGTCCTCATCCTTGGCTTGCATTGCTTTCCAATAACTTAAAACTTTATATAGACGAACTAAGTATACTACACTGCTGGCCACCCAAATTGCAACACCAAGAAAAACAAGAGATATCACAACAAAATTTATTGTGTAGATAACATGTTGACCAAGTAACAAATGATTAAATTTACAGCATTCTATGAAGCGTGGTTCCTGCCAAAATCAGTACCCAGAGTAGCCGCCGTTGTTGGAGATCACAGCTGCCACACGCCTCGGCATTGATTCAAAGAGACTTTGAATGTGTTCTTGGGGTACAGCAGACCAAGCAGCTTCCACACGTTGCCAAAGTTGATCTGGTGTGACAGCTGGGGATGAACTCTGGGTCAGTCGTTGAGCAACCATGGACCACATGTTTTCTATCGGCGAAAGATCCGGAGAGCGCGCCGGCCAGGGAAGCAATTCAATCTGGTGATTGACGAAGAACCCTTGGACAATGCGTGCCACGTGTGGCCGTGCATTATCCTGCTGAAATATGGCTGTTGGCAAGCCCTGAAGGTAAGAAAGGACAACTGGCTCCAACACCTCGGAGATGTAGCGCTGGCTGGTTAAAGTACCGGCAATGCGTACTAGAGGAGTGCGAGAGAGATATCCGATACCGCCCCATACCATAATACCCGGTGCAGGACCAGTGTGACGGTGCATATTGCAGCTGTTCAGCATCCTCTCTCCACGGTGTCTCCAGACTCGAATCCGACCGTCGTGGTGTTGCATACAGAAGCGTGACTCGTCAGTAAAGAGAATTTCATTCCATTCTGTCGTCCACATCCTTCTTTCATCGCACCATTGGCGGCGGAGACGTCTGTGGTTCCGCGTCAGAGGTAGACAAAGCAAAGGACGTCTTGCGGACAGACCATTCTGCTGTAAACGACGTCGAATGGTACGCGCAGACACTGGATGATGCATTACAGACTGAATCTGCTGTGATATGGTTCGTGATGTGACTGAGCGGTCCGTCACTGCCATGCGTACAATCTGCCTGTCATCACGTGACGTGGTGCACTGAGGTCGATGCGGTCGATCACGTCTGTCCGTCGTACCCTCCTGCACCCAACGATCACATATCCGCATCACAGTTGTTTGGTTTCGTCCAATACGACGACCGATTTCCCTGAAAGATAACCCACAATCTCGGTATGCCACTATCCTTCCTCTGTCAAACTCGGATACTTGATCAAAAGATGATCGTTGTTTCCAACGAGGCATAATTTATCGTTTTTTTGAAAAAAAAGCAAGAAAAACACAATTGCTGTACTTGAAACCGTCGAAATCTCCAAGCCTTAAATAGCGCTTTGAGGTGGCGCCACAGGCGCGCTTGATGTGCGTCTGCGCTGAAATTCTAATCATTTGCATATCTCACCTCAGCTAATGCATGTTGTAAATTTCATATTATTTGCATGCTTCCTTCAGGGTGTTGCATTTACGATGGCCAGCAGTGTATATCGGCCACCGGTGGGCAAGTGATGAAAACACCGGTCTTCAAGCCCTAGTAGGTGCCAGTTCTAATCCCAAGCGGGGTTGAACTTGGTGTCCCTTTACGGGATTGAAGGTTCTCGCCTAGATCAGAGCCCTTCACTGAAGCCCCTCATACGAAGTAAGTGCTGGCTGCGGCGGATGATTCGGATCTGGTCAGGTTGCAGGCGGCTGGGGTGGAGAATTACCAGAGATGATGGGTTTTCCACTGCGGCCAATTCGACCTGGGGCTGGTGGAGTTCCAGAGATGTCGGATTCTTCGATTGAAGCCGCGAGAAGAAACCTGGAGCTTTGAGAATCTCCCATTCCTGGTAGATGAAGCGATTGGATGACTGATGACTGAAGATGGATAGGATACGATTGAACTGTAGTTTGCAAAATAAAGAGAAATTGTATAAGTATGTTAAGAATAAAAAATTTAAGATTTTCTAAAAACAACATATTAGAAAATTAAATATGGGTAAATCCATCATTGTATAAAGTCCCTGGTCATAGGGTCGACTGTCAGTCTTCCACCATGAATATGAACATGAGCCATTGGTACTGTGCAAATTTTAGTTTTTGCTATGGCTATTACGCTATTACTTAAGCAATGGATGGATCCAGGTTTTCTTTTTTTTAAAGTTAAGCAAAAGAATATCAGTAGCATGTTTTCGAGGGGGCTTCCTATAGAAATTTACAGACCCACTGATGTTTTTCATAGTTTTGTGTAGGACCAGGGGTAGGATATTTTCGAGAGATTTCCCTATAGCGATACGAACCCAGTGATGTTTTATTAGTTTGGTACATGACCATCCATAGTATATTTTCGAGGAGTACCAATCCTACTAGCAATTTTGCTCGGGTTACCACCGGCAACGTAGCCGGCGAATGATGGCCCGAGCAAAATGGCTAGAAGAGAATACAATGGCGGACGGAGCCATTGATATTGTTTAGTTTTGTTGGGACCACTGGTAGCAAATTTTTGAGAGGGGCCCTAATAGCGATGGTCGGACGCACTGATGTTCTTTCTTTTAGTTTTGCATAAGACGAGCGGTAGAATATTTTCAAGGGGGGGATCCTTTTACAGTGATGGACTTACTCATGGATGTTTTTTTCGTTTCGCATAGGATGAGCGGTAGAGTACTTTCAAGAGGGTTTTTAGTTTTGAACAGGACCAGCGGTAGCGTACATAATGGCAAACTGTGCTTGTTTTGTCACGTGATGCTGGAAATGAAATGAGATGAGTTTCATACTTTTCCGGTTTGTCATTTGGCCATTCTACAGAATGTCTAGGAAATGTGTGAAAGGTTTAATCGTTTCATACTTTGACGGCCAGTCTTCGGCAGTATATAAAATGCTGCTATTCATACATTGCCGGTAATATGTACAAAGCATAACAGCATGGTACTTTACCAATACCTTACTGCGATGTTCTATGAATTTCTTCTATTTTTAATAAAAAAATATATGAATCCATTATTGCTTTTAGCTTTCTTTACAAATATACTTTTTTTAAATGAAATTTAGGATTGGTAATTCTTTCAATCACTGAAAAATGTTGCTGACTTTAAAAGAAAAAGATACTTTATATTTCATTTCTTTAGAAATGGATAAGTAAGCCAGATATTTTACGAATTCATCGTGAAATTTTGATCCGCGAACTTATTGAAAAATATGTCATATTTGCTTCATTTGTGCACATTTACAAAAAGCAAATAAGGACTGAGATCTGTTTCAACCATTTTGTTGAGGAAAAAAAAAACACCAGAAGCACTGCTAACCGCAAAAAAAAAAGATACAATTTATGCTTTTTTGCCTTCTTATGTACTACAGACCCCAATTAAATAATTTCGTGACTAATTTACAGCACTACTCATTAATATTTCAAATTTCTGTTGTATTTCGCTCTGGATCATGAACACACAAGTCAAGAACAGATTACCAGATCTCTGCAAGATTTCACAGAACCCCTGTTATCTACGTTCACTCCAATAAAAACTTTTTTTTTGCCCCTGTCTCTTTCTAGAACCGGTTACATTCATGCAGCCATTTTTTACCCCTGCCGACATCAAAGGTAATTAGTATAACTTTAACATTGTTCCGTACGAGTAATTAAAATAAAATAATGATCTGCATCAGGGCGAAATTAGGAACAAGAGAGAGGGAGGAAAAAAAAAATTGGAAACGTTTGGTCGACGTTACAAATGTTGCTCGCTATTCAAAAAACTGCCCGCAAAAACGTTATTATTATTATTTTTTTTTGTTAATTCTCTGCTAGTAACCGTGCGTGGTTTTATCGATTAATGCTCTTACGTAATTGGGTTCATTTAAGTGCAGTGAATGTAACCTAGTTCATTTAATTTTTTTTGAGTTTTTTTTATTTGTATTGAAATTATCAAAAGTTAAAACGAAAGTATTTAATATTTTACATTTCCTTGCATATGCTGAACTAGAAAAGTGATTGCAGTTATGTAGTGCTTCATGTTAGGATCTTATACACGCTGAGATAAACGTTAAGGATTTTACAGATGGAACAGTTTTAGTCCATTTTAGTACTTAATTTTAGTCTTACTTCAAAAAAGAGAAGTTGGAAAAAATAGACACATCTAAAAAGAAACATGTGACCTTGCCTAATACGGTGTAGTAAAATCACTGGCATTCAAAACAGCTCGCAGGGTTCTCGGAATGGATACGGTTTTCTGTATGCTTACCGAGGGAATATTGTACAATTCTTCCTGGAGAAACAGTGGCAAGTGCAGATAATGATAGCAGTGGAAAGCGGACATATAATGTGTGTCCTGCTCTGAATTTCTATTTTGGTGAAGCATTGCTACTCACGGCCTGATTCAAATTTTTTACGAACCTGGAAAGGCTTCATCATACTTGCTGTCTATTCTCGGTTCGAAATTTTAATTTAAGGGAGACTCAGCATCCCCCGTAGTATGAAAATTCGATGAAAAAAAATGTATTTTGAGATTTAAATACTAACTCAGTCTGTATACCTTAAGGTACATCTTACTAAAATTTCTAATCCATATTTTTTACAACGCCAGCTACAACTGTTTATATAAACGCCTGTCCTCAAAAGTTCGTAAGTGAAGAACATTTTTAACCACATTTATTTCAGTTCATTGCTTTTTGAAATTTCACCACCTTCGAAATGATAACGCTATGTAAAATGCCGATGAAATTTTTGACAGTTTTTTTTTGTATGAATCTTATACGACAAGTAAGAGATTTAAGGACCGGATTGGTTGTTGTAGGTGGAAAACTTAGTTTCAACGTTAAAAAATTCAAATGTGGCATTACTCATGATTTTGTCCACTTTTTTTGTACGAAGTTGTAGTTTATTTTTTTCTCTACATCTAATGCAAGTAGTCAGTCTTATGTCACTGGAAATGGTAGACGGGTGAAGTGTGAAGGTTCGGGTCCCATCGCGCGTTTGTCGACCTAACCGTTAGGAATTTTCCGTGGTTTTCTCCGAAACTTAGCGTAAATACGGATTAGGACCCTTTAGAAAGACCCCCACGGAGGGCATCCCCGCTTGTGTTGTCCTACTGACGAGGATTTATAAATGGGCTTCAAGCCAAGCACACAAATCCAATATATGTGTACACAGTAACAACAACAACATAATCAAAGTCCGATTCTTTAATTTGTTTAAAATATTATAATTTAGAATATAAAAAAATCCAACAAAACAAATTAAAATTAAAAAAATTAGTAGCATTTTAAATTTAGTAGCAAAGTTGTGACTTTTTCAGGTTTTTTTCCAAAATTTATTTATTTATTTATTTATATTAGGTTAATTATATTTAATATTCATATAATAATAACCAAAACCTTTTTTGAAGTTAATAATAATAAAAAAAATGTTTGAGGTGCCGAGTTCCCTTAAGTAACTCAAAAAGGTTTATCCTGGTCAAAGACTCCGTATGAAATACTAATATTTTATTTTAAAACTAAACCCCATGAAAAAATTATTTTTTGACGACAGTTCAAGTCATTTATCATATGCGCTTCATTCGCAGTAATATATCTAATTGCAAGTGAAACAAAATCCGAATGATAACGTCTTGTGAATAGTAAAAGGGAGACAAGAGAAGACCTTTAAACCCCGATTCAACTGCATGGAGAGAGAAAGAGAAAGAGACGGGTCTTAAAAGACGGAAAATATTTAAACATGAAATTACATAACGTCAATTAAAATGTTTCACTATTTGGATACGAACAAACATCCTCGTCTGTGACTACTCCTATGCAGAAATCTCAATTCTGATGGCAGACTTTTAAGCAGAGGAAATAATTTGGAACGTCTGCATTCTCATTTACAAAATAGAAATATGTCGTCATTAGAGTCTCATTGAATTCATGAACCCGCGACGTTTTAATGCTGAGATGTAGTTTTCTAGAAAAGAGATCTCGGTGCGTAAATGCTGCCTTACTTGTAATTCATAAAATTTATCTATTTTCTTCTTACTTAGATAGTTACTTTATTCAAGCCCGTGGTAACTTTCAGATGGCGAATGATAGGATTAACAATATCAAATGATAAACTACTTTAAATTGTCTTTATTTTACATATGAACTACAAAAATGATTTAGTGTATGGTTTTGTATTGGTATAAAAGTTCAAGAAAGTAGTTGTTATTTAAAAGTTTGAGTAACATTATTAATTTTTGGAGAAAAAAAAGGAAGCCTACTACAGATTTTGATGAACTAACACACACTGAAACATAAATATTGCCTCTCAAAATATCGGTTGCAATACACTTTCTTTTGCGATACTTAAAAAGAAATTTAGGAATATTTATTAAAACTGAAAACCTGTATTTTATCAATCATTGAGTATGTTATGTATTTTTTACAGCTGAAAAAAATTGCATAAATACAATTGGTTTACTTTAAATAACAAGATTTGGCCACTGGAGATCGTGGTACGCTTCTGGGAATTAAATTGCAACCGAAATGTTACGCGTTGGATAACTATTTTCTTCTGCCTAACCATGGAGGATTTAAATATTTATTTTTAGACTCGTGTAGAATATTTAAGTTATGTAATGACAGCATTAGATTATGAATCTTAAAAAATAGAAACGGTTTATTAGAATATTTGTTACGATAATGTACCCTGCTAATAAACTATGGCTTCTATATTATTAGTTTAATATATAAGACGTAATCTAAAGTCAAAAAATTCCTAGGACGTTTCAACAAAAGAGTCTACCTGAACGTCCCGCCCCCCAAATTCTTAAGCTTCAATAATAAATATCTTTCAAGTTGCGGACGTTATGCCGTAATTCCAATTCATGCAATGGACTCACAGACACGTATTCAAGAGAGTTTTAAGAATGCATCTTATCAACTCCCCTGGGTCTCTTATTTCGGTTCAGTTTACTTTATAAAATAATGGAGAAATGTTCCTTATGGAATGTTCCGAATCAGGTCATCTCGTTCAAACTACATTTTTGCAAACTCGTTATTCATAAATTGATAAACTTTGAACTTGCTTATAAACTTTTTGAGCTTACATTCTTGTCACATGTTGCTATTTTCTGTTATCGTGAATAATTTGTTCATTAATGTCTAAAGATTATATGATTTATGCAAAATCTGTGCCTTTGCTAATTGAAAATGAGGGTGCATTATTATTATGGTATTATAAACTTCCTGCGCTAACTTGTCACATGCTAAAAACAGTCTTTAACCTTTTACAGACCGAATTCAGACCTAAATTAATTTTTTGGATATTTTGTCTTCTAATGCATTAAATAAAGGATATTAAATTTTAAATGGGGAAAATATTTAAACAATTTTCACTGTGTTCCTAATTGGGAGCGTGGGTCATTTCTGACTATACATTTACATTTTCAAAAACGGAATATAGTGATGGAAAGTTTTAAAATTAAGTGAAATATCAAGAATTAATAAAATATTTATTTTTAAATTTAAATACAGATATGAATTAAGTTTGAACGTAGATAGTGTATAGTGTATCAAGACAGCTCTGTAAAAATGTAAGAAAATGGCTATATTTATGATTTTTTGTCCAGTTCCCCACTGTTGATAGAAATGCAACTTTCATTTCAAAATATCAATTCGTCTGTTGACTATAATTTTTTAAGTCAATATTGATAAATTTAATTTTTCAGTACACTTTTTATTTGATGCTCCCAATTGAGAACATTGGCCTATAAAAGTTAAGTTCATCGTTCGGCATTTCTTTCATACATGAAATCATTATATTACTTCCTTTTTTAAAGAAAATGTTTTTCTTTTGAAGTACTTGACACATTTCTTCCTTTCATAAGCAGTGAAGTTAGCATAAATTTCTGATAAATTTAAAACACGCGTTTAAAATTTGTATTTCAGATAAGCGTAGAAAATTTTATTTATCTTTCGTTGTACACAAAGTAGATTCAAAGAGTGTAAGTTAAATTTCTTTGACATGGTAGAAAATCATCTGGGATATAGAAGTGGATTTTCCCTACTCCTTTGGTGCAGTCTCATTCAGTCTATTTCCACTTCTGAAATGAAAGATCAACATATTTCGCCGGTAAAAGAACTTTGTGAAGTCTGCATTAATGATAATAATAATAAAGCTCGGCCAATGAAGAAACCACCACATAGAGATTTCAAATACATAAAAACCGATGTACATATTATGCCTAACGATATTTTTAAAGTATATGAGATTGGACTTGGCTATGATCTTCAGACAAAGGTTTTATTTAAGTATTTGGATTATGTAAGCGATTTAATTATTCACTATCGAAGGCATAAAATTAGTACACGAAATATTTGACAAGTTCATGTGATGATCATAAGTTTTAATATAGATGGTGCACTTAGAATAATTTTTCGTATTTGAAGGCATCGGTAGAAAAAAAATGAAATAGTTTTTACTAAAATGTTTTATCAATGTGACATGAAAGCTGCGGAAAAATATAGTCTATATGACATCGTTAAGACAGTAAACCCTGTGTAATTTTAGCTCAAAATTCTAAAGCAAATTCCAGCTTTAAAACAAAAGTATTGTTGAATTAAATTACAGTAATTATATATCTACGACATGTAACATATTAACCGAACCATTGTCCAAACCACAGTTTGAAGAAATTAGGAATTAAACTACGAAATTGACAAAATATTTTTATTATTATTGTTTTTTTGTGTGTGTGGGGGGGCTACCTTTCCCTGAAATGCATGATTAAGGGTAGACAAATAAGGTATAGTAAATAATGAAGCATTTTCCCATATAGCAACTCAACTTCTTTAAAAAAAGAAACTCAAAACCACGAAATTGCACTTTCAGGAGGTTACAACACTTTCCTTGCGAAGTTGGATAATGCCAGTTGCGCATACCGATGGCGCAACATGTCACTCAGTATCTACTCTCCAGTCGGTATAGCCATTGAATAGAAGACAATATTCACAAAATATTTATTTACAATGACACACAAACAAACATTATTTACATTTATTTCACGCATCGATAAATTTTAACACAGTTCAAATTCACGCTGAACACGAAATCTTAAAACTCATATTAAAATATCAAATTCATATTGCGTAAAACAAAAAAAATAAATAAATTCAGTAATGAACTCAAAGCCATTCGGTCAGGGTATTCAGAAATGTATCGCCCCGACCGAATTAAACATCGATGCACATGCAGTTTTCAAGGAGGGTCCACATCGCATATGTGTCGAAAAATATTCCAAGAACGCTTCTCAAAGAGGAGGATTCTCTAATTAGAAATAATTTTACTAATCATCTCAAAAATGCTGCATCCTTCTGTTGTGAAGTACTTACAATAACGAAGTCAAGAGCAGAAGTGAGTTCAAGTTCGGACCGTAGCAACAGGCCTACCATGCATAAATTGGCAACCCACTCATCACAAATCGGGCTAATATCAAAAGTTTCGCGTTACTCGCCGACCAAACCGTTGGAATAAAAATATATTATTGTGAATATTTGCAATTGCATGCACAAATGTCAATGCGATGAATTGGCTAGTTTATCAGGAGAGTTGACATGAGAGAATCTGCAAGATCCAAACACAGTTGCCAACTTTTACGCTTTTTTCAGAAGATTATTTTCAAACAGTTTTATTTCAAATTATAATTTTGGATTTATTTTAAGCTTAAAGTACGTAATCTTCCGTTAAGATCGGAAAAATTGACAGCTATGGATGGAAAAGTAGTCAGTAAAGACCACCAAGTTCACCCACCGTTAAGAGTTAACCAATCAACATCTTCAATCTTGTGAATGCTGATTTCTTTTTTTGTTTTTAATGACAGGCCGGCATTTAACTTTCAGTCATTCGCTACCACCAAGTCCTGAAGTACTGTCCATTTTATTATGGAGGCACCCAGCAGGGGGTCAACCTTATCCCCTATGAAAGGATGGACAAGTCAAACCGAGAATCGATTCCGTACTGATTCACGAGCTGCGGTGTGAAAGTGAATATTAATAGTGGGGGCATTATGTAACTGAAACTTTTTTATGTAGATAAAGACCTGAATTATGGAGTAATTCTCAGTAATAAAGCAATATACTCCAAATTTTTCTCTCCATCACAAAAGGATTGGCAATTATGTACTGCTGAAATTCTACTGTGACAACAATAGTCCCAGTTTGCAATCTGCCAGTCGGTCGGGTTGTCTGCCTTGAGTCTTAGGGGTTTTCTTCAAACTGTGATGTGATTACAGATTCAACCAGGATAAGAAGAACCAATGCAGAATTCTTTAGAACATAAAAATATCCATGCATCATAAACTTGTATCTGCACGCAATGATTAAAGATGACCTGGTCACCTAATCAGAATGCCGACAACAGAAACACTAAAATGTTATACAAATCCAACCCAAAAGACACGTGAGAAAAAGGGGTAGGCCGAAACTCAGATGGATCGACTGTCTGGAGTGAAATCTGTTGACATACATTTATTGAAATTTTAAAGCCAGTGATCGGACAGCCTGGAATGAAATTCTAAGTAACCCTAAAGTCTATCATGGGCTGCCGAACCTCTGAAGAATGTGATTACAGGCTAGCTCCCATGGAATGGAATACGAAAGCACACTTTTCCCCCCTAAGACAAATAGTTTTGAGCAACATCTTCTGTATAGTTACGCTGATCTCTGACTCACTGACTCTGTCACAATGCCGGTTCAACCACTCGAGGAAAAAAACTTTTGCTATCTTTATTCCAAAAAATTAAAAAGTTAATCACAAAAAACGTAATAAAATCTACATCGCTTGTTCTATCTGCTTGAAAATTTTCATAATTAGGCATAAAAATGTGCCAATTTTCAAGTGATTTTTTGCTGTTTTCAGCTCCATTTTATTTCCGAGAGTAAAAAAAGTTAATCATTTGCGTGACAAAATTAGCTGTCGCAATTTACATTGACCTCATATTGGAGTCACGACTATCTGGGTTTGAAGGGAAAATTACGATTCCAAATTCGTTTAAAATAGTTTTCCCAGATTATACAGTTTATTTTTGTTTCACAAATAGAATAATTTCCTCTTCATGAAGCACTGGTATAAGAGTGGCTGTCCCCACGAAACGAAATCGTTTGAATGCAAAAAGTTTCTGCACGTTTCCAGAAGAGCATGAAATTCGATTTCGGTATGTAATAAAAATTGAATATGAAGTTATTTATTTACAGAGGACGAAGATTAAATATATTGAGTGTAGAGATATTTTTGCCAAATGTTTTTTCTAGAGCCCTTTTTTAACTGCCTCCTCAACGAGCTGCAAAAAGAGCTGTCTTTTCTTTTGATACATTTAAGCAGAGAGAGAAAAGACAAGAGAAATGCCCAGAAAACTGTCGTATATGGCAGTGCTTTATTCTTTGTGTACACTTTGGGGGATGAATATTTAACCAATCTAATATGAAACTTTTCACGGTACTCAAGAACTTACCATCATCGCTAAAAGCAAGGAATTAAAATTTTCGAAAAATATCTTGAAAGAGTAAGATATCACAGTTAGTTTTAAAAAATATTTTTGAAAGCATGAACGTTGCCAACACATATGCACAGAGCTGAAAGCTGATATAAAATAGCGCATAGCTAGAAACAGTTTTTCTACCAGAAGTAATACGGGCTTTATGTTGGGTGACATAAGGTGGACATATAAAAGATAAAGTGATTGATATTCTGAGAAGTGAGAAAATATGAAAAATCTAAAAGAATGAAAATCCTGGAGAATTTATGAAAGTGTTTCGTTTATTTATTTTTTTCTTTTACTCTTTATATTTTTGCGTTCTTCTTTAAACTTTCTTTTCAGTAAGTCTTAAAAATATTTGGAGTTGTTTTAGTGTGTTTATTTAAATCTTTGACGTTTATTCAGTAAATATAGAGGAAAATGGGAAAGTGAAATGGGGTTGTTAAATGTGTAAGATGTAGAAAATTAACTATTATTTTGTAGATTTCACAGTTAGTAAGTAGCTAATATAAAGCAGTTAGAGAAAGATACCGAAAAGAGCTAGTTTAGCATTAAAATAATCGTAAATGGCTGATTGTAAAGATTTCTAGACAATATTTTGGGTAAAAAAAAAAACCTGTAAAACACCCAGTAAAAATATGTTCAAATTTCTTATTTTTATATGAATCAGGTGAGGATTCAGAAACATTTCCAAAGGTATAGTTTCAAAATAAATGATTATTTTAAAGAGTAAGTTATTCTTAGGTAAGCAATGCTTGCATTGCGTATGTGGATTGCACGTATATTTGAATGATAGAATATTTGTATTTTCTTTTCGCGGGGAGACTTAGAAGAGGATTTGCACCAGCGAATGCTACATACTCTTGCCGACATTGAACATTTCGTCTTGGGGTATATCAGTCCATTTTGTTATGTTGCTCTGTTTGATCATCATCTGCTATGGTAGCCACATGCGCAGTTTGCAAGGTTGCGAATCTTGCACGAGGATGTTGCTTGATGGCTGCTAGAGTACCAGAGGCCACTGCATGTGTACTTTACGGGCAACATTTTAGTCAAACCGTAATTCGGGACCTAATTAATGAATATGGGGAAATACATGACGTTGATCTTTATTAACATGAACATTGTTTGTTATCCAGTCTGCCAATCTGCAAAGCACTGTGCAATCGCTTATACAACAGTATGAGCTATGAAAGGCAATGCATCCATGAAGCATCCATGAAGCATCCATGAAACAGCATCGGCTATGCTAAATGCTGCCCGTAAAGTACACATGTTCCAAATAATTTAATCTCAACTAAACGAATGCAAGAACCATTTATAGTTATATTCTCTACATAGAAAATAACTCTTTTGGAAAAAATTTTCCTGATTGGTAGGTTTGGCGTTACCTATTTCCTGGGATTTTTTATGTGTGTTTGTTTAATCCAAGGTGTAATCTTACGATTAAAATTATTATGAGACAGTCAGAAGAGTTATTTTAAGACCATCAGAAGAAAGAAAAGAATAAATTGCAGATAGCGGAAAAATATACTAATCAGTATGGATGCTACGGATATCTGGCAATCATACTGCATCCGGCTTATCCGGTCAGTAACCCGGATAATTGGCAATACAGGATATTACAAATATCCGGCAGTACATCCGGCCTAAAATTGCATACTGAGAAATAACATTAATGAACATAGTAAATGAATGAATTCTAAAAACTGCAATAATAAAAATGAGAAAAAAAGAAAAGTTGGTGAAAATATTTTATTTTCAATGCTTTTTAAAATGCATTCTTATCATTTATAGAAAATGGGGAGGGGTGGGGGATTGGAGATTGGAGTAAATTATTACTGCAGAAAATTATTGTGCAAAAACACTTTTTTCAATCATTGATAAATTCGGTTACCTTTCCCCTCCCATAAATTGACCCTGTTGAGATTAGTGTACTTGCTGGCCGGTGAAAAAATGTCCCCCTCCCCTCATAATTTTGATAAAGTTGGGAAGTGCGTTACGTTAATTTTCCAACAGTTGAAAAGAAATGTTTTTCTTTCAAGACCTGATTTTGTAAGATATTTATCTAATTCTTGAAGGAGAACATCAATGACATTTCAGCTTTAGCATGTATCAGCTTTAATTGCAGTAAAACTGTTACTCATATCGTGGAAACAATCCCAAAAAAGATTTCTCATTTTTGAATTAAATTATTTGGAATTAATAAGAAAATTTAAAGGAAAAGTAATATATGTGTGTGTGTGCGTGTGTGTGTGTATGAATGATCTAAGAAAACTAGTGAAATTAAAACAAGAAGAAAACATATTGCTGCTGGATAACCAGAAATCCGTTTGAAAGTTTGGCCGGATATTCGGTATCCGGCAAAATTGCTATCCGATCCATCACTACTAATCAGTAGTCACTTTACTGCTCTTATGATGTGTGAGCCCTTTTTGCAGGTAATGAAGGGGGGGGGGATTTTTCACCCGAAGCACATGCAATGGCGATAAGTACATTTTTTATGAGCCTTGTTTTATAAAGTTTTAATTATTTCAACCAGTTTTTTGTTCGGTTTTCTTTTATGTGTTATTGTATTCGACTAAGTGTCAAATAATAGTATATACAGATGATATTCAAATACGCAAAAGCTTATTTTATTACTTAGAAACAAAAGACTATGCTATCAACGGTTCAATTTTACAGTTATAACAATCATTTTCAGATTTTAGTACTAAATCATCCATTCGCACTTTTTGATCACATGTTTGAAAAACAATTTTAGTAGAAGAAGTTAAGAAAAGGAAAAAAAATGTACGGGGAAAGATGTCTTGAGATGCATTGTCCGATTTCTTGCTTGACCCATTCGAAAATGATAAGTGACTGTTCGGATAGGGCGATCTGAATGGCCTAGAAAAAAAAAATACATTTTGCGATTCAAGGAAAAAAAAAAGAGAACGAAAGAAGTATTTTGACAAGTGAGACTTTGAATTATGTATCTAAGTTTCGAAAGTCAAAGTAATCTAAAAGAAATATAGAGAACATTTTTCCCCCTTTTTCTTTCTGACTCGAATAACGTAACTTCAAAGCGAAGGATGCAAGTAAACAAAAGTAAATATGTTCGTTCTATGCAAAAAGATTCAGGCACGTTATATCGAAAAGATAAGAATTCTGAAAGTAAAGTTCCGGTAAATGTTTTTTTTTAGAACTGTTGCAATGAATCTTTCAAAGTACTCGTTGGAATAATCGTTTGCATTCTGATGGCTCAAATTATTATGAAAAAAGCAAGGTGTATGCAATGAGACAATAGTTCCGTTTATTATGATTCTCAGAAATAGATAGTGAACACTTGTTTATTTGATGTTATATTCCGAACGTGAAAATTGATTCACAGTGACTACATACAAAAATGCGTACTTTAGAGATTGTGAGAAGGTGAGACTGAGAAACATTCTCAACTTTTATGATAATTTTTATTCCGTGGTTTAAAGCTAGTTAGTTCTATAACGTGCCTCCAGACCGCGATATTGAAATTGCGAGAGTGATTACCATAACAGAAATCGACAACCAAATTATATTAATAAAAGCTAGAATTTTTTTTTTTTTTGTCTTTGCGTATTTTTGAGTAATAGATAAAATCATTTGAGATAAAATAATAATTATCTAAAAAAAATTGAGATAAAAATTATAGATAAAAATAATATAAATAATAAATGAAGATTAAGGAAGCAATTTGCACGTAATGATTGTCGAAAACATACACCTTGTTTGCTACCAAAAATGAACTTGGACTTGAAATGGAAGAGGGGATAAGACATCGAATACCGAAGTGTTTGGGCCCATCGCGCGGCTGTCGATCTACGGTTGGAGTTTTGGGTGATTTTCTCCAGATGTAACGTGAATGTGCTTTAGAAACCCCCCCAAAAGTTCTCTGCCTAAGGGGGGGGGTACCTTGACTTGCTATAGCACAAAAGGTCCTATACGATTGACCTGTATGGGGGTTCTATAGTCATATCCTGTAGGGGAGTCCTATAGGCTTGCCATAGCCCCAAAACAAAACACACTCAAAAAAAGATATGCGTACATGATATACTTGCATGAAATTTCAAGAAAATAAATGAAGAAATTTAAAAGTTTTGTCCTTCTTTGGTGCATGTAAGATTATTTAAGTTTATCAGATAAATATTTAATACTTTTAAAATATAAATTCTTTGAAAAAAAAAAATATATAAATGGATTCAAAAGGTGAAATAAACAAAAAGAAATTAATTTCAATTGAATAATATTTCAATGCAGTTTCATTCTACCGCTATTCAACTTTTATTTTCCCATAAAATTTCGGCTTTATAGTATACAAATATATTTTCTAAATGCATTTTCCAGTGCAACTTCTCAAAGAATCAGAACTAAGCTAATTTTTCTTGCACTCTGGTTCATGTACATCGATCAAATATAATAAATTGAACACTGCTGGAAGATAATAATTTAGAAATATGAATTTTGAACCTGAGATCTCAAACACAATTCAATTAATCTTGTTCAACCGTTTTCATCGTATATCATTTTCTAGTTAACAAATGTTCAGAGATATTGTGTTATTAATTTACTTAAAACTAATTACGCGCTAAGGAGGCAAAATCCTTTCACAAACTAATTGCACAGAAACTCTAAATTCGTTAATGGACATATTTCAGTTCCATGGCAGTTTGGGATGCTTCAAAAGTAATTCCCTATGAACTACAATTATATAGCAGTTGTTTTGCAAAAATTTGATTTTTAGGTCTGTTAATTGTTAAAAGCACGAACATGGAAGATGATAATAATTGTTGAGTTATCCTGCAATTAAGTTATAAGCATGGTATATGATAATATCCACGGAGAAAAGTTTTCATTTAAACCAATTAAGGAAAATACCTATTTATTTAAAAATTTGCTTCACTGAAAGCAGAAGGTTTAATTTGTGTGAATGAAAATAAATAGTACTTAAAAGCCTCTACAGAAAAATTACATTGCACACTTTAACGCTCGGTCTGACATTTTGACTGTCGATTGTAAAAATATTCAAGCATTAACCTAGTTTGATAAAATACTAGAGTTTCAATAAAATACTTGTAGGTGACGTAGTTACACAACATTTTTTTTACTTTTCCTCACACAATTTACAGTAAAAATTATTCAATGACTTGTACAATTGAATTAATTTAATCAGTACTGGCATCTGTTGAAAACAGAAGAATGTGATGAAAATTCATCAATATAGAACAATTAGATAAACAGCTGAAATAGCCCGACAACAGGGCTTGGCCTACAGCCCACGGGTGGAATTCTCCCCCGGTGGTTTCCGAAATCGTCGGGGGTTAGCTGTCGACTGGGCAGAACCAGTTGTTTGGTTATCGACAGCGCTAACGATTCCAGAGGCCATCGGGAGGTCTTTCAGCCAATCACAATAACCCCTTGACGCTCCTTCTTAAAACTCCACCTCAAGTGACTTCAAGGTGGGGCAAAGTTAACGACTGCGAAAAATTAGCGACGAGGGGAGAATCCAGATCCGCCTTTGTTAAAAACGTTCCTTAGCAATGTGGCATGTGCTCGACGATTCGATGGGCTGCCATATTGTTGGTAGTTAAATAAAGTCGTGGTAATGTCTCCGCACCGTGAACTGTGCTAGTTAGCTCCGTGGTCTGCGGTCAGCAATTCGATCTGCCGCCATGTTGCTGGTAGTTAAATAGAGCTGTCTTACAACGGCTGCATTTTTCCAGTGTTGGACAATATATCCACTTGCTCTTCTAAATAAATGTGAAGATGAGTGCGTTTCAAAGGGTTAAACATACACAAAATCTTTATGAATTAACTCTTACCTGCAATTATTTAATGAACTAAATTAAAGTACTCTTCAGAATATATTTATATAAAGTGTGTTCTTTATTGAATTACTTCGTTAAATTTACTGAATTAAATTACTTTCCGGTTTCCTCTTCCAGTTGTTATAAATGAATCTGCCGAAGACCAGTTATTATGATTAAAAAGTTCGAATTGCTTTTACGACAGAGCATTCACCATTATAATTATTCTTCTCCTGGGAAAGCCTTTATTGCGTCGGATTCATTCATAAATAAGGGAATAGATTTTCCAGTACGATTCCTTTATTACTTTTAGTCCCAAAAGATGCCAATTTCATAAATAGCGGAGAAATTCGTTTCACTGCATGTTCACGAAATAAAGTATAAAAGGAAAAAATTTCGGTTAAATCACTACAAACTCATAGGAGAATTTAAAGCGAAACTAATAAATTTTTAAAACGTATTTCTAATGAAATCTATTTTTTTTTTCAAGTATTGAAAAATAGTAAACCCATGCAAAGTTTTTCACATATTTTTTTGCGGTTATATTTCTTTATTTTCCATGCATTAACTCTATGATCAGGGCTTGATTGCAGCACAGCCAACAAGACCTTTGCTAAGGATATCAATATTTTAGGACCTCAAAATGATTAAAACAGTTAATGTCCATGCTCTTAAAAGATTTTACCGTATAAAAAAAAAATGTCAATAAATAAAGAAATGCACTTTTAATAGATATACCATCATGTTAGAGTTTGTGTACACTATAATTCAGGGAAATAACAAACGACATTATTAAGGTCCAAAGCATTCCACGGTGGACATTACTCGTCATGACGTCATGAGTTTGTGTACACTATCATTCAAGGAAATAACAAACGTCATTATTAAGGTCCAAAGCATTCCACGTTGGACATTACTCGTCATGGCGTCATTTGAAGCATAACTTCTGCATATTAAAAATTAAAAAATTACTGACGTTAAAAATAAACACCCTTTCGTAATAATATATTCTTTGTGTAATAACACTCGTAAAATGGTACTTAACAACAAAATGGACATCTGGACCAGTTAAAAAGGTCCGTACTTCCTCAGTTGCAAAAAAGTTCAAGCATTCACAAAAGCAGAAGATGAAGAACTTCCAGGCTTTCGGCTTTCGACTTTCTGATTAAGCTTCTGGGCTTTTTTGGCTAGAATTTCTAGGGTTTATCTAGAGTCATGGGCTTTCCGCTCTGGTGGATGATTGAACTCTTTTTTGCAGTTGAAGAAGGTCGGACCGTTGTACCTGCCGAAATGATCATCTTGTTCCCGAGTTCCATTTTATGAGTGGTATTATATGAATTTCTTATTATTTCCCACATTTTTACATTATAACACCAGTTTTTGCTGAGTATTTTGTTTAAGGTATGACCCTATGACTTACCAAGGAACGAGGTGTAAAATGTTGTAAAGAGGTCTCTCAGGATCTCTCGAAAATCATTTTTAAATATTTTTACAAAACTCGCCCCCCAAAAAGGGGGATTAAAAAATAATCAAGCATAAGAAAAAGGAGAGCTATTATTATTGTTTAGGTAGTTAGTTTTTTGTATTCTCTTTAATATTTTTTTTCTTTCATTTCAAAGTCTTTAAATTCAATTATTTGAAAATAATTACCGCCCTTCTAATACTTAAATATTTTATTGGATAATTTTAGGCTTCGCATGCTTTAAAATGAAAAGAAAGAAAGAACAAAAACTTTTAACACTCTTGATAAAAAAAAGTCTTAATGATTATCGCAGTTTTCTTTGTAAACATTATGCGTATATTAGTAGGTATATCTCTCTCGTTATAATCTTCTTTTTTTCTTTACATTGTCAATAACTCAGCTGAGATTAACAGGAAATATCTTGTTTCTTAATGTTTGAAGAGAAACGATTATTGGTTTTGATTTAAAAAATGTGGCGATTATAGGAATAAGCGCTTGTCACACGTGTTAGATTACCTAACATTCTTCAAAAAACAACTGCAGTATTTTTTTCTTTTTTTAAATTGGCAGGCGTAAAAAAAGTAAAAGAACATAATCAAGAATAATAACACGGTGTAAGTTTAATGATTTCACCCCCTCCAGTGATTACTGAACAAATTTTCAAGAGCGTACGTGTAAATGAAAGCAATTTTTGTTTGAAATAGTTTGAAAGTTTTGACTATGATATGAATTTTTTTTAGTTTTTAAGATGTTATTGAAAAGGTATTGGCATTTTGAAGCATACATTTTTCGTAAGGAACATAATGTACTTTACAATTAAGATTTGCTTAGAATTAGTATTAGAATAGCAATAACAAATTAGTATTAATATTGCCAAAAATATATAACATTTGACTGTCTATTCATATCATCTGCCTACCACCTGATAAGAATTGAAAATTCCGTAGAATAACAAAGTAAAATAGGTCATTTTGCCGTCTACACATTGTTTTAGCTGATGCACTATTACATCTTGCACAGGATGTCAATAAAAATAAGCTTTAAATTTTTTTGAGCTGTTACAATTCTTGGTTATCTGTGTGAAATTTGAAAACGGTCGCTCAATAGTTTTTGACTTTACGGTACTGGAGAAAATTTAAAAACGTGCCGTAATCCTTAAATGCGTAGCGATGCATATCTGCATCGTATTTTTAAAACACGTTCAATGCCGGATTAGAGTAGAAGCCAAATTTCTTACGTCAATTTCACATATAAAATATAGTTTTTAATAATAAATGATTTATATCATGAATAATATAAAATTTCACATATTTGTTCCAAACTGCACGTTTTTAGAAAAATTAATTAGTTATTCCAACTGATATAGAAAATTTAGCTTACAGTTGTGGATATCGAGCGATCGGAAACGAGCGCCTTTGAAATTCGGGCATTTAAGGGTTAAAATAGGTAAAACGGGTAGTAACCTAAAATAGTCGCTGATAATAATTCAGATATTTTGACGAGGAACTTTTCTAGATTCTTTCAAGGAGTCAGTAGAAAAAGGAAGTTTACGTTAATTTTTCTGTTTCTGATTATATACAAAATATATCTAGGTTGAACTCTTGTTTAAATTAATATTTGACTTGTAAAAATAATTTATGGTCACTAAAATACCAATTAAAAAATTTCATATTCCTTTAAAGCATACTAAAAATTTCTATTTATTTAGAGCAATTAATATTTTGTTCATTACTGCCTTTCCCAAGACTGACTAGTAGATCCTGTATATCAAAAACAAAATACGCAATAATAAAGGTTTTCAAGCTTTGTTTTTAAATAGTACATTCTCGTAGAGTGTATTTTTAATACTTTCATTTTACTATTTCTAATAATTTTAGGAAGCTTCTTGATGTGAAATACGATGATGGGTTGTATAATTTTCTTTATAACGAATTTTCATTTTTCACAATGTGTAAGTACCTTGATTAATGAAGGATTTCTGGAAATCTCCAGCCATATACTTCTTAGAAGTTAACGGGAGGAAAAACGTGAACATCTTATGATCTATTTATTTAATGATCTACCATTATTATAAGAGCAAAAAAGTCTTGAAATTACAAATGAGGGGATGTGTCTTTATCGCTCTTTTTTTAAGTCCATTAATGATAATGTTGTATTGAGAGATTTTTCTAAGAACTGTCGATAAAGGAAGCTATATCTGAACAGACAAACGATGTGAAAGGGAAAAATTTATGAAACATATGATACGCGGTTCAAAAATGAAAGACAGCGAAATGATGTGTATAAATTCGATGCAGGAAGGAGATACAGCGCTTCCAGTTTTTAATAGTTTTCTTGATCATTTAAAAATATCTTTCCTTAGATAATGCTAAAGAAACTTTATTTTTTTTGTTAAATTTTTGGTACGTTTTAAAGTAAATATCATTATGATATTATTAAAACATAAAAAAATTTCTAGTCTTTTATGTATCAGTAAATATTTGAAAATCGTTCCTTCAAAAAAGAATCAAAACGGTTTTTATATGAAATACATTGAAATAGAATGTAACATACTACATAATATTGTAACGAATTTGTTCTGCCTTTAAAGGGATAAATAGAGTCTAAAACTCGTGTTCTACGAATCAAATAGTTAAAATTTGCATTTTTTTTTTCGCATGAAAATCGATCACCTAAAACGTGAGATAAGGAGTTTTGGGTGTCCCCATTGTTTAACATAGGGTTTTCTCGAATTCCTGAGAAATGCTTGTCTTTTAGGGACTTATTTTAGCAACCAAATTTGGCGATATTTAGCTACGAAGTTGCCAAGCTTGGCGACACTTGGGACATTTGGCGCAATTTTACCAATGGAAGCTTGCAATATTTGCTTCTCCGCATTAGTATTTCGCAATAGCCTAGTATTACTCAATTGCATTTATATTACGCAATCAAAGTTCGCGATTGATTGAGATTTTTCTGGAATCTCGAGAGAATACTAGAAATTACGGGCAGGCTATATAAGGAGGGTTGATAAGCCCGGGAGTTCAGTTCAGTTTGCTGCAGTCAGCTGTTCTGAGCGGACGTTGATTCTGGTGAGAACAGAAGGCTCTGTAATGTGCTCTTGTAAGCGCCCTATAGCTTTGAATCCTGAGGAACTGCTGATGATTTTCCTTGAGAGTTTTCATTTAATTTTGGAAGAAATTTATTTTGTGCAAAATACAAGACCTGGAGAAATTTTTGTATTAAGCTGACTGTTTTAAGTCAAGTTACTGGCCGTTAATGGTGAATCGTGTATAGCTGATTCATCGAAGTTCCAGCATCAATAAAACTGTTTGGCCTTTTCAATTGGACTGTTTAATAAAAATCTCCACTTACAATGACTTTTAAGAGACGAACCCGAAAACTAAGCAGAGTTTTCCGAAAAAATATATAACGCTAGAAAGTGTTAATTACGATTGAAGCACGAACAATAAAAGAACGGTTAATACTCGTATTACATTCAATAATTAAAGGACATCCTATTTAAGGCATTTAATTACATTTTCAATATGATAATGTATTGTAAGGACAAAGTGATATTTAAAAAATAAATATGAATCTTTTACCTTTCCATTTCAACAATAAATGCATCAGAAGATTTATTAAAGATGAAATCTGATATCCAAGATTTCATTTTTGCTCCAATAATTAAATTATACGCAAAACTATAAAACTGCGTGGTATTTCATGAAAGGAAAGTGAATAATTGTAATTTAAAAAAAAATATTTTCTTAGAGAAAATAAAGTAAAAAAAAAAAAAAAAAAATAGCATCTACAACCAGTATCAGTCATCGGCCGTATTGCTGCAATGCGTACTTGCGTTCTTTTCAGCTTAAAAATTATGAGTCCAATTTTTAAGAAGAAAATTAGAATAAAGAAAATTTAACTATTAAAAATTAATTGAAATAACTATTTTGTTATTTAATTTCTCAAGGCATGAAATTAGTAATTTCTGCTATCTTCATCAACTTACAAATCTCAACTGTCTTATTTAAACATCACTTACTCGTCTCATAAAAGGTCAGTTATGAATCAACTTTACCCTGCATTATACAATTGTTTAACGCTTTTTAGAGAGGGCAGTTAGGTAGGCCATCTTTTCAAGGACTTAAAAGGAGGACATATAATATAGAAGCACTGCATTAAAGTTTATTTTTTAAGTATAGGTAGGAAGTATCAAGTACTTGGTACTTAGTAGAAGTTAACTATAGTATAGGTGTTTAAGTATAAGTCTTGAGTATAGGTGGTAAATGCGTTCTCGAAATATAATTCTAAAAATGAGCTGCTAAAATTTTGACTTTATAGACTAAATAAATTTAAATCAATTTTAATATACTAACAGAGCTCGACTAAGGAATATGGGGCACAGGGTAGACATTTATCACGGGAACCCCTTTCATATACGAGTATACCCATTCAATTGACAAAAATTAGAAAGCCTGTAACTACAGGCTAACTTAAATGCTAGGTTTTCCACTCTTGTAAATACTTGGAACTTTTTTCAATCGACAAAGGGAAGCCCGCCGGTACTGTCCAACATGATTATATTGAACAGGCATTCATATTTTTTCTCGAAATGTTTTACGTTATCCTTTTTTTCAATATAGCTTAATAACTTTTTTTAGAGAATCGTTAATGTTTAAGCAGGGAGAGAGAGGAAAAAATTATCCAGAAACAACACATTCCTTCAAAATACAATAAGAGCAGTTCTTGATATGGAAGTCTGGGGCAGCTACCCCGCCTGCCCCTGTCTTAGGCTCTGGCTGAAACGGCTGGACAGATTCAAATGAAACATTGAACAGAAATAGCTTATATCCCGAATCAACAAAAAAGTTAGCTTTTTTCAGAAATAAAAGAAGAACAAAAATCTCTGTTACTTGCTGGTGTTGATAGATACCGCTGATATATACCTCAAAACAGAATTCCGCCTTTTCATTCTTTAATTAGATAGCTTTTGCATAATTTTAGATTTCTTGTCCGATTGCTACATAGCAGTCTGTTTGCAAACCTGAAGAGCTTGTTCCAGACTTAACCACAACTCCTAAGACAGAGCTCGTATTAAAAAAAAAAAAAAAAAAAAAAAAAAAAAAACAACCTTATAACAAGGAAAAAACTCGGGTAAGATAATCGACACAAATAAGGGGATTTATTGTTCACTATTTTCAATAAACAGCTGTTGTACAGAATCAACATTTGATTTCTATGATATTAAAAATATTGAGTCCGGATACGAAGTTCAGCCATTGCAGATTGCTCAAAATGATACTCTGAAGTAATAGGGAAGTTGGCAGAAAGCCCGGCTTTAGTAGCATTATACAATTTTACGACGTATATACTTGTTAGTGACGTTGATAGAAGCGTTCAAATGAGGTGATTATTCCGTTGACATTATCATTTTGCTCAGCAGAAAATTTCTTGTTGCAGTTAGTTTCATTTATTTCCAAGACGATGATTCCCAAGCGACCTTGACAGCATTCTAAACGTAGATTTTTCGAAAAACGTTCTTGCATCAAAAAGGGACGATCAACTGTTCTCATTAGCTCAAGCTCAATTACTCATCAACACTTTTTCTTAAAGTAGAAATCCTTCTTGAAAACTACTGAACAGATAGGATGAAATTTCAAGATGATCCTTACACTTCGTTCTTAAAAACGGTGCGATGGAAGATGATGTCCATTTCTTCAGACGCTCATGGATTGTTCCTGAAAAAACTTTTAGTGACTGAATTAGTTGCTCTTTAAAATTAACTTGTCTCACTTATTCGGGAAGTGATGTTCTCCGAGATCTCAAAAGCGTGACATCTCTGAAGAAGTTGATATTTGTATAAACGCATCCACATTGAAACAGGATAGCCAGAGAAATATTTGCAGATAACGTTCAATTTCTTGCGGGATGTGTGTGACTGTTATTTATTCGGAAAGTCTTTTAAATAATTTATAATACAGAAATATTTGCAGATATTGCTGGATGAAAACAGTAAAGTTCAAGATGTATCTCACGACTGTCAAAACTCAGCTGAATTTCGATGGTTCTTAAAGTATGGTGCTTGTTGGATGTCGATGATTCTTAAAGTTTTTCATTTTTGGTTGAAAATACTATATTGACTATAGTATTATAGTTTGGTGATCAACTATTGTGACTATTGAGAAGGAAGTATACCGAGTAAAAATTTAGATTTGATGTGTAGGAATTTGTCAGGTGGCGCAGCGTGGGATTTGTGACGATTGAGCCATAAAATGCACCTCTTAAGTATTTTAAATCTTTATCTTGGAGAGGTCTTGGTAATGTGGGTGATTTTTGAATGCAAAAAAATCCGGAGAATTATTTACATATTCGACTACATTTCTTTTTTCGAATCTTAATATTAGAATAGACCGAGGATGATGGCAGTGGTGTTAGGCAGGAAGAGTATGTATGGGTTGGGGTGGCTATTGATGATATGAGTGGAAAAGAAGGTAATGGTGGTAAATTGGTGTGGAAGGAGGTGATTATATGACTGGCGAGGATGAAAGTGTAGGTGAAACTGTTAAGGATATAACTGGTGATGGCGGGGGTGCGACTGTAATGGATTTGGGAAATATTGAAGCTACTGAAGCCAGATCTATTTGTTTCGAATGTTAATGTGCCATTGACTGTTGTATAAGATGATATGGATGCTGTGTATCTATCGTCTACAGATGCTTTACTTACTCTCGATTCCTCTCCTTTTATCATTGGGCATTGGGAGGCCGAACAAACATAAAACTCCTGAAAAACTTCCTTATAAAGAAGTACATGGTATAAAAAACAACAAAGAATAGCAGGAACGCCATGATTCGAATAAGGTTTAATACAGACTGAAGTAATTTATTAAAATTTCCTTACTTTATATTGCTCTCAACAATATCTGATTTTGAAACTTACTATATTATTATTGCTATCTTTTCTACTTCATTGTTAATGTAACAATGATAAAAAGAAGGTAACGAAATGGATAAAAAATAATGTTTTGTTAATACTATGAATAAGTTTTAATGAATACCCCTTTTTTTCCCCATTTTCTTCCAGAATTCCACTAATATTATAAATGCGAAAATTAGTTTGTATGTTTGTTACTCTTACATGTTAAAAACAGAGCCCGACTAAGCCAACATGGTTCCCAGGGCAAACATTTCTCATGGAGGGGGTGGGGTGGGGGGGGGGAGAAATAATTTTTAGAAAATTATTAAGCAGAGCGAGAGGAGAGAAAACATTTTCCAGAGACAACACGAAGTAGAAACATTTCTTGATCCCCCCCCCCCCCCGCTTTCACTGGGAGTCTGGGTTAACTGTCCCGCCTGCCTCTGTCTAAGTCAGTCTCTTAATATTAACGTGAAGCTCTAAACACAAAAGTTCTATTATCAAAACTATACAGTTTTTCTTAAAGAAGTAACATTAACTTTAATTTTGGTTTGTGTAATAAATTAATTTGGCCTTGCGTCAATAACCAACCAAATTAGTATTTTTTAAATAGCTGATACCACGGTACCCACATCGAATATCTACACTCTCGGTTTGTTTCGTTACCTGTTACCGATTTTATAATCAAGTAGTAACTTACTGCACGACTCGAAGGATAAATAATAATAATAATAAATAATAAAAAAAATAATCCATAATTATTATTTTTATTATGTGTGCTTATATTTGTTATAATAATCATTTTCAATCTGCATGTACAAGAGAAACAATAATGGGTGCCTTAGTACCTGAATTTTGAGTAATTATATCGCAAGGTATAACGCATAAAAACTCAACAATAATTTTTTCCAAAAGGGTTTAAAATGATATGTTTAGTTCAGATTCATGTAAATAACGAGGATTAAAAACGAATTTACCTAGGCTTGATTAGAAATGATTAAATTACCATGATCTCACCCCGAAAAGATACCGGGGTACCCAGTCATTGACGTGAGGGTTAATGAGTATTCAATGCCGAGTATAAATTTTCAATATTAAAATATTTTTTCATAGATTTAATTTTAATATTCAACTTTAATATTCTAAATTAATGACTGAGAAGCACGCCGTCTGTCGCATTTAAATAAACGTTCCTCTCTCATAAGATGCACCCCATCAAAAAGTCTACAGTTAAAAGTTTCACCACCTGAAAGTTTTTTAAAATTAGAAATATCAAGTTGAAAGTAGAAAACAAGGATGTGGAGGTTGTTCCATCTCGAGGAAATTTGTCTTTTGCTGATGGAAAACCATCAAATAAATAGATTATTTTAGTTTTCAATCATTTCCCTTACCTCCATTACATTCTTGGTCTGAAAATTTTTGATAAAGCAGATTTAAAAAGAAATCTCGAAAAATGGTGGGAAAAACGAAAAGTTTTGTGAAGCAAATGGGCGCTCAATTTATTCAACTCGGAAAGAAAAAAAAAACCGTACCTTTGAAAAAAGTGATAACATTCTGAAGATTTTTTTAAGACTGAATGTTTGACTAATCAGCTCAATAATACTTATTAGATGCACTCACTTATTACATGCAGTTTACTAATGGAAATTGTCACAAACCAAAGTCAGGGTGAGGAAATTTTAATACTGAAGTATCGTGCAAAAATCTCAATACGTTGTTAGATGTACAGTAAAGTGAGTTCACTCAAAGTAGTTCCCGCAGTGGTCTGGGTGCTAAACTCCTTTCCCACTAGAACACAGCCACGGGCGCCGACTTGTAAAAATTATTGGGGGGGCTCGTATCCTTACGGACGGGGGGGGGGGACACAAAATCCTTCCCTCTGTCAGTAGAATAAAGGGATTCAGAAATTTTAGAATTGAGATTTCAAAATGTGCTTTTTTAACATAACACTTTCATTGAAATAAAAAGAATTCCATTTAATAAATTTTTCAAAAAATTTTTGAACTCATTTTTTAAATTAAGTATTTGAACTCAAGATCTCAAATCAGTCTTCAGTACACATATGGAGAAAGCAAATCTCTCTCCCTTCTGAAAGAATAGGCGAAGTTTAATTAAATTAATAACTGCAAAACAAATAAAATCTTTTTTGTAATGTATTTAATGATAATTTCATAGGAAAGAAAATGCATGCAGTCAAATGTGAAAAACTGTTCTGCAAAACATTACTCCAGCTGATATTTCAAAATACCCTAGAAGTACAAACGATTCGAAATACTAAAATCCGGATTATTTTAATTACTGGCAAACATTCATCAGAGATAATTTTTACTAATATAAAATAGTATTTTTTATTTTACTACATGATGAAATACCCATAAATTGAATCGACTTTAATTAAATGTCGCACTACTTTAAGACAGAAAAACTGATCACATTTAAATTACATTTCTTTGACAACTTTTTACAGATTACATTTAAAATTATTTTAAAAAACATAAGCAACGAAGTAATAAATACCTCCTTTCCATGTATTAAAGCAAATCAAATAATATACAAACCATCATACAAAGTTACAAGTCCTCTCTTCTACACATACATATTAAACGGATTTCCGTGATTTGAATTGTAAAAACAAAAACAAATAAATAAATAAAATTTTTAAATTCATTCTTATAGTATTTGCACAGCAGGAAAAAAATTAATTTTCCAATAATATCATCCTTGTTAACATTTAAAAATGATCTAACAAAGAAATCTAAGTGCGAGAATATATCGAAATTTAGAGTCTACATTATTTTAGGTCTTCATAAACATTTTAATACTGAAAACTTTCATTTTACATTAAACTAAGAATACTCATATCATCTTTCAATAACATTAAAAATGAGAAGAAATGTTGAAATGTGGTGTTATGGCCAATTATCTGCGCGAGGGATCTAGGCCGAGGGTGGGGGGTTTGCCCTCCGTGTGAGACTTGGCAAAAAAAACTCGACATATAAAAACACCATTGCACTTTAAATCCCACTTCTTTTTGGAAAACCGTTCCAGATTACCTTAACAATTATGAAAACAAATTAAACTAGCGCATAATCAATTGGTAAATCGGAGACGCTCCTGGCTAAATGGACACATAGTAATCATTTTATATACTAAAACCATAATGAATTATGCTATTTGAAATATATTTTGATGATATTTGTGCAACAATATATGAAAATTAATTTTTATTCAGTACGGAAAAAACTTGTATAAAATATAATCGTGTTTTACATTTAAAAGTGGAATAACACAAAAACAGATATACAATACCAAAATTATCACTCTAAATTATTGTAGATATTTACAGACAATTTTTAAAAATACTCAACATTTTCACTTTACATTAAAATAAGAATACTCAATAATATGAAAAATGGAAACAAAATGAATGAAATCTAATTCGAAATCATAGTCTACGTCATGTTATTTTTAAAACATATATAAAAACTCCATTGCACTCTAAATCACCCTTTCTTTTTTGGAAAATTGTTTCAGATTACCTTAACAATTATCAAAATAAATAAAACTAGCACATTAGCAATTGGTAAGTCAGAGACGCTCTTGGCTAAATGGATACATAGTATTCATTTTATAAACTAAAACCATAACGAATTATGTTATTTGAAATTTATTCTGATGACATTTGTGCAACAATATACGAAAATTAATTTTTATTCAGAACGGAAAAAAGTTGTATAAAATATGATTGTGATGACTGGGGTAAGAAGGGTTTTTTTGTTTAAAAGCCTTCTTATGATTACCATAGCCCGTTCGTGTAGACGTAGTGCTAAAAGTTCTCCTTATTGAATTTGCAAAATATACATCCGTCTAATGCAGGGTATCACTGAAATGTGCACATAAAAATCCAAGCTAAATAGTCAGCTTCAAACTTTCTAGCACATATTCATTCAAATTTCAATTAAGAAGTGCAGTGGCTAACAATGCCAAAAAGTGTTTCGTGTGTACGAAGTCACCAATGAATCAGAATTATTTTCTCAGAGTTACATATACTGTATAAATATTAACACTAAAATAGCTTTAATAACGGAGCCCACAGGGGAAAGCCTACTCAGCCTAATGGGTAATCCGGCCCTGTTAGGCATGGTCCCTCTTTCCCCATGAAAGCCCCTCCTTTCTCCTCTATAATTTTTATGGTTTTGTAGCAGTTATGCTAGTTTGATATTCCATAAATTAATAATTTACAAACATACGTGCTTCATAGAGTGCTTTTACAGAAGAGGAAGGCTATTTGCAAGTGTGGGGGCCGAATACGAGTAAAATGTATCACACACGCCCAATTCACACATTTTTCTATAAACCATTTTTTGATTTTGAGAGTTTTCTTTCATTGTGGGTTCGGGGCAACTAGCCCATCCACCCTTACCTTAATCATGCTCGCTGTGACTCCCTCTTCCTTTGCCCTCCATGTATGGATGGTTATGGATGAATGCACATATTTATAAAACGGCTGCATATTTTTCTGCCAAGGAACAACGACTGAGCACATAGTCACTGTGTGCATACTTTAGTGTTGTTATAAAATAAAGTAAATTAGTCAGAGACTAATGGTTTTCTAAAGACGAATTCTCTTTCAGCAACACAATGTGATATGTATGCACATGATCAAGGCCTCTCTGAATTTTGGGCCTTGTCCAAGCTCGGCTTGGGCCCTCGTTTTTTTTTTTTTCCTCCTTTCTTATTGGGGAGATGGTTAATCTAGGCCCAGGGGGGGGGGTCATGACCACCGTGACCCCCCCCCCCTTCTGGAACCGCCACTGGCACCACATGCAGCCAATAGTAGCAAAATAATAAACCGATCTTGCAACAACAAATCTTGCAATTATGAAGAGAATACAAATCTTGCAATTATGAAGAGAAATTCGCCCAAAACAACGAAACAAAGATTTAAAATTTCATGGTTTTCAAATGTTCGTTTCTAAATTTTCGTATTTATGTATAAACTAACAAAAAGTTTTGAAAATCGTAGGGGGGCTGGGAGACAGCTATGTAGTGCTCAGCCCGCGTAGCCCTCCCCCCCCACCTCATTACGCCCTTGGTGGGGGAAAGAGTTTTATATGTAAAGATAGAAGATAAGAGGAAGCAATTATAAAATATAATCCAGAAGTTGTGCTCCTCGAAGATTTTTATGAAATCATTTTTCATTTAGCTCTTAACTGTAGCTAAATAAGAAACGTTAAGCGTTCGATATTAGTAAATTTTTGATAAAGCGTGTAAAGAAATGAATACTGTCTATATCCGAAACTGTATTAAACATCAATTTTTCATTTATCTCACAAGGTTCTTCATGACTTAAAATCTTCAAGCTTAAATTTGACTATTAATTTTCTGCCTTGAATTGTTTTTAAGTCACATTTAAACGGTTTATTTTCAGCGTCGAAACTTAATACTGGTGGAAAATGGAAATGTCACAATCGTTTGCAGTTTTGCACAATGGGAAAATCTCCCTTATGGTCAGACGTCTACAGAAGAGTCTGCATCTCACAATAGAACAAAAGTGAAAGCTTTTGCTGTACTGATAAAAAAAAAAATTACATGAGAACGACCCTCCTAAAAAAAGCGCAGTCTTCTCCCTACTAGAAAGCAATTCCATCATCAATTGTGTCACGGTGTGAAATCCGAATGGTTCTTGTGTGGGAAAACACCCGTTTTAAGGCCTTTGCAGATACCCAGAGACTGTCGCGGCTACAATGTATTTGAACAGGGAAATCTGACCGGGTTTGGACGCTGCAACCCTCTACCGAACAATAGATGGGGTGAAAACCGCAATATTATCCACGGTCCCCAATTACCTATTGTCCGGAGTATCTCCTGCTTTCTTCTCGTGCAAAAAATTTATTGCTTACAAGTGATAATTGGCCAAGCGGCCAGCGACGGTCTCTGGGTATCTGCAGCGGCCTTTACTTTCTTTTTGCCTAGCTATCTGATGGTCATTTGTTTGTGCTTGCGCTCTTGATAAAGAAGGTTGACATCCGTGCCTTACGGCATTACAGGCACCCAACGTAATTCCTGAATCCCTGTGAAAGAAAAAGCGGAGTGAGAGACAGAAAAAGCTAGCGATCCGATACATTCTCTATTTTTAGGATGTTTAACCCATTTGGAGAAAGAAATATGATTTGACACTAAATTGTCAGAGTAAAATTTTTGAAGGGGCTCAGCCCCCTGAATAAAAATATTGGGGGGGCTGAAGCCCCTTCAAGCCCCATGAAGTCGGCGCCTATGAACACAGCAAGTGAAGTAGCATCCAGCTTGGCCAGTGCTTGGGAGGGTGAACTCCTTTCTCGGTTGGACTGTTGTGGGACCGTGTATGTTAATGGGAGCTGGTGCGTGTAAAATTCGTCGTGGCTTCAGTGTCCTCCCTGTTTGACGATAACACTGAGGGTGGAGATTTCAGGTGATTGGTCCCTCATATGAAAATGGTTTAAAATTAGGGGACCTCGAGTGAAGTCGGGATTCCTCCAACTGGGACTCAATCTAATGGAAGCCGTCCCTTCTGCCTACCGCCGTCCTATGTGGAGGATCTGGCACCGCTCTGCAGGTGCCAGAGTATGATGTTGTTTCTGATGCCCTCTGGCACTGCTCTGCAGGTGCCAGAGGGCATCAGAAACAACGTCATACTTAAAGCTAGCTGTTTATTTGACATCAGTTCAAAAAATCTGATTTAAAAATTTTCATACCCAGGTGCACGGTTTAGTTATATATACATGAATATTAACGTGGATCGAAAATTTTTTTTTTTTCGAAATCGCTATCACCTGAGGTGTCAAAAGTTGTAAATTGATATAAATAAGACATGTGTAAAATTTGAATGTTCTACGACAACGTCTTGGGGTTGCGCATCGAGCTTGAAATTTAGAAGTTTTTGAAAAATACGACTTTTTTTAAAAATCGACCAAAAAAATTCTTTTCCGAATTATTAGGCTCCCGAGGTTTTAGGAGTTGTATATTGTTATGAATAAGACGTATGCAAAATCTGAAGGGGCTGTGACAATTTCTAGTAGTTGCACATCGAGTTTGAAATATATAAATATCTGAAAAATATGCGTTTTTTTACAAAAATATGTAGAAAGCAATAATTATATTTTTAATGAATCAGTCCCGTTGAAAAATAGTCGGTGACGTTCGCAGCTCTTCTCTAGTACAACCACAATCGTAACTACATTACCCGGGACCCACCTCGTTGATTTGCATGCTATCCAAGTCCTGCCCGTGCCAGCCCAAGCATCCAATTATTGGAGCATGCGTTTTAATGAATAATGTAAAGCCCGACTTCAGATCAAACTGTGGCATTTTATGTGAAGTGTAATAATCTAGATCGTAAGAAACCATCATCTGATAGATGGATAGACAGCAAATTTCGGAGTGGCTGTTTGCTATGGTGTGAAGCTGGCAAATACGACATTGCAGAGATTTTGTTAGATTAGAGAACTGCGTTATTAGATTTCGGATGACTCCTTTGTTCTTTCCGGAATTCGATGATTCGCCACCATTCGCAATGCCTGTGAGCGTCCCAAGATAAATGGAATTCGTGTCAAACTTTCTTAATTTTCCAGTGAAATTCTTAAAATCAGATCGTGACATATGGCCAAAGTATGTTTAATCAGGTTCCATTATAAGCGAGATATGTTCTTTGGGACAAATACTTGGGTCTAATTTGCCGTCAACAAATATTTCTATGTATCTGGTTTTGTACTTCCTCCTATCAAAACACAATCCAAAGAAATTTTTAAATGCTTCTTCCGTTTGTTTCACTGCGAGTCATCTCAGCCTTCCTCTAACTTTATATGGGTCCAGAATCAGTTGAGAAGGTTTCTCTCTCTGCATTCCTTCCGCTTACTGGATTGTGAAATAAAGTTGATACCAGAATTTCTGCTGCCTAGTCCGTAATAACTTTGTGTCGCAGACTTGTGAAAGTAATGAGATTTTTATTCTAACTTGGTCATTTGTGAACGCATCTCCCAAAGTGGCGGTAGATAGGCATTCAGTGTTTTCTTCAGTCTTTCGTACTTCTCTTTCGTTATTTTCACTTTCCAAATCAATGACTAAAGTTGGAGACTGGATATTGGAGCTTTCACCTCTTTCTCCACGAATCTCGAAATTTCTCTTTCCAACATTTCAACTTTTCTCTCGTTCTACATAACTTTTCTTCTTTACAATTCCATAGATTGTCACATATCTAGCTCCCCTCTGGTCTGCTAATGCCTCCCGTTCTGTGTGAGGTATGTGAGGCTCTGAGCCACACCTGCTCCGGAAAAAGACAGTACATTTGCAAGTGCGATATTCAATAGCTCGGTAAGGGAGAGTTTTTCCAACTTTTTTCATAAACAATTCCTTATGTCCATCTCTAACATACGATTTATTTAGCTGCTGAACTTGCTCATGAACTTTTCTAACTATCTCTTGAATTCCTTGGATTGACACAGTAGGGATACTGGCCTTGATCCAAATTTCCTGTATTTTGATCGCCACAACTAAGGTTACTTCTCCTTCCGGTGGTTCCTGCCCTTTATTAAGAAATTTTTCTTCGTTAAGTACAAAATAGTAATATAGAAGTACGAGTATGTCTTCATGGGTTGGTAACTTGGTACGAGGTAATTCTTTCGATATTCCCAGCTTTTTTAAGAACACCAAATTTTGTTCCATGTCTTGTTGCAGACAGTTTCACTCTATTCAGAATCGTAGCAGTGCAAGGCAACCACCTTTTAGCATTTTTTGGGAGTAAACTGAAAGAACCATCTATCTGAAACGTGAGACTAAATGCCTGTTTCAACGAAATATATCGTGCCTAACCGAACGCATGTGCTTGTGCATCGCCATCACTCAGCTGGCAAACCGGCGCTAGTTGTCTAGAGCACAGTTTGCGTACTGCGCCCAAGACGAAACAACCACATAACGTGTGCATTGTATCAAACTGTTCGTAAAGCTATTTTTTGTGATTTACTGAGCTTCTCTAAATATGTTTTAACATATAAAAGGACCAAATTATTTTTAACAAATAAAGTTTACTTTCTGCGTAATTTTTTCAAAAAACACTTGATTTTCAGATATTTATAGATTTCAAGCTCGATGTGCAATCCCTAGAAATTGTCGTATCCCTTCCTGATTTTGCATACGTGTTATTCATAACAATATATAACTCCTAAAACCTCGGGAGCCAATAATTCAGAAAAGAATTTTTTTGGTCGATTTTTAAAAAAAGTCGTATTTTTCAAAAATTTCTAAATTTGAAGCTCGATGCGCAACCCAAAGACGTTGTCGTAGAACATTCAAATTTTACGCACGTCTTATTCATATCAATATATAACTTTTGAGACCTCAGGAGATAAAGAATTCGAAAAAATTTTTTTTTCGATCCACCCTAATGAATATATACAGGGTGTCCCAAAAACACCCTCCCAGGCTTAAGCATTCAAACGCTAGTTTACTCTCTGCAAATATACAAAGCCAACAAGATACAGAGTGATCAATTTAAGAGTACCTGTGGCAGAGTTGTCGGTGGTCGTTCAAGAGCTTTCCCTCGGCCGTTTTACATGGCGTATAGTGGGTTAAAAATCCATGAGTTCCACAGAAGTCTGAGAAAACACAGAGAGACGACTTGAAATTCTGTAGAAGCTACTCTTTATTTGTAGGTATCAGGAAAAACTTTTTTAAAGGAAACTGATTCCATCTCACACAGTACATTGCCTCAATAAAAATTAACACCAGGAAACAGATCTGATCGTTCCGGCCACACGGCGTGCCGGAGTCCCATAATTATCGAAAACAACCTCCTCTGACGGAGAGCTATGGCGAAGTGTATTAAAAACTTCTTACAAAACTGCCAGCTTTTTACAGGTTGGCGAGTAAAATATGAGCCATTCATAAAACACTGACCACGTGACAACAACTGTCCGGCAGGCGTTATAAATATAAAAAATTGAAACCAACGGATTCAATGCATATCGCCAAGACAGAAGTGCCAGAATTTGGCGATCGCCATAACAAAAGCCTACAACCCCCGTGAGAAAGCAAAGACGGACGACCGAGAGGCACCAAGAACTTACATAGCATACGCTAAAGCGAAGTTAATTTAGAAGGGGAACCCCCGGAATCCCAGACATACCGACGCACAAAAGGAAGAACATTTTATCAAGCCGAAAAACGAAGTGGAGAGAGAGATTTATACGGAATACGAAATTTTGATTTTGATCAACCAAACACAGGAACATTATTTTAGACATGAAAAATATGTGAACTTCGTCACCGTACCCAATGGTTTTCTTTATCACCCTTAAATCTGACGGATGTGGCAAGCTTTCTAACACTGAAGTATAACTGCGTGAACCTTGTTTCAGTGTTAACAATTTCCAATCCTGTTGGACTGTTACAGTTTTATTTATGAGGTAAAACAGAAATAGAGACGAACAATGTTACTTAATTCTGTGATAATTCTGTTCATAAAAAATATAATTTAATTAAATTTTTTACATTATCCAGTCTTACAGCAAATGTTGAAAAATGTTTACTACCATTTTGGATGCCAACATAAAAACAATTGATTTTTTCCAGAGTAGTCCTGCAAAATTGATGAATTAAAGCAAACCATAATTGTAGAAATCTCGTCAATAACACCACAATGTTGCGAAGACTGTCAGAAAACTTGGTTTGACGTGTTCATGTTTGCATTCAAAAGGGTGTTGAACATTTTCTGTAAGGAATGATAATTTAAATAATTTTAATTAAATTATGTTTTTCAAAAATAAAATGATCACAGGATTAACTAACTTTGTGCGTCTCCATTTCTGTTTACCTCACCAATAAAGTTGTAACAGTCTAACAGTGTTAGAAATTGCCTCTCACACATAAACATGCTTGAAACAACTATATTTCAGTGTTAGAATAGTTGCCGCAACCGTCAGATTTAAGGGTTATACGAAAAACCATTGAATACTCTTTTAAGTTGATCACTCTGAACTTTGTGAATACTTTCTTAAGTTACGATTTCTCCTCAATATGAGATTTTTGAAACGAGTCTCAAATGCTACAAGTAACAAATCCCATGCAATTAAAATATGTGAAATCACATAAATTTCGGCAAAGGATTTGTACAGCACAAGGACTTGAACGGCCACTCGATCTTTTTAGAATTTCTATAGGCAATGGATTCCAGGTACACTTCTTCACACTGGCCTTCACTTTTACAGACAAAAAATATGATTGAATTAAAGTATTATAGACTGCTTTTCTTTAAAGAATGCGTTTCTCGTGAATATGATTTCCTACTTACGCTCCGCAGACATTTCTGCAGATGCTAAGTTTCACATCAGGGAGCGAAAAGGGGATTTCCTATTAGCCATTGTCCAATCCACCTCCTCTTGGGACGAATCGAAATTGGAAAACTCGGTACCTTAAATAGAATCATCAGTTATCTGTCAGAATGGAGGCCGGGATCGAAATTCTATTCGGTTTACAGGGAGGAAAAAATAGTTAAGTTTTTGTTTTGCGTAAAATAACGCCACTTTTCTTTTCCGTCTGAAGATTATTTTCAAGCCGTGAAGATCTGTTTTCCCTTTGTCATGCGTGTAATTGTTATAAATTGTAGACGTTAGTATCGGAACACCAGCAGGTGTTTTACATTTTGTTATAACCCGTGAATAACTTCTTAAATGATGGTGATTTAAAATTTTTATAGAATATAAGTACTGAGGGGAATAAAGGTAACAGATAGAATTAATAACTGTTCTATAAAGTAATATCATGAAGCTTTGTTTGAAAACAAATCATGTTTCTTAAAGTTTAATACGCTGCAGTAGTTTTTGGAATCATGTTCTTAAAGAAAACGTTTGATAATAGTTCAATTTATAGTAAATTTCATGAGTTCTTCAAGGAATATTTTGCGACCTGGCTTTCGATTTTCGATGCTTAAAGTGCTTTGCGAATTCCGTTTCAAGCATGGGTGCCTTAATTCATAAACGGGTGATCTGCAGGAACTAATTAGCTCATTTCGTAAAAGATGAAAGAAATGACGGTAGTAGAGTAGAATGAACTGCACTCAAATCAAAGCCTTACTTGTAAAAGCAAGGATTGCCTATCTAAAGACTTGAAATACGCAAGTAAGGCTGCTTTCTCAGTGAAGCCTTTTCTTTCCAATGCAAGAACGCCACTTTATTCTTGACTCATAAGTATTTGTGAATCAAACCTATCTTTATTTTTTTATGAACATGAGATACAGGTTCTACGATCCATGACAATCTTATATAATAAAATCTGAGAGTAAATATTGTATGTAGCTATGTATGTATGTATGTAGGTTTGTGACCACCGATCTTCTTGCGCGCGTCTCTCGATCGCATTGCGCCGAGACGGTTGGTCGCAGACCTACCGAATTTTGCATACGGCTTCACTAGGACAGATCCTAACATGCCTCGGAGCGATTTTTTCGAAATTCGAATTAGAAAATGTTTTATTTTATGTTTTGTCCGATTTTCAGCGATTTTCTACGTAATAATACGTAATAACGCCGGTCATTGCACTCCCAGTAAAACGATGTTTGCATCATCGGATAGAGGAAAAAATTTTCTTTCGAAAACAGGTTGTTTTGACTATGTAACATATTTTGCCGATTTTTGGGAATTTTTAAAAGAATTTCTCTTTTGACGACGTTTGCGTAAAATAATTTTAAAACATTCTATCTGTCATAACTTTTTTATATTTCGGCAAAAGACGGAGCATACATTTCGCCCACATTTATAAGAAGAACGGAGAAACAATATAAATTAGGAGATTTTTTACAAATTTTTAAGTAAAAAGGAATTTCAATTCAATAGCAGTTGCTTAAAAATTTCGGTATGATATCTTGTGGTTTGGTTGTCTGGGAAACTGTAAAAATGTATAAAATTGCCAGTTGAAAAAAAATTAAATTACTTTAAAATAACTGAGTTTCCGCATGTGAAATCTTCGTCATGTTGATGTAACGAGTTTAAAACCGCTTTCGGAGCTCAATCAGAATAACTGACTCACAAGCAAAACATACGCCACGCACGAAGTAATTCCATATTTTATATTACGTTGCCAGAAAAAAGAATTGAACGCTGTTTTTTCAACAATGAATTATCCAGCATTATTTTTGATCGAATTTTTAAACTGGACACGTTTTCGAATCGCAGGAAATATTTTGTGGTGCTAAATACACAAATCTGAGAAGAATTATGCATAAAAATGTATGGAGAGCTGTTTTAGGGGCAGCCATAAAGTTAAATGATTATCGTTTATGCTAAAGCGTAAATTGCAAAGAATCACCAAAGACTACATTAGTGGCAAATATCTAAACCGTTTCTTTAAATTAAGCATAAGATGGAAATATATCGGTATCAGTAAAAGATACTATAAGTAATAGTTATTAGATATGCTAGGGAAATATTGATCAAAGCACAATATACCGCATTAATAAATATTTCGTGAAGCTAAGTGTTCTATTCCTTTTTCAACAACCATCTTACATCACAGCTAACTAAACATTAAGTAATTGTACGTCGCGTTAATATATCCCGCGGTAGTTTCAACAGAAAACACTGCAACAGAACTTTTCTTTTTCTTGGAGATTCTGTTTTGTCACAAGTAGTTATGATCACATTTTGGGAAAATGTTCTCTTCTTCTTTGCGAAGAGCGGGTACACAACTATTTAACTATAAAGTAAAACGGTTCTCCACATCATGTAGTATCTAAAGTGGTATAACTTAAATCTAAAAAAGAGTATGATGTAGAAATGAGATATTTTGAAAGTTAGGAATTTTCGCTGCAAACCGTCACGCTTTTCTTTTTCTGATCGCGAATGACTACGACATAGTTTTTGTGTCATATATTAACATTGGTCTCAGGTCAGAATTTATGCTAACTTTACAAATAACTAATTGGCAACGTTACGCCAAGAGTCAAATCATTTTGCTTATTTTTAGATTCCACATTACTGGAATCAATTCGAATGATATATGTAAGAAAAAGTACCGTGCGGCGGTACCCTTCCCTACCGTGCGGAGAACGGGTACGCAGCTAGTACAGTTATATTTTTCAATCATAAAATTACAGTTATATTTTTCAATCATAATACTACCAATACCGAAAACAGACTTCAAAAGATCAGAAATATTTTGTGTATCCTTGTATATTAATTCTAGGTAAACCGTTTTGAGTGGGCAGTATGTAGTTATACACATCAATAATAAATATTCATTCTATTTTGTCCTACTACTATAGTCAATAGACCGCAAAAGATTGGAAATATTTTGTGTGTCCTTGTATATTAATGGTACGTTTAACATTTTTAATAAACAGTGCGTAGTTGAACACTTTAGAAATAAATATTACTCTTGTTTCGTCCTCCTACTATCTCCAATAAACAGTAAATGATCGGAAATATTTTGCGTGTCCGTGTCCCTGTATATTAATGATAGGTTGAACATTTTCAATGAGAAACATGTAGTTATATTTTTCAATAATAAATATTCGTTTTGTTTTGTACCACCAATACCGCCAATAGACTTGAAAAGATCGGAAATATTCTGATCATCCCTGTATACTGTTGCAGAAACCTCTGCTTGTTTCCTGGGTTCGTCGTTCTAAAGTCCAATTGGTGTTGAAAGTTCTAGTAAAAAGTCCACTTGTCAGGATGGAAAACGAACTTTATCGCTTCTAGAACTTCGTCGAACAAATAGCTGTACAAGATTCACAATCACAATCAAACAGTAATGTGCTTTTAACAGTCCGCTTAGATCAGAAGCTCTCACAACTGCTGTATTTCTCACACAAAATAAAACACTACCACAGGAAAAAATTCAGTGAAAATATACTACGAGATATCTCAAGCAATCCCTCAAGACTCAACAATAAAGAATTTACACACAACACTTTAAATCAGCTTCGAAAAGCAAGCCAAAACACTGCCTCTATAGCCTTATCAATTCACAGAGCAATACGAGCGTACTCACTCAGGCAGCTCGATTCATACTACGGGAGCTCAACTCACACTAAACTGGGCCTCTGACAGCTTGTATTTATAGTCGACGCAGAAGCTACAAGAAACTTCCGGAAAAGTCTATTTCTCAAAGATTCCACATAAAGCGGGAATTTTGATTACGTCATAGAAGAGAAATGTTAGGTTATTATGTGATTTTAATGCAGCAAAAGCAACTTTACAAGCTCCATAGGGAAAAACGCGTCAAATGACCAAAATGTCGCCAAGCTTGGCGACTTTTTGCAAAATATCGCCAAATTTGGCGCCAAAAATGAGTCCCCAAAAGTGAAGTTACCGAAGGCCTAGGACCAATATTTCTCGAGATTTCTAGAAACGCCATAGGAAAACAATGGGGAAACCAAAACCTCCGTATCTCCGGCTCTAGTTGATCGATTTTGATGCAACAAAAAGCAAAATTTATCTATTTGAAGCATAGAATACGAATTTTTAACTATTTTAAGCCTCAGAACAGCAGGTTGCCGCGAGAATTCGTAACATTATTAAGCCTAGGTTTACCGTTTTCAGTGGGCAGAGTGTAGTTATACACTTCAATAATAAATTTGAATTTTGTTTTGTGCTACCAATACTGCCAACAGACCGTAACGATTGGAAATATTTTGTGTATCCCAGTATACCATTTTAAATGGGGAGTGTGTAGTTATACCCTTCTATAATAAACATTGTTTGATGCTACTGCTACCGCAAATAGACCGTAAAAGATCGAATATATTTTGTGAGTCCCTGCATGTAATGCTTCTTTTACCACTTTCAATATGGAGGGGAATGATCGGAGATGTTTTGTGTGTCCCTGTAATCAATAATTAGTTAATATCAATAATAAGCGCAACAGCATCTTTGAATTTTTGCCGATTTTTGTGACCAGTCACGTGCTATCAGGTTGTTTGGTTAAACAGTAAATAGTGAAATGCCTTATCTGGAGGTTGAAAACCTACAGACTTTGTTTACTCTGGGATTTTATGTAAGATAAAATACACATTGAAGTGCAAAATGTCTTACTGACAATGCTTTGCACATGGTTTTAGTATTCCGAGCGTAATTTTCGCAATCACGGTAATCAAAACAATTCAACAATCAGATTCTAAGAGGAAAAGAATCTTATTTCTCAGAATCTTCGCACTAATATATGATTAGCCTAAAAATCCCTCCAAAAGGGAAAAGTACAGAAAATTCGAACAAATGACAACCAAAAAAACAACCTCAAATTTCCCATGACTGAAATTCCCTACCTCATCCCGGTAAAGAAAACGGATAACATATCTGGAAGAGCCATATGTACTACAGATTAAGATTCTGTTCGGAGATCCTTAACAAACGTACGTGCATTTGAAAACTGATCCCAGACAGACCCACGCATTGCTTTGTGAATTGTATTGAAAAACAGACACTTTTCAAGGTTTCCAGTATTAAGAAGAGTTATTTAATAATCGTCTGCTCTTATTTAAAACCAATAGACTGGGTTTAGGAACTCTACCAAAGGTACAGTAACACAAAATTCCTTGATTTAGTTTGACAACTCTTCCCGAAGTACAGATGTTTTTTCATACCGGGTGTTTGGTTTGTGGAATAGTGGAACAAACCATATAGTTTATGAATGGATATTCTCGGACCGCAATTGAACTTCAGTGCGTTAATAAGAGGTTTTCACTTGCATTTCGTAATCTCGATTTAGAAATGTATTCAGAACAGGATTGCTAGGAAAAGATATTGTCTAACGCATCTACGTATTAACAATTTCGCAGCTTGTAACCAGAAAAGCAAAGGGAGATTTTTCATCACTGCCAGATTTGCTAAGGGAAATTCTTGACGTTTTTTTGGTTGTCATTTGTTTGATTTTTCCATAATTTTCCCTTTCGGGAATTTTTCGAGAATATTGTTCCCTACCAATGGTAAATAATTTCAAGGTAATGGGAATCATGTCTTGCGCACTTCTTTTAAAACACTTTCTCATTTTCCCGTTTCATTATCGTGTAAACCTGCGTCCAATGGATGCTTCTCTTTCACTAAAGATTTTATTTAACGGACACCTTTATGCAAATTGCACCTCTGTATAACGGACGGAACTGTATATAGCATGCGTTTCTACTAATAAGATATGTTGTTTTAACAAAAACATCTATACTTCTGAAAACTTTACAGACGTTGTAAAACGTTGATGTAACACGCACTTTTAACGTTATTCCCCATTTTACGTAAACCTCTGTATAAAGTATACTTATATTTTATGACATCATGGCTTTTGAACAAAATCCCCATTCAATGAACAGTTCTACAGCGGACAGATTTGCTTAAGGGAAACCGCTATTTAAGCCTAACCTAAAGGGCCACATTTGTAATCTAGAGAAAATGATTTTAACGCTTCAACACAAAGTTGTAAAGTGTTTATGATTTCTCTTTGTATATCTGACCGTCAGTGTTCTAACTTCCTTCAAAATGCTTCGATTGCAACGAAATTTATCTAGGTTACTACCTGCATACCCGTTCTCCGCACGGTAAGAAACGAACATTTTCCTTACACATATAATTCGAACTAAAACCAGTAATGCGGAATCTCAAAAAGGGAAAAATTGCTTGAATCGTGATTAACAGTTGATGTTATGAGTGCAAATCTGAGATGAATGCAGCATGGTAACACGAAAATTATGTCAGTGTCACTGGCGATCAAAAAATGAAGAACTTAACTGTATGCAGACAAAACTTTTCATTTTCGAAATGCCGTACTTCTACTACAGATGAGTTCGGGCTCATTTTTTGAAGCCCGAGCCCGAGGACTTTTCATCCGAGCCGCCGAGCCGAGCAATATTATTTAAGTCGGAGCCCGAGCCCGCCCGAGCCCGAAATTTCAGCTAAAGATAAAAAAAATTAAATTACTTCATTGATAGAATGCAATAAATTTTGCCGTTTGTGCAAATTAAAGACAAATAGAGTTGCAAACTCCCAATGCACTTTCTAATTCTTTGTATCTATCCTTTATCAAAAAATGTCGGATCTCATGACTCACTAATGAATATAAACCGTCGTTCTAGAATACCCAAAGAGCTTCACGCACCTTCTAGGCGCCCGTGCCGCTATTTTTATTTGTTTATTTATTTATTTATCTTTTATAAGTACTTTTATTTTCCTCATGAATCACTTTTTAAAATCTGTTTCAAGCAGTATGTTCAATAAAGGATAAATTTTTTATGAGCCCGAGCCCGAACACAATTGTGAATTTTAGAGCCCGAGCCCGGTTCGGGCCCGGGCTCGGGCTCGGGCTTTCAGGCTCGGGCTGAGCCCGTCTCATCTCTAACTTCTACATCATGTAATTCTGTTTTTAACACTTTCAACAAGGTTGTTAACACTTTCCAACAAGGTTGAAAAGTGTTTATGATTTCGGTTTGTCTGTCTGTCCGTCCGTGCTCTATTCGTGTTCGAGCATCACGTAAAAACGACTGAAGCGATTAAAATGAAATTTGGTATCATGATTGCTGGTCACTCAACTTAAAACATAGGCTTCAAATAAAAAAAAATCTTGATTAGATTTTGAGATTTTGCGAAAATCGTTTCAAACTGCGTAAATTTGTGTTCGACCATCAAGTAGAAACGACGGAAGCGATTGAAATGAAATTTGGTATCATGTGATAGGTGGTAATTCAAGTTCAAACAATGACTTCGAATTAAAAAATAATCTTGATTAGATTTTGAGATTTTGCGAAAATCGTTTCAAACTGTGTAAATTTGTGTTCGACCATCAAGTAAAAACGACTGAAGCGATTGAAATGAAATTTGTTATCATGATAGGTGGTAATTCAACTTGAAACATTGGCGTCGAATTTTTTAAAAATCTTGATTAGATTTTGAGATTTTGCGAAAATCATTTCAAACTGCGTAAATTTGTGTTCGCACATCACGTAATAACTGCAAAGGTGAAAAAATGATATTTGGTTAAATTATAGGCGGTCACTCACCTTAAACTATAAGCATCTAATTAAAAAAAATCAAACAGATTTCGAGATTTTGTGAAAATCGTTTTAAAACTGAGTGAATTTTTGTTCACGCATTACGTAATAACGACTAAAACGAATAATATGAAATTTGGTCACATGATAGATGGTTGCTCAACATAAACTGTAGCTGTCCAATTTTTTAAACATTTTTATTAGATTTTGAGATTTCGTGAAAATTCTTTCAAAATGCGTTTATATTTCTTCAAGCATCACGTAATAACGACTAATACGAATGATACAAAATTTGGTGATATGATAGGTAGTTGCTAATCTTAATTTATAGGCGTTGAGAATTTTAAAAATATTTTAATTACATTTTGAGATTTTGTGACAATCGTTTTAAAATGCTGAATTTTTTTTCCAGCATCTCGAAATAAAGACTGCAAGGAATAAAACGAAATTGGGTGACATGATAGGTTGTCACTCAACTTAAATTCTAGGCTTCCAATTTTTCAAAAATATTGATTTGATTTTGAGATTTTGCGAAAATTATTTCAATATGCGTCAATATTCTTTCGCGCATCACATAATTACGACTAAAGCGAATGAAATGATATTACGTAGTTACTCTCTAACCTGTAATATTTTAACAATACATGAAAATTATAACTTCGCTTTCTCTACTTTGGCAACATACTACATCCATTCTGTGTAGTCCTACAATGCTGACGAAAGTTCTTGCGCTTGGGAAATTTGCATTCACTAACCCGTCGAGGACGGGTACATCAGCTAGTAAATAAATAAAATAAAATTCAGTACTAACCCGACAACGACGGGTACTTCAGCTAGTTCGATTTATCCGATAGTTCGATTTCCGATTGCGCTAGTTACGTTAGGCGAAAATTGTGAAGCGATTTGTGAGATGTAAAAATATCGAATGAACACACACGAAAAAATATACAAAACTGGAAATTCATAAAATAATTTCAATTTTTCGGTTAAAGAAGGCATATCTTATAAATAAAAATGAAATTCTGTTTGTTTGTTTGTGGATTTGATTCGTATACAAATCCACAAAAATGGACCTATCGGCCTGAAATTTAGCACAGGTATGTAAAATAATCTTATAAATAAAAATGAAATTCTGTTTGTTTGTTTGTTTGTTGATTTGATTCGTATACAAATCCACAAGAATGGACCTATCGGCCTGAAATTTAGCACAGATATGTAAAATAATATAGAATAAATCATAGTCCACTTTAAAACTTTGAAAGTCCACCCTTCCCGGAATTTAAGAGATTTTTTATGCTCTTCACGCAAAAATCTTTCCGTAATTGTAACCCCTGTAGTGAAAAAAGTGTGAAATAAGGATCGTGGTTGCCACGTGTGGCGATTTTGCCGAATAAAATGTCGTTCGTATACAAATCCACAAAAATGAACCTATCGGCCTGAAATTTAGCACAGATATGTAAAATAATATAGAATAAATCGTAGTCCACTTTAAAACTTTGAAAGTCCTCCCGTTCCCGGAATTTAATAGATTTTTTTATGCTCTTCACGCAAAAATCTTTCCGTAATTGTAACCCCTGTAGTGAAAAAAGTGTGAAATAAGGATCGTGGTTGCCATGTGTGGCGATTTTGCCGAATAAAATGTTTTAAATTCTCAAAGTAAAAATAAAAGAATAATAATGATTTTTTTTTGTTAGTTTATATTCGTAAGGTTATTTTTTTTTAAATTATAATATCGTGTGCATGGGAAATCAGAGCAGGAATGTAATGCTTTACACGCAAAACAATAAGAATTGAAGATTTCCGAGGCTAATGTGTAATTTTTTTTAGTTTGGCGAAAAAATAAAATGGCTGAAATATGGATTTTGAGTAAGTGAGTTTTAGCGGTTTGCACAGTTTTCGGCTTTGCGCAATTTATTGAGAGCTTAAGGAAATAGATTTTTGAAAACAAGTGCAAAGGCTTTATTAGAATACAGCGTTAAATTTTAATGATCCGTGAAGAAATAATGCAGTTATTAAGGGATTTCAAGCGATCTAACTTCATAATTCTCGCCAATTGAGTACATTGATTTAAGTTGGGGGAATTCCGCCAAATTTCAGAAATTTGAAATCTTCTCATTTAGTACATCGGAGTAACGATGAATAAAACACATTATAGTTGATAATTTAAAAAAAAATCGGCTGTATTAAGGGATTCCAATTTTCAAATAAATTCGTGCTACTCTTTGGCGGTCGAACCATTTCCCATATTGATTGCTGCTAAGTCAATGCTTCGAATGATTCCCTGAAAAAACTCTTGCAAAATGGCGTATGTTGGCACTTTGGCGAGGCTTAGATTTGAAACTGGATTTTATTTGAGACTGGTATATATAATAACACTGGTTATAGATAAAAATGAATGTTGGTATGTGTTTATGAGGTTGAAAAACTCCAGCACCGTTGAGCACCGTTGCACGATGAAATTTGGTTCACCTAAGTCTTTTATGATGGAGAAGGTTTTTATGCTATCCGTTTTCCTTAACTTGCCACTTGGTGCCGCAGCACAACGTTGAATTCTATTCCGTTTAGCCGTTTGCTATGCGAATATCGTCCAACCGATTTCGATGAAATTTGGTACACGCGAATATTAGAACACGGAGAATATTTTTCACTATCCATTTTGCTGTAACTTGCCGCTAAATGACGCTGCAAAGCATCAACTTCTATACCGTTCGACCGATCGGCATAAAATTTTTTATACTTACACATTTGAGCACGAAGAATATATTCTAACTGCGTTCCTTTTGATGTTACTCACCACTAGATGACACTGCAATGCATTATTATTTTAACTCGCCACTAGATGACGCTGCAGCAGGCCAAATTCTTGACCATTCAAACGGTCGCTATGAAAATCTGTATACATAACTATTTGAACAATGAGAATATTTTGACGTTATCCATTTTGCTATAACTCGCCACTTGACGGCGCTGTAGCAAATCATTACTTTAATTAACTACTAGATGGCCCTGCAGTGTATCACTTCTTGACTGTGCAAATGATCGTTATGAAAATTGGTATGCATAGATAGTTGAACACGGTCGCTATGAAAATCAGTATACATAGCTATTTGAACAATGAGAATATTTTGGCGTTATCCATTTTGCTATAACTCGCCACTTGACGGCGCTGTAGCAAATCATTACTTTATTGAACCACTAGATGGCCCTGCAGTGTATCACTTCTTGACTGTGCAAATAATCGCTATGAAAATAGGTATACATAGATATTTGAACACGGAGAAGAGTTTGGCGCTATCCATTTTCCTATAACTTGCCACTAGATGTCGCGTCAACACATGAACTTCAGGACTGTCCAGCCGATAGTCATGAAAATTCGTATACATCGATATCTGAATGCGAAAAATATTTTCGACGTATCCGTTTTGCTAAAACTCGCCACTAGATTGCGCTACGCCGCATGGCCTTCTGCACCGTACAAACGATTGCCTTGCAATTCGGTATGCATGATTATTGGACACAATATAACGCGATATCCCTTTGCTATATCTGTTTATTACAATGAATAGTAATCACCACAAATCGTAATATCAAAAAGTCCATTCATTCCCGTGCGAAGAACGGGTACTTCAGCTAGTATAACATAAAACTTAAAATATAATTTAAAGTAGCTTTATAAAATTGATAAGAATAGTAATAAAGGCTCTTCAAATCAAATCACAGAAACACTGTGAGCCAATTCGCTATAATAAAACAATATTATAAAGGGAATTTAATATTGATTCGTTTATCATAGGAATTTTTTTTTTCAGGGAAGCACTTGCCAGGTAGGCATTAGTTAGCGCGTTTCATAAGATGAGTGGTCCATAAAAGAAACAGCTACCCAAAAGATGAAAGCGCCTTCTACAAGCGAATTCTAGTACCCTTTTTTATGAGGTCCTATTTATATTATCGAATGGCGAGAACTAAACTGCTTTTCTCAGACGGAAAATATTACGTATAAAATGTAGGGAATTTCCTAAACATGTCGAAAAAAGCAATTTTTAATGTTCATTCATGCCAAAAAGGGGGGGGGGAATAAAAAAACAAAAAACAAAACAAAAAACAAAAAACAAAAATAAATTTAAAAAATGCTAATTATTTATAAATATTTGATGAATTTTGGTATAAATCAGAGTTATTTCCCTTCAATTTAATTCAATCGCAAGTGGTCATTTCGAAAAAATGTCATTCTGATAGACTAAAAATGACGCTGGCCGAGCCTGCATTCCTTCTCTTAATGATACTTTACACTGCTTTTATCCTCAAATTAATGACCGGATTGTAAGAATAAGCTTCAAGAATAAATCTTGAACGTTCATCCATCTTAGGTCTACTCAGTGAACCAAAAGAAGTCTGGCCATAAATTTTAAATGTGGGTAATTTATTTTTTAATCCAGATTTGCTTTTTGTGGTGCATGCGAAGATTAGCAACTTTTTTTTTTTTTTCTTTTAGGTATTTCGTTATAAATTGCTGACTGACTCAAAGTGTTAATATTTACTGAACGGGACTTTTTATTTATGGATAGTTAAAAATGAATTCTAATGAATACCGAAAACTAAATTTTATTCCTCAAAGATCTGATTATGTTTGCTTTTTAAAAACATATATTTTTACTGCTTTTTCTTTCCGCATTTATGTAAACTTGAAAATACGGTGTTATTAAAAGAGAAGTAAGGTATTTTTAGAAACTATTAATTAATTCATAAATATGAACTTACTAAATTTCAAAATGGAATAACCTTTCAATATTTTCATTCAGCCATGTTAGGAATAATAAACTTGCGGGTAAATAAACTTTGGATAATCTGTAATCTGTAAGGTGTCCTTTGGGATTTTTTCTAAATAAGTACTATATAGTTGTTGAAATTCTCAATTCAAGACCGTTTAGTTCGTGGATTTTTTCCCCTTTTCAAGGATGCTTATTAAAAACGTCGTTTTTAAATTTTTCTCAATAATATGCGACCTCCCTGTTGTCGTCCTTACAAAGGATGACCTGCTTCAACGAATTGATTGCACAACTTATGGATCCTTTTGCTAGTGGGATTGTTATTTCTAACATGTCTACTTTGGACTAAAACTCCAGATCTTATTTTTGCACCGTGCAGGACTTAAAGCGCGTTTTTTAGTTGAAACATCATTTCAGCTTCGGCGACAGTATTGCCACCACAACTTCTAATTTATTAAATGTGTTGGTTCATATATCAGAAACCTGTTAGGATTAAACTGATTTTTTTTTTTTTTTTAAATGTAGGAAGAGTTTGGTGGCGACAGATTATTATTATTTAAAATTACAATTTCATTTTTCGTTGTAGATGAATTTAGCAATGATAGATATTTCCCTATATAGATAGATATTTCATTATGCAGATCATTTATTGGGACAGGTCGGGGTTTCGTTCATGCAAAGTAAACAGCATTTCGAAAGATGTAAGGTTAAGCGAGACTGTCAGAAATTCCTCTATTATTTTGCTCCCTCCCTAGTTTTGGTGTCGTGGGACTTACGACGGTTGCATATTTTCGAGGCCTCCCCCCCCCCTCCTATAGCGATGACCCGACTCACTGTTGTTTTTTTAGGTCTCGCAAAGGGCCAGCGGTAGCATATTTTCGAGGGGTGCTCCTATAGCGATGGCCGGACCCACCGATGTTTTTTTAGGCCTCGCAAAGCGCCATATGTAGCATGTTTTTGAAGGGCCCCCCTACAGCGATGGCCGGATGGCCGTTGGAACTCCCACCTTCCCCTAATTTTACCAAATAACTGTTAGTTAAATCATTCGTTTGAAATCAATCCACTTAGTAAGATAAGTACAGAGCATAGAAAGATGAATGCTAGATTTCATCATTCCTACGCTGTTGATGAGACCATATCGGAGGGCATTAGCCGGAACGTTACTATTCAATAATTATTCGAATAAATGCATGCTAATATCCACTAACAGAATTCTGAAAATTTCTTGCGAAAAAAAAAAAAAATCCTTTACAAATTATAAAATACAACATTTTCTGAGAAAATTACATCAAACATAATTTATATTATTCCTTGAGTTACAAAAAGTATATAAACACATTTTTCCTCAAATGAGATTTTTGTACTTGCAAGCACTATATTCCAAATTATTCAGTAGTACACATTATTTCCTCCCCTACTCTAAAAGAGGAACATTTGATACATGCTGAACTAAAAATCACTATTTTAGTGTGTTTCTGGAGATTAATGAAAGGATATTATACCGAATTTTTGAAAACTATTGTAAAACTTATTATAAGTTTAATTAATGGAATTTAAGAACGAATATGATTTCGTTTCGAATAATTAGATAGTTAAACAAAAAATGAATACGGAAAAACTTTCTGGATTAATATCATACCAATGCACCCAAAACCTCGTGCTCTTTATATATAAATGAAAAAAATTGTATTCCTCTGTGAAAATTAAAATTTTCGGAGAACTTAAAAATATTTATAATGCAGTTTGCACGTTTGTTTGTATTTATAATATAGTTTTAAATCTTTAAAAAAATCTTGTCCTGAACTGAATATTAATACTGATCATAAGCACAAGAGAGGATGAATTTTTCCATCAGAGTTCTAGGACCTTGTAATTTATGTGCAATAATAATTCTTAAAGGACTTCACATTTATTTTTTTGTAACACCTTAAACTATTCTTTGTTTTAAACGTGTTACCGCCTTTGACATTTAAGTACAAAATTCTCTTTACAAAATGAAGGTCTTTTTTTTTAAAATCTAAAACTACTACTACTACTACTTTTAATACTGATGGAAACAGCCGAAGAGATTAGTCACATCTTTTGACAGGAAATGCAAATCACCATTTGCTGTCAAACGAAATATTTCGAAATAAAGTTGGCTTTTATGTTTGGGTAAAAATTATCACTTCTAAATTCTATGCATTTAATTTTAACACTGTTTCATCGGCTTTAAAATAGAGTGGAAAAAAAAAATCCGCAAAAAGTCATCTTTCGGATAAAAGAATTTAAACCTTTTGGCCCATTTTGCTCCTGAAAGTGCCCATCATTTATGGGGTTAACTTTTCACCTGTCTTATACTTCTGCAGTTAATCTCGCGAGCAAAATCTGAAGCCTTCTTTTCTAATCAAACAGTATATCCGTGAATGATAAATTACCGGGGATTTTCGGCCCTTTTGTTCTCTAAGCTTTGGAACTTTTTAATGTTACTCCTGTGTATTGGCTCTAATGCCAAGTGAGATGCAAAATAGTTTTTGACGCGGATTACTCAAAACTTTTAAGGGGCCAGGTAAAAAGAAAGTTTTCTGCTACAAATTTCCACCGCCGCTCTGTCGAAGGCATCCATCTCTGCGTGTGCATGACAGGGTGGATATAAATAATGATAGTTTAAAGATTTGTTATAAGGCACTAGATTGATTTTTTTAAGGCTTTTTAGTAAAAATTTGTTTTTCCGTCTTTTTCTTAGGAGTAATCTCGTTTCATTCGGTGATCTTGTAGAATGACTGGACGAATTTGTCGTAGAATTTGCTGAGAATTTTCGAATTGAGAATAGCTCTTTGTAGAAAAAAATCAAATTACTTGAATAGCACCTGAGTAATTGATTTCGGAAAAACAACTCTAATTTAACTAAGTTAATTGACAAGATGTCAGTTAGTTATCTTACCATGATATTTCTTTTAGGCTGAGTGGCGTTACTTAAATGTGTCACGACATGGAATGTGCATTTAGGGTAGGTTTACGCAAATTTCAACTTGTGAATTTTTAACCATTTTAAGTGTCAGAAAAATATTGTTTTGATTAATTAGAGGGTTTAGATTTGACTTATTAAGTATACCCAGTAAAACTTTTGTTTCGTAGAATTACTTGCTTGAAATTTAAAGGGATCGTCGTAATTACCCCCCAAAAATCACAAAAATTGAAAAAATAATGGTCACTTGATTTCTTTTGATACTCAACACTTACAAATTTTGTTGGAGCAATTGATGCTACTATGCTTGTTTTTATTAGTGATTAGAATTAAATTTTGTGCTTAAATTATTGATACAACTTAAGCAATAAAATTAAAATTTTTCTATTTGTAATGGTCTCTTGCTTCGAAGATGTGATGAAAGTCACTCTTCTTATAAGAAGGTAAATATTGATTGAGAAAATTGAAATAAATTGTATATTAAGTAATGTTGAGACCTTTTAAGAGCAAAATAAAATCAAAACAAAGAAATTAAATAAAGTCAAAATAAAAGTTTAAGAGATTTTAAAAACAGAAACTGTTCCTGGTATGCCGAACGTCAAGACTTTTTATTTTCATTGACACAATTTTTATAATAGAGCAGTTTAAACAATGTGACTAAAGATGAATTCAATATTTCCGAGAGATACCCGTCCACCATGAATTTGAATAAACCAATAAAAATGACATTTTCATGTGACGGCTGTTCTCTAGGAATGGGTTGTTAATTAGTGTGAAATATCCATTCGTTGGATTAGCAGAAAGTATAAAGAAATGTCCGTGGCCTAAATCTATGTTTTGTACTTATGTATCTCATATTTATTTTAATTACAGTAGAAACCCTCTCGTCCGCCCTTGGCTCTCCCGTCACTCCGGTTGATCCGACAGTGCTCGAGCCAAACTTTGTCCCGACTCGTCGATGACTCACCACCCACGTGACAAATATATGTACAGTAAATACATGCGTTTTGATCTTTTTCAATTATAATAACAGCTTTTGTGCTGTTCATTATAATATTTTTACTGTAGAGAAAATACATAGTCATTTTTTGAGTTCAGAGGTTGTTTATTTTACTGTAAATCCGTATTTTTCTATATTTTCTGATAATCAGCAGCTTAATTGCTTTCCGACCACAACCCTCGTCCCAACGGTGACAGATTAGATGTGTTCTACCGCACTTTCAATATCTTGGAATGCATCTGTTCACAAGCCATGACAGTAAGTTTTATACACTTCACAAAAAAAAAAAAAAAAAAATCGATAGCGAAATTTTTAGTTTATAATTTATTTGAAGTTAACAAATCAGAAATATATTTTCCCTATTAAGTTTTTAAGTTATATTTGACTACAATGTGACTTTTCGGGTCAGAATTACGGTTCCTATTGTGTTTTTAGAAATGGCCATCATTACCCTACTTTTTAAATGTTGTGGTAGTAATTATGAACATAAGTTTAAAAGTATTTAACTATTTTAGAAAAAGTAAAAGCATGTCGGAAGCTCTTAAATGCTTTACAAATTTACTTTTTAATGGGAATTACTTTGCCTAAAAATGTTTCCTTGCGTGCCAAATAACTTGAACACCGAACCATCAAATTCGAATTTATTGAAAATTTTGACTTGATATTTGTTTTCCGATTGTTACTACTTTAAAAATACTTAATGAAAGTTATTACATTACATTAGTTTACATTATGGAAGTTGCCTATCCTGAAGAATACATTGTAAGGGTTATGACTAATTTTTTGTGAAAGTTGCCTATCATGAAGAATGCATTTTAAGAGTTATTAGGACTAATTTTTTTCTGAAAGTTTATCATTTCTAGGTTTTCAAAAAATTCCGCTGGGCATAAGTACCCTACATGGTCCATCATTTATACTTATAAGAGGTATAAGAAGCGTAAAAGGAACAAGATACTGAACGAGCCAATAGACCTGTCCAACTTAGAAACATTATCATGCTTTAGGTTTCAGAGCTTTAGCCATGGGCGCTTTCAGCATAGGGCAAGGGGGGCATTCCCCCCCTGGATTTTTGTATGCAGTGTTTTCCCTTGCTTTTTTGCTCTTTCCAACATGGTAACGATACGTTAAAGTAGTCTTTTCCCCCTTGAGTAGTCTTTGAGTCTTTGCCCCCCCCTCCCCTGGAAAAAACTCTGCCGGCGCCCACGGCTTTAGCGCTTGTTTAATTTTCTTTTGTGTACTTTAAAAGACTTCTTAAAAAGTTCTGCTTTTAATGTTGCATAGTATTTTGATTCATTAATATTAAATTTGATTATTATTGTATATATAGTTTATATCTTTTTTAATGCAAAAGGAAATTTTAACACATTTATCCTAGGTTTCTACCATCCCACAAAATCCGCTTTTACTGAAATAACACCTTGGTTAAAAAAATCCATAAGTAATTTTTAAAAATCCCCTCGCCCCAGAAAAAAAAGTCCCGCCAAAACACGCAAAGTGAAGCAGCATCCGGCTTGGCCAGTGCTTGGGAGGGTGTACTCCTTTCTCTGCTGGACTGCTGTGAGGCCGTGTACGCTAATGGGAGCTGGTTCACGTAAAATCCATCGTGGCTCCATGTCCTTCATATTCAAACGATATCTCTGGGAGTGCCGATTCCCTCATTTGGAATAGGCTTAAAATTAGGGGCCAACAGGCAGAAGTCTACACCCCTCGGGGGCAATGGCACCTATTTCCATAGATAATGCAATTGTCTATCCATGGACATGAGAACAACAATAACCTCATTTCTTTAAATATGTTTATTTTGAGAAAGATATTATGTCTTCAATGTCACCCATCGCAGAATAAATAGTTATAATCATAAATGTAAAAAAAATATCAGAAGTTTATGGAATGAAATTACGCTTTACGCAACAATGTATATCATATTCATTCTCCAAGCAACACGCAAGACATTTCAAAATTCAGTTTTACTCTCTCGAACTAAAGTTTAGAAAATTCAGGCCTTTAAAAGTATAACTCTTCAGTATTTCCCCTGAATGTGTTCCGCAATCTTTAATCAAAGACTTCTCACACTGGTCAATAGCGTTCACATTTGAGCAAGTTCCTCTTTTTTTTCCCTATCCCTTACAGATTTAAAGACTCATTTATTAAAAAAAAGTTCAATCGATTATAATTAGCTAATTCTGCTTCAGTGTCATTATTTCTCTGCAAAAGAGACCGAGACAAAGGGCCTGAATTTTTCTCTAGCGGCGTTTTTAATTATTCTTGCTGAGACAATTAAATTTTCTCCGCTAATGAAAGGATATGCATCTGCAAATAATAGTTTCCGCTGAATGTAAAATTAAGAATAATTTTCTGTTAAAAAACACTGGGTAAGGAAAATCTCATGGCTGGTTTAGTTTTTTAAATAAAGTATGTTAATTAAAATTAATGAGAATTAATGCTGAATTACGAAACGGAAATTTTAGTTATGATAAATAATCACTTTATTTGGCAGATATATATGTTTATGCGAGTGGGTAGGGAAAAAGCAAGAAAAATTAAATTGCAATTTAAATAATGCTTCGCAGCTTATGATTTTAAAAGTCACTTATGGCTATTTATAACTTGTATATGTAAAAAATAATGTAAACCGAAAAGCATTTAAAAATTTTTCTTTAAAAAAAAATCTGAATGTTATATTTTAGAAACACGGCAATATAAACAATAAATAAATAAATAAAAATACAATTTAACAAATAAATAAATATAACAATAACAATAAATAAATAAATAAATAAATATAAAAATAAATACAAAAATAATTACTATACAATACAAAAATATATACTAAAATAAAATTTAGATGGCTTTTAGCCATCTAAATTTAGAGTCTCTATTAAAAAAAAAAAAAAAAAAAAGATGGGGACACACATTTTGTAATAATATATTATAAACACACACATAACGCAAATACCGGTTCGAAATTAAGCGACCCTATTTTAAAGTTGCCTAGAGGTGAAACTATTTAGAAAAGCTATAAATTTTCTGTAGGACATAATGAAGGTAAGGGAATCTGTTTGAGGGAAAAAAAGTTCAAATATTCGCCACCAGGGGGAGTTCGATGGCCTGCCCGGTTCCCAGACCTCAATCCATGCAACTTTTGACTTTTGGGGAGTTTGAAACATTTGGTAAGTCGTGCTAATACAAGAACTTTGATCTTAAAAACATGTTTATAAACATGTTAAGACATGTTCAACATGTTCGTAACATTTCCTGGAGCACAATGCGGTCAGCTGTGGAACATGCTCTCTTATACGATTCCAGGTGGTAGTTGACAATGATGGCCGTCATGGTGAACATGTTTTGTTGTAATGATATTTGTAAATCATAAATGTATGCTAAATGTGTAATTCATTAAAACACGCACCCTGGTGGCAAAAATTTGAACTAATTTTTTTATTCCCTCAAAAAAGTTCCCATACCTTCATTATGTCCTGCACATAATTCCATAACTATCTCGACAATAGTTTCTTCTGCAGACAACTCTAAAAATAGGGTCGTTTAATTTCGGGACTTCAGAAAACCTTTTTACATAAAACAGTCTTCGATTTAAAAAGGAAGAATCAAGAAACAAAGAAATTAAAAATTAAAGCATGAATGCGGGCATTGTTAGTTTGTGTAGTTATGGCAATGCTACGCATGGGCTATCTGCCTAGAATGGGGGTGCCTTGGTCGGAGGACTTTCTGAGGGGTTCTAAGGCGTTTTCACGTTACATCTGGAGAAAACTGACCAAAAATCCAGACCGTTATTTCTACAGCCGCACGCATGTTCACAATATCTACCCGTTTCGGCATCAGCAACTCTCTGATTGGACAATGAAAATAAGTCATAACGTACAGGGTTACTATTCCCTGGCGGTATTTTTTCCTGATTTCCGTCCGTAGTACGTAGTACGTAGTAGAGAGTTATTTTATTGTTCTCAATTTTGATTTGAAGATCATCATATTATCTACGGTAGGAATATGGATTTCGATAAGCTCCCTGATAGTTACGACTATAAGCTGATAAAATCTCAAGAAAATGAATTTTCTTTTCAACTTTCAAAGATTGTTTAATTTGTTTATTGTTTTAGGTAATAGTAAATATTAAGCTATTTCACAATTTCACAAAAAATAAGTCAAAAAATCGGAAAAGAATGTACAGAACTATCTAAATTTAAATTTTCATATTAATAGCTATCATGGTTATGCTTAGGGCAGTATTATTTGGAGCCACAAAAATTATCAAACATGCTGAGAAAACTATTCAGAATTAGGCATCTGTGGTTACCATAAGCGGTACGAAAAAAGAATACATTAAGAAAAAATTCTTGATAATTTTCAAAAAGTTACACTTTTTAAATTTGTATACGACCCCCGCCCCCAACAAAAAATTTCTGAATTAGTAAAATGTGCCCATACACTAATGAAGTGATGGACAAAATGTGAAAATTTTATCCTAAAATGTGTCAGATGTGAAGATAAATATATGCTCACTTAAACCACTTTTCAATGCCTCTAAAATGGAAAAAATTTGCATTTCTGGGGCGTTACAGAAATTACGAAAGAACATCAGGTTTATTGCTAGCATGCAAAAAGCCTTTGTTTAAATATCTCGTTTTGAGACGTTTTATGATGAAAGGCTGAAATTTTGTCCATACTACATTAGTATTGGAGGGCACATTTTGCTAATCAAGATTTTTTTGAACGACGTAGTATACGAATTTAAGATGTGTAACTTTTTAAAAATTAAGGAGAAAAACATTTTATTTCCTTATTTTTAACATTTTTTTTCACTTTAAATTGCTCATTTATCTCTTATAAAAAAAGAATTAAAGTCGGTTCCCACCTTTTTTGATCACTGTATGTTACAGGATTTTTAAATTAGAAATTTTAAAAATATATAAGAACTGTTAAATAACTATAAAACGTACTATTTATTGTGAATGAATACTATGCTTAAAAATAACACATTGTAATGTGGAAATAACACTGTCAAACTCTGTTATAACGAGGATGAAGGGTCAAGGACACTTTGCTCGTTAAATCGAAGTGCTCGTAATAACCGGGTTTACAGTAAACTCCGATCTTTCAACAATAAGCCAACCATTTAATTTAAACTCCATCATTAAAGCTGTGCTCTCAATAAGTAACCGAGTTCAATTACATAGACGTGTAATCGCAAATGCATTGATAATTAAAAAAAAAATGAAAGGAAAAAAACTTTTCGTTTTTAAAATTATTTGGCGCTCTCACACAATTGATTAATTGCCAAGTGTGGTAATCCCGTCAACTCTGTTCTCTTGTCCAATCAGAGAGTTGCTGATGCGGAAACGGGTAGATATTGTGAACATGCCAGCCGCACAGTAGGCCAGGCCAGAAGGCTGGAACTTCACACTTCAGCCGTCTGTCATTTTGAGTGTCTCATCCACTCGGCCAAATGAATGCAGTCATTAAAAAATGTAAACTGAGCAAAATTTTTACGATCAAGTATAAATAAAGCCATTTTATTTACATTTAAATTCCCTTTTTACTGCCATAACAGAACGAACAGAAATTTATTAAAGAGAAAAGGCTTCATTAAGGTGATGAAATTTCCGGAGAATTTGCAAAGGCAGATTATAGATCTGATTTAGGATTTTAATAAACATCTTTCTATAGTGTTAGTAAATAACTGAAAATTTAGTAAGGGATACTTTAAACTAATTATTAGACAATGATTTTAGAATCAGATTAATATTGTGTAAATTTTTACTGTGTGTATATTGCTTAGCCAATCTTCTTACTCATCATTGGGAACCCCCCCCCCATGACCGTGTGGATAAAGACATTGAACATCGCAGATGGCTGAAATGTGAAGGTCCCATGTTTGGGCCCATCGTGCTTCCATCGATTGAACGGTCTGGAGTTTTGGACAGTTTTCTCCAGCTGTAACGTGATTACGAATGAAAACCCTTTAAAATGTCCAAAGCCCAAGGCACTCCCGATCCTATGCAGATACTCTGTGCAGTAAAACCTTAATAGACAATACAATTCGATAAAATACTTGTCATTGATTTAAGAAAACACATACTGCTGATTGTACTATCTATTTCCTGACATAGAGACCTACTATTCGATAATGATTCCACTCCGAATTGGGGCTTTATGCTGAGATGGGTATTTTTCAAAGGTCAGCTTTAGGCACGTTACCTTTTGCGGGATTCTTACTAATGTGAATCTCCTCCCTTCTATTTTTTCAAATGAAAATATACCTGATATATGTGTGATTGTATGGAAGTCTCCACACACAAAAATCAGATACAGTTACGTGTTTTACTCAAGAATATTAAAAAAAAAATACTTTTCGCGTTTTGATTCTATAAATCAGGAGGGTCAAGTCCTTAAAGTTTTAATTCCCACTTAATTGTATTGATATACCTTCGATCCGAAATATTAGTGACGAATTTTCCCCAGTTGAGTAAAATATGCCCTTTTAATGCCCAGAGAATTCTTTCTTTAATTTACATTGAAAAAACTTTACCAGGCATTTATAACTATTCAGATTAAGTTATCAATAGCATTTTATTTGAAATGTTTGAATTATTTTCCTGATCAAATGTGTTGAACTAATAGTCCAATTGAAGAAAATTTTTGAAAAAGGCAGAGTATAGATCTGATTTAGGATTTTAATGAACATCTTTCTATAGTGTTAGTAAATAACTGAAAATTTAGTAAGGGATACTTTAAACTAATTATTAGACAGTGATTTTAGAATCAGATTAATATTGTAGCTAAAATGATGTTCAAAAGCCGATAGTTGGACTACTATCATTTACAATTTTATTGGTGTTGCTCATTGTATAGATATGTGCTCATTGATTAATTTGTATAAAAATTACAATTTTACCTTTTATATACATAAAAATTTCCTTTAGGCTTTACTTTCAACTTAATTCTGCTGGTAAAAATTTCTTTCCGTATCACCAAATGATAGAGTCAATCCACGAATAAAAACTTTACCTTCTAATTAATTTATTACAGATTGTTCGACGAGAGAGAAGTATATTCTGATTGCAATTAGCGTCTCCATTTTCATTTTCATCAATTTTTATATCTCATTAAATTTCCCCTTCTCATCTACATGCTCAAAAAATTCTCTTTGGAGAAATTACGCATTGAAATGCTTCTTTATTAATATTATTGCTTCGTTAATTATATTTTTAACTTGACGAGCTATAATTTTCTCCAGAGAGCAATAAATTTAAAATAATCTTCCTTCACAGAATTTCCATTGAAAAAGAATTACTCTAGAGTAAAAGAAAACTGAGCACCGACAGAATTGACTATTATTTCGACAATTACTTCTGCTAGTAATTCTTGCTCTTTTGAGAGCTAATTTTAGAAATGACAATATTTAATTGAAAAAATATGTGCTTTTTGGTACAAAATAATTGTAAGTGGATTCATCCACGTGAAATTGGAACGCTTCGTGTTCATTTATTTTGCAATGAATTTAAGCATTCAAATATTATTATCGAAGTAGTTTTCTAAATGAAAAAGTACCCAAAAAATATTTATTTATATAGCAATCACAGAAATGCTTTGATTTAAATAAATTTCATCTGATAAATTAAAAAAAAATATAAATGATTAAAGATGAGCTATTTTAACGTGATTTTTAAGTTAATGGAATGTCTGGTGTTTCGCATTCTCTAGTAATATTTGTGTTCTTTCAAAAACTATTGATGACTGATCATCCAGAACAAAAACACTATATTTTTACACAACTCTTATTACTAGCATGATAAAAAGGATAACTGAGAAAAGCATTTTGGTCACAAGTTTAAGGACTCAAAATTCCTTACATTCTCATTTCTTTGTGTTTATAACATGCAAGATTTAAGCAATTTTAGACAATTTTCTAAGATACTAGATGACGTACCCGTTCTTCGTACGGGAAGCTGCAAATATATTTCTAACGCTCGTACTTTTTACGAGTTCATATTAAAAGCGTATCATAATCTATTTGTTCTACTTACTTCATTACCTTGGAAAATGCATCGCAATCCATGCGTGGGTTAATGAAGCCTTCTTTGATTCATTATATTGGAAAGAGGATCATTATCTACAAGTGGGCCGTATTTGTCTTTATTATATTGGAAAATGCATCATAATCCATGTATAGGTTTTATTTGTCTTCCTTGCTACATTATACTGAAAAGCGCTTTATTCTCCATGCGTCAGTCCTATTTGTCTTTATTTTGCTTCATTAGGCTGAAAAACGTACAATAATATATGTGTTGTGTCACAATTTTTCTACCTTTTTAAATATGTTGGAAAGCGAATCATAATCTATGGATGACTTTATTTGTCTTCCTTGTTCCATTAAATTGGAAAGTTTATCATGATCCATGAGTGTGCGTATCTGTCTTAGAAAGTACATCATAACCAATTTGTCTCTCTTGTTGCAGAAACCACGGATCAAACTTAAGGATGGGAATCTCCATAGTAAAAAAAATGATCTTAAAATGTCCGACACTAGAGGACTCTGATCCACGCAGGGGGAGAACACAAGTGCGCATGTGTGGCAGTATTTTATCATCTGCGATTGCCGAAAGGCGATCTTCTCGCAGAAGAATAATTCATATGTGTATCAATAAAAATCACACTCGATACATTTAATTTTTGTCTCTTAAAATGAATAATCAATTTCATATTCTGTTTCTAACATTACTACAATTGTCGTAGTAATCCATTGTTGCCACTTCAGTTTTTTCAATTCAACAATCAAATTAAATATAATTCCTTTCTACAGCTCTTGAACTGGTCTTGTACTCAGGCATCGAAAATACTCGAACATGAAACTGATCGAACATTAATTTGCTGACGTTTTTAAAATACCCAGAATTTTCATTCAGTTCTAGATAGTTTGCATTTTATTTTCTTCGTGCATGCAGCATAATTTTCACTACTGTTATTATTTGCGCAAAGCTGGCAGATCATCTGGGAGCGCTTGCGACGAATAGCAAAATTCTGCACAACTCTTTGAAGGTGAGCGGATCAAAGTAGGGGGTCTTTGAAGGGGTGGTTAAGAAAGTAGAGGAACACTTCAACACTTTCTCCAAAGTGATTGTTGACCATAGATTCAGAAATATCTAGATAAAGCATTCAATGTTCCTAATCGTGCATTTTTGTAGGCCAAAAACATGCCCTATTTTTGTCGCTTGCATAGCTGCCGTCGATGGGAAATGGAACATCAATGACAGTATTTCATAAAAATAAACCAATTCGTGGTAAAATATTTAGATAAGAGAACTTTTTTCCATGCAGCTTGTCCCAAGACAATTGAAAAATCCGTTATTATTTAAGTAACTGCCGTTAGTATGGGCACCTTTTGGAGGCATCAAGTTTTCCCTCGTTATGCTCAATCTAGTGATTCCTATATCTATGTTATTAATAGGTAAGTGAGAACGGTGTTTTTGATCCCATATTGCCATGTGATTCTGATTCCATACTACACTGCTAAAAAAGTCTGTCAAATTTACATTAAAAAAAAAAAAACTGTCAGCCAGGACGCCAGTTTATTTTCGTTTTTTTTTTTACAGAAGTCTTCCGTAAATTTTACAGATTCTCTGTTTGTTTTTACAGAAATCTGGTTATTTTACAGAAATACGGAAGATTTCTGTAAAATATATGGACATAAACTAGCTTCCTGGATAACAGTTTTTTTCTGCCAGTTTAACAGACATTTTTTTGCAGTGTATATGCGTCGTATCGCCCCTTATGTTTTGTACCATTAGTTTAGGAACACCCGATGCATACACAGTTTCTGTAGAAATCTGTACACTAGCTTAGGAAATGGAAATCGCCATGTAATCTGATAACAAAAGCTGACGTCTGAAATTTCCATCCCTTAACTTGGTCATAAAAAATCCTGTGTTTCACAAACAGAGCAGACCTAAGAGGGTTTCCTTTTAGAAGTCAACGAATAATTTGCATGCAACTTTGTGTAAGAGCCTCGGCGCTTGCATTTCTCAGCATACGATGTCCGAAATGCATGCAACAATGTAAAATGCATGATCATGCATATTACATTGATTTTCGGTCGTATATATCATAACCGTTTGGTGTAGGTTTTGCATTTCAAAAACATTTTCCTCTTAAATATATACGCAAGAGGCTCCATATTTCTTCGTAAAATGCAAAACATTCTGAAGACAAATATCGTTTTACGTATAGTTAAAGAAAAGTCGTTTATTTTTTATCTTATCTATATCTTTATTTGAAAATAAATTTGTAACTTACTTCATTCGTAAATTACTTAACTCTTGCTATGCACTGCGCTAAATGTTTAGGGTTACTATCAAAGAAATGTAGTCTAATGTGGAAAAAAAATTACTTTGAAATTCTTTTTATTGGTTTTTGATTTAATTTTTTATAATAATTCCTCACTTTTCTAATTAGGAAGTTTTCTTTAAAATTATATTTTTGGCGTTTAATGTTCTCCGTTTTAATACTTTCTAACAAAAGGTTAAAAACGTTTATTATTTCAGTTACGTAACAGTGGATTATCTTGTACGTGCGATGAGAGAAAAAAATATCTTAATGAGATTCTTTTGAATTTCCGCTGTGTAGTTATGTATGTAAAGAAAAACTATTTAACATGTTTTGTAATCGATGTATTTGGAATGGTTTAATTTTTTCAAAATTTCTTGTATACAATTTTCAGAAAGCTTCAGTTTTCGATCCGACTTAAATACATTACGGAACATATTTCCATATTGTATAAAGGATTTTGAGGTTTTCATAAACCTAAGTCAATATAGTATCAATTATCTGTTTAACTATTTTTTAATAGATAAGATGCATGTCTTAGAATATTATTTTACTGGAGCTTCCATTACGGCCTCTAAACAAAGATTGGAATGCATTTAACTTCCGTACGACATTCTTTAGGTTTGCGAGTTCATTTTGCCACGAGCTCTTCACAAATTGCATTTTCCTGATTAATTCACTATATTTTTAACTCATACTACTAGATGTAGATTTTTGGAATTTACTACACTCGTAGATCCATTGTCTAATTCAAACATTATTTTTATGATGGTCAAAGTTGTTAGATTTTCTGCTTATTTAAAAAAAATTTACATGAAGATTTGATTTCAAACTTTGTTTTACAGTTATATAAGACACATGTTCACTCGTCTGCTCTGTAACTTTATGAGTAGACTTGTATCTTTTTGCTATTAAAAGCTTGGAAATTTTCCTATTACCACCAGCTGGTTTTTTTTACTTTTACTTATTAGCCATTAACTTTTTAAGGAAAACATTGTAGATAGAAATTTATAACAATACAGAATCTCTAATGAAGATTTTTCACGTCTACGAGCTAGGTAATTTAAAACTCCAAAGAATAAAAAATTACTTAGTTTTTATTTCTCTATTTCCTTTAAACTAAACAAGATGCTTTAGCTTACTGTTAACCTCCAAAGTTAAAAAACACCAAATGCATTATAGAAAACAAAAGTGGTGTTTATGGAGATAAAACCAACATAATTTTGGGGGCTTCGAATCAGTCAGTGATAAGTCTGATTTTACAGAAGTTATTTGCTGTATCCCAAAAGAAATTATGATGTTATATTTTAATATTAAAATATAGGGAAACTTTCCTTACCTGCTTGTATGACTAAGAAGATAATTGACTTTCACTGAAAAACATATTTTTGTTATTACTGTTAAAACTAATATAATCACCGAAAGAAAAACTTAAATACGACTTTTTCTGTATTAGCTGGAGGACAGTTTTTTTTAAAGATTTTTATCAACACGAATAAGATACTTTTCACATCAATTTCTTAACTGTGCTCCACATTTGACATCTTAATAAACTTTTTTTTTTGTATTTTTTACTAAACAAAGAGAAATTTAAAATTAAGCGAAATGTTTTGGAAAAAAATTGGAAAAAGATGATACAAAGAACATATTAGTCTGCAAAAATAAATTTCTTAATTTTAAAATTAACTCCATTTTAAAATGACTCTTTTTAAGAAGCAATCATTCAATGTCGGGAAAGATTATTTTTATTTATGAAGCCGGTATATATATGATAGAATTTTTCCAAAGAAAGCTCTTTTCGTAATTAGCGTCTTCATATTTAAAGTCAATAAAGGGGCTCGTCTTTAATTATTGGGAACTTTAAATGGGAAAAGCACTTCGTTACGAAAGAAGCAATCAAATCCACATTTCTGAAACGTTTTGGCTTTATTTTATGAAATAATGATAGAATAAAAAAAAAAAAACTAAATGAAAATGGCGAGAGAGGTTGGAATGCTGGCTTCTCGAGAAAATAACTTATAATACTTTTCTTAATCATGCCAGTAATTAAAAAAGGGCAGTGAAAGATATTTGTTTGAGGAAAGATGCGTTTAATTCCTTACCGTACAAGATAAAAGTTTCGTTTTGTAGTGGTTGATGGAATGACGATTGGGTACCATAAATGTAAGACGGAAATTAAATAAAGCATGAGTCAAATGGACATGAAATGCATATTAACATTTTAACGTGCGGTGTCCTTGCCATGAAGACACAATTCCGACATTTTGACGAAAATTAATTATGATTTCAATAAAATACTTAAGAACAGATGTCTCCAACCTACGGGCACGGACCGGTACCGGTCCGTGGATCAAATAGTACTGGACCGCCCAAGGAACATTAAATTATTTCAATTTTATTTATTGCGGTGCATTTTGTCGGGTTTTTGAGCTAATTTATGCCTTTGTATCAAAAGAAATATTGTAAATATTTTAAATTAAAATTTATTATTTGTTATACATTTGTTATTGAGCTTACATGATTAAAGATTTATAATTTTTTCAAGATTAGATAGCAAATGAAAACGAACTTTTACCTGACTCAGTAAAACGCAGCAGAAGAATCTTAAATTTTGATATATATATATATATATATATATATATATATATATATATATATATATATATATATATATATATATATATGCATATATATATATAGGGTGTCCCAAAAAGGTAGTAACGGATTTTAATTCTTTGTGTATTAGAGATAATTGGTCTGTGTAAATTGAAAAAATGTTCAAAATAGGGTCGGAAATAACTGTTAAGAAAAAATTCCTCTCATTAATTTTCAAAAAGTTACGCTTTTTAAAGTTTTATACGACCTCCCGTACAAAAAAATTCCAATTAGTAAAATATGCCCCATATACCAATAAGGTTTCCTACTAAATTTGAGAATTATATCGTAAGATGTCTCAGAAATATCTTTAAACAAATCTGATCGGGACTATAAATGCTTTTGATTATAAACGTTTATTGGTTTTAGTAATATATATATATATATATATATATATATATATATATATATATATATATTCGTGATTTCTGTACGACCCCTGTTTTGCGATCCATCGACGTGATTTTTTCCTTTCGAGAGCCCTTGAAAAGTGGTTTAAGTCAGCGGTATATTTATCTTCATATCTCTGTCACTTTTAAAAGGTATAGTTCTCAAATTTTGTATGTTACCTCATGAGTGTATGGGGCACATTTTATTAACTGTGAATTGCTTTCTACGGAGGTAGTATACAAATTTAAAAAGTGTAACTTTTTGTGAATTAACAAGACTATTTTTTTCTTAACGGAATCTTTTTTCCCATCTTATTTTCAACATTTTATCAATTCACACTGCCCACTTATCTCTAATAGATAAAGAATTAAAGCCCTTTACCACCTTTTTGGGACATAGTGCACACACACACACACACATATATATTGATTAATATAGATATATATAACTATCTAGAAACACGACTCTTTCTTTTAAAAAGAAAAAAACACATTTATTTATATCATTTATAAATAAGCACAAACATTTACAACTCTACAATAAAACAATTCAAATTTGAACTGGAAGAAAAAGGTTACAGAACCGAAAAGAATTCTGGGATGAGTAGATCGGGTACGGTTTCTCTGCATAGTTTTTATCAGCAAATATGCATGAATACATACAACATTTTCCTCACGAAAACGGATAGCAAAACAGCTTTGTGAAAAGTGCCTTACTTCAATAATGTTACTTCTAATAATATCAATTGCTCTCACTAATTTAAGTGTATAGATATGTTGCTCCTAACTTTTTTTTTGATACGGCACTAGGTTATTTTTTGTTCGTTTTGTTCTTACTCATAAATAATGTGGTTTTTGTTTTTGAGAAGTTTCCCCGAAAAATTAGGATTAAAAAGGCATTTGAGAAATCGTGCTCACATTCAAAAATAAAATTCCTTTGCATTTTGAGAGGAAAGAAATGAACGGATAGGTAAAATTCCTTTCCTTGTGGCATTTATCTTGTGTCTTTCCATTGGACATTGGGAAGACATTGACCGATCGCTTAGTCAACTGGATTGAGTTAAGGTATTCATGTGAAAAAGACGCCGTTTTTTTAAACAGTAATTTTTTTATTGCTAATCTTAATACACACAATTTTTTTTTAAAAAAGTCTTCCCAAAAATTCTTATTTTTCACCAGTTAAGTGTTTTATCACTTACTTTCAAGTTCAGAATCCTAAGTATTGATGGTGTGCATATTTGTACGTTTTAGGAAAAAAGTATGCATGAATATTCGTGTAAAACATATCGTTTTTTTAATTGAATAATACAACAATTTTACTGTATGGCTGGATTTCAAGCAGTTAAAAAGCTGTTATTTATACTGATTAAATATAAATTGCATAGATATATACACTCATGTCCATAAATTAAGGATAATTCAGAATCACACAGAAATTGATCTCTAAAATAAAAATTTCACCTGTGGAATGATCACACACATCTTGAAGAAGAATATGCAAATTACAGGAAACCACCAGATGGCGTGGATGGTACGTCACAATGACGAGAGTGTAAGAGAGGGGTATATAAGGAATGGTGGCAAAGAAGTAAAATTGTTCACAAGCGCTGTGAAAGCCTTTCAGTGCAAAAACCGCATAGTTATGGCACAAAGGAGGCATTTGGATGATGTTTTACGTGGCAGAATTATCGGACGACTGGAATGTGGACGTACCCAGCTGGAAGTATCCGAGGAACTTGGAATCGCCCAGAGTGTCATCTCCAGGCTTTGGCAACGATTCCAAGATGATGGTAATGTGAGTAGACGTTACAGCACAGGTCGCCCCCGAGTTACAACGCCGAATGAGGACCGCTATTTGGCAGTTACTGCCAAAAGAAACAGACGGAGTACAGCACCAGACCTGTCTCGTCAGCTCTCTTCAGCTACCGGTACGACAGTTTCAAGGCAGACCGTGTACAGACGCTTAGGACACATTGGTCTATATGCTCGTAGGCCTGTCAGATGTGTTCCACTTACCGCAACTCACTGTCGCCTACGATTAACCGGGAGTTGAGAGCATGCATTGTGGACACCGCAACAGTGGTCTTGTGTGATGTTTTCCGACGAGTCCAGGTTTAGTCTGGAGTCTGATTCTCGCCGGACATTCATCTGGAGAGCGCCAGGTACCCGTTACCACCAAGAGAACACCATTGAAAGACACCGTTACGGTGGTGCAGGATGGCTCGTTTGGGGAGGAATTATTCTTGGTTCCAGAACTGACCTGCATGTTTAGAGTGTAACGATGACAGGCCACATCTATCGGGATGTCATTCTGGAACAACATGTACGTTTGTTTCGGGACGCCATAGGTGCTGAATTTGTGTTTATGGATGACAACGCCCGTCCTCACCGTGCAAACATTGTAGACGAATGCCTTCAATCGGAGGATATCACCCGTATGCATTGGCCAGCATACTCACCGGACTTGAATCCAATAGAGCATGTGTGGGATATGCTTGGCCGACGAATTGCAGCCCGTCAACCCCCTCCCACCTGTCTACCGGAACTTCGGAGTGCATTGCTTGATGAGTGGTGTAATATTCCCCAAGATCAGATTGATCATTTGATACTCAGCATGCCTAGGCGTTGTCAGGCCTGTATTGCATCGTCCGGGAGACATACTCCGTATTAACCATCCTACTAACCATGTTATACTGTTTTTTGTAAATAGATTCTTTTTTGAAATTTGGTCAAGGGAGTAAAACTTGCAATTTTTATTAATTATGTCAAACATATAGCATCTTTTTTGCTCTTTACTTTTTGTTTAATAAATAGACTTTACAAATAAGTCAAATTTGTTTTGCTTCTTTCTCTTTCTTTGCCTGAACTTCATTATCCTTAATTTATGGACATGAGTGTATTTCAAGAGTTCATTAACTTAATCGCGGCTTAATCAAAATCTTGGTTTTGGAATTTTTTCCTCTAAGCTTTTAAGGGCAGTGATAACTAAAAACTAAGCTAATTTCTATTTTCATTCAATTTACACGAGATTTTAAGATTTTTAAATTATAAATCACGAATTCCTTTATACTTTGTATAAAAACAATTTTTCATTTTAATAATAATAATAAATAACTTGCCGTAAAATTTTTGATGATGAAGTAACAAGCTTGGTCTTATTGACGTGAAATAACTTAACTGCTGGCAGCTTCAATATTAAAAGAAAATATATGTGCTCTTTTATCATTTTATCCTAGAAGTAAGAAAACAAGTAAGAGAGTGCAGAAAAGACCTGCAATGAAATAATATGAATAACAGCAACTATCATAAATAGCAATAAAGGTATTTAATTTTCAAGAAACACATTTAACCTTCAGAAATTATTGGTAATAATTATGATGATAAATGTATTATGCAATGTTTTTTTAATATTAAATAAAACAACACTAACACAGTCCTGAAAAATTCCAGTTTTTGAAAACTTTTAAAACTGATTCCTATGTATTTGGACTGATCAAGTGAAAAAATACTGAAAATTTTACATTATGGTAAAAGATTTTCACAAAACGAAGAGTTTTGTATCATACTTGTAAAATTTCGGCTGGAATTCTGAGCAACAAACAATATCATGTTTATTTTTTAGTGGGAAGTTTTATTCAGTTACTTTTTTATTACTACATAAATTAAAAAAAAATTATGACAATAAAATATTCCTTCCAGCATCTGTTCTCAGCAAATTGAAACGTGCGAAACCGTGCGAAATATTTGTGTATTTTATGATTTATAGAATAAACGGATGATCATTTTTGGTGAAATAGCGACTTGCCGTGATGCAGGAATTGCATTCTGATCTTGATTATTGTCTTAAAAATACCTATTAAAATTATTGTGCTGCTGAAGCGTCTGACAGATAAATACGAAATTTCATGGAACTTTCGTATGTAAACTGTAGACGAAATGTTGCTCAAGAAAGTTTTAAAAAATGTCCGCAAGTTGCCGTTTGAAGAAACAGCAAATTTATCGATGGTAATGGCTAATCCAAAGTTTGGAAACAATGTCATCGTTTATTCGATATTTCAACAATTTTTTGATCATTTTTTAATATTTTTTATCTAATTTATGTCCTAATTTGAGCTAAAATCAAAAGTTTTCCATGCAAGGGTCATTTTCAAAAGTTGGTGCCATTTTGAAATTTGAGAAACAAAAATAAAATTTCAAAAATTAAATAGTTTTTTTCCATAATATAAAACATACCTTGTGTCTGAACATTATTTGAGTATTATTCATGCATTTTTTATTTTATTTATTTTTTTAATTTTTTCCACTATCAGACTTGATGAAATTTACCATGTCTGTTACCGGACATTTTCTTTGAAATTTGTACACTTATGTTTAGCACAAAATAATGCAAAGTGATATATTACATATAGAGTCCTTTTGTCCATATAATAGTCTTTCCCATTTGAAAATGTTTTTCATGTTTTTTTATAAGTTTTTTTTCATGTCTGTTAGCAAGTTTTTCACGTCTTATTTATTACAGTAACAGAAATGACAAAAAACAAAAATTCATGAGTCTCAATATAATTCCACAAGAACATGAAAAGAGACATAGATTTAAACTAAAAAACTAATCTAAATTTATCAATTGAATTGACATATAATTAAGTATATTTTATGCAACTAATTACGGTAACAGACATGACATGAATGCTTTTTCAGTCGAATTCCGAGAAGTCTGTTTATATTTCTTTTTCGACCATGCTTTAAAGGTAAACGTATTATATTGCTATTCTCCAATTTCAATTTTCTTGTTAAAAAAGGTGAAAATAATGTATGATGGCATATGTCCGGACAGCTATATTTAACTTTCAAAAGTCTTGTATTTTACTTAAAATCTCAAAAAAAAGGAACCCAACCCATTTCCATAATGTACTTTAAACTCTATCTCACAACGTTAAAGCATGCCAGGGCAGAAAGTTTAGTTTTGGGACAGTAATTCTGCATAACACGTTTCTATTCACGTAGAATTCTATTTAAAAGTAAAGTTTAATCATAACCACCTTGTGTAATTGGAGTAGAAAATACACGTTCAATGGCTTTAAAAATTTATGATATGTCTCAATTGCTTAGTTTAATTTAATTTAATTATTACTTTTTTAATTTTTCTCAGAGGAAAATCCGTTTTTTATATTTATTTGTTGTTTTAAGACATATTCAATACGTTTTATGATGGAAAGAGTGAGATCTTGTGCATCTCCTCATTAGTGTATGGGCACGTGTCACTCGGAAATTTTCGTACAGGTTTCGAGTACAAAATTAAAAAGTGTTACCTTTTTCAAAGTTAACTAGAAGAGATTTTTCTTAACGCAGCATTTTCTTAACGCACACTGCAAAAAAATGTCTCTCAAATTTACAAAAAAAAAAAAAAAAAAAAAAGAGAGAGAGAGAACTGTCAGCCAGGATTCCAGTTTATTTCCGATTTTTTTTACAGAAGTCTTCTATAAAGTTTACAGATTCTCAGTTTATTTTATAGAAATTCTCTGTATAAGGAAAAAAATACGGAAGACTTCTGTAAAATATACGGAAATAAACTGGCTTCCTGGCTGACAGTTTTTTTCTGTCAGTTTAACAGACTTTCTTTTTACAGTGCATTTCATTAGTCCCGATTCACATATGTTAGAAATGTTCATAAAATTTATCGGTTTTAGTGAACCATGCCTTCGGTTATAGTGAATTTTAAAAATTAGGAATGGCAGAGGTGAACTTGTTTCATTCCTATGAAGAGAGTCTGTTTTGTGTTCGAGAAAGAGATTATCAAGCACCAGTTCTGAAATACAGGTGAACTGCCAGTGTCCAGGTTAGCATACTTATGCCATAGAAAAAAGGGGGACTAATATTTTTCGTTGCTGCAATGCATTCTGTTTTTTTAAAGCATTCACTGAGAAACGCAAGGTACTTTTGAAAGTGAACCAAAAGTGGAAATTTCGCTCTTGACCTTAGAGGTTTCATTTTCCATTCCCAATATGATATCACACGTTAAAAGAGACAGCACCTTTTTCCAACTGAATAGAATGTGCATTATTTCTATAAGTGCGATCAATTATGCTTGATTTATTAAAAAAAATTCAGTATTTGTATAAAACGCTATTTTCTAAGTTTTATTGTTCAAAATAGGGGAAACATCGGTTTTAGTGAACTTCGAATATAGTGAACGAAATTTGCCAGTCCTCAGAGATTCACTATAACGGGAGTTGATAGTAATTAAAAAATTTGCATTGGAATAAAGAACCCGCAATTCTTGCACCCAGGGCGTTTCAGTTTTATACGCGAGATCTTAAGAAGTGTGTATCTGTATTCCTTCGTAGCAACTCAACTCCACTCTCAAGATTCGCTCTGTATCGATCGATGTTCTGGGCCTGACCAACTAATTATTCGTTTTAATGGCCTTCCCGTATCATTAATTAGGAAAATTCATTTTCATCATCGCTGTTGATGAGTTTATCAGAATAAAAATTTAACATATTTCAGAATAGTGTTACTTCATTATTTTATTATCAGGCCCTTTTCACGTGTTACATTGTGTGTTACCTTCGAGGAATAATTCATCGGGAGGAAAACTGATAGTGTTTATCAACTTTTTTTGTTGTTGAAGTTTTCACCCATTTATGGGCCTCGAGTACTGCGCTGAAAGACACTTCCAGTGTATAATTCTCGCATTCGTCTTTTGTTTAATCGTCAGTTTATACGCAGAAACGAAAAGGGAAGTCGCGAAATATTTGAATACATCTGCATATAGTTGGATGTTAAATATCATTACTGAGATATATAAAGGACGAGTTTATAATTTTTCATTCCCGATTTAAAATTGTTATGCTTTTCTGAAGCATATGAGAGCAGTTGTTATTGGATATAAATAACGCTCTTTTCTAAGCTTTTCTTTTACTCGCTCTGTCTTTGGGTGCAAGTTTGGGATACGTTTCTCAGATTTTCAAGCAGATTGAGACGTAGTGATCGAGCGGTAAATCTTCGAGGATTCTCCGGAATTTAAATTTCAAACGGTCAGTAAAGAGGAACAAAACATTACTACCAGAAGATTTATTGTAAAAGATGCATAAAAAGGAACAAAACATTATTACTAGAAAGGTTTATTACAAAAGATTCATAAAAAGGAACAAAACATAAATTACCAGAAATATTTATTGCAAAAGATTTATAAAAAGGAACAAAAAATTATTACCAGGAAGATTTATTGCAAAGGATTCATGAAAAGGAACAAAACATTACCAGAAAGAATTATTGCAGGAGGTTCATGAAAAGGTACAGAATATTACCAGAAAGATTTATTGCAAAAGATTCATAAAAAGGAATAAAACATTAATACCAGACAGATTTATTGCAAAAGATTCATAAAAAGGAACAAAACACTATTACCAGAAAGATTTACTGCAAAAGATTCATAAAAAGGAACAATACACTATTACCGGAAACATTTACTGCAAAAGATTCATAAAAAAGAACAAAAAATTATTACCAAAAAATATTTACTGATTTACTGGAAAAGATTCGGCAACATTTCAGCAACTTCTCAATATAAGAATTCCCGGGATTGTAACACTTGTTATACCGTGGGATAAGTTTTTGTAGTCCATTGTCATAGAAGTCTGTCACCTGAGATTGGGTGGACGGTGATATGTGGGCACCCCCCACAAATCTCACTGGGAGGTGTTCGACGACCCACCTGGTAGTACCAATCTTGCTCCCAACAACTTGTATCTACAGAAATTTCTTTTCGGGCATCACTTTCCCACAGACGAAGACTGCAAACAACTGTGACACTCTGGCTCCATTCTCAGGCAACAGACTTCTACGCCACTCTACTACAAAAACTTATCTTACGGTATGACAAATGTTACTATCCCGGTGATTCATATCTTGAAACGTGGCTGAAATATTGCTGTATCATTTTCAATAAATCTTTTCAGGTAATAGTGTTTTGTTCTTTTTCATTGACCGTAGGAAACTTACTTTCCGGATAACCCCTCGTAAAATTATAAAAGTCAATTAAATTTAGTTAAATTAAAGAATTTAAAAGGGAGGGAAGGGGAAAACTATTTTAGGGTTCATAATCGAGTTTGAGAAAAGCAGAATTCGAGGAAAAATCAAGTTTTCGGGAAATTTGTGAGAATTAAGCCTTGCCACTCAAACAGTTTGCCCAGGACCTGAGCAGTTTATTCAAACTATGCCCACAGGACTACAATCCGTAAACTTAGAAGTTTTATTTAAATAACGATTTTTATTTAGCAGAACTTTGCAGGAATCTGCATAATTGGTGAGGCTGCTTGAAGATAAACCTTAGTAAGCGCCAGATCCGTAGGACTTCAATTAAATCAATGGGAAATTGGATATACAATGATGAAATTATGAAGAATTGCTTGAACAATTTTTTTTTTCAGGAGACGATCACACCCGAAATGTGTTGCTTGTGTCCAGTTCATTCCGTTGTTTTACCGTTGGTTGCGGTCGTTGCAGAAATACCCGCTTCACACAAAATAGGTTATCTGAAATGGCAATAGGGATTTAAGTGACTGCAATTTTAATTCATAATCTTTCAAGTATTTAATAAGCAATAAACTAGTTCGAAACAGTAACAAGATTTCTTCTGTTACAAAGGTACAAATTAGTACAAATCCTAAACTCGAGAGGAATGAGCCGCAGTGTATAAAATGGATATAATGTTCCTTGGACTGTCCGGTACCTTTTGATCCACGGACTGAGGCTGGTCGCGCCATTCCAAACGGTACAAACTGCAACGGTTTGGAGCTTTTGGCGCATACCCACTTGGCGAGTATCAGAAAGATTGACGAGAGTCAGCCATTTTCGCGTTTGTGCGGCCCTGGTCGTCTGAGTTGGTAGGTAAGAATAATCTTTGTCGTACTTGTTTAAATTTTGAATAATTTAGTACTGTGCACTCTTTAATAATATGCGTAGTATTTATATATTTGCGATCTTACAATATAAATCTTCAATATTTTAAATATTCTGATGTCAGTAACATGTTTACTTTTTTTACATGAAGTTTTAAGCCTAAGCTCTATACACATGCATCAGTAAGTTGTGCCAGTTGCTTATTTTATCTTTTCGTTATTACTTTGTCTCCTGGAATTTTTTTTAATACTATTTTTATAGTTACGAAACTTTTTCCTAAAAAATGTATATCCGTGCCTTTTGATTTGCTCTAATACAAGCAGATTAATGGAGTAATCAGACGTTAAGCGCATCTTCTCCAGTGTTATAGATTTTGCTTCGAGTATTTATACAAAATAATAGATTCATGCTCTTGTCGTTATTTTTTATATAAATTGAATTGTGATTTATTCATTGCCAATTTAAATTCTCATTTCAGATCAGTAGCATTTAATCGGCCAGCTGGTGTGTGTTTCGTGGCTTGAATTTTTAATTTAAGTCACTTAACACACGCTTGCTAGCTAATTTTCAAGCGTCTAGATCAAATGGGCTAGTAACAGAAACATCGAAGCGAAGTAAAGTCAGCCATTTTCATGTTTCATCGTTTTTATCGGTAAGTAAGATTACTTTGTCGTATTTGTTTAAGCTTTATATAAATTAATACTTCGTAATCTTGAATAATATACGTAGTACTTATATATTTGTGATCTTGCAGTATAATCTTCAATAGTTTATATATTCCAATGTTCGTAATACGTTTAATTACGTGGAATTCCACGTTTACGTACGGTATTCCACGTTTTCTTACGTGGAATTTTAAGCCTAAGCTCTATACACAATAGCTTATGTGTTCTAATGTTTGAGATGTTTATTTATTTTTCTTACAAAAAGTTTTAAGCCTAAGCTCAATGCTCTATATTCTCTGAGCAGGTATTTATTACCAATTGAAGTAAATAGGATTTCTGTATAAACTGTAAAATTTATTAAGTGTTAAAATTTATTATGTGTTAATTAACTTATCATTTGATATTCAGGTCTTTCTTTTGATCTATACTATTTTAGGTAATTTGTATTTTTGAAAATTAAAATGTGTACATTTTTTTTCTGTAATATCACTAAATGTTGGATTATATAGATTTTCACTATAACGGTAACCGTGAAAACCCCATCTCGAGCGCATACCTGACATTTAATCTTGATTGGTTGAACGGAACGTGGCCAGAGGTCCACATATAAGGGAAATTTTTTATGATCACCCTGTATTTTTAATATATGTTGCTCTTAATACACGCTTTTTTGTGAGTGTTTCATAAAGTAAAAGTTACTGAATTATTGTTTGAAACAGATACATAGTCAGTTTAGGCACTCATCGGGGAAGTTTTTTTATGACCACCCTGTATTTTTAATGTAAGTTGATCATAACCAGCTTTTAATAAAGTAATGGATATGTACCAAATATTTGCCAACACAGAACTGAGCATCTTTAAATATTCAGTCCTTGAATCAAAATGCTAGGACTAAATATTCAAAGATACCATGTTAAAAAAAGAAGGTCTGAAATAATCTAACATTAGATCGAGAGCCACGGGGTAGGCCAAGGACCTTTACATTTAGGCGAAATTTAGTGACAATCTTCAAAAAGAAAAATCTGTACATCACTAATATTTTGATTTATCGAGACCTTATAAAAGAACTTTAAAGGGATATAAACGTTTACATACTTATTGTATTGTGCTTGAAAAGGCTGACTATCTTTGGACTGCCTTAAACCCGAATATCTGTAAACTACGATGTAAAAAATGACTGCCCATAGAGCGCAACGTATTGGAATTATTTGAGTACTCCTGTAAAAGATCTATAAATGCTACATACATCATTTTTAATAGGGCACGTGGTATTCTCCGTACATAACATACATAAATTTTGTAGCAGTCGATGCATATTTGTGGTAATTACAGAACAGTCGGACCGAAATACTAAGCACTTTTCAGATTTGTTGGGAAAAGTTAAAAACGCCAGAGCCGAATTAATATTAATGTGTAAACATACCACATACAAGTTACAGCGATGCTGGTTTCAACTGCCAGTGAATAGCTGTTTTTAACGACTACAAATGACTAGTAGATAAAGTTTGTTGAGCAGTCAGCTATAACTAGCTCTACATATATTTTTACACTACAATATTTCTTACTTGTGCATGATTGAATGAGGCTGGGGCTAGTGGAAACCGATCTGATTTATTCCCACTGTGTGTGTTTCCCAGAGAATTTCGCCAGAAAAGCATGAATGTCTTTCTACATTGCCAGAGACCGTAATATATTGAAATTCTTTTGAGTGCTCTTTCAGGAAAATTATAAAGGCTACATACACTATTTTCGATCGAGATCATTACTTTATGTATGATCCTTAATAGCATCCTTTTAGCTCAAACAAAACAAAATTCATATAATGCTAAAATATGCCTTAAAGAGTGATTAACCACTGTGTGTAATATACTGGAATTCTTTACGATGCTCCTATAAAAGAACGATAAATCATACTTCATACAACTTTTTTAATTGGGTAACTAGTACTCTACGTACGAATAACATATACAGTGGAGTCTTGACTTACGTGTTGTGAAATACGGTATATATACGGTTAGGTATATAGACGACTTTTTGAAAAACATTTACAATAATTTAAGAAATTTTTTAAATACCCCTCAAACAGCTTTAAACCATTCCCTAACTATATATTACCACCAGGAAATGTTCAAGAGCTAATAAAAGGTACTCGCTTGCTGACAGTTGTGACTCAGACGCAGTCACAACTGTCAGCAACTGTCACAACTGTAATTGCTGGCATAAAAGGCGGGAAAATTTGAGTTCGAACCCATCTAACAGGTTAGAATTTTAGAGAAAATCTGACATTGCTGGTGCCATCTTTCGGATAACTATTAAACTAAAGTGCCTTTACTTATAATCGCATATAAAAGAACGCTAGGTGTAAGCATTTGTGGCTGTAAGGTTTGACGCTGTCTTTCAGATGTGGAGACACTGAGTTCGAACCCGCGTAGCAGGGGTAGAATGTATGAGCAAATTTGAAATTGGTGCTGCTAACTGTAGAAGAGTTATTTAACGAAATTTACATCTCTTCAAATGTTTATAGGCATGTAAAAAGACGTGATTCGGCACTTGTGGCTGAGAGGTTCGTCGCTGGCTTCAGAAGTGGAAACTTTGAGTTCGAAACCGCGAGAAGACACCGATTTTTAGAGAAAATTCGAAATTGGTGCTGCTATCTATCGGAGAATTATTTAACTAAATTGTCATTACTTGAAATGTTTATAGGGCTTATAAAAACACTTCCGAACGAGCACTTGTGGCTCTAAGGTTTGTCGCTGGCTTCAGAAGTGGAAGTTCTGAGTTCGAGCCCCCCGAGAAATCGGATGCTTCTCGCGGGGCTCGGATTATTAGGGAAAAAAATGAAATTGGTGCTCCTATCTGTTGGAAAATTATTTAACTAAAGTACCATTACTTGAAAATTTTATAAGACTTATAAAAGTATCAGTACTTGTATCTATGAGGTTTGACGCAAATCTATCAACTAGGTACTTTGAGCTCGAATCCATCTTAGTGGTCGGACCGTTTTGAATTTAACTAAAATTAGAATCTGATGGCTCCATCTGTAGGCTAATTTTATAAATAAAATATCCTAATGTAATGCATATAAGTCACATATAAAGGAAGTTTGTCGTGGCCGTAGTTGGCCGAGAGGTAGGAGTCAGCGTTCTCGCTCTCCGGTGGTGGCGGGTTCTGTCGCGTTGTGGATGTGTGCGAGTGTGGTGGTTCGGAATCCACGTTAAACTGTAGGTCCCTGTCTCGGCACTCTGTTCGGCGACAGTCTTTTCTCTCTCATTTCCTCCTTCTCTACCGCGTGCAAAGGAATGTGGCGGAACCTGCGTGGGATTGGTCCGGGGCGGAGGCCCCTTCCTTGTATCGGGGTCGAAACTCCGGTCACTCCTCCAGCGCTTCCGCCATCAGCTTCCTGACCACGAGGTATTTTGCTGCCGTCCACCTCGGTTAACGAGGTACAGTTTTTTTGCTCAAATTTAACTTCCTTCGGGCACTTCTTTTCGGAATTCGACAGACGGAGGCCTATTACCCCTTCCTTTCATTGCGAGTGAGTTCCAGAAGGAAGTTAAATTTGAGCAAAATACTGAACCTCGTTAACCGAGGTCGACGGCAGCAAATTACCCCGTGGTGAGGAGGCTGATGGCGGAAGCGCTGTAGGAGCGACCGGAGTTTCGACCCCGATACAAGGAAGGGGTCTCCACCCCGGACCAATCCCACGCAGGTTCCGCCACTTGGTAGAGAAGGAGGAAATGAGAGAGAGACATGAGACTGCCGCCGAACAGAGTGCCAAGACAGGGACCTACAGTTTAACGTGGATTCCGAACTACCACACTCGCACGCATTCATCACACATTCACACCACGACGGGGATACAACCCGCCGCCAGTGGAGAGCGAAATCGCTGACTCCTACCTCTCGGCCAACTTCGACCACGACAAGCCTTCTTTTATGTGATCTATATACATTACATTAGAATATTTTATTTATAAAATTATCCTCCAGATGGAGCCACCAGACACTAATTTTAGTTAAATTCAAAAAGATCCGACCACTAAGAAGGATTCGAACTCAAAGTATCCAGTTGATAGGCTTGCGTCAAACTTCATAGCCACAAGTACTGATGCGTCAAGCATTTTTATAAGCCTTATAAAATTTTCAAGTAATGGTACTTTAGTTAAATAATTTTCCAATAGATAGCAGCACCTATTCCATATTTTCCCTAAAAATCGATCTCTTCTCGCGGGGCTCGAACACAAAGCTGCCACTTCTGAAGCCAGCGACAAACCTTAGAGCCACAAGTGTTCATTCGGAAGTGTTTTTATAAGCCCTATAAAGATTTCAAGTAATGGCAATTTATTTAAACGATTCTTCGCTAGATAGCAGCACCAATTTCGGATTTTCTCTAAAAATCAGGTACTTTTCCCGCGGATTTCGAACTTAAAGCTCCCACTCCTGAATCCAGCGTCAAATCACACAAGTGTTGATTCTGAAGCGTTTTTATATGCCTATAAATATTTCAAGTTATAGTACTTTAGTTAAAAAAGTCTTCTATGCATAGCAGCTTCACTTTGAGATTTCTTCTAAAATTAGATACCTTCTCGTTAGGTTCGATCTCGAACCTTCCACTTCTGAGGCCAGTGTCAAACCTCACAGCCACAATTGCTAATACATAACTTTTTCTATATGCCCTATAAATTTTTCAAGTAATGGCAACATTGCGAGGCTGTCGATCTAACGGTCTGGATTTTTGTTAGCTTTTCTCCAGATATAACGTGAATACGCGTTAGACCCCCTTAGAAAGTCCTCCTACCAAGGCACCCACCCCCTGGCAGATCGCTCTAGTGTAGCGTTGCCATAATCACACACAACCATAACCACAATCGGGCGAGGCACCTCTTTTACTTGCCCCATAAACATTTCAATAAATGACCGTTTAATTAGATAATACGCCGGAAGATGGCAGCACTAATTTTTAGATTTACTCAAAAATTCGATTCCTCCTGGTCGGGATCGAACTCAAAGCTTTCATTTTTCAAGAAAGCAACAAACCTCACAGTCACGAGTGCTAATACATACGTGTTTTTATATGGTTGTTTTTTTTAATGTTATGGCATAGCTATACATCAGATGTCTGCCTACGATCGGGGGGTAGCGTGATTTTCTAATGTATTCTAACGCGTATTCACGTTACATCTGGAGAAAATAGGCAAAAACTTCAGATCGTTAGATCGATAGCCGTGTGATAGGTCCGATCCCTGGACTTTCACACTTCGGGCATCGTCCATGCTCATTGTCTCATGGGCTCGGCCATGATGAAGGCCTGTGTTCTTATATGCCCTTTAAACATTTCAAAGTATAATAACTTTAGTTAAATTAATCGCCGATATACAGCGCCACCTATTTCAGATTTCCTCAAAAATTCTGTCACAGTTAGCTTCGAAATCAGAGAATCCGTCGCTTAGACCAGGCACAAACCCTAAAACCATTAGGTTGATACGGAGGCATCTTTTATTTACCCTGTAGACGTTTCAGGTAATCGAAGTTTAATTAAATAATTTGCCGATAGATAGAAGTACTTAGATTTCCTGAAAAGGTTTTTCACAGTCAGCTAGATTTGAACTCAGACTCTTCGTCCCTTACAAGTCTCAGAAACACTAGGGCTGATGCGTAATCTTCTTTTATTTGCCCTAAACACATTTCAAGTAATGACACTTAATTAAACAATTCGCCAATAGATGAAGCACTAATTCAAGATTAACTCAAAATCTAAACACCTCCTCGTTAGATTCGAACTCTGAGCTTCCACTTCTTTAGCCAGTAACAAACCTCAGAGCTTAAGTGCGCTGACACTCAGAATTCTTGTATATGCCCTAAAACTACCAGAATGTGTACCAATATGTATTTGCACATCTGTGATAGAAAAGAAAAACTAATTTTATTCAAAATCAATAGTTGGTAGAGCCTCTACGAGAGGCAATTACAGCGTGAACCCTCCGAGGCATACTTTCCACAAGTCTTTGTATTACAGCTAGTGGTATTGTCTTCCACTCGGCTTGGAGTAGATATAGAAGTTCCTTCACCGATTTCGGACGGGTAGTGCACCCCTTAATTTGGCGATCCAACTCATCCCAGAGGTTCTCGATAGGGTTCAGGTCTGGGCTCTGGGCAGGCCAGTGTATTCGATGAACTCCATTGGCACGATACCAAGCCTCGGTTGACCTCGAAACATGACAACTGGCATTGTCGTCCTGAAAGTAACAGGGTCCAAACCGTAAAACTGCCACAACGTAGGAAGCACATTGTCATCCAAAATAGTGCAGTAGGCATCGGTGTTGAGCTTACCATGAATGGGGACCAAGCGTCCCAGCCCATACCAGGAGAAACACCCCCAGACCATAATTCCACCTCCGCCGAACTTGACTGTTGGCACAATGCATTCTGGCATGAGAAGTTCTCCAAGCAGACGCCAGACCCAGATCTTGCCATCCGAACGGTAAAGGGTGAAAATTGATTGGTCGCTCCAAAGATTCCGTTTCCACTGATCTACGGTTCAATTTCGATGTGCTTTGCACCATATACAACTGAGCAGCGCGGTTGGAGTTTGTGATCAAAGGATTATGGGCAGCAGCACGACCACGAAAACCAAGCAGATGTGCTTCCTTACGGATGGTATTCATTGAAACAATACTCCCGGATGCCTGTTGAAACTCCTCGCGGATGAGGGCCATCGGTTGGGTGCGGTTCTTCCGAATTTCTCTGGACAGCACTCGTCGGTCTCTATCTCCCAATTTCGGGCACATTCCGACAATCACTGCTCACCTTCCACTTCTTAATCACATAGGCCACTGTCGATTTTGGGTACTTCAGATCGCTAGATATGTCCCTTAAGAATCGGCCACATTTGTGATACCCGATAATTATACCTTTTTCGAAATCAGAGAGCTCCGAACTGCGCGGCTTCTTGCATGCGACGAATGCCGATGCTGTTTCCTACGCGATATATACCGGCGGAGGCCGTGACGTACCTCAGGACCGCAGATATCGTCATTTGCATAGGTGTCCAAATACTTATTGGTAGACAGTGTACAAGTGATGAGAATTTAGTTGAATAATCCTCCAGTCGATGGCACCTCTTATTTCAGTCTTTGATGTCATGCTTATTTATTGCCCAATTAAAAACTTTATTATTTTTTTTAATGTATTTTCCCTTTTATGAGTGCAATTGTAATTCATAATCTTGAAATGCTTAACCGGCAATAAACTAATTTAAAATAGTTACAAGATTTTTTCTGTTACTAAGGTATAAATCAGCACACACCCGACAAATTCACACATGCCAGAGAGAAATAGACCACCGTAAATAAAATGGAAATGATTTAATGTTCCTTGGGTGGCCCTGTACCAATTGATCCACGGACCGGTACCGGTTCGCGGCCAGGGGGTTGGGTACCACTACAGTATCTTTTGACTTCTACCTATTACTAAGCCGGATGTTTATGATCAAATTGAATCGTCTAATTTTTAAGAAAGATTTTCATGATTTTAAAAAAAAATGCTTGAATATCTATTTTAATATATTTTTTAAATCATAAAATTTGAACTGCTCTCATTCATAGTGAGAACTATTTACATATTCTAGGAATTAATAATTCAATGAGAAATTTTTAGAAAAAGTATGTTTTAACGTAAAAAAATATGTTTCGCGTAAGAAAACGCCATACTTAACACCATTGTTAATATTCTACAGACTCACCCAATAAAAACAAACCAATTGTTGTAATGGCATCTGACCCACAATGTCTTAAGATTGCCCCACCATCTTTTAAAATTTGTTCAACTAAAATTTAGTTTGATAACTTTCTAAGTTTCAAAATATTCTTCATTTCTTTAATCACCTCTCATTGTTAAATTTTTTTTTTTTTTTTAATACATATTTATTATTCGCAAAATAAATGGTGCCTAGCAAATTTTTCATATGAAACACAGTGATTTCACATTAAAAAAAGTTTACCCGTCTTTAAGAATATTTTTAAAATTATTTATAATAACCGAATACCGAAAGAAGTTCCAAATACACACACACACACATGTGTTTGTTAGCTTATAATACTCCAATTTGCATATTCCTATTTATTTATTATATTTTTTTATTGTTCAATAATTATTTCCTTTTACATTTAGCAGGCAAATATGAATGTACAATTCACCGAAAAAAATATATGTATGCATGATATGTAATCAATGTACATTTTTCATATGGATTTAAGTAAATTGTGAAAAAAAAAAAATAAAACAAAAGCAAATATTTACTGATTATGCAGAATTTATGTAAACGGCATCGGAGAAAAAAAATATCTTATCGAAAAAATGAAAAGGATTTGATAAGTGCTCGATAAACTCTTGTATTAAGAAGTGAAAAAAACGAAATTCCTACATTTTTGTCGAACACATTTTCTAAGAAAAGAGATATGATGAAAATTTCTGGAATTTTTCTTTAATAATTTTTTCTGAGTATTTCGTTATTAAGATGCTGAGTAATTTAGTATTCTTGTTTTGAAAAGCTTAAATTATTGTATAATTAGCGGAGCTATTCTTTTTATTTCAAATTCATATCAGTCAAGATATGAATGTTAGAGTTTAGACATTAAAAATATTACCAATAAATTGATTTATTTTGAAGTTTCACAGAGAAAATACTTTTAAGAAACAAATGAAGTCAAAGAAGTCACGACGTATGAAGTCAAACAATGAAGACGAATGAAGTCAAATTATTTATGACGAATGAAGTCAACGAATGAAGTCAAACAAATGAACTTTATGACTTTAATACGAATGAACTTATGACTTTAATACGAATGAAGTCAAACAAATGAAGTCAAATTATTTGTATTCCTATTCATATTCCTATTCCTATTCCGTTAGAAATTTCAATTTCTAACGTCTTTATCTCCATGTGTCGTTGAATTGTCAGTGGTCGAAAGACACATTCAAATCCTCAAGGTGTGTGTTTCAAAGGAAGATAATATACTGCTTGACATGCCTGTAATGCTATGGAACTTCCTTCGTGTTTTACATTAAACAGGTGAATGCAATAAAAATATATAATTGTTATCTGAGTAAACAGACGCTTATAGATAAATAATTTTGCAGTCTTGGGAAAATACATAGTTTTGAATAATATTAAGAAAAGCTGCATTTCAAAATTTTAAGGCTGATTCTTGATACGAAGGATAATTAAATTATAAATAGATGTGTGAAGAATAGGATCAAAATAATTATAGGTATTTTGAAGGAGCTAGGATCCCGTAATGGCATTACATTAGAAACAAGAAAGATAAATGATGTCAAATCGATTATAAAACACTTTCTATCACAATATATCTTCTTGTGTGTGTGTCTAAATTTGGCGATGCATCGATAGGAGCGATTTGCATTGGCAATCTATCAATACCATTTTCAATAGGGTAATAACATATATAAAGTAGTACTCGATGAATGTTTACAGGAGTTAGAACACAGAGTTACGGACTGACAGACAGTGTTAATAAGCACTTTTCAACTATCATTTTTGATGTACTACATTCAAAGTGAATCACTCAGAGTGGTTAGTCGTGTTAACTTGTTTTCATCCAGTTCGATGGTTTCGCCTCATGTGCACTGTTACTGTTGCGGATTTGCAATCGCTCTCACCCTTGAAGATTCCATTTAAATAGTGAATGGAGCAACGGATTGCTTGTTTACATTTTTCACTGAGCCTGAACTCTGGATAAATAATCGGTTAAAGGGAATTTACCTTCATCAAAAATTGGTCGAGGGTTTTGTTTCATCGTTCATCTTTCAGATGACTTTGGATGAAACAAAAATGGAAGACAATCTACACTTATCACTCCAAGAAGTCAAAAGTGTAAATCAGCCTTTAGTTGGCAAAATAACATCATTCTAGAGCCTGAACCATGGCCGAGTGGATAAAGACAATGAACATGGTAGATGGCTGAAGTATGAAGATCCCGGTTTCGGGCCTGTCGCGCAGATATCGGACTAACGGTCTGGAGTTTTGGACGGTATTATCTAGATGTAACGTGAATTCATGCTAGAACCCCTTAAAAAGTCCTCCGACCAAATCATCCTCCCTTAGGTAGATAGCTTTGCCTTAATACACAAAAAAACACACTCTAGTGGCTAGAAGTGAAGGTGCTAAATCCACTTAGATATATTCAATCTTTCGCTTTGATTAATTTTATTTAATCATTTTATGAATAAGAAAGTGTTACCTTTATATGTGCCATTTCATTGAAAATTTTAATTTTTTTATAGGTACAGGAAATATAAATTTATAAGAGCATTTAGCCAAACGCAATGAGTTTTGAATAACGAATAATGTAAAACTCAGAAAGTAAAACTACAATACATCAGCAGAAGAAAGCTGTTTATAAAAATCATACACTAATATAGGTATATTTTTGTTGAAGAAGAGACTTTGTGCTACTAGATGATACTTCAAATTAATTAATTTTGCTTTTAAGCATAACTTTTTGCATTTTAATTTAAAAATGATGAAACATTTTTCTTTTGAAATTTAATGAGATTCAAAAGCAATAACATGAAACAGAATTTGAAATATACAATTACGCCTAGAGTTATGTACATAAAAATTATATTAAATTTCGAAGAATATTCTATGTTTTGAAAGAAAGTTGATTATGATTCCAGACAGTTTTGAAATATTAATATTTTCTTACTTACGTATAAAATATCTTTATTACGTATAAAATATTGCTTTATTAATGAAATGCTCAAGTATATTAAAATTAATTTTTATTTTGAAAAGTCTCAGAAATCTTAGCTAACTTAAGTTTTGATTATTTACGAAACAATTTCTAATTATTTTAAATTTAAAAGGAAAATATTTATTTTCCATTTTAGCTCCCATTTTAAAACATTTAGAGAAAATTAAAGTCTTTTTTTTTTCTCAAAAACCAGTATTTTATGTTCAAACAAAAACCTTAAGGCATTTTTTATGACTTTTTATTTTGTTGTTTTTTCAAGATAAGGAACTTTATTTCACACACATTCCAAACTAAAACTAATTTTTCTTTTTCTAAAAATAATCGCAAAATGACATTTTAAGATACAGTACTTTTTTCATCAACATTTCATTATACAGTGCTTTTTTTACCATTTCAGTTAAAACTAAACACGAATTAAAATATTTTCTGATCATCTTATTTCAGCTTTAACTCATTATTTCCAGTCACGTATATTTATTTCCGCCCATTAGAGCAGAATATTGCTCTCAAAGAAAATTAACTGTTGATACTGTTATCGCACAAATTTATCGTGCAAAGGTGGAATCGTAGTAAAAAAAAATATTTCGTATGGGCGGACGTGAAAATCTTCTCAAATTTGTGCGATTACTATTAACTGTAATTTTCACTCTGTGTTGTCCTTTGAACGTACAATTATGAGCAGTAAAATAAAATATGAAAGAATATTAATGCGGAAGAAGTTAATTGTTTGTGAAAAAGAGTTATATCGATATGTGAGTTTATAACTCTTTCAAAAATCATCCAAACATTTTGATACAATGCTTTCTGTTTGTTTTACATGGAAATAATTTTACCTATTTGGCTTTGATTGTTGTACAGAGTAAATAGAATGTAGCATGCTCTTTCTTATGCGTAAATAACTTTTAAATACTTATAATATTTTATTAAAACTAGCAAAATAATTTTTAAAATATTCAAAATTAGAACCTTGTATTATTTAATAAAAAAAGAAAAGATATTTAGTGAAATTTGACTTAGACTTGAATACACAATGAGAGGAAACTTGCTTGACTCTGGAGTCATTTTTACTGTGTAGAACTGTATCAATTTTTATTTTAAACAGCAAATCAGAAGAAAACAAGTCTAAAATATTTTTAAGTCCACATCCAAATGAAGACATTTTCACAGTGAAAAGGTCAAAAACTTTTTAATCCTCTTGTAAAAAAGATGTCACTAATAGTTCAATTTCTTCTTGACGCTTGGCTTTTCCTGATGTCATGATTTCTACTTTAATATAACCTCTATTTCTCTTTACAGTGAAATTACGAATTTCTTTCGTTCCTGGCACAAAAATATTACATATATTTAGAATAAATTTCTAGTCGTAAAAGAAAACCTTGATAGTTTTCAAGTGTCAGACATGACTTAAATGGAAACACATCTTTAATTTCATGAGAATTTCTTTCTGATGCATGTACTTTTCGAAATATTTTCCTTAATATCCGTAGCATAAACGTACCTTGACTACTTTTTTAAAGAGGCGAGTGCGTGGGCACATATTGAATTCAAGAGAAGAAAAGGGAACTTTTATGTAAATTTGAAGGAAAGTTAATTTTGAACAAAATGTTGGGGAGCATGTATCTCTTCTGTCTTCTATCAGAGGTAGAGTACTTAAATTGCGAGCTGCTTTTATTTGTGCTTTAAAGAGCTTAAAACATTACGACGTTGTCTCATAAACTATATCTGAGCTGTGAGCTAACTATTAATGGACCCATTGATGTCTGAAGTTGAATCAAACTAATTTATTAAGACTATATGAAACTTCTCAATACGAGAGTAATAGACTTTGATCCAAATGCACTATAAACTGTCACAATGAAAGGCATACAACTATCATTTCCAAAATCATCTAACAGTTACAGAGAGTAATTGTGTCAGATATTATTAGTATAGTTCTTGTTTCGACGATATATTGATGGTAAGTTAATTTGATTAAGATTTTAAAAATTTCGTGACTTGTTAGAAAAAAAAAATGGTTCAATCAATGCAACAATTTGAAATGTATTAGCTTCTGAGCTGTATCTTTGATACTTTTAGGTAGTTAATTTTAGAAGTGGCTTTAATTTAACAGATGTATATCCCTTTTAATTACATATAATTCCAGGTCGTACAAGTTATATCTGGGTTTCCTTAGTAATAAAAATGTTGAAATTTATAATGCGTTTATTCAAACACACACTTAACTTAAAAATATTCAATCTTCCTTTCCTAAATTGTTCCAAGATTGATTTTTGCAGTTGATTTAAAGAAAAGTTTATCTATATTTTATTTGTCTTTAATAATTTTAATAATACTGTACTATATATACCCTTATTAACATGAGTTCATGAATCTCCTGAAGGATCTACCTTGAACTCCATTTTGAAAATGTAGGGAAGTTTTTATACTTCAAACTAAACTCAAAATTTGATTTGGTATCATAAGTAGAAGCATCATTTCTAGGCATTCCGACAAAGTGACAATAATCGTTAAATCGAAATCAATGTCGCCAAAATCGTAAATATGGACGACAATTTTGTTACCCGAGTTCTGATTTATGCACCCTGCAATTTTACTTGTGTCTACCAGGTTTACCTTGGGGGGGGGTGTCTTTTTGGGTCACAAAATTACCTTCGCTGGTCACTTCCCTAATTATTTCCGTAACGTTGGAGGATATTGCTGATATTAAATGATACTCGAACATGATCAATATCACTCATAGATATGTTGGCATTCAATGAACATTTTATGCAGTTCTGAAAAAAGCTTTAGCTAGTTAAGTAATCTAAAAAGAGTGATAATTTCTAATTACAGAGAAGTTGTGTGTGAATGAAAATAATTTTACTCGTAACAGACTGAAAAAGACATAAATAATTATAAACCATTTTTTTGACAATTGTAGGGGAAACTGGGGTGACTTGATTACTACACTCTAAAAAAAATTCGATTACTAAGAAATCTCTAGGAATTAAGGCTTCCATGTATTTTCTTAATTCCTAGAGAATTCTTTGTGATCGGGGCCGATACTTTCTTTAGAGTATAAGTAAATCCTGGAAATGTATGAAATTATTTAACGAATGTACGAAATGATCTGAAATCTGAATGTACGAAAAGATTTTATCAATATGCGACAGTAATCATCCACATGGTTTTAAAATGAGAGTTCTGCAAACTTATTTCATTATGAACGATTCATGCAATCGAAGTGTTTGCAAAAGAGTAAATTTGTCATTCCTTGATAAGAAAAACCAGAGTCATGCTATATTCCAAAAAACAGTTGCATTTCTCACATAGGAGCTAAAGTTTAAGAGAATTCTTTCTCTCCTCATGATGTTCTAACGTGCAGAATTATAATTCATGTAGTTTGTACAGAAGCTTAAAAAAATCTGAAAAAAATTAAACTGATCGGTATATGCCCCTACCATTTTTACCAAAATGAAAATTATAGACGCTGTTCAAACCAAGTTGATCTGTGTGATTGAGAACACAGTGGCTTGTAGTAATTTAATCATCAGCCTTAAAGTATTTTATCTGTCATTCAGGACTAAAATGTGCAAATAACATTTTCCAAATTTTATGAAAAAGCAAATATTTTAATAGCATCTAAATGACACTTTATCTTTGATTTAACCTTCGTTGACCCATTTCTATCACTTTATATTAAGTCTTAACCACGACCCTGTCATTTGAGTGATTGAAGATGGTTATATAAATTATGCAAGCAACGTCAAATGTTAATAATAGCAAAGTACCGAGCATTTTTCGGTAATAGAGAAACTATACTTTCTATTATGCATCCAAAAGCAGATATTTTCCCTAAAAATCAGGCTATTCATTTCTCAAAATATGTTAACAAAAAATGCAATATTTTAAAAAAATAATCGCGGTAATCAATCAACATTTTAATCTGCTCATGCATTATTCATAAATAATGTGACAATAGGCGGGTGAAAATTATTGTTGACAGGAAGATAACGGAAAAAATAGTTTGTGATATATAAAGCCTTTATTAGAATGGGGGAGCCAACTAAAAAAATATCCAAAACGTCTATACTAAAATAAGCTAAAAAAAGACTTTTGCGTGAATTAATCGGAGAAAATTATTTTTCAGGCTTCTAACAATTCATTATTAAGCATTTAAATTTATTAAAGATTTTGTAATAAATCTTTGAGACAGGAAGAATGATGTCGTTTTACAGAACGTACTAGATAATTTTTTTTAGTTAAATGGATGATGCACGATTTAATTTAGGGACATGGTTTATATAATTTTTCAATTAACTCTTCTTTTCGTGCAGCTTCTTTTTGTTTATTTCAATACTACATATTGAAAGTTGAGTATTTTACGCACAAAAATGTTTTACTCAGCTGGGCTTTTGCATTGATTGAAAGGTCGGAGTTTGCTTGCAACTATTTAACCGATTAAAAACTTTTATTACGATTTACTGTAATATAATCACCAAGTTTAATGTATCAATCATGATATTTAGAAACTTATTTGATTGAAAGCTAATTTAACTTCTACTTTCTAAAACTAAATTCTTATTCAATTTTTAAAACCTCATTGAATTTAAAATATGAGTTAAATTTGAATGTTATTTTACTGAAATTAATAATAATTAATATTTTATATCTTTTAATAGTTACTTTGTAAAATTAAAAAGTTTGAAAATTAAACCAAAAGCGAAAGGCTAACACAGCTTTTTTTTTTTCAACGGATAAAATTTATTCTAAGTTCATGAAAAGCTAGCACAGCTTTTTTTTTTTTTAAACTGATAGAATCAATTCTAAATTCATGAACCACAAAATTGAGTTCTGTTTCTATCTGATCGGAATTCAAAGTCATTCAGCTTTTCCCATCAAAACTGTTCAAACAACATATTTTTGATCTCTCTGAGCCTTTTGGTAAAAGTCAAAAATCCATAATGTTTTCATAACATATCCAGTTTAGGTAGGTTCTTCTGAAATGGCAAGGGTATTGCCCAGTTTAAAAGCCTATCCAACAAATGTTTAATCTGTTCACTCCCATTTCTGCAAAGATTTCCTTTTGTATCCAGCGTTGCTTCCCAGTAGGTTCTTTAAACGCTCCGTTGGGTACAATTAAGGGTTTGAGAAAACAGTTCCAGAAGAAAAATAAGTAAATCACGATGAAAAAGTAGTATGATATCACAAGCTCGATCACAACTCTTCACGTGACATTACAGGTTTACGAAACTATCATAATGAAATATTTTTAGTCGGTGTATATTTCTTTTACAACTCCTTAGTTTTTTTTTTTTTTTTTTTTTGGCCTGAATTTACGACTTTGTGAAATGTTATGTATTCGGTCAATACAAGGTTTACCAATACAGTCGCGTTTTATGATTTTCTAAATCAGTATATAAATATAAATAACATGTATAATATAACTTGAAATATCTCTTCTTTGCATCAATAATCTCATACAAGTAGTTTTAATAAGAATGCGTAAGATTTGCAGTGGTACTCTCCTTGCCCTTATAAAACATCCCGTAACCTTTGTTTTCGATCAGTCGTTTATCTTTTCAAATTCCACACTGCTTACTTTCTATGCTACTTAGTTCAGAATCATTTTCTTGATTTTCATTTTTTTGAAATTTGCACTAGCTACTGAAAAGAGAGAGAGAGAGAGAGAGAAGGTTTACTGTGCACTATTAGTGTCGATCTCATAATTTTTCATTATTATACAAATATCTAAAGTAATGAAAAGTACACGTAACTGCCTAACTTAAAAAAATCACATTGATTCTTTTTCAGCAAAATTAAACGAATAAGAGGTTGCATTAATTTATCAATTTTTTTAAACTTTTATTGCGTTTTAACACGGTAACCTGGATTATATTAAGAAATATGTTTTAATAAAAGTTGAAAACTTATATTTTTCAGAGATAAACGAAAATCACAGTCCACCAATTTTGATTTTTTACACTGCTCTAATAAATGCAATATCATTCAAAAATATTACATTTTCTTTCTCTTAATACAACTCAAAAAAAAAAAAAAAGCAAAAATGTTTCTTATCCTCCAACAGCGAAAGTTTTAATATTTCATGTGTCACATTATGAATAAATATGTTTAGAATAACTGCACTGTCACTCGATAGATGGCTGTAGTTGTTGCTTTAATTTGTTTTGAATTTCATACTCTTGATAAAATGTATTTTGATTCACTAAAAGCAGTTTTTTTTTAGCATGCGTCTATGTTTAGAGTTTTAGAATTTGAGAAAAATACATTAGTTACACGAATGTACGAACGCGTACAGAAAGATTTAAATGGGATATTTTGGAAAGCGTGAAAAGCGATACCACATTAGACTTAAGGCTGTCTTTCAGAAAGTGTGAAATTATCTATTTGAATAATGAAATTTAATGAAAAAGTTTATTTCGGCGGAGGACTTCTAAAGAAGTCCTATATGATTTATCACAGTACATCTGAAAAAGTTCAGACACATTCCGAAGGCAAGCACAGACAAAAGTGAAAATAAAATTGAAAACATGTTTTCGATGCTCTGAGATCAATCAGTTTGAGTTAAAATCAAAGAGAAAACTATCTTTTTCATCAAAGTAGCTGTTGATTTGAGTAGCTACTTTATCAACATAATTTTAAAAAAAATTACTGATATAATAACTTGTATCAATACTGATCGTTTGAGTGTTATTAGAACGTTTGTCATAAATTAATGCTATTTAAATTGCTTTTTAGTTGGCGAATGATTTTATTAAAAATAAAGGTGCACGTTACGTGAAATGCTAGTACTAAATTAAGACAACAGCAAATGATAAGTTTCCTTGTCAAAATATATTTGACTCTCAAAATTATGTCAACATTTACCTTCAGATTTTTCTTCTTTTTGACTTGTGTATTTTTCTTTAGAGTTATTTTTCTTGTGGAGAAAATTTACTCATTCCTACCCAGAAAGAACACAAATGTAAGGCACATTTCCCATATTGGTTCTATGAATGTTTTTATAGTTTCGTAAGAGAACAAATCACTCAATACAAAAGTAGTTGTCCTACTTGTGTATGAACACCAGTTTCGGATGCATGCCAAAGTTTTATTACAATCACTTCCAATAGCCCAACCACTCAATATAAAAATGGTTGCGCTTTTGGTGTAAGAACACCAGTTTCTGATGCATAGGACAACAGTAATATTACAATTACTTCTCAGGCAGCTTTTGTTGCTGTTAGCAATTTTCGCCAACGTTTTGTCAAATTATAAATCACGTATTTTTAAGAAATTGTTGATGCGAATTAACAACTTTAAAGACGTTTCACTCGTTTCATTATCGTTAAAAATTTCCCGAGTTTTTCGCGCAAGAAGTAAAGTACTTAAAATACAAATCTCCATTTATACAACGGTTGTTTGCACCAAATTAGTTTATTCTTTTCAATATGATTTATATTTGAACTAGATTTTATCATAATTAAATGTAAACATTCGTATTTTTAATATTTAATAATCTTTAATAATTTGCATAACTCAATTCATTAAACTTGCCAAGTTTTCAGAGTTTAGTGTCGGCGTGGAACTATCGTTTGTATTGAAAGAATATTGTTTACGATCGTTTTACACTTTTGAAGAAATGAATAGTCACTAAATAACCCATATGTCATAAATTATTTTTCTTTCCTCAAGCCTTTGTTAAAAATAAAATCGAGAGAGATTACAGCAATGTTCTGGTCATTCTAAGTAAATTGCTAAAATTTTGAGATTGACCAATTTAAACAACAATTAGATTTCCACTGAAATAGAAATCTAATGATCAATTCACTAGTATGAATTCATGGAAGTGTCACAATTTTGTGATTTTTACGTTTCTATATAGGAGTAACAAAGCTTTAAAAAAAAAAAATACTTCTCGTTTGAAAGAAAATGATTATAAATTCATGATGCGTTTAAAAAAATACGCTTGGTAAATTTGGTGATTCTTTGAAGACAAGTGTGTGTGTGTGTGTGTGTGTGAATGAGATAAGAGAACAGACTACAATTTATGTCTTTTGACTTTATTGTGAGAAAACATTTACAACAGGCATGAGAACACATATGACCAAGTAAAATTTCATCAGCTGCTGATAATGGTAAATAATCAAAGAACAAGCTATCTTACCATCAATTCATATCGAAAATGTTTCTTTTCTATTGATACAACAGAATGTGTAACGACACTGAATTTTATTACATGTTTCTTCTACCTTTTATAATAACACCAACTATGCCAAAGAACTGTTTTAAAATGGATGGATACTCAAAGGCAACTGCGATTGAGACTGGCAACTTTTTGTTTTAAATATTTCATAATTATTTGGTTTCATGTAAATTTAACTACGGACTGAACTTGGCAAACGAATTCAAGATCCCACTCGCTTGTTTTTGTCCAGAGTAATCCAATTCAGTTCAAACACGTGCTAAGGTAATTTAGCCAACAGGGGGCAATGCGAAGCATTTTTTATTGTAATAAAGATCTGATCTGGAGGTTTAAATATTGCATTGGAATCGTAGCAAGTTAAGAGGTGAACGCGTTTCAGCCAAGTTCACATTTCTACACATCGAACTATTTGGCGATTGTCATTGAGTAAAGTATCTCTTCTCCTTGGCATGTTTTTAGAGAAAGCTACGAAATTTAATTTTTTTAAAATGATATTTCTAGTTTTTAGAATATAAAACACATTATTAAAATCGATTTCTGCTATTTTAGAGGGAGTAATATGTGTCAGAATCGATGCTAAATAAATAATATCTTTGTAAACACGAGACAAAATGATAAGAAAATAAATCGCAGAATTTTTTGTTTGTTTGTTTTGAGATTAAAATTTTCGTCAAATTAGATTAGGAAAAGTAAAATTGGAACGGGTATTTGTAAATTTTGTTGAAATGCTGAATATCATTTTTTTTTTTAAAAGTTGATGTTACAGTTGTCGAATATAAAGGGAAAGCAAAACATCTCATCTTTTCTTGTTAGATTTCTGATACATGTAATTAAAATACTATTACAATGTCTTTTTTTACTCTTATTAGTAGTTGAAAAATACTAAAAATGTTTTAAATAAGCATTTAAGAATTTGAAATAATCACGTATATGCAGAATTTTTTTTAAATTTGGCGATTATTAAACTATTTGAAATCAATGTTTCAATAATACAAATAAAAATATGAATACATATTTTACTGCAGAACATATAAAGATTTGTAAAGAAAAAAAGACAGAAAAATAAAACTCTTTAATTTTTATCGAACGAAATTCAAATGCTCTTTGATTTAGAAAATACTTGGAAATTTCATTTTTGAGATCTCAATTGCAGTTGCTACAAGTCTATACTTTGATTCTTGCTTTAGAACGTATTGATAATATTTTTAGTTACACATTAATTTCTTTTTAACACGTAGATAGCTTTAAGTCAACAATTTCATATGTTCTATTCAAATGTTAATTCTAGCAAATATTAGGTTGCATCACATTTTCAATAAACCACTGGCGTTTTGCGAGAAATAAAAAAATACAAAATACATATTATCTTGGATTCAGTATTTTTACAGTGTTACTTACAAAAAGGCAAGAATGTAATTGAAATTAATATCTTCATAAATAAAATATTTTGTAAGAGTTCACACAACAAATATTTGTCACATACATTTTATAAGTATTTATTCTTTCTGTGGTAATACATTAGTAAACAGTAAACAAGTATTAAAAAACAAACTGCGTATAGTTGAAGTATACTCGGATTCAGATTTTTTTTTAATGAAACAAAATATTGAATAATAAGATTTTTTCCATAGAATAAAATCAGAATATTTGAAGTTTTAAACTGCCTTAAAAAATAGTTTCTCAAAATAATTTTCAAATCTTTTAAAAGTACATTTAAATAAAATTGTATTTTATAATCGGAAGATTTTAGAATAGACTGGAGCGATAAATTTTGAATAAATGTGAATTTTTGAAGTAAATGATACTTTGTATAATGGTTTTTGGAGATGAATATACGGGTAAATAGTTAGTTTTGTAAAGTATTGAATAAGTCGAACTCTAAAAAGTAGTTTGACTTTACTTACAAGTGTAAAAGTCCTTAAAATTTGTAAATCTGGCAATTATTATTTATGACATCAAATATGGAAAATCTATTCACATAATTTAAAAATGCCAAGAATTTCAAGTGCTTTGAAAAATTAATTGAGAAAAGTTTCAAATTAGGCAACGTAATTTACTTTAAGAAAGTATTTATATTTTTTATAATTAATTAAATTTTACTTCATTGCATTTTATTTGAATTTGGTGATAATCCGAATATCGGATAATTTACACGGTATTTTTAAATGCAACGATTTATTGTAGATACTATTGTAGTTCAACCAATAAGTACTGATTCTCCCAATTATAATGTCCCAAACAAAAATTACCTTTTTATGTGTGTTTTTTACACAAAGTTTTTATTTATTTTGTAGACTCTTGTTTTACGAGAAAGGTATATTTGCAATAGACTATGATAACTGATACTAGAAGATCAGTCATTTATTTCTTGTATATTATAAATAAATAGTAAATATAGAGCATTATTATTTGCACAAATATCATAATCCGAATCCAAGAAACTGCAGGTATTTCACAAATAATATTTAAGTAAAGATTTTTGCTTGAATCAATACATTAAGGCTTTAAAATTAGCTGAAAATATTTAAGGAATTTTAATTTAGTAGTTGTATAAAATTTTCTTCGCTTTTTATTGCATATTTTTAATCTGGGTATAATTTTACAATTTTTTTGCGCTTCAAATTATTAAAACTTTTCCTAATCTAATCAAACTCATTTTTTTTTTGTCTTTTATGTTTCGAATTTTTCCGAGCTACATTTTCACCGCTATGGAAATAGACTGCCTTTGATTTGAAAGCTATGTACAGCAAAAAGTTTTTTTCTTTTCTATATCTAGGCAACAAGGAAGCTGGAAAAAATCTTACGCGTCGTATTTTGGTATACAAGTTTTTACAGTTCTCATCAGATTTAAATCGCTAATAAATCTTTACACACACAAAAATCTAGATACTTTGAATAAACGAATCACTTCCGAGCATTTGAATTTTTTTCTTCTTTTGGCTGAGGGGTAAATTCGCTTTCAAAAAAGACTTCAATTTCAAGTTTTCGACTTTTTTTTCAGCGGATGCTGTATTCACAGTTAATGCGCAGACTAAGTATCCATACAAAAAAGACCGATGTCAAAAACTTGAATACATTCAGTGAAAAACACTTCGAACACTATAGAAATGCTTACAAACAAATTGCATACTTATGATCGCCAGAAAAAAAATTTTTTTTTTAATGTCAAGACAGACAATCGGAATTACCTGGCATTTAATAATTTTTAATTTGATGCTTTTAGAAAGCGACTGTATTATTTAATATCATAAATGTTAACCGAGAGTATGAATTTTTCACAAAAAATTAAATTTCTGTGTATTGATTGTTGCAAGTGTATACGTACAATATCTTACCCAACCTTACATATTAACGTATGACGTATTTATTCATCTGAGCTACAGATAATTCAAAAGTAAACAGAGATATTTTTTTGTCCCATTCGCAAACGTAATGTATAAATATTATTTAATTTTAAAAAACTTTGAGTTTATCATAACAAAGTGCTCAAAATGTAAAAAAAAAAAGATTTGGCAATGAATTTTTAACAATCTTTTCTGTTTTACATTGATTTTTCTATGGACAAACTAACTTGCACTCGAACTTTAATTATAACAACATAGAATATAAAAAAAATAATTCTGAAATTCGATCTCAGATTAATCACTAGATAAGTCTGTTGAATTATGATGTTGTTGTTGTGACTTGGATGTTGAGTAAACACATATTTCATATTTTTATACGAAAAATATACAATGTTAATTTTTTTTTTCATTTTTACATTTGATCAATTTATTCAAATGATAACTGTTTCATTGTGAAGGAAGGCAGAAAAGTGTCCCTGAAATATTAAATTTTAAATAAAAGCGAAAAACAAAAGTAATAATTGAATTTTTCGGTAGTATAAGAACATTTTTTTAAAATTTGAATTCATGAAATATTCTACAGGTATGTGTAAAATCTTTGTACATAATCTAAAAAGGAACAATATATAAATTTTCTAAAATCTCAGAGAAAGTTGAGTGATTCTAATCTTACGGTTGTAGTTATTAATTAAATTTTGACTGTTAGAATATTTTTATGTAATAAGACCAACATTGATTGTCATAATTTTCGTTAATTTTTCATTAAATGACAGTAAAATGAGTGAAACTAAGGAACGTTCAAAGTAATTTCATTAGTAACAACACGTATTCGAGTACATTTTTTCACTGAATGCTTTTATATATAAATGTATAAATGTAATTGTGTTGAATAGTTTGAAAATTCTTGAAACACACATTAAAAGATGGAAATAATTATTTTAAAAAAGTATAGGAAAATATCGTGAGTAACACTACAAAAAGTTTTCGCACGCTTATCAAACTTTATTAAAACACTCCAAACATTATTTCAGGCTAATAACATTTCATTATTTCTTTGCTAACTCTTTTGGTTATAGACTGTTGTTTAGTTAGGTCTGATTTATAGTTTCAAGTAAACGAAATGAATCGATAGCTATTTTAATTAAAGAGTCCCATACTAAAACATCTTATTTAGAGCTGTACCGATACATAAGCGAATGATCACAAATATCAATACTTGTTTTTAATAATCTGTTGTCATCGTTATAATTTTGTATAACTTCCAAATATCAATTAACATGCATCATAATCGACTAGTACTTGCATTCGAACAGATTGATTTCCAAATATATACATAATCTATATATTTTAAAAATAAATTAATACATTTGATAGTCCGATATTTCAGATATCGGTACAGCGCTAATACACATAGTTAAAATGCTTGTTTTGATTTTTCAAATATAATTCATGTCAAATGCACTGACGTGACTAGATTAAATTTACAAATACGTCATAGCAGCTTTTATCTAAATACATTCTTTTTTTATTACCATTTGCTGATCTCCAGAAAGAAATATCAGCAGTATCTATATGTATCTTTGTCACAAGGAAAAAAGTTATGGATACTGACCTCAAAATAAAAAGAATCTCCGCGGATCACATGAGCTTATTTACACGAACTTATGCCGCAGAGGAATCTTAGAACATTTTTCTATTGCACTTCACTGACGTCTCGTTCGTTGAATCTTGTCCATATTTGTATTTAATCCCTCCGAAAACTACGCTCGCTACGTAATGCTCGAAGAATATGAGTTACGCTTTGAATTACAATGAATAAAATATGACAGATCAAATATTAAGCAAGTATCGTGAGCAAAGATATGTAGACGTTCAGGCGAAGAATAATATTTATTTTAACAATTATGCGCATACATACATATGTATGTATATATATGCTTAGATAGATAGACAGACACACAATAAAAATGCTGTGCTGTTTTAAAAGGACTTAAAATTACGTTAGGGATATTAATACACGCTTGTTTAAGAGATAATTCTGTTACTTTCAGTTTCATGTACGTAATTTATTATAATTTTCTAAAAATTGTTACCACGCACAATTTTAAAGAAATTTTTGTAGAATATAGTAAATAATAACGTAACATTCAGCTTAAACATAGTTTTACTCACTGGAATATCAAATAAGAGTCATTTCAACATTCAGCCTAAACCAATATTCCGTTTATCAAATTTTGCTGCTGAGTACGCATTCAAACATATTTCATTTATCAAATTTTGCTGCTTAGCATGTTTTCAAACATATTTCGTTTATCAAATTTTGCTGCTTAGCATGTTTTCAAACATATTGTGTTTACCATAATTTGCTACTTAGTATTTTTTCAAACTATGCGTAGGATGGCTGTTTTGAAACTGATGCTTTTAATGGCGGTTGTTCTTCTTTGGGCATAACTATAAATGGTTTTTATTAAAATAAATTCAAATTAATATTGATTTATTGCATTAACAAATTCTTGAAACTTTGTAACGATTTTTAGTTATTTTAGAAACAATACTTTAATCGCAAGATCAAAAGATCGTGCATGTTTTTAATGACATTCAGAAAATGTCTAGCTGAATAAGTATATCCTGTTGATAAGCACAAACTGAATTCAGAAGTACAGATTACGAAACGAGACGTCAGTGAAATGCGTAATTCATTAACTTCCCATACAAATAAACATGAAAACATGACAAACTCCACGTTATGAATAAAGCTACACAGAGTAATGACAAATACCGCGCCATACAATGCGCAGTAAAATCAGTTATGCATTAAAACATATTAATCACAGTCAGAAATGACGTAAGTCTGTACTAAAGTAAGGAATTTTGCAGATGGTGTTTCACAAGTTAAAGGAAAATATAAACCATAAATGCGTTTTACATTCGTGGTTCGAGTATTCTGAAACATAAACATGAAAGTGTGAGTGCACAGTTATTTGAAGAGAAAAAGCAAAAAAGTAATTTTTTGAAGAAAGTTTGATAGTCCAATATGAATTTGATTTTGACTGCTTCAGATTTTAATAAGTATTTTTTTTTACAGTAGGTACACGTACATGATATATATATATTTGATTAAATGAGGAAATACTGTAATTAATTAGGAACATTAAAATTAAAGTTCAGAATTGTTTTCCCACATAGTCGAAATATTGACATGTCGCAGATAATAATTCTAATTATTAAATTTTTGTTTTCTTCATAAACTGTACGACATACATAATTATATTAATTTGAAAAATAAAAAAAAGCCAATTTGCATTTAAAATAAAAAATATAACCTCTGAAACTGTGAAAAAAATCATCATGGCAAAATGAGGAAATATTGTAATTAATTAGGAACATTAAAATTAAAGTTCAGAATTGTTTTTGCTACATAGTCGAAATATTGACATGTCGCAGATAATAATTCTAATTATTAAATTTTTGTTTTCTTCATAAACTGTACGACATACATAATTATATTAATTTGAAAAATAATAAAAAAGCCAATTTGCATTTAAAATAAAAAATATAACCTCCAAAACTGTGAAAAAAACCATCATGGCAAAATTTCGAACTTTTAATGAGTAATACTAGTAGTGTAAAATAAAAATATACACAAATATACAGAGAAATGCATACTAAATAATGCATATCTACTAAAAAAATACAGCTATAAGCATCTCAAATAACATTAAAACAAAACGATTCACTCTTAAAAATTTTCATATACATTGTAAAATGAAATACGCTATAAAGAAACTATGCAGTATTGGCTAATGTTACGAAAATTAGTAGATATACAGAAATAATGTGAACATTCTTTGTGTTTGACCATAAGACATCTTCATCTGCTATGTACAGCTTCTACTATATATCTTTTTTGAAGAATTTAAAAATTTTAACTTGGTATTTATCAATATCCGCATTTAAAATAACACAGGTCTACATCTAGTCACAAACTAAGGAAACTTTATATTTATGCTTATATTTCATGTTACATTAATTAATTTTAAAAATTTAATTTGTGTGTTTTACAATGCTTTTTGAATTACTTCTTCATAATTTAATTAAAACCAGCTTGTATTATATTAAAAAAGTAATTAATATTTCAGTACATTAATGCGGTAAAAATGTTTAGAATTATAAGATGCTGGAATAATTAATTTATGTTAAATTTAAGAAAGTTTGTAATATTCTTTCTAATGATACCTTAGAAGAAACTTGACAATGCATTCAAAACTAATTTCGTGAAACGTGGTAGGCAGTTGTATTTAGCCAATAAGAATAATCAATGCGTCAGTAAACTTCAATCTCTCAGTTATTTTCGTACATAGCTTTGATAAATGTAGATTAAATTTAAAAAAAGTGCGTTTTTATTCTTAAAATTTTTTTATCATTTTGAAGACCTGTGTTATTTTGTGGTATTGAAAATACTGCTGTGAAAAATCGTAAAAATAGATATATTCTTTTTTAATATCAGATACTCTAAGACAAGAGAAAATCAAAACATTTTCGATTCCGCACTTTCTTAGACAGAGAGAGAGAGAATGCAACCTTAAAAAATATAGTTTAATTTTTAAAAGTGATGCTTTTGTCATATATTTGAATTAATCAAAGTACATACATAATGATTACAAGAACGCGGTTATTTTCTCATAGATGTAAACATGAAATAAATGTACGATACTGCATAATTTCACATATCTACATTATAAGAGTGATATTTTTCCGTAAGAATAGTTTTTCATTATATACGTTCCAGACAATTATATATAAATATTTATATAGATATAGATATTAATTCATTCCAGTATAAAAGCCATTATTACTTTTTTTATTGCAGATGCTGAACGAGTGAGAGCAACTATAGAATAAAGGGAGACCCGTTGGCAGAAAATTTAATTTTCGTAAGCCAGAGAAAATGGCCTCGGTTGAAGAGATTTATTGTTGTCCTTCTAATATTACCAGACAAACGGACAACATGAAACAATTTCATCCGGCTGTGGAACACATTATTGTTTTTCCGAAACAAATGCGAAGCATCACTGGCTTGGTCAATCAAATTTTTGGTGTTGCATGGAGAGTCATCCATTAGAGCTAGACTTAACCCCTTAACAGTTTCATTTTTTTCCAGAATTCGGTCCCAAAAATGTCACATTTTTTAATTGCATTTTTTTGTTCATTTTACATTTTTAAGTAAAGTTATGTTATTAAAATTAACATTTCTAGTATTTTTAAGCAATTATTACAGTTTTTTTCTTTAATGAAAATAATTTATTTTCCCTGCAAGTTTTTTTTCCCCTACATGAAGCCAAACAAGGAAGTCACATTTACAGATAAAATTACGGGAAAAACCCGCGCTTTTGAACCAATCAGAATAGAAAACATGATAGACAACAAAATATCATTACTGGACAACTATAACCATCTACACGAATAATTTGTTACTAATAACAAAAAAGATACGGGCGAAGCAGTGAAAGGCAAATAGAAATCAGATTGCCCGTACGGAGTACGGGCAATCTGTAAAGGCCCGCAAATCCGTAAGGCCTCGATCCTGCAAATCTCTGCAGATCTCTGAATCTGCAGATCTCTGCAAATCCGTAAAGGCCCGAAAGCCGCGCCCGTACGGCATGCGGGCAAAACAGGGAAGGGGTTTAAATGAATATTTAAAAACAAGTCGAGTTAAAAACTATTTAAACGGAATAATAATTTCCAGTTCATATTTCACATATTATTTTTATGATAACATTGTTTTGAATGAAATTAATATTTATTATGTGTTATAGTAGATTCATTCTAGGTAGTTATAAAGTTGATATATCAGAGTAAAATGACTTCTCAAAAGTCAATCTATATTGCGGTGAAAACCATACAGGGAGTTATTTGTTTAGTTTTGCAGGTTATCCTTTTGCACAAAGTAAGTTGTCTTTGAAATTCAAAAGAAAGAAAGTTCCCTCCCTCCCCACGAAAAAAAAAAAAAAAAAAATACCTGGATGCCCAAGTTAATTATTTCTTGGTACCATGTTTTGGTTGTTTGGCTCTTTATTATAAGTACCAAGCAGTCAAGCGATATCTCACGCGCAAATCGCAAAATCCCTTATTGTAAGTACAGTGAGGGGAAATTAATAATTTATATTCAAAAACAATTTTAAAATATTTGGCGTATATGCTTTTTGACAAAGCCAATGCTATGCAAGTCATATTTGTAAAATTTTTGTTTCAATATTTTATGATATCTATAATTTAATAGCAGTAAAAGTTTCCACTTTTTAATTTTAGTACTATCGCGTCGAATATTTGTTTCAAAATATATCATAAACATTCGTTACCATTTATAATTTTTGATTGATACATTTTATATCATGCATACTCCTACTGAATATGAATATATCACATACAATGCCTACATCTTTTTAAATTTTAATTTTTTAGTTAACGTATTTATAAAGAAGTTCTACTATTAAAAAATACAGCTAGTGGGGTTTTGCTTTAAGTTTTCTTTTTCTTATTGAAAGTCAAAACGAGACTGCTAAAGGAAATAATGAGATTTTGAATGCTCTAGAAATATTGAAGTCACTTGTCAGTGTTTAAAAAAAGAAAAAAAAAAAACACGAATATTTTTTGGATATTTTTCAGAGGGCTACTTTATTACAGTTTGTTTTTGCTTGATTATCGAATTAAAAAACCAGGATTTCAGCTGTGCAGCTGATTATTATTAAAATCGCCAAAGTTTTTCGCTTTAAATACATCAAAAACCTTCTCGTACTCTTTAAGTAAAATATTAAAGAATAGATGAATATTCTGCTAGTCATCTGGACGTCATTTTGTTTAGAGTATAAATAAATGATGACAATCTATAAAAAATGGCTCCAACAACTTTTCGCTTCAGAAAGAAAATTGTTTCAAGTTGTCCGTGTTTATATGTGATGAGTGAGAACAAGTGACAAAAAATGCCCACGCACGCAAGACCTTTCACACACATTTGTACAAAAAACGAACTTACTGCATAGTTGACGGCAAAGACACTGCCAGTGATGGATGTAACGGTTGCTTTAGATACAAGGGAAAATACATCCGTTACATAGAAAAAAGTATAGGGTGACTGTCTTTCACAGCGACTTTCAGTTCGCAGACCTTAATGACTGCGTCCAACAGTTTTCGACCACTCTAGAAGTCTATGTATGTATGCGGTAGAAATCACTATGAGACAAGAACGCACCAGCAGAAACACGGCGTGAAGTTCTTGACGACTACAGGAAAGCACTAGAAAGTGCCCGTTCAGTTGTTAAAACATCCTTTTTTTTGTGGAATAGTTCGCTAGATTGCATCAGTTCGCCAACACTTCCTGCTATAAAATTGCGTAAACGGACAAAAAAAGAAAAACGCTCATCAGTCTGGGTATATCTTTGGATTATTTTATTTTTTTCTGGCGTTGCGAATGAAAGCACAAAACACGGGGAAGAAGGGAAAAAAACAGGAAAGATCACGTCTGGGCTCCACACCGAAGCCACAGCTCTAGTTTTTTCTTAATTCATGTCGTGCGCTTGAACAGCAGATTACCAATATCATTACCAATCTGTTTCCGGTAGAAAATCTGGATTCACAGTATAGAAATCGACACTCATGTATTTTTGTTATTTTTTTCTGTGTGTGAGTGAAAAAAACCCTCAAACAGAGACACTGATGCTACAAACCGAAAGTTTCATTGTGCTAACATAAAATATAGAAGCTTATTGTTTGTTGCCTTGTGGCGCATACGGCGCCATTTCTTGTAAAACTGCTTACGATCAAAGACACAAACTCACACGAAAGAACACTACGCTGGCCAAAGGCGCTGGCCACGAAGTCCATGTTTAGCTTTCCCATAGTAAATATCTGTCAATGACTATAAATATATTTTCTTCACTTTTTGGATTGGTTTATTGTCCGCCGAACTGTTGGCGGTCTTGCCACTCTTGGGTGGCACGTTGAGGACCAGGTTGATGGGTTTGTTGTTCACGCTAGTCGGCAGGAATGTGTCCAAGTTCCTCGGATCTATCCTGGCGTTGTGCTGTGGTTCCATGTAGGGCCCCTCATCGTATGGGGACTCGATCTCTTCGTTCCTGCACCTGCGGCTAAATATGTAGCCGCTGATGAAGCCCACGACGAGTGAGGATACTATACTGGACGTCACAGCAATCGCCAGTGTCTCGGCGGTGTAGATAAGATGATAGTCTCGGGAAGCATCGGGGACATCAGGGCTTACTGGAAGAAATAAAAAGAAAACATAGCACATCAACAGAATGAAGACACAGATTTACTCGAGGACTTTTGTAATCAAAATTTTAAGATAAGATAAATGAATAAAGACGCTGTTTTGCTGTACTATACTACGATTTCACTTTTAAACACTGCAATCATTGACTCGTCAACTTAAAATAAGTTTGAGATTAAGAAACATAAAATAAATATATGAATAAATAATGATTACTGGAATTTTCTTTTGTTATATAGAGATATTCGAAATTAGTTTTACAAACTTTTAGTAGTAGTAGGATACGCCAAGACGGTTCAGAATCGCATAGCAACAAGGAAACGTCATTTTCATGTACCTGTTACTTTTAATCACTTTATAAGAAGTGTTCAAGTAATAGTAAACTTTACGACCATGGTTTTTCAAAAACTTATTCACCTTTCACCGATTGCACTTGATAAAAATTGTTGATTCAGAATTTTTTCTTCCATTATATTGAGGAAATAGTCGGAGGAAATCCCATTGTTTATGAAGCTTGGTTGAGAAATTAGACGCACACTTCAACATTTCTTCCGAAGTGATTATTAACAGGTGTATGCAGACGGCGTTTCCGACTCCGCATTGCTGTGTGATTCTGAACTGTCTTGATGTATCCTAACCCTCCTAAAAGTTTGTAAAACTAATTTCGAATCACCATGTACATTAGAGAGATAACTGTAAAGAATGCCGAGGTCAACTGAAATATTTCTATTATGTTATTTTACATTACGCAAAAACCGACCGAGTTGTATGGTGGGTAAAGCACCGTACTCCGGTTCCGGGTTCAACTCCCGGCTGCCGGGGTTAGACCCCCGACTGAGCGTGGTTGTCATGGATGGGCGACGGAGAATGAAGACACAGAATTACTCGTAGAAGACACAGAATTACTCTTGAAGACACAGAATTACTCGTGAAGACACAGAATTACTCTTAATGTCCCTTCATAGGGGGCGACGTTGGTCCACCTACTAGGTGCCCCCATAATAAGGGACCAACAATTCCGGCCTGTTGTGGCCAAAGCCTTCAAGGCAGAGGCCAGGTCATTAGCAGAAAAAAAAAAAACATTACACAGTAGATGAGTACGTTAAATATATAATATTTCTAGAAATTTCACACAGTTAAATGAATTCACGTTCATAAATGCTTTAAAAAATCTTGAATATCTTTAAATTTATATTACGCCAGAGTTTAACAATGTATCAGAAAGTCCGAATAAATATAATCGCGCGCGCGGCAATGCTAATTCGAACACAAATGAACCACAATAAGTTAAATATTTTCACGCTGTTAGTGTTGTTGATTGTAAACTGAATTTAAAAAAATCAGTTAAATTACTTTTAAGAAGTGCAATGAATCATTAATAATCCGAATAATTCATGCTTTCATTTAGTAACGAGGCAACTATTCCTCACATTACAGTATCCAATTTACTTAAGATATACCGATAGACGGAATTGTATTTAAACTCGGAATGAATGCTTACGCAAATTATAGATTACAATGATACATTTTTTACTTTACAAAAATTAACAAACGATAACATTATGGACTTGCGTAATAGTTTTTAAAGCGTAATGCAAAAGGAAAAGTTCAAATGTCCAATTATTCAGAGCAATAAAATATACAGTAGTTTATTTCTGTAGAATCTTATTGAGTAGACGTGAAAAATCACAAAAAAATGAGGAACGAGAATAGAATTCGATAAAGCATACTGATAAAGGGATTTAACTATAATAATACGTAATAAAGATCGGGGACCATTAATATGAGGAGATAAATCTAGAAATAAAGTGAAAATTCCGTCCAAAAGAATTGGATGAATCAAAATTACTTCAGAACAAACCGAATTATACACTTTACCATCAAACACCCAATCGCAGATCAATCAAGACCCTCTGTCGACAGATCATTCTTTTGCTCGAGAGAGGAAATTACGGATTAAACTAAGAAAAGAGCAAATTTCTATAAATCAAATTTCCAGCTATTATGTGATTTAAGATGAGGTTAGAGCCGTCAGAATCCATCTTAGAGGAGAACAAAATCTTGCTTCTAAATGGCCTAGTAATGGCCGACGTTTCTAAATCAGATTCATTGATTGAATAATCAGTCAAAGTCAGTGTTATGTCCACTGGCGAAGGCTCAAGATGGATGTTTCCCCGATGCGATATCTGATGCTGTTTGATGAAGAATTCCGTGGTCTATTTCATAGAAGATACTCTAATGGCATTAAACAATTTATAAAATGATAATACCTTTCTGTGGAGGGGTTAGTGTAGAGGAGTACTTTTGAGGAAGAAGAGTGAATGCAAAGACATGATAAGCAATGGGCAAGAGATTATTTTTTATTCGGTTATTTCGTGAGATGAATGGATTTTAAGCTTTTTGGAAATGTCGAAGATTATTATTTTAAGCTCTTCAAACGAAAATTAAATTTTAAATCTAGTTGTACGTTACCTTCAATTATTAATTTCAAATTAGAATGATAAATGGTAGGCTATACATACATATATCCTGAAAGTTTGTAATTTTTTCAATATTCTAGCTACTAATCGCCCTTTATAAGTACTGGTTACATATAGTATTGTTGGTGTAGAATGCTGGTACTTAGGCCTGTTCACTAATACGAGTTATTAGTACCAAACATATGCTATGTTAGTAAGTACTATATCTATCAGTGACTGACTGGTACAGGGATTCGATATTGTACTGTGAGATATCGAACTTTGCTGATGTAGTCAAAATGAGAACCAAAGATTTAAAAGTTTAATGAAGCAGCATTATTTATCTAATATTTATTTAATGTGTTTCAGACACCATTTAAAATAATTTATACATATTTTTCTCTTGGTTACACTCATGTATTATTCAAGTAAACTGTCACATTTGTCAGCTGAAAGCATTGTATGCTTAGTAAGTAAAGGACTTTTGCATGTATTTTAGCGAAGTGTTGCATGCATTATTTTGTGTTATTGTAACAAGATTGCTATAAATACGTTACAATTAATTTAAGCTTTACAAAGTGTCATTTCATGAACGAGGTAACTTCTCATTTCATTCTAAATGATTAAAGCACGAAACCATTTATACGCATACTCACTGTTTGGTCTGATGTCAGGATCTTCCTGAGGTGTTGGCCTGCCTCCTAGGTGGTTGTCATGACGACTGGCTGACTGATGGGGAGACCTCTGTGGACTTGTGTCTTTGTTCAATGGACGACCTGCATCAAACGCACATGGTTAGTTCAAAAAGTCACGCTTAGTTTCGAATTTACGTGCGCGGTTCAATTGAATCGACACTACGAATAGAATAGACAGAATAAATACAGTAGATGTGGATACATTCGGTTGTATGCTAAGACCGTTTATTTGGGTAGAACTGTGTAAAAATCAGTCACAGTTTGATTCTGTTTACAACCACTTCATTTATTTTCCCCACCGCATTTTGAACTCTAAAGCATTTTGAACTTTTTAAAGAAATTAAATATTTTATTCCTAAACCTCCCCAATCCCCGAATATTACAAAATATTTTGTTCCAAAAACTGTAGTTTCTTCGCACATATTAGCACACATATTCCTGTCTATTGATCAGACATTTAAAAAAAAATCTTTGCATCATTAGAAAGTTCCTTTAATTCTAAAAAAGATAAAATAATTTTCAATTTTTTAACTTAAGCTTTGATGGTCATTACGTAGTTTGATTAAAAATTTGCATATGAATTTTAGTCCACATGCTATCACCCGATCGAGCTGATACGGAATTACACACTTACTGACAATCATTGTCGGATTATTTTTTCAGAATAAATTTCATATATGTTTTAGAACAACTCTCGATTATAATGGCAAAATATCTGCGCTCCCGCATGGGATTAAAGAATGGGGATTAATTTTACTAAGTCACAGCAGTGTTGCCATCTCTGCCGGAGAAAAAGTGGCTAGAATCAAAGCTAAAAGTGGCTAGAAATGGCTAAAAATGAAATCGAGCTGAGAGAAAAATAAATTACTCATAACTGATTTCAATAACAAAGTAAAATTCTGTTTTCTTCTCGTTTTTGTAGAATGTCTGTCCTAACAGGAATGAATTGTGACGTCAAGTGAAACTACCCTTTGTGTTGTCGACATCCAAACAGTCGTCAGCGAAATTTTATTTCGCTGTCGCATACCGTCTACGTTTTTAAAAGGGCCACAATGTTGAAATTCCATACCCTCAGGTTTGCGCATGCGCTTTATAAAATAAATTTAAATAATGTTCGATGATGCAAATGGAAAAATACACGTACGAGTGAGCAAAACCGACGCTTGAAAATGGCCACGGTAAATTGTTTAAAAGAGAAAGAATATTACACGAAATAGCTAGAAATTGCTTAAAATATAAAGAATATGTCTAAAAGGACTACGAGTAGCATTTTGTGGACAGATCGAGACACAAAGTGGCTAGCTTGGCAACCCTGAGTCACAGACATTCAGCAGCATGTAAAAGTCTGCAAACAGAGGAGCCAAAATTAAGGTTCTCCCCTGGTGACGTGGTCTCCATTTACCGCACCGAGCGTATCAGCTCTTTCAGTAGCATGGACACTTTCTGATACATACGTCGAGGTACCTGCTTTCTCGCAGTACACGTGGATACAACATGAGAACAAAAAACAAGAGCATGAAAGAAACAGCAACAGAACTCAAGCGACGTCTAGCAAAATCTCAACAGAAATACCAATAAAAAAATAATTTTTAGACTAAAAATTGTTAAATAAATTTTAGATTAATAATTTTTAATTAATATTTTTCTTCAAAGATGGACTAATAGGCATAAATTAAATTTTTTTAGAAAATTTTCAAGCTCAAACACTTATTGCAACACACGAATCCACCCTTGCTTATGGAACATAGGTAGAACTACTTAGGAAAATCCTTAAATATTATATTTTTTTAATGTAAAATAATATTTAATTTTTAAAGGCTTGAGGCCTTAAAACTTCTTCTTGATCTCATATAGAAGTAAGTAGTTAAGCGCCTCCAGCTTTTGAAAATAATATTTCATTTTTAATTAAAAAACGTAATATTTAATGAATTTTCTAAGTACCTCAGCCGATGTTCGATAAACAACGGCGGGACTGTGTGTTTCAATAAGTGTTTAAGCTTCAACATTTTCTCAAAAATTATTTTATAGCTTTAAGGCCCATCTTCGAATAAAAAGCAGGATTTAAGAAACTTATTTATTAATAATGCTGTTCTAAGATAATCAGCTGAAATAAAGGCATTCGTAAATCTAATTCAACTATGCTTTTTCAAACAAATAAACTGAGCACTCGTAAACTCTGAGCGGGGTTTTTCAATACAGGCTAAACATATGTTTGATTAATCTATTAACTTAAATATTTTGCTACGGCAGTAATTTAATAAGAGTATAGGAAAACAAAATGCATATGAATAAAATATGCATTTCTTGTTATACGACATTTTCATAAAATGGAATAATCAATACGATTTTTCCATTCTTTTCTCTAAATGGTTTATAACGTGATGGGAAATTTCAGTTAAATATTAATTTTTAATAAAAGATACAAATGAATTCGAAAATACTTCTAAATTAACCCATTAATGCCTAGCAATCTATTTTTAGACGGCCGCAAAAATCAATGGTCGTGAAAGTTTTTAGGTATTAATTTATTTTCCTATTTTAATTACTCGAATAATAAATCTGATTTCTACAAAAGAATCAGCGATAATAAAGTAAAATGAGTATTTTCACTGCCTTATTCCTATTTTTAGAAAAAAATATGAAATACATTCTTCATACCATGCAAGTGTCCGAAATTTATTTATCACTTCTGGCATCAAGATAAATTGGAAAATTTGCTGAAAAAAGTCGGGCGCTAATGGGTTAGCCACAAAACACACTCCTCTACAGGAAGGATTTTATTCGATAGTGTTATTAAAATAATAATTCATTTTTTGACGGGTTAAGTCGTCGTAACTGTTAATGTCAAGTAAATCTAAGAAATCTTCCATTCGAAATGAGATGAGTCTCATTTAGGGATGGACGCAAGACGAAAAATTGGTGTCTCGCGTCTCGCAAAACAGCCGAAAAGCTTGTCTCGTCTCGCAAAAATCCCTATATCATAATGTTAAAAAATTTTGTCTCGTCTCGCAAAAAAGCTGTAAATCTCTGTCTCGTCTCGCAAAAAGTCGTCTCGCGTCCATCCCTAGTCTCATTGGGCTATTTCTTCTGTGTAATGACGATTAAACTTCATTTAAAGCGCAAAAATCTTTACATTTTTGTCTTTTTTTTGGCACTGTTCAATAAAATCACGAAGACACGTGGCCTGTGTTCTGGAATTTATCCAATATTCATCTTAAAACCCCCAATCGGCTGGATCTTTTAAAACGCATCTGAGTTTGAAGAGTCACTCATGCAACATAGGCAGAAACTTCCAACCCATTGGGATAGAGCAAAGGAATAACACTTTGCGCCACCTACTACTACTACTACTACTACTACTAAATGGGAAACAAAATATATATTTACTAGAATAATGAATCTTATAACCAAATGCGTTTCAAGTTAGTCCAAGTCACATGTCAGATCTTACTAATGCTGTCTCAAAGGGAATCCCTGATAATAACGATAATGCTTTCCCAGTATCACGATGAGAGAAAGGCATTTAGTTTGTGAGTCAAAATAAATCCTGTTATATACCAACAAGTCTTCAGTGCAGGTTTATTTTATCTGTAAACCTATTTCATAACAAGGATATGCATTCCTTAGAGAACAGCCAATAATATGAGTAATGCAAGTGTTGAAAATAAATAAATTATATTGGAGTGACGTTCAGTGGACGATTCAATTCAAATACTCTTTATGCTTGATTCAGAGTAAATAATAGCTTATTTTTAGAATATCTTTCAATGTATCTTTCAATCTCAATGTATCAATCAATTTTTCAATGCACATGCCAAATTTCGTAACACAGGTGCTCAATTGGGGAGGATCCTTTAAAATTCCTAACCTATTGAGATTAAGGAACAGAAAGTCTTTTCTTCATGCCCCTTTATGTCATCGAAAAATAAAAAGAAATATTTATAATATATCTGCTACAAAATGTAACACACCAAATTATTTTTAAATTCTAAGGAGGGTGGTCGGCCATCTTCCCCTTTTTTTTTTTTCATATATCTCTTTTGAAAGAAAAATGTAAAAAATATGAATCCATTGTTTAAGCCCAACATTTTTATCACTAAAAACTTTCTACTTACTTGCATATGCATAAGCAGAAAATTTGCATGTCTGACTTATTCTTGTTGCTGTATTTGGAATATTTATTGTTGGACATGTGTACTTGGCTCTAAGAAACCGATTATAGATGCACATCGAATTAAGTAGACAAGACAGACACAGATTTTACAAGTACAGCGAAAGGAAATTTAAACAGAATGGGAATTGAGTGGGAATAGAATCCACGACTGTAAGCTTAGGCGACTAGCGTGGAGTAGAACAGGCACTTAACTTCTAAGGCTCTGGTCCCCCCGTGTCTGACTTTGGTAGAATTTGTACTGCCTGACTGCGTATAGCGTAGAAAATTGGCAAGTTGCCAGTAAAAGTGAATCCAAATGAACCGGTCGAGGAGGCGAGAAAGCAAACGGAGTGAATGCACGTCTTTCGTCTTGTTCATTGAATTCTTAGTTCAATTGATTTGATAATATCCATCTGAATTTTGTGGTTGTATTTATAAACACCGCATTCCTAAAGGATAAAACATCTGGAACATCTAAGAATAAATCGTTTCGAAGTAATTCGGCAAGCGCACATCTGAGTAGCACACCCAACAACAGATGGACGTGCCCGTTTTAATTTTTAAACAGGATGTTTGCGTTTTTATCTAATCGGTAGTGAAACAGTAATATTCGCAACAATATTCTATTATCATATTGCTAGTTATTTGTGTTCATTTATAATGCCTAATTAGACAGCATCTTTATAACCTTAAAAAAAAAAAAAAAAATACGTTTTCGCTTTTAATTCTATGCATGTCTTATAAATTTATAATGGACTTTCCGGATAATCTAATCAATAAATGGAATATCTAAAATGTCTATTACATTAAAAAAATAACAAATACATTTTTGTGGTGCGCTGATGCATCGAAAAGTTACTCTTTCACTATAGATATTAAATTCTTTTAGCAACAAATTGCAAAAATGTCCACGTTTTGTATAACGTTATTTTTTTTATCATTTCAAGAATATATTTTTCTTTTTCTGTAAAATAAACACTTTCCATTAAATATAACTGCATCAGTTTAAATTATCGAACTTTAGAGTAACTGCATGTTACAAAGTATTTCAAGGATAGTTATGAATTTTCTGCAATTTGATACAAAATTGAAACACTTTAACAATATCCTTCCTTGCATTTTGTTCAACATAAATGGAGATAGGAGTAAACTACATTTTTAGTTCTGCATCATAAGACTTCGAAACAATTAAAACCTGCTGGACAATTAACTGTAAATCATGCTAGAATTCTTATAAAGAAAAGCATATCCCTGAATTGAAGTTAGTACGTAAAATTTCATTTGCTAATTAATAGATACGGCAAAATAGTTACACAGCAAAAAGTTATTTTAAATCGTAAATATATATGTAATCATAAATAATCGGTCTAACGCTGGTGAAAATACTACTATTCTTCATTGGCTTTAATTCGTAAGTATGTTTCCTAAAAATTTCGATTTTTGAAACTGCATTTTAAAGTCACTTCAAGGGAAAATATTATTAATTATGTTTCATTACTTAAGGTCTCCATGGCATAAACAACAGCCATTAATTAAAATTTAAAGTGTTCGCCCGCAGCTAAACTGTCACCAAGTCCGCGCTATTTTGTATTTTTAACAGTCTTCCTAATAATAAACCTGGAGTTCCTCTTTCCAAGTCTTTCTATCGCCGTGCAAGCAAAAAAAACAAAATACTCTTTTTCTATCGTTATTGCGCGTAATTATTATTTAAGACTTTATCAACGTTTCATGAAAAAAAGGTCATTAATAAAAATAAACTTTTAAGAGGGCCCCAAAACACACTTCACAAAAGCGCCATTCTACGGGACAAATCCATTTTTAGTAATTAATGCAATGTCCTCACCGTTTTACTTGTAAAGACGCTCTTGGGACGTCTCAGTAAATAGATTGATTCAAAAAGCTATTTTAAAATCCAGTTATGGGCCTCTTTTTTTATTTTTTATTTTTCACTCCCGCCGTTTTCCCTCATGGCACATCTTCTGACATTAGGCTTTACACGATTAGAGTTAAGATAGAAATAGGCTTGAGAAATATTTTTTTAAAAAGGATAATGGGGTGACGAATGGCTATGTTAATTTCATTGTTTGGGTTAATTTATAGAAGGACGGAAAAGGCGACGGGTTTTTCTGCTCGCTTCGCTGTTTTGTTCGGCGAGTTTTAGGCTTGTTAAATACAAATGAATCTTATCTCAATACCATCTACTGAGTGAGATTATTTCATGCATGGAAAATAATAATCTTATCCATGGACATATATTCAGTAATGGTGTTAGGGGACGGGAAAAGATTAATAATTTATTCCAATAGTAAGAAAGTTAAATGGATTACGCTATCTAAAATTCTCAAGTGTATTTTAGAGTGATATTTTCTGAATCTTTTTTTTTTATTTTAGCATTGTGAGCCATTCCGAACGTGAATGTTTATTTCGAGAGATAATTTTTCTTACTAATAAACTGAAAAAAAGTTTTGTTGATTCAACAAAATTTTGCTTGGCTCTATTTAAAGAGATATTTTTGTTGAATCAAGAAAAATTTTGTTAATTCAACGAAATATATTGTTATTTTAACAAAGTCTTTGTGTCTAATACCCCCTATTTTACAATTAGACAATGAAAGCAATTTAAGAAAATATTGTCCGTATAAAGTATGGCAAGTGATGTAGAGACACTTGAATTAGCTCTTGTCCACTTCTTTTTTTAAACCAACCAATTTAAACCCTTTTTAACCCATTAAGCGTCACAGCTCCCGTTACGGGAACATCTATTATATATATATTTTTTTCTTAAAATATTTTAACGAAATTTACGAAATACACATTTTATATAAACATTTACACTACAGGGTGTATTATATAGTGTAAATGTTTATATAAAATGTGTATTTCGTAAATTGCGTTAAAATATTTTAAGAAAAAAATATATACTAGATGTTCCCGTAACGGGAACTTTGGCGCTTAATGAGTTAAAACCATTTTTTTTTTGTTAAAACTAACAAAATTATTTGGTTGAAACATCCCTAATCAAAATTCTGATATAATTTATTTTATTAGCATTCAGATAAAATAGTAAACTGAACTTTTAAAATTAGTTTGAATTATTATATTGTGTTAAAAAATCGAAATATCTCATGTCGCTTAAATGAAAGCAACGTTTTCGTTTTACACACGTCTTAAACTTTGTAAGTGGATAGAATTAAAAAATGCAAGTTCGTTTTCTTTTAAAATCATTTTTAAACTGAATGGGAAATATTTAAGAGAACCTCATGACACTCATAACTTAAAAAGAAATAGAAAACAAATGTAGTATTGGAGCCCAGGAATTAATGCCTTAGAAATATTTTTTTGAGTGTTTGTGTTCAGTGCTAAAAGGTATTTACGTTTTTGTAGAAACCATTGGAAAGTGTATGATTTTTATCAAAATGCAAACTTTATCTTGTCATGGTTGCGATATGAGTAAAGGCACTGCATCCTATCTCAAAATTCCTGTATGGTAATGCAAAATAAGTCTATTTAGACTAAAAGATCTAATCATAAGTAAGCTTAAATTCATTGATGGGAAGGTGGTGGAATGCATCTGATTGAAAAATACATTATTTAAAAAACACACAGAAAGGATATCTTAATCATTTACAAATTGTAAAATACTTTTATAAAAATAAAATAAAATGCAATGGTATATCTTATTTTTTGTTTAAACATTCCCATTATTTTAATCTAAAATGGGTTCTTTTAGCAAATGAACTAATCCTTCCAATGAAACAAGCAAAGTTAAAGCTTTTGCACAATCAGTGCCACCAATTTTGCTTCTTTATTATGGGGTATAAGCCAACGAAAGCACTTTAAGGAAATATTGTCCGTATAAACAAAGAGTGGGCAGTGATGTAGAGACCATTGAATTAGCTCTTGATCATTCTTTTTAAATCAAGGAGAATATATTTCTTAATGTAACATGTATTTCGAGGCTAAATGTTTTTGAGCCAAAAATGTGTTAATTTCTAGTTTATATTTTCCCATATCTAAAACCTTTTTCATTTCACATGCACTAACTGTAGAAAATTTATACCAGGTATATTAGGATCCATTTTACCATTAAAGTTGTACAGTTAAAGTGCTGTTACACAAGTAATTTAGCTATTGACATGACACTTTCAATGTGTTTCAAATTGTATTTGTTCTGAGAATAAAATGAGCTTAGTTTAGATGAAATAGATATACTTTTATATGTTTTTAGAAAAAGACATCAGCTAAATATTAATAAAAATACGCATAACTTGGTACATTATGCCGAACTTTAATTGAATAATTTAAATTTTTTTTTGCATTTATTATATCTTCTAGATTTTAGTCTATTTTGAAGTACACTTATCTATGGCACTTATGCCGAAAGAAAAATATGTAGCTGAAATAGTTCTACTCAAAATTATCTGAAAATTAGTTCTATAAAATATATACATAAATGTCTAATTGTCAAGGCCTTTTATACTACTGTTTCATTATTAAACCAAAATGAAATGAAATTCAATTATTCCCTTACTTCTTCTTAAAGTAGATAGTCCCTATGCTGCACAAATTTTTCATTAAAAATATTTTGTTTTACAGTTTATAAAATAATTGAAATCTTCTTTTTAAATTGTACAATCAATGTCAAATATTTCCCAAAAATTACATGATGCTTTCGGAACTTGAACTTTAAGTATTTCAAAAACTTTATTTTGTTGCCCATTTTATGAGACAATTTTTAATAATTTTAATCTGAATTCGGTAGTGAAAAAAACAAACCAAACAAATTTCAATGTTTCACTGTCCTGTTAGATTTTCATAAAAACTATTTCATATTCTCTAGTATTCATCCTCTGCACAGAAGCTTGGTGAATCCCGCTCCTCTATTTATAGATAGGCCACCACACCACTGGTCCTTGCTTTAAGAAAACTATATCCATCTTTTATCTGGCACTTTTATCATAAAACATGGCCGACATGAATATCTATGAAGAATGGTTTCTCAACAGCGCTATAGGAGAGAGGGAAAAGGGGTAGAAAAAAAGAAAAAAAAATGGCGAACTATGTCCAGAAAAAGTAGAAGACATTTTTAAAGATCTTTCTGATGGAAATTCGTCTTTTTTGCCTACAGTTTCCAAGATGTACTTCCGAATATTTCTTTCTGAGCAATGGTTCGAAAAAGATCTATGGAAACATTCTATCGAAATTTTTCCGAGTTGGGGCCCATTTTTCTCGCTTATACTTCCGGATAAATGTTCGCAGATTAGTTTTTGATGTAGAGCTGAAGGGTGGATGAAAAAAAAAAATAATCGATATTCCGGCAGAGCGAATAATCGATGAACGTCAGAAAAACGTTCCACAGCACCTGCAAGCTGGACTATCTCGCCTCCGCACGAGAACAATTTTTTTCCCCTCCTCAACTCTAATACCCCTGATCCTATTTTAGTGAATATCAAATATTGGTGGGGTATTAAATGAACAAATGTATTTGGCTTAAGGCGTTCGCATGATACAGGTGTTTGCATGCTCCATTCGGAAAATTGTTCGGATCAAGGATGTATATAAGGAGGTTGGGGTTAGGGGATCCGGACACCCCCTTAGTCTATGCACCAACGCTAATTATGTCCAAATATCCACCTTTTAAATCCATGGATCAAAGTAGTAGACAGTAAATAACATTTTAATTTTATTTAAATTTGGAAAACTCAACATTAAATGTTTTAAAAAGTATACGAATTTTGTATTTTTTTAATTCGGTGAGTAATAAACACAATTTACTATATTGAATTAAAAAAATTTTAGTGCTATCGAAAAACTTTACCATATATATATATATATATATATATATAGCAAAATTTACTGTCAATCAAATTTTACAGTAAGAATGAGCCCTCCCTCCCATAAGAAATCTATTTTACCAGCTGAAATTTAAGTGTAAATAAAATCTAAATATGTGTTTAAGGAATATTTGTTTGTCTGATTATGGCAACCCTACGCTGGGGCGATCTGCCAAGGATGGGAGATACCTTGGTAGGAGGACTTTCTAAGGGGTTATAACGCATATTCACGTTACATCTGGAGAAAACCTACCAAAACTGCAGACCGTTAGATCGACAGCCGCACAATGGGACCCGAGCAAAGGAACTTTTCACTTCGGCCGTCTACCATTTCCAGTGACATAACCACTGTGCCATGCTGAAGCTTGCGTTTGAGGAATGATACAAATATCTACACATTCGGATATAGTAAATGCTCAATAGTCTATGCACCAACGCTAAATATATCGAAATATTTAACTTTTGAATCTACCGATCAAAATAGTATACAGTAAATAACATGAATTTTATGTAAGTTTTGAAATCTTTACATTAAATTAAAAAAATTTACTAACTTCTTAAATTTTATATTTCAGTGTGTCATAAACACAGTTTTTTTTATAAAGCCCCCCGTCTCCCTCTTAGCCGAATCCCCCCCATTAAAAGCAATCTTACCAGCAGAAATGTATGTGCAAAGAAATCTAAATCAACATGTGTTTTAGGAATACAACCACTATTAGAGTATTTTAAAATGACACAAATATTTAAACAGTCGAATACAGTAAATGCTTATTAAAAAGGGAAATTTCACATTAAATGAAATTAAATTCACTCTAAATTCCTCCCAATTCTATTGCTATTAAATATAACTAATCAAGAATGCTTTGCAAAATGGTAGAACATACTAAAGTGTATGTAAGAAGATTCAATCCTGAAATCACGATTAATTAAAATGTTCCTCTATTTTTCCCTAAAACAGAATGGCTCAAAAGTAGCTCTAAAAGCCTTATACCATTTTTAACGCCTCTTTTTTGAAAATATGTATTATATTTGCAATCAAGACTATAAATTTATATATTTTTTTTACGTTTGCTTGTATAATCAAACACTTGAAAATATTTGTTAATTGATGTACTATAATAATGTAAATACAATATTCATAGATGTTTCTACGTAACGATAAATTCTGGTGGTCGTCCAACTAGGTGAGATTTTTGACACAGCCTCAAAATGTCTGTATCTCTATCAATAAACTTTAAGAGACCTTTTAAACGAACTGAAGAGCTCTGCTATACACCGTAATGAATTGGAATTCTCTTGAATGTTCCTGTGAAAGAACTGCAAATACTACATGCACCAGCTTCAACAGTGTACACGGTACAATGAATTGGAATTACACATATAAATTTAGCTGTAATCCATGAATATTTAAGGCCTGGACGGACAGACAGACAAATCGAATTTATAAATACTTTCCAATTTTTTACAAAGTCTTGGAAACGTTAGATTGTATTTAAAGTAATGATGCTTTACGAGACAAGTGTGCACACAAAAAAAGTCTTAAAATATAGAATTCCCTTTCGATTTAAAAGCATTTCAGTCACAAATTTAAATTATAATTTAATAAAATGCTTGAATCTATATTTTTGAAAAACAGTGTAGATTATAAAATATGTGAGAACAAAAGGGGTGAAGAATATTTATATGCAGCTTTTGCGCTGATTATAAATTATTTAAAAATTAGTAATTTTTTCCAGATTTTCCAGATTCTAGCTTTACATAATATTTTAGGATGATGTTTCATGCAATTGATTTTTAATTTTATTTTTTTGAAAGGTTCAGCTGAGAAAAGAAAGTTACGAAAGTAAAATATTCTGCTCGTAATAATCTTACACTTAGAGTAATAATAATTTATTTTACATTATTATTATTATTTTGAAAATAACTGCTTGTGGTTTTATGTTTAGTTTAATAAAACTTTTTGTTTTAACGTAGAAATAAATGATAAAAATAGAGATCAGAATTAAAAATGAAATAAAAAGAATATATTCAAAAAGAGTACTGAAAGCAAACTATTAAGGAATAATAATATAAACAAATCAATCTAAATAAAATAAATTAAGAATAGGAATGCAAAAGAAAAATAATGTAAAACAAATAAAAATAATAACAGTAATAATAATAAATTATTATTATCATTAATTAATTAATTAAGTAGGGTGTTTCAAAATTATCTTTAAACTTTGACATTAAAAAAGGATGTAAATGAATTAAAAAATATCACTTGCTCATGCAAAACTTTAAATATGAAATTTTTAATACCTGGTTACATCTAATTTTTGACGTTTTAAAATATGATTTTTCTTACATGCATTTAAAACTTGTCGAATATTTAGTTTTTTGCAACTCTCTTACCAAGCATGTATAGGGTATTGCACTTTAGAACGTCTCAATAGGTTGTTTAGAAATATTTTTGTAAAGGTCATTTAAATGAATTATTGTGTGTATTGTTCTTTAACCAATTCAAGTATGGCTATTGATAGGGAAAAGGAGTGATAATATTTGTAAAAAACAAATTCTTACAATTAAAACTATTTTTTATGTTACAGGTATAAATAACGTAAAGTTGCTGCACCTTTACTTTCAGATTTCATTGCGTGTCAAAATGTTAAAGATAATTCTAATACACCCTCAATTTCGTAAATTTCCGTTTTTTTTATTGCTCAGATATCCCAAGTAGCACTAGTTCAAAACACGTTCAAATAACGTATTTTGAATGTTCTTTTAACGCCTTTTGAACGTTTTTGAACTACGCAGACAGCACATACAGGTTCTCTGAACGGCTATTGACGTTCAGAAAACGTTTTCTGAACGTTAATAGACATTCAAAAAACCTGCGTGTGCTGGCTGGGTAGTCGGGCTTCTAGGGATAGTGCTTAAAAACTGTAAATTAAAGGAGCCAAATTGTTGCCTTTCTAGTAGATTCGAAAACATAAATTAGAAACTAACCAATATCATCCACTTCGTTGTCCATGACTCCGGGAATACTCGGGCAAACACATTTGATTGGACAAGGAGGACATGTGACAGATTGCTCGGTAGTGGTGGTGGTTGTGCTGGTAACTGGGAGTAAGAATAATGGTCAAAATAAAAATAAAACTTTTCAAAATAATAAAAACTGAATGACAGGTTTGTTTTAGTTGTTAGTTTGGGTTAGTTTTTTTTTTCCCCCAAGAAAGAAAATCTAGAAAAACAAGCGTAAACAAATAAAAAAAATGTTCCGAAATAAACAATGTCAGAAGAAGAAAGTAAGAAAACAAGTCCTTGTTCCAGTTTTCAGCAGTTAGTTACACTTCTTTCAATTTTCTTTCATGTATGTTAACGACGCCATGTTAATCGATAAAGTCTAGACATTTTTAATCAAGTGTTTAACGTTAGCTTAGCAACAAAGTTCATCTTTTGGCGACAATTGTTATAGCTGAGAAATGGCACTTTTAAAAGTAAAAATGTGTTATTTTGTATAAAGCCCTGGCTAAATAATGGAATTTAAATGTAGCCTTGATCTGTCACTTTTAGTGCAGAGATGTATTTTGCCGAATGATTGAGAACTCCCTCATGAAGGTTGTTGAATATCATAGAGCGTAATCAAAGTACTCATTTGTCATTACTTAGTTTTGTAGTACGGAAATGATGTATGAAAAGAGGTCTTATAAGGTTTATTAAAATATTTTATAATCTAAAGAAGTATAATTTATTGTCATTTGAATTTAATTATTTCGAAATTGCAGGCGGTGAACCAAGCCACTTTGCAGGATGCTTTAATAATGTTATTTTAAGTTTGATTTTGATTTTATAAATAATCAAGAGTTTGCAGCTAAAATTCGAAAGCAAAAAGGAAAATTTCCGAGGCATGTTTGCTTAACCGTAAATTAATTAGTTTTCGTCGAAATGAGATTTGTTGAGTTTGTATATTCAGAGAAAGCAGACAAGTCTTGGGGGTTGTTTGTTTGTTGGTGTGATTATGGCAACGATACTCTAGGACGATCTGCCAAGGATGGAGGGTGCCTTGGTCGGAGGACTTTCTAAGGGATTCTAACGCGTATTCAAGTTATATTTGGAGAAAACCTAATAAAACTCCAGACCGTTAAATCGACAGCCGCGCATGGGACCCGAACCCGGACATTCCCGATTCGGCCGTCTATCATTATCAGTAACATAACCGCTGTGCCATGGTGAGGCCTTAAGTCTTGGGTTGACTTGGATGATGCTGAAACTATTTTAGCACCATCAGATAATGACTGTTTTACTGAGCGAGGAGAATCTTGCGTTATTTCCTATTGCTAGATACAGAATAGAATAGTGACTTTTGATGTATAATATAAATTCAACAAAATACAGGATGCTCATTAAAAAACTATCTGGATATATGGACTTCTAGCCGCCGTTCTATTCAACCAACCGAGATGAGATTTCAGGTAATTCAGAGATATGATGTCTGGATTGCGATTGTTTAAAACGATAGATCTCTCACGATTACGGCTGCAGTCAAGAAATTCCCAAATCATCCAATCACAAAACTGACTTTTTTCCAGAGTAAGTAGTTGATCAGCAAATTGAAAAACCATTATAGGCGTTGAGACGATACGTGTATGACGAAAATCGGGGGGGGGGGGCTTGAATATTTGCAAAGAAGAGCATTGTAACAAACCGATGACAGCACAAGAGAGGAGAGCGAGATGGCTTTTATTGGAATTAAAAGTTTTCAAGCTTCCTACTGTAGTGAATTGTGCGAATTTTGTCAATGCATCTTCTCTCTGTATCGACTTTGACTCTTTACAATGTTCTGCACCTCCAATTTTCGTCATACGGGTATCGCTCCAACGCCATTTATGGTTTCTCAATGCGCTGATATCCTAATGCAGGAAAAAATGAGCGTTGTCATTCGAATTTTTTTTCCTGTAACCGTTACTGTTAGAGCTTTATTGTTTTAAGTAATTTTAATCTCGCGCTGTCTTTGGAATAACTGCATTTGAAATCTCATCTCGATCGGTTGAAAAAAAAAACGGTGACTAGAGATCCATACATCGGGATAGTTCTTTTTATGAACACCCAGCATATTGAAGTTAAGGAATAAATGTTAAGTTGCTGGAATATAGAATTGGTAAATATGTCCCATTAGACCCTTGGCAAGAAGCATTAGACCCAAAAATTAGGGCATAATTTCATTTAATAAAAAGTATGACTATTTCTCTCTTAATAATTAAAAACCACCACTTAAATTTTTTATCCAGCAGCAGAAAACTATTTGATTTAACTATCTGCAAAAGAAAATTTAAAATGTGTCACATTATCCCCCAGTCTCTCTCCTACTACTTTAGTAATACAAATAATATTTCGAGCATGCCAAACTATTCTTTTTTTTAATCGAACTTAGAACTTATTTATTCTTCCTCCATCAAACAATTCTCTTTCAGGCCAACCAGCAATTCATATTTTACCCTTAAATAAAACATAGTTTCAATTGAATTTCTTTTAATCGAGAAGTTCGCCTGGATTTAAAACTCCTCGAATGCCAAAACCGAGTCATTTTGCTTCTTGAAAATTTAATAAACAAAAATGACTAAGAAAATTGCGGGTTAACAAAATAGCTGCAACTTAAACTCTTACAGATTCACCACAGAGAGATGGGAAACACTCAACTCAGTGTAGTGGCAAACTCTAATTATCCAGCTCTCGAACTTTTAGCTTTCCTGCTCTAATAAAGTCTTTCTCGGGAAAATTTAAAACCCAAACATTAGTTTTTCCCTCCTCGCTCATCAGAAATTTTGGGCTGGGGACACACAAACACCGACTCTTTTCCCTCTCTCTGTCTCTCTTGGGTAAACAGAGCGTTGAAATAGCAAAGATAAAACCGGACAAGGTAATTATAAGTGTAGCCCTTGTGTTAACTTTATCAAAGAGGAATTGATTGATCGTGTCCGACCAAAAGGGGGCCTGTCTGGTTGGAAACCGAAATGGCAGTGATTGATGATCCTAGCTCGGTCCGGCGGCGCTTCATGCCTGATGTCTGTTTAAAGTGACGGTGCGTTTCTGCCGATTCACGGTCTTTATTAAATCGTAATTATTGTCCGAAAGAGAGCTGCGTGGTGATTCTCAATGGAGCGTGCATCTGATAAGGGCATATATGCATGTCACGTGAGTATTTGCTTATCAACTAACAGGCAGTGGCAAATCTAGGGTATGGCAGAATATGCACGTGCCACTGGCGACACCTGAAAGGGGGACACAGATTGAAAGGTTTGCTACAAAAACTACGGTCTGACTGCGTTTGGCATGGAATATTGGCACGCTGCCAGTGAAGAATCAAAACGAACCGGTCGAGGAGGGGAAAAAGTGAGCTGATATTGTAGATTTTTTAAAAGTTTATATTACAAACCAGCAATCTGGTTTGTGTTATTTAAAATGCCTAAACTGATTCATTCTAAGTTTGAAAATATCATCACAATAAATAAATAGTTATTTCTTGAAACCTGCGTCTGAATAATTTAGCGGCAAGCGCACAACTGGCTGGCACTCCCAACAACTAATGGACGAGCCCGTTTCCCCCTCTAAACCGAATGTTTATGTTTCGATCTAATCGGTAGTCAAAAAGAAGGTAGCTCCATCGTACGGGAGTTTCGAGCAACACGTATTGGGAGAAAAAAAAAAAAAAACCTCTTTAGTTAGGTACAAAAGGATGTAGCTCTAATCGTTAGTTCTTGTGATATACTCAAGAGATGAAGTTTCCTGTCTCGTTAGATTGTGCTGAATCCCCAAACGTTTTTCACGCTTTTCTGCAAGCTTGGATGGTTGAAGCTGCCCCCTTTTTGCAGCAAACTTTTTGTTCGCTTCCATCGATGCAAGGATGCGACGACAGCGATTCTCCCTTCTGCACCCCATCGTTGCTTCCCGGCATGGGTCTTTGTATCTCTCCGCAGCAGCCTAGGGCATGCTCTCGCGCGCAAACACTGGGCCGCAATAGGAGCATTCAAAGACCCAACCTGGGAAGCAACGACGGGTGCAGAAAGGAGAATTGCTGTTGTCTCGTCCTTGCAACGATGGGAGGGAACAGGCTCGAATGATGTAACTCGAATGATGAACAGGCAAGTAATGATAATAGCAAGTCTATGAGGCACTAGAATGTTTATTTTGAGATGAAGCCCTTAGAATCTAAATCTAATGAAAGTTTCATCATTTGCATAATGAATCCTCGTGACAGAAACCAATAAAAATGGTCGATATAAAGAAACTTTAGGCATGAACATATACAAACGAAGTCTTCGGTGTCATTCTTACAAAGAGAACAGTTTTGCGGTCAGCCATGAGGGCTATCTTACCTAGGAAACGCTTACAGGTGTATCTAGCGTTGGAATATACTAAAAATCCGTGCTTCGGCATATGCTTAAGAATAAAATTAATGCGAAAGCAAAATTAGATTTTATATCTAAATAATACTTGCAATTTTTATAAGAGACTTATAAAATTTCAAGTATACTCAGTATTGAAAGTATAAATAACACATACGCGATCCGCGCCGGTGGATTTGAAAGGCAAAGTACTTACAGTTAATTTATGACAGAGGTATTAAGCGAAAAGCACTATAGTTTAGTTATAAGGTGCTTTAATCTCAAGAATTAGCAGTCTAATAGAAAAGCGACTATCCAAAAATCAACTTAAAATATTTATGCGAGATAGGCTATTTTAAAGTAGAGAAGTTAAACGTTTAAATGATGCCCTTGCTACAAGTAGAATTACAATACCAATATGAAGAACACATAAAACTATATAGGAAAACTGCCAATAAAAAGCAGCTTAATAATCTATGATATGTGTTATCCAAAAATTCTGTTTTCGCTTCAAGAATATGTTTAGGGAGCGCAGCATCTAATTTATGTTCTTTTTATAGCTTGTGAAGTAATGATAATAGCAAATTAAGTCTTGTGCCGTCGTGTGGAGAGATAATGCCAAGAATAACTGCTTCCATCTTAAATGGGAACGTCTGTACAGAAATTTTAGATAGAATCTCAGACATGGGCAATCTTCTGCTGAACTTGCCTTAAAGGATATTACTCCATATCTTCAAGTTGAAGGGGATATTTGCAAACAATATCGTGGTACTGGATAAATGCATGGGGGAGTGAGAGGTGAGGGTGGATAATCATGAAAGTAAAATTTTAACGTAGTTATGCTCCATGAATGACTACAAGCTGTTGGACTGGGTAGTTTCCATGATGCGAGAATCATTGTTGAACATAATAGGAATGAATTGAATTTTCTTTTTACTTCATCTATTTCAATGTTGACTGTAATAAAACAACGGATTCGAATGACAGTGCTTCCAAAAGCTGAATGGAAATCTTTCATGAAGAATCATGAAGTGCTATTTGGATCATGTAAAATAAAATCCTTTTATTCGATGGTTTAGTAAGTATACTCACTATAGTTATGAAGTTTCATTATACCATTTTTAAGCTTTTCAAATGAATTAAAAAAATGAAGTTCTTGTTATTTCAAAGAAGTGCAGTTGCTGTCACACTGAGCTGTTTGAGCGAATGCTCCATTAAAATGGTTGCTGTAGGAAATTTTGATTTGCTATTAAAGCAGAACAGAACAATCTCACACGGAACTAAACGATACACATAAACATAATCCCGTGACTCCAGAATATTACAAACGAGTGCCGTGTGTGGTTACATATTTACACTGAAAACACACATAACATTAAACAAATACCATCCCATCACCTCTGCAAGAAAGACAGCTAAAGGAATAAATAAAAAACACCAACAACAATGAAAAATAAACAAAAACATGCAGGGACGTGATTTCCGAATGCCCCAAACCAAAGAAAGATTTTTCCCGGTTGAAAAGTGTTTGGTGAGGTAGAAATTGAACAGAAATTGTTAGTGAGACATTGAGATATATGAAAAAAAAGGAGGGTATTTCGCCAAGTTCGCTTTCAGAAAACTCACCAGTTATTGGAGAGGTCGAGGGCTTTGGATCTGTAAAAGAAAAAAAATGAAAAATAGGGAAAAGTTATTAACTTATGGCCAGGCTGTCGGTAAAACTGTTTAATATAAAACGAAAACATGAAATATTGTTATTTACTTTTTTAGAAATTAAGACAGTCTATGTAGTGAACAGGGCGTTAAGCAGTTTTTATTTTTTTTTCGTTAGCTCAGTAAGTATTTTTAATTTTTAAAACTTTTTGTACGAGCAGCCTTCGAATGATGAACAGTTACATTCAGATATTTATAAGATTTATCATTAAAAAAAAAGAAAAGAAAATTACCAAAATTATTTTGAGTGCTAAAAACGATATATTCAATTTTCTGTTTGTGTGCAGTTTTGAGTTAATGGAAATTCAGCGTTCAGTAAATACGTAGAATTTGTGGATTGAAGAGATATAGTTCGTGAAAGAATTACGGTGTTAAATGTCCTTTATTGGTGTTGTATTTATGTGCAAAACAATCTCATAAATTCAGAAAATTGCCCCAGTCCTAAATGCAGATAAGACTTTTCCTGAGACCCTTAAAAAATCATTTTAGTCTAAAAATTTCCTTGATCATAGAATTTAGCTAAATAAGTAATAAAAATGTGGCTGCAAAATACCATCTCACTGTAATAAAATCTAATTTAACAACATTTGATAATGTTATAATGTAAAATATCTAAATTAAACATATTCTAAGGTATTATTAAATAATACTTAGCATTCGCTTAAACAGGGATTAAATAATAATTCTTAAAAATTCACAACTTTTCTAATTGCCTTTTTAATTTAATTAATTAATTTTAGTTTGACATAATTGGGCTATTGAAATGTGTCATAATCGCTAAAATGTTTGAATTACGACAAAAATACTAGTAGCCAATATATGCTGTAAAGCAAACGAAGTTCAAAACTCAACGCATGTTTTAATGCAAGTTTCTAGCAATTATCTTACATTTAGTTTTGTTATCTGATATAGAAAGAAATTTTTTGAATGATATTTGTACTCTTAACACTTTTTAAGGAAAAACGATTTTTTTCCCCCTCTCCAACGTACCTACGCCAATAAATGAAGACAATCGATAAAGTCACAAAATTAAGAGTCTTATATTTAGCATTTCTATCAAAATGTATAAAATAATTATTTTCCAAAAATAATCATAAGACTAAATAATTTGAGACATACGTTATATTTAATTTAACGAGTTTCATATCTTTTTTAATAAGATGTAATTTGTTGTGTCTAATACAGCAAAGGTGAAGAGCACTATGTTCTGAAAGCACATTTCAAAAATGTTAACTGCATTCTACTCTAAAAGAATATATAAATATGACTATAAAAAAAAAATGGAAGCAACATATTTCTATTTACATTGCCCTGAAATGTACAGTAGAAGTAGTAAACGTAAAGGAGAGGTAAATAATGCCAAATTTATTAATAATTGTAGCGAAGGTCACATCCTTGTTTACAAAAAGGAAAATTTATGCAGGAGAAGTTTGTGCATACATAAACTCACGTCAAGTGTATTTACTTAAAACTGAAAATATTCTGCATTAGCAACGTTTCTCAAAACTGCGCATCAACCAAGCAAAACTGTTATTTTTTTATATCGGACTGACGCAAGTAACTGCGCTCTAATGCAAAAAATTCATTTTTTCTCCTGCGTGTTTTATAAAAATTTCCAAAAATGCATCATAAACATGCCTGGTAAGACTTTTTCACTCCGGAGATGCTGTAGTAAATAAAGTCTAGATATCTCAAAATACATATACATACCAACTTATGCTCTTATCTTGGACTTTAGTAGCCCATTGTCATACATCAGTCATACCGATATTTCAGCTAGATGGCTGGGCGGGACTTTGAAATAGTCACTTTTAAGAAATTTTCCGAAAGATGGAGTCGAGAAATATTTTTGTAACTTGACTCGCGTGGGCAGTTTTAAGAAGGTCGTGTTTTATTAAATCATGTAATACTGGCACGAGGAAATACATTTTTAGCAATTGAAGACGCTTTATACTGCTTATTATAAAATTTGCATCGATGTTTGATTAAATGAATACTTTTTATAAACTACAATTTGGTTATTACACGAAATAAATTTACAACAATGATAGTATTAGGTAATTTTTTAAACAAAAAATATTTAATCAAACATAATGTTCTTAAAACAGCTATTCAAATTTTATAAAAAAGAATTTTAAACTAAAAATTAAAAATGGATTCATATAGCCACATTTATTTTCTTAAGTAATGCTGTACATATTTTTAAACAGTGCTATACAATTTTTTTCGGGAAATATAAATTTTCAACAGTGTACATAAAGCAAGTAGTAGTCGAAGTTTCAAACCAAATACAAAAAATTCATTACATTATAATAATCTAAATAAATATTATTCTAAAATATTTATAAGTTATTTTGTAAATGCGGGCCTGTATGAGCATAAACTTAAACAAAAGAACAAAGATTAGTATTCTTCCTTTTATCGTTCTGTACAGAATATAAGCTTTTATTTACAAATTAAACAAAAATTTCATTACATATTTGAGAATTCATAAAGTCACATGCCTTTAATCTAAAGTACCGAAAAAACAAGTTTATGTTAGTTCAAATTGAAATTAGTTATACATTTTAATTTATTTAAAGAATGCCGGAAGTTCAAGAGGGAAGAAAAGATTATAAATATTAAACAGTTTTAGCAAATAAATATATGGTTCAGTTATTAACACCAGCTAATTCGGATATACTTGCTAAACAAGAGACTAAAATTGAAAAATGTTGTTTTCAAAGTGTTAGCGATGTTTTCACGTTGCAAGACGAACATTATTTGAAGAAAACTTTCACAAGAAATGTTATAGGTAAAAATTAATTTTACAGCGAATAAAGACATTAAAAAAAAACAGGTGCGGAAAGTTAGTTTTATATATTGTTTAAGTTCTAACCAAATTTTCATTAACAAAGGAAAATTATTGCTATTCAAAGGTGACAGAAATATGCATTTAAAATCAAATACAATCCCCTCAATGTATTCAGAAAGCATTTCTTATTAAGGGAATAAACTATCTTAAAAATTCTTGAATTTAAACATGCGCATGAAGTTTACAGGAATTTTTGTGAAAGTTTGTTACAATAATGATAGTGTTATTGGATTCCAGTTTGTACAGAACTTGTTTGTTTCAGAATTGCTCGACACACTGGGGTTATAAAAAGTCTATATTATTTTCAACGCAATATTAATGATTTTAGCAGTGGTAATCTCTTTCCTGCAAAGTATCCAAATTTAACAATTTATATGTTACTAGCATGTACCTATGTAGTTTAAAAATGAACGCTATGAAATTAAATTTGAGTGAGCCTAGCTTATCATAAATGCGGTAATACATCCAATTTTAAGAAAAAAAAAACTGCCTGTACTTTTCCCCACATAAATTGAGTTGTCGGTTTTCAGACTTCTAGTCCAGAGCTAATATTTTACTGTTAAATCGTCTATTTTGAATGATAATTATCGATTACAATTTAATAAAATAACAACACTCTTCGAAATATAAGTTACTTGGGCGCAATGACTTGTACTTTTAGAAAAGAAATGGATTTTTGCCAGTTTAAATCAAAATCACATTTCCACATCGTTCTTAGAAAACACTTTTATTCAACATTCTACTTAACCGATTAAAGCCCATTGGTAGGATTTCCTGCCTGTAACATTTATATATTTTTTCAATTTTTTCATTTCATTTCATTTTAAAGTAAAATCCCCGAAAAAGGATTCTAGGCTTTAATGGGCTAATAAATTGAAAGAAATGGATTTAATTAATTCATAAATGGAACGCAACTAAACGTAGTGATGGTTATTTCATTATACAAACTTACTTGTGCATTTCGGATGAAAATATTCATAAAAAAATTTTATTTCAGCAATAAAAAATAAATACCCCGATAAAATCTCATTTATTTTAAAATGATGTCAAGGTGTTGAAATCCAAAAATCTCTCCAGAAAAGCGCATAGAAATAAAAAAGAAAAATTTGAGAAAGAAGTTTATGAGTCAAATCCATTCGTGTACGGCTTTTTAGAGGCAGTAAATGCATACCAACGAGTTTGGGAAGGGAGACGGAAGTGGGGGGGGGGGGGTATGGGGATGGCGGCCTGTTGATTCTTAAGAGCCCGAGAAAAAATATCTTTGTAGAGGATGGAATCATATTTTATATTTCTTAAAAGGAAAAAAAAAACGATATTATTAAATCGAGTAGCGGCTTCTGTGACCAAGCATTAACAGAAGATATGAAACTCGTAGCAAAACTATCTAAAAATGGAAATGTGGGTTACGGCCAATTACCTACGCTAGGGATCTCATAGATAAGGATCTAGGGTGGGGGTGGGGGGGGTGGGATTGCCCTCCTCGGGGGATTTTCTATGGGGTCCTAACCCGTATTTGCGCGAAGTTTCGGAGAAAATCACGGAAAATTCCGAACGGTTAGGTCGGCGGACGTGACCTGGTTTCGAACCAGGCACCTTCTGTTTCCCAGTTCAAAACTATCTGGATCTGCGTAATAGATATGAGTTCGGGCCCATTTTTTGAAGCCTGAGCCCTCCCGAGCCCGAGGGACTTAATTTGAGACCACTAGACCCCGAGCAATATTATTTAAGTCGGAGACCGAGCCCGAAATTTCAGCTAATAGATTAAATAAAAGTCAATTACTTCATCGATAGAATAGCCTAAATTTTGCCGTTTGTGCAAATTAAAGACAAATATAATAGCAAACTCGTAATGCACCTTCTAATTCTTTTTTATTCAAGTTTATCAAGAGATAATAATTAGTTTATTTTTTCCGTGAACGATCCCTTTTTAAAATCCGCTTGTAAGGAGCATGTTCAGTGAAGGAGAAATTTCTCACGAACCCGAACCCAATCGTGAATTACAGAGCCCGAGCACGGTTCGGGACCGGGACCGGGCTTTCCGGATAGAGCTGAGCCGGTCTCATCTCTATTGTCTAACAGACATCCTGTTTGTTTAAGACATACAGTCAAACCGCTTAATAGAATAGCCAATTTACCATAAAAATTTATTATAATAAGCGGTATATTCCGTTATACATCACATTGATCACATTTATCACGGTTGGCACACAGAAAATTTATTACGATAAACGAGATATTCCTTTAACAGAGAATCCTTAGGAGGGTTTGACTGTAAGTAGATGTTTGCGTCACGCAAAAGTAGTTGCTATAATGGTGGCCATGGCTAGGGATAAGGCCTATCAAATAACTCTTAAACTACTCTCTGTACAGCTCATAGCTCTACTAAACGACCTCGTTCAAGCTTATTGAGCTGTTGATAAGGGCTTCTTCGTCTTTAGAGGCATTCCCGATTAACATGAAATCCCTGCGTCAAATCTCAATGATAAATAAAAGTATTTAAAGTAAATCTGATTTTATCGTCTTAAGTGAGTCAACTAGTAGTATCACACTTACGCGTCTAGCGCGAAACCTTTCAGTTGTATAAACACGCTTACTCAATTTCGTGCACCTTAGCCCGACTCCTTCCTGGTGTTGGTTTTTTTTTTTTTCTGTCAGTGCATTTAGGTCTGTTGTAACATTTAGTTGTCCCAACTTTCCGATTACTGATTGGGTTGTTTATTTACATTATCTACGAAAAGACTTTCAATACAAATCTTCATAATCTTCTATCCAAATCTTCATAAAAAATCTTTAGCAAATCATCGTTTTCCCCATGCCAAAAATCTCTCCAACACCGCCAAAGTTGGCGCTGAATTAAATTTTAATCGCTGATCCCAATCCGCCGATTTCTCAATTACAGTTGGAGAGAGATTATCAAACCATAATATATTTGAAATAATGTAACTTAATTTCAAATTAAATAAGCGTAAATGAAATGCACCAAAATGTATATAATTTAATACACGTATAACCCCATACAAACGTTTCATAGTATGTCATCATTCAGTGCAATAATGTATTAACTGAACTACCATGACGGTCTTCCTCATTATATGATTTATCTTGCCTTGCAAAAGCATTTTGTGATAAAAAGCCAGAAAATTGATTAATAAAAAAGATAATTTTACACAGAAACATATGTACACATAAGTAGGAGCCTTTTGGAGACAAAACGATGTGAGTTGTTACATTAAGCAAATCACACACAAAAAATCTGCGAACAGTGTATGTATATGTATACATATTTATATATATGTATGTATATATATATGTTATTTAAAAAGGGAAAGATGTAGTTTCTGTAGGTCTAAATATATGAACTACAATTTAAAAAAAGTTCTTTATTTCTGAAAATTTATGCATTGAAAAACAAGTGTAAGTAAAAATACATGTGTTACTTTTTGATGTTTTGCGCCTAAGAGATTCCTTTCTCAAAGCTTCATACTTTTGACTTTTTTTGTTGCTCAGTTATATAAAACAGAAAAATAATCTCAATTTTCAAAAATATTCCACATTTAAATGTTTGTGATCATGTTTAATAAATTAATAAAGTAAATAACAAAGCAGTGAAAAATATTGTTGCAGGGTTAAAGTGAAATCCCATTTTAAAAATAATATAATTAAAATTATATATATTTTTTAAATTTTAGTCAAAAATGAAAATTACAAAAATAATGAAAAACGTAAATACAATTTGTTAAAGAAAACAAATTTTACATGCTTCGAGAAAACGTTATTCAGCTAAAAGTTTTTCATGTCAATTATACAGGTGTAAAGAAACGTTATAGGATGTGCAAACAATAAAATTTAGCTCCTAAAGTATGCACCGAATACAAACCGGGAAAACATGTACAGCTTGCAGGGGGGGGGGGGGGGAACCCAGTAAATTTAGAATATGTGGTGGTTTTTTCATGCATAAAGCTGATAAGTCTTCAGACAAGAATTATGATAAAGCATTCTAAAACTTCGATCACGTATTTTTGTAGGGATATTTATTGCTAACAAAGTATTTAAAAAAACACTAAATAAATAATCACATTCCAAGAACATTTTAGAGAAAAGAAAAAGTAAAAAATTCAGCAGCTTCGTGATTTATTCTAGTTACATAAAATATAGGCTCGGAAGAGCCATCTTACACTAAAAATGATAAATCTCTCCAATAAAAATAAGAAGTCTAACCTCGCACAGCAAAATTATGAACAGTTAAATTTAGAAATTAGTACATTTTACTGCGTATTCACTAGATAGGATGACATTTAGTGCCAAATATGTCAATTTATATTATTATTAAGGATTTCACACTGCAATTAAGTAGATTATTTTTATAACTGTAAGTATGTTAAAACACCAAGCAAAGCATGCGAAACTCATTGTAAAATTTTATGCATTTTTATAAGAAATATTTTCTCATCTGAAACTTAATACGGTGAGTTTTTTTTAAGTACGTGTGTCATCCCATATATAAAATTAAATACCTTTAAAATTAGCTCATTTTCCCCCTAATATCATATGTATTTTTTATGTGCTATTTAAACTTTTTTTTCAATGAGGAAACAAATATTTAGATCAATGAATTCAATGACCATACCTACTAATTAAGAAAAAACCATTAAACACTGTCAATAAAATAAAATATGAAATTTAAGGCCTTCTCAAATGCGCTAATATTATGTTACGAGGACATATATTTATGTAAGTCATGTATTGTTTTACTTTTCAATAACAATACTTCTGTTGTTTAATATACGTAATAATTTATTTTAGGCAATACTCTGCAATAAAGACTCGTCTTTTTATTGTGTAACTGTTTGCAAAAATGGTGCGTCCAATAGTACACTTCTCCATGGATTGTTTTTGCGTATTAATTTTTCCAAAAGTATATAAACATGTCAAAAGAATCTTATATTCCCTATTTATGCTAGAGTAAAACAGAGAAGATGGCACACTGCTATAAAAAAGAAGGGAGAAGAGATATTTCGGCTGTGTTTACGAGCCCTTACTAACATCTATCCAATTCTTTTGGATTTTCTTGGAGATAAAGATGGCCCGATAAACAAAAGTATTCTTTTGACTTGTTGATCCAGCTGAATTTTTTAGGTAAAATTTTATACATTTCAAAAAATGAAGGAAAAATTATTTGGAAGTACTTTCGCATGCTGAACAGAATAACTTTTTCTTTATGCAATGAGTAATGCATAAATATTGAAAAGAAAAAAGGAATTTCAGCGTTTGTACAAAAATATGTACAATATGAGGCAGATTGGTTATTCCTTTTTAGCTTTCTTCCATATGCGTCCACGCCCATTATTTATGAGACTAGGCGTCTGTTTTAAATGGTAGACGTGATTTATATGCTTCGACAACATAATCGGTTGCATTCGAGATGGGTTTCTACTAATAGTATTGGGTGCTGTGAATTTATTAATATGCAGGACACGGTATCAAAATGTAATTTATAACTATACGCAGACAATTACCATTTCTGAAAATACATTATAAAGTTAAATATGGAATTTAATTTTATAGTAAATTTGCATAGTAACCATTGTATAATAAATTTCTAAAGTAACCCCAGTGTTACCAAATTAGTTCTCAAACTTTCTAGCTATTAATCCAGATTACGCTGGACAGACATCATAATTTTCATGGACTAATCGAGAGCATAGAACTAGTCTATCTTTTTCACTTCCATTAATGATGATCATGCATTAAACTCTCAGAATTTTCAGCATGAATAAATTTAAATTAACATCTGATCCTATGTAGAAAACTTCATATGTTCAAGAAGAACAGTGTGAAAAAATTCTTACGAAATGTTCAATGTTTTAAAAAGGTTCTGCATTTAATGGTTAATGCAAAATTAAATTTAGAATAAGTTCCGATTTCTTACCATATCAAATTATTACCAAAATCTTAACAAATTCTTGTTTTGAAATATGGTAAACTTAATATATGGTATCGTCTGCACTCTTTTTTTGTTTAGTAAATATTTGACTTTATACAGATCGACCTCTTGTTTTAAATTTATTTATCTTCTTTTCACAATCTTACTTGTGGAATACCAAATATTAAATTCGACACATTTATTTATATTTAGAAAAAACCAATTTCTCCATAAAGAAATTGCATGTGACAAATAATATGGAATAGATAACGAGGAGGAGTACAAAAATGATAGTTATGCAAAATTAGGTTAAAAAATGCAACCCAAGTAAATGATTAAAAATATTTAGATTTTTATACAAACTCTTCGTAAAACAAAAGGTAAATTAGAGAATTGGGCCTTTTCTAAACACTTCACAGTGTTTAGAAAATACAGCATGCTTTTTAATAGCTATAAACAATAAACAGTTTATTATTTGTTTCAGATTTTTTTAAGACTTAAATCTTCATAATTTAACTGATATGGTTAGTTGCTTAGATACAGTGAATTGTTTTTAACTGACTGCAGCTCGAATACAGCAAAAAGTTAAAGAAGCTGTTTATTCAGATTTTCGGAAGAGTGTTATTTATGTAGTTTTTATCTTTTTACATCGAACTAAAATTAAACCAGCAATTTTTAAGATAATAACATGAAGCTGTTTAAACGGGACTAAAAATAAAACTAAGAACAAACTTTTCAGTTAGCGTTTACGGGTTGTTAAAAATGTTAAAGTTATAATTTGAACGCATGATACATGATGGCCTATTTTAGAAATTAATTTTTAAAAAATTTCTTAATTTAGTGCAGAGAGTTTTGTCCTTAGCTTATTTAACTAAATAAACGCTTAGTTTATTTAAATACAAGACGGTTAATATGAAACATTTTTCAAATCGGAGGGAAGTTTTTGACGATTAATCGAACGAAGACATGGACTTTAGTCGGAATAGCACATGTAAACCTAAGGACTCACCTTCTGGGCAGCGGGCATCCCATCCATCAGCAACATTCTGTACGAATTTGTCACTCTTCCATATTCTGTAATAGATAAATGAAAATTACCGTAACTCATCTACATTTAAAAACAACGAAATTACAAACGTGTTTAAAATTCCAAAGAATGCACACCGCTTTTATGCATTCAGACGTCTATTTATCCAGATTAATTACTAAACAATGCAATTAAATTATTGCTTATTCATATTTGGTACCAGATGATCTTCGCTAACATGAATATTCCCTTTACATGAACTGCTGTCGAAATTTAATTCTAAAAATATTTATTAGCTCTTTAGCTGCTGTCAAAAGCAGAACTTTTTTGAGCAAAAGTTATAGATTTTGTAGTGAAAAGATGTGTATAAAAATTATCTGTACGTCTAGTACTGTTTTACTCCTTTTTTAAATGGAAAAAGTCAAGGTAAACTGAGGGAGACTTGATCACTACGTCTAAAAACAGGAATTGTATGCAACTAAGTTTTCAAAAAATCAAGAAACAAATTTTTATCTGGATTTATTTCTTTTGTCGTGAAGAAGGAATTCCTGATATCTTAAAATAGCACTTCACAAAAATAAGCTAAAAATATTTTCCTCATTTTGTGCAAAATAATACAGTTTGTTTGCTTTTGACTAAAGAATTATCTTTAGAGCACATACATGATTCAAGAACGCATGATCTACCATTATAGAGATAATTTGATCACAGGAATCAACTAAATGAAAAGCTATTACCAAATTTGTACTTTTCGTGACAAATATTAAGTTCTTATGATAAAATTCAAGGGAAAATAAGAATTTATGATTACGTGGATATTTTGGAATATTGTAAAAAGGTAAAATAGTATCATACATAAATTTGTAGTTAAATTTATTAATTAAAGTAAGAATACAATAAAAAATTTCAGACATTAAATTATCATATAGGTTTTGACATTGTAGAGCGACAATTAAAACAGAAGAAAATGAATTTACAAATTCTATTAAAGTTATTAATTGAAAAAATTATCAGATATCCAAAAAGTAAAATAAAAACAAAATTAGATTTTCTAGACAATATTACTACATACAGTATTTATTAATGAATAGAGAAATAATTTTTAAATGAAAGTACCTTTTTTTAACATTTATGATTACCTTACATACAGCAATTAATCAAAATCAATATCACTTTTATCGGTGAGCAGGAGAGTTCAAAGATGTAAACAGCTAAATACATTAAATCTTAAGAAAATGAAGGGAAATTCAATAAACGTGTGACAGTAATGTGATAAAAATTAAGAACCTTATTTTGATCATTTACTTCCACACAGAGCGACTGAATTAATAAAAAAATACAAAGAACGAGTGATTATACTTGCTATCATATATCAAAGACAGATGGTTAAACATAAGAATGCATTAAAAACATATTTAACAAGAGATTCAGAGATTTTCGCCCTTTACGTTGTACTAAATATTACATAAAAAACGCCAAAACAGAATTATCCAGCACTATCTAAAATCTATATTTAGTTCGTCTTTATAAAAAATGAAGATTTTGATCTTCTTTATAATGGGTTTATTATGCAGAGTAAAAAGAAAGTTTTACATAACATATTAGTTTTCGATTGCCTTTTGTTGCATATATTTTTTTTTATATATAATCAGACTGCACTACATGCAAAATACGATAAGGGCCTATTATTTAACTACACCGCGAAATCATTTATTTTTTGCTTATTTTTTCCTGCCTAAGAACATATTTTGCAACGAAACTGGGTATCTATAAAAATGTTTCTATATAGTCGATAATGGAATGAAAATCGATAGGCTAATATCATTTTTTCTGCAAAATTTGTTTTGCTAAGATGTAGGTTTTAACGGGAAAATGATTATACCAAAATATTTAAGGAAAATATGTGCTTGAGAAAAGAGTATTTTTTCCCAATAAATAATGTAACATGGAAGAATTTTGATAAAGCGATGTAAAACTGTACTTCAGACTTGAAGTAATTAAATACAAATAAAATGACAGAGCTAAGCAAAAATACCATAAAACTTCCACTGACAGAGACTAACATGCGAACGCAATGACTGCTGTGGTACACATGAACCCTAGTTCTCCATCCATGCAGCATTTTCAACCATTGCCAACTAAGTAAAAATAATTATTTTGTTTAATTTCGCCCGATGGTTCAATGAGATCATAAAAAAAATCCGTGTTGATGAAGAAATAATATGCCTCTGTGTAAACCCTGTAATATTCTGAAAACTAGTAACTTATTTAAACGTATATGGTAGAAACGCAAGTATTTTTTTTTTTTCAAAATCGGATTGTGGGAATGGGGAATTGGGACTGTTAGAACTACACATTCATATCTATATACGAATGTATTTATGATAGGTTGTCAATAAAGAAGTAAATGTTTGCACGTTGGTAAAGAGTTTTTATCGGAAAGGAGGCAGCGTCTACTTTCAAATATCTACATAACATTTAGCTTAAGAACAACGAAATATGAACAAGTTACATAACGAAAATTCATAACTCTCTTTTGATTTTAAGTTGCAATCAGTCTCATGTCAATGAAAATAGTTTATATATTTTTTAAAGACACGGATATCATCAGAAATTCAGTCCAATCTAACAGGCAGACAAATGCGCAAAAATCAACAGAAGTTTTATTTATAAAAATTCTAAATACTGCAAAACAACAGGCTATGGATCTATTATTGTTACTTTTTTGTGAAGCTTTTTGCTGTATTTTTCGGATAAAATCTTTATGAGAATAATATCATTACCAGCTTTGTACATCTTCCTGTATTGGAAGAGATCTAAAGAACATTTCAATTTTATGTACGGAACATAAAAAGTATAACTTTGTTAGAAATTTCTAGGATAAAGATTAACTCACCTCTGTTTAGAACTAGTGCATTCTCTTTTGTTAGTATCCCATGCACAATAGGGATCCCTTAGGGCAACACATGCACTGAAAAAGAAGAAAAAAGCTAATTAATTATTGACTTTAATTACAACCTATTACTAAAAATGTAACTTATATTATATATTAATTATACCACCTTACAAAAGAAATATACGGTTCTTTCGAAAATATGTACTTTTGAAAAGTAATATATTAATATCACCTTTCGAAATAAACAGTATATAAGGACTTATGTCATACATACATAAGTCATGTGTACTATGTATGACTTATGTCATAAATAGTACATAATATCAGAATACAGAAACGTAAAGGAATTCATAGTTTGCAATTAAAGTGTGAAGGCTTTGCAGAAAGCATTCCAAAGGAAACAATCACCTTTGTGACTAGAAGTAGAACATTTAACCAAAAAATGGTGCTAAATTAGCTGCATCCTTCATATGGAGAAACGTTGTACCATGATTTGGTGTTTAAACTCAACAATGAAGCAAAGTCAGGGTGAAACGTTTTCTCACAGAAAGATGGACTAGAAGACCAGAGATTCCCACAGAAAGACACGAAAAATGGTGCAGGTAATTTAGCACCATTTTTCGGTCGAATGTTGAGCTGTTTGTATTAACAGCCCTAGTAGCACAATTAGTCCAAAAGACGTTTAAAACACGTTTTTTAACGTCAAAAAGCGTGTTTCCAACGTAATTTAAACGCTTTTTGAACTAGTTGTGCTACTAGGGAGTGAAGCCTACTTTAATGCCGACGTATTGTTACACGGCATCGGCCGACCGTACACAGATTTGATTATTCTTGATTTGACAAAACATTCCCAATGAAATGGAACACCCACCATTCCTAATGCACAGGTCTTGGTCCATGTAATTATTATCTCTTCAGACCATTTATGAATCATTTAGCAAATCGCCATTTTAATGCCAATACAGAAACCAAGTGCCCCCTTGACCGGGACTCTGGTTTTCTTCAAAGGTGGTTTTTCAATTAATTAGTTCATCAACGGAGTAAATGTTCTTCGTAAATTAAATCTATCTGTCAGAAGACTTGTTGGTTTAAGATGTAAACTTCCTTCCTCGTTTAAGTGTCTGAACTCGATTTCTTACAAAAAGAGACTGGAATTTAAGGAACCGTCCAACGTAATCTAATCATTAAATAACTCTAAATGGCTGAAACCACATTTTTAATCACATTTTAAAAGCAGACACTGTTTGAACGTGGCAATAAGACAAATGCGCCAAAGTGACGAAAAGTCAAAACTGTTACAAAGCATAGGATTAAGATTTCCTAGCTCTAAATATGAAACACTGTGAGTTCGCATCCGTGAATCTTACCGAGATCAATAACTTAACGATCTCGTATACTTCTCGCAATTAATCATCAACAAACCAAACAGTTATCGGAAATTTTCGTCAGAAAATTCCCTTTCCTGCCCCTAACTTCTGCTCCGTTTCCCCAGTAGAAATTCTCCCGAATACTATCCTCATCGATTAATCGGGTCATTAATCGATTCTCGGGACGTCCGAATCGATTCCAAACAATCGCTTTCCTGTATTTCGTGTCTTGGAAGCTGCTACACTTCGTGTAGCTCAAGACTGACTTTTAATTTGCCGGAGAAATTAAGACCAGTTTTTGGAAGCCCGAAAGGTACCGCCAACTCGTCCGTTTGCTCCATTTTATTGGATCACGCAAACAAACGTTTAAGTTCCTCAATTGAAATATTTCAAGGCTTTTCTAAAGTACAAACGCAATGGAGTAAACGGTATTTTAAAGTCACAAAATGATGATACTGAAAACTATGATAATTTACTTTCATTGCTTGGCTACATTCATTCTGGGTATTTGACTTGAATCGACAAAACAGTCGTAGAAATAAAAATGGATTTACATTATTGAACAAAAAAATACTACAAAGACGACTTCATTCAGTATGCAATGTTGTTAAAATATCTAAAAATAGATAATACGAAAAATTTAATACAAGGAATTATGACAATAATTCATTAATAGTACGAAGTCTCAAATCCGGATGTTTGTTAACTGATTTTTTTATACATATAAATTTAATTCCAAACGTTTTATTAAATATATATTTATAAAAATAAATATGCTATAATCAATACTCATCCTTTACCGTTTCAGTATTTAAAACTGCAGTAACTAATTCAGCAGTTTGAGCTCGAATAATTGAGCATGCATAAAAAGTAATCGTAACGGTTCAAAATCAGATAATTCGAGATCTACAACCTACATTTTTGCCTTAAGAATAATTCTGTGTTAAAATTAATAAAGTTTTTGATAAAAAAAATTCTTGTAATAGTATCAAGTAATAATCGTGCTCCATATCATATGGAATAGATATTCCATAATGGCATAGAGCACGATTATTATTTGATACTACACATAATGTTTATATTAGAATGAGACTATTCTTAAACGATAAACTGAATTAATAAATTCGGACTGATCTTTAAGTTCTTATTTATGAAAGGGTCAATCCTTAGTGTTTTTTTCTTGCTACGGGATGGCCCTCAATTAGGAATTTTTAAACGGACTGGGCCACGTTTAAAAGTTTCGGGGGAGTCTTGCAGATATTACTCATCCGTACTGATATTTTCACATCACTGACACTCCGTTTTCCTAAAACTTTACCTCATACAGAGTGCCAAAAGATCCAGATAACTGTTCAATGAATTCACATTTAAAAAGGAAGGAATTGTTACATTGATGCTTTTCTTTCTCCCACCTTCAAAATCGCCAAGTTCCCGAGGATTCCAAATTTTGGACCTTTTACTGTAAAACATAAATAAATTATCATGGCTTTAGATTATCTAATTTTATGAAAACAAAAGTTTGGTTAAAGAAAGAGCTTTTAAATAGTATGTATGCAAACTTCTTGAAGTAAAATTGTTAAAAATTAACGACATTCGAAGTAAAATAGGATGTATTTTTGCATAATCGTAATTAAAAAATCACAATCATTTATTACATAACGCTGTACATAATCCTAATCGCAATCTGTTATCAAAAACAGCATGAAAGAATGGGCAATTTTTTATCTGCTATATTTACAGGTTGTTCAAAATTAAACGACTCTATTTTAAAGTTGTCCAAGACGAAACTATTGTTGAGAAAGTTATGAAATTTTGTGTAGAACATAATGAAGGTATGGATTTTTTTTTTTTTTTGGAGGGAATAAAAAAATTACTTCAAATATTCGCCTCCAGGGGGCGTGTTTCTCATGCGACCCATGCGACTTTTGGCTTTGGAGGAGTTTGAAGCATTCGATAAGACATGATAATCAAAGAACTTTGCCTGGAATTTTGTTGGTCTTAAATTCAAAACAGACAGCATTTCCCAACATGTTCCTGCAACACGTTCTTGACCACAACATATTCTTGCGGTCAGCTGTGGAACAAGCTCTCTTACGATTCCAGATAGTAGTTGACAATGACGGCGGTCATTTTGAATATGGTTTGCTGCAATAATATTTGTAATCTATCATAAATGTTTGCTAAATGTGTAATAACGCCCCCTGATGGCGAACATTTCAACTTATTTTCTTTATTCATTCAAACAAATTCCTATACCTTCATTATCTCCTACACAAAATTTCATAACTTTCTCAACAATAGTTTCGTCTGTAGACAACTTTAAAATAGGGTCGTTTCATTTCGGACATCCTGTACTTATTTAAGAAGAAAAGTATACTCAAACTGTTTTCACAAAGCCACTAACCTTGGAAGACGAAAAAAAAATGGAACTCAGAGAAAAAATTATTAAATCTAGGCAACGGTCTCAAATCTGAAAATGAGACCCTGCCATCTAAGCCAAACGAAAGAGAATAACGTAATCAAATATGAGATAACCAGTACAACGCTGCTTGTATTTGAACAACCGAAATAAGTTGCCTTTCATTTTTGAGAAGCTATAGTTTAAAGAACTTTACCTGCACGTTCTTGCATGTTTATCACAGCTATGTAGGGGGATAGTTAATATTTCATCTTGGGAGACGACCACCAGCTTCGCTTCTTGAGCCGTATGGTAGACTAGCAAGTTAGAAACAGGAACTCTCTGTGGGAATACCAACATTTCTTCAACGATGATTGGTATCACCATCTGTGTGCTGCCATCACTGCCTCCATTTAAAGCTTTAATAACTTTTCCGTTGTCTGAAATAAATTGTCCAATTTGTAATGAATCATTCTCAAGTGTACATTTGTTTTAATATTTTTAACAAGTGAACTCAAAGTTAATGAGCGTCTCAAATATTTTAACAATGTTTTTTTTATGTTTAACGTTATAAATTTTATACAATGCATCATGTTATAAAGGTCACACAAAATACCTAGCAATTCATGTTAAACTCTTAAATAACAACATAAGATCAATCTACATGTAAGGCGAATGCTTGCATGTAAATTGATCGATAGCTAATATGACTGCATGTACATTTATCGGTCATTACAATATGCAATTAAACAGTTTCACTGATTATGCTGCAATGAATATAGCGCATATAGCAATCTCGCTGTTCTGTATAATATGAAGCCTTAACGATCACTAGAATTTCCCGTCACACATTGAAGGAATAATAAATTGCCCTGCGCATCTTGAACAATACGTTACAGATGACGTAGTAAAATCGTTACAGATGACGTAGTAAAAACGTTACAGATGACCTAGTAAAATTTGCTGCTAATGGGAGGTCTATTCAAGTTTGTGGAAACCGTTGAAAAGTTTGAGAATTCAATACAAACTATTGAGACTGGTAGCTTCATCTCTTGAGTAACAAAAGAACTAACGATTGGAATTACATAATATTGATACCAAACGAAAGATATATTTTTTACTGCAAGATAATATATGTAACTCCAAACTCCCGCAGGATAGAGCTATTTCCGTTTTGCATCAAACTCTTCAACTAGCATTTGGCATAGTGAGATTTTCAAAAAGTTATTATCTCAGCCATTTCTAATAAGGGATGCTTATCTTTTAGTACAGTTTAAATTGTCGCGCTTTACGATAACCGTTAAGTATTAATTTTACAATACAAAATTTTGTTTTAAAGTAATTTAGAAAGTAACCTAAGAAAATATTTCCATATACTGTTTCAGAATTTTATCTCATAGGAAGTGGTAAATGTGCAAATAAATCAGTCTCACACAACACTTGAGAAACATACTAGTGATGGCTTTAAAAAGTAATCTTGGACTTAACCTTTCAGAAATTTGAGTGAATATCACACAAATATTCGTTAAGACCACATAAGTCTTGGTTCTGAAGAACTAACTTTTGAAAAACATTTAAAGTACTCCACTTTATATTTTTTGAATGGTTTTAAAATATATGGACATGTTGGATATAACAGCAAAAAGTGAAAGAAGTAGTTTTATTATGTTTTAGTCATTCATATACGCATCTCGGAAATGTCTGTATAATAAGCGCATGACAAAATTAAACACAAACCTGTTCCAATAAAAAGAACGTCAAATTTCTTGCCATTTGCAGTTTCCACTTGAGGATCCACAGCGATGTGTGTATATCTATACCTAAAATAAATTTTTTTATTGATATTTCATGATATTACAGAAAAATATAAATTGCTTTATTTTTTGCTTTGTTTTATTATTAAAAAATGTCACAACAAATTAAAATAGATGAATTGCAATTTATATATATATATATATATTAAATACTTGAAAAAGACCATAAGTTTATAAATAAAAAACTTTGCCACAAAAAACATCTTTAAATAAAAAAGTATGATTGCCTATGAAATATTGAGATTTTACCAATAGTATAGAAAAATATTGAAAAGGATTTTGATGTTTTAGTGGATCGAATGTCAGCATTAGTTTTTTAAACTATTTTTTTTATTTAAATGCAAAGGAATCTCACTTCTAATGATAAGCGGAGTCCTATTGGACACTTACTTGAATCCGGTGTAGATAACGAGTGGCTTCCCCCAAAAGGCTGGTACAGACTGATCCATCAAGTTATGATTCTTTATGAAGTTGACAGTCATCTCTGGTAGTGTCCGGGAATCATTTACACACTGTGAAATAACAGAAGTTTAAATCAGAAGCTTTGAGAGTGACGCAGGTGTTTAATAATTAAAATTTTCTGATTCTATTAAAGTTATTCTCAAACTTAAAATATATAATACACCTGGACGCTATTTTACTAAAATTGAAATTTATTTATGAATACATTTCTGCTTACTTGCTGTCGTGATATCATAAATATTCGTTTTGAAACTGCACAATGTATGCAGCTTTAAATGTAATTAAAAATAAAAAATAAAACACTTTGTGTTGATTATGAAAATATATTCAAATTTTTATGCTGTACTATGCTTGTGCTAACTAAAAACAGATATCCATAGGTATACTTTTACACAAAACAGAAAATATTTATTTTATTCTAAGCTAATTTTTAATGATACAGTTTTTATAATGTATGATTAAAAAGTGACTCATAAGAACTCAAGACGCTATAACACCATTTACTTACAAACGAATGAGCAAATAAAATTAAGAAATGAATTTAAGAAAAACTAAATATTGACTGAAAAGGAAATATAAATTTTTTATCTGAAAAGTTACTTAACTGTTGTATTACAAACCATATTGATATTGAGATTCTTCCAAATAATTTTGATACTTGTATCAATAAGATCAGAACGCGCGCTTTTGTAATTAAAGAATTAGCAATATTCCATATAATTGATAATATAATATATAATTGATAAATTAAAAAAAAAGTTCTATAAAATGATTCTTTTATGGAAATAAAAATCTATCGAATGTTTTGATGCTGACTACAAAGATTCTAAAAGTAGATGTTTATCCAATTTAACACTATATTTATACACATAACCATAAAACTAATTGTACATTTCTAAACATACTATCTCTTAAAAAATCTCTTGACTAAATATTATTTCTAAAGAGTTACCGTATTGACCCGAGTATAAAACGGAATTTTTTGACTGATTATTTCCTGTTAAAAACCCGACTCGCGTTAAATTCGAGGCCTAAATATAGGATTTCTCTAATTACCTTGATTAAAAAGTTTCGGGGTCGCGTTATATTCGAGGCCGCATTATATTAAGGTTAATATGGTATATAGTTTTTTTCTCAAAAATTTGTTCTAAAACATTGCACTAATACCGAAGGATCTACGTTTTGAGTCGGGAAAATTGCCTAAAATAAAAAAAAAATAAATAAAAGCTATGGTACAGTGTCGTTAGTTGTTTAAATTCACCCTTTTCGTCCATTAGCACAGTTTAAAATTTGCATAAAGTTATCAAAATTATGTTTTAAAAGAATTATTTTTCCGTATAAAAGCAAAATTCAATAGAAAAAAAAATCCTCATAAAGCAAAATACAGTCAACTCCGGTTATATTGAACCTCTGGGGACCATTAAATGTCGTCCGCTATATCCGAAGTTCACTAAAACCGAAGTGTCTCTATGGTGAATCGGGACTAATGGTTTGCGTTCACTATAGCCGAAAGTTCACTATATCCGAGTTCATTATTTCCGGAATTTACTTTTTAAAAAGGTACACACATTTTGTTTTAATCATGTAATTTTCCAAGAAATGCTATTTTTATTAAAAAATGAAACGAAATGAATGCAACCATTCTTAAATTTTTAAGTGAACATACATCTCAATACGACATAACTAATAACTCTTTAAATATGAAACCCTCCTAAATACCTGTCCTGGTCTGGGTTCCGGAACTTTCGAATTTTGTACTGGAAGCCAGTTGAAGTTCACATCCTCGTGACCTTTGAAAGGACCGTCGAATGTTTTCAAAATGTCTTCCAGACGAAAAGCACATACGGCCGATCCACTGATGCTGTTCCTATGGAATGAAAATGTATGAACACGAAATTAAAATATTATTTTAAGCACAAAGGAAAATAATCTAAGCTAAGCCTCATTGAGAAATTTATGTTAAGCACAGTAGTTCAATAAAGAAGTTCTGAGCTCAACTATAATCGCATTCCAACATGATTTAATATCAAATCTGATTTTTTAAACATATTGGGTGATTGAGAATTCGCATTTTCTTAATTAGGAGATATGTTGACATTTCAAAATAGTAGTGTAAATCTAAAAATGTATATAAAATTGAGTTTTTAAGCTTTCTTTTTGTCGCATGTTTTTGTTGCAGCATTTCAAACATTTTTGCATTCATTACATTTTAGCAATTTTCACCCTTACTCTACATGTATCTTTATACATTGACGGAATTTTCCTTTTCATTTGTTTTATTTTATATAAAATAGTTTAATTTGTCCCTCCAACAAAATTACTTTAGTTTTGCGCAAATTCCATTATCTTGAGATCTATTTCCTTCCATAATGTTCGCTAAAGCTCAGAACTTAATATATGATATTAGTAAATACTTAACTGAGACGTGTCTTGAAAAGTATTAAATTAAAAATGTAAAGTAATTTGCTAATTATTTCTTTTTTAGATAATTATTAGAGCTTTCAGTGCTTGATTAAAATTCATATATTTTTTAAAAATTTCCTAACTGCACAAAGTTTTTATACATAAGTGAAAATTTGGTTTAATTTTGAACCATTTTGAGATGTATCACAAACAAGTGAAAAAATGAATAAAAAGCAAAATGTTTTATACTTTTTGGTATTTTCATTAGTAAATAATTTATTACCTTTTAAAAGAAACTTCTTACAGTTAGAAAATACGGTTATTTATTGAAAAGGTAGAGAGTATAATAGAATATATAAGAGAGATAAATTTGCTATTAGTAATATTAAATTAAGTTCCATGAAATTTTTTTGTAAAAAAAAATTGCAGTATGGCTGTGCAGTGAAAAAATTATGGCGATATCGTTTCACTTTTTCACAGGTATAATTTATTCAAAACAAGTTTGAGAAAGATTAATGCTCAAAGATTACTGGTATCGAAATGTATTATTTTTCTAGCTGTAATTGAATTTTAAAATTAAAACATACTTTGCGTTGTTTTGATAGTAAATATTGAAAGGAAGACTTGATCTCCATTTCAATAATATTTAAATATTTTTCACAAGGCTCGAAAGTAATTGAAAAGCGTGAAAAAATGAAATTGTTTCCCTTCCGAAAGCATTAAAAAAATCTACGACTCCAGTTAGTCGTTTGCATTTCCTTGGAAAAATTTATTATCGCTTGAATAGGAATTACTCCATTCCATTTTGAGCGAAGTTTTTTTTTTTTTTTTTTTTTTTTTTTTTTGAATTTTCTCTCTTATCGTATTTCAAATACTTTTCTTTAAAGGGAAAAAGTTTTCAAAACACCCAAATAATTGAAACCTTCCATAAATGTTTGGCTTCGTTCAAACTCTCTATATCAATGTCACATCTTTTTCCCTTTTTTAAAAGACAAAATTCCCCCTTTTCCCCCTAAAAGATGCGCTGCTCCTTACCACAACGAAAATTATATTAAAAAAAGAGTGAGGGAATTTGTTTTTAGCGCCACTTTTTCCAATTTCACTGAAATGAAAATTTTATTACTTTCTATTATCGTTTCTTTCTATTAATTTTTTCCCTGTCCCACTGTTATTCTAATTCATTTCTTTATCCATTCTTTTATCTCTCTGTGGAAGCTTGAAGCATTTCTTAACAACTTTTTTTTGTATTTTTTATTTTTTATCCACCCGGTTATTTTTTCCATTAAGCGCATCGGCGGCCATAATTCATTAATAACGCAAAATTTTCTTATTTTTTTCTGGCCTCTATTGGCTGTTGTTTTTCGATTATGCACGAAAGGAAGAGCGGGCCACGTTATGGGGGGTGGGGCCCATTAATAGTTTCCCTTAGCCAATAATTAACTGATGCCGTCAGCACCTCTACGCTTTGGCTGCTAATGGAAGAAGTTATTAATGTCCCCCTACAGATCTATTCATCTTAAAATAGTCCGCTACTGCTTTTACAAGTTGTTCTCATCACTATTTTTTTTTTTTTCACAGCGCAAGACTTTATTTTTTTCTGCTATTTTTTTTAAGCCATGTTCAATAATTATTACATCTATATACCTCGTGAATCAAACCTAAGTTTAATTAAGCTGGAAAGTGGAGTTCAGAAAAACTGGTATCACACGAAAAATATGTTGCATCAGGTAATGTAAGTAATTAACGTTATTATTTTTTTCTAGAGTTATTTCTATTTCATAACTGAGTGATTATTAATTAGTTTCCTATTAATTGATGTATAAATGACTATATTAATTGGATTACTTAAATAAAATATTTGATAATTTGACTAAGAATGATTGAGGTAGAATTCACAATAAACACCATATATTGATGGAGGTGACCTAATTATTACAAATTTACCAAAGAAAAATTACTTTATTAATAGCATTTATAACTAATAAAGATGTAAACGGATACTTTTTGTTCTATCTGAACATCAGAATAAATCAGACAGCTTTTATTTTATAGTATTTTATTGCTTAATTTCTGAATATTAATAAGCTTTACTAGGGTTTATGATAATTTAATCAATATTTAAAAAAATCAGAATTATAATCAATTATAAGGCAAAATGAAATGTATTGGTGATTCATCGATTGATTCCTTAATTGGCTTGATTTGTAATTTGAGACTAATTTATAATAATAAAGGGTTGAAAAAACTAAGTTATTATGTACTATGCTAGTACATAATAACTTATATTACACTAACAAAACTAGTTTTATAAGTGTAATATATATATATATATATATATATATATAAAGAAAACGTCTCATGAACAGTATATATTTGGTTTACTTATTCTTAGTAAGTTGAATACATAAAGTATTTCAATTTCACATTGAAAGTGTTGTCAAAATACAGAATCTCTAGATTTGAAAAGTATTTAAATTGCAATTAAGTGTAGCTACGATAAGCTAAAATATTTGTATCTTTTATTTCAAAGGATAAATCTTCATTTTCCTTTTAAACGTTTTTTAGTATGTACAAAGAAAATAGGGCAATTTAGGATATTCTTTTATGTAAAATATGGTATTAAATAAAAAGAAAAATTAAAGCACGCATAATTAAATGCATTAAATGTCTTTCCCAAATAAAAAAGAATCACATACAACTGAAGTTATAACATTCCAAAACTTTCTGCTAAAAATTATTTCATTCATTAAAAAATTAAGAACAATTCCAAAAAGAAAATCAGAATTAAAATGTTCCACAAACTATCGAAGCGGACAACTACATTTTACAAAAACTATTTTTAAAACACATTCAATTTTGATACAACTTTTAACCCGAAAGTAACCGCAAAAAATGGCTTCAGCTACAAGACAAAACAAGTCGTTGTATGTGTGCATCGCGAGCTGCGACTGAACAGCGTTCGTTAAATAAAAAAAAAAGTTGAAAAACTGACAAAAAAGCCCCCTTGACGCTAAATTAATTAACAAGAAGGTAGTGCACTCATTTGCATGGTTTTTAATTAGCGCGATGTAGCTTAAATTAACTCCTTCTCTTATCTATGGAGGGCCTTATCACTGAATTTCGAAAGGAAAAAATGCAGCACAATATATATATATATATATATATATATATATAATGTCTGGATACATGGGTACAGAACTATTTTGTGCTCTGTATTACGATTGATGGTGTGTTAGAAATTCGCATGGGGGAGAATGGCTATTATAATTTCGTACTTTAATATCTCATAACGTGCGAAGCATGTATCTGCCTGAAAAATTTCTGCAATAAAAATGCAATATTTCTTTTTTTTTTTTACAATGTACGTTAAAAAACTCTAGCTTTTCATAAGATGATTTCATTAGCTGCAAAAGTTTAAAAGTTTCATGTACTATATCGCTTTTGCATCCTGTGAAGTTTTTGAATTTGAATTAAAAGGTTAAAAAAAGGATAACAACTTAAAAAATTGCATACAAATTTAAGATTTTTATATGGTACAAAGAATTACAAAATTATCATCAGAATCCTAAATTTTTGCAAAGTAATAGAAATTTGATGAAATTTGTATTATAATTTCGGGACTGTTAGAATAAAATTATGTTCATTGATAATCTTCTACAGATTTTCTTTTACATACTTTATTAGTTACACTTTTAATATAAATCGCATGAACAATTTTCACTGTATTTTAATTTTAATTGTCTACTGAAAATGACGTATATATAAAATCCCTGTAAAATAACAGAACCAATCATCACCATGTAATTATTTTAAAATACATGGTGACTACATTTCCTACAGATTTTTTAAAATTACAAAGCCATTTAGAAAATTAGTAAAATAAGGATACCTTCATATCTAAAGTTAAGTAAATGTCACTCAAGAAAAAAAGAATTTAATAAAGCTTTTACGTTTAATGTCGAAAGAGATTCATTTAATTTAGCAATTTTATGGAGAAAAAAAAAATACCTGATTCACTACTAAAAATGTCGGCGAAGACAGTACTTTTCATTCATAATACTATTTATCAATATAGTAATCAGATTTATTAAGATTGTTAGCATAATTTGATTTTCAGGAACTGAATAAATGTCCAAGACAACGCAATGAGGGTCTATCATTAAAAGAAAGTAAAAATTATTTGCATGTTAATGAATGGAAAAACTAAGAAGTTTTATTTTCAAGACAAGAGCGAAAAGAATGTAAGTAAAAGATTTGTGCTCCTTCTCATTAGAAAGTGCCAGAATGTCACGTTATGTTTTCTTTTTTCATTATGCTATACTGGCATAAATTTTCTTTTTGATTCGAAGATTTTCATGATTTGATGTGTTAAATTGAAATGAAAAAGCAATTGAAAGTAATGAAATTATGCTAAACTGTCACTTAACAGATGGACATTTTTGAATAATTGGAATGACTAATGGCTTATAAAGTACAGATTTTGACGTTAAATACATGGTCAGCAAATCTTTATTAGTAACTCTATTGAAGTTTTAGGTGCAAGTTTTACATGTACACAAATGAGTGCTGGCATAAAGCATGTATGTGTGTGTGTATATCTTTAGCTTTGATAGCTCTGTTTTTTACAATATTTATAGCCTCTGGGTTATCAATTATTATTTCATGGTTTCAGTATTACATTTTTTATTATGTGCTATCACATAATGTTTTATTTGGGATTCAAAATTATGTAAGTTTAGCTATTTTATATTATATATATATATTTGATAGATAGATAGAGAGAGAGAGAAATTTAATAACCTCAGCACATTAATTAAAAGTAAATTGAAGAGTGATTTAATGCTAAATTATTTTTCCTAGAATTTTTGAATCCAATCAAATTTATTAAATGTCACTTTACAACACAGTACGGAAAATCAAAGAAAACACAATAACAAATGCGGATTATTTTTTAAAGTGCAGTAAGTTACGATTGTTTGAAAAGATTTTGATAATTGCTAATTTTGGATTTTTCTCGTTATAATAGAATATATTAGGAAAATTAGTAGAAAAATTCTACTTATAATATTACTGAAATAGAAAAATCTTTTAAAAGTACATTAAAAGTATAACGGTCTTAATAAAAATATAAAAAAAACACCATCATAAAAATATTAAATTATTTTAAATTTGCAAGGAATATTATCATTGTTATGATTTACAGTGCGGAACACAGTAAGGAAAATAAAAAAAAAACACAATAAAAAGTAAGGAAGTGTGTAGCTAATTTAGAGTGTAGTAAATTACAATTTTTTGAAAAGATTTTGATAATTTCTAATTTTGGATTTTTCTCGTTGTAATAAGAATATATTAGGAAAATTAGTACGCAAATTCTACTTATAATATACTGTAATAGAAAAATCTTTATAAAATACATTAAAAGTATAACGGTCTTAAAAAAATATAAAAAAAAACACCATCATAAAAGTATTAAATTATTTTAAATTTGCAAGGAATATTATCATTGTTATGATTTATTGAGATACAGTGCCGGTTAAAATTTTGCAAAATATGCCAACTTTTGTATTCAGAAGACATAACGGCTACTACATTAATAAATGGAACTAAAACAAGTGTAAGATATAGTGAGCAGAGAAAATGACTTAGCTTTTATAAAACTGCAGAAAAAATTACATCTTAAAATAACACTTAATTTAATCGAAAATTGGTATTTCGCTAAGCCACCAAAAGGAGCAAAAAATTGTTAGGGAGAAGCATATATATATATATATATATATATAAAATAATCTCTCGTACAACATCGAGAACTAAAAAAGATTGATGTTGCAATTTAGACTTAAATCTAAAGGAAAAAGTAGCCAGGAAAAAAAAATGTTTCTTTACTGAGTGGCAAAAAATAATCTCTGCTTAAGTATAATGCATCACCTAAAATTTCTCCATTGTGTACAGAAAACTACGGAAAATAAAATAAAAAGAGTAAAAACATGAAAAACTTCTCTGAGAAAAATAATGGGCACTACAACTAAAATAATAACCGTCTAGATGCGAGAGATGAAAAGAAATAAAGAAAATGACGAAAAAAAAGGGGCGAAAATCACTTACGGCGGTGTGGTAAAGACAGCATAGATCAACTGTGCAGGCTTTCCACCATACAGTCCGTCTACAATGTGGCTGGTAGATTCTGAAAAAGAGGAATTAATGATAGGTTTGTGAGATATTCTATTATTTTTGTTTATTTTTCATCTTTCCTCTCTTAAGTAGAGAGAGTATAACACGGACACCCCCCCCCCGGCCCCTTTACCCGTTTTTTTTTTCCAGTTGCATTAGAATACATTTTTGGGGATATTCTGTTGAGTGTAAGGCGAGCAGATGGCATGGATTGCTATGTGTGTGTGCTTTTTTACACAGAAGCTTCTGAATATATTCCAGTTTCCGAAGCTATTAATATGCTGCTAACATGCTCCTAAGTGGAGAGCCCCCTCCCCCCTTCTCTTAAGGAGGTGATGAAAACGAGAGGATTATTGAGATTGGGAAATACAAATTATGAAAATAAGTTCAAGATCCAGTGCAGTTTGGAAGACATAATGAACAGTTGTTGATAGTTCTGCGCGATAAATTTAAATTTGGACATCGATAAACGAAGAAAAAAGAAAGGTTTAAATGATATTTTCCACGCACACTTTGCCTTACACACAAAACACGCCTGTAATTGATGTTTTATGGTAAATGGACCTATGAATAAAGGCCTTTTTTGTATGCCATTGTATACATGAATAATGTTACAAGTTTTATAAACAGATGTTTTCTTGTTGATGAAGAAAGTAACACATACTTGGTTATGCGATGATTTACAGCGATTTAAGATAAATAATGCTTTCAAGCGTAATTCACCTTTTTTAAAGCAGAAAGACTACTTCGATCTATAGATGAACTTTTACTTAAAGTATCACAGCATGAAAAGTTTCGCAAATGCATTTTTCTAAAGTAGTCTGCTGAGATTAGTAAATTATACAGAAATAGTAAGTTTTCAGTATATCATAGAAAGTCACATACTAAGCTAATGACAATGCGTATTTATTTATGACATTTAAAACTTGCTTTTTGACTACTTTTGTCTAATACTGAATAAGATACAATTAGCAGTAATTATAAAGTTTAAGGGAAATGCCAGCCCTGGTACTTCGGTGGTATGGTATCCCCTAAAACGTAATCAAAATTTCTCCGAAATAGTTTAGCAGATATATATATATATATATATATATAATTGAAATGTGTGTGCGGTGGCGCCTGATGATAGAGCACACCATTTCAATTATCCATTCCATATCCGAGTCATGTGGATACATGTGATTAGGCTTAAAGCTCACCTGGTCTCATTTGGCGCTTTATATCCAAATTATCCACTCTTTCATTGCCTTAGAAGGCTTATATTTAAACACTTTATTCGGTATAAGCTCGTTAATTGGCACCATGTGCTATCTGCTTTTTTATTTTTATATTATTTTCACTTTATCAATGGATTATCTTGGGATTTCACAATACGTAAGTTAGCTATTCTATATTATATATATATATATATATATATATATACAGGGTGAATCTAAACTCTTGGGCAAAAATTTAAGGGGGTGATAGGGCACACAATGAGGAATCGTAATCATATAGCAATCTGTAGTGAAAAACGCAGTTTTAAATTACCCGGTAATAATCACTTTTGGAAAAGCATTGAAATGTCTGTCTAATTTCTTAACCAAGTTTCATAAACAATAGGCTCGTCTCTCGAAATTTTCATCCATTAAATAAAATAGACTTTTTAAACTATCCATTTCAGTCTTCTGTTTTCCGAGAAAAATACATTAGTTTCTGGCGAAACAATGGTCGGAAGGAGCACTGCTTTTTCAGCACTTTTTTCCAAAGTGCTTATTAACAGCTATAAGAAGACAACGTTGCCGACCCCACATTGATATGTGATTCTGATTCCTTATTATATGCCCTATCACCCCTTAAAGTTTGCCCAAAGAGCTTAGATTCACCCGGTATATACATATCAAAAGACAGTGTTATGGAAAACTCATTCTGATAGAAGAACTCTCTTTGAACGAGAATTCTCTTTAAACACATACACAGTGACATGATCATGAAATAATTTTAATGGCTTCAGAACTAATGTTTCAGCTGCCACTTTTCCAAAGGGTTTGAAAGATTATATATATATATATAGAGGAGAGGAGGTGATTATGGAAGAGTCGGGAAATATGGAATACCGAGTTTTTGGCTCTGTTAGTTGCTATTGCCACAAGGGAATACCATGAGCAACTCAAGAAAGATTCCCTTCTTACAATGCAGTCAGAGTTGACCGATATTTGGTGCCGTACCACTCGCTACAGAACAAAGTATGTTTTGTGATTTTCAAGAGTTTTTGTAGATAAGTTTTCAAACATTTTAACTTATTAGTAAACACGTGACATGAACATTGATGCTACGCATAATGTACACTAAGAGAATAGTAGTTTGTTGAACTGTGGTTATTTTTTAGATGACAGTGTTTTGCCAATTAGTTTTAAAGGTTCGTTTTCCGAGATGGCGTGTCGGGTATTATGGAATACTGGGTAATATTGTAATGCGTTTCATGTCATCCACTCAAGACCCGGAAAACAAAGACGCTGAATGCATTTTTTGTCACGAAAAATTCTCTAATGATCAACGACGATAAGTTTGGATTCAAAGATCCAGCTGATCTCTGTGGGCTCACCATGACTGTATCTGAGCAAAGAAAGAAAATTATATCTACAACTTTTCTAAATCGACTCGAAGCAGAAATGACTCCAGTATAATGATTTAAACTACAAAACATAAAAATTTGTTTTATAGTAACAAATAACTATATATGAAGCAATATGAATTGCTTTTCATCGGTTTAAACCCTCTATTCCATATTATACTCCATTCGTAACTTTTTTTAAAAATGTTTTTTTCTATAACAACAAAATAAATTGTGTATTTCTTTGCAATTGACATTTCATTACGATTCATTATAGCATGTACTCATGCTGTTTTGGGTGATTTTATTTAAAAATCTATGAAGTTACAGTTAGAAATGTAAATGGTATTCCATAATCACCTCCTCTCCTCTCTATATATACAAGAAATCTAGACAGGCTTCAGAGCTCGCTGAATATTCAAATGTGGACGGACATCGTTCGGCCGCTGCGAGCGCCGAAGCTGTCCTTTGAAAAGTTCGTGCCACGCAGCTGTTAAATGAATAAAAAATTTTCACGGTACTTAAAAGAACAATCAAAACTCACGACACGCAGTCAAGATCGAAAAGTCTATTTGCTCGCTGCATTCATCGCTCCGCAGATTAGCGGGGGTCTCATACTTCATTTCCAATCTTGAGCGTTTCGGTGACGCCCAGTCCGCTCATTATTCAGTGAGATCGGGGCAATATCTCACTAACTGCCATATTGATTAACTGCCAGGGCTATTTCGGATATAAATGGGACGCCGAAAATGTTCATTTATTGTCACCGACTGCGCAGCGCTCCACAGTCTTGGATTTTTTTCCCTATACTGCATTCATGTGATGACGATGTACACACAGTCTCGAAATTGTCTTTCCTCGAAGTGATACAGTCGCCATTTTGTCGCCCAGCAGTTTAACCCTTTGAGGCTCAACCCCAATGCTGAGAAAAGGACAGCCGTTGCCATCGCTCGACTTAACTACCAGAAAGATGGAGGACGATCGAAACGTTCATCGCGTGAAACAGATGATATAGACCCTTTTTTGACGACAGCTGGCTATGCGGCACAGCCAGCTGCGTCAAAAAAGGACTCTAGATCTGTGGCACGCGACGAACGTTTCGATCGTCCGCCATCTTGCTGGTCGTTACGTCGAGCGACGGCAACGGCTGTCCTTTTTTCAGTATTGGACAATCTATCCAGCTGTTCTCGTATTCTTCCATTGTTCACCAGATGTCAGTGCTGTTAAAAATAATGGTGACCATTTTTTTACGGGAAATGACGTGCTAAAAAAGTAAAGGATTCTTGTGGAGCTATGTCACCCGCAACTATTTTTATAGAAATCCAATCTATTCTTCGTGACCGTCAACAGTCTAAACGTCAGAGTTGGGTGTTCCCAGAACGGGAACACTGCGCGTTTAAGGGTTAAACTTGGAGGACTCGTCATCTTGAACTGCTCATGAACACAAGACACCATGACTGCTCTGTGGCAAGCCTACACGAGGACGCGGGGGGGGCAGTTTTTTGGCGGGAGGACTTTTTAAAGGGGTTCGAACGCTTATTCACGTTATACCTGGAGAAAACCGACAAAACGCCAGAACGCCAGACCGTTACATCGACAGCCTTGGGTAGGCTTGAACGCGGGAACTTGACACTTCAGATGTCTACCATATTCAGTGCCTTATAAATTCTCCCATGGTGGGGCCACAAGACACCATGAAGACACGAAGACACATTCAATTTATACTTACATTTTAGTAAAATTCTCAGGTCTTTACTAGGTAAAGGCGCACAGATTTTTCAGATGAGTGCCGAATTATGGGTTTTTCAAAATTTGATTTAGATTTTCTTGTTTTATGAAGTAAGATTTTTGACTCAATTTTTATAAAGAAACAAAACTCAGATTTAAACATTAGCATATCGCATTGCGTGATAAAGAATGAAGAACGAAAACAGTTTACTGTACGAAATTTTTTTTAATGCAGCTACTATATGTCAGCAGGCACAATTCATTGCAAGCCAAATTTTAATGTTTTAGGACCGAAAAATTTAGATGTCACCAGTAAGAATTATCTCAGATTGAATGAGAAAATTACAAAAACGATAGATGTCCTAATGCGAAGAAAGTTTTGTCTGCTCGGTGCAAAAATTTTACACAATATTTGTTAAAGTCTTAAAAAGTGTTTGATTAGCACTTCATATTAAGAATAACAACTATACTCGAGAAACAAAATGTCGCCTGTATCAACTCTGATTCTCTCTGTACATACAATAAAAGCGACAATTTATAACCAAGGCCTCAGAAAACGGATATTAGTATGCATTATTTAAAAGGATTTCTAAGGATATGTATGTGCCCCCAGTCACTGATTAGAGGGACCGGGGTGGGGACGCATCTTTCAACGGGACTCTGCTCGAAATTCCTCTGAAAAGAGCGCATGAGAAATGAAACAGAATTTAAGGTAATTATCATCACTTGTATTGAATTTTTAACGAGTGTAATCTCTTACAGAGGTTATTAAAACAGAAAATGATTCTAATTTGTTGTAATGATGCGTTACAAAGAAATTATGCTTAACAAATAGGATGCACTTACAGTGCGTCAAAGATTTCATCCAGCTAAGAATTTAGGAACCTTGGGGGATGAAATTTATATCTGAATTCAATTTGTTTGTCATTAATTTTTCAAAAGGGCGAAATGAATTACAGAAGTTGAAGGATATAGGGAAACGATACGTCATAATGTATTGTTTACGCATTTTAAATGGGAAAGCGATCTTCAATTGTGCTACAATAGCCAATTCTAAATCCAAAACTCTAACTTGTAAAATCCATGAATTAACATAAATAATTAGTCAGTAAATCCAAAATTTGTAATCATTTGTTTATTTTTCCTAAATGCTTGAACTTGTATGGTTGCCTAATGTTAAAATATGGCTGTGTTAAATAGTAATAATAAAAGCACTATTTCTCCGTATTTGTAAGAGAAATTAAAAAAAAAAGGCGCATATTTCTGGCACGTGCAAGTTTCTGAGGATGTCAAGAAAAAGAACACTGACGTGGAGATACCTCAATGGAGATTAGAAAACCATGAATTGAAATAAATAGCCCTGATGACATAAATATTTCTTATTGAGTTATAAAACTGAACCCAGGGATTTTGAAAATGAAAAAAAAAAAAAATCAACATTAACCACGAGTATACCATACGTATTTATAGCTTACCTGCAACTCAAAAAATTGGTTCTGCGTTTTATTATGCTAACGGGTCTATGTTATATTCTATTGGCTTCTGAACACCCAGGGATACTTCGTAATACTATATTTTTTTAAATAATACTATAATCGTAATTTTATATTTTGCTTGCTTCAATAACCATTGGCGTAAAGTGTTTTGATAAACTAAATAGTTATTGTCACATACACCAGGTTAGAATGCATGCAACAACGCCTTTATCACTCTACAGCTCTTTTATAATCAAAATATTTTAAAACATAAAAACAGACCTAAAATTTCGTCACCCTTTTAATATTTGAGTTGTAGACATATGCGTAATATTGTAAATTCAAACCTACAATATCACTTAAAATATAAAACTTCACTCAAGAGTACCCGAACTAACAAATTTCAAAAATACGTGACTGTTTCTAATAATTTGGCAACCCATTGTATCAGTGGAACATTGCACAAAATAGTGTTTCAGAACTGTGTTGCTTTTCTAGTTGGCAACCTATACATAAAGCAGAATGCACACTTTAAAAATTAGTTCTTCAATTCACGGAAATTTTACTGTTAGTAGTGCTGTCAGAATATCTCCGTTATTTGAAGAATATATTTTTCTTTTTGTCCTGTCAACTAAATAAACTTAAGATTCAACAAATTTTTTGGGGAAGTATTCACGTAAATATTACGTTTCCGTAGAGTACGGAAATTATTCGTCGAAAAATGAGGGATAAATTAGTGTATAAAGACGCACTCCCAGAAATCATTTCTTCAATTCACGGAAATTTTCCTGGCAGCAGTGCTGTTGGAATACTTCCGTTATTTGACGAATATCCGTTTCTTTTCCTCCTGTCAACGGTAGAAGCTTCTTCAAATTCAACAATTTTTTTCCTGTTCAGATATTTGAGAAGTATTCACGGAAATATAACGTTTCCTAGGAGCAGGAGTACTGAAATTATTCGTTGAAAAACGAAGAATAAATTAGTGTAAAAAGATGCACTCCTAGAAATTATTTCTTCAATTCACGGAAATGTTTCAGGGAGCAATACTGTCGGAATATTTCCGTTATTTGACGGATATCACGGACCGTTATATGACGGATATCAATTTCTTTTTCTCCTGTCAACTGAAGATGACAGGATTCTTTAGATTCAACGAATTTTTTTTCTTTTTCAGATTTCGGGAAACAGAATTAATGGAAATATTACGTTTCCGTAGCGCACAGGAATTATGCTGAAAAATGAGGGACAAGTTAGTCTAAAAAGACGAGTTTTTCTGAGACTGCAGTATGAACTAATAATTTTTTAAAATGTAACACAATTCATTTCTAATTTTGTTGTTCAAAATAACAACAGAATATTAAACATGCAAAACGTGTAACTTTTTTAAAAATTAAATGTCACATTTATTGCTACTAAAGGAGAAGTTACGGAAATAGGCAGCTTAGTCGAATAAGAAAAATGATAAAAAAAGGCTAAGTTCCGAGTCACTCATTTATTTTCGTTAAAAATTCAAAAGTAGTTTTTTTAGAACTATCTATCACTTTATGAGCAATCGCTGAATATTTTAAACCATGGACGTTATTTTTTAAAAACAATTTTTTTTTCTTTCATAACTTCAAGTATCTCTGGAATATGCAATATTATAATAAAGCGAAGAGGCATTTTCTATTCGATATCGGTTTACATTACCAGAAAAAAAGGGCAAAGCTTTTAGCGTTAGAAGTTGGAAAATTCAAGGGGAAAAAAGATTATGCAGAAGAATTCTAAAATGGCGCAGGAAAAATTTTAACTACCATAACAAGCTGAATTCGAAATTCCCGGGTGCTATTTTTTTTTTTTTTTTCCAGTTTCAATCATAGGGCGAATATATTTCTCTCGAGCGGGGTAAAAAATTAAATAAATAAAATGAAAAATTCCCGCAAAATTTAAAATCTCAGTAGGACTTGATGCATTCTCGCTAATACTCATTCATACGTTACATAAAATATGAGTCAGAGTATAAAGAAATTTATCACGGAGCGAAATTTTTGATTTCCTTAAAATGACGTCATGAAAGGTTCAAGTACATTTTAAAACACTTTTTCTTTCATTTATTCTTTCTTGTGAATTCTATCTTTTAGATTCTTTTACCGGTTCCCTTCCCAGATCTTGACATTTGATCTTCAAGGAAAATTTCCCTACGTTGCATTTTTTTTTACCCTAAAACTTTCCCTGGGTTCGTGGGAGGTTGGGGGAATAGCATAGTGCTGATTAAGCATTATTTCAATTCCTACCCTCCCTTTATACCGTATAGGAGAGATTGAAGAAAAAAAAACCTTTCTACAACGCATACCAGCTTCTCAACTTTATCCAAAGAAAAAAGTTTCGCCGATAATTTTGACTCATAAGGGCTGTAGTAAAGTGCCATAGGCTTAAAATTTTAGGAATAACGATAACTACTTTTTAGGAATATTTCTTTTCATGTGTGAATAGAAAAAGAAATACTTTTTATATCTTATCGCTTTAAAAAATGAATAATGCAACGACCTATCTTTATTTTTTTTCTCCCAATTGCATATCTAAGAAATCCTCCATATATTGGTTCATAATTTTAAAAGAATTTTGAGCGATAAATAACTTGATGTCGATACTTATGATCAAAAGCTTTCTATTAATTCCAGCTGATATAGGAATGTAAAAAATTAGATTTCTTCAACATTTCTTTTCTTTTTGCTGTAAGGGAATGATTGATGTAAAAGATACTTGCATACATTAAAGTATCTGAGAACAGAAGTTAAGGGGTATAAAAATAGTTTTAAAAATACCTAAATAATAAGATAATTTCTATATAGAAGTTACAGTTAAGAAAAAGGGTTTTTAAGAAAGAAAAAAAAAAGATTACCTAAATTTTAAGTTGTAAAGACGTGGGATATAAATCCGATATTTAGGACTTTATTCTGAACAAACTGCTTACAGATCAGAAATGAATTTGCCGTAAGTTTTGCACTACATGCATAAATTTATTTTACATGACAGCTCAAATTAAAAGAAAGCACTTGTGCATGAGAAAGAAAATTTTGAAATTTCTTTGGTAGTTTGACAGTTTTTATTAAAATTTAGTAATTGAACTATCTGCAATATTTTTCAAGTTGGTGGCTGTAAAAGAAGAAAAATTCAGAATAGGTTTATGATTGATTTTTGTTTAGAAAATAGAGAACAGTTTTGAACTATTTCATTTTCAAATGAATAAGGAAAATAAATAAAATGGCTCACTAGACCAAAGAGAAAGTGAAATACGTAATACAACAGCAATAAAATTTTGATAAATAAATGAATTAACGAAATAAAACACACACACACACTGTGTATATTTCATATTAGAAATAGTGAACAAAATTTCCGTGACAGTTTCTATCTGTAAATCCGAGTACATGCAATGTATATTTTTTGGACAATATTAACTATAAGTTATGATACCATAATGGCAAATGCTTACTTTTGCAGCATGTAAATAAACGTTTTACTTTTTTAAAAGAAAATAATACAACAGTACACTTATTGCTTCAAATACGTTTCAATTTGTTATAAATATATATAAATGCGTTATTTTAATCTACGAAATAATAATTTTAAATTATGGAAAAATACATAATGTCGTATTCTGAATGTAAGAAAAATCTTTAAAAAGAAATCTTACTAGAGAAATAAGTACTCTGAATGAGGAACCATGTAATCTGACCATGATTTTTAACGTTACATTTGAGATAATCCTTAAAATCCAGGTTATCCTAAACAGCCATAGTAAAAGACCAAAGTATTGCCCCAGAGTAATAGAAAACGCCAAAATCTAAAATGTGACTCGTTTTAATACAGTTCAAAATTAAAAAAAGAAAAGTTTAAAAGAGTAAATACTATCGGTTAAATGCATATGAGAGTACGAATAATGAATCTTTTGAAATGAACATTTTAGTTTTACGTTTACAAACTTTAACTGATTTATGAGCCAAGCTTATTTCATGGATGAAAAAATGGTATGATACGAAATAAAAAATTTTAGTGGAAATTTAGCAGTGGGAAATGCTTAATAGAAAGTGAAAATTGAAAAATCTCCGTCATATACAAATTATTTTCCAGGCCCAAGAACGATATCATTTATCGAGAAAATTTGCCATCCACTCTATTCGACACAAAAGAATTTCAGGTACGTTTTATGTTCTACTTTTTTATGACAAATTTTCCTGTTTGATCAATCTTTTCTAGGCGGCTAATTCACTGTCATTTACCAGGAACGAAATTTTACGACCGAAATGGCTCTGGCTCGTCCATTCGTCTTCCGCAAAGCCCGTTCTTTGTGCGGCGGAGGCCCCCTACCTCCCCCTACCACCAACCACCAAAAATCACTCTTTTAATCACTGGCCTGTTTTATCGGTTTAATGGGCTGAGTAAATAACGAACTTCTTCCATCAAACAGAGTCCCGGGTTCATCCATTTTCCTTAGCAAGGAGGATTAGCCAACAGGCGACTGGCCATTTGTTGCACTTGGCTCTCGGGTGAACCCGGCGACCAGGGACACACACACACACACACACCACATACACACACACACACGCACACACACAAACCCTTACTCTACTACCCTTGCGTACTCCAGCCTGCCTCATCTTAATCCCGGTGCTAAGTGCTGATCGAAAAGTTCTTAAAGTAAACCTGAGATTATTTTTCTCGGATCTCTGAAAATAATGCGAAACTCGAGGAGTTTCGCTCGCGTCAGCTCTATGTGCAGGTCATTAAGTCGGGGGAAGAGCGTTTCACTTTTGTTTCGCAAATGTTTGTGGTTATTACTGTGGCATGTCCGAGGTCTCAATGAGATCGCAGCAAACAAGGCAAACCAGGATTTGAGATGGAGTCATAGGATCGGAGGAGTTATTTTGACATCGCAAGTGCTCTTGTTGTAAAACAGAATGTTTCTTTACGCCTGATTGAACCATTTATGAGTAACAGAAACGTAGAAGTAACAGTGACGTATAAAAAAAACTGAAATATCTCGAATTGAAATATTTCGAAAAAACAAAGGGAGTGTTAGGGTTTTCAGTGAAAATATATATACATTTTTGTTGATGGATATACATCCACGATGTTATTTTAATGAGGGCGTGCTTTGCAAGATATATGTATGTACGGTGTATTCAGGCTTAGCCAAAAATGCAGAGATTGGATTTAAAAAAAAAAAACCAGCAAAATGACATTTCTATGATAAATAACTCTAGTAGGAATCAGGCTTTGTGAAATCAGAGAAATCTGATTAGTTCACAAGGTCGAATATTGAGAATGTTTACCCTTCTCAATTGTTATCCGTCGTCTTAAGATATTTCTTAACATTCCTCGTGCACATTTCAATTGTGATTCAGGCGGGGAAGGACTCATAGTAAATTCGACAATACGTTTCGAACTGGGCAAGGAAATGAACTTTGACGAGGAAAGTTAGACATTTTCACGTTATAAAAATTGTGAATTTGCTACATTTTCCACAGATGACCTTTCTGTGGGGGAAATTACAATAAGTTTATGATCACTGATTTTATTCATAAGCAGACAGTAGACCGTTAAGAGAACGATAATTTCAGAAATTTGACCCTCATCGTGATATACAAACCCAACCAGAACCAGTGATGGCACCAGACTTACCCCGACGGGAGGTCATCTTCCCCGACAGGGGGGGCCAAACGATAAACCCCCCAAATTTTACGTTTCAGTACTTGCACAGCCTCTCAAAAAAGTATTTGAGTAAGAGATAATTTCCTACTTTGGTTTCGTATATTAAAAATTATTATGATGAGATGGTCATTAATTATCTCTTCTTGGTTAACAGGAAAGCCCAGTGATTTTCACCAAAGTCGTAGTTAAAAAGGTCGTTACGAAGGCAACTGTCAGCAGATCGGGCAACTCTGCTTACCCTAGAAATGCGGATCTTGTTCGCTGGTTCCTTTGAATCCCGAGAAACATACTCCGAGCTGCAGAGAATCAATATTCAGTATATGAATATCGTATAATTCCAAGCGAGAGATGGAAGTGACGGAACCTCTACGATCGGTCAGACACTTTGAATGGAATTTTTATGGTTGCAAAACTCCTCGTTTTCAAACCAACAATTCTCTAAAAAATCCCGACGACACTCCCCGACAGGGGGCCATGATCCCCGGGGGTGCATGGCCCCCCGATCCCCCGCTGGCGCCACCCTGACCAAACAGCAACAGAAGTGTTGAACGACAAACGCACTCCCAAATTTGAGATCCCGTTACAGAATGCCGTCTACATTGTAGACGGCGAAGCACATTTATGGGGGGCCTACACCTATGGGCACGGAGGGTCCAATATTATCGTAATAATTTACGTATGTTATAACGTACAATAAAATATAGTATACTAGCCGCTAAGGCGGTCAGCTTCGCCCCCCATACCTTACCGCGCTTTATACTCGGTGCAGTGTTGACTCAATTTCTGGACTCTTTTCAACGAAAATCATGTTTCTTTGTTTTAACAGTATTTATCATTAATCTATTTAGGTTAGGGTTGCTACACATTTTGGGTGTCATTATAAAAGCCGATGTTGAAAAGCCAATACACAAAATGTGCTTTAGCCCAATGCATGGTGACATTTTTTAGATGGATGATTCTTGCACCGAGTATTGTAAATTCGATATTTTAAAGCTGTGAAAAAGATGTTTTGCATTTTTGAGTTATTGTCATTTTGTAATCTAGCTACTGCATGACATATGCTTGTTTCCATTCGACGTCATCGAACTTTTGTTAATTTGGATTTTTGCGCATGCGTTACTGTTATTGCACTACTGTTTAGATCTAGCTCTTGCCGTTCGCAGCGTGGAAATATCGTCGATTTTGGTACCGCATATATTAGAGTATAAGTAGATTCTTGGATCAGGACTGCCTCCCCACCAACCTACAAATAATCATATGGACACTCATGCAGATATTACAATAGTTACATTCATATGCATTTACTTTTTTCAAATCCGAAATAAAGGAACCTATATTGAAACATTAAATCCTCTGTATTTCACGTTTGAAAAATTTTAAGCAGCCTGTATTAAATTTTTATAAGTATGTTTGAATTCTGAAAAGCGCATTTACGATATACGTAAAGTAGCATACACTTGTCTTTTTAATTTGAACAGTGTTTTTCAAAGATTAGAAAAAGAAAACGCTCCAAAGGACATCAGAAAGCTGTTAGTATTTAAATAGCAAATATAGGAACTCAAATAAAAGTTTTGGTTCTGAAATATTTCACAAAATTTCATTTAAATAAATTGTTCAAAGACGTGTATCAAAGTTGGTTTCAAAATAATCTGACAGAAATAATGAAACACTTTTTTGTGATTATCAAACACTTAAGATAAAAAAATCTTTGATTCCGATTACATGGGAATATTTCTTTTTTTTCAAGTTTTCCTTCAATATATTAAGAAAAATCCATCGGTATCGCTATTATTTCTTCAAATATTGATGAGACTCAAGAATGTTTACTAAAGTTTTAAAGTACACGAAAGCTATTCTTACATGAATACACATGCTAGTCGTGAAAAAAAGTAAATTATAACGACTATCTAGGTAACTATATTTAATGAATAGCTATAAATACCCAATAAAAAAGTTTTAAGAGCCTATCTATCTAAAAAATTACCAAAGGCTATTCCTAAATACCATTCACAGTCATCCACTGGCGTATTTATAGCACCATTTCATGTATACATTTTTAAGCCTCTTTTCTCCGCTCTTAATATCCAAAACTACGTTTAAATGAACCAATCACGGTTATAAAAAAATGAACGCCAGACTTAGTTTCTTCATTAGAGAGTGAAGAAGAAGAAGGCAAAAAAAAAAAAAAAAAAAAAAGGACCCCCTCACCCTATCCCCCCCCCTCTTCTTCAGCCATTCGAATTATATCGATTTTCACATGCGGAGTAAAAATGATTCACATTTCGCATTTAACATCAAAAGAGAATTAGAAAAAGAAATAAGCCAAAAGTGCGTCAGAATGAGTTGTAAGAGGGGGGGGGGGAAGAGAAGACTTGAGGCGGTGGATTTTTAGCAGTAAAAAAAAAAAGACCATCCCGAGTTTTTGCCTGACTGCTTTCACTTCTTCTTAATCTATCCTCATCGAAGATTCCCGCTCAAGCGTAAACAGTCTTTCTGGAAAGAATTTGTCTTTTCGCTCTCCCTTACATACTTAAGAATTCTCAGCTATTGCTCTTTTGTCTTTGATTTCCTCTGATCCTTTGTTCCCGGCAGCAGATCTTTTTCAGAGGAAAAGGTATGTTCTTCCCCCCAGTGGGGGCTTCCAAATGCCTTGTTTGGACTGCAGCATAAAGCATTGCAGTGTCACGTGGGATGACCCCTTGTCTTATTGTCTTCGTCAAAGCACTTCCTATGCCGAAGAAATTGCACGGACGAAAAGGGTTTCCGCAGTCCTTTAATAATTTAATTATTCATAAAAATGAAAAAGAATATATTTTTTAATTTTATTAGTGGATACCGAGTTTTCCATTACATAATTCGGATAAAATCTGTCTGTTTAATTATGATGGTATTAACCCTTTAACGTGCAGTGATCCCGCTCTGGGCACACCGAACTCTGACGATTTGACTGTTGCCAGTCACGAAGAATAGATTGGATTTCTATAAAAATAGTTGCGGGTGACATAGCTCAGCGAGAATCCTTTACTTTTTAGCACCTCATTTCCCGTAAAAAAATGGTCACGATTCTTTTTAACAGCACTGACATCTGCCGAAAAATGGAAAATTGCGAGAACAGCTGAATAGATTGCCCAATGCTGAAAAAAGGGCAGACGTTGCCATCGCTCGACTTAACTACCAGCAAGATGGCGGACGATCAAAACGTTCATCGCGTGCCACAGATCTAGAGACCTTTTTTGAGGGTCTCTAGATCGTCAAAAAAGGGTCTTTAGATCTGTGGCACGCGATGAACGTTTCGATCGTCCGCCATCTTGCTGGTAGTTAAGTCGAGCGATGGCAAAGGCTGCCCTTTTTTCAGCATTGGGAAAGGGTTGCGCCACAAAGGGTTAAAGAAACTTCATGTGGAAAATAGTCATGAATAATACAGGGTAATAATGGTGAGGACAGTTGTAATGATTTTCGAAGTAACTAAAATTAAATAAATTTCTTCCCAAGCATGTTTTTTTATATTACACGAATACTTAAGTTTAGAATTATACGTGTTACTAATTGCTGACCGTGGAAGTCAACCCCCCCCCCCTTCCGTAGGCAGATGCCCAAGGCTTGTCATAATACAAAACAAACTGTTGACACTGCAGTCATAAACACATAATACGCATAACAAAATAGAACGTAAATACTTGAGTTCACATAAACTTTTATTTTTTTATTAACTCGAAACACAATCAGAATTCATGATCCAAAATCCCTATTTATTTTTCTTTGCATTACCTTTGTAATATACTGAAAATAACTTTGTCAATATCACCAGTTTCAAACTATCACAAGAAGATATTTTTTCTGAAGTAATACTTCTGTGGTTGGAAAAGTGGTTTTACAGGCAGTTTACAGTTTCACATGCAGTCTCGTAAGAATGTTGTTCAGATTCAAACAACATTCGCCTCATTTTACGTGCAAAACGGGGCACAACTGCATTCATTTAAAATTAACTGGATGTGTAACAATTTTCAGACTAACCAAATAGTTAAAACTACGCATACTAAGAAACATTTTTCGGGGAGTGTGTACTTGAAGAAATCTTCCCTATTAAACATATAAAATGTCCTGTTTTTGCTTAAAAACAGTTCTAGGGATGGATGTGGGACGAAAGAAACGACTGACCGTGTCTGACGAGAAAGACAGGCTGCTGTGCGGACAGTTTGGTCACACCCTCTTGCCAACTAAGAGTCATGTGACTTAGCGGAGTGGCCATCTAAATCCGAGATAGCCACACTTCCCTAGGTCACATGACTCTTAGTTGGCGAAAGAGCGTCTCGTCTAGCCAAAATCCGAGCATAATAATGGATGCATTGTAGTTTTTCTTTGTTTGGCATAGTATCTACAAAGCTTTTTCTTGTCTCACAAAATCCCTAAATAGTGATGGATAATATGTCTCTCGCATAAGAACTGCAAGTCTCTGTCTCACATCCATCCCTAAAATACTCCCTGCAACAGCAACTTTCCTGAAAACTTAAAACAGCAAAGGAAAGACACTGGCGGTACTTACGAATTTCATTAAAATAGAAAGGGAACTCCCCGGGTAATGAGCAGTTAAGTCTCGCCTTCAGGAATGATGTCCAACGGTTTCGAAATTTATGAGGACCTCCTTTATCTTTTGTGCAGACGCGAGCCACTCTCGAGTAGACAGTCTATTAAAAAAACATGAAAAGTATTCAGGAATTATAATAAAATTTGGAGGAATATATCATTTTATCGATCAAGACATAAATGTACAGTATCACCTGCATTAAATACAATTGTAATTAAAAAAAAACAGTATATGTATTAAATAACAACTGATGTGGTAGATAACGCCATGAATCTGCACACACACACACACACACACATATATATATACATACATGTATAAGTTTAACTGTTTGACACCCATCAAAAACCTCTAAGTCTTCATTTAAAAAAATAAATATTTCTATTTTTTAAGCATATATTAGTATATAAACATTATATTAGTATATAGAGGTTTTTATAAGTATATATAGTTTTGTTTAAGAATATTTAATAGAGTAGACAGTTCGTCGAGCCAAACGAACCAATTGTTAATGTGCATGATTTTATGGCTCCACAAAATGGTTCAGTGTAGATCGAAAATTTTTAAAGGGGAAATATAAATAACATTTTATAAAAAATGAAATAAAATAATAATAACAATTTAGATTATGTTCAAGCTTCAGAAGTTTTAATTTTTTTTTTTTTTTTTTGAAAATTGAATTAAACGCTCTTTAAAGATTGAAAAAAGATATTCGTAAATTTTAGATATTTTAGATATATCATAAAAACACTAAAATGAAATTCACGATTGCAGCTTCTATCACTCCAGAATTTAGGCCCAATATAAATAGATGAAATTTGTCCATGAACCAAGGGTCCAAAACGATTCTGTTTCTCTCGGCATTTATATGCTGCTATGTGTCTCACTCGGAAACAAACATGACTTCTCTTTTAACCTGAAAGATGGTTTTTCCATTTTGATTTCTATCTGTGGCAACATCTCCACTATCGATAGAAAAAGTAAGATTAATCTTCATCAACTTGCTACCTGTACTTCTCCTCAACGTAACTGCTATCTCTTTCGAAATGCCAAGGGATGGCTGGAGCGAATCGTTAGATTCAAATGGAAAATAATCTGGTGTTTTCCTACTAAAGAAAAAGTAATTGCGATAGTTAAGTGGAGCATTTGTTATGTAAATGAATTACTCAGTACTTGTTTAGTCAAGGGATTCCAGTTTTTTTGTCCCTCCTCAACTTAGACAATTTTCTGCAATTGATTGCATTTAAAATAACAATAATAACAACAACAGAAAAAACAGTAATATATAATAAAAAGCATTGGGAGATTTCTTTTATACTAAATTGTGATATGTATTAAGCAGTATTCATTATTATATTAATCATTTTGCACGCGAATATGAAATCGTTGTTACATCACTAATTTGTTTGGATGCAATCTGTTAGTGATGATAATTTCATATGAGAAGTTGCAATTAAACTGATTTATTCATTTTATCTTCGGAAACGGTGCAAAATGTCGAATTGTTAAGGTTTTATGTTTGCATTGTATTTTGTTCAAATATCTTATATATTCAGTAATTAATTCTTTTTATTTAAATAAAAAAAATGCAGAATAAAATACGATAATTAAAAAAATAAAGAAAAAAAATAAGAAACAAGCTTAAAATGTAAAAATTTAGTATTGAATTTGCATGATCTCAGGGGCATTTTTTACAGTTTTATTATCTATGTCTAGGTCTTAAATTTGGTATGTTTGTTGCTAATAAGTATGTTACACAAATATTTATTAGTTATAATAAGGATATGATAATTTACACTAATAATCTTATGCACCAAATAGCATATATGTGGATTAATCCAAACACGCGGGATAAAGTCATCCGCAAGATATCTTACCCATAACTTAAGCAAGCGTTCGGATTAATGCGCATATCAAACGTTTGCTGAACGAGACCGTTAAGACCTGTAAGAGCGTGGATTCGTTTCTATTTATATTATTTTCACAGAATAATGAAATATAAGTGTATAAAATCGAGAAAAATTCGACAAATTATGAAATTTTCCATTGAAGCTCATGAAATTCCTAGATTCCGAGCAGCGAGATCTAGAAAATTCGGACACGTGCGAATGATTGCATGACTGACGGTCTTATTGACCAAAAACTTTACAAGCGAAGAAATCCAAAGTGATTGAATTATTTCATGCTTCAAGTGTTTGGTGAATGAGGCCGTAAAACTAAGCTTGGCTCATTTTCCATAGCACCTGGAAATCTCTGTCTCGTTTAGCTAAATTCCGATGCAATATGGAGAAACAGGTCTGTTTGGTCTCGCAAAAGCAACTGCATAGCTATGCTTAGTCTCGTTCCACAACCATCCTTGAATTTAGCCAAGAAAACAAAATTGTTGCGAAACCTGGCAGTGGATGAACAGCAAAATAGTCGCCCAATCCCGAAGAACAAATATAACCCTTTATTCGACGATTGAAAGCACTGATATGTCAGAGAAATACAGAATTTAGTAATGCATGCAAATGACAAAATATTAACTAACACAACAATAACGCTATTCAAAGCGCAGTGTCAACGTATCGCTTTGCAGTCTATCACACACTATGAGAGTGACTTCTTTATGTACAGATTTGAAAGCGAATGAGGCGCCACACCACAGCATGTCATAATTTTTTGTAGGCTTTTCTAGAAACTTCTCTCCTAATTGAGATAGTGCCAAAATTCCGCCAGTTTCTAGAACTTTCTTTTAGTCGCCAATTAGCCAAAATAATTCCTAAGTTTGTCGCCAAGGTCAAGGGTTACACACTTCCACTCTGGCGCGGAAAAACAACATTACAATTTTGTAAAAATATGAGACTCTTTCTCAGCAGACTGCACTAAAAGCAAGCATGTATAACACACAAGTGCGTGATAGATACTTAATGCACGTAAAGTATTTTTTATTGTGCCTTATATTTCCGATACATCTAACGCATATTTTAAAATATCTAAAATATTTCCTACCACATAACATCAAGCAGAAACAATCGAGGTTGAAATATATTTTCCATCAACACTTCCTCGCCGAAGCTTTAGAGGTCGCCCGATCTCATTACTCAGGACCTTGTTGATGAGATCCGAACACCCTCCCCCCTCTTCATCTTCCCCTTTTAGAATCAACCCGTGAGGCAAATGTTCTGGAAATATTTTCGTTCCATAAACTTCAAGCATTCTAGAACCCCCCCGTTCTCCATCGAATTTCACACCCTCGCTCACTCGCATCGCACCTTATCTACACCCTTACTTTTTCTTTCTTTATTTTTACAACAATGCCGACGATTTCGAAGTATATCCTAACAAAGGAGTGTGTATGCATGTATGTATGTGTGCTCCCGAACATATTTTTAAAGTTGGTTGAATTAAATTTTTGAAAAGTGCAATAGATGCGAGTTAATGGAGTTAAATGAATGCAGGGAATTTTTAATGCGATATTTTTAATGCTTATCTGCTAGATAATAACCACTCAATACTATTAAACAAATTAAAATTTGTTATTAAACAAGTCAATATAAATTACAGACGAATCGTACTCCAAAAATAAAAGATCTATTGAAAAGTTATACTTTATAACAAACTCCGATTTTAAAAAGATGTATTGATAACTAATTCCGATTTTAAAACTATCAAAGATTTAATGATGACTGAATTCATAAATCATTGAGAGTGTCACATATATAATGGTATGCAATTATCATGCCACATTTATGCTCAGTGATTGAACATTTTGTGTTTATTATTTCCTTAATTATAGAAACTAATTCAATACGAGATATGCCGTCGTTTATATAACTTATTTAAGAATATACTACGGCACAGCCTTAGCGAGACTGAAAATTTTGGTAGAGCACGAGCACTCATCAAATTTATGAGCAGAAAGGGAATTTTCTTTTTAATTTCCATATCAACAGATTTTTAAACAAAGTTGGGGAGGAGATAGCCCTTCCCCCCAATACTCTACACAAAAGCAATGCGATAAAAAAGCCCAACTATTTCAAAGATTTTGTCTTTAAAATCTTGCAGATAAAGAACAATCTTATTTGCTGGATCTATATTTATTCTATCCCAATGAAAAACCTCAAAATTAAAAATGTGTGTAATACCTAGGAAGAATTCAATACTTTATGCGAATAATTTCAGGCATAAAACTATCTAAATTATAGCAATGGACTTTTTAAACGATTTTTAAGCTTCAGAAGGTAGGGATGTGGCCAAAAGTGTAGGCCAAGATGTTTGTCTTTCTCTCACAGTACTGATATTCACGTTCAAAAGTTGTCGATAAAAGTAAATGATGTCGTGGAAATAAGTTACAAGAACGAAGAAACGAGAAACAAAGCTCAAATTGAAGCACAATTTAGTAAATTTGCTTCTTAAGCAAGGACATCAATTATGAACGTATACGAGTTTACTAAAACATCGGAGATCATTTTTCACATTTAAATGAGGGCTAGAGGAAATTATCATCAGAGTGCATGAAATGCCGTACATTATGGCAGTATAATTCGGTAACTAATGTTCTAGATAGGGAATTTCAAGTAATTCTTCAGCAAAACATAACATGAAGTTCAGTCCGGTGTATCTGACAACGGTGCTACAAGAAATTCGTAATTAATAATTGCAGCTGTACCGACTGAAAACTATAAGCATTGCGACTCCATTCTTCTAAGGAATGATAGGACCAGACATATATGAAAAGATTTTGTGGAATGAAAGCTAATAGGTATGCTGCAGTAAGTATGACTGTAGGAATGAATGTTGTATGATACTGATTGAGTAATATTAGAAAAAAATAAAGAGTGGTCCAACAAGAAGGAAAAAAAGTGCAGTTACATGAAATACTGAATGCAAGAAATTTAATAATTTTGGGACTGGTTGCATGACTGAGCACGACAGTCTTTCTTATTAGGATAAAAACAAGTCAACTTTGCGTTAATTAACTATCCACTAACATTTACGGCTGATCTACGTTTTGCCAAAACATTTTAATCATATATTTTTAGTTTATACATGAGGTTTGTTTAGACTACACATGTATTACTTGCAAATAAATACCCCGAAATACTTCGATCACTTTTTTGATTAAGGAAATATAACCTTACAAATTCATATAAGACGGGCTGTTGTTTAACTTTTTTACAATCGTAGACTTTTAAAGCTGAGATATTCTTCTATTTATGCATCCTGATACATCTACATGAATATTGACAATTTTTTAAGAAAAGAAATAATAGGTTTCTACTTTAATCATAAAGAAAGCAATTAAATTCAGATTTTAAGCATTTCACTTTTTTCAAATTAAGAAGCAGAGAAAGTTCATTTATTTTTTTTTGAAAAATGTTATTTTAAAGAACAATTATTATATCAATTAAGGTTTGCATTCGTTCAAATTACAAACAAAGGAACAATTTTTTTTCTTGGTATTCTTGTCATTTTAAAATTTGAGGTAGATTTTTGTTCAATTTAACATTTTTATTCTCATTAACTTAAAAGAAAATGAAATTTCTGAAAAGCTTTTCATTTTCATTAAAAACAAATTATACATTAATAAATTTTGCAATGCGTTTTGAAAACTCATGAGAATGGAACATATACATGAAGTGAAATAATGAATAACGTCTAATAGTAATTACGGAATTAATAAAACTAACAAGGAAACAAATTAGATACGAATTCCTATAAAAATAATAGCAATAAATGTGTGCTAAGCCAATAAAACTCTCTGTAGATTGTATTTCGCTCACTAAGAAAATTAGAGGTTTAATAAGACCTTCTAAACTCCATTTCTCATTAAATTTGCCGAAACATTTCTGTGAATGTGTGTAAATCATACTAATTAGTTCAATAATTGGGTCATTTAATTTTTAAAGTCAAACATTGGCGCAAAAGCCCCTCTGCGGGGCCAAGGCCTCCGTTGCCCAACCGCGCCTTCATGACCATGGGCTCTGGGGTGCGGATGCATATGCTCCGGCCAGGTGGTCAACCTGGGGCGAAGCCCCCAGTTGTTGACCCCAAGCAAGCTTGGTCCTCATTTTATCGACTCTCTGAAGGGATGAAAGGCTGAGTCAAACTTGTCGAGACCAGGATTCGAACCCCGAACTTGCGTGACGGCAGCGCGGTGCGCTAACCATTACACCACTGGGCTTCAATTTAATTTTTAAAGTATTTAAAATTATATTAAATCTACATATTATATTTCATTTTATATTTAAAAATATCCCCCACGAGTACAGTAAAATACTAGTTACTAGAGTAGAATAAAAAGATATATCAACAGAAATTTTGATAAATTACCGTATTTATATGAAGTAATAACCAAGTGATAAAATCTTAAAAAAACCCGTGAATTAACGAGAAAATTCCTATCAGTACATTGTATGCTTAAAATGAGATTACTTTATTTGTTAAAAAACAGCATAGTTTACGCAAGTAGTACGTTGCGCTTATAATGCGAAAGCAAATACATAACAAAACTACATATTCATGCCTTGCATACGAAAGTGTTGTGTTTACAATAAGCCACAATACTCCAAAAACAAACAAATATTTGCGTAGGTTTGTTTACGTAGTTCTTCAATCTCAATATGTCCTCTGTGTTTACCAAAGTGTTATGCATTTTATGAAAACGTGAATTCGGTCGGTTAAAAGAGAATATTTCATATGTAATCCTTTTGTGTATATTTTGAGTATATTTGAGTAATAATTTATGGAAAATGTCAATAGCAAATAACGTGTATGTACTTAAATATGTTAATTTTTTTCTTCGAAATTACTTCCTTAAAAATAAAATCTCCGAAACACTTACATTAAAAATTCAAACACCGCAGCTTAAATCATTATAAAATATTCTCTTTGTTTGCATCGCCTAAAAAGAACAACAAGAACTATTTCTCACGTTCTTAAATATTACACTAAGAACAGTTATTCCCTGAATTGTTCACAGGTGTAAAATAGAACCATAATGGCACTTTTTTTTTCCTTTCCTGGTAAAGTTTTGTTATGGCGGACAATAAAATCCGTCCAGAGCATGTTAACTCTTTAATTTCAGTTTATGAGATGGGAGTTATTTTTACGAGAAATCTTTATGGCGGGAGACAAACATGAACAGGAGCTAATTAGGGAGAATATTTCGGCTCCTATTTCTTGGTAATGTCTCAATAAATAGATAATAAGTAACTTTATCATCAAATCTGCTGCTAGTTAACTGTGTTCAACGTCGTTTCAAGCTAAGTGTTAAATATTAACAAGTGCATTTGTATGTTTCACGTAAGATTTGAAATATTTTTTCTTCTTCATACTCTTTGTCAATGATTGCACCTAATTGTAAAAAAAGCCTTAAATACACTAACTTAAGGGATAATAAATTTAAGGTGCATTTCATGCATTAAACCAGCACCAAAATTTTTATTCAAATTCTGGATATATATTTTAGATAGGTATATGAAAGTACTGTGTTGCTGTACCTAAATTATTATGCTTAGCATCCCTTCTTTCAGGAGGCTGAGATTTTAGCATTTTTTTCTGTCAGTCGCACAATTTGTAAATGTTAATGAACCATTTTAGCCTATGAGTATTGAACTCCAATTTCACAAATTACTTTAAGCCGACCAAGGAAGATGCAAAAACTTTATTTTTAAACCTATATTCTAACACAAATTACAAATTGTTCATGCAGATGTAGTCGAAATTATATTACAACTAGCATCAGCAAAAAAGCACGTTACTTTATGTTTTTAAAAATTACAAATAGGAATACTCCATTAAATCCTCGCATATTCCATAGAAATTTTGAATATTTTAAAGGAAAAATCTGACTAAAATCCAGATCTTTAAAAAAGTACCTACAGCGTCTCGTAAAAAAAAGAGAGTACAGCGATAAGAATAGTTAGTAAAAGAACTTTTTAAGCATCTCCTTTTAATCACTCGATTAAACAAGTACCCAGAGTAACTAAAATGATGCTGATCTTTCATGCCATTTAGGCAATTTCATTTATTTCTATCCTTAATTCCTCAAAGGTCTCTTTACGGATCTTTTTCTCCTGAACAGACATTTAATCTTATTTAACTTGGAGCCAAATTAGTTCTACAATAATTAAAATCTTTTTCCTAGTGACAAAACTCTAAATTTCTCTAGGAACGGAGTCATTTAATGTACAACCAAACTAAATCTCTTGTACTATTAAATCCTAATTTAATATAATAAATATTTCACAATATCATCAATTTATATTACAGTTATCCAGAAAATCCAAGAACGAAAACACGCCATGTTGTTTCTCAAAGTGCTCAGGGTTTCATAAACTTTCATCGTCATTATATGCAATCAAGAATTTTTTCCTTTTTTCTTTATAAAATTACTATCGAAAATAATATTACATAACAATAACTGACTAAAGAACCATAGGAATTTTAAAATATTTTATTTAAACTAAATATGAGACAGTTTAAGCGAATCTTAAGTATTGTGTTCAAAGGTCGGTATTCTGTTTCATTTTAAGTGATCTAAAATGTTTTTTGATGGAATAGTATTTGCAACTATGTACTAAGTGATGTTGATTTGAGACATTAAATCAAGTTTTTGTAACAGGAAAAAAAAAATCGAACATACGAAATTTTACAAATTACATTTTGAGTTTTGTTGGAATACGTTTTTAAAGTTTAGTGTTTCCATAAATTGTTGTATTTCATGTGTTTACACTTTGTAAGTTTATAATGTTCTTGCTGTATTGCAGAGCTCTGGACATCATGTTCGTACGTACTCTTATGTACCGCAGCACATCTACTTTTCAGCAAAACTTTCATTGATTATTTATACACTTAAAAAAAAAAAAAAGAAACGACCTATTACTAAGAAATCTCTAGGAAACAAGGCTTCCATGAATTTTCTTAACATTATCACTTAAAAATTCAGCTACATAAATAGAAGTGTAGCTGACTGTACAGGGTTTTTCTTTAGTAATAATACTAAGAAAATACAATGAAGCTTTAATTCCTAGAGATTTCTTAATAATCGAATCTTAAGAATCGATTTTTATTTAGAGTGTCCATGTAGAAAACTGCTTGTAGTAAATATCAGTTAATTACCATTCTTAAATGAGATAGAGCATTTTTTATTAAAATAAAATTGGCAGCACTCTGTAAATACGGCCTGCAAGAGAAAAGGGCAATAAAATTGCCAAAATATAAAACAAAAAGGAAAATAATTTTTATTTCTAATACCAAATAACATTTTTCTAATGACTAACCGATGTAACTTTATATTAAAAACTGTGCTCAAAATTACACATTTTACGCATATAAACCGGCAAATTTGCGTTATTCCCCTCAAAAGACAGCAGAAACGGTTTCAGTACTTTGGCAAATTCTATCAATGCTCCAGAAACAATATGGCGTATATGTCACATTCTGCTTTACAGTTATTTGAAGGTTTACCATAAAGTCTTATTCACAGAAGCGTACGTTTTATCAACTTTCATTATTGGAGCAAGGCAGTTTTTAAGTAACAATGCCCGAGTAAAGCTTGGAGCCATAAATTTCGAACTCCCTTGTGTAAAATAATCCTCTAAAATAAATACAGTGAGAAAAGAAGGGAAAAAAAGTGCTTTATCTTAGAAGTGATAAATGAAATTGTCAGTTTTCAGCGCTTTAAAAATATACTTTCTCTGAGGTAAAATTAAAACAAAGTACCTCGAATAGCTGCATATTACTTTTTTTTAACGCAGTTCAAATTTTAATTTTATTATCTCATTTATTCCTAGTTGGGTCGGTGGAGTCAGATCAGAGAAAATAAACGAGTGTAATGGAAGGCGATGCATCACTTAACCCTTTAACCCAGTGGCGGCTCGTGGGATACAGCAAGTACAGCTGGACTGCGCTTGAAATTATCAGCACATACTTTAAAATAATTTATTCTACTAATTTTCCTAAATTCAGATTAGAATTATGGAATTCCTACGGTAAATTAAAAAAATCTAAAAAAAAAAAAAAAAAACCAAACAAAAAAACCATATTGTGGCCGGATCGCTCATTCAAAAAAAAAAAAAAGTACTTTAATCTTCCCGCAATTCAATTGGGAAAATCTTTGGTTCAGCCCAGAGTGCTGATCAGAAATTGGCAGCACCGTTGCCATGACAACGACTACGTAAGCAGTCCCTCCGGCATAGGCTATAATGGGGGTACGCAGCTAAGACTCAGCTGATGAAAGATTTTCAAACGGCGGCTGCACTTGTGAATTTGACTCAATGATTGCCTCGAGAAGTGAGGGAGGGGTTAAGGAGAATATATGTTCGGCAAACTCTCGACTTTATATTGCTGAATTTATCAAGAAGGTAAGCCTGAATAGATGCCTATGAATGGACAATGACCCATCAAAGCAGTATTGTTTTTAAGTAAGCAAGAACTGGCATTTAGAGGACATGGCGAGCGAGAAAATTCTTTAAACATGGGAAATTTTAAAGAGCTTTTAAAATTATTGATATCTGAATTAAAACAACGCCTTTTTATGAGGGCATCACTGACGGATTCGTAAGTTTAAAAGAAAGGAGGATTAATTTGACTTATAAAAAATAAGTAAGTCTTCTTTTTTTTCCTTTACTTATCAAGTTATCGTTACAAAAGAAAATTCTAAAGAAACTTCGAATCAGACACGGATTAATGCAATTTTGGGGATAAGAGCGACAGGTGGAAATTTATGTCCATTTTATGGAAGTAAAATAGGATATCTCTTACATTTTTTATGTAATTTCTTTTTTTTTTTTTCCTCGGTGAGGGCTTAGTCCGCCAGCTTTCGAATTCAGTAACAAAGATTTTCCATTATTGTCTGGAGGAAGGGGGCGCGGGGGGGGGGGCTCATATGCTTCCGGCTGCACTAACAGTTTTGACCACGGGCCGCCACTGCTTTAACGCGCAGTGCTCCCGTTCTGGGAACACCAAACTCTGTCGTATTGACTGTTGCCAATCACGAAAAATAGATTTGATTTCTATAAAAATAGTTGTGAGTGACATAGCTCCACGAGAATCCTTTACTTTTTAGCACGTCATTTCCCGTCAAAAATTGTCACGATTCTTTTTAACAGCACTGACATCTGCTGAAAAATAGAAAAATGCGAGAACAGCTGGATAGATTGCCCAATGCTGAAAAAAGGGCAGCCGTTGCCATCGCTCGACTTAACTACCAGCAAGATGGCGGACTATCGAATCGTTCATCGCGTGCCACAGATCTAGAGACCCTTTTTTGACGACAGCTGGCTGTGAGCGGGCACAGCCAGCTGTCGTCAAAAAAGGGTCTCTCGATCTGTGGCACGCGATGAACGTTTCGATCATCCCCCATCTTGCTGGTAGTTAAGTCGAGCGATGGCCACGGCTGCCCTTTTTCAGCATTGGGAAAGGGTTGCGCTTCAAAGGGTTAAAGCGAAGTGTCCTCGTTACGAGGACACAAATTTCTGACATTTTGACTGTTTAGATTTACGAAAAATAAATTTGATATGTAGAATTCTTAGGAGTGACATAGTTATAAAAGAATCCTTTACATTTTAGCACATAATTTTCAGTAACAATTTGAATTATTTGTAAAACTGATTCCAGAATTTTTTTCAGTGGTGGTATATGCAAGAAACTGAAGAATATGATGAAAATACATCGATACAGAATAACAATCAAATAGACTGCCCTGATGGCTCCAACGCTGAAAAAGTGCAACCTTTGACATACTTATGAATTAAAACATAAGGTTAACGTATTTTCAAAAATTTGACTCTTTTATGGTTTTCAAACACACCAATTTTTAAAAACAATCTTTCAATCAGTGTATTTAGTTTACATCGTACCAGTTAGAAAAACGAACTTACATCGTTCGTAGCATAAAAGCTCTTCTTATATTTATTTTGTAACTTAGATCCTGTTTCTGAAATTTTCTTGAAGAACTGATGTACAACGCGCGGGAAAATTTTAAATTCTCAAACAGCGACTGCTATTTCAGAGTAGTCTAATGTGAAAATCAGCTAAAATAAGGAAATACATACTTAAAAGGCTTTTATTTTGCATAAGAAGATTTTCTTTCTTTGACTTTTTTGTCTAAATAAACTACATGGAACTAAGTACTTGTCTTCTTCACGAATTGAACGTTTACTAAGTATTTATAGAAATTTTTGCAAAACTTTTCTATAATTAAACTTAGAGTGAAACATGGTGTTTTTTCCCCCTAATACTACCTAAACATGGTATATGGCTGAAATGTGAAGGCCTATCGCGTGGCTGTCGATCTAATGGTCTGGAGTTTTGGGCGATTTTCTCCAGATGTATAGTGAATACGGGTTAGAGCCCCTTAAAAAGCCCTCTGCACGAGGCACACGTCCCCTAGGGAGACGCCCTTCGTGTAGACGCCATAAAACACAAACAAACAAACAATTCCATAATACTACTGTTTCTATATGCGAAATTAAGTGCAATAATACGTTCAAACTAGTCACAGATCGACAAATCTTTATACTATTTTATGCAAAACCCTTAAAAACTACTATTTACAATCTCTCGCCTGTTTATTTATTCCTGAAATCCTTACCTTAAATACAGAATATTTATCATAAGAAGCAGCATGAGAAAATATTTAAGGCAGTTAATTATCCCTTTATCTGCATGAGCTGCAACAATATTCACCGGCTGACTTTTCTTACTTTCTCGGAGTAAGAAGTAAATTTCGACTTGACGTATTATTCGATTCCTTCCTCCATTTCGCTTTCCTTTGCTGGATTCCTACTCTCTCCAAAACAAACAAGAGGTTCTCTTTTGTTCGTTATGTCAGCCTTAGCAAAGAGAGCACGCATTCCAGTGGATTAAACGTGAATCCGAGTGCATTATGGGAGCACGTTTTGCTTTGGGTCCGCCATTAATCTCTGACATTTTGAATATTGCCGTGTCTTTGATAAATCGCGCGCAGATAATATGAAATACCTGTCGTTGGGGGCAGAGATGATGGAACGAGCAATAAGTATGAACCTTTTGTGAGCATCATTTGTCATGTTTTCTGCAGGAAGTAAACTTTTATTCTTATTCTGTTTAAAAAAAAAATAACTAATGAGAAAAATGTCTACTAGTTTGCTTCGATATGAAAATATTTCTACCACAAGCTTGAGATATTTTCATCATGAAGGTAAACGAAAGATAAAAACTTGATGCAAAGAGTTCAGACAGTTTGTAACATTCTAAGATGCGACCATTCATCGATAGAAGGTTTTTTTTTTTTTTCAAAATCTTTTAAATAGTAAGTAACACTAGTGAAAGGCAAATATAAAAAAGCAAATACTCTATGGACATTGAGCATACAGGATCAAAGCTTTGTTTCCATTCTGAAAACTGCTTAATATTTTTGAATTGTTCAAGCGTTAAATGAGTTTCCTCACATCTGATTTTATATTGCATGTTTTTTCTGATGAGATATAATTTATTAAGCAAATCGCAGAGTTAAACATTCTTTTTTGTTCTGATTGATTGTAGCAACATTAAAACATAATTTCCATTACGAAAATCTGTTTCACATAGTTTACGTAAATATTAATAAAGTGACACTTGAAGGCATAATATTCACGATTTAAAAATTACTAAGGATTACTAAGTAAGAAAACTTGAGGTATTATGGTTCACTGTGATAGTATACTTCTTTTTTAAAATTTCCACGGAAGTCTTTGAAAAGAATCAATGTTACCTATAAATGAACGCTCTTCCTCATATGAAGATTTTTGAGACGGCATATCAAATGCATGTTCATTCTGTGGAGGCAGGAAGATTTTACACCAAGTGTTATGCTCGACAGCTTCTAAAGAGTACATTTTGGAATGTTCGAGACTTTCAAGGGAGAGTATCTACACCGATCTACTTTTTGTGGACTTTTAAAGACGGTCTTATGGATCTTATCTGACTTCATTCGACTCTGGGTATTTAAAATAGAAAACAAAACACGTGTTCATTGCAAAAATGCACTTTTGACTTTTAAGCATATATTTTCATGCAATTATTATTTCATTAAAAGTTGCAGATAGTGTTTTTGTCCGAGCTTTATATGACCACCAAAGTGATATAGCATATTTCGTGGTGCAGAATACCCCTATCTGCTAAGTATAAGAATATGTATGGGGAACTCTTTTTAATGGCAACCATAATAGGAAATGATTATCTACTGTGCGCATGCGTAAATTGATGAAAAATCACCAGGGATTGAAAGTCGACATGAGTGGAAAATATTCAATCTATTCTGTAATTTCAGTAGTAACAGAAATAATTTTTCTCTTTAAAAATGAACGTACTTTGAAATCTAAATACAACAATAAACACAATTTAAAACGATTATACTGTAACGTAAAAAAGATAATAATGCTCAAAACTAAATCTAAATTCATAATGTAACTTATGAATTTCAACTCACTTTTCCACAGTTGATATACTCCACAGCTGTTTCCCTAAAGAAGAAGTAAACGTAGTCTTCATGATGTATGGAACTGACGAAGCTCGGAGCTAAAAAGACAAATAAAAAAGAATGAAACGAACGTTGTCATAAGATTATAAAATGCACATGCTAGAAACTTGGTTGCATTTAGAAATGTTTGATTAATTTTACTCTAACGAATAGTTAAATATTCGAGTAAATTGACTGCTTGTTAAATGAGGTTCCAGATTTACTGGCAAAATATGAAAAATAAAAATCGAAATTTAAAAACAATTTTTGAAAATGTGAATAAGTTTGAAGCAAGGCATTGTCAATACTCAAGACTGCAGGGTGAAAATGTTCGTATAGAGTATTATAAACATCACATTAATTCCGGATTTAATTGATCTATTTTTAAAGTTTAAGTGCATTTTCAGAATTATCTGCTTTATTTTAAATTATATACTTGTATCGAAAGAATTATTTGGATCAGACATAAAAAAGTAAGATTTGTACTACATAAAGCTTCGTCTTTCATTAAAGCACATACCTAATTATTTTCTTTTTAATCCTTAATAACTTTTATGTGTACTCAACAAATGCAATATATGCTCAAATGTTTGGAATTCTCGTTATAAAAGTATAGGTTCGATTTTTTATTCTAATTTCATAAATATATACTGCATTAGAAAAAATGGTATACCTATTATACTGTCGTACTAAAATGCATAAACATTACCCATTTTAAAATCTAGGTTTTTAGGAATATATTCCTAATTAAAAATTATAAAAATTGTGCTATTTAAAGAAATTTGGAAAACTTGTGTTTTTTTTATTGTTTAATATACGTAATAAATAATATAAACTTGGTTAATATGTTCATATTTCTGAGGGGGGGGGATATCAAATGGGAGAATAAATGGTAAAATAAAATAATTAAATTTGCATAAATAGGGATTCAATACATAACTTTCAGCTTCGCATAAGAAGCTAATTGTATTGCATATAAATTAACAGATTTAATTCGATTCCCAAGAAATTGCTCTCGAGTAATTTGGTTTTTCTGGTCGCATGATCTTGAGGAAATAGTCCATAAAATAGATTATTTTTAAGACAGAATAAAGCTATATTTTTAATGCCAAAGACCTTTAATTAGTTAGTTCAACCCAAATCCAATTACAGTTTTCCTAATTTACGACTCTTCAGAGACATACCATCAAACATAACTTAAAATGTTGTTTTAAATAGCAATAGCATTTAAACATACAACTGTTTATTACTGAGCCGTCATAAATACGACATAATTAACTAAAAGAAGAAAAAAATGAAACCTCGACACATAAATAATTAACTGAGCCAATCACGAGATAAACAACTCAACCCCCTCCTCTTCCTCGCGACACGTGTAAGTGATTGTTACATCCACAAAATCTCTCTTAACAACCTTCTTAAAAATTTTTCCCTCTGACGCAAAACCTCTTAAAGCAATTAAAACAGCTTTCCCCCTGCCCCAACCTCAAAATGCAAAACACACCAGGGAGCTGCTGCCACAGAGAAAACAGAGAGAAGGGGAACAAAAAAAAAAAAATGGCTGAAAAATCAGTAGCTCATCTTTATTAACGACTTGAGCATTATGCAAGGCGAAAGTGCCTTCCGAAAATGCATAGGGCGCTGGGGCTTACCGTGGTCTAAAACATTATACGGCACTGGCGACAGCTGGGAGCTATTTAAAAGTTTTCCCCAATAAGTTTATGATGCGTCCAGGTAACATTTGGGGCTGTCTTTTAGGCTTATGGCCGGCGGGTTTTGTAAGTGTGCGTGTGTGTGTGTGTGTGTGTGTGTGTGCGTCTGTGTGTGCGCGGCGGGAAGGTATGAAAATTTTATCGGGTGCTCCGGTATGAATTAAATTCATAGCTCGTTATCAGCAAACATGATGACGCGCTGGGGTTTTTCTAGGGGCTTGGGGAACGCGCCGGGGCCGACGGTACTAAACTAACGTAATCTGGTAAGTTGATTCATAAATTTGTCGTAGGAGGAGATGAGAATGAGCTCGACTGGTGCACGTTTATGTTGTTTTACGGCGATATATCTGCATTTCATTCCCCTCTGATTTGCCGTAAAACTGGAGTTATCTCCATATTTATAGGGACTATTTCTTCTAACGATAGAAAAATGCTAGTTTGCGCGTTCTGATGGGGCAGGATTAAAATCTTTAAACAAATCTTGTAGAAGTTATTACAAAGGACATGTTGTTCGAAAGGGTTGATAAAGATTTTTGATCGTGGAAATGGAGCAGTTGTGGTTTTATTGCTTATGAACATACATCCATAAGTTAAAATAAACAACCTACGAAATGCAATAACTCAGTACAGTCGATACGATAAGAATCTTGATTAGAGAATTTCATAGAAATTCGTTAATTTTGATTTTCTTTTATTGTATATATTTCACAATTGTATTATTAACCCTCCAAGCGACTGCAATTTAAATTCCATTCACTTAATTGCAGTTTTCACTGCAATGCACCAACAATTTCTATTAATTAAAACGCACAGATATCACAAAATAAATATTGCCTATAAGCAACATTAAGAGCTTATTTAACTAAACTAAAAGCTTATTTCAACTAAAACGAATTTATTTTACATTCTTTTTATTTTAAATCTACATTAAAGTGCACCGTGAAGAAAAAACATCACATTAATTGCCCTTTTCCAAAATGCTCAGAGGGTTAAAGCAAAAGAGGTACTAAGATATTGATTATAATTTCTGAAACTTAACAATCAAAACAATGAACGAAAAATCTTTTAAATATTAATTTTATTTTGTTCCATTTTAAAAAGAGAAACCAAAGTTAAAGTAAATATTTATTTCAAAATAGTATCGAAGATTTTAGATGTAAATAACGATTGTAAAAGCTCTAGAGAAACAAAACCACGACTATTTATTATCTCTAACACTTCAGAAAAGAGAGAATAAGACGAGGATTAACCGAAAAGTCTCCGGCACGGTTAATAGAAAATAACATAATATCGTTTAAATCCGACAACTGCGAATTACAATACCAATTTGAATAAATAATAGAAAATATAGCAAATTCAGAAGCACATCCAATAGAACAGACATATAAATACTGTAACATATAAAACCAAACACAATATACATCGATAAATAAACCTAAAGGCGGTAATTCTTAAGTATGTACTCCATTAACCACGACATAAATTACTGCAAAATACTTTCAGCCACAACAACGAACAAGAACTAGAGATCGTCCTGCAAAATTATTTTCAAGCGAACAAGGCTTTAAAAGTTCCGAAATAAAATTCATCGATTTCCTATACTAGCGTTCAAAAGATTCGCTTCAAACAGCGGTGTGGAACTTATTGTATGCAATTGTTCTAGGTGCGATAAAACCCTCGCATAACATTTATCTCACGTCGCGGCGCATTTATTATTCTCTTTTCCAAAGATTGATCAACTTTTGTGTTTTTATCATAGGGGGCAAAATAAGTTTTCGCGCAGAGCGTCGCTGTCTTTTGTCGCCAACATAGAGCGCCAACTGTGTGTTGGGGAAATGTGATGAATGGTGGCAAGGGCGCAAGAAACAACGGAAGACCGCCAATAAAATGACGCCGTAGATCATATTCAGGTGGTCATGTGATAAATGATTTCTCGCCTCCAAGAGGTATTCTTATGCTCGAACCATTGTCCAAATAATTAACAGCTGTTGATTAGGAAGGGGTTTTAATTAATTGTCGAAGTTATCAGATACCCAAAAATATTGCCGGGCCTGAGCAGTGCTGTTTGGGCCATCTATCATATAATGGCTGGCCAATATTTGAGAGGGAAATACGTATTCAAGGTGGGGAATTTTGAAGTTTTCTATTCAGGAGCTGTAGACTCCTTGTCAATACAGATTCAGGGAAAGATGTACTCGATATTGATTTTTGGAGCTTCATAGAAAGAGTGGAGAAGCGTATTCATTGCAGGTTATTCGATATTATGACATTAGATAAAGTAACGGTAAAGTGTCACATTACACACAAAAATGCATTTTTTAAAAGCTAGGAATAATTTACTACAGCTTTAAAAGATTGCTTTCAGTTTGCGTATAATAACGATATGTTTAGCTGAGTGCAGTTCAATATTAGGTAAGAAGATAAAACCATTCCCTTGAGTACTGCATAGGGGATTTTACTGGGATTTTTCTTTCAGTATTTTCAGTAAAATTGATTAATTTTGCATGTGTTCATTCTGCATTCGTATGTGGTATAGATAACACAGGTAGATTTTTCAGAAAAAAATCATACTAAGTAATTAGCACTTATGAAGAAAGATTGTTGGTTTTCAAACTATATGTTCTTCATACATATAGTTTGAAATATTTAGTGTAATATATATATAATTCACAAGACACGTTGTTCAGAAAATTAAGAATTCAACAGTAAGAAGACATAAAAATTTAGTTTAGTGGTTTAGCTTTCATTATGGTCAAACTATATTTTCGCTCACCTAAATCATTTTGACAACAAAACTCCCAATGCATTCAAGCATTTTTCTATTTAGAAAGACTTTAAACAGGAAAAATGTTATCTAGAAAGTACCAGCAGCATTTTTTGACAAAATATTTTAAAAGGGAACATTTTAATTTAACCACCATCTTTATTGGTAGGCTGGGCAAACGTGCTTAAAAGTACTCGAATAGAGATGAATGGGCAAGTGCTTATAGCAGATGTTCCGCAGTGAAGTAGCTTAGTATAAATAGAGTTATTCCCAGTTTAGAGATTACCGATATGTATATTAAATCACATAATTTCTTAAAAAATTTGAAATGTTTTCTATAATTTCAAAAAATTCAGGAAAAAATTTGTTATTGGAATACGTGAGATACAATAATCATTTATATCATTTATAAATTACGTTCATGTAACAGTTTAATCATTTTCAAAGATATTAATAAAAAATGCAGTCCCCATATTTGATATTTAAGCATAGCTGCCAACTCTCCCGGATTTTTCGGTAGATTTTCCACCACTAATTTTCATTTAGCAATTCATGCTTAAAATAAGTCCGAAATTTTAATCCAAAACAAAACTGTTTAAAAATTGTGGTGGGAAATCTCCCGAAAAATCCGGGAGAGTTGGCAGCTATGTTTAAGTAACACCAAAGAAACTTTTAAACAATCATCAAAAAATTATTTTACTATTCTTAGAGATATCAAATATAAGAATTATGAAAATTTTTCATGTCTTCAAATATAAATAAGTAGATAAAACATATTTCTGAATTTTCTCAAAGCATTTTTGAATACATGCCTTGAACTTATCTTTAAAAAAGCTGTATCTAATAATGGAAAATTTCCTTCATTTTCTAATTCAAAAACGAAAATTTTAAACATAATTAATGCAGTCCCAGTCTTAAAAATGCTTTTTATATATTTATATATCGGGAGGAGGAAGGTAAATGTAAAATGTGAATTAAAAAACTATAAAAATTGTGAAATAATGCACTGAAAAATAATTTACACTTTTACACTGTAATATAAACATAGGAATATTGCTTATAAGCACAAACGCATAAACATCATGTTCATTATTATCCTTCTATTTCTTACTTTGTAAGTATGCATATGCTTTGAGTGTTTAAAAAATCATTCTGGTTGGTTAAATGGTTACATTTACTAGAAAAAATAACATTTACCGGAAAAAATCGAGATATAATTTTTCTATAAAAATTTCAAAAGTTATTCATATCTCTCTAACGCCCCCCCCCCCAAAAAAAAAATACATCGTTATATTTCTGATACATTTAACTTTATTTGTTCGTTTTTGCAAAAACGTATTCTGAAACATAATGATTTTAATTTTTAATTCAATTTTTCACTTTATGCCGACAAAGACGAATGCACGTCGTACAACTCCCAGAAAGAGAAATAAATCCTCTCGCAAACAAATTTAAACGCAAATTTTAAGTTAGGAACTCAGTAACTCAGTTTGCTTCAGTTATGAGAATTCAACTGACGTGAAAATATAATATTAATATATGTGCCTCATAAGATAATTAAACATGTTCATTCTCATGCGTTTTCTGAGAAATTAATTTGGAATATAAATTAAGAATCTAAATATATACTCTAATTATTATTCCGTGTTGAAATTGGATCAAAGTCACTTACATTTCTGCAATGTTGGGAATTTCCTGGGAAACGTTTATTAAATAAGCTGATAGGCGAATTCTTCTTAGAATTTGAGGACATTTTTGGATTGAACATAAAGCAAAATAAATTATTTAGATAGTTGTTTTAAATGTATGCTCCAAAAAGAAAATACTTACAGAAAACCTAAATATATATATATTTTAAATTATGATTAAAAAGGTGTTTTCGTTTAAATGGTAGATATTTGTAAGAAATCTTTTGCACTGAAATGCTTTTCCTTGATTGGATAGCTTGAACATATATATTGTGCGTTAAAAGATTTTTTAAAAGATTCGTAATAAATTGCATAGTATAGTGCCTACACAGCTATATCATTACGTTTTAACCGATTTTGCATTTAAGCGTTTATGTGTTAAACGTGTTTCATGCATCTGTAATAATATCAATAATTCAAAATTATTTCCCATTACTAAAAACAGAGAGAGTAAACAGACTGTAGAATATAATTTTTAATTTTTGTATTTTATCAAACGAATGGAATTATAATTTCTGTTACGGGAGAAAGGACTTGCAAAGTTTATGAAAGCTCCCCACATTTTTATTTTATTTTCAACAAATTAAATAAAAATTTTACATAGGAAAAATATTCATTTTCACTTTGTAGAATGATAATATAAATCTGATTTTATTTGTGTAAAAATGATAAACTTACCATTCAAATGTTCGAAGTTGAACTGTTCTGTTCTCAGTGGCTCCCTATATATTAGAGGATCTGCACCAGAAAATTGCGCAACAGTTGCTACGTACAGATCTCCGTCTAGAAAAAAAAAGATTAAGATTAATTAAAAAGTGCAAATCAAGCATTTAAAAATATTTTACAACGTCTTGCTTTGTACAGTTTTGTCTGAAATTTTTTGGAATCCTTCACTTAGGATGGGTTTCAATACATTGGACAAGAAAAATATATGTTGATTCTACAAAACTTTGTTTGGCGCTATTTCAACTGAATAATTTTGTTGGCTTTAACAAAATTTTTGTTCAATTAACAAAATATTTCGTTGAATTAACAAAAATTATTCAGCAAAAATATTTGTTTGAAACACCAGCCAATCAAAATTTTGTTGAATCAACAAAATATTTCTTTTCAGTGTTCAAATTTGCCTATGTTTTATGACAATAGAACATATGAGCCTATGTATCAACTCCATCAAGCAAACGCTATAGCTGTTCTACTGTCTCCACAATTTTGTTTTTATAAAAGCATTTTAAGTTTGACCTAACAATTGCTTAAAACTTTTAGTCTCTATAATTCTTAACGAAAGTTTCCGTTTGGCATCTGTTTGACATAAAAACTGGTGTGCTCTAGCACAGCACGATTTTAGCCCATCAAAAGTAGCTAAGTACTCTCCACACTGAAAGCGTAGTTGTAAAGAGAAAGACCAGCGACTGCTTTTAAGAAACATTCTCATAAAATTTATTGTGGAGTTAAAAGCTGTTACATTCTCAGTTTGCTCCTTTTTTATAGGGTTATTTTAAGAAAATTCGTTCTCATGGCTAAACAAGATCCTACTCTGTATTAATGCCTAAAAGTAAGGGACGAAAAATAAATGGAAGCAAAAAAAAAAAAAAAAAGTAGTTTTGTAATATTAGCGAATTTTAGCTGTTTCCTTGATGGTGCGCTAGTTTTTTTTAAACCTAAAACTTAAACAACAAAAAGCTTTACGACATAAGTGATCTGCAGAATATTTTTTTTATTTGCTTGTTCCACGTGTTTAATTTTGATTAGATCTATAAAAATAATATTTAATTTCAAGATGCATTCCAATAAAATACAATTAATCACAAGAAACCACCCGCTATCTGTTATTAATTTTGTAAGTGGTGTATTATTTTAAATTGCTATTAGAAGTCTTGAAGACAATATTATGAATTTGTGATAACTTTTAAAATAAATAAAAGAAAAGTTTTTCAGTGACTTATATTTTTTAAATGGAGAAAACTATTTTCGTGTCTAATACACAGTGTTAGCTTTCTGTATGATAAATTAACATTTGAATTTATTTTTTAGATGATAGCATAAGTTATTGTACTAAAACACGTTAAACTCATTTTTCGTACTCTAGCGAAATATACTTAAATTTATGAACATAATTTACAATATTACTAGTAATTTATAAGTTTTCATAAAACATAGCTTCAGCTCATTACAATATAGAGCATTTTGTTTCTAATGAGAGAAAAACCATGGGAGAACTAGAGTAAATAATTGTCTCCTGAGGTAAAAAATACCTAAGGAAAAGCAACTCCCTTTAAAAAATTTTACAGTGGGCTCTCTATTTAATTTAAGTAGCAGTACATTTAGCAGTACAGGATGTCCCAAAATTTACGTAAGATTTGAATGAACTTAAAAACAGTTTTTTTATTGCTACGTAAAAGTACATAGGCTAGGGTTGTGTATGGAATACAGCATCTGCAAAATGACCTCCACGGCTATGATGGCACATACGTTTTCTTTGTCGAAATTTTACAGGACCATTTTGAGTCAATGTAGCTGAATTTCGTTGATGCAGCGTTGAGTCAGCCGCTCATCCTCATGCACGAGTAGATGTGGAGCTTGTGGACAAAGACCTTTGACTTCAAATAACTCAAAAGAAAGAAATTCAATGGTGTTAAATCATATGATCTTTCTCATCATTGATCATTAAAACCACCATGAACCAAACTTTCATTAATTTTGAAATGTTCAACAATGAAAACGCTTTGTTCTTTCGTATAGTGTGCATTTTTACTAACCCTTAAGAGTCAGGTGTCAAACTGTTTTTCCTTTTTTGGTTGCCCAATACTAAATTAATTAATATTCTATTTCATGCAAATCTTGCGTAAATTTTCGGACACCCTATATTTAAATCTCCTCTCGTCAAATCTTATATCGTTTGTTTAAGTTTCATACCAAAGTTAAGACTACCTTATAAATGGAATTACTTGGCCAAGTTTTAAAACTGAAATTAAAATTTGACCCCTGAAAAGTTCATTAGAGTACAGTAAAAATTGATGTCAATTGACACAGGGTACTATAACTCAACAAAATGCGAGTGTCATTTTTACTAAAAATAACAGTTCAGCCATTTTTTTTTTCAATCGTCTTAATTTATTTTGAATAAAATGTTTGAAAAACACGTTTTATGAAAAAAATTGGTTTATGTGTTTCTAATTTCCTAATCCATTTAAATAGCGCTGTACATTGAATGATAATTAAATGATTTGTTTTAAAATAATCACAAAACATGTATATGAATAAGGTTGTAAATAAGAAAAAAATTCCGGTATGAAGAAAACAAATTAAATATATTTAAAAACAAACCAGCCAAGTATTTCTTTAAAAATGGCTTAAGTTTAACTTATTCTTACCCTCTTATGCTAAAGTCAGAACACCGTTCAAACTCAAATAAACTCAGTCTCAAAACTCACTCCTTTAATCTTCCAAAATCTAACACAGTGTTACGCATTTAATATAATGATAAACATAATGAATAAAAATACTATTTTTGCGAAGCGAAGGCAAAATTTCGTTGAGCATACTTTAGCTTACTCATTTCTTATTTCTTTTCAATCTTTAATGCAACACTTGTTTATCTAAGCATGAAAGTAATGCTTCTCTAATATAATTAAGATGCTCAGGCTAAATAATTTTTAGGCTATCCTTGCGTTATCTCAAAGACCGAGCTTCAAACGTTTTAAGTAAATTATAAAGAATCTTCTTTTGCCAATGAAATTTTTCTCTAATATGTAAAGCCAAAGAATTAATTTGCTCCGCTGAATAAGACATAAAATTTTGTTATACTCATTAGTGCATAAATTCGAATTTCAATGACATATGCCAGTAAAAATGATATAAGATATTAGATTCGTTAGTTTATTATTTTGAAATGATACTTTTTTTTACTAAAAATTCATAATAAGTTTTTTTGAAAATTACACATAATGAAATATTTAGATGCATTTGCTAATTGGTTAAATTTTGTAAGAATTATATAAATAAGAATTCTATATCTTCATTGTACGGGAATAACAAGAAATTGCCAAATTCAGACGGCTCTGGAGTGCGCACTATGGGTCTAAATGCAATAAAATTTGAACAACAGATAATTCAAATCACGCGTTTGGCATTTATTAAGTAAAAACAATTGTACCAAAATCCGTACATTAGTACCAAAATACGCATAACAACATTTAATATGCTACGCGGGAAGCAACAGGCATACACTCACACTATCCTGCAGCCAGATCCCCGAGAAGGGGGTGGTGTATAATTGCCCCGGCGCTCGGGCCTTAGGGGAACCCGAGAAAAAAAATCCCAGCCTGAAAAAATATGCCCCATACTAATAAGGCGATGTACAAAGTTTGAGTATTTTATCCTAATAAGAGTTGGTAATATAAAAAATAAATGCATGCTGATTTATTTATTTTTAAATGGCCCCTGAAGGAAAAAAAAATCACATGAAATGATCGCATTTCAGGGTCGTACACAAATTAAGAAAGAAAACAATGATACGTAATACTTCTGCTATTATTATGTTAGTGTATAATCACCTCACCAACTTTGTTTAAACATATTTTTATGATGAAAAGCAGGAACTTTGTGTATCACGACGCTTTGTATGGGGCACAATTCTCTATTTAGAGTTTTTTTTGTAGGGGCAGTATAGAAATTTAAATTTGTATTTAATTTTAATTTTCTGAAAAATTTTATCGGTAACATAAAATTCTGTATATTGTTTAGGTAAAATTGCATTTTATTGTATATATCAATGATCAGTAGTTAAGGAATAAAAGCCTAGGCTAGTATTTTGGGTCATCCTGTATATATATATGCAATAAATAACCGTTTTTCTATACGAATAGCTATAAACATACTATACAGAAAATAACTATAAATTTAAAGAATGATCATAGTAATGCGACCACTTAAGGAATATTGGAAGCTTATAATTTTAATAACTCACGTGCTACTTGTACATCTGATAAAATAAATGAATAAAAAAATAATTGTACTATTCTGATTCATTTATATCGAAATTGGTTGATATAAAAAATTTCATAATTCATCTTTTGAACAAATTTAAAAGTTTCATCAAATTTAACGATAGTTTACATCTGTCTATATTCAAATTCATGCGTTAACACGAAAAATACGTGTACGCATCAAAGACCATCCTTAAAGGAAACATTCTTAAAACTCCAAAACCATGATTTGTGTACGGCTTCTTCCGGTTTCGAAAATAAATATTAAAAAAGTCGCTCCGATCGTTGCAATTTCTGCCACCTTACAGCTCCCTAGCCGACAATACCTACTGAAAGAATAAAAATAATTTAAAAAAAAAATAATTCAACAAAACAATCTTTGTTGAAAAAAAAAAGAAATAAGGTCAGTAATAGAGAAAATGATCCGTATATAATGGCCGGCAAAGAAAGGAAAGAAAAAAAAAAAAAGAACTTTTCAAGAAGAAAACTGCTGAGGTTCTACCAGTTTGTTTTTCATTCCGTTTGTTTGGCATCAGTTGTGATTCTTTCCTGGATCTTTAGAATCTTCAAAAAAGGATGCAGAGTAAAAACAAAGTATTTAGAGGGTTGTCTTGGAAATCGGGATACGATGGATGCTATAGATCACAAAACGAACGAAGCGTTTACGACAAATGTTCTGAGAAAATACAACCAGGGAAGAAAACTGGCCCACACTTTTTCCCTTTAAATGCGTTCTCCAGAGACGGAAAGAGTTTAAATTTCTTAAACTAAATGTGTTTTCCCGCGATAAGGTGGATATTCTGCATGAATTGCTGGCTGTACGTTTTTTTTTTCTTCTTTCTTTCGCCTCTCAATACGTCTGCACATTGAGTAGCTTTTTTTCCCCTTTCTCTTTTAAATCAGTTGCAAAAGGGGGCAATAAATCCCGTAGAACGTTTTACTGATACCAAAGTAGCACTTGATATGTGGTAGGTATGGTTAAGTACAGAATACATGCATAGGTGAAAAGTTATTGCCCCTTCACATTCATGCACAGTAAATTTATTAATAAATTCCTATCAAACAGGATAATAAATTTATTCTATTTCGAAACTCAACATTTTTTTAAACAGTTATCTTACTAAAAATCAGTCTGGCTCAACATGAACATATGTTCCATTCTGTCTTTCTCAGTCCAATAAAAAAAATTACAAATTTACTAGAAAAATTTAATTCCTTCAAATATAACTTTAGCTGTATAGAAAAATATTTAGTTTAAACATCCAATAGTTGTTAAATATTAAATAAAATAAATTCCATAACGATAAAATATTTTGAAATTTTGAAATTCTGTGGAATGCAAAAATGTACAGCTTTAATAAAAACAGACTCTTAAAATGGTGAATTTTTTCATAAGTATGAAGGAAATATTAAATTATAAATATACAGGAAAAATTACGGCAATTGGTATATTTCCCTTTGACTTTCCGTCTCATAGTCTCCACTACTCCCAGAAATTTCCAGACTGAAGAAGTAAATATATTTATTTCAAAATAACACTTATTATTTTTAAAGTACTAAAGTAAATATTTGCAATCTGAAAAGAAGCTTTAAACGTAAAATAAAATAATTCGTTAAAAACACATACATATTTTTATATATGTGTTTTTAATTAAGAATTTTTTAAATTTTGATTTTTGAGTGCTTTTATTGCTTACAAACGTTTTAGTTAATTTAACAGCAGTTTTAGTTCGACTGAAAAATTTAAATAAATTATTTATTGTGAACGGAATGAAAGTATTTAGTTAATGCAACTTTTGATGTAAAACAAAAAGGTCTATTAAAATTTATCGAGAAAATATTTTTTCACTCGATATTCTTTGTAAAACGGCTGAGTTGAAGAGGATGCTTCAATTGCAGAAGTGAAATAAAATATCAAGCATAAAATATTACCTGTACGTTGTCCAATAGGTCCTTTTAGTAAGCATGGAGAATTAAAATACACATTAATACATCAAACTACGGATAACGACAATTATACAGTACTGCTTGAAAGAAAGAATAATACTCATGGGAAGAAATATAAACAGTTATGAAAAAGTATAAATATTCATGAAAGATTTTCGCCACCCGGATGAGTTGAATTTTCTCTCTATGCGTGATGCACTAGTTAAGAAACTGCAAAATGTATGAAATAAAATTCTAAAGCATTTCTTCCTATACTAGAAAAATGATTCAATGATTTGAATTTCGGTCAAAACTAAAATTGTTGATTTTTTATTAAAAAGCATAGATTGCATTGTTACAGGGAGGGGGGGGGGATAGTGGATTGCAGTGAAATTTTCTGAAGTCTATATGAAACTTTCTGAAACTGCGCGGAAACTTTGAAGCGATTTTCAAAGATGAAAAAATGCCTAGAAAAAGAAGAAATTTACGCCGGTAGAAAGTGTTATGCTGTGTTGCTTAGAGATACGAAGCCGATTTCTTTCATTTTTATAGTCGCTAAGATTACTTGTTGCAAAACTTTATTACTTTTTTTTTTTTCAAATGACATAAAATACATTTTTAGATTAATCTGCAACGACATTTCGGAACAAACTGCATTACATTTTCACAACAAATTACAGGAAATTTTCGGACTGTTATCCCCTTTGCATTGTTATTTAACTGTAAAAAAGTCCTTTTTTATGTTTTTTGAAGTGCTTAACTCTTGAACGCGCAGTGTTCCCGCTCTGGGAACACCAAACATTGACGTTTTGACTGTTGCCAGTCACGATGAATAGATTTGATTTCTATAAAAACAGTTGCGGGTGACATAACTCCACGAGAATCCTTTACATTTTAGCACGTCATTTCCCATAAAAAAATTATCACGATTATTTTTGACAGCACTGACATCTGTTGAAAAGTGGAAGAATGCCAGAACAGCTGCATCGATTGCCCAATGGTGAAAAAAGGGCAGCCGTTGCCATCGATCGACTTAACTACCAGCAAGATGGTGGACGATCGAAACGTTCATCGCGTGCCACAGATCTAGAGACCCTTTTTTGACGCAGCTAGCTGTGTCCTGCCCTTTTTTTAGTATTGGGAAAGGGTTGCGCCTCAAAGGATTAATGACACATATGAAAAAATAAAGGAAATAGGGTATAGTAAATTTCATGCATTGAAACTATAGAGGTTGTTTTCAGACAAAAAGCCATTAATCTATACTTGATTTTCAAAAAGTTTGTGTTCTTCGCTTTTGATCTTAGTAGTGCAAGTTTCGAAATATATTTATGTACTCCAGTTACGTCGTGTACTTTTACATAAATCACTCGCAATTATACTTTCACTTGTAGCTCTCCAGCTATCAAAGCAAACAATCGCCAGTCTTCTGTTACTACAAGCCAGTTTTATGGGGGTCTTTCAATTCATATTTACGAGAGCGTATAAATCGCTTCTGAGCCAAGAATATAATACAGAGTTAACAGGAAAGCACGGAGAATATTTACGTCGCACACTTTTTATGGCGTTTCTTTGGTTTTTATTCACGTTGCTGTTCCTGATTTGGACTATCAGAGGCTGAGAAAATATGCAAAAACTACGTACATACACAAACGTATATACAGGGTTTCCAAAAAACACTAACCTAGGCTTTTATACCTTAAATTTTGACCTCATGCATATACAATAAATCACAAAGTTACGTAAAAAAATTCAGAATGTTATGGTACTGATTTATATTTTCAGGAGATTTAAATCTAAATAAATACAAAATTTAAAAAAAAATCCAATTAATAAAATGTGGCCCCATGCATTAATTAGATAAAGTACAAAATTTGAGTCTTTCATCTTAAAAAGGCTTAATAGTATTACGTATTTATGCAATTATTGTTTTCTTTTTTAATTTGTAAACATCTCTTAAATCAACCGCGATCTTCCAATGGGAATTTTTCTTTATTATAGTCATTTAAAAGTGGTTTAAGTCAGAATATATTTGTTTTCATATTTCTGAGCCTTTTTATGATGAAAGGCTGACATTTTTACATCACCTAATTAATATAATAAAACTTTAAATTTTACATTTATCTAGGTTTAATCTCCTGGAAATCTGAATCAGTACGGTAAAATTATGTACTTATTTTTACGTAACTTTTACGTAAAAATAAGTACATAAAATATAAGTACAATTTATTATTTGGCACTTACGTATTTTTACGTAACTTTTGGCAATTATTTGGCAATTGGCAATTTATTATTTTTGTCATTATCAATATTTAGGAAATAAAAGCCGAGGTCAGTATTTTTGCGCAATTCATTTTTAACAGTTACAACATATTTGAAAAGTACTTATGATTGTCTGTCTGTTTGTCCGTCCGTATTCTTTAACTTCCGTAAATATAAACTGGTATCCAAGATATTTATTAATATACGATAGAACGACAGCATGATGTAAAGACTATACATGGATTTGACCACTGGTGCATTTGTCCCGACAGGCCTCTATAATTTAATACTTGAATAATGCTCTGATGAGAATCAAGTTCCTGATATATGCACAACGATACTGCTTGATACCTCCAAATTGTAATTCATATAATTTATGTTAGTTGTACCTATGGAGATCGAATCTGTAGTGTATTTCCATAGTTGTTAATATGAATGCTTATAATCTCGTTCTGTTATCCAGTAAGAGAATTTCAGATTTCTGGGATATTATCCTAACCGGAGTATTACAAGCTAATTTTAAACTATAAGTGATCAAGAAAACCATGGGATAGTATTTATTATCAAATTGCGAAAGGCAAATCTTATTAGATACATATAAATAACTAATAGTAACTTTTGATTCATATTTATTAGGCCAGCATTTTATGCATGTTACGTCTGATATTGATAAACATGAGAAAAAAACGCCTTTTTACATAGTCAATTTTGTATTACAAATTGTAGAATGTATACGGAGAAAATGTTTTTTACCCAGAGGATTAAAAACTTTCCAAACGAACACTCTGCTTCTTTTTTTACTGTCTTTATAACAGTTTCTGCTTGCTTATCGTGATTTAGTCAGAAGTACAGTTATAAAAAATAATTTCGTCCATAGCAATATATTTATATCAAGCAAAAACATTGAATCTTAACAATGAAGAGCAATTTTACAATTTCGTGACCATTAAGGTGGAAACTAATAAAGATAAACTAATGCCCACTAAATGCAAATACTTCGAATATTTTCTTTTAATGTTCTTAAATCCACTATATTTCAAAGCTGCTCGTTGATGTTTTGGAAATTTTCCGAGATTTACGACAAGAGAGGGAGAAAAAATGCTATGACATCCAGCGACATCTAACGGCGAAACCTCGAAGCCTTTTGATAAATTGTAACATTTATTTCAAAAATCCAAACTTTCTTCTACATTTTAAAAGCGCGCATTTCTCTCGGCAATTTCTCCGGGAACCAATTTGTCTGAAGACGCTCTTGCGGTTCCAGATTTTTTTTTTTTTTCTCTTTTCTGAAAACGCACTGGTTTACAATAGAGATATATGCCTTTTCCTTTTTTTTTATATCATGTCTATTTTTTGTGCATTTCTTTTCCTAATTATTTTTTTTTTCCTTCTTTTAAACCATCCGTCTTGTTCGTAGTCATTAGTGGGGGGAAAAGATGCGGACTGCATCTGTCCTGGACTATTGATCAAAATTCGTCATTACGGTTGTGCTTCTTTAATCAAATTACATCTTTTTCTGGGCGGAAGCATTATTGAGGAAAGCTTTGTTCTAACGGGGTTAGATGCTTAGGGGGAGGGCAAGGAAGAAAAATAGGGGAGTTTGTTACGCATGAAGAAAAGGGGGAGTAGTAACAGCCCGCCAAATTCTAAATCTTTTCGAATGAATCCATTTTGTGAAGAAAAAGGGTCAGTAGTATTAGCCCGTCAGTTCGAAATCTTTTCGATGAAGCCAGTTTGCGGAAAAAGTGTGAGTAGTAATAGACTGTCAGCTCGAAATTTTTTCGTTTGAAGCTATTTTGCGAAGGAAACATGGAAGTAGTAATAGCCCACCAGTTAGAAATCTTTTCGCACGAATCTATTTTGCGAAGAAAAAGGGGCAATAGTAATCGCCCGTCAGTTCGAAGTCTTTTCGAATGAATCCATTTTGCGAAGAAAAAGGGTCAGTAGTATTAGCCCGTCAGTTCGAAATCTTTTCGATGAAGCCAGTTTGCGAAAAAAGTGTGAGTAGTAATAGCCCGTCAGCTCGAAATTTTTTTGCTTGAAGCTATTTTGCGAAGGAAACGCAGAAGTAGTAATAGCACGCCAGTTAGAAATCTTTTCGCACGAAGCTATTTTGCGAAGAAAAGGGGTACTAGTAATGGCCCGTCAGTTCGAAATCGTTTCGAATGAAGCTATTCTGCGAAGAAGAAGGGTGAGTAGTAATAGCCCGTTAGTTTAAAATCTTTTCACATGCAGCTATTTTGCGAAGGAAGAGGGGGTACTAGTAATGGCGCGTTCAACTTCGAAATCGTTTGCGAGAAGTGAAGACCTCAGAAATGTTTTCGCATGAAGCTAATTTTCGAAAAAAAAGGGGTGGGGAAGTAACCCGCCAGTTCGAAATCTTTTCATATGAAGCTACTTTGTGAGGAAAAAGAGTGAGAAGTAACATCCCGATAGTTCGAAATCTTTAGGTAAGAAGCTATTGTGCGAAGACAAAGGGATAATAGTAATAGGCCGTCAGTTCAAAATATTTTCGTATGAAGCTATTTTGATTTTCTTGGAATACGGATGATTTCTGTTCAGCTTCCATAATACAAGGAAACACTAAGTTGGCTATAAAACTGCAATTATTTTAAAAGTTCATTACAATTTTATTTTCGTAAAAACTACTTAAAACGCATTTAAAAATTATAGCTTTATAAGAATTCACGATGTTTTTTTCTTCTGTCCCACTTAAACCTTAGAAGGGAGCAATTAAATATACTCACCAGACAGGGTTTGTCGACTACATAAAACAATAATCATTGTTTTATTTTTCAGCGTTTTATTTAGTAATAAGGATAAGTAATTTTTCCACATATATAGATATTTTAAATTATATTTGTCGTATATTTTTGGAAATTGTATTCTTAAAAAAGCGTGCATAAATTTCATTCGAAAAATGAACAAAAGAAACGTATCTAAATTATATATTATTACGTTTAATTGCCCACCCAAGCAGCTGTCAGCTTTCTGGCAGTGATTTTATGAATAATTAATTTATTTTCCTACAAAATTTATCAGTTTGAGCAACATTTGTCTCTTTAAATTTCATATGGGATAATAAAGTAAAGGAAAATGCCTGAATTAATCCTAAAAGATAGATCAGAAAAATTCGAAGAACTTTCTTATATTTGCAATTATTTGTGTATAAACGAACCCCTGAAAGTGCTACGTTCAATTTTCTTCGTGATAAAACTTCAATTTAATTTTTTCGGCAATTGACATTTAAATGTAGGAGCTCTAATATTTGTAAATTCCAAATACGATCATATCATCACCGAACGTATTTTATGATGACAATAAGGAAGCAAATAAACAGTTTAGAGTGACATTTTAGAATGTGAAGTGAAAGTTTAAAAGAACATTTAAAATACTTAAATTAACTAATTTTTCGTTCCTTTTTAACCTCAATTCTCCGTTCATAAATGTTATTGTTTTAAGTAGTTTTTCCCTATTTGGTTTCATTGGTTCTAGTATTGGCTTCATATTATAAACATATTTAGAATTTTGCATATTTTGCATCTAGTACTTTTTAATTAATTTAAAGTAACCAATGTAGTTGCTAAATTACATAAATATATTTTAAATAATTGACGTACTTGAAAATAGGGAAACGAAGAACGAAAATTACCCGGCTATTATCCATAAATATATTAAAGCAAAATTTTTAGAAAAAAAGAGGGGGGATGGAAACATGCCTATCCATTTTTATTCAAGACTTCGTGAAATATCCTCTAAAGATTTTTTTTCAACAGTTGCAATTTAGTTTCCAATTTACAATTTTGCAAAACACGATCAGGCAAATTGCATTTTCCCTCCCACGAAATTGTACGTTTGCATAAATTTAACTCCTGATCGTTCTTAAAATTAAAATAAAAAATTTTCAATTACTCTCCTATATTTATAGCTACCCGAAAGAAATAATATAAGCTAGATAGATGAAAATCTTTAAAAGCAATATACGAATTAATGTTAGTACAACAAAACCCAGAATGATCACGCATTTTAAGGTTTTTTTTTTTTTTTTCCCCAATGCTTGAAGAAAGAAAAATTTGTTTTCGGTGTTCTTGTAATTCAGACTTGATGCGTGATGTATTGGGCTAATGCTTGGCTATTATTGAAATCGAGATCTCCTCTTTAAATCATCAAAAAGTTGTGCCACGGAGGGAAAGAATATAGGATCACCGCTTTTCATCACTTGTAAGGAAACAAGGGGAGTCAGAGAAATATTTAGCCAATTTAGCTGCCAGATATCAATCACTTGCCCTCCTCCATTACAGATATAAAGAATAGAATTTGAGTGTTTTTATTTTCATATTGTTATTAGGTACACATTTTGTTTGAAAACGTAATAACACGCCAAAATTTGTTTGAAATACATGTGCACGCATCAGGTATTCAAAAATAATCTGAAATACAGAAAATTTAAAGGAATCGATTTGTTTGCTTTGTGTTACGGCAAGCCTATGCGAAGAGCATCTGTATGCGGGAGGGTACCGTGAGAAAAGCACTTTTTAAGGGGTTATAATGCGTAATCACGTTACATCCGGAGAAAACCGCCCCAAACTCTTGATCGTTAGATGGCTGCTGCACTGTAGGTTCGAACGCGGAACTTTCACATATCAGTCATCTACCATGTTCAGTGCCTTATACACTCGGGCATTGTGGGGACCTTTAAATGAATAGCGGGGGTTTTTCTTTTCTAGTGTTCAAATTGAAGGAAAGTTAATTTTCAATTATTCTTGAAATATTGTTATTCTTGAAAAAACATTGATAAATATTGCAGACTACAAAATAATGCCCCAACAGTGAAATTAACGCGATTGATTTACATAAAACCTGACATGTAAAACGAAAACAGTGCATATGATAGATATAAAATAAGGAACTTTGTATGGAATACACTTTAATTAAAATAGCGTTGAACTTAAGTTTCGAGTGGTATAAAGTGTTCCCTCTTCTTCTGAAAAATTGTTCCACCAACCTCCATTCAAGAAAAAAGTGAGAACTAAAAATAAAAGCCAACACAAGGCTCGACAAAAAGGCGTTGCCATTCGGAAGAAGTAACTTGCAAGAAAACCATATGAAAAATCCTATAATATTAATCTTGAAATTTTAACTAATAGAAAAATAGCGTTCTTTTTTAATTCATTTAAAAATCTCTTGCAGAAAATTCTCGAACATGCACATTTATATTTAATGCTATTTTCGTTGTAAAAACACTTTTGCAAAGGGAATATCCAAAAGCAATTAAAAATTCTGATAAGTAAATAAGGCAACTCATTCAATTTCTAGTAATGATAGTAATATTACTTCCTTAGTTATTTTGACAAATGTTTAGTGGTAAAATTATTAGCCCTAAAACTAAACACAAAATATATTATTGAGTGCAAAATAAATCGCAGAAAATCCTTCATTTACAGTATCAAATATTAGACTTTATCAAATACCGTTGAGAATTTTGCTATTGCTGGCTGAGCACATAAGATATAAACTTAATGCATTTACACCTTAAGTCTGTTTGAGAAATCAGAATGGGAAAGAAACACAAGGAAAAAGAAACTCAAGCCAAATAACACAAACATTTTTAGATACTACCTTTACACCGGACTCTAAAATATGAAATTCAAAATGTCTGAAGATTGATGATTTCAAATTGACCAAACTCATTGATATAGATATTTCCTGTAAAAGCTTTTACAAAATTAAACAGGTAAAACTAATAATCTGTTTCATGCATATGTTTAAAAGTTTTATCAATTTAAAGTACCCGGTTTTTGCCTTTTAAAATTTCATTTCGCAACTAAGTCAAATTACAAAGTTTATTAGACATTATTACACATCGTCAGTGACACTTTACAAACAGTAACAAAACCAAATTTAATCATATGTTCTTGCTACTGAAGGAATTTATTCATTGCATAAAAAATCGAAATATCTCAGAAAAATTCACTGGTTGTTTATAAAAGTTACCAGTTCATTAAATGAACTATGACATGCTACCAATTTGAAGGAAGGAAAGTAAATATAAACTATCAGTACTAACATTCTGCCAGCAAAGAATCGATATAAAATCTTCCGAACTCTATACAACCGCAAGAAGCTCCTATAACTATCTCTCGCCACTTCCATTCTAGGCAATAAGGATTTACAAGCATGAAATTTCCCCTATTCACTTTCTTCGTCACAATGGACGAGAATCAAGAATAGGCTCACCACCGAAATTATATCCGGCCTGGTTCGGTGGTCGTTGTCCGAATCTGCCGGTCATTAAATGAATGACCCTCAAGGATCATTACATATTTACTGCAGTTAGCAGATAGGAAGTCATTCTTTCGATCAAGTACTCGGGGGTGAAGGGAACTTGTTAGGCTCCGCAGCTAAGAGAAGTGGAGGAAGTCAGGAGTCTGTTCATGTTGTAAGAGTTATATATTGTATAAATAAGTTACCTTTAAAAGAGATAAAAAAATCGTTAATTTGTTCTTAGAAATTGATCTATTTTTATTTTTTGTTTTGGTTTGAATATCTAAGAGTTAATTAGACTACACAGGACTAAAAAAAATTATTTAATTTCAAAATTGCACTCCAGAATATAGACTATTCTGGAGTGCAATTTTGAAATTAAATAATTTTTTTTTTAGTCCTGTGTAGTCTAATTAACTCTTAGATATTCAAACCAAAACAAAAAATAAAAATAGATCAATTTCTAAGATGCTTTTAGAAAGTATAACTAGTAGACAAGGTTTCTAAATTATTTTAATCCAACCATTTTCTATAATTAAGTTGCTATTTTTAAGTTTATTCAAAAATATGGGTAGAAGAACCAAACATAAAAGGCAATTTCAAAAGGAAACAACCAATGCGTGTGGAAACCGCAACCAATGCTGTGCGGAACAGCCGGCTGCGTCAAAAAAGGGTCTCTAGATTTGTGGCACGCGATGAACGTTTCGATCGTCGCCATCTTGCTGGTCGTTAAGTCGAGCGATGGCAACGGCTGCCCTTTTTTCAGCATTGGGGCAATCTATCCAGCTGTTCTCGCATTCTTCCATTTTTCAGCAGATGTCAGTGCTGTTAAAAATAATCGTGACCACTTTTTTACGGGAAATGACTAGCTAAAAAGTAAAGGATTCTTGTGGAGCTATGTCACCCGCAATTATTTTTTATAGAAATCCAATCTATTCTTCGTGACTGACATCAGCCAAAACGTCAGAGTTTGGTGTTCCCAGAGCGGGAACACCGCGCGTTAAAGGGTTAATAGCAATAAAAAGAATCAGAGAGAACCTACTTTACAAACTGAAACGACCACATACATATACTTTAGATATTTATAACGCATACAAACACAGTTGCATCGATACATCACAACATGCTTCAAACATTTTTAAGGAGTTCGTTTAAAAAAACTTTTCTCCCTCACAAGTAAACTACTCATCTTCGGGTGCGCAGGATGGAGACTTGGTTTTCTTTACGCCGCACTTATTTCACTTTTCCGTCTAACAACTTTTCCATCCCGGCTCTCTACAACACAATACCTCTCGAACCGTTATATTCAGAGGTGCACTCGGCTGGTATAAGTGGGGTTGGCAGATGTTCGTGACAGACACGGTGTGGGGGTAGAAAGGGGGGGGGGCAAAATTCAGTGGCGTAGATTGTGATTTCTCCCCAGGACAGCAATCAGTCAGAGCCCAGGTTTCACCGAGCCAAAAATATATTCGAGAACACATTCTAACAGGACATTTAGATGTATGCAAAAGAGTTCGAAGCCGGTAAATTGGGTAGTTTTGCAGAGGGGGGAGTTTTTTCGGGCTGTTTTCTTGTATTTTTTATTCAAGCCAGAGCGGAGTATTTGCGCGACCGCTAGTTAGGTTGAGCGCGCATATTTCAAAGCCCAAATAGAATTGTCAAATGAGTCAGTTCTTTTCTCCTTATTTTGGATAAAAACCATTCAGATCAGACGCAGACATCCGTTCCCTTTATTTTACTCTTTTTGGTTGTTTTGTACCGAATACATTGACTGGGAATCGTTTTTCCCTGAATTTTTGAAAGCTTTTAAAAAGGTCCTCCCCTACAAAAAAACAAAGCAATCTATTTAAGTCTGACGAATCAATTTATTTCGTACTTGATATTTAAATATTTTTTACTTAATTATTTTCAATATAGGGTGGGATAAAGATCACACATTTAATATTCATTGTAATTTGTTTCCAGTTCCTTACATTTAATCTATTTAAAATCAAACAAACTGTTTAAAAGGAAGCAATCTATTTAAAATCGAGAGAGAGAGAGAGAGAGAGAGAGAGAGAATACAATTGAAACAATTATTTAATTATTAATAAACTTTTTCATAACAATTTTAAAATGTACTCATTTTAAACAGTTTACTTCATGAAATGAATTACATTTTTTTTATTGACTCAGTAGAAATTGTAAAATTTAGATAAAAGCTACACCTTACACATTATAAATAAATTACAATAGCTGAAAAAAAAAGATGTGTTAAATGAAACTATAAATACAAATTTAAATATTACCATTTTGAGTGCCATTTAATGAGATAAAAAAAAATGAAAATTTCCATATAAATTAAATTTTACGTACTTTTGTTATTTAAGTGAAAAAAAAAAAAGATCAGTCCGTTAAAACTAGCTAAACAGCTTATATTTAAGATTTTTTAATTACGTAATCCTTGTCTAAGGCGCTTAAAAATACTTTTGTTTCAAATTGCAAGAATTTTAAAAGACGATACAAAATTAACTTTTAAGGCAAAGTATAAATTTTGTTCATTTTATGCAAATTGAAACGCGTTACTACAATTGCGTACTTTACGTTCCCTCAATATAATTTGCATATCTCCAGCCATTTTTTTTTTTTTTTTTTAAATCTGGAAAAGATTTTCAAACACGCTTCTTTTAAGACACAGAAGTAGGGATAAAGTGTGTATAACATAATGAAATAGAAGATCAGATATACACAAAACAGATTAAAAGTAAGAAAGGTTGTGTGTGTGTGGGTAAGGGGTGGGGGGGATCATCGCTTTTGAAAGAGCATGTAGTGATTTTTTTTTTTCAAGAAAAGAAAACCCTTTCTCTAAACTCCCAACACTTTTAGTGAAATGTAAATTTCGTGCATTTTCACCAGCTTCTTGGAGGAGCATCAGCATTCGATAATATATGCTGGGCACACCGAAAAATCTCCTCCTCAGCTCCTCACTCCTCCTTCTTAACCCCGGGCGGAGGCGTAATAAAATTAAGTATTCACAAAAATCCTCCTCAGCTTGTTTACACACACATTACTACATCCACAAAAAAGAAGAACACGTGGTATAACAGTGATAGGAAGCGCGGCACTTTATATAGTATACGTGGCATGCAAAATAATAAAAAGATGATTGTTGCTCGCAGCGGAATTTGCCAAGGCCTTTGTTTGCAATCAATTTATTTAATGGAAAACGACTTATTTATTTGGTAAGAGAGGGGGTGTTGGAGGGTCAGAGGGTAGGTATTCATTATTTTGTATTTGAGATAATCTTATGGAAGTGTTTTAGAGTACTTTTACACCCGATAAATGTGGGTGCATGTGTGTGTAATGATGATAAGGGATTTAAATAAATTATTGGTGCTTTTTTCTTTATCTAGTGTTTGTTTTAATGAATGTGAGTACATAAAATATTTTTGTTTATTTAAAAGGAGAAAAAATATCTTTACATAATGTATTACGCGTTTATTAGTATTCAAAAGACAATGCACTGAAATGTATATTTAAAATTGTAGCATGCATGTGGGGTATTTAATTGTTTCACAATGAATGTAACTGGTATTACGTGAGAGAATTTGAAAAGAGAAATGTGTTTTTTTGCAAGCGACAATAACAAACCAAAGAATTTTTACGCTACACCATTTCACTTTCCCATAATTGATATATATATATATATATATATATATTATATATATATAGCAGCAACGGGGCTGGTAAACAATCGTGCATACAAAAGCATCGGTGTGTGTGTGTGGGGGGGGGGTATAAAGATTATGAAAGGTTTCTTGACTTATATACTTTATATAAGCCTTTGAGGTACTTTGATTATCATATTGCATTTAAACTTGTCTGGGAAAACTTGGAAAACCTACAATAATCTGGCAATGTTATTCGAGAGAAAAAATTACAGAAAATTACAAATTTTCGCTTAAAACCTGGAAATTTTTGAGGTGACATTCGTCACCTCAAAAATTATCAGACGTCTGCATTAAGAATAATTCTTCATTGACCCTATGTCTGGGTTCTTGCAAATACGATTTTACATAGATTTGCAAAGGATTAATGTCTATCTGTAAATTGATATGACAGTTACAAGGTATAATACACACTGCAGCTTCATAGTCCGGAATTTTATCAAAATGGTTCTAAGTAAACCGGGTAAGTGAGGAAAATTTGTTTCAGTAATAAATTGTGGTGCATAATTTAACTGTCAAAATATTTATTGTTAACCAAATGCAAGCTTCTTTTGCTCATGCACACTATACATTATGAATTATTTTAAGATGTTATAAAAGGAAAATAAGCAGAATTCAACCTGTTTGTAACTCCCTAAAGTTTTACATTGTTGAACGTCTCAAACATAATGCAAGCTCAAATGTCATGTCTGCTGCTTTTGTTTATATAAAAGCTTCCGACAAATACAGGCGAGTGTTAACAGAATTTATCCTTTTGAAGTTATTGGTACTTTCGCACAAGATGGGACCTCACAGATTTTTGTAAACCAGAAAAAATAAACTAAACAGATTCACTGAAAATACATAGTCATTTGGACATTAATTTCTCTTAATTATTAAATACCCATTATCATAATCCAGATTCCAGTCTTTAGATCCCCCACTCCTCTTTCTTTACGTCCTTCATAACGATTTTTAAAGGATACTCATCGATTGTTCGCTTAAAAAAATAAAATAAAACGAAAATCGATAGCCACCGCTTTTCTCCGCATAAAAGGCCCTCACACTGCCATAAAGCAGCTTACGCAAATGCTGTATTTTTCTCTCTTAAGTATGGAAGCCTGGGACAAGAAAAAACATCATTTTCTCCTTAAGCGTTTGGAGGAAGGGAGGGGGGGGCTTCCAACTATAAATCCGAGGCACATTAAAAAGGTTCGTTTGACGCCGGGGATCAAGGTTTTATTTCGTCAGTTTCTCTAAATCGGTTACTCTCCGAGCATCAAGGCAACTTCTCTGCTCTGGCAGCGCGTAAGAAAAGCACACGTGCAGAGGGGAAAAAAACGTAGAAAAAAGGGAAAGAAACGTGAAAATTTTTAGAGTAAAATGGAATTTTCCCCCACTCCTTCCCCTTTAATTTTATCAAGTGTCGATCCATCAATTCAAATGAGCTATTTTTTTAAAAATGGGAATATAAGACAGGTTGTTTTCCCGGTGCTTTTCCGCCTTTACTTTTTTATTTTTTTATTTTTTGAGTATTTGAGGATTTCAAAAGCAATATTTTTTCGAATATATTTTCAATTTTCAAGACTAGCTATAGGATGATTGATAAGACGGTAATGCATTTGCGCCTGCTATAGTCGTGATGCCAATAAAGTGTTGCCTAGAGAAAACGGGATTATATGCATCGTATAAAACTTGATGATAGATCTGAAACCAACATTATAGAGCTTTGAATGAATTTCCTCATTTACGCTATTTTTATTCCTTATTTATGTGCGTTTGAGGGTATAGTTTAGATTTTAGGTGAATCTTGCATTTTTGGAGGATATAAACGCTCTGTGTCAAGTCCATGAATGGTACTTATAGGTACTTACAGTTATATCCACCAGGTGTAGTATGTAGGTCTTGAACGAAATTAATAATTTATTTTAAATGGTATAACAGCTGAAAAGCACTCTAGCTAACGAAATACTAAAAATTTGTGAAAATCAATCGTATTTTATCGATTTATTTGGAAGTTTAGTCCAAAGCAGAAATCTAAAATTTGAAAGTTATTTATTGTACTGAATAAGAGAACAATAAACAAAATTTAAAAAAACCCTCGAGGCTCAGAAAACAAATTTACTAGCTCATCGACATGGGCTGACCCTTAATTAGAAGATTTAAAGGTTATTTAAACAACATTTAAAGTAGTACATTGGATAAAAAATGCATATCTAGGTTGAGTTCTGTGTCGCTGTCCTTTAAATAAATTTTAAGGTACATACTTTATACATCAAATGGACAGCACTATTACAAAAGAATATAATTGTACAGTTTATAGCAAACTCGAAAACTTAGCTGTCTTACCTGCATAGATTGCGGTACTGTTATGATTGGGATCGTATGGACATAGCCCTTCTCCGGATACCTCTTTGGTTACAATATAATCCGTAGGCTTGAAGTGAAAATAATATCAATTAAATTAGAAAAATAATACATAATTTACAAGACATATAATTTAAGTGCAACAATACTTTTTACGATTAAATATTTTTAATTTATGAAAAAGATACTTTTCCATACATAGGTTTTCCCTACACAGCTACTGAAATTTACATTTCTTTTTAGAATTTTAAGTAAGCCTACTAATGAGTATATTTTACTTTAATTAGATCAATTTAGATCAATATTAGCATAGTTTTAATCAGTATTTGATATCAAATTTATGCAAAGCTTTTTACAAGGGTAGTAATATTTTTGCAAACTGTAATATGGATAAGACATTCTGGGTAAATAAATGTTAACAATAAGATATTTTTAGATGATAAACCATCTAAAAATTCTGAATTTATGTAGAGCTACAACTTAGTTTTTTTATCTCTTGAAAAATTGGACTTAGATCATTTTTAAGCCAACCCGTGTAGTTTGAAGTTTTGATTATATGAATTGAATTTTAAAAAATAATTTTTTAACCACAATTGTGAGTTTATAAGTTTCAGCATACATATAACTAAAATTTCATGTTACATTAATTTCATTTATTTTTGCTTACATTGAATAATCTATATCTTTCGTTAAAATATAAGTAAGCTTGCTTCTTGCAATATACCTTCATTATGTGCTTTAAAAGTCCATTGTTAACAACAACAACAATAAAAGTCACTGAAAAACAAGGAGCATAAACTTGAAAGTACTTGAAGATATCTTTTGTAACGTTACCAAAATAATTTAAAAGCGTCAGTTCTGTAAAGAAAACGAGATTATATTAAAGAGAAAACTTTACGGATCAAGATTTGTTATAATTTATTAAACTTTAAGTTTAAAAAAATTGTTCTCATTTTAAAGGCTTTTTCTTTCCTCTTCCTATTTTGAACTGAAATTAAATAAAGGATTATCTTTCCAAAAACCGATTTGAAAACTGATAAGTAAGAATGCGAAGGAAGTCTTTATTAAATTGAAAACCACTCTTTTATTTTAAATTTCCAAAAGCTGCATTAGTAAAAATTTAAAACAAAATTAAATTAAAGTAAAGAAGAAGAGATTAGAAATTTAAACTGTATAGTTAATTTTAAAACGAAGAATTTCACGTTATTTGAAGGTACGGCAATAAAAAAAGTATGGTAAAGAATGGATTTAGAATCAGAATGCAGATATAGGCAAAGACAGAGAGAGAGGAAAAAATAGATTTAAATGTTAATTTTTTCAGCAGCAAAAATTTCTGTGAAAATTCTTTTTCTAAGTAATTTATCCTAGCTAATTTAAGTAGCAATCAGTTGAGATTTTTAATGTTAATAGCAAAAGATTTTTTTGGCTGGAGTAAAAGGAATTGCCTTTATTTACAACGGCGGCAGAGTTTAAACTTTTCAAATCTGCCGTTTTATTTAAACCAGCTCCAGATTTGGAAAAAAAGACCCTCGATTGTATGGCACATTTTTTTAAAAATATAGAATTATACTTTTTGTTTTGAGCGAATACTTTCTATTACAACATTTTAAAAGGTTATACACAAAATCGAAGTCAACAGCGAATTAAAAATTTTCTCATGTATTGCGTATAAACCCACATACATGTTAGTTCAGAAATATTTTCCTGCATAGAATTATCACTGTTACGCATCATCTGCAAAAAGCAAGAATTTTCAAACATATAATTTTAAAAGTTGTTTGAAAATGCTGTAAATAGTCCACTTGTATCAGACATAGGTCAGATAGACGAATCATAACGAATCATAGTCTTTCAAAGCTCTCTGCTATTACTGCTCAATTACTGCGCATTGCAAGACGGTTTGTATGCAAACAGCTATTTGTATTTCATCAACATATTACGAAAGTAGGAAATTCACTGTAAAAATGTCAACTTTTAAGAGTATACATACATTATCGTACCCATTATACTCTCTCTCTTTTTTTTTCAACCAAAATTTTAATTTTCCTTAGCATCAAATTTTCGGCATTATGTTTGGTGCCTATTCAAAACTTATTGTTCTGTTTTATGCCTTTGAACTTTACCAAATAAGTGTATATTGACATGTACTTGAAGAAACTTTGTACTATATTACTGTGGATGGAGCTTAAGTAATCAGCAATTGTAGCTCTAAACCAATACGGCGAGCTGCTCTCTAGAGGTAGTATCTTTATAATGATATCTCGAAAAATTAAAATGCAGCGATGTGCATATATGATTCTAAAATAGCTAAGTACACTGGACAGCATAATGGCAGTAAGTTGACCAATCTCTTCTGACCTCATTCGTAATAAGGCATTCATAAAAATATTCACATAATAAAAATTCATATGCAGAGTTAATACTTAAAGCTTAGGTTGCTATTCCAGAAAGATCTATACGTGTGAAGCCTTCAGCCATATATATATATGTTTTATTTTACTTGTGTGTATCAGAAGTATAACATTCTATCTCCTTTAAGGCAGGCTTACTACTTTTATTCTTACGGGATTTAGGGGCGATAAACTTCAAACATGGAGGCTCTCAACCATCATTTGGCAAAAGTCCAAGCGTAATAAATTGTGGTTATGCCAGACTTAACCACCAGACTTTAACGTAGACACAAGATCTACAGTATAATAAATTGTTCCATTCATTTATTTGTCGAAAACATTTACTCTGGTATAAAATACCGCAGGATTAATTTCGCGTGAAGAATGCGCAATGTATCTTCTTGGATCTGTAAAATTTCATCCAAGATTTGTATTTAATCCTTTTGTATTTCATTTATTTGTCGCTGTTATGTTAAGATAACTATACAGAAATTAATTTTAATACGTCTATTAGAATAATACAATTTTCAATGAGATGCTGCACATAGTGACTTAGATTTAAAACATGATAGCATGAACATTTATGTATATATATAAGTTATGACTTTTACTATATATATATATATATATATATAAACTCTCCTGTAATACAATGAAAAAAGTTTTATAGTTTGGGTTTTCACAAATTTATTAGAGATACTGAACGCTGTTGTATTTGAAAGAAGCAAAATAAACTGCCATTATTAAGTATATTCATGAGAATATTTTATACGTAGGAAGAAAGTTTAATTTTCTAACTTCATAAACGTTAAACATTTGATTGTATCCATAAGAATGTAAAAATTTCAGTATTTTGTTTAATTTTAATATATATTTTTTTTAATGTACTTCAGTTTAAGACATTTGAAATACCTAAAAGTACATTAATCTTTATTTAATAAGACGAATTTATCTTTACTATCGGGATGGAATAAACAAATTAAATATTCCTTACATTTTAACTAAATTACATTATCTATATACATTGGTTATTCTTTGATCAGTTCGCTGAATAGTTTGTCACCAAGGAGCAAATATTATACAATGTGGGTATGAAAGATTTCTTATAACTCAAACAATTATATGCAGGGGTAGAAATTAGAATATTTAGTCAGTGGTCCAAAAGAGCAGAGACTCCATGACTTACTTCCCTGGTCCGTAAACAAGATTTAAAAAAAGCAAAGCAAAAGAAATTATATGAACAATATATTGATTTCCGTTTAGATCTAAATTAAAAAATGTAGATACCTATTGTAAAATAGTTAATAGATCAATTTACGTGGCATGTATTGATAAAATTAGATGACATGTATTGTGGAACTAAATGAGGAAAGTTTTCAAGAGAGAAATGTAAATAAAAGGTTGCTGGTCCGACGAACAACAAATTTTGTATTCTACTGGTTCGTTACATGATTTCGTGGTCTCGGATCAGTAGACTACCGCTAATTATAATCCCTGCATATATGTTATGTATACGAAAGGGTTCTGAAACATACACAGCATAAAATTCTTCTCCCGGATTTGAAAATGGAAACTGCTATTTATAATTTGCTCTTTAATATTGATCCTTTCAGAGCAGGTGTCCACAATTGAGGAGATAAATTTTGAAATAAAATTACAAAATTAATTCTAATAATTTTAGGTTGAAATTTTTTTTTATATTTTACGGGAATTAGTAACCAGGAATTTTTTAATTTATTCTTTTTATTACAAATTTAATCTCTATTGTTATATCTCTATTGTTATATTAAAATATTCACGAACGTCTGTTGGAGAGGAATTACTTAACCAGTTCTGAAAATTTTAAAGCACTTACATAATTCATATAAATTAACGCAACAAACTAATGTTTTAAAATGCTTTATAACACAGGATGTCCCAAGAGGGTGATAGCATGCTTTAATTATTTATCTATTAGAGATAACTACGCAATGTAAATTACAAAATGTGTTTAAAATAATGTAGGAAAAAAGAAGTTCCTCTTGTTACTTAAAAAGTTACACCTTTTTAATTTGTATACAACTCCCATACAAAAAAATAACATACTAAAAAAGCTGTAATATTTACGTCATCCATGTTCTCCAATTTCAAATGTTAGTGTATTGCGTTATTTGACAATGTAACATATAAGCAATGAATTACATCCCTTAAAATATGTATTCAGATAAAGTTCGAGCAGCCTTTATTTGAATATATTTGCACTTTTTTAAAATCTTACTTCTGCAAGGGTAAACTTTATCAGAAAACTTCGTTTACTTACCGTTTGCTTATAAGTACGGCACATTGGCTTAAAGGCATTAGTTCCACAAACCAGAATGGTGTCTTCAGACTTCCTAGCTAAAACTCTGATGTAATTCTGACATTCAGACTGTAATGAAAAAGAAAAAATAATACCATTTTAATAAGTATACATTACTTGAATGTTCAATACAAATTTAAAGAAAATCAAATCTACTGAAGGCCCAATAAGATAATAAATCTCAAGATGATTATTTTTTGTGAGACAAAACAGTGGATGCAAAAATAAGAAATGTACTTCCGATTTCAATGAATAAATACCCCCCCACCTCCCAAATATGTCGATACTCAACTGCAAAAAGATGTAGTAATGATTGCACTCTCTTCCCATAAATATGACTTATTTACACTTATTCAGTTACAGTAATTGTGATGTCTTCTATTATTATGATCAGTAGAAAATGAAAGAAATGTAAGCATGTAATTAATAGTGAAAATACCAAATGGTCAAAAATGTTAATAAACGGTGTTTTATGATGATAATGCTGTTGACCTTCACTATTAATATTTCTATTATTTTTTTGCGAGTATAAAACTAATATTGCAAAATATTATCTCAGAAAAGAATATGCGTGCAAAATTTCTTTGTCTTTTTGACTGTGGCATTATCATAAGAGCGCATATGACAGATTATTATTAATGATATAAATGAAATATTAACCATGAATTAATTATAAGTAAGCTTATTAGTATTAATAATAAATACTCCATACAGTAATGAAAACTATCATAATTGCCACGACGTTAATGGTAATGTCTTATTAGAGCTGTTGTAATTGTTGTCATATTAATTAACGCTTTTAGCCCATTATTAGTATAAATACAATGGTCTCTAATGGGAGTTTTAAATAATTATGCTTTAATACCAAACAATTATAATAATGGAGTTATACTACGACAAAGAATTCCATAATTTTTCTTCATCTAAATCCAATTAGTTAGTTTTGTGGATAAATCGATAGAGTATGCCTGACGAAGATTGAAAAACAGATTTGATGGGCGATTTTACTGTAGATTTCATTCCAAAGAAGAATTTTATGGAACAAGAAAGACAAATGCGGCACACTCATGGATTATGATACACTTTCGAACATAATGGACAAGGAAGACAAATAGAGCCTAAACATAGTTTATGATGTACATTCCAATGTAATGAAACAAGAAAGACGAATGGGGACAACGAATGGATAAAGATGCAGTTTCCAACGTAATGACGAAAGAAAAACAAATTAGGCTTTTATGATACGCTTTTAGTATGCAGCACTTTAGAGCGTATTTTAAAAAAAAGTGTTTCAGAGTTTTTTTTTTCATAATTATTTATTTTTGATTACGCAATGATGCGTTATATTCATTGTTTAATATTTTTATTACATATCATGCGTCAGAGGGAAAATGCATAAAATTTTAGTTTTTCAGAATCTGAAACATTTTGGACCAGTCACTACAGACAATTGGTAAAACATAAGGATTTGTAAAGGCAAATAGGCTGTCACAGTATGAAATAGCTAATATTGTAAACACTTCAAGAAGGACAGTTAAAAATATTATAAAGGAAATATATTTTGAATTGTCCCGGTAACTTATTGCTATATCAGTAAATAACACTATTTTACATTAACCCTTTTTTTTCTGTTTATCAACTCTAAATTGAAATTGTACTGTAAAAGAATAAGGGATTATTTTTAAATGCAAATTCATGGGAAAAAATATCTCCATAAATAGGTCTTAAAAAATCACAAAACTATTTGAAATATTTTTCACATACACCACCCTCCCCCTTTTTATATCTATATTATTTAAATCTCATATTTTACATGCACATTGGAAAGAAATAACCAATTAATCGCAGCTTAAATATATAGTTTGAGGAAGACAAACATTCAACAACAACATAAATAACTCCGCTTTTTTATTAATTCTTGTGTCTGTTTTTGAGATAGTTTTTTGAATAATTCAACCAATCGAGAACAACCTATCATATTACGATTCCTTAAATCGTAGCAACAGGAAGTTCAATTGGAATATTTCAAATTTTGCTTTAAACTCAGAAACGATAAGGAATGGGAAAAAAAATGGGAGGGGGGGGGAAGAAGATCATAATTACAACATCCTCCCCTCCCCACCCCATTCCATTTTCTTCTTAAAATGATGAATTTTAAAGATATAAATACCTAGAGATTAATTAGTGATTTCTCTCTTAATGACCGTTAATTAGTGAGACGGTCCTTATCGTCATTAAAAGGACAAACAATATAAAAAGATTTCTCTTTTGAAGCTTAATTATTGAGCTGTTTTCAGAAGCAGAAGTGACTTAAAGTGTTCTCTTTCTTCAGCTCATTAAGATCTGAAAATGTTCATACAGCTGTGGAAGCCAACGTTCAAAAGAAACACAACTGTGTTTTCATAAGCTGATGAAGCGTGCCTCAATATCCCTGCATTTTGTACCAGACAAACCTTCTTCACTGCTAAAAAACTGCTATGAATTTTGGTGATAATATTAAGATAATATCGAGTTCCCGCGATTGAATGATCAATTTTCCCTCTTTGAATTGCAACCATTTTCTCGTTGATGTAGAACAATTTGATATACTGCCTAACGCTGAAAAAGTGCAGTTATTGACACCGCTCGATTTAAATACCATTTTACGTTTTGTTGGCATGGACCACCGACCTACTTAGGCTTACGGCGTGTTATTATGTCCAACTTCAGAATATTATTACTAACATTTTAAAATTAAGCTTAATAATATACAAACTACTAGAAACATGGTGGTCAAATGAATCACCAGAAGCTTAACAGTGCTAAAGTACTTTTCTGCCAGCTTCACCCTGCAATTTTTATAAACTAACTGGAGGTAAAAGTTTTCTAAATTTCTATTGAGTGAAACCTGTGCAGCAATTTAGAAAAAAAGAATGTAAAAATAAAGTTTAATTAATGCAATCTCTTTCTAAGTATTCTATGAAAGATGTTTAGAACTATAGTTTATAAAAATAAATATGCCGTATTCTAATTTAGATAGCCTCTTAAATTACGTTATCGAGGTTTTTTCTTCCAATAGTTAATCTATAATATCAGAATATCAGAAAGACATTAAAAAAATCTAAGAATTTCTTTCAAAATTGTTGATACTATTTTTTGATTACAATATCAATACTATTTGCTTACAATATTTTTTCTTTCAAAATTACTGATATTGTAAACAAATAGTGAATTTCTAAGAAATTCAATGCGCCCATGAATTTTGAAAGGAATGTGAAAGATTTAAAACAATTTTTTAGTGAATATATTCTTAAAAAAAAGTATACATTATCCTAAAATTTTCATTAGCACAAGATAAAAAATGAAGCAAGCTACTATTAACTGGTCATGTCGGTACAGTTCTGTATTTATTACTGATATTGTAAACAAATAGTGAATTTCTAAGAAATTCAATGCGCCCATGAATTTTGAAAGGAATGTCAAGGATTTAAAACAATTAATTTTTTAGTGAATATATTCTTAAAAAAAAGTATACATTATCCTAAAATTTTCATTAGCAGAAGATAAAAAATGAAGCAAGCTACTATTAACTGGCTAAGTCGGTACAGTTCTGTATTTATGACTCTTATTGCTTCTGTTTAGTTTTTTTATTATGATTTAAAATGAGATTTTACTTAAAAAGAAAAAGTTGTATTTGAAACTTTCTATGCTGAAAAAGTAAAATAAAAACCCATTGTTTATTCAACCATTTTTATGGATTAACTCAGTTTTTACAACCGTTTATTTATTTATTTTTTCACGTTTTTTTTTCCTACGATCCTCATTAAAAGTCGAAGCCCCGCCCCCCGTTTCCAGGCTAGATCAGGGCGTGAAGAAAAATGTCGTAATTAGGCCTCGGTTCCCCTCCCGCGCAACCTCTTTTTCAGGGGGCCAGTAATTAAAACCCATCTGCGCTTTTGTTAATTACCCAGCTCTGGCCAGAACTGTTTGCTAAAATCCCACGTTATTTGCCCGGAAAGCGAATGAAACAAATAGTGGTAACAAACAAACAGAAAAATAATGTATTAAAAAAAATAAAAGGGGAGGGGAGGAGGGGAAGTGAGACGAGATGAGTTGTTTCTCGACTGCTACAGTCCGACGTAATTACGAACTGCGTCGTTAGTGTTATCTCGAACAATTTCCTCAGAACGGAATCATGGACTGAAAATTGGAGGGATGCCCAAGCGTTAATAGCGAATAAAATTAAACGTTTTCATTAGTAAAGAATAATTAGTGTTCGAATGAGAGACACACGTGCATCAATTATTCTTCGTCACGGAGTAAAAAGTCGATTGTAACCGTAACTGGTATTGATAATACAGATAGTCATCTAGAGTTTCCCTAAATGAGCATGTTTACCGTTATGGGGGTTAATGATATTTGAAGGTACTTAATGAACGGCCTTAAGTGTAGCGTAAAGTCGTTCCAGGACATGCAATTTACTGCCATTTTTGTCCAAGTTAATCGAATTTGCGAGGGCTCGAAAGGCATTAATGCATGAGATATAAAGATGGCTGCTTGTTTCCTGTTAGTTTATTCTACAAGTTGGCTTGCGTCTCTGTTTGAGTGTTTGTTCTAATTAGGCTAAAGTTTCGAACCGTTTTATGCTGCCTGCTATTTTGTCTTCACAAAAAAGTATTTAGCATATATACTAATTAGTCACACACTAAATATACCTATAAATAAGTAAAATAATAGACTTTAGAACTTTAGCTGGAATTTTCTTTTTAGAACTGTACTAAATTTGAACAAAAAGAAATATCAACTTTTCTTTCTTTTCCAAGATTAAGAACCTAGTGTACTTCTCATGTTTGATGAGGTTCGAAAAGCAACTTATTGAAGCTTAATAACTATTTTGCAAACTTATATGTCCATGCAAAACTGCATTGGAGAAAAATACTATGTCAATTAAAATTGACATTTTTTCAACGCGCTCGCAATTATAGATAAAGGCAGTTGCTACTCCATGGACATAACCTAATCTTCAAAAGTAACAGCTACATATGATGGTGGATGGAGAAATTTGTTCAATATGAGCAATGATACTTTTGATCAATTCGTTAGATTGAAGGAATAATAAGTTTAGAGAATTTTTAACATATATAATTTTCTACAATACTTATTCTCATTTAAAATAAATTTAAGAACAAAAAGCCGTACTATTCCTACCTAGTATCATGTTGAGCATCCGCCTAGAAGGTGCAGCTGGTTGTTAAACTAACTAGATGGTAACAATTATTAAACCATATCCGAGCATAATCGCTTGTATATGGCAGTGCTATACCTTATGATCAAACTTCTTTTTTTTTTTTTTTGGTGATTTTCTAATTTGTTCCACGGAGTTTATGTTTGGAGATAAAAGGAACTACTTCATATTCTGTTCACTGTGCCCGTCAAAGAAATCAAGAACAATGCAAACCAGGTTATAGGTAGAATTTTCTTTATAGAATCAACATTCGTGGTTTTAGGGTTTCAAAGATGAGGGCGAAAAGGTTAAACCAGGGTTCAAATTTAAAAAAAGAACAAGAAAAGCAATGGTCTCTTGAAAATTTTTCGAACGCAACCGAGTTTGGGAAACTTAAAAAAAAAATTGCATAGAAGGAACTATGATAAAGAGAATATTCGTTCTAAATACAGCTTCCCAAATTTAAAATTAAAAAGTAAGTTATGATGAATGTGTTTTAGTTAACCAAATATTTAAGTCTATTACAGAGAGAACTGCACATCAATGAACGGAGCTTAACGTCTAAGCTACCGGAAGGGTTAAATACTGTTTTTTAAGTAAGTTTGCGTAGTTTTCATTGTTATTATGTCACTGCTGATTTAAATTTATATTCATTTTAATTTATGTATCTATTTATTATAGTTTAAATTTACTGTACTAGACTGATTAGATGCTGTACAAAGAATACGGTATACTATACTATGAAGTATCGATTGTAAATAACACATTTTAAACAAATTGGGTTTGTAGAAATAAAAAATCGCTTGTTACGATAAAAGACCATCGTTTGATTTATCTGTCGCAATTCGAAGCAAAAACTTAATGTATGACTCTTAAAAATTAAAAACACATTACTTTCTTTTCTGGTAAATAATTATAGATATATTTTTAATTAAGTTCTTTACTGGGAAGCTTTTTATAAAGTGGACATGAAGAGAGAGAGAGAGAAAAAAAAATATAATCAGAAATGATTATAATCGAAAAATATTCGTATTATCTAGGGAGGGGAAAAAACATTAAAAAATTAATAAAGAAAAATAAAAAGAAAAACCACAGAAAAAAGTAACATATGTTCTTTATAGAAACTCATCACAATGTAAATTTACAATTATGCTAGTAAAAAAAATAATTATCCGTAGTAAAATGATCATGAAAAAAAAAAGGACGGAAACAACTTGCAGAACACAAAAAGATTTTACTTGGGAGGATATATATAACACTCGTTCAGAAAATAATTTAATTCCTTGCTATGATAGGAACTGATTAAAAACAGAGTATAGCAAAAAAAATGACATGACGATTCTAAAAAATATTCAATAAAATACTGGGGAGGAATTAATTAGTCTGAAGTGCTTTTAAGAGCTGTGATTTTCTATTAAGTTCCAGCATCCATTATTGTCATTGAAAAGGTAGTTTTTTCCCCGTTTCTTTCAGAATGGTCTTCAATAAATATTTAATTCATTCACACTCAGAAATAAGGCTTTCTAAAAGGTAATGCTATTCATTTCTGGTTCTTTGGCAAGTAAATTCAATTTTTTTGGGATATATTTACTTGTGCGTGCTTATAATTTGGTTTCAGATGCTTTCATGTTCATATAGTTGTTAACAGAAGCGGTATAGCTTATGTACTGACTAGGCACAGTTTCCCCATAAACTAGTTAAGGAATTATGCTGTTTCAGTGTGTGAAATAATATTTAAACTTCTGTCTACAAACCTCACATCAGTGTTAGTATTTGATACTGTAAAAGAATCACATACATCTAAAAATAAATTCATATCTTTAACGAAACATTTTAAGAAACACCTTTTTTGTACAGTTAATTTAACTCAAATTGCTTATAAGTGAAAATAGTGCATTTGCGCGGATTTTGGTGGAAAAATAAATATCTGATACCATTTTTAAGCTTACAAGCATAAATAAATAGAATCATTCAAATACCTTTACGGTTCAGTTTTCATTAAATAAAATTTTATTATCTTTCAAATAAATCTGATTTTTTCTTTGTGAGTGTGGAACTTTGACTGTCTCTCAGATTGCAAAATAAGTGCCTATCAGTTCAATGAATATCCGTTTAAAAAAATATGTAGCTCTGGGAAAGTAGTTATTTTATTTCTTTTTCGAATTCTTACACTTACATTCAGTTTGATAATTTACTGGAAGAAAACGTTACACTGTTCAAGGAACGGATTCGTCACAAGTTCTCAAAAAAACTCTAATGACATTTATGTTTCCATTTTGCAATACAAGGTGCATATTTGTGATTTCAATATCTATTTACTTTTGTGTAGATATAGCCAATGTACCTTTAATGTTGTTAAAGTTTATATATTGCTGACGTTTGGTGTGTGAAAAACTTTTCTTTTGCAGTTGATTTTTATTAATAAAGATATCATTTAGGCAATTAAATGAATTACATTTTTTAAAATTTAACCTGGATTTTTTAATCATTGTTAAGTGTTTTTCATTTCAAATAACTCATATTTTTAAAAATTTATTTTGTGTATTTGACTTTTCTAAACAAAAAGTATAGCTGAATATTTTATTTTTGTAAAAAGCCCACTTGAATGGAACCAATTCATATTCTTATAAAATATAAAAATTTCTGTTTGAAGTTACATCACTAGAGCAAAATAATCCTGATTCCATTACATATATTCTGTTATAAAGTTGTTTAAGAGAATATGTTTTAACTAAAAATATTTCTATCATCTTTTAGCATAAAAGTTACATGGGAAAACCGTGAAATTAAGCATTATACTTAATTGGCTAGCTAAAATAATACCAATGAAATTTTTTTAATTTGATGTAGCGCAAGCACATATACATTTTTTGCTCATAAAAACACAAAATCAAATAAATAAATAAAAACCTGAATACGGACTGGTTTAAACTTTTTGGTTGCCGCTGTACGTACTACAATAAAAGGCTCACTTTTGCAAATTTCATCGGGGGCATGTAAAAAAAAAATAAATAAATAAATAAATAAAAATATAGTAATTTCTATTCTTTTATTGCTATTTACCCAAGACTTCCTTTCAGTTGCCACCGTCGAAAAATGTTTGTCCTTATAACTATTTTTAAAAGTTATTATTAAAGTAAAGCTACTATTACTTCTGTAAAAGAATATTAAATAGATATCCTCGTAAACATTTGACATTCTAACTAAATATCACAATTTCTGGCAACCTTATTCTCCCATCGAAATGAGTTTCTTCCTTTCTCCCCGGGACACAATTTTTTTTTTTTTCAATTTAGTCACATTAAGTAACAACGGTATACCCGATGAAAAAAAAAAATGGCTTCTCCGAGATCTTTTTATGACAACTCATTTTCACTTCAACCCAATATCGATGTTTATTTGTTTATTTCACAGGTCATTAAAATTCCCAGACTTTATTAAAGTGTGAACCCGCAAAGTATTTATCATAAACCGTAGCCCGAGGCATCCAAGTTGTGGTGGGGCTACGTCAGAAGAGCAGCAAGCAGCGACATGGTTCCAGTGAAGAAGTCGATATGTCGAGTTCATATTTTTTTTCCAAGTCGTAAATTATTCTGGGAAGTCGATGAAGTGTTGACGAAGTCGAAATGTGTGGAATAAATTAAGAAATTAGTTCCGTGAAATCTATTCGCACCCTGAAGTAACCCTTCAGAGGAAATGATATCGGAAGTTCAATTCTGTTGGTTTAGATGTTTTGTGCAACGTGAATTTCATGCTGTTTTAAGTCGAAGACGCACTTTCAATAGCCGGAAGTCTGAAGACAGAATGCACAGGGAAAGGGAATTTTGTTGTCATATTCAGAAATTTTGGAGATGAGCTTGTTCAGAGAAACCAAACTTCTGAACATCCGAGTTTCTGATTTTTAACCCAGTAAAATTGTTCAGTTTTTCTTTTTTTTTTGTGATCGAAAGTACACTCAAGAGACAGATGCAATAATGAGACACGAGGGCCTGGGCCCTTTCTAAAATTTAAATTTGTGTTAATCGGATGTTAATAATTAAATCTTTTTTATAACAAATTTTTCCTTATACGTCTTTTGGTCTCTCCCCGAAATTTTTTTTCTGGATAAGTACCTCGTACAAATGTTTTATAACATATTCAAAAAAAGCTTGTTTTCAGTTCACTTGATCTACTTACGTTTGTTATGTCACAAAAGAGATTATTTTGTTGTTATATATGTTTTATTCACATTACTGTAAATTAAAGACCTGGTGATGCCACTTTTTTAAAAATTAAAAACTGAATTTGCGACTACGACCGACAATTCCCTATATACTTCAGAACAAAGGATGTAGAGGCTGCAATTCTTAACGTTCTATTCACTCGATGCTGGAAGTTTTAAATCATAACGCATTTAAGCGTTTTCATTTTTTTCAAGTAGTTTTTGCTTAAAATCTTGAATCAAAAACTTCACTTATAAACTGATATAAAACAAATTATGCATCTATGTGAAGTGACAGTTCGAAGTGGCGTAAAACAAAGATATTTTTGACACGCTGGACTTATTGTGCGAGTGAAATTTCCTCCAGTAATACCCTCCAATTTGAATTATCCAAAATTGCCTGGGCATTAGAAACAAAAGCAAATCAAAGTTACCGCACTCATTTCATTTCTCTTCTCAGCACAAAGGCCCGGGCTAACATAATTTTTCCCACCCTGAAAAACAACCGCAGAACTTCCTTTATGAAGACTAATAGTTCCCACCTGACACCGAAAAGTGATAAAATCCAACAAGTCATCAGTAGATATACGAGTTTAACCCCAAAATTTCCAAAACACAAAGAGGGTGGGGGGAAGGGGTGACGAAAAATAAAATAAATCCTCTTTTGCAAAAGACGAAGGGAAATACATAAACAAGGAGGAAAGAATTCGTGAAAAGAAAAGAAGAAGAAATAATAATAAAAAAAATGCCTTCCCCCACTTTTAAGAAACTAGGGACACCTTTTATAATTTGATAAATGGATTTGTGGTTTTTTATAATGTTGAAAGAAAATCAAGGATATGAAAGTAAGAGAGAAGAAAAAAAAAAAAGTGAAATTATTCAGTAACGGAGTGTAGCCTTTTGTGATGACATTCTTTCTTTAGTTTTTTTATTTATTTATTTATTTTGTTTATTTCTGAAGATGAGAAAGAGGAGTGGGTTTTGTGGCACTGGAAAGCCTGGTCATTTGTACGAGGGGGAAAATGACACATTTCTCTTGTGGCACGTAACTTGTGACGAAAAGTGATTTTTCTCTAAGGAGGCCAATGACACTGCCTGGAAGTATTAAATGTGTCTACATGAGGTCTGCTCTTTGATATGAACTGTTTAGATAGGTTTTTCAAGTAACTGGTTTTGCCGGTAAAGTTGTATTTATTCACTGACAAAGTACAGTTTTCGGGATGAAGTACTTCCTTTTTTGTAGAGTTTAAAAAATTTTAGAGTTGAAAGAAATACTATGTCTTTTATATTTCAGGAAAATATAGTCATTCGATAGAAAAATATCGGTGCAATCATTTTGTGGGATGCATCACGTTTTCCGACTCACAATTAACTGTCAACAATCCTTTACCAAATTAAAATGCCAACTTTTTTTTCCCCCAGGACAACATGTAAAGTTAGAGCAAAAAATATATGTAAAGCTCTTTCTTCCGTTGTTAATTTATTTTTAATTAAAAGTGATTATTTTCTTTAATTACAAATACCTATTGCCTAAAGAAATAAAATATTTTCAAATGTAAAATAACAATTTATTACAACTGCACTTGAAATGTTGCAAAAACAAACTTTACGACATGTTAGAAATTAGTCAAATTAAAAGTTATTTTGAGTTCATATGAACTATGTTTTCGGTGTATATATATGAATTTCGTTATGTATATAGATGAATTTCGTTAAAACGTTAAATAGCGTAAAATAATATATAAAAGAATATTTATAAATTGCAATATCTGTCCAGCTTGAAATGGAAAATGGTTATTGTCGGCAAGAACATCGAAAACGTCAAGAACAAATTCGATTCAAAAAATATTTTTAAATTCACTCTGTTATCAAACGAAGTTCTTTTCAAAAATCGATGAATTCATATAAATTTTCTTTAAACGGCGTGAATTCTAGAAATACTAATAATTTAAGATGTATTTTAAAGTCTCACGCTTAGTGGGGCATCTGCCTACTGGGAGGGTGCCTCGGTCGCAAGACTCTTTAAAGGTTTCTAACGGGTATTCATCTGGAGAAAACCGATCCAAACTCCAGACCGTTAGACTGACATCACGAGTTAGGTCTTATGAATTATAGGCTAAAGGAGGAGAATAACTTTTCCAATAAACCAAACAGTATTCTTTAAAAGCCTTTTTTATATAGTCAAGTAAGAAATGCATTAATGAACAGCCTTGTGACGTATTTCTAGAATTCACGCCGTTTAAAGACAATTTCTTCGAATTCACCGATTTAAGAAAATAAATAACTCTTCTTGTTAACAGAGTGGATTTAAACATATTTTTTGAATCGAATTTGTTCTTACCGCTTTCGAGCTGCTCGAAAAGAAATGCGAATTAATTAAATTAGTGATCAGGCTTAAAATGCTCTTCTAGGTTACAATAATTATTTAACAAGTTAAAAATCTATTAGAGTAAAAAATATTCTTATACGTTTCAAAAGTCCGAGTAAAATTGTAGCAGTTATGGAGGCTAAGTAATGTATTTGAGACGTGCTTACTGTACAATGTAATCTTACACTAAAATTAAAATGACAGGAATCGGGTAATTTCTAGTTGTTTCAGGTATTTTTATAAATAAAAACATATCATTAATGATTAGGAAAAAATATTAATGGGAATGCAGACAGTGGCGGATTAATACAAGTTTGTCGAAGTGGGCGGGTGGGTTAGTTTGTTGGTAGGGGCGGTTAGTTAGAAGATTAACTTATATATTCATTTTATGGAAGATATCGTGCTCCAGAATCACGTTATATAGATCAAACTATTGTATTACTTTCATGGCAACATGATCACTGTAACAAGGATTTCTTGAAAATAAACACGGAGTTATTCTACGCTACGTCTTGTGTGTGTTGTATATGATTATCAGGAATTATTATACGTTTTATATACAGCAGCATGCAATAGAAGTAAAATAGGATCTTTTACATTAATTTCTTTTTTTTCTCGGGGGGGGGGTGGTGGTCACCTTCTCCGCCTTTGAATGCAGATTGCTTAAAGAAAAATATGTTGTTTATTACAATTTAATGAAAATTATTTCATTAAATCATTAACGGATTCTTTACGAATGCTTATTTGAAATTTCATTAATTCTTATCGGAAAAGAAATGTAATATAAAATGCTTCATACAGTTACGATTTGAAAGAAACGGTTACCAATGGGTAACAATTTCCGGGTTTGTTTAATATGAATATTTCTGAATTACATTTATAATTATAAACAATAACTGTCATATAAGAAACGAGTGAAACATTTACGTTTTATGGGGAAAAACTTTTACAAGTAATGCCAGTATACTTCTTTTCTTTTTCTGTATTGTATTAATAAATAAAATTCTTATCCGTTTATGGAACAATATTGCAAAAATGTAGCCGAAATTCAATCCATATATATATATATAGATTTTATGAAAAGACTACGAATTACGCCTACAGATGGCGCTATAATACTTGTTTTGACGCTTGTATTACAGGAAAAAATCTTACTGATCCTACTGCAACTGTGTCTTAAAAACCGACAAAAAATAAACAAATAAATGTAAAGATTTTTAAGCTAAAACCACCCTTCTAGAAACACGACAAAGTCATTTTTTTTAGATAATTGAATTAGGTTATATTTAAACGAAATTTAGAGTCTGATTTCTTCCCGAATAGAATTTAAATAAATAAATGAGTAAAATAAATACGTCTGTGTGCTAAATTGAAAACACGTACACCAAGTGTACATAAGTGAATACGTATGTTTAGACAGTTAAATTCAGAAAAATTCAATTCAGAGAAAGGGAATGTTTCATTCTCTGGATTTTACACATTTAATAATTTACAGGCAAGAAGCGCATTTCGTATAGGGATAATCGTAAGTTGTTGAGTTGAGGACTGTCTGTCTATGTGATGGGTGCCTTGAGTGGGAGACGTTGACTATCACGTTTCGATTTGAAAATGAGAGTCCTCTGTGAAAGGAATTCTAACAATAAACCCCCCCCCCGCATATATATATATATATATATATATATAGATAGATAGATAGGTGTTTATACATATGTTATATAAACATCTATGTTTTATTAACTTTCAAATTTTGATTTGTGGATTCCTGGCTGTGGTAACTCAGCGATTAAAGTATCCGGCCAACAACTGATGCGCTGCGAGTTCGAAAAATATAAACCTCTGATACGCAACCCTTTCCCAATGCTGAAAAAAGGGCAGCCGTTGCCATCACTCGACGTAACAACCAGCAAGATGGCGGACGATCGAAACGTTCATCGCATGCCACAGATCTAGAGACCCTTTTTTGACGCAGCTGGCGAAGGGCAGCCGTTGCCATCGCTCGACTTAACTACCAGCAAGATGGTGGACCATTGAAACGTTCATCGCATGCCACACACAGATCTAGAGACCCCTTTTTGACGCGGCTGTGCGGCACAGCCAGCTGCGTCAAAAAAGAGTCTCTAGATCTGTGGCACGCGACGAACTTTTCGATCGTCCGCCATCTTGCTGGTGGTTAAGTCGAGCGATGGCAACGGCTGCCTTTTTTTCAGCATTGGGCAATCTCTGCAGCTGTTCTCGCATTCTTCCATTTTTCAGCAGATGTCAGTGCTGTTAAAAATAATCATGATCATTTTTTTAACGGGAAATGACGTGCTAAAAAGTAAAGGATTCTCGTGGAGCTGTGTCACCCGCAACTATTTTTATAGAAATAAAATCTATTCTTCGTGATGGGCAACAGTCAAAACGTCAGAGTTTGGTGTTCCCAGAGCGGGAACACTGCGCGTTAAACGGTTAAAGGCAGTGTTACTAGTGCGCTAAATTCGCAGTTCCTAAAGAGCTTTCGGGGAATTATGGGATTGATACCAGAAAATGAAAACTTACCATTTTATAAGGATTGTGTACACTCTTAAAAATCATTTCTTAATTTCACGGAAATTTTATTATTTGACGAATATCCGTTTCTTTCTTATCCTGTCAAGTGAAGAAATTTCTTCAGATTCTACAAATTCTTTTCCTCTTCAGATTTTCGAGAAGAATTCATGGAAATATACTGTTTTCAAGGAGTACGAAAATTATTCGTTAAAATATGAGGAATGAACTAGTGTGTAAAGATGCACTGTCAAAAATTATTACTTCAATTCACGGAAAATTTTCTGGCAGCAATACTCCGGGAATACGTCTCCGTTATTTGACGAAATCCGTTTATTTATAGTTCCCTGTCAATTGAAGAAAGTTCTTCAAACCTGAAATGATCATCCAATATAACAAATCTTTTCCCGCTTTCTTGAAGATTTCCTTAAGAAGAATTCACGGAAATGGAACGTTTACATAGAGTACGTAAATTATTCGTTTAAAAATGAGGGATAAATTAGTGTATAAAGAAGAATTTTTCTGACAGGGTAAGGAATTTCTGAGAGGATGAAATCAAGCAGCCGTAAACAATGCATTCTGACACATGAGCTGCCTTCCTGGAATATTTCAGCGTCGAGAAAATACTTGGAGTGCTTTCTTCGCCAGTTAAATTTTAATTCATTTTAATAATTAATTGATCAGAATTAACTAGCCTATTTTTTATAATAAAATCCTGCTTCCTACTGATAGCAATTCTTTTTATTTACAGCTGCTGGTCATCCACGAAAACATACAGAGAATCATCGGAGCGTGTGAAATGGATAGATTACAATTTCTGCAATGTCACCCATGATTATGAAATAAAGATGACGTATAAAAGAAAACTCCATGGAGTCGTTAGGCAATAAATCATCAGTCTTTTTATCGCCAGGGAGCTAAGAGAAAAATTCCGGCAAACATGCCACAAGACTTTCCCCCCCCCCATACCCCTTTTCAAATTTTTCTTTGCAACAAAGAAATACGTCACCACTGCATCACAACAATGCTATTCAACACTGAAGGCTAGATCCAACAATATATCATTGGTATGTGCCTTGCGTCCGAAACTTTTGTAAGCGGGGATATATATATAGATATATATATATTTTTTTTTTTTACTCACAGAGTTATCTCAATGTCATTCTTTTTATTTCAATTCTTAGAACAACGCATTTCGTGATGCTTAAGTCAGATTAAAGGAGGTTTTAGGGAATAACCGAGGTTTTGGAGGAAAATATTTATTTCCAGGCACACTGGGAGTGAGTGAATTCTCCGGGAAGGAGGCAGGATTTACTATATACCTTAACTCTCTTGAATAAAGTTAGTGAATAAACTTTGTCCTAAAAATATTTTTGCAGCATTATAAAAGCGGATGGTAAATAAATGAACTGGTATTTTTATCTCATAGAGAAATTTTCTTTTTTTGCTAAGAAATTGTTATGCAGTGCTTTTTTCTTTCCCTTTTCATAATACATTAGTTGATTTACTTCCTGTAAAGTAATATGAGCTACTGAATTTTTAAAATTGAAACCCACGTAAACTGCATAGAAAATTTACAATGCATTTTCGACACAGTAAATTTAAAAATTAACATAGTTATATGTTTTTGAAAAAAATCTGCATACTACAATATATTTTTAAAAGTTTGACATTTAAATAAGCGAAGAAAACTAAAGTGTTTTTTATTTTATAAATACAGATATGTAGGTTTCTAATTAAGTAAAAAATAATTTTATTTAAATTAAAAAAATATATAGAAATTTCTAAATCGTAAATTTCAATACAGAAATTTAAAATTTCAGTACGTTTTTATTTATATTATTACTAAATATAAAATTTATTATTATTATTTTGTAAATGTTTAAATGAGAAAAATATGCTAATTTTCGTTCGACAATGAAATCTTTCATTAACTCCTTATTTAAAACTGGTTCCAATTTTTTGTGTGATTTATATTCACTGGTAATTTTTTTCTAGGCATAAAAGCTGTGTTTTCTTTAGAAGATCAGTATGTAAACCAAATTCATTCTAATATAATGAAACTCTGAAAATATAGGAATTCAGCATCTTTCAAAATCATCGTTGATAGGTTTTTCTTTTTTGATGTACTAATTATGTTATAATTATACATGCACGGTATTGCCAGTGTGTTATCGTATCACAAAATGTATTACCGGGCTTCAGGGACGTAGCGAGAAAAAATTTCAGGGGGTGCCCAAAGGTGAAAAAGGTAGGAATGCTCCAATAGCACCCCCACACCTGGCTGCGTCCTTAACAGCTTACATATTAGGAAGATGTTACCGTAGAAGGAAGTTCATCACAAAATATCATAGCGGTATCGTACACAGACTTTCTTTACGGTATGTACGCGTGGGGTGATAAAAGTAAAATACATGGATTTAAAGTAAAAATTTTTAGACTAGGTGGGGAGCGATTCAATCTCTAACCCACCCCTTGTGTACAGCAATGAAATGCAGTCTATACAGAAACAGTGCAATCTTGAGCCAAAAGCCACAGTTCAGTCTCCACCTAGCGAAAAAGATTAAGTCGAGGAAGTCAGACTGAAAGGGGATGATAAAAAATATCCGCATATCCACAATCGTACATAAGAAAAGAGATCATAGGTCAATGTAAGATGAGTTTAGTACCTGATGTTTATGTACCTTGTCCTTTAGATAATTAAATAAGGTCAGTATTTAGAAGGGCTAAAAAATATTCAACCGATGAACCTTAAAATAAACGTGCTATTAAATTTTTTTAAAAGACATTCTTAAAAGTACAAAGCCGAGGACACAGGATGTCTCTAACGAGTGAAATAAATAAATTGCCTTGAAAATCGATATTTTAAAAATTAAAGCATGTTTATTATGTATAAGAATTTTATTTTTATGAATAATACATACTCTTTCGTTATGCTTTCTTAAATAGCCTCGAACTTCTATACACATTCTCCACAACAAGAAAGCTTTCGCCCGAACAATATATCATTGGTATGGGCACTGTGTTCTAAACTTTTGTAAGAGGCTTTCTCCGTAGCTGCTTTTTTTTTCTTCATTGGCTTTATCTCCATGTCATCTTTCTTCTTTTCAATTCTCAGAACCCGGGCATTTCGTGATTCTTAGGATAGATTAAAGTGGGTTTTTCAAGGAATAAGGGAACACTAAGTCCTCATAAAACTTCAGCGAAAACAAAGGGAAAAAAAAGGGGTTCTTTATTTCCAAAAGTGGATCTTTTAATACCGTAATGGACGAAGGTTTGATACGAAAGAAGTCTGTCAACCTCTGTAAGACAGATTATGCGATATCGGTTATCGCTTATACTATACTTGTAATAGTTATTGACTAGCATTCGTGTACGTCATAAACAGTCTGTTTTTGGTAGGGTGAAGGGGGGTGACCAGATTTGTAAATTAAAATAATGGCGCCGTTGTCCATATTCCAATGCATGCAATTTAACACCTTACGATTATTTTTAACAGCACTGACATCTGCTGAAAAATGGAAGAATTCCAGAACAGCTGGACAGATTGCCCAATACTGAAAAAAGGGCAGCCGTTGCCATCACTCGACTTAACTACCAGCAAGATGGCGGACGATCGAAACTTTCATCGCGTGCCACAGATCTAGAGACCTTTTTTGACGCAGCTGGCAGTGCGGCACAGCCAGCTACGTCAAAAAGGGTCTCTAGATCTGTGGCACGCGTTGAACGTTTCGATCGTCCGCCATCTTGCTGGTAGTTAAGTCGAGCGATGGCAACGGCTGCCCTTTTTTCAGTATTGGGAAAGGGTTGCGCCTCGAAGGGTTAAAGAAAACGGTTTTAAAAGTGGCTATTTTCTTTATTCCAGAAATTGTATAAAAATAAGTGCATGTACAACATATATATTCATTTTACGGTTTTGGGTATTTTTTTACAGCGAAAGGAAAAAACAAATAGTTCTAGGAAAAGCCAACATTCAGGGTTATTGTGACTGGGTGTGTGTTTTGTAGTAAGCAGGAAATCATTGAAAATGTATGTTTTAAACACTAAAAGGAGAATTTTATTAAACTTACTTCTTAAAATAAATAAATATTTGCTGAGTTTTCTTTGATCATAAGTAAAAAAAGTGAGCCAAGATTGCACAATGCATATCACAAATACACGTACTGGAATTCGCTACCATCTATTTAAATATAAATATCTCCGAATTAAGTTAAAAAAATAGTCTGGTATTGTCATATGTTGTGGAAAATAAGATACAAAAAAGTCAATTTATAAGAATTGAAATGCTCTTATCTTTCTGGCACATAATATTTGAATACTCTTTCCCGGAAATATAACGGGCACGAGAAATAGAGGAAGAAAGCTTACCCCGTGATTTTGACAGCAGTGGGGCTTAAGGGGTTAAAATACATTATTACATGAAATAGAATTCCTGATAGACGAGGAATATTAGCTTAGTTAGACGAAATTTTGAAGAAATAATCGGATGGTGAAGTTAAGTATTTCATAGGGTGATGGCAGTTTCGAATTTTCAACCACTCATGGGGATATGTTGTAGATATTTTCAATGCAAAAGTTAATTAAATATGTAGCGATAGTATCTTGCCTAAATATTAGTGACAAACATTGACTAAAATGTTGAGGTGATACTCATAAACTAGAGCTGGGTCTAATTTACTAAATAATGGTGATAGGATGGAATGTCTATGATGATAAACCAATGAAAAAAATATGGGCTCAAATTTTCGTGACGTCAGATGCATATCTTTATTGTCTGGTGCATTAAATATGTATGCATGTCATGTCGAATTTAGGAAGAATTGAGGATTTTTTTTATTATGTGCCCAGCGTTGCTTCCCCTCAATGGTACTTAAATACCCTCAATTACGGTACCAATCAATTCATTGTAGGAATATTAATGAATATGAACATTAATTAAACGTATGTAGTAACACCGAAAAGGTGTAGAGAAAAATATTTTAGATTTATATGGGCGATTGAAATTGATTGTTTTTTATTTGAACATTGAATTTATTGAGTTTGTGAAAGCGCAATAATAATTTTTCTCTTGGTTAGTACTTGTTTTGTGAAAAATAAATTTCATTTTTTTTTTTTTTTGGTCTACACATATTTTGTTGGATTAAGTTTTACATTTAGCTTGAAGACCCAGACAGGAACGATTTTCATATATTTTTAAATTTTGTAATTCGCTGAGCCATATCCACTCTGGCTACCCTTAGTTGATTTATCATTTTAATTTGTCTTAGTTTTTTCAGTTTTGATTGCTTTTGTGACAAGGACACGTGGTAAGTTATTTCTGCAACTGTGTGCAGGTAATGCATGAAGAATTGGACTTCATTTTATTTTCTATATTTAATTATTTAATACATACAAATATATTTATATGCATAGTATATAAATGTACAATACTGAATAGTAAAATTCCTACGATAGTCTGAAATCATACATATCTAATACAGAACATTTTTCTTAAATCCGCAATATTTTGACATGGACTCCTGCCACCGCAAACATTTATGAAATCTGGCCACGAGCCAATGTCTGGGAGAGGCTTTGTCATTCATAAGTGTATTTTAATTGCATACTTTTAAATATTAAAAGAAAAATCACCACGAGAGATGCTAAAAAAATAAATAAATAAACAAGCAAATACAATGCCAGAATGATGCCGTCAAATCTTTCTAAGTTTCCTCGCAGCCGCGGAAAGAAAACAAGAATGTAGAAGAAAATGATGAATGTCCAGAAACAAAATATATATAACCCAAACCCCCGGTGACATACACCGCTTTTAATTCCAAGCAGCGATTCCAAATGCGTTTTTTTTTTTTCTTTCCTTTCCTTCTGAAATATGAACGCCTTACTGCTGACGTCGCGTGATTCCAGCCAATACATTAGGGCCCTAATAAAAAGGATAGAGCACAGCACAGTGGCTGCACAGGAGCACCATCACAGGAGAGAGAGAGAGAGAGAGAGAAAGCGTGCTCGGCAGGAAAGTTGCTTTTCTGTTTTTGTTGGCCGAGCCGCCAGGTAATGGGAGGAAAACTAACTTTTCATCACCCGGCATTAATTCAGATGGGAAAAGAGAGTTTCGGCCACACGGTGCCTGCTGAATGGGACTTCTCATTTATTTCTGCGAATGCAAATTATGGTTTGCTGGAAGGGAGATGCTTCCGGGCTGCTTTTGTGACGGCCAGACGCTTGTGTGGAAGGTTATATAGGGTGTCCCAAAATTGACGCAAGATTTGAATTAAGTAGAAAACACAGATTTTTCCCAATTGTGTATTTACTTTCCGAACATGTACCATGTAAGGAAAGTATTGTAATCATGAAAAAATTCGGCTTCGAGATTTTGGTGTATTGACACGTTTTGAGGGCTTCTGAATCCATTTATGCTATTTTTACGAGATGTATGTATGTATGTGTGCGTGTGTGTGTGCGTGTGTGTTTGTGAGTGAACACGATAACTCCTAAACGGGGCATTCGATTGATATGAAATTGGATATATATGTTATAAACCACCGTCGCAAGACCGGTACTGGTTTTGGTGTGTATAGGACTTATAGTTTTTCTACAGCGTTACGACAAAGATTTGTTTTACATTATAGCCTATGGGGGGATATTCTTGAAAGTGCGCTATCGTTTAAACGGGCGCATTCGATTGAGCTCAAATTGGGTATATATGTTTGAATGATTCATCGATTAAAATTTATTTAAATGCTTGGTTATCATCTTAATCGTAAGTGTTCGGAAAGTCGAGTGGAGTCACTCCAGATTTTGTTTTATTGAAACCTAGAGTACATAGGATAGGGTTATGTATGGAATAGCACATCGGGCAAATGGCCCCATGTCTTTGCTGGCACATACGCACCCTTTTGTCGATTTTTTCCAGGACCATTTAGAATAAATGTGGCTGAATTTCATTGATGCAGCGTTGAGTCCTCCGAACATCCACCCTTAATGCACAGGTGGATGTGGGTTTGTTGGTATAGACATTTGACCTCAAATAACCCCACAGAAAGAAATCGAATGGTGTTCAATCACATGATCTTTCTCGTCATTCATCATCAAAATCATCATGAATCAAACTTTCATTATTTTTGAAATGTTTTTCAAGAATGAAAACGCGTTGTTCTTTCGTATAGTGGCGCATATTTGCTAAACTTAATCTGTCAGGTATTTTCTTCTTTGGTTACCAATACGACATTAATTAATTTTTTATTTACTTCAAATCTTACATCAGTTTTGGGACACCTTGCATTATTGGAGAGCTTTGCCGAAAAATCCTATATAGCAGATATAAGGGATAGGTAACCCTAACTTTGGTAACTCTAACTTGAGGCAATTTGTCCCAGCAGCTGACTTGAGGCAAGATCACTCGCGCATAATTCTTGCGCATCCAAATCTCTTAAGTTTTCTATAGAGCATTTGTGACCAGCTCGCTAATTTCCGTTTTCATCGTTATATTTTAAAGTAAAAATGGTACAAGCTGTACCCTATAACTTGTAATCTGTGAAGTGTTCTGAAATAACATTCCACAGAAGAGTGGCATTTTTTCATATTTTTAAAGCAAACTTTTCATAAATGAAAATTATTTCAATGTATCCACATCCACAAAGCCTTGCCGACATCTTTTTTACGCCAAGAGGTTTTGTCAAGTGAGTATATGTTGATAGTAAATGTCGCTTGCAGTTTACAGTTACCACTTGCCAAATACGGCAAGTGGTAATGATGAAGCACAAGTACGGCAAGCACAGTTACCACTTGCCAAATACGGCAAGTGGTATACGATGAAGCACAAGTCTATGCTTGGCATATCGCCGTATGCACTATGTCGATGCACAAGCTGCGCATTTCCGTGCCAGAAGACACGTGGTTCATCCTTGCCTAACATTTCCACCGGATTTCGATTGGTGTTGCGTTTTCTAGCATATTACTACTCTCTGGATTACGTAGAACGCATAAATTTGCTGAGAGATCGTATGTATTTCTGCAGTGTAATGGCGGCGTTCATTATATCGACATTTCATCGTGACAAAACAAGAAATGCCAGTCTATTGTAAGTGCAATGATTGTGGAACTTTCCAATGCTGTTGTCTGTGGTATTATGCCGTATTATGCCGTCGACCGCACTCAGTTGATTTTAATCCTATTATTGGCAGTGAAAACCCTTACAGCTGCCGAGATTAAAAAATTATGATGTATTAAATCAAGTAAATGGCTATTATGAAATAGGGTTATCAACCCGATTAAGAGATAATTGCGTCTATTGTTTAACGTTACTAGAGTTTAATTGCACAAATTAGGAAAAAAGTTGTAGACGTGTAACAGGTAATTAAAGAAACTTTATAGCCAGTAATGAAAAGAAATCTTTCAGTTATATCAGTTTCCTTAATACTTCTTCCGAACACAAGAATAAGTTCCGTGGCAACACAGCTCGAGCCACACTCTTCTATTTTCCTACTCTCATGAATACCGTAATAAGTATATAAGAAGAACGCGATTGTCACCATTTAACTCTAGTTGATATATAAAAAAAAATAATTTTCTTTTGTCTTGAAGTCAATAGCACTGCAGTGACAATAAATCTTGTAAAAAGTGCTATTTATATCTAACTATCACGATATATAAACAAATAAAATCAGGAATAAATAATAATAAAAAGTCCTTTCAAACTCGTATCATAAACGCATCTTTTAACGCGGCCAACGCTTAGGGTCTTCTATAATTGATGTCCATTTAACCTCCAGGGTCCAACTCTGTGATTGAAGGCTAAAAAATATCAATGAAAACTTGCAACTTCTGGGAGGGCTGGGGAATAGGTGGTCGGGAAAAAGGACGTTATTTTTCACAAGTCCCCGAAGCTCGTATGTCTCCGGAAAGAAGAAATGATAAATATAAAAAAATATATGAAAAAAACGCCCTTTTTTCATCCCAATACTATTTTTTTTCATTTATTTTTCGTTGCGTATACAGGATATGATACATAGCTGAAGCAACGTCAATTGCACACGTTGACAAATTCTCCTTCACTCGAAAAAGGGAGACACTTTTTTTTTTTTTAGTATTATTTTGATACTCAGCAGTCTTCGATTTTTATGAAACGAATTTCTTTCACTCCTTTTTTATTTTTATTTATTTATTTTTTTTTTCGTACGTCTCAAACATCTTTCAAAAAAAAAAAAGTTCTTTCTTTTCATAGTTGGCTGATTTCTACTTCTTCCTTTTCTTTTACTTTATATTTTTATATTTTTTATATATATTCTACCTATCTTTCTCAAGTTTTCTTTCAAAAGTTTCGCTGAGTTTTTAAAAGGCGACAAGTTTTTCGACTTTCTTTTTTATTATTATTATTTTTTGCGACAGAACTCCAGCGGCCGGACGGTAGGCGGAGATACGCTTATGGCGAGAAAGGCTTACAATGACTCGTTTCAGTGTTGCGACCGAGGTGTCACCAAATTTTGTTCCGAACTAATTTGTGGTACATGGTATGTTTCTGACCTATTTGTGAATGGACTATCTCTACAAATATATATATTTTTTTAAATAGAGAAAAGATTAAATTTAAAAGTTTGTCTGTTTAACACCCATGGAGAAACCCTTAAGTCTTTGTCAAAGACAGCAAAATAGTAATATTTAACGCCTAGGTATCATCAGAGAGAGATTGGCAAAATAATACTGTAGGTTTCTTGCTTCGTGCCAGAAGATTTATAGATAAAACGTATTGTTTTAATTTCAAGTATCATTACAACACTACAGAGTTTAGGTCAAAAATTTGTGTAAGTATGTAAATTGAACAATTCAATGTATATACTTAACCAAAATTGGCCTAATAATAGTATTGTTATTATTTCAATTTACTAAAATAATTTTTTGGCCTGGACACAGTATTGTTATTACACGACTTTATCACTGAACTTTGTTTGTGTGATTCTGGCAATGCTACGATAAGGCGATCTGCCAAGGTGGGAGTGCCTTGGTAGGAAGACTTTCTAAGTGACTCTGACGCGTATTTACGCTAAATCTGGAGAAAACCTATCAAAACTCCAGACCGTTAGATCGACAGCCGCGCGATGGGACCCGAACCCAGGACCTTCACAGTTCGGCAGTGGAACACTTTCAGTGACATAACCACTGTGCCATGGTGAGGCTACTGAACTTTGAAATGAAACTATTACATTTCATATATTAATCTTCTTGAACCAAGCAAAAAGCCTATAACATTTCTATGCCAATTTCCCTTTGATGACGTTCTTGGCATTATGCATTTTTATTTTGTTATTTTTGACATAATAGTAATAGTTTATTTTTGACATAAGACTTAAAGGTTTTTTTTTCATGGGTTAAACAGTTGAACTTTTATTACACATGAATCATTATCAAGCTGCTGTTAAACAGCACTGGCAATTTCGTGTATATTATACATAAACATGCTGAAAAGTGTGTTACAACTTTGAAAATTTATTAAAAGAATAAGAAAATGAGAAAATTATAAGGAATCGCAGTCTTAAACAGTAAGATTAACAGGAAATCAGACTCATTCGATTAACACTAAACACAAAAATGTTGTGGCTAAAAAGTTACCTAGAGATTGCGCTGACATACGTAATATAGAAGCAGCTTTATGCATATCAGTCTGTTAATAAAACTCAATCTGAACATCATTTTTTCTTTCGATGTGCTATTCTTAAAGCATAAAGCTTTACCATCTCAGCTTTAGCAACGCCTGTTGAGTCAGAGTAACCAGCTCATTGGAAGCTCCACAGTCATCCATACTAACCAAGACTGAACTTCCATACTTTCTAGATGAAGGTTTATTTGAAGTTGCAAGTCACTTTTATGCTTGTTCTTCGCTACTACATTATCGGAGCTCAAATATGTTATTCAACAAACGGTATCTGGAATGGACCCAAACATGGTACTCAGAAGTCACAGGCATTTATACTCGCATTGGTTGTACTTAACATCATGTAGCGGTGACCATGTTCAAAGAGATGTTGGACAACATGCATACACCAGCTTCATATGCAATACGGCCATCTTCCAGTCAATTTTGAAGCTGTAATTTTTAAATTCCTCCAATAACTACAAGTATTTGAAGAATAATTGTCAGCAACGTATACAGAAAATAATTGGGCGTTCTCATTCTGTATTTGAAATTATTTTTCTAAGAATCAAAAACACACACATTCATACTTAAATTTAAATTCTACTAAAATGTGTTGCTTCTGAAATCATTTTGAAAATAATCACTTCAATTTTACTTAAAATGTAAGAAAAAATGCCCATTATTTATTCGTTGGCTCTTAAAAAACATCTCCAACTAGAACATAATCTAAAATGAATCCATAAGCTTATAAGAATGTATTTTATTTGTCACCAAACTGTTTTTCGTTCTATAGGGACTTCTCTTTCTTTCTATTTAATTTGGAACGTGCAAGTGGCAACAGAGTCAATAGAAATATGGAAGCTCGGCCATTTTTCTAAATCTCGTCCCTTAATCTGTATCGTCGCAAATAAATACCACTGGGTGGAGATTTTGTTGGTAGCACGTGACTCGGGTAAGAAACAAGGTTCAGAGCAAGAAAGAATAATGTACAAGGGATAAGTGAAAATATCGAAGCAAACGGCTGAAAAATATATATATAATACTCAGACAAAGATGTAAAAAAAATACACAGTGTAATAAAAGAACTTAAGAAAGTTTAAAACTAATATCTATAAAATTCTTCCTCTACAGAATCTTCCTCTTTCCCTAACACACATTAATATCTAAACATCAATTTGAACATTTTCTGTCCAAAGAGGGCTGACGGCTAACCTTCATCTTTTCATGTATTTTTAAAAGCAATTTATATAATTCTTAATTTAACACTTTATCTCCTGAATTAAGAATCGCCAAGAATGTCAGCTTGAAACTGTTTATTTTTTCTCGTTAATGAATATAATTCTTGTTGATTAATGTAATATAGAAGAAAATTAAGAAAAGAAATTAATAAATGCTAGTTATACGTCCGATGACTGTTTTATAAGCAATCAAAGTCTTTTCCAAAACAATATAGCACAGATAAATAAATAAAGTAAAACTGAAGAAGTCAAGCAATATTTTGATGGGCACACTTATAGAAAATCCAATCCTTTAATCATAAAACGGACGCATGGAAATTCACTAACGGTCATATTTTTCTTCTTTTTTTTTTCTCTGGCTCGACATGATTGGAAAGTGAGTGAAAAGCTGTCCGTTTGAAACAATCTTACTTTAGTAGAACATGCCGTCTTGATGTAAGTTGATTAATTTTTTTAAACAAAGTACGCCTATGTACCGATAATAGATTAAAAATAAAACTTTAAAAAAATATAACTTCACTTTTTTTTTGCATTACGTGTTTATAGTAAAAAATTAGTAAAAAATTATCTTTTTTAAATTTAATATAATAAAACGTCATTTTTATACAGAAAATCTAATATAATTGATTAAATTTGTTACTACTGCAGAAAAAATGCATTTCATTTTTAAGCTTTATAAAATTTGTAATAATGTTTATAGAATGTCAGCCTGTAATATAATGTAAACGCAAAATTGAGTCTTTCTTGATTGACGTACACAAATACTTCATTTTCGGCTCTACATCACTACACTGATATATATATATATATATATATATTAGTTCCTGAAAACTATTTCTTCTTGAGTTTTAATTTTTGTAAAAGAGGATACTTAATAGAGGATACTTAGAAATACAAAATGAGTTTGTTCATTTTTTGTTACAATAAATAAATTAGCAATTCTTATTTTGTCTGTATATGAGAAAAAAATTGTACACTACTGAGTTCTACCTGACTACTACGCTTGCTCTTTCAACAACAGCTCTAAACTAGATCGTGTTACATTTAACAAATTAAATATGCGCTCATCAAGAATTAGATACTCTTACGAGATATATTGGAACACAGACAGTAAAGACGAGTATCCAAATTTTTAAGTGAGATTTAAATATATTATGGTTTCTTTCCATACCCCGGGGAAATATTCAATATATTTTAAAGCAAGGAATTATTTTCTAAGCAAAATTAAAAGAGCATTTTAAATTTACTCATGTGACGAACTAAATGCTTCAGTAAACAATCTGACATTTCAGAAGCGATCTAGAGCTCCATCATTTTTATGCACTTTCACTCACGCGTAACTTTATAGAAAACTTTAATGTGGAAATGTTCTCGGCATGCTACTACTCCCTCTGCCACTTGCATTTTCTGAAAAAAAAAAATCTATTTATATCTCCTTTCTAAAAAGAATTTTATTTAAAACTAAGCTTTTATATTGCATCGTATCATGCTTCATGCACTAAGAGTTTAGAAAAGGCATTCAATATATCTGCGATCACAATAGAGCTCGCAAACGAAGCGCCTTGCCGCTAGATTTTTTTTTTTTCAATTTTTTTTTTCTCTTGCGCCTACCCACCCCCTGTAAAACGTATCTCAAGCATCTCGCATTTAAAGTAAAACGGAATTTCACTCCCAAATATGGAAAAGATACGGGTAAATTCAGAAATAATATAGCGCTGCCCGGAGTTGATTTTGAAATCACTCCCGACACAAATTTCATACACGTTTGTCTGAATATGTCATTTTAATGCATCGACTTAAACCATCGATGACGCTTAAAAATGAATGCTCCAGCGACGCTTTATTTGCGTACCAATGGAAAACAATAAATATGAAACTCTAGCAAAAGGACGGAATTTAGAGAAAAAAGAAAAGAAAGAAAGATATCAGCGTTTTCTTCCTTCTGAAACTTCCTTCACTAAAGCGAGAGAGGGAAAAAAAAAATTCTTTCGAATTTTTTCTTACCATTTCTTTCGTGCTTATACAAACGGGAGGGGAAAAAAAAGTGGCGTTCAAAAATACATTTTAACGTTGAGATACGAGTTCTATTTACCGATCAAATCTTTATTTCCACACAGGATGCTCTTAGTGTACAGAGATACATAATACATCAGTCTAATATAGACGATACGAATCTTTTACGAGGATGGTAGGGATTTTACTTCCCCTCCACCACCCCCGAATTCTCTGCCAAGGTTTGATCACATATAGAGCTCCAGCATCAAAGAGAGTATTTTTAAGACCGCTAAATATAATAAGTTTTCACTATAAAAGGTTCCGAAGGAATCTTTTAAATGGACATCTCCATTTCTTTAAAATTGAGTTTAACAAATGCGGACCTTATCCTTCGTTAATAAAAATAATAGCGATGTTTACTGTACCATAGAGCATAAATTTCCAATTCAAATAACCCCAAAATCTAGTTTTATATTCTGTTCGGCTTTTCCTCTGACACATGTTTTCCTCTGACTCTTCTGTTATCTTCTTGAAATATTTTCATAAATAACGTTTTATAAACTATTATTTTATATAAGATGTTACCAAACCAACCAATGTAGTTTCGAACTTAATATACAGCGAACTACAGAAATAAATAAATAAAATAAACGATCTAGCTCTTAAAAGCAAGCACTGGTATTGTTTTGTTTCGCTAAATGCTCTCTTCTAATATGTAATTTATATTTTGTTTTCGAGAGCATAACATATTTAAAATGTCCAAAAGTCTCAAAAAGTCAAAGTCCAACCTCATCTTTACACCTCATATTAGAAAATTTCTGCTAAAAATATATAAAACAAAAAAATGTCATTCATTTTCGACGAATAATCTAAAGCACTGAAAAGTGGGACATCCAGTGTTACAGAGAAATTTAGAAATTACACCATAAGAAAAGTTCCATTATTTTTATGTTCCAAAAAGTATATCATAATTAAAAATATAAAGCAAAAATTATCTCAATAGTATATTTCTTCCTTGTGATTTATGAAAATTATTAAATTATTAAATTATAATTACTATAATGAGTACCATTTAAAAATTTGAAATTAAAAGTTTTATTCCAGCCGACAGTAATTTTGAGAATATCAAGGAATACATACATATGTATGCATAAATTAAGTCTTAAAGTATCAATTATTTTTATCATTTTCACATGTAGCTTTTCAAAAAGATATATCAATGTAATCACAGAACAGTAAGTATTTTATTTTTTTCAAGGGCTTTAAATGCCACTATTGAATTGTAATTGTCCCTGATATTGCATGACAGATTTAAAAATTCTTACCTCAGACTTTCCCTTCAGTCTACACATACTGATGTCATCTTCTGAAGAGAACCATTCCAGTCTCTGCAATGAAAATATTATATTTAATGTGAGTTAACTAACACAAATAAATTAATATGAAATAACTTTTAACAAAGGATTTACATCGTCAACATCATTGCTATATGAACTAACTACGCTGGAAAAACAGTTGAATCCAATAAAAGCTGGGTTGTGCTACTTTAAACAAACGATTAATATGAAATTAAAAATTTCGTAGATATTTTGTTGTTCAAACAAAACTTTTGTTCTTTACACGAAGTAATTTATTAAGAACAAAATAATTGCTTGGTCGGAAAGGGGCAACCAGACTTTTCTAGAACTAGCAAAATGTTATAGAATTGAACTTTTTATTATCTGTCATTTGTAATGAATGATCTAAAACACAAACGTTTCCAATAGCCAGTTCGACGTTACTGTAAGTTTCTTCAATGACATTAAAAAGTATTATTTTTATAAGGCTATGTTGCTGTAGTAGTTGAAAATTATAAATTCTTTTTCTATCTAATGTTTAAGAAGATAAATTTACTATGCAAAGTGCTGCAAATATTTCTTTCATTTTTAATCAAAATTACCGCACATTTAACCTAAACATTCTTTCTTCGTCACATACAAGAACTAACTGCGTTGAAACATATTATATTTGAATGAGAAAAAGTTGTTTATACGAATTGAAAAGGTATAACAAGAAACATGATTAAATATCATATTTATCCACCGAAAGAAATACATTTTTATAATGCCATATGTTTACCATTCCGGATTGAAATTTGCTTAATTCAGGGAATGAACACTTGAAATAAGACTGAATATTTCCTATGCTGTACACATAAAAAAAAAAGACAGAAAAACTCATAAACACGGTCTCCCACTTAGAGGTCTAGAAAATGCGGAAAGGAAAAAAAAAATCCATCTCAAATGAAAATAAAATGACCCCATGCAAATTCTCGTAATCAATTCCTTTCACGCCAAAACGCGACTCTTAAAAATCTGATAAAGTTCGCGCCGTTCTTTTGAATTGGAGAGAGTGTTGTAGAGAAATTTTTATCGATATTTCACCATATCAGCAGTTTCAAAATAAGAAGGGGGAAAAAAGTTAAATAAATAAATAAATATTCTACCATTTCATTTTTATCACACTCTGCATTTTTTCACATGGTTATGTTTTTTTTCCTGAACTGCTTTTTTTGCCATTTTCATTCTTTTTTTTTAAGAAGACGAAATCTCGAAATCCGAGCCAAGATTTTACTGAAGTGACACGTAACCTAGCAATGCTTTTAAAAGCATGTCTGATGGCTGAAAAAATATTTTTTTTTAGGAGTGGTAAAATCCTAATCAGAATAAGTACTGATATGAAAAGAAACTGAGTGCGTAAAAAGGGAATTGCAATTTATGATGCAGACTTCGTTGTGAAAATAAGCTTTTAAAGGTAAATACAGAGACATTTAAACAAAATCTCTTTCAGTTTTTTCTTGTTAATCACGTAGGGATGGATATTTTCACAATATGCCAATTAAATTATAAATTTGACTTTAAAGAAAGCTATCGACTATATAAGAGTTTTTACTTCCTTATTTTAGAATACAATAAGCTTCAAATGTCAGCTAAAAATTTTAAGCCTTTTTTCTTCAGATACTTTTTCTAACATACTTTATAAAACACAAGTGAGGATTAGAAAAAAAACGAAAGGTCTTGGGGTGGCCCAGTCGGTTTCAACTCGGTTCCCATAAGAACACCGAAAGTGAAGAGTAGTCCGACCTTGTTCAGTGCTTGGAAGGGTGGCAATCTCTCTCGGCTGGACCAGTGGGAGCGCGTACATTCAAGAGAGCTATTGCACGCAAAAACTGCCATGGCTTCAAGATCCTCCTTTTAAAGCATTTTTGCAAAATATCGACTTTTGAAATTCTTGTAAAAACTGATTATTAAACACAATTTCATTCTAATATTCAATATTTTCAATATTTTTTAATTATTCTTAATTTAAAACTGCTTAAAATTATCATAACCAGTTTATTATTTTACCTCCCCAACCTGTTTGAAAGTTCAGGTGTTCCGCCCGTTTCTGCAATGAAGGAAAACATGTATTTCATTGGATTTGAAGTGTGCAATTCTGTGAAATGAACGTGGAAAAATTCCTCCCACACTTTTTACATAAACTATAGACTAAGCAGTAGAAGCACTTTGGCGGAAGTACTACTTGCCCGAATTCCTATTTCAGGACAATCCGCAAGGTTTCAGCAATTGCGTAAACATGGAAATCGCCAACTTGAGAGATTAATTTTGTCTTTCCTATTGTATCGGCTAAAGATCTGAGCACAAATCAAAGGTATCTTTTGATCATATCGTAAACTATTCAAGATGCGCAATGTTCCTTGAAGTCAATTATACATGTGATCCAGTCTCCAGGCCCCATTTTTCAATCGAGATTAGAGACCTGCACGGGCCTAAAAATTGAGTCCCGGCCCGGCCCGAGCCCGAAGATTCTTTAATTTGTAGGCCCGGCCCGGGCCCGTAACACATTTGAAACAAACATCACAGCCCGGCCCGGCCCGTACGGGCCCATAATTGAGGAACAAAAATTCGAAAATTCCAGAAATTTTAAAAAATATAAAGACGAGCTAATAGATCGATAAATAAATATTTTTCAGGCATTTTATATTAAGTAAATTTATTAATGTTAACTACTACATTAAATTAATATTAATATTAAAATAACCACCATTTATATGCATATATATTCTGAAAAGTGGAATATTTTTAATTAGATGTTAATTCATAAAGTAGAATAATGTGGAAATCTCCGGTCGACCTGGAATCTGAACATAATGTGTATCAGCTCGGTCTGGCGCCATCATAGGAGCCACTAATGGTATACAAAAGGATAACTGACGGTTATGACATCTTTTTCTAAGTGCAACAAAATTTGTATACTTTCCCACATCAGCCTTTTAAAGTAAACAGAGTAATAGCCCTACGATTCCATTACCTACAGAAGCCAACTTCTAAAAATACTTTTTTTTTTTTTTTTTTTTTGCTGGTTGCAGGAAGGGTAGGGGAAAAAAAAAACTAGACACGAGTCTGGCCCGGCCCGTTGACGACAAATTTATTATTACCCGTACCCGGCCCGTGCAGGTCTCTAATCGAGATGGCTTACTACTGCAAACTAGATTCCCTGTTTGTATATCGGGGCAGAAAAACCATCGCTAGCATTAAGAAGCCTCGTAAAATACATGTATCCTGGATTGGATTTTGATTTTTCCTCAGCTAAAGGAAGTAATATCAAAATACATTTCATTCTTTTAGCTAGGGATTCTTTTAGCACACAGGTAAACAAAACACTACGTAACTATTCTTTCGAAAGTCACTTTATACAGGCGCGTAGCCAGGAAAATTTTTCGGGGGGGGGGATATGCGCCTGGAAAAAATTTCGGGGGGGGGATATGAACTTATGTGTATAAATAGACGGAATTTCATCACTAATCCAAAAATTTCGGGATATATCCCGATATCCCCCCCCCTGGCTACGCCCCTGACTTTATTAATGCATTTTAAGAGCTGAGTCAGCAGCTGGATTATTAGTGCATATATTAACATTACTTGTGCAAGTTACAAGGACATGTTATTTACCTACCATTAATAATGGATTATTATATCTTTATTTTGCGGATACGACTTCCATTACTGAGATTAATTAACGATCGAATATTGCGAAACCGGTTCATTTGCGAAAACTCAAAATTTTTCGCACGTATCTGCTTGATAAAGTGCCCTTGAAGATTCGAAGTAGTACTTCAGCACGTCCGTTGGTGCCAAGCAGTCTCACATCGAAAACATCTTTCTCGGAATGAAATGCAAAAATAAAAAAGTAACTGAGATGATATTTTGTTGACCTGAATAACTATAGATAGGCAAAACCTTGAATATTCCGAGTCCTTGTACAAGAACTTGAATAATTTGCATAGCCAAGTATAATACTTAGCGTTTGCAGAACATCAAATGATGTCCAATGATGAAAGAATGTAAAATGCAATTTTAAAACAAAATAAAATATTTAAAGTGAGCAAGAAATATTGTCCGTATGCGTTGTGTGAATTTTAATTTTGGGTTGGTTTTAAACAGGATTTAAAACGAAGTAAAATATAACATTCTTGTAATACGCTTGATTATCATTGCATGAGAAAAATGCACCTTACTTCATATTTATGCTGCAGTCTCATCTAAGTATAAAAGTATGAAAATTCATACAGTTATCTGGCCCAACTTTCGAGGTTTTTGAAACCTTGGTCGTAAACATTTCTGTCAAGTTATGAAAAGGTCAAATGACTGAGCCACTGGATGCTAAAATGCCATATTTTTAGAAATATTGATTGCTTTCACAAATACTGTCATTGTTGTGAATTTTTGTTATGAATATGAAAATATCCATGTTTAAATAAGAAATAACCTTCAATACCAGCATTGCTTTTTAGCTGCAGGGCTTATTCTATATTGTTAGCTATTCGCAAATTAACAACAGGCTTACAGACTAATAGCTTGAGACATATTCGTAAAGTAGAAAACTTTTCACTGCAACTTTTAATAAATTCCGCACTGTAACGCTTAGCCAAAATTAAAAACCGACTTCCATTTAAGGTTCAAAGCAAGTGACAGCGAGAAATTGGTAAACAAGTCTCAAGATTTACGACTAGTGTAGTAAAACGATAGCTTTGTCGCGAGCGCAGATGCTGAGAAAATTAGCAATCACCGACCGGTCATTACAAAAGTGTATTTATGACGTCACAAACGTTTTTAAGTGCGCACAAGCCTCCCAACAAATGACAGGCATTAACACTTAAAGCTTGCCCTCGTGCGAGAATTGAAACGAATGACATAATTAGGAAGAGCCCAGACCGTTATTTATTTTATTTTGTTTTCACTTTTTTTTTTTCCTTCCGGTAATCGCCAATTCACGGCATGAAGCCTTACTTGTTCCCCCTAGAAAGCACGTCGTAAACAAGCGCCTTGAATTTGTCTCCCAGGTAATCGGCTCCAGTTTTTCTTTTATCCCATTTATAGGAATTAGAGCGTTGTTTTTTGATCATCTCAGGATTATTATTATGATTATTATTTATCTCGAAAGTGTTATTGAAAAGTTTTAAAAGCCATGGGGAAAACGCGTTTCGAAAAGATGATCCTTTACATAAACGACGACGAAGAAATAAAAAGAATTTTTTTTTTTTTTTAAACCTTGCTTCGAAAGAAATCATTTGAAGAAAAGCAAATTTCCTGAAATGAATTTACCATTATTTTGGGGAGCGGAATTATGGAGACGGCTCTAAAGATATTACCAATGCTGATGAACAGAAGTGCCACTGGGAACTATTCATTCACAGCACGTAAATTGCTTCCAATTATCTGAATATGTTTCTAGCAATAAAAGCGATGTTGTTCTGTTAAAGATGTCAAAAGTGAAAAGCATGAAAATTCATCTTGAACTTCTAGACGTGTCTTAAGGTATGCATTACCAATTTTCTTTAAATATTTGGGAAATGAGTTCACCTTTTTTAATAACATGTTTGTACTGTAAGTGAATAAATGATGTGTCTTAGATGCTACAGTTTTAATACGTAATCAATTTATATCTATTTCCAATTTACTCGTCTCGATACGATGAATACATAGAAACTTTTCAATAAATAAAGCATTATGAGAAAAATAATCAACTCTCACGTTATGGAAAATGGAAACTGAATATTTTAATGTAGCACAGAAGACTACTTACATGAAGTAATTTCAATTTTTAAATGAATTAGAGATATAATTCAACTGTTATTTCAATCATCTAATGGAATGTACAAGACTGTATTTCCATTCTACACACATAAAATAAACTGGATAGTAATCTTTATAAAATAACTTGTATTCTAAAACCTGTATCATACATCAAACATTTTCCTTTTGTCTGCAAATTTTGTATTTATTTTCAGTTTTGTTAAACTTAGATGCCATTGAAAATAGGTTTTTTTTTTTTACAATTAAATATTAAAATTAAAAAAATATACATCGCTTAATAATAAGAGATTTTAATTTTAGAGAGATTAAAGATTCAAAGACTTTTAGATTAATACTCGTTATATAAAGAAAATAAAGACAGTATTATAAGTTAAATAGGCGTGTCAAATTCAGGGAGTAAAAATAATGCAGCCATAGCAGTAAGCAGGCTGTATTTATTGACGGTCTACCAAGTATTATCTACCAATTTTAATAAAGCTGTTATCTCAAACAGATATTTTGTATTTTTGGCAAGGATGTTTTTATAGATACAATAGTCAAGTTTTTATTTTATTTCTTTCTCTCTCTCTTTTTTTTAGAGTAAAAATGCAGTTAATTTTTTTTTTCTGATAACGCTATTTTAAATATTTTTAACATGGAATATTTGATTTCTTACAAAAATGTTACTTGTTTTTGTATCAAACATACGTTAAATTCAAATTTAGTCAATGTTCTAAGTAAAATTTGTAGATAGGCATTACTTAACATATAATATGAAAAGTAAAGAAAGATATAAACACGAACTTTGTCTAGGTTAAAACAAAAGGGGCTCACGTATACGTATGCAGTAATTTTGGTCAAAGAATGTGAAGAATTTGATCGAATTATTTCATTACATGAATAATTGAAGCAAAATTTACTTTTTAATGAAAAAAAAAGAAAAAAAAACGAAATTTTTTTTTGGGGGGGGGCGGGGTATACATGAAACGATCTAGGTGTAAATGATCCACAAACTCTGAGCACTTTGAAAGAATGAATAAAGAGAAAATAAATATCACTCAGTCTGAGAATACGTGATTTCATAGTTTTAAACAAATTTCACTTTCATGGGGTTTTACTAGTGTTATTACTTTAGCTTTAATAGAGTCTAGTTTGGCTTTCATTTCTTCTTTTTTTTCAAATGAGCCGTTATTTAGCCTATGCATGTAGCAATGCCACGGAATGGTAGAAAGGTCCCGGGTTCGGGTCCCATTGCGTGGCTGTCGATCTAACGGTCTGGAGTTTTGGTAGGTTTTCTCCAGATGTAACGTGAATACGCGTTAGAACCCCTTAGAAAGTCCTCCTACCAAAGCACCCCCCCCCCTTGGCAGATGGCCCTAGTGTAGCTTTGCCATAATCACACACAACAGCATGTAGGAAATTCGAAATCATACAGTCTATCACCTTATAAATAAATACTCTTTATTATTTATATTTTTACTGTATAATTTCTACTACTACTGCTACTTCAAGCATTTTTCTTTTGCAGGAGTCAAAAATAAGAAAAGTGTTCTAATACTAATACCTTATCACTATCACATCTCTCTATCTACAATACCATTCAACATTAAATACGCAATCTCAGTTTTCAACTCTTATATTCTCCCACAAATCTCTTCCATAAAAATTTCCAAAACAAGATAAAAGTCACTTTCACATTTTCTGTTTCCATCAGAACTCCGGTTCATCAACACGTACTACCTGCTTCTGGGGTGTTGTGTGCGGGTAAAGGGGGGTGGGGGGTGTCTACCTTCACTCTCCATCGAACATCTTGACTGTCCATCCAACTTTTTTGTTCTTAACTCTTCTTTTCTTCCTTATTTTTTTCTTCTTCCTTTGTGTACAAGGTTCTATCCAGCTTTTATCTCGGTAGTTAGTTCTTCGTTCGCCTGATATCTTGGCTTATAGGTAATCGATATTGGAGAAGGTGCCCGGCTTTATGTGTTCTTAGAGTTAAAATATATATTTTATTATTTTACTTGAGAAAGTTTTCATTCTACCGGTTCTTTTGAATAAAATTTATAGCCCAAACAAACGCGAAGATTCAATTAAATATGTAAGTCTTTAATCGGCTTGTTCCAGGACCTTCTCTTATCTCTCACGGTGTTTGCTTTTACCTAGGAATGTACCTCTATAACTTAGAAATTATGGCAAAAAATATATGTTCGGCAAATGTAATCTATTTTTAAGTTAAGAGCATTATTTAATGGTGTTTGAAGCGTGAAACTCCCATTTGTGTAAGTCATTATATAAAAATGAAGTTTGAACAATTAATGGAATTTTCAACAGTTTTGAAAAGTTAAATACAATTTTTAAAAAAAGATGGCAACAAATTATCCGGTTTTGAACTATCTTATTCATTTTGAAACGTTACGTTTTATTATTATAAGTGCATCTTCTGATTTTTTTTTGAAGTTTTAGAGTTTCTTAACTGTACTTGAGTTCTTGTTAAACACACGAAAGAATTTTCACGAAGAGTTATGTAAGTATTAACAAATACGAATATTCTTGTTAGTCTGCAAAAAAAACTCTTGAATTTTACTTTTTAGAAGAACATCGACTATTCCTATGAACAAATTTTCTTCTGTATAGAGAAGAATATCGTTTATAGAAGAATTTTAACGTTTTACCATGCAATGGAGCTGAATTAGCTGCATCCATTCTATGGAGAAACGTTTCACCATGATTTGGTTCTATTTTGATCAGTTGAAGCACCAAAAACATGCTTCAACGCTCTTCCGTAGAAAGGTTGCAGGTAATTCAGCACTATTTTAAGGTGAAATGTTAACTACTTTTATTAACAGTGAACAGATAAAATATTTTTAAAAAGTGCTAACCGATAACCTTAACGACATAAATTAGACCCATTGTTTTCTAATTAAATAAGTGAGTGATCTAATAATGCATCAATACTTATACAGATTACGATGGAATACATAATTGTCAGACTTTTTTCTTTATTACACTAAATTATGATTTGTTTCTATCGCAAATTTTTATCTTCTTCATAATCAGTCATTGCTTTCGTCAGGTATGTTCTACAAAACCATTTATTTTTAACGATAATCTAACTATACGCAGAAGTATATTTAAATTTCTGCTAATTTTCTGTAATAAACATCAATAAAACATAAATGTCTTAAAAATTGCCAGTAAATGTATTTAATAATAATCGATTGAATCATATCAATACAATATCAAAATGCCGAATTTTCTCAACCTATATTTCTAATTTCATAATTGATATCTCTAAATGTTGTACATGAAATCAGTTTCGAAAATCTGACCCACATTTTGTAGAAAAATTTTCCGGTCTTTTATGTGATGCATTTAGAAGTTATATCGTTCAAACTTTTGGTGAAGTAATCCTGCACTACTATGCTGACTTAAATAAAAATGAACGTCAAAACTTTTTATGCAAGAACTGCGCAACAGTTTTCAGCAGTACAAAGCAAATTGATAACATCCTAGACAGCACAGCAAACTTGCATCAAACTTGCAGCAAGCTTGATTTATCAAGTCAATAAACTTGAATTAAGCTTGAAAATTTCAAGCGTGTAAGCTTAACGCAAGCTTGAATCAAGTGTTCTAGTTTACACTTGCCCAGCTTGCATTAAGCTTGACATACCAAGCTTAATTTCAAGCTTACAAATTTTTCCTAAAAAAATATTTCCGAAATACACGGGGCGCCCCACATATTTTACTTTTCCCCCTCTACGCTGAAATTTCAAGTTATTTTAATATGTTACCATCAAGCGTTCCCTACTGGGATCAAACTCGGTAGCTGAGGGTTGGGAAGCCAGCGTCCTAACCACTCGGCTAACCTGACGCGCTGATATAACTAAAGTTTGAAATGACTGTCATGGTTATCACGCCGTTTTCTGGCGAGATCGATCAGTGGCCGATGTGTTGATCTGTTTCTTTTATTTTTCCATGGGATGAATCAAAATTAAAATAATGTTATGCGTGATTTATAGACTCTACTAATAGGGAAATAAGCATATTATAAACTTAAAAGCAACACGCGTTTTAAAACTTTCAATATCGCGACACTCATGATGGGCAATACTGGCCAAAATCGAGACAAACGACTGATTTTGAAATCAATTTCGTAGTATAATTGTATTTTATTTTGAAGAATTTCAATATTTGGAAATATAGAATCTTTTTTTTTTAATTCTATGGTCAAGTACATTTATGACTGATGATAAATTATTTGTTATGTGGATGTGGCTTTCCAAATCAAGTTGTATTCAAGCTTGACAGTTCAAATGACTTCTCCAAGCTTGCTGCAAGCTTAAAATGAATTGAACTGTCAAGCTTGTATTAATACGTCAAATTCAAAGAAATGTGAAGCTTGATTTAAGCTTATGTGCTGTCTGGGATGTACAGTCGAACCAGCTTCACAGAGCGGAATATGCCATTATCCGGGATCACATTGACTAATTATTACACTGTTAATAAAAGTAGCTAACATTTTAATATAAAATGGTGCTGAATTAGCTTCATCCTTTTTATGCAGAAACGTTGAACCATATTTTGGTGCTTAAACTGATCAATGGAACCAAATCATGGTGAAACGTTCCTACATAGAAAGGATGAAGCTAATTTAGCTCCATTGAATTTTGAAACGTTGAACTATTGCAGTTAATGGTGTACGGTCTAGCACAGTGAAAAATTATTACAATAAGCGCGATATTCCTTTAACCGATATTTCATTTAGTGTGTTTAACTGTATAATTTTGGAAAAGTAAGATTTTAATTCGATATAAAAGTTATGTAATTTAACATTGAAAAAATAAAATAAATAAATATCCTACTAAAGTATAGTCCTACTCAAATTATAAACTTACTGAAATTGGAATAAATAAAGAGATCCAATGTATTCCGCAATGTAATTTTTCCACAGAAGCAACCTAATCTAACTATTGAACACTTCTGTTAAATCTCCAGAAGGGCAGAGAGCATCACCTGATCTCTTTTTTTTCTTATTATTTCTCCCCTTTTCTATAGGAAAATCATTCTAAGTCCCCTTATAACATGTTCATCAACACGTAATCCTAACCTAGGGTGTCAGCTTCCTCCCACCTACGAACATCTGCGTTCTTTCGCCCAACCCCTTTCACTCTTATTTCTTCGCGCTCTAATCTTCCCCCCGTAAGAGGATCTATGTATGCTTTTGCCAAAGCTCCCTCTTTGCCCCTATCTCTCTTGATAACCTTTTTCTTCTTTTCAAGCTATCGGTGATTCTGAAACGGTTATTAAGGGCGCCTGCAGTAGACGGGATTTCAGAAATGCCTATTTAAAACGACCCCGACTTGAAATTGCATGAATCTCAAGTCAAGAGTTGGCGATATAACGTATAGTTTTTCTCTCTATCCCATCTCTTTGGCCCTCATTTTGAATTTGGCTTAGAAATACTTTACTGTACTTTTCGTCTATAGGCATTTCATTTTCAATACAATGGAGTCTGATTTAGGCGAACTATGTGTTAAAGAACTCCTCGCGTAAGTGAAAATTTTGCGTTGTGAGATAAGGTATATATACGACTTTTTGAAACACACACGCATAGTTGTTTTAAACACATAAAAATACACCCCTCAAACCGTTTTAAAATATTCACAAACTATACATTACCATTTCCCACAAAAAGTAATTAAAAAAAGCCAGGTTTAGACTGAGACAGTTTGGGTGCTGCCGTCATCAGTGATGCTACAATTGATGAAACGTCGTTCGCTGATTGGCTTCCTTCTTCAGTAGCCAACACGAAGACAATACTTACCCCTCGCACTTCTTACTATTAGCAAAAAGTCTTGGTTGCTCACGAGAAGTCCGCAGTAGATCCGAGATATATTACTCGTGAAAAATTTCGTAGTATCCAATCCGCGTACTATAGATCGCACTGTAGCGCGAGTACACTGCAGTTGGCATACGGCAAAATCAACATAAATAAATAAAGGAAATAGTTGCATAAAAGGGGTACTTAAAAAAATCTTTAGTTCAGGGATTTTTTCCGGAAAGTAATTAAAGAATAAATAAATAAATAATAATAAAAATGAAGTTTCCCTCAAGAGCGTTCGTAATATTTTTATCACTGCATGCCTATCATATAATTTTTCGATCCATAGGTGTGCAGACTAGGATTTATTTTCAATATATATAGTGCGTAATTCGGAAAACAAAATGTGTGCAATATCGACGCAAATTCTCAAAACTTTTGAAGACTCTTGCAGTTTGAATAATATTGACAGTCAATTATTAGAAAACTGCATATTTTTTTCCGGTAAGCTATGCATTTTGTAAAAATACGCTGGCTTATTGCGTACTACTATGCAGTTTTGCAAAAGTAAGTTCACTAATCGCATCGTTGATAAAAAGTGAAGTAGATTGCAAAAGTAATAGGTTTTTCTGGCAATTAACAATGCAGGATGCAAGCGGCATATTTTTACTATAATTATTGGCATATTTATAATGCAAAACGGCTATATTTTTATTTGTTTTCTACTTGGTATCGAAAAAGTACTTTCGAATGAATTACTGTGGGAATTGTGAGTTAAGAAATTTTCTTACAAAAAATTGTGGTTTTATATATATATATATATATATATATATATATATATATATATATATATGCAGGGTATTCCAAAGAGGTCATAATACGCTTTAACTCCTTACCTATTAGAAAAAAAGTAAGCAATGTCAATTGAAAGAAATGTTCAAAATAAGACAGGAAAAAAGACTACCTTAAGGAAAAATTCCTCTTGTTCATTTTTAAACAGTTGCAGTTTTTAAATTTGTATACGGACCCCGTACAAAAATATTCCCTGTCAGTAAAATGCGCGTCATAAACCAATGACGTAGTTGTGCAATATTTGAAAATTTCATTCTAAACAGTGTCAGAAATATGAAGATAAATATATGTTGAATTAAACCACTTTTCAATTGCTCTCGAAGGGAAAGAATCACGTCTGATCATTGCAGTTCACGTGCCGTACAGAAACTACGAAATAATTTTTTTTTTTAACTCTAGCAATAAAAGTTTGCAATCAAATTCATGTACTATCAATGTTTAAATATAAATATGCCTTGACAGACATTGTGAAAGCTTGAAATTTTGTACATCCCCTCATTAGTATACAAGGCGTATTTAACTAATTGAGAATTTTTTGTAAGGTTGTCGCATAAAAATTTTAAAATGTGTAACTTTTTAACCCATTCGTGCCTGGATATTTTTGCGACTTTCTTCGATTTTTGCTAACACCAGAAGTAATTGATAAATTTCGGATGTCAACTTTTTGAACAAGGGATGATTTCATTTAAAATCGTTATGTACAAAAATTGAAATGTCAACATCCTACTTGCCATATTAAAATATTTTGTGGAATTGAGGTTCAATACTCGCGAATAAAGGCTAGGAAAAATAAATAACGTTTTCGAATGATAGCGATAATGCCGTCCCAAAAAAGGGACGCTAGGCATAAATGGGTTAAAAAACAACGAGAGGAAGTTTTTCTTAACGCAGTTCTTTTCCTACCTCATTTTGAATATTTCTTTTTCTTCAATTTACATGTTCACTTATCTGTAAGCGATAGGGAATTAAAGCGCATTACCACCTTTTCCGATACACCCTGTATACAGTGCAATCGCACCTCCGGAATATTTTACTCGTTTTTTAAAAAAAAAAGCACTCCATTTATTTAAAACTGCAGTACTCGTGTAATGCAGGCAGGAGAAACGAAAAACTGCAAAGCAAAGTCCCTGGGTTTTTATTCTTGGTTGTCCGTCCAGGGAGAATCGAAGAGGGTTTTAGAAAGATTAGTCCGAATGCATTTCGTCCCACTTGGAGGAGGAGGAAGAAGAAAAACCTCCCGGTCAGTCTCAATGACCGAATCCATAATACCCAGGAATAAATCTTTACGACCGCACAGGGCTTTATCCATTCCTTACAATTGTAGTACGAGGTGGACCATCTGGAAAATACAGTCCAGAGCTTCAATGTGGGGTATAGTGGCAATTTAACACTAAAACAGATATTCTCTTTTAGGGGCACGGAGTTCCCAATAATGTGTAGCAATAGAACGGTTCCCGTGATATATGGGTATGGGTTTTTGTTCGATTTGTGTATGGATACGCGAATTCTAAAATTGGTAATTTCAGTATTGTTTTGCTGACTGATACATAGTCAAACTTTTGAATTTCTGAAACTGTTTAGTTAGTTTATATTAAGCCATTCGTTTTCTAATCTTCAAAATCGAATTACAATAGTTTCTAACGCTCAGTAATGGTAGATAACAGAGATAATGAAATTCTATTAAAAAGTGTGTTATGTACTATATAGTCGTTTTAGTTATGTTTACTATATTGATTTCAGTAAAGTTTTTTTTTCTGCTTCAAAGATTGCATTATTCAAAATGAAATCATACTTCCAATACCTTTTGAGAGAAAGTAAATCAATTATATGTTTAGTAGAGTTTGAGTTATTGCCAATGTTTTAAGCATTTGTTGTTGACATACGAATATCATGGGTATATGTGCACTAATGATATAAATAGGTTAACATTAAAAAATATATATATTTAAAAAAATTAATTTTTAAACATGTAATTTTGTTTGAGAAGCAAATATAAATATACAGACAAATTTTTTAAATTTGATTTTTGAGTTAAAAACATTTAATTTTAGCTTTATTTTTCAATTATTTTGTATGTTTACAGTTTGTTTAATTTCTCAGCTTTCTAGAAGATACGAATAGTGAATCTGTCTTTTCGGAACATCTTCCAACACAATATGGAATAAGTTAAGTGCCTTCTCACCTTCCATAACGATTGTGCATTTGTGAAGTCGAAAAAAAAGATCTATATTTTATGTTTGTGTTTTACAACTTTTCATGGTTGTATTGTTTTTATTTTCTCACTGAAAGTATTTATCACTTCTTAATTGTCATCCACAGTCTTTCATAGTTTATGACTGCGCATGAATGCGAGTAGCTCTGATTAGGAAGACCTTAGTTATGAACAACCTGCATTTCATTTATATATGCAGTCTAACCCGCTTAATGGAGTATCGTTTAAAGGAATATCCAATAATTAGTCAATGAATGTGACCCGGTTAATAGAATATCCCGCTTCATTTTCATCGAAAATCGACTATTCCATTAAGCAGTTTCGACTGCAATTGTTTTACGAGATGCAATAAATGTTTCCTAGTATACGTGATGCCATACAGACTATACTTTTTACTCCGAACAATATAGATATATGGCTCTCTCCGAGAATAAATCCAGACACTAAATCCTATTCGATGGAGACTGTAATATTATGAGCTTGTTGCAGATATCTAATAGAAAAAAAAAAAAGAAAACAAATTCTGCATTAGGAATTTCATCTAGATAGTAACTGTCCAGATTACTGCACTATCTGCAACAAATCTTCCCTAATGCTTCTATATGTATTTAATAGGATCACAAACTTTTGCCCAAACCGAAGTATTTGTCCCCTAAGTCCTCTCACTAACCACGCTTAATGCGGGCTTCGGCCGGTTGGTCAGCGTATAATTTTATCATTTTCTGAGAGTCCACTTCCTCTGGGTCGGTGCATCAAGGAGTTTTATGGCACTTCGACGTCCATCTTGAGTCGCGGGTTCCGTTCCATTGACTTTAAGTGGTAGAAAAGAGTGAATTATTAATATATCGCAAAGTAGCCACTGTGACTGACATATCGTAACGTTTATCAGATTAACGACGGTTAAGGGGACTTATCTCACGAGTATTTCTACCGGGGAAAGAAGTTGCGCTATGTATGAAAACTCGTAAAAATGAAGCACCCAAAAAGTACTCAGTTCGAGAGAAGTTTTTTTTTTTAGGTGAGATGAAAAGTTAAAAATTATCTTTTCTTTTATGTCACTCATGCAGTTCTTACTGCAACGATGTAAGCAGAATAAAAAGCTTTACAAGATAATCTTGAAACTCGTTTTCAAATTGTTAATTATCGTATTGGAATGAATTTTTAAAACAGTTAAAATATTACACAAGGTATTTTTCATACAAAAATTTTGTAATCCGTTTTCAGTTAAACATAATTAAACAAAACACGCTGCATCGTTCAATAAAGTAATTTACATAACAAAAATAAAGGCAGAATCTTCGGATCTAATTAAAAAATATTTTATTTTATAAAAACTATAAAAAAAGGATATAATTTTACTTAAATACAATATTGAAACAGGACGTTTCGTGTCATTCTTATACAAGTTCTTAATAAAAGTTATGGAATCAATATTTAAAATAATTAAAACATTGAACAGAATGTTTCTCATACAAAATTTTGTAATTCGTTTTCAGTTAAACAAAATTAATTAAGTCGCATTGTGTTGCTCAATAAAGTAATTTATATAAAAAAGTAAAGGACAAATCTTGGGATCAAATTAAAAAATATTTTATTTTATAAAAATAAAAAAGAGTATTTAAGATTTTAATTGTGATTGCTTTTATTAAAAATGAAAGAGTACTTATATACGATGATTTAAAATAATCTAAATTCTTAGATCTTTACATTAACGGACAATCCAATATATTTTCTTCCATTTAAGGAATCTCAACTGTTGTGCAACCTAGAAATAAAACTACTCCTTTTTAACACCCACGCAACATTCTTCTAACATAGCTTCACTTTCTGGAAAGAGAAATACAGGTGTACTTCCACTAAATTATAAATTTCGACAATACGGGAAGGGAAAGAAGAAGAAGAAAAAAAGGAATTCTTTCTTCAATTTGATCCAAACTCTGTCACTACCGCTCAGAGAGATACATATCAAATTAAATACGTAAAAGTAAATCCGAAATTCTTTTCTTTCCTTCTCTCTATCATTCTTTGAACTCTATTGGATTTCACATCGCTTTTTATTGGAAGGTTCCATCGCACTGAAGATTTGGAAAAATCACGTGAAAGAACTAGAAAGAACAAGCAATCAATGGCAATGATCGATTCATTACGTTTCTTTTCTTTTTTTCTTTCTGTCAGTGTATCTTTTTTCCCTTAGATTTGTGAGATAAATGCCAATATGGGTGGTTTCGGAAGCAGTGGACTACGATATTTCCACGACAAATTAAAGGAAAAAGAAATAATTGCGCCGTGAATATTAAAAGCGGTTTGAGATGGGTTCTGTGTTCGGTTTCTGAGAGCTGAATTGCGTCAGCATTAATCTGATGTTATCGACAATACGCTGAGTTTAAAAAAAATGTTTGAAACATCACTGCTTTTAACAAGAAGAAATGATGAAGTTTTATCTTTTAAATGAATACTAAACATAAGAGATTTGGCAGAAATCATAATTTGACAAGATAGATTGCAAACGCACAGAAAATCTTTTGAGAAGACGTAAAAAATTTAATTACAAAACTGTCAAAATTGCATTTGAAATATCTGTTACCGTTTTTTTCGAAGTACGTGCGTGTAAAACGAACGCATACAGCGTTTTGTATAATTTGTTTCAAATTAGTGCGTACCTGTTGCCAAATGAAATTTTACGGAGTGACAGGTCTACCATAAGCTGCCAATCTGGTTCTTTAGAGAAGGGAGAAATTTACCAGAAAATGAATAACGGCAACTCAGACGAATTAAACAAGACATACTTGCTGTACGTCTGGCAATTGCGTCTGCAATAAAATCAGAATGTACGTCTTTGATATAAAAGGGTAAGTACTGATATGTAAAGGGGCATTTAACCAAAATCCGATGTATCATTTTCACGAAAGATAAATTTTACTATCGCTGCGAATTCGTTAATTTTTTTTTAGGAGTACAAATGTACACATGCTTTGTTAACAAGATACAAGCGAAGGTGCTCCAGTAGATACACTCATAAAATCTGTGAAACGAGCAAATTTGCTAGAAGAGTGTAAAACAATCTGGTGATCCAGTCTAGAAAAAAGCTGCTTCAAAATATGTAAATGGCTGATAATATGTCGAGCTTAGTACAAGGAAATATACATAGGTTGCAGTAATCCACAAGTTAGAATAGGAACAGGGTATCCTCTGTTGCTGTTGAGTAAATTTAAATTATAATTTGCGTTTTATGTTAAATTCAGTTAACAAACTTTCACACTCTGTGAGAAAAGAATTAACAAATGCAAACAAATTTTTTATTAACATCACTATTTTTTAATTGCCCAATAAAATTACAGATGGATACATTAAGTATTTGGTCTGAAAATGTCTTCTAGAATTTATTCCCTATACTATTTCTGTTGGGAATAATTAGATTTTAAAGTTGCAGATACTGTTAAAATAATTGGATTACTTTCTAACAGATTAAAGTGTGAAGTGCAGCGAAGGAACATGTTTAACTGAAATGGGCGGTATAAAGAAATTTTAACCATTTACATAACACTTCACTTCTACTACTTCAGTGGAAGAGGCAAAACAATACATGATGTTCGCGTAGGTACTGTCATACATTATTGTTAAGAAACGGAATCCCCTTAAACTGTTCCTAATGCAATATCAATCACTTCATTTGCAGACAAGAAAAAGGTTTTGAAAACTCCAGTGCATAAATTATAAGTTTAGCTTCCCCGATGAATCTGAACGTATGAAATCTCACTTATGTGAATTTCCGTTCACCTCTAAGAAATCAAACCGAATTTCTAACGACTCCCTGTTGACGTAAGCCCCCGTCCAAAACTTAAGCGATGACTAACTTTCCCCTGAAGAAAACCGAATATACAGGGAACGTCAACGAGGCGACAGACGAGTACTACACTAAACGGAAGGAACTGTAGCACCAGCTCTGCATAAAAAATAAAAGGAAGAAAGAGAAGTAGAAACAACGGGACCTATCTTTGGCATGCATAATGAAGGCATTGGTTTAAGCAAGACGGGGGGCCACCAATTACTCAAAGTGTCAATCCAGCCATTCGCGTCTCAGTAGAGCGCACTCCTGATTGAGTTCTACTTCAGGAGATGACGTTAATTTATGGACAGGAGGGGGCGCTTCATTTTTGGTCGGGAGCGTTAATTTATTACGGGAATTATCTTTCGGTTCCGGGCCAGGAACCACGGGAATCTATTGAATTAGTCGGCGAAAAGACAGAGTGAGAGACGATTATGAGGGAGGAGGGGGTGTGTTAGACCCCTCCATTCTCTGCAAATGTACACAATGAAATTCAAAAGGCGGTGGCAAAAATAAATAAGTTCATAAATATTTATTGACTCTGGTTTCTAGGAAAAGGGTTACCCGGTGAAAGTAGATGAAGTAGGGTACTGGGGGTAACATCATTTAATATTGCGATGAAACGGGGTGCGTTGAGAATTTTTGCACTCATTTGCATACTATTTTATACATTTCTGAACATAATATCTGTAAATGCAGAATAGGGTGAAAAATCAAAAATTACTTTTGAAGAAGAGGGGGGGGGGTGACAGCAATGTGTGTATTCAGAAGGAAAAGTTTGATGAGTTTCATCTCCCAGTAGATAATGCTCGTTAGAATACGCGATTCAATTGCATATATTGAAATGATTGAATTTCGTGGATGCAGAAAATTAAATTCTATTGTTAAATGATTTATCACTTAACTTTTACGCAGTTAGGGAATCATTCGACTGAATAAATTCTACTTTAACCAGTCTTTTAATTTTAAATATAATAATATTTCCTTAATGATATTTTCAAATACCCGCCTTCTGCCAGAATTAACTAAATATGTTACAGTGTATTTAGTTGATCTATTATAGAAAGGTAATTATTAGATAGCATTTCGTCAAGAGTAAATATCATTTTGATTGATTTAAAAATAAATAAATAATTCAAAACATTTTCTTTGCACATTTCAAAGCTAGGAGTCCATCTAAAATAAATTTATCCTTCGGGGAGTTTTAATTTCGTTGTTACATTTTAACTCTGTCACCACTTACGGAAATTATATTAGACATACGTTCTGGAATGCAGCAAATTTTGGAGGTAATTCGCCAAGAAAAATGTCTTTTTTATGTCTTCGTCCATGTACAATAATCCTCATTTTTACCGTACACGCTGAAAGAAACTGCAGAAGGCTTTCTAGAGCATTAGCGCAAATCTTTTAACCTCCCCGACTAAAATGTCCCTAGCCGTTGCAATGACCGAGGGTAAAGAAATCCCAGAAATAAGTCTTTACGACCATTGGGCTTTCGGCGAAGTAGCCTTTGTGCAGCTGTAAGGTATATTCCATCTGGTGCACAAGTAAAGAGGAAGACTTATTAAGGAAAAACAGAAACTAAGCAAAAAAAAAAACATCATACGACAATGAATCGATCATTTGGATGGAGATCAATTTGAGAAGTTGGAAATGCTACATCATTTGAAATATGGTATTTAGAGCGAGGTTTTAATCTTGACTAATTGTGATGTTTAGGTAACATTTGGTTAGCTTTATGTTCAGTTAACATACTATTTTTGAAAAGAATTTAAAAAAAACAGTTGTTTGAAGCTTTCAGTAAAATATGCTAACTATATTTTATGATAATTTTTGTAACACTGTTTTGGTTTGTAAAAAGTTCTATTACAAATCATGTCTAAGGCTTAAAATTATTAACGTTAGCTGCCATGCTTTTTATGACACAATGACATACGTATATATTGAGAGATCAATATATATATATATATATATATATATATATAAGGTATCAGCTAGAACATACTTTTATATTTTTTTCAGTCACTAATGAGTATATGATAAGTTGATTTCATTTAGTGTTTTATCTATTTCATTAATTTTTGTGCACGGCATATTTTATTACGTTCTAGAATTAAGAAGATTTAACAAAACGGAGTAATAAAAAAATAATGCTTTGTTTTTTATTTTACAGCTTTATTGCTTTTCAATCAAAGAAATTAAGTTAATCAAAGAAAAATATAAAACTTAAAGCCACAATAAATATAGTTAAATCAATATCTGTACCGCTTGAAATTACATGAGTTGTTGGCTTTACCACTCTCTCTTGATTTTGAAGTAGTATGCATCACATATAAATATGCAAATAGCTCAAAATCTCATGTTAATAAGCTTTTAGCAGTAATAATCTATCCATTGTGTTTAATATCTTGTCTGACCCTGTGGGCTCGGCCGGATGATGTAAAGTAGCTGGATTACCTAACAAATATTGGGTACTGACATCAACAGTTGTGAACTCTTTAGGGTGAACAATCAGTCCTCCATAAACTTGAACCTGCATTGTTTATTGTTCAAAATAATTCATAAAATCATTGAAGATAAAATTATTTGAATTTTTATTATATCAGGAACAAAACTATTTTTTCTCATTTTAGAAGCCTTTCAGACTAATTTTAAAGATGCCTTTTGCAGCTGTCAGTATAAAGTGTCCAGATTCTGGTAATACAGAGATATTCATAAGATTCTAATATAATTACCACGTTTCTTTAAATATATTTCAGTAAGAACATTTTATTGGGAGAAATAAAAAATAAATTTAAGTAAAATATTATTAACTGAATTAAAATTGCATTTCTATTCTAAAAAGGTTATTAAGAAAATTAAGATTTAGATACACCAAAGAAAACATCCGCTTATACCTTTATAGATTAAAAATGTTTCAACTTACAATAACACAGTATTCTAGTTTCATTACCTTTTCTCGAATAAATATGATTAGATACTCGCTATAAATATGCAATTTCGTTACTTAAGGTTCTTTGTACTAATATCTCTAAGAGATCCTTCCACGGAATAGCAAACAGCTCCAAAGGCTACAAAATGGTTTATACTACAGAAAGAATTTATGGAATGCAGCTTTTTTGAGGAATTTGTGCACTAAACTGTAAAATACTTTAGCTCAGAATTTAATAATAAGGACCCTGGAACAAACCTGAAACAATCTTTTCTACAGGAAACAGTGTCTTTCTGTATTTTAGGACTTGATTAACTGAAAGTTGGTCAATAATTTATTTAATTTTCGAGACCAGCAAAATCACTTCCACCCCACCCCCGAATGGTCTGTAACCTCGAGAAAAAGGTAACAGATAAATAAACATTTCGCAATTCAGCTTAAAGCTTGCATTTTTACAATCTATATCTAAAATACGATTCAATAGTTTGTGAATTACATGAATTAAATTAAGTTTCGCTATAATTATATTCTTATTGACTGTTTAAATAGTGCGTTGATGAAAGTAAGTAATTATTTCTTTAAGCTAGATCACTAATGCTTAAATGATACGTCATACGTAAAAATGTTAAGGCAAATGCTTCTACAATGCATTTATTTATTAACAAGGAAATTTATTTGTACCTAAAGAATTTAATCAAGCTTCAGGAAGCTACTGTTGACACTATATTCGCCACCATAAAAACGCCAATTCGCCAAATTCCAGTCACGACAAAGGCGGCGTTGGCTTTATGGCCATCTTCATTTCCCATGTCACATAGAAAAAATAATTATCCCGAAAATGCATTCTCTCGTAACAGGTAAATGTTTTCTTCCAGTAATTTTCTGCTGCCCATATAGGTTACACCACTTTCCTTTTCAACCCTTACTTCTGAACCATGATCTTTTTCAATTTCCTTCTTGCACCTTCGCATTCTTTCCTCCCATAACACAAAGGTAATAGCCTATTCTAGGGGTGACCCGATATATATATACATTTTTTTTGTGCCTTCGCCCACCCCACATCTGAGAAATCAGTGTTTTTCTCCCGGGGTGTTATAGCAATAAATTGCGTCTTCAATAGGCCAGATATTGACGTTGATTCATTGCATTGGCTTCCAATGTTCTTGCCGGCGCCATTTTTTTTTCAGGGGCGCCCTTTAAGCATGGGGCGTTTTATAACCGGTGAAACTTTTTTCTTTTGGTCGGAATATACTTTGTTTTATCGAGATACGGTGATGTATTCGACGTTATCAAAAGGGTTTTTGAAAAAGAGATGGAAGAAAAGAGAAAAGGTTTTACTTTTGGAATGGTTTGAAATGCGTCATTTGAAAGGGAGAGAACACCGATTTGTATTGTTATTGGATAGTAACCCATTTCTTTTCCCCCAAACACACAGCTAGAGCTACAGACAAGAGGGCAAATTATATTAAACGTGTTACGTGCAAAATAGGAAAACACCTTAAATACAGATATCTGTTTAAATACCAGAGTAAAAATCTTTGTTCGGTGAAATGATTTAATTTAACAAACATGGGAGTAAAATTTAATTACTACTATTATGATCAATGTTGACTCATTCCCTCCAATAGATGGCGTTACTTCCCCTTCCGGTAAAAATGGGGACTAGTTATTCAGCCGGCTATGTTAAAAAAGAGACAGTGAACTCAGGTCAGGCTATCGTGTTTTAAGGGGAAGAACAACTGTTTATCGTTTGAAATGTGTAAAAGAATAGCAAATAATTCAGGTAGCTGGAAATTCCAATTATATTCAAACTATAGAAAAAGAAAGTTACAACTCTGAACTTTTACAATATAATATATTGCAGAACAAATGGGGAAAAAAACAACAGGTGTCTAATCTGATTAACGGAATCATTTTTTAGCCCAATTTTATAGTTTTAATTGGAATTTTTAAACTATTTTCGAAATATTTAGTTTAAGAAGTAGTCTAATCTCACAGACTTAATGTATTTTAAAAACGAATTTCTCGAATTAATATTAGAATGAATAATAGTCTCACTTCTTTTATATATGTTTGATTTACAAGGATTTAAAAAATGGACGGTAAAATCGAAGGATTTCTTAATTTAAAAAAAAAAAAAAAGAGTGGCAGTAAAATGCATTAGTTGTACTGTTATCCAGTATGCTTATCCTGTGGTTAGGGATGGACGCGAGACGAAAAATTGGAGTCTCGCGTCTCGCAAAAAAACCGAAAAGCTTTGTCTCGTCTCGCAAAAATCCCTATATCATAATGTTAAAAATATTTGTCTCGTCTCGCAAAAATCCCTATATCATAATGTTAAAAATATTTGTCTCGTCTCGCAAAAAAGCTGGAAATCTCTGTCTCTTCTCGCAAAAAGTCGACTCGCGTCCATCCTTACCTGTGGTGTAAAACTGCTTATTAGCAAGGCTAATTAAAAGGCGCATTAAAAATATTTTTAATTAATAACATCCTACACAATAGTAATTTATAAAAACTGAGAATATAATTAATGAAATAAACTAAATATTTTTATTTATAAAAAGCCAGCAGCCTTCAGCAGTTTCTACTGTACAGAGGTAAAAAGAAAACTAAAAAGGGGTACAATTCAGAAGAGATTGCAACACAAGATTAAGTAAGATTTTATTCTTAAAATTCTGGAAATAAAGTATGAACTTTTTTAACAGCTTAAATTGAATTTAATGAAAACAAAAATAATGCTCAAGTACTTTTTGTATTTCAAAATAATTCACTTAAATGAAACTCTGCTGAAAATGGAACACATCTTACAAAGATATATAAAAAGGCTTGAATTCAAAAGCGAATTACATCTTTTAAAAATATCAAAAATATACACAAATTTGTCGCATTTAAAATATTAAATATTGAATATAGTGTTTTTCTAGATAAAAATTTCTTAGAAAATTGATATTGACTATCGTGATTTATCATAAGAGCAAAAACTAGTACGCACTAAAAATTAATGAATTCATAAAAAAATGACACTTAAAACATATACATACATTTGTCGCATTTAAAATATTAAAAATTGAATTTTGAATATAGTGTTTTTCTAGATAATGAATTTCTTAGAAAATTGATATTGACTATCGTGATTTATCATAAGAGAAAAAACTAGTACGCACTAAAAATTAATGAATTCATAAAAAAAAGTCGTCGTTGATAACATCAGTTCAAAGATTAAAAAAAGGGGTGGATGCGGATGTTTTGTTACAAATTGCTTTCTTCTTTTATCGCTTACCGTCTATTTTAATGCTTTTGGAATATTTTAATCCTGTTTATTTTTTCCTTGAAAAACAGAAAAAAAAAAGATAAAACAAGATAAAAACAGAAAATAATCAGAAAATCAGATGGAAAATGTACTGATGCTACGGAACAAATGAAATAACTACACGTCGTTTCTGTGCTGCTGGAAGGAGATTAAAATTTGTTTAGACAGAGAAAAAACTAGGAGCACTAACTGCAAAGTGGTGTAAGGCAGTGCCCTTTGAGAATAATTAGTACAAGTTTGCTTTTTGTTTCTTTGTTATTTCTTGTAATGAATACGTTTATCAAAGTTTACAGAATGATTGATTGAAATGCGTTCATGTTCTAAAAAATATTGATTAAAACATATATTATACAGATCAATGTTTCAATCATTTGTAAAAGCTTAAGGAATTTAATACTAATATACATGCTTATTGTAGTCTAATATATTCGATAAACATATCGAGAAAAAAGAGTTTGAATCAAAGAGCTACAGTAAAATTGTTTTAAAACTCAATTTATTTTATTCATGAGATAACTAAATGAATAGATTAAATGACAGATAGGTATTGTATAAATTAACGACATAATTGATCTTTGTATAATCAATATAATAAAAGTATTTATCAAATTAGGATTTAAATAACTAATAACTATGATTATAATTATTCATTTTCATTTATTTCGGGCAAATTTTTCCTAATTTTAAGTTTATTTAAGTAAATCATGGAGATATCTTAACGAAACACAGCGTTATCAACTAAATTTAGCCGCCCATAATTCACCTCAGAGTATGAAAAATTACTGGGCTGTAGAAACTCATTTCTGTACATGGATGAATAAAAGAGTTTGCTGTGTCTTCATCTAACAAATTACTGAAGTACTTAATTATTTCAAAATCTAAACGTTATTTGTCACTCAAAGACTGCGAGCCAGCATTAAAAATCCATCAATTAGAATATAAAGTGCGAATTTAAAACCATTTTTCATCTCTTGTTGGTTTTTTTCAAATTTAAAAACACATTTTTCAGTGAAATGCATACATCAGCGTTCAAATCCATCCCATTGAAGACGAATTTTCAGCCAGCCCATAAATCATGTAGTTTTCCTTCATGGATTGCTTTCGCAGTATCTAAATGACAAAAGGAGAGAGAGAGGGCGCGACTGGGGCTATAGGAGTACGCATAGAGTAATTCGTCTTTGGACAGCTAAAAAACATGCTATGGTTGCATGAAAAGCCATAGAGAAAGAGGCTCACAGCATCGACTTTATGACGTGTCAAGATTATGGTAAAAGTTGTGAGTAATGAAGTATACATCAAAGCAAAAGGAAAAGATTGTAAGAGAAGAGTGGTCCTCTGCCTATAAATGCATTTCTTCATGTCTGGGTTACTAGCTAATGACCTACAGAAATCCTGCCATAAACATGCAAGAGATCAGTGCTAATAACCCTATGCATAAGAAATGCCTAAGGGGAGATAGAGTATTATGCTTATGTGTGTGACTGTGCACAATAAAGGAGTTGCTTATTTTTTTTTTTTTTTTAAGTTTTGTCCATATTAGTTCCATTATGCAAAAGGTATTAAAAATTATTTTCCTTGCATTTCTGAAGTTTTTCAAAAATTAATGTAGGCTTGTAACTATATGAAACTCTTCATAATTACATCAAAATACGTAAAAAAAAAATTCGTTTCATTACCAAAACTTCTAACTTGTGTTTTTATACTAGCGGCCTTTCACCAATTAAAATTGAATTCGGCAAAAGAAAAAAAATACGCTCTTGTAACAAGGCTTTGAGTGAGAAAGGAATTCGAACGGAAATGTTTGGCATGAATCGATCGTCATGGTAATTATAATACAGGGTGGGCAAAAAGCCCGTAAAATTTTTTTAAATTCATTAAAAATGAGTAAATAATGGTAGAAAATCGCAGTTTGCACAAATAAGATTACAGGGTGATCGGACTTTGACAAGAAGTATTGTAGTAGATTGTAGTTCTAAATTCTACCGGTAGGTAGAGCTGATATGCACACTGTGAAGCAAGTTTTCTAACAAACATCAGGAATCTCTCTAATCTTACCATGCAAACCGCAATTTCGTATCATTATTTGCTCTTTTTTAATGAATTGTAAACTTAATGCACTTAGGGTGCGTCAAAAGCTCGTGAAAACTTCAAAAATCCATTAAAATATTAAGAAAAGATACGAGATTGCAGTTTGTATGGAAAGGATTAGAGAACTTTCGGATTTTTTAAAATTGGAAACTTGCTTTACGCTGTGCATGCCAGCACCACCTATCGGTATCATTTGGAACTACAAACTTCTTTGTCATTAAAAAAATCCGACCGCCCTCTAATCCTACTTGTGCAAACTGCAATTTTCTATCATTATTTGTTCATTTTCAAACTTTAAAATTAAATTTTTAAACTTTTTACGGACTTACTTTTATGCCCACTCTGTATGCTTAAAAATATGCTATCATAAGTTCTATCACTAGTAATGTAACTGTTTATCCTACTTCATGAAAATTCACTTATTCCACAAACGGAAAGAAAATACATATATTCCTGTCTAAAAACGATGCAACATTAAAAAAAAAATTTCATCATACATGACATACCCAAAATAGTTATACGTTTTACCTATTTATTTTTTAATCAATTGAAAATTTCCTTATCGAAGACATTATTTTTCTGAACGCGTCACCTCCTGTCCGATTTTTCTCCTTATAAATAGGGGGTGGAACCAGAAATTAGACGAATTTCTCCTATGGGAACTGCACCATCTTTCTCGCTTACCTATAAACGATGATGAATGAGATGGGGAAAACCTAAAAATGGATACTGCGGACTCACTGAATTTACAGATGCATTTAAGGTAAAAACCATGGAAGTGCGACATGTTGTTTCCCATATTAACTCAATCACTAATTAAGAATTTGTACGAGCTTTGTCAATACTGTAGATTGAATATGATATCAACAGTGTAAGATGCTATTTTTAACTCAATATCCAAATTGTACATGACAACAAGAAGTCTGGTAAATCTAATTATAAGCAAAATGTTTTAAATAAAAGTTGCATACCGAACTGCAAAACCAAGGAGGATAAAATACATTAAAGTTTCTTGAGCAATGTTGGTTGTTGTAAACTAATTCTTTTTTCAACAAGAAATATGCTGCAATAATTTTACCCAAAATGAGCTTGTGAAATTCAGTAGCAGATATGGGTAACTGTAGTACTCTTCAAGTCTTTAAAAAAGCATGCTGTTCGTCTGTGTATACACGCAATACGCTTTTCAGTATACAGGCAGTTTTTATGTACTTATACACATACATATGCAAATAAATTTAGAACAGAAAATCAATTTCAAAAAGATTAAAAATAGAGTGTCCATTAATTACCGAATATGGCATAACTACTACATGTATTATACAAATAATCATTGATAAAGTAAAATCTGCTAAATCAAACTATGTACAAATGCTAGTAAAAGTAGATCCATAAATAGGGGTGGACGCGAGACGACTTTTTGCGAGACGAGACAGAGATTTACAACTTTTTTGCGAGACGAGACAAACATTTTTAACATTATGATATAGGGATTTTTGCGAGACGAGACAAGCTTTTAGGCTGTTTTGCGAGACGCGAGACACCAATTTTTCGTCTCGCGTCCATCCCTATCCATAAAGACCTTTCTATTAACCTCCTCTATAAAAAAAGTCTGTACAGCTACTTGTCTAAAACTAGTAATGATTCTTCATTTTTACGCTAACTAAACCTGCTTGTTGAAATTGTAAAAATCAATATTTCATGGGTTTTCAGAAACGAAAATGGCATAACCACGAAACTTTTAGAGTATCAGATTCTTCCACATTTGTGGCCTGGGATAGTTGCCTTGTTCATCCGAGCAATCACTGATTAAAAACCACTAGTTAACAGATATCTACTATTTTGTACCTCTCTCAGAAACAAGATGGAGAGCAAACGAGGCAGCTTGTCCTGGAGGGCATTCTAAGTTTAGTAATCGCCACGCCTGCTATAGAACTAAGTCCGGCAACAATGAGACAGCAAGAAAGGAGAGAGAAAGAGATTTGTCTTCCTCCGTGTAAAGGAAAATCAATGGGATGACATTTGTTGGGCGTATTAAAACTTTTAATTTGTGAAGGGCGTGATGTAATCCTATCACAGCAGTATTCTGGACAATGAGTCAATATTTTGAAAAGAGAAGATTAGGGAGGAGTGTGGAATTAAAGGACAAAGTTGATTGGGAAAATTACGGTCAGAAAGATACAGGGTTGTGTATACGGTCAATTAAAGGTAATTAAATTTGATGAATTTAACTAAAGTAAACAATACTAAGTGAATACTAGTTTTATTTTAAAATAATAACTACTATTTAACCCTTTAACGCACGCTGGTCGCTAATGAAACCACCTCTTCCCAACGCTTTCAACTGCTAGTCCCAAAAAATAAGGTCAAGGCGGTCCCAAAGCAGAAAAAGTACTCTGTCTCACGAGTTAACTACCAGAAACATGGCGGCCGACCGAATCTCCCATCGTCGGCTATAAAGTCCTTTTTTGACATAGCCAGCTATGCGACCGCCATGTTGATGGTAGTTAACTCGAGAGATGTCAACAGGTGTGCTTTTTCAGCATTGGGCACTATATAAAGTTGTTCTTCTATAAAGATGTGAAAATGGAAAAAAATGTAAAAGTCGGCAAGTTGTGGCATATTGTAATCGATGAATGTGCGTTTTGCAAGTCACCACTACAGATTTATAAATGTAGATGGTTTGTCAGGGGACAAATACAAAGCTTCCTTAAAAAAAACAAAAAAAAAAAAAAAAAACGTTAATTACAATTATTTCAAACTCGTGTGCTTTCAGGCAAGGAAAGCGATACTTAGCATTGCTTGGCAAAAATATTTGCTTTTACTTTGAGCATCTGTACACCACCCTGTAATTCAAATTTGAAAAACAAAAATCCTGAAATTGGTTTTTGTGTATTCTTGAATGTTGCATCTCAAAACAAGAATTTTTGTATCTCTCTCCCTCTCTCTCTCTCTTTTTTTGAGGAAGGGGTTATAAAGAGAATTCGCCTACACAAGCTGGGAAACAAATTTCGAAAAATATTTTCTTGGTAAGCTTTTTGGCATCATAAAGCCAACGTATACGCTAAGTTCCATGTTTCCGTCATCTGTGGCTTCATTACACGATGATAAGATAGTCAGCAAACAAACTATCTCTTTTTTATACATTATTACGGGTAGTTAAAACCCCTTTTGGAAAAATTGCAATGGGCACAAGAAAAAATATTTGGTCATTTAAATGTTATACCATTGAAAAAGGGAAGATCATTCAACCACAGAACAACATAAATAATTAAGACTGCTTTTAACATATCTATCTCTATTAAAACATTTTTTAAAAGTTAAAAACGAAAAAAAAAAAGATGGAAATCAGAGAACGGTTAGATTTTCAAATTTTTAAAGCAGCAAACATATTTTTGTCTATATATACATATTTTTTTACCCGTAATTGCAAAAATTTTAAGCCAATCGCATCGGCTGTGTGGGTTTTGACTTTTTCAATTTTTCTGAATAATGACGGTAAAAGTTTTATTTTGAGTGGTAGGAACCGACAGCGTTTCAGAGTCACTGCGGCAGTGATCAACGTAAGCATAAATTACGATAAATAAACATTATTTACTAAACTTTTTTTTTAGTTTTATACGAGGGTTATGTTTATCAAGTTACATTTTAAATGAAAAGTGTGCATAAAAAATATGTATCAGTAATTTAACAACTGATTAAAGTATTCCATCACATTTAGAGCTCAGAACGTATCCCTCTGTGCAACAGGTACTGTAATCAACTGTTAGCATAATAACGGTTCCTAAACTCAAGGTTCTTTTCCTTGTTATTAGGAATTTTAGCTTCGAAATCGATTATCCTGTTAATAATAAATACAAAATTGTAACAAGATGCCATATATGTTCTTGAAAAAAGTGGTTACAAGATCTTTAGTACTTAAAAAGGCATATTTTGTAGTCTCTCTCTATCTCGACTAAGTTAAAATATTTACTAAATATTCTTTAAATAATCGAAGACGTTGGTATAATAAAATGTTGGTTAAGAGATAATTTAAAAAAAAGGGGAGGCTAATCAGACTACTAATTGCTTTTAAATTGTATATGCTGTATGGAAGAAAAAATGAATAAATATACATTAAAAAAATATGCGTAAACTTATGTTTAAATTTGGTTACGCTTTTCCACGACAAATGAAAATCGAAAAACATTTATCGTTTACAAACTATTTTTATCATTAAAAATTGCTCTAATACATTATAAACCCCACCCAGTATATGTCATGACCACAGCATTCGGGAATATTAAAGAGTTTCCCCCTTTCCTGTCACACCGGATGCCGGACTCGTTAAAATTCACGGAGGCCAAAGTGAACACCAAACTCGCCAAAAACACCCACCCAATGCAAATTTCATGTTACAACAGCACGAGTTTCGCCATCACGCTACTTTTGGAATTAAAAAATTCTGGTAGAGAACTAGCCAAGGAAAAATGAATTTCATATTTCTCAATGGCTTGTAATTTCAATGTATCACTTGACGCATGACAGTTTAAGGGGGGGGGGAGGGAATTTATAATTTGAAAAATATTAGAGTAAACTAATGAATGTTTGTGTTTGGAACACAACATTCATGTGCGGACATATTTTGACAAGGACTTACAGCAATTTTTAATTTTGTTTGTCACGCAAAATGCAAAAAAAGGTATTTCACATTTGTGAAAAACAGGAAATCAAACAAAACGTATCGATAATGTAGTATAAATCATTTATTATTTCGATATCACTGTTTGTCCTCGCAGCAGTTGGCGAGACTGGACGAGAAATATTTATATCATAAATAAAGTCTGCATACTCTACGAATATTGATTGAAAGGATTTGAATTTGGTATAACAGCTGCCGAGGAAGAACAGTCCCTTATTTTACGATGAAATGCTTTCCCATTTCGTCATTTTAGCATAGCTTCTGCCTAAGCATGGCTTTCCGACAGTTTTGTAATATAAACTCTTGTTATATTTGTGTTTTTCGAGATTTAAGATGGAGTCTTCAATCAAATATATCATGAATAATCTATGTATATTTGTGTTCTTCAAACATGATTTCATGAGAAAGTTACGTAAATAGTATCACATTTAATGCACATTCCGATAGTCGTAACATACAAATGTTTCATATTTTTTTTCCTACGTGCTATCAGTAAAAATATTAAACAAAATACAGAAAATAAAAGCTTTTAAATATCTATGGCAAGATAAGTTTAATGTCATAATTTGGCAGTTTATTAATTCGTTAGAGCATGGTGGTATGGAAAACATACTACGTAAATCTGTACAAGTTAGTACAATTTGACTACTATTGCAATTTAACAATTTAATACTGTATCGGTAATTACTAAAAAAATATTGATTTAATTTTCAATGGGATTATTTGCTTTGTAAATATAAATAATTCCGTGTCCGAAATAATACAATGTTTTGTGGAAGAGTTATGAGACTGAATGACCTAATTTTGGCTCGTATCTGAAAAAACTCATGTACTAAGGACACCCGTAGTTCAACACTCAAAGCAAAAATGAGAAAAGAGTTTTTCACAAAATCAAATATTTGCTGCTATATGATGATGAATTTTTTTGTGAAAAGTATATAAATGGTTGTAGTAATTTATATATATATATATATATATATATATATATATATATATATATATATAACAAGTAAAACACAAAACATACTACAAATAAGACATATCTCGCAAAAAAAAAAAAAAAAATAACAGCTATTAGCAAGTATTAGAAACCAGAATTTGAAGCCAAAAAAAGTGCAAGAATTATTGTGATAATATAATGGAACGGAAATTATAACCACTGTCACCATCTTCAGGGGCCACAAACAGTGGATTATAATTTACAGCAAACCAAATAGTAGGGTTTCGGTTGTGTGGCATATCAGAAGAGATATTAACTCCACACATCTGGGCCCTACCCTACTATATAAAGGAAAGAAGAAATCAAAAAGATAACAAAAATTAGAAATAGGAATATAATTTTACATACCAGACCTTGAGCACATGTAAATTTCATTTGAACAAATGATATGTGTTGCCATATATATATATATATATATTTGCATTTTCAGCAATCACAAAATATTAGCATGGATTGTAAAATAAGAATACTCGATTAAGTAAAAAAGAAGTGAGAAATTACTTGACCATCTTTTGCTGTTAGATTTCATTTATGTATAAAATTTGGAGAGTTCAAATAATTTATGTATGTCAAAGCATCATTAGTAAAAACTTCCTACTATTTTGAAACAAAGTAAAACAAATCATTTGTAAAATGTTGAATAGCACTTACCCTGAGGTATTTTTTCTCATGTATTATGATGCCCACTTTTAATATTAGATAGTTTAACAGCAAAGGGAAATTATGTTCAAAGATAGTATACAAAATCTTAAAGTAAATGTGATTCAGTTGAACTCACTTAATGGAATAGTCAATTTGCCACAAAAACGTATTCTAATAAGCAGGATATTCCATTATCTCTGATCATATATGTATCCTATTACGGTCTGCTACATAAAAAAATATGGTATAATAAGGGAGACATTCATGTAACCGATATTCCATTAAACGTATTCGACTGTATTTCCATACAGGTTTTATATGTTATTGTATTGTATTGTAAAGAATAGTTGATTAAGTAAAATAGAAGTAGGAAATTACTTTTCCTACTTCTTACTGTACTTAAAACACATGAGACAAACTCATGTGTTTTTGGAATTTATTGTCTATATTATTGTATTGTAATTTCTATTTTGTTTTACTAAAGAGAAATTCATTTTTATGGTAATTAAAGGTTATATATGGTTAAAAATAATAAATTATAATACGAACAATTTTTGAATTGTGATCGATCCAGCCGCTTAACTCCATTACATTTTGAATTAAATAAATTTAACAGTCTCAAAAGTAGCAATTAAACTTCAACCTTTAACGCTATTTGGGATACATAATATTCCACCAAATTTTAATCGTTTTCAGTCGATTAGTTGCAAAACGTACATAAGCATAGTCAATTTTACTACTTTCGTTTCACGTTCAGTGCATTTGATTTCCCTAAAATACGAAATGTGACTTATAACGTTCTAGAATCATTTACCTCTTCCATTGATTTTTATTAGGAAATTGAACATTGTTCACAAAATTGATGTCGAGATTCCCTTTTCGCAACTGGCATTTTCAAAAACTGGAGAACTCGAAGAAAATGATTTTTCTTCGAAGTCTTAAATAACAAAATTTTCAAATAAAAACTATGTTCAACCAGAAAGAGGCGGCGTCCATATGCATATCAAAATGTGTCACGCACGTCCTGTCACATGTCAGAAAAGTGACGCGTCACACGACGAGAAAAAAAAAAATGCATGCTAAGAATAATATTTCTGAATTTAATTAACATTGTGGACACGATTAGTAAGTAGTTATTAATCATCATTCCGTAAATAAATAAATAATCATCGGGAAGTGGCGAGGTGTAATTAGTAAGGAGGGTGGAGTAAGTAGAAAACGCGCATAGAGTACATGAATTAAACAAAGGTTAGGAAAAGACGCGGATTAAGGTGTTAGCGGTGGAGATTTTTCCAAATCCAAGGCGCCTTTTATTTATGCATGAGCGAATGAATGAGTGCTAATGGACTGCTGATGTGAATGTCCTTTTGAATGCAGAGGATGTTGTGTGAGATTTGGTCACATGCATCTCCAGAAAATTTATGAAAGCCTCAAAAAGTTCAGTAATTTTTACTGCAAAGTTTGTACACAGTAGAGAGAAAAGGCTTTGGAATTTTTATAATAGAAAATTGAAATATGTATGCTATATCAATATCATTCATGCCATATCAATATCAGTTATATCAATATGACTGTTTTTATTTTCGTTATGTTAAATTGGAAAGATTGAAAAATCGATAGAATATACAATTAATTACAATCTACATTACATACATTACAATCTGTAATCTCCATTACACGGAAAAAATGCTTTGTTAAATTGAACGCAATTTTGTTGATTCAACAAAAATTAGATTGTCGCTATTTCAACTGAATAATTTTGTTGGTTCTAACAAAAGTTTTGTTATATTAACAAAATATTTCGTTGAATTAACAAAAGTTTTGCTGATTCAACAAAATTATGTCTTTCAAAAGCCAAAACAATTTTGTTGAATACACAAAATATTATTTTTAGTGTAGTTACTTCAGGGAGAACATTTTCCGTTTAATTAAGGGGATATGAAAAGAAAATAAAAATGTTTGCCGATTAATGTGAAAAGTACTAAAAATTAAAGCTGTTTGTGTAAAAATACTATTTTGGAATTTTTATCTTTTTAATCAAGGGAATAACCGGGTAAAAGTTCGACCGTAAATCTTACACGTCTTACATGAAAAGTTTGTAAACAAAGAATTACTTGGTAATCTTGAATGCCCCTTAAAAAATTCAAGTGTTACACTCAAAAGGATTTATCCTAACATAAAAACATCAAACGACGTTTACCCAGAACTTACCACTCACGGTACAAAATTTACTATAGCTGAGAAGAAAAAGAAGAATTTTGAAACGATATCAAGATTTAACTTCGGGTCAATAGAAAAAATTGACCATAAAACTCAAATCCATGTAGCTCGTAAAAAAAGGAGCTAGGACACACAGTTTAAGCAATAACCTCTGTAAACTCTAAATGCGACAGCTGGACTTTTCTAATTGCCATCAAGAAGTCGTTTCTTCATTCCTTTAGGGAAAGAAATTCCAGATGTATTAGATATGGCAGCTAAAGTGGAAAACACGTGACTGCTGTTCGGGTACAGGTAGATGCATGAAATAAAAGCTTTTATTTTTGTCGATATCATAAATTTTCCTTCGTGGTATAAGATGTAGATAAAAAGAGAAACTAAGAAACACTAAAACTTCTTAAACAGTAATTGATTTTCAAAAGAAGTTTTATATTTGCCCAAATTAAAAAATTAAAGAGTTAAAATGAGTTCACGTTTTAGATATAAAATAACATTTTTATCGAGAAAACTTTCTAAAGTGATTTATGAATGAACTCAAAAAAGTATATTAAATATTCTTGAAAAAAGCCTAAATGAAATATTAATTCCTTTATAATTCGAGCTACCAAGAACTGTAAAGTATTTCATTAGATTTATTGTAAGCACCTGCGGACCATTGTGAGTTATTTTTCTAAAAATGCAAGGTATAAACCTGCTATATCACCAAAATAAATCTTTAAAAGCTAATTATGAAAAGTTTCGTGTAGGAGGCATTCATTTGTACACTAATGTCTGTAATTTTATATTGTACAAGCAAAATGTACTTTAACCATGTGGTTTACCAGTTAATTGGACTCCATATTATTGCATTACCTGTAAATGGCTAAAATTCTGTAAATATTAGCAAAAAATTTTAGTGAGGAATATTACGAATTAGATTTAAAACCGAGAAATAAGATTTGGCAATTATTGCCAAAATAAGCAAATGGTAAGGAAATCAGCCACTGTGAAGGTTATCTTATGAATAATCATTTTGCAAGTGATATAAATACTTCTTCAGGGTTGACTTTGTGTCAAATAATCGACACAAAGAAAGTTCTAGCACTGTTTTCTCTCATCTAATTCACAAGAGAAATGCCAACTAAAGTGCAAGAAGGCAGTCTATTTATTACAATCCTAATGTATTTTCGATGTTTACGAAATTTATGCATTGCTGGTTTTGCTTGTTGAGTGTTAAAAGCAGAATTATATATAGCAGTACTATCTTCTACGAAGAAAAATTTCAATACAGAGATTACGGCACATTTCAGAAAGTAAGCGTCAGCACTGAATGTCAAAACCAGCACATTAATCAGTACGCTGCTCGCGTTTAGAAAAATAAAGACAACACGAAAACCAATTATTTTTGAGAACAAACCTTTTATTTGACTACTTGTTACCATTACGGATCTTCACTCCGTCACTATTACAAACAGTATCTTCTTCAAAATAGTCCCGGCGAGAATTAGGCGCGAAGCAGTCATCTGGAAATAAAGTCATTACGAGCTCAATCCCGTAGCAGATCATTGCAACGGTACAAAGCAAAGGCAACGAGGCCCTCTCCAGGGAAATTAATGACGTCATTTGGTTCGAGAAAATCGTAAATCAGGAAAGAGGGCTTTACGGTGATAGAACCTCTCCAATCATTATTCATACGTTATCTTTTAATTTTGCTGTTCAATTATAATTTAAACTCTTTCGGGCTCCAGGCTGATAAGCACTGGTCCTAATTATAGGCCCTTGGTACTACAGGCAGGTGGTACGTCCACAAACACTTTCTAGGAAAATTCTGTTTGGAGCTGATGGAGGAGGGGGGGGGGGAGCAGATAGAGACGTCCTCTATTACTCAACTGGAGATAAGAAAAGATGCAGCTCACTCTAATAGATGCGTATTTAGACGATTTATCGAGAGAAAGGTATGAATTAAAGCTGGAAAGTATGAGTTATGGCATGGGGGATGAAGTAACTCCATTACACAGCGTCTATTGTTAAATGAAGACCTGAAATCATTGTGGACATAATATCTGTCGAAACTTTCTACACCGCCCTTTTAAAGGGAGAATTGTTGGGCTATAAAACAAATTTTACCTTTATCGTACCCCGTTTATCACGGAAAGTAAAGTGCGTCGCTTGGGCTTGTTCACATCTGGTGCAGAATAGGCAGTGCATGAATCAAATACTAAGGCTGTGTCAATAACTTTCGGCGTATTTTGTGCTAATTCATATTGAAATATAGGCTTCGAGGACTATACAAATAAGCGGCTTCAGTGATCTCATGCACTTCAGCATACAAAGACGTTAGTACGGTATATTAACAGAGTCTGGTTCATGCAGGATTATTGACCCTATAAGACGATTTACAATTGTCAATGACAAGTCTCCAATATCTGTTGGACAATCCAGCTACATTAAAGCCTCCGGCCAAGAGCCCATAGGGTCAGCCAACATAGGATGGGTTATTAATGCTCTGAGCTAATTGACATGAGTTTTTAAACTATTTACATATTTTATCCACAACTTATACTACTTCAAAATTCAGGCAAAGCGGTAAAGCCAACAACTCATCTACATTCCAGTGGCACATAAAATGATTTATCTATACGACACTAAAAAAAGGGCTTATTCCCAATGTTTTTGTGTAAGGTATAAACCTGTTAAACATTCGTCTAGTTCAATTCATGAAACAATCTGAACCTGCCATGTCCTGGCATCATTTACATTAGGATTTACATGTGCAAAGGCAAAATCTTGGTTCAAAAACTGATTGAATATGGGAAACAGAGCAGCAAATAGATAAAGTATTTACTGTTTCCGTTTTCCATTTAAACATATTGAAAAAATCTCATGTGGACAACACAGGACTTCCTTGTACATCTATTAAATCAAAAATATTTTTGGAGCACTTCTTCTGAGCACTGAAAGAGATACAATACTGCAATGATACTAAGGTTTAGCAATTTCTAGCCAAATATTTGAGACATCGTTAGCTGTGTTCAATTTGAAAGATTTGTTTTTGGCACTTAATTGGGCGATATTTCCCCAAAAGCCGCCGTCGTTGCGATAGTTTGTATGATTTCAGTCATAGCTCAAATAGTGATTGACCACAGCCTTTTAATGAATTGAAAGTATCCATAGACCTTGACGCATTTAAAGTCTTTTGGTTGACCCTGTAAATAAATTACCCAGTTGATTACATCAAAAAAGAGTTTGCACAATTGTATGTTACAATACAATCTAAAATCAAAGTCTCAACATTCTACGGTAAACAGTTTTAGAGTTATACGAAATGCGAAATTATTTTTGGTGCTAAATTTGGCGATATTTCGGAAAAACTTGCCAAGGATGACAAGTGACGTGATTTTGAGCATGAACCAAACAATGACAGACTACAGACTTAATATATTGAAGATGTCCGTAGATATTAATACTTTTTTGGATGGTCCTGTAAATAAACTCTCCAGTAGATTGGAATAAAAAAATGGAGATATACAACTAGATGCTCTAACAATCTTGTATATGAAATTTCTACATTCTACGACCAATAGTTTTGAGATATGAGATTAAATACACGTACATCAAATGTCGCCAACTTAGCGACTTTTGAGGAAGGCACGTGGCCGTGGTCGGACCATTACCTAACTTTATAGTAGGACGGTATTGTGTTTGAAATGGATGAATGTTCCTGAAACTACCATTGACCGTAATGGATTGGAAATCTTTTGAGTGTTCCTGTAGCAGAACTATAAATGATAAAGACACTATTTTCGATGGAGAAATTCATTTTGTAACCCTTAATAACATATATCACTTCTGAGTCGTTTGAAATAGCCTAATACCTCTAAAATTCGCTGTAATGAATTATAGAGTGTAATGTAATTAAAATCTATTGGGAAGCCCTGTATATAAACTATCCATTCGATTGGGACAAAAAATGGAGGTGCACTACTAGATGTTACAACAATTCTAAATATAAAGTTTCAAAATTCTACAACCAATAGTTTTTGGTATATATGAGTTTAATGAATTTCTGCCCATAGAGCGTAATGCATTTAGAATCTTGTGAGCAACCCCATAGATAAACTATCCAGTCGATTAGAACCAAAAGGGGAGGTGCACAACTAGATGTTACAACAATCCTAAATATAAAGTTTCAAAATTCTACAACCAATAGTTTTTGAGATATGCGAGTTACATACGAACGTACGTACGGACGGCATAGAAAAACTAGTCAAAATAGACTCGCTGTCGGTCAAAATGGATTGTACATGCATTTATATGAACGTACATACTAGCGTACGATGAGAAGCATCGAAAAAATTCTAAAAAGTAAATTTATAGGTAGTCAAAATCTGTTTTTTCGTCAACATCTGGCTCCCGAAATTTTTCGCGATCACATTACTTCCTTATACTCCGTACAAGGAAGTAAAAATGTTGAAACTAATTCTGAAATAGCATGCTATAGAACAGCGGTACACATAAGAAAGAACTGTTTTATTGCATCGGTATCACAAAATGGTGTTAATGAAAACAACATATTTTATGTTCATGTAAATGCCTCTAAATAACAAAAACTCGATTTTATAATGAAATGCGATTCATGGAAAGTCTATACTATAAGTGTTAAAGTTTTTACACTTAGAGTAAAAACAGTATATAAAAATTATTGTAATTACTTCTTTTATGTATATATTAACATATAAATCTTTAATTTGCAAAATAATTGAATAAATTACTGCATGTGACCGTGTTATATTCCTAATTTTTTTATTGTTATGTAAATTGCTTCGTGTAACAATTGCCTTTTATGTAAATAATTAATGATATATGTTAATTAAGAAAAAGGACGTTATTTCAATAAGAATTCTACTAAAGCAAATATAGTTCTACAACAAACAACAATATTTTAAATATTTAAAATGATAGCATAACTGATAAAATGTTGTTGTCAGCACAAAAGGGCAAAGAATTTCCTCTAACAAAGAAATGCTTTTATATTAACCCCCCGACACCCCCCAATACTTAAATTTCACCATACTAACTTAATAAAATTATTGTTATTACATAACTGAAAATGCTAACAAAATAGAATAAATTTTGCAGATGTGGATTATTTTTGTGTATCATTACCATACATCTTTCGTATTTAGAAATAATGAGCACTGTAAGATTTAAATTTCAAAAGATAGTAACTTTTATGTCAATAGAGCTGCATGAAAGTATATGCGAATACGTGACTTTCATTTAGTTATTATAGAATAAAAAGTTATAAAGGTTATTTAAGGAACATTAGAAATGTTTAAATCTGCCATTATCATACAAAGATGCAGTAGCTCCAGTAAATCTACTTTTAATAAACTAAAGGTTTTTGGTATCGTATTCAAAAGACAAATAAAGTTTAAACATGAAAAATATCTAGCCTTCTAACAGTCAAAGATAAGCAAAATAAATTACATAAGAACTTAGTGTATATTTTGTGTCTACACTGCACTATAAACAAAATAATATAACGTTAAAGTGTGACTACTAATAGGACGATTAAAATTCTTTTTACGCAAACAGTACATTATGAATAAGTAGTTATACCCAACAAGCGTTCGTAAAGACGTGTTATATATAACTTTTTATGTTCTCTCTCTACATACATGTATAGAAACTTTATGTTTGTGTGTGTGTGTATCTAGACATGGTGGGGGACAAAAAGCTGTTGCAGAATGGACTATTATTTTTTTTAATACAGTATATTATATAAATATTTATTTGGCTATAACACTAAAAGATTAAATATTTCTGCATCAGAAATTCGTGATTTATTTAACACATTTTAACATTTCTCATAATTTCAAGTTCTATGGCTCAGACTTCATTTTGAATACTTGTTGATCTCATTTTGATTGCTGTTCTGGTATGTTTATTGCTTCCCCTCTTTAAAATAAACCCAAATAAAATAGTCTGCAGTTATTAAATGTGATGCCGTTCAACACGGCAAAGAATTCAATTTGTTTCTTTCTGATTATAGAAAACTGAAATCGGAAATTGAATTATTTTGGTTCAGTTTTCTATTGAGTATTGCGCTATTATGAATTTTTAGAGACTGGCTTTAAAAATCATGAACAAAAATACTAAAGCAAACAATAATTAAACAAAATTTAGTAAACATTCAAAAGACAAGAGACATTTTGAGATAACTTGTATACCAGAATTTTTTCTCTAGCTAGGCATATTTTCGAGGTTTTAGCTCTTTTGCTAAGCCATAAATCCGAAATCGAACCATTTTATAACACCTGAGGTCTGGGCTCGATTACTGGTTTGAACTTGAGTATTGAATAATCTGTCTCTTCACAAGGGGTAACGTTAGCCGCTCACTGGGGGACTCTATAATAAAATGGCCACTATTTCGTGCCACGACGAAATGCTATCGGCAAGTGCCACCTCAGAAAAAAAAACATTCCGAAATCCTGCTATTTTTGTTTTTAATTTACAACATCCTATGGGAGGCTCATGATGCGTTCTAGCATCTTTCTTTGCTTCCATATGTGCCAAAACTATTGGTTAGTCTTTTATTTAACATGTTCAACACACACAAACTACGTTCTGATTTTATTAGGTTGTAACGAAAGTTTCCCGCCACCGCAAACATCGTCAGCACACAGTTCGCGTTGGCGTATTTGCTCATATTTTGTCAAACGATTTTTGGCATTTGAAAGAAAGAGGCTTACTTTATAACACTGTGTTGTGAAATCTGTAAAAAATATAGTTATCATTAAGTATAAGGTGTCCCAAATGGAACTATCACTCTAGAGGATTAGAACCATCATTTATACTTCCACTTGTGTTGCAAAAAGTCAGCTACATAATATCAACAAATTATGAGTACAGCTTTAAGTACTATTGTTGTATCATGTGACACTGTGCAGGTTTGGTTCCGAAAGTTCAAAAACAGTTATCTAAGGCGTTAGAAGTTAGTTTTTCAGGCAGATATGGCGGAAAACTTTCCTTACAACCTGATATATTTAACTAGCTGAAGCACTCGTTGTTGACGGGTTAGTATGCATTGCAGATTTCCGCCAAAAGCCCGAATTTCCTTCAGAATCGAAGTATAGAAAGCAAAGTAATAACTTTATTGTATTGTTAAAAGTTTACAGGTGAGAAGTAAAGTGCTGAGTGAAACTGTCAAACGACAAAACATTTTATTTCCAATATTAATGCTTAATTGTAGTGGAATGAGCTTATAAAGTCATTAGGTCATTCCTTGCCTGTTAATGAATTTTGTTTGATTTACTGTCGATATTTTAATAATACGCTTCAAGAAAATTTTGCAAAATTTTCACAAAATCTAAAAAAACTAAATATTAACAAAATCGACGATTTTTTTTCAATTGAATAGCCAACTAATAATTTATTAACTGAAAATTATATTTAAACGTTATCGTATAGTTAGATACATCTGATATGGTGTTTCAGTCCTAGGTTTAAATTTATACTAATTAAATATACAATTAAAATAACTGAACTGACGAGAAGAAATTATACAAAGAAACAAGATATGAACAAAAAAGGTCATGCTGTACAGGCTGAAAGACTGTATCGTAATCTGAACGAGTTATTCATAAGTCATGACTACCGGGCACTGTGTACGTCATACTCTAAGCAAGAGTATTTAGGAACATAAAGTTATAGAAAGTACTTTTATGATGTATTTGTTCGATGAAAATAATATGTGAAGTTCAAAATCTTTGTATGTACTAATCAGTCGATCTTCTCATAAAATTTCCCCCCTTTTTTTTGTCATCAAAACAGAATCCGCTTAAGCTTTTAAAATATGATTTCGTCATCGCAGTTTCCATCAGAGTCACGAACTTGCGATAGCGTAAGTAACGTTCAGCGGTAAGTAACGTCATGCCGTACGGTCCGCCTGCATCTCTTCCTTATCTCGAGTCGCCATGGAACGGCGCTTGCCTGTGTTTTATGGGCCCATTTCGGACTCAACTAATTATACCTTGCCCTCATGCCACGGTCCGCAGAAACCCCAGGGCCCATAAAAAGCTCCAGACGAGAAAATAAAAACCCTGGTATTTACGGCCCTCTCAGACACGACGGAAAACCGTGTTAAACGAGGCCATTATCTCGAGAGTGAAAACGTCCACCGTGCTCCGAGCTCTTGCTACTCTCGGTTGGTAGAGAGGGTTTTTAATGGGTGTGGTCAGCCGATAGGAAAAGACCGAGCGGGTTTTGGACAAACTTGAAGAAAGTGCATGTCGCTCGAAGTGTTTGAAGATCGGGGTATGGCTGCGATTGGAAATTTAAAATACAGTTGGAATCTTGACTTACGCGAGGTGTACATTCCAAGAATCCTCGCGTAAGTGAAAATTTTGCTACATTATTTGGGTAAAATGTTTATTACAATTAAGAAATGTATAAAACTTTTATTTCTTCCTTTTTCTATTTCTTTTAAGTTCTACATTAAAGCATCAATTAAACATTCATAATTTTAATCAGACACATTTTACACCCACTCAAAAAAGTATTCAAATATAAGCGGATTTCCCTGTTTTAGCTTTGAGAATAATTTATTTTCTTTTGGAGAACTGATAACACACTTGAAAGAAACTGATACCACACTGATAACACACTTGAGAACTGATAACACACTTGAAAGAAACATGAAACATTTTTATGTACATAACCCGATTCATATTTTGTGAAAAATATGTCTTAATACAGGAAACCAACGTAGGAATTTTGACTTTTACCCGAATACTTTCTCTCAAAGACTGTAACAATGCAAAAAGAAAAAAAAAGTTTTTAGATATTTCTACGATTTATTCATAGTCTTGCAACATTTATTTAAATACGCATTAGGAATATTTTTTTTATTAAACAATGTAATTTATCACGTTCAAACCAAAATTACTTAGTTTACAAATTTACAATTTATATCATTAGTAAGAGCGCATTAACTAACAATTTAACTAAACTATTATAAACTACTGTTATAAAGAGTTTTAAACTACTATTACAGATATAACTATATAATACTATTTCAGAACTATAAACATGGGTTATACAATCCTATCTCTTTTCTAAAAAAATTGTCGTTTTTAAGAACATCAAAACCTTTCAAAAGCAAAATCGATATCTTAAAATAATAATAAAATAATACTCGAGAAAGAAAGAAAAAATAATCTTTAGGGGCAGCAGTTACTTTAGCTTATTTTCCCTTTTTCAGATACTTTTTTATATTTGAATAATTTTCAAGTTAAAATCAAATATACGCCTTGAGCTTCGTAATTCTTAATTATAAAACTGTCAAACAAAGTTAAAGACTGCTAAGTCAGCAAAGTATCCTAGAAAGAAAAGCCGAGGTGCTGAAAAAGAAAGAGAGAAAAAAATATATAAAAATCGCTATTGAAGTAACTATAAGTAATTATTTCACGGTAATTAGCGATTAAAAACGATAACTAATTGCTTTTTAAAAATCCACCGACCCATCTTTTGACGTGATATTTTTCACAAAGAAAATTTCCTCATTCCAGCTTAAAATATAAAGCTTTTCGGCATCAATCAACTGTACACAGAGAGCATTTATAATCAGTATGATAAGAGGATAGAGAGGTAGGAAAAAAAGAAATAATTTATATCATAATAAATCCTCTTTTACTTAACGCGATAACCCAATTAAAAGCTGAGTTATAGATACATTTCATTCAAAAATCCATAAATTATTAATTACTTCGTAATTAATTTAAAGCCTCTTTTTTCTCTTTATTCTCGTCCTCAGATAACTTAAGGACCTTTTTATTTGTTCATTTTATCGCTCTGAGAGCACGTGGGATAAATTAGCGCCAGAAATGTTAGGAATTGGAGAAAAAAGAGATGGCAACGCTTGCTGATCTATCTGGAAAGAAAATTTGAAAAGCACTTCAGTTTTCTTGTGAAAACAATTGCTTATGAGATAGAAAGTGCATTTTTTAAGTGTAAAATTAATCATTGAGATAAGTGAGAATAATGGAGAGAGGATGCTTTGAAATTCTTAACGTCAAAAAATACATTATGAATAGAAAGTATCGGATGGAATTCACAATTTCTTACACTGAAAATTTTTATTTCCTAGGATAATTGTAATTAACGCTTTGAATAATTGTTCAATTAATTATTCATTTGTTGTTTCTAAAGTGATATTAATTGCAAGAATCTGGTGATTGTTTTCTTTTTAAGTTATTTATTTTAAATGTTCTTTAATTGAATAAAAAATATATGCAGTTTTTCATCTACCATAATAAACTTTTATGTTGATAACAATAATTTATTTAACATGAAGAAAATAAATGGTGATAAAAGTACTACTTTTATTAAGAACTGTTAAACTTTTAGAACTTTAATGTCTATTTGAAATTGAGTGTAAATGTGGAGAGCTTTTACATTAATTTATACTGCGTAATGTGTTTTATAAAAATAATAGATTTAATAAAAAAAATTCACCAAATAAATAAAATGTTTATAAACTAATAAGTTTGTCTTACGTTAAAGTTATAACGTATTTTGTGATCTTTCGTATATAGGAATTAAATACATAACATATCTTTGTGCAAAATGCATCATTTAATATTGCTGTGCAAATGTGAAAGAATTTACTGCAGTCGTATAAAACACGCAAATTTATTTTAGACATCAGATTTTATAAGAAGTATATTTGCGTCCAGTTTTGTTTTAATTTTTAGATTTATCAAATTTCATGTAATGGCGACAGCTTGAACTCTGAAAGCTTAATTTTATGGACTAAAAGTATGTTTATTAAGTAATACAACCGTATGTGTGTTTTATCGATTACTTCAATAAACTTATAGTATATAGCAAAGTCTTACATTAAATTTTTGACTTCATGCCAAAATATGATTGAAAAAACAAAAGAAAAATGCAATAACAACTGTTTGTTTTACCATGTACATGCACATGATATTAATTTTAAGTTAGGAACTTTCAGCATTTCACAATTCAGTAACGAAAATTTATTGCAATTTAACAAATAAAACAAATGCCTGTCTTTTGACGTCAGAACTTTTAAAATAACGTCTGAGTACGGAGCAAATTGCAGGCTTCCCTTCTTTTTTTAAAGGAAAATATATAAACTTCAATGCAGTATTCCTTTATTCATCTACCTGATAGTGACATGTACTTCTTTCCTAAGACAGAGTCGTTTAGCATTTTCAACGTTTGGAAAAGTGAATCACTCTGCTCCCTTTTTGCATAGGATATTACGACACGAAGTCCCCCTAGAACTTTTTGCTTTCCTCCCCCCCTCCCCCTCCCCGCCCTGAGCAGACTCTCAAAACCATTTCGGATCTTGATTGACTTTTATTGCCCGTAAGAACGACATCTGAATCCCCCTGACCACAAAAGAAGTCAGGAACCAAAAGGAACACAACCGCTGGCAGGGAGCTATCATAGATCACGGCTCCTTAAGACCGGATGAAAGGAAAAATAAAAATTCCATATTTATAGCAGACGAATGGTGTCGGCAATGAGACTATTATATCTCTCTGAGATGTTACAGGAGTAAAAAGGGAAAAAGGAAGAACATATACATCTCGCTGCTCTTCTTATTCTTTCTCCATTTCTTATAACACTACAACTAGATGGCTGTAAGTTTTTATGTGGAACGTTACGTGCCAATCAACTCAAGTATCGGACGGATTCTTATAATGAAGCGTGGAGAGAGGAGATAGATATGAAAAGGTATTGCATAAAAGAGGGGGGGAAAGGATCGAGGATAGAGATTTGTATTTAGATGTCTAGACTTCCACTCAGATCCGCATTGGTCCAATGTAGGATAGGTTATATATTGGTTATATTTTCATAGGTATTGTTATAAACCAATGACACCTCAGTGATATTGACTTATAAATGTTTCTATTATATTTGCACCTATTACATATTATAAACAGCTAACATATAACTATTTTTACTAACATATTTTTAATTATTGCAGAGGATGGTCCGATAATTCTCATTTAATAGTTAAAAATATGTTTTGTAATACTTATACAGGTAAGTTTAGATAATTTAAATGGGAACATAGTTATGTGTACATTATTTGAATAGATATTCAGGACCTAATTTATCCAAAAAATGTTTTGTGTTGTTGAAAAAACACACAATGGAAATCGTGAGAATGGGCAGCCGGTAGCGGAGAGGTTAAGGACCTGTTTTCCTATACGCTAATGGCTTAAGCGAATGCCCGTGGGTTCGATTCCAATTCATCCCCTGGTTGTTTAAATTTACTTTATCTGTGTGTTATTGTATTAAAAACTGTTATTCTGCTGTCTACTTTATACGACGAGGATTTGTAAGCGATTTCTTGAAACCAAGCAAACAAATCTGAATAAAAGAGGTTCAAGTACAACAACTTTGTGAGAATCATATCAAAATAGAGGTAAAAAATACAATCTAACTACAATACTTTTTGACTTTCTGCAATGTATCAAGTCAAGACGATGTATTTTCGATACATTTTAAAACAATATTGGTGTAGGATATCCATAAAAATAATAATGAGACTTTATTTTACATGGACAGTAAATGTGACAGTTTAAATACTTAAAAAAGAAAAAAAACACTTTTAGAATGGTAACGAAGTAACTGAAATACGAAAAGAGATATATTTCTCTCCAAAAACACTTCCTCTCTTAAAAAATTTAATTTTAGTCACTTGTGGCTAGGAGCTCAACGTATTTTAATCATATTATTAATCATTGTATTCACCAAAACGTAAAACACTACAATACCTTAAAACTAACAATACAAACTGTCCTGCAAAAGCATAAAGACTTATGCTGTTTAGTATTTAAAACATTTAGAGATTTTAAAACTAAATATTTTACCGTTTTAAAGTTGGTAAGACATTAAAAAATAATTTTATGTTCAAAGAAAGCATCCAATGTTGATTCAAATTTTGATTCTGATAAATGATTAAGTACTTTTGCTTGTATTAGGTGTTTTAGTACCATCTTTTAACAGAATAACTCTGATTTTAATGTCTCGGTATTAGTTGATTTAGAAATTTAATTTTTTAATCCTAGGCATTATATAGATATATACAGAATAAGGACTTCCCATTACTGAAATAGCTTAGACAAAATTTAAACAAAATTCATAGCATGTGTAACTTGAACACGAACAGCCTAAAATAAACAAGATTCTATCTATCATTCAGGAATGAGAATATGTCAATTAAATAATAGTGTGAAGGATTATTGCTTATATTCATCAATTACTTATTCTTTTACTGAATAAAAAGATAAATATTTATTCTGTAACTGTAATTAAACTGCAAGCAGACTGATTAAATTATATTTTGTTTTAACTTATTTATTGATAATTAGAGCCGACTTTTTAAGTAAACATCTTAAGTAAATCTTAAGATGTTTACTTAAAAAAGTAATTCCAGTTATTTGCAAACGAAATTTTGTTATGTTACATTTGGAATTATAATAAAATGCTATTAGCTAAAGTGAATAACATTTTACTTAGCGTGAAAATTATACATTTATTCATAAAAATATTAAGATAATATCTTCTAAGGTCGAAATTTCAAATTCAAGGGGTAATTTATTCAAACACTTAACAGAAGAAAGGAGGATCGTTTTAAGTAAAATGTATTTTCAACAGACAAAATTATACTCTTTATGATATATCTTATTTAAAGTTTTATCGCTCACACTTCGACGCTGAAAAATTTATGAAACATTCGAGAAGCTGTAAGTGAAAGTAGGAAAGCTATGTTATATATTTTCTACTAAAATTAAAACAAAAAAATTCATATTCAAGTAGTATTTTTGCCATGAATTAATAACTGAAAATAATCGCTGCAACTGCAAATTGATATTAAAATTCTAAATATCTGTTGATCATTCCAATCTAAATATATTGTTGCTAATTAGAAATAAATATAATCAAAAGACAAAGGTTTCGGTTTATAAGTTCCTTTTTTATGTGCCGTAATTTTCGAACTAAATAAATTATTTCCTACAGAACATTTAAGAAAATGCTATGAATATATTATGTCAAGCCATTTTCAAGAGCGCAACTGCACTACGTTATGTGAGTAACAAATTTTAAACACCTTACTTTCCCCTTTTTAGTACGACCATGTAAGGTTTAGGTTAAATTTAACTGGAAAGAAAAAGCTTCCTACGGCTATTTTAGCACTTAGTAGATGGTGAACATTATTTCACTGGAGAAATATCTTAATCATGAAAATTTTACCTTTCTTATTATTATGAGAAGATGCTCTACTTAAATTTCCAAAAATATGTTATCGAAACAGCAGTATCTTAAGAATGCTGTGGCAGAATGCTTTTTTACTAGCTGCTACTAGCGACTTCCACCACGTCGGCTTTAGAATTAGGACCGGAGAGAAATGAAGCATGTGTGTATAACAAATATGTTTGCACTATAAACAAAAGTGACTGTATTTAAATATAATTTATTTTTTACTTATTTTAAATGAAGTATGATACGAGGTAGTATACTTCATTTAAAATAAGAGAGTATGCAGAGTTACTAAATTTAGATTATTTGGAGAATGGAGACAATTACCAGAATATTTGCGAACTATTTTGAGTGTTCTTGTAAAATAAATATTTATGTTATTCGCATGAATTTTAGCCTATGTTAATCAGGAGCAGTGAAGCTTTCTATTAGAAAAAAGTTTTAGAATAACTTCTACAGTTACAGAGATACCCATGGAGAGTAATGTAATTCCCACGAGTATCCCTGTAAAAGAACTATTTGTGATATATGCATAAAAGGTAACCTATAATACTCAGAGTCCCACCAGTGGCTGAGAGGTTCTGATGTCGAGACCGGAAGGCGGGAGGTGCCAAGTTCAAACCACGGTCGCGACTGTTTACCTAGCTGTAGAATAATTTTGAGTGTCTTTGTAAAAGAATTATTTATGCTACATGCATGAAAGTTTGCCTGTATGCTAATCCAGGATATAAGCTATATTCATTCCAAATTTTATCCAAATCCGTTCAGCCATTTTTGTGTGATTCAGTCACAAACACACAAACGTACACATTTATATTATTGGTAGCATTTGGAAATTTATGAACTTTAAGAAATACATTTGGACTTTTTGATGCTTTTTAATTTTGGGTAAAACTATCGTAATTTCCATTCCATTTGTGTTTTACAAATGTACACGATTCTGCAAATAGAATTTCTGATTTACTTCAAAAGAATAAATCCTTTTGTGTGAGCGAAACTCGCCAAGCATGACCATCTAAAAATAGTTTTTACTTAATAGCTAAAAGTAATTAAAATCTCAAAACTTGTATTCTCAGGTGCGCATTACCGAAGTCATGAGCTTATATGCTCAAATTTTCGAAGCTCTGCGTGCTGTAGATTTGCCTGAAGAGCATTCATTTTTATTAATACAGATAGATAGATAAAAACTGGCATGATTTCCGTGGTATTTCATGTTTTCCAAATACACGCGATTCTTCATTGAAGCCTTTCTTAAATTAAGTACTTCATGACGTTAATTCAATGAATTTCTGTTAGCTCAAAACATGAATCATTTTATATGGGCGAAACTCGCTAAGCATGCCAACATAAAAACGGTTTTTAATTAATAATAATTAAAAAACTAATTAAAAATGTAAAATTCTAAGTAGCATATAACATATCCAGGGTCCAATCTATCTCTATACCAAAATTCATCATAATCGAATCAACGGTTTAGGCGTGAAAGCGTAACAAAGAAACAAACTCCCTTTTGCATTCATAATATTAGTTAAGGTTGTGAACAAAAACGCATGCATATTTAAAATCCAGTAACTGCTCAATTAGTCGTTATCCAACGTTTCAGGAATACAAGTTTACTCAGTTGAGATGGATGAAAATTGAATGGATTTTTCTCACTGTTTATAGTTCTGTGAAGGTGAAACCCGTTTTACAGGCAAAGTTAAAAGATTGCTTTGTAGAGAAGACAAAGAAGGCAAAATACAACTAAACATGATTACTATATTGATATTTAGACACATCCTTAAACATTTCTTCAGTATTAATATTTAAAATTATACACCTTCTGCTCACTACGATGACTTTTAAATTGAATGAAAATTGATGACTGGCTAATTTTTTTCAAAATAATGACGGTTGTCTTATCTACTGCAGTTTACTTTCAGCAAGGCAAGTCACACGCTCTGAAAACCAAGGGTCGATCTAGAATTTTTTTCCAGGGTCCCATTTTTGTGAAAACTTTTCACTTTTGCGAATTTCAGCATCTATTTTTTTGAATTTTCATACCAATTTTTGTAAACGTCACTTTTTTTTTTCATAAGATAATTTTCAAAATAAATTTAATCGGCTTCTCACTGCTAGTACATTTGTGAAGGAGAAATTAGTTTTACAGGCAAAGCTGAAAATTTAAATGAGGAACAGGATCTAGTAATTAGATATTAGTAAATTTTTTTATATCCCTAAATGCGGATGCTACTACTTATTATTATTTCCTGTTATTTCCGTAGTTCATTTTCAGTGAGGACAATCACACGCTCGAAAAACTGAAAACTTATTTTTTGAATTATTTTTGCTTTAAATAACAAGCAAGTTTACTTAAATAATAAAAATGGAAATGATGATGTCGGTTTCTCACTGCTAGTACATTTGTGAAGGAGAAACTAGTTTTACAGGCAAAGTTGAAAATATAAATGAGGAACAGGATCTAGTAATTAGATATTAGTAAATTTTTTTATATCCCTAAATGCGGATGCTACTACTTATTATTATTCCCTGTTATTTCCGTAGTTCATTTTCAGTGAGGACAATCACACGCTCGAAAAACTGAAAACTTATTTTTAAAATTATTTTTGCATTAAATAACCAGCAAGTTCACTTAAATAATAAAAATGGAAATGATGATGTCGGTTTCTCACTGCTAGTACATTTGTGAAGGAGAAACCAGTTTTACAGGCAAAGTTGAAGAGTAAAAGGGGAAACGGATCTGGTGATGGAATATTGGTCAGCATTTTGAAATCCCTGAATGCAGATGCTATTACTTATTATTATTATTATTTCCTATAATCACCTCATTTTATTTTCAGAGAGGAAAATCACACAGTCGACAAACTTAAAACTTATTTTTTAAATAATCTTTACAATTAATAGCAGGCAGGTTTACTTAACACATAATAATGATAATGAAAATTATGATGTCGGTTTCTCCCTACTAGTAGATTTGCAAAGGAGAAACTAGTTTTACAGGCAAAGTTTCAGGGTAAATAAGGACACGGATCTGGTAATGGGATATTAGTCAAAATTTTGAAATCCCTAATGCGGATGCTTCTATTACTTATTATTATCTCCTATAATCTACTCATTTTATGTTCAGTGACGAAAATCTCACACTCGAAAACCTTATTATTTTTTAAATCATCTTTACAATAAATAACAGGCATGTTTACTTAAAACATAATAATAATGATGGTGGTGTCCGTTTCTCACTGATAGTACATTTGTGAAGGAGAAACTTGTTTTACAGGCAAAGTTGAAGGGTGACAGATAATTATGTCGTTTAAATCATGAATCGGATCTGGTGATAGGAACATAATCAAAAATTGAAATCCTTGAATGAGGATGATACTACTTATTATTATTTTCTATGGTTTAGAATTTAAAAATTTGATTATATCAATGGCAAACAAACAAAGTTTCTCAGAAATGTGTGAAAACTTTTTGGTCTTGTTTATGATATTGCACATTATATGCAGTTATTTATTGGAATTAGTTAAATTATTTAACTAATTTCAATAAATAACTGCTTCTTTAAATAACTGCTTCATTTGTATTAATAAATAACTTAATGAGTTATTTATTGATACAAATGCAGAACAGCTCTTTTATCAGATTGTCGGCTTACATAGATAAAAATTCAAAACCGAATACTTCTTTATATGTAATTTGGATTAGCCAGTTGAAATATTCATAATCTTTATCAGTGAGTTCAAATTTCCGCGATTCTTTCTATATTAAAATTAATTTGGTAAGGAATTTTAAATGAGAGTTTGGAACTTCCAACAAAAATTATACTCAGGGCATTTTCATATAGAACAAACTACGCGAAAGCTGCTTGGAAAAGGCTTGTAGAGTATCACTACCCGTGTAAAGATCTGTTAAAGTGTTGATTGAAAGTGATTCATTCATTACACTACATTAAAAAACCTATTTAAATCTACGCACAGTCAAATCGATGTCTTAGAAGGAAATATCGTACACTCGATATATCGGTTACACAGTTTGAATCGAATTATTAATTCTTTAGCTCAAAAATCTATTCTGTAACAAACAATTTAAATTAATTTTTTAAACTGTATAATTTCTAATAAATTAGTTCAGCTAGATTTCTTTGAAACGTTTGAAATAAAATCAGAAATTAGTATGAAAGAAACTATTTGATTGTTATACTATGTTTAAATTTTATTTAAAAAATGCTTATATTTTGTATTGCATCGAAATATACATTAACATAATCCCCTCTTATCGAATTCCTAGTTCATATCAAGAAAACAATTCACCTGGAATAACTTTAAGAATACAGGTGTAGTCCAAACTATCAATTACACTCAAATCCCTCCCTTATTTCTCTTCCTTACCTATCTAGGCTTCCTTTATCTTTGAAAAAAAAAGGAAACCTCTCAAGATGATACCAACATCCTACCGTCCAATACTCCGCAACCAAAGATATCCCACGGGACTTAATAGGTTATCTTAGCATCTAGCAGCGTTGTGTAGATAATAGACTCGTAAATATGGGATTCCTTCTCAGACCCTCTGGGACTACCCGAGTCCCAGCTCTTGATCCCGATGTATTTCCCAAGGCCACGTGGTTTTGCTTTGTTTTTTTCTTTTTCCGAAACTAATAGGGGGTCTCCTTCGCTTTCGTCAACCAAGAAAATGGAAACCAGTTCTAGTTTAATAGCGTTTCTTTAGAATTTGTTTTACAGTGCATTTTCCCAGATCTATTCTGATAGATCTTTGCCATAAAAGTTACGGTGCAATATATTTTGATACAGAATGGCACGAAACTAATAAAAATATTAAACGCATGGTTCCACATTAAAAATTTTAATGCTCACACGTATGCTTTACGTGCCTGATAGAGAATTTAAAACAGGATAGTATTTTTTAGGAAAAAATAAAAATAAAATAAAGATCCCCTTGCAGTTTTTTCCATACAAGCTTTTAACTTATGATGTTTACTACATTAAAGAAACAAATTTGTTACAATTGACATGAACATGCTTCATTTTCAAAATTCAGTGGCGCGCAATAAAAGTGATGATATATATATATTCATATATATATGTACAGAATTTTATTTTTCATATAAGTGATATCTATCTGTCTACCTATATATGCATGTTTGTGCGTGTGTGTTTGTGTAAGTATGTATATAGAGAGAAGTAATACGACATCAAATAATCTTCATATAAAGCAAAGGCAAACATTCCTCAAAATAAAAGCGTATATGATAACGCGTTAAAGTGTATTTCTCTTATCCATAAACTCAACCTAACCTTTGCATAAAAAACAGAGATTAATAACTTTATTCTATAAAAAATAAGGCCATTAAACATGCATAAGATTTAAGTTATAATTAATTGAGCATCATGGCTGGAATACATTAAATAGTTTCATTATTCTTCCTCCTCAAGAATAATATCAATTTTTGATACTGCTTTGAACGATAATCCTTGATAATAAATATGCAGCGTATTAAATCTGTGCTTTACGTTTAAGCTTGCGTATATTCGATAAAGAAGGGCACATTGATAAATGTAAGTCATAAGTGGAGAATGATATTTTTGATATAAAAAACTGAAAGTAATAACTATAAGATTAGATTAGGCGTATTATTTATTAGATAAATTAGATTTCACTGAAGTTTATTAGACTGCACATCGATTAGAAAGCAAAGTTTAATTTGCAATTACAACATTTTTCTTTATTGAAAAATTCATTCACGTATTTTAGAATCAACTGCACTCTATTATAGTTCTTTAATGCAAGTGTTTGTGTTATAATTAAATATATTAATAATTTTATTAATATACTGTATAATGAAATATTTCAGTTATTTCATGTTTATTTATCTTAAAATACTGATTGACTTTTGTGATTATATTCAGATTTTATGCATCGGAAATCAAATGAACTGAATTTAAGCAAATTATGTTTTTTGAAATTTACGCACTTTAAATTAGAGAATACAAATTTGCATGAACCGAGCTCCAAAGTAATTCTGATGTTTATAACTGCCTTGTTTTCCACAATATTATGCTTCAGTTTAATAAACGATCTTTTCTTTTAACTTGTTTCAAAATAAAAGTGTATTACCAAATTTAATAATTTATATTTAAGTCTAAGCTTAATGTTAAAACACATACGTTTAAAAAATCAGATTGAATATAACGATTTTGTAAATTAAATATAGTAGTAAAACTGTAAACTAAATTTAAAAGCCTTTGATATAAGGTTAAGCAAGTTATTCACATAAAATATTACTGCGCTACATTTACAAATTGGTTAAAACACAGGAAAACATAAAATAAACCTTTAAAGTTTAACTTGGTTTAACTTTTGATAAATACAAATGAAACTATTGCAAATAAAATGCATAAATGTTTGGCAGTTTTTGATTTTTATTTAATTAATAATATTATTATTATTTAAAAGTAATTAATAATAATAATATTATTATTATTAATTACTTTTTGAATAAATTTTATTCACTTAAGAAACAAAGAGTTTTTCTCTTTAAAATTTAACAAATAAATCAACCAAAAATATTTTATATTTTCTGCATAAAAAATAATTTGTAATTTGTTATAAGCTTTTTAACTTGATTATTTTAAATAATTAAAAATATTACCTTAAACGTATTATACGTGAGTAAACAGAAGACATTTCACTTTGCAGTGTTATTAAATTTTAAATGGGAACACAAACGGATAATACATTCAAAAAAATGTTGAAAATGAATCACTTTACAGGGCTATTATTCTTTAAAGTATATCACAGTAAGGAAGATTAAAATAGTTGTGGCGTCTCAAGCTGCTGCTTAAAAATTTTTTCAAACTTACATATTGTGAACTGAATATAAATTGCGTTAATTCCTATACACCATGCAATATAATAGGAAAGATTTAAAAAATGCTGCTTTTTTCATGTCCGCTCTAACAGAAAAATATCTTATTTTTAATTTATTCTTAAGTGCCACGTTCCGTGAATAAAATGAAGCATGAAGAGGGGTTCTCTTTAATCTACTAAAAGAGCATGTGATATTTGCAATACCAAAAAAAGAACCTACGCGATTTTGATATAAACACACAAAAATAACACACACACACACACACATATATATATATTCATATTTAAAATTCCCTTCAAAATTTATCATTTCAGCCTTCGCATACATTCGCGACAATTTCGACGAAAAAGAAAAATTGAGGAGATTCGATGGGATTTCTAATTTTTTTCTCCTCAACCTGCTTCTTTTCTTTTCTATTCTGGAAGAGAAAATTCCAGCAGACTTCATTACGAAGATAATGGGGCCAAACAACGAACTGAATGAGGAATACCTGTCCTCTCTTCTGCAAGAGTTCTCGAAAAGCAGAGAAGTCTGAAGAAGAAACGGGGGTATATACGATGGCTGCGAGCATTATTGAATGTGTTTTTATATTCTGGAAGTACACCAGGCATTGCTATGCACATTGTATTTCATTATTGCCTTATGCGTGATAGATTTATATCTAAGCGCTGCGAAAAGTGAAATTTGTAAGTACTTTCTTTATTTTAAAAAAATAGCTACTTTTTAAAGAACCTTTATTTTTTATTCCTTTGCAATTTTGTTTGAAGATTAGGCTCCGAAAAATAATCATGATATCTTTTATTGTGTTCATAAATATTCACTTTTTTCGAATCACCTTTCAATAATGAGATTTATGAAACTCTTAAACTTTATTACAAAGTGGATAAGAATGTCAGTTTGTTTGAATTGTCCCAAAATGTGTGTGTTATGAATATGCGAATTGATCGATTGATAATATTTTATGCTTTTACATTTTTTTTTTATAAAATGAAAAATAATTTCAATACATAATAGTTTATGAACAACAGCTGTTTAACATGCAAAAGTTTCAAAGCATGTAAAAGTTTTTTACGTTATTTAAGTTCGTGAACGAAAAAAATTGTGTGTATTTCAACAACGTGTTTCATAAATAAGTATTTAAAGATGTATTATAGTGTTTTACACAGTCTTATAACAATTGTTTCATTTCAGTTGGGAATTTAAAATGTTACATTTTTTATGGTGACCTATAGGGACATATTTATTTCTGGGTAGTATTATATTAAAAAAAGATAAAGGTGTAGAAAAAGATTCTATAACCATTGACATTGGTATGACATATTGTCTTACTGATTTAATGATAAAATCAGCTGCAAAATCCATAGGTTTTATAAAAACCTATTCGTTTTCTAGAAAGTTAAATTTCTAAGTCATAGTAAATTAAGATTTTTGAAAGAACGCAGACAACAATTATTTATATAAATATAAACAATGGAACATGGCCAGAATACCTTCCTGTTAATTTACACATCGAACCATACAGGGAAATATACTATGTACATTATACAAAGCAGGCGAAAAACATTTTATTTTGAGGATTACCTTTCAAAATGGCAACATACTATGTTTTGCATTATGCAATTATGCTGTAGTATATTTTTAAACTTAATAAAGATTTAAGTTTCTTATTTTCTTGAGTAAATTCAATCATGGACCAACGTTCCATTAAAAATGAGTAGCAGTTTTTGTTCCCTAAATTAAAGCGACGAATTCGACGATTAATGGCATTTTGTCAATCATTATAGCACTTTGTAAACTTTACTAAGACGGTGGATCAATAATCGTTGATAAAGTGTTAGTTATTTTTTTTATGCTCCAGATCAGTGTTCCCCGTTATACGAGGACCGGTGCTGGTCAACGGAACATTACTGCCGATAAAAGTATATCCAATTTTTAAAAAATAATAAGAAACAAATGTCGTTCTAACTAAAACTTATATTTCAGTAACGCGTGATTTAAAATAAAAATACATATTTTTATAATATACATTATTTGTGGCTCGTTGGTCCACAAAATATTATTCCCTTCTTTACCAGTTCGCAAAGAATCTTGGGAAACACTGCTCTTTACAAATTGTAATGCAATTTGTATTTCAGTATCCATAACAAAGTTGTATAACATATATTTTGAAAGATATCTCATGAAATTTAGTTTTGCTTGTGTACAGCAGTGTATTTAAGTATTACATAACGTCGATTAACTGCGTCAAAACAATACATTTTCGAAATTTTCATTAGTTTTAAAAAATAATCTTTATTGGAAAGAGCCGAATTTCCAAGTGTTATTTTTTTAGAATTCCATTAAATTGTATGAAAAAAATATTGCTTTGTCCGTTACATAATTTTAAAATTGGGAAACAAACTCACAAGAAGAAAACGAATTCTTAAGAATTCTGATTTTCTGTTCAACATGCACTCAATTATTTTAGTACGAACTCGTTTTGATTTTACTTTAGTTTTCGTTGTAAAAAGTCAAAGTTAATAAAAAAGTTCCTTTTTCCCCCCATTTCTTAAATATTAAAAATTGTAATCTTTCTCAAGATACTAAGTATGCTATTAAAATGCATTCTAATACCTTTGTGACTCTAAATACAACTGACTTTCCTTAGACTTCAAAATATTTTTTGTTTGTTTGTTTCTTTCTTTCTTTAAAGATTTCATTTGTTTGAAAGAGATTCTTCGGATTTTTAGAAATACATTTTAAGTAGTACTCAGGAAGTATCTTTTGAAGAAATAGATGATATATGAATTCAGTATCACTGAAGAATGTCTTTAATTTTATTCTCTCTAGAGTGAGAATAAATATTTTAAGCGAATGAACAAGACTTTTAATTAATGTATGCTTGTGATGCTTTACTTAAGAATTAAAACTGGATGTTTTATAATTCGTTTCTAGTTTTAACGGTGATTTAAAAAATTGGAATGTTTCAGCTGTAGCTATTGATTAAAATAGCTCAAAATTCAGTTCTTTTTGGCTTGATATATTTATCTAGTGTATAGAGAGAAACATGAATGGCAGTAAGAAGGAATGAATTAATTAACGGAAAGTCTTATTTTCCCGTTTACATACTATCGCATTGGGGGTACAATATTTTCCCAAGAGTTTAACTAAAATTGTATTACAATTTTTTATTGAGATACTTAAGGCTACCATACACTGCTAAAATCTAGTAATTAGGAACGGAATGAATTTACATCTGTAAAATAATAATCTTTCTGTTTTTACTAAAGAAAAATGTACTGTTTGCTTTCAGTGTAACAGAATGGACATACATTATTAAGTAATTTGAAGAAATGGATTTATTTAAATATTCTGTGACATTTACAACTTCCTAAAGTATGTGTAAAAGTATTAGAATGATTATGCTATCTTTATTTTCTCTTAATTTTATGTCTGGTTACAACGAATATTTTGCACTTTTCTATTCGAAAGAAAAAATGAATTTTGTTACTTGCAATGAAAAAACTGTATAAATTTTGATGCATTTTATTAGAAGAAGTAGTTTTCTGGCAAAAAGTAAGTAAAAATTGTGGAAAAAAAGACAATTGTTTTTAACACACATTGAATGGGCCATTCTAACAGTTTTTGAGAATGGCCCATGTGCAACTAGAAGTTTTGATGCCACAGAAGTTTTAAGCTCATTATCTTGTTCAAGTTCTGCTTGAAATAAAATATTCGAGTTTTGACTTACAAAATGAAATAATCTTTAAATTAACACTATAATAAATACGCCAAGACAAACGTAAAAGAAAGAGTTAAACAGTAATTAAAAGATTTAATTTAATATCAGTTTTTTTCTCTTTTCTCTTAAAAGCTAAAGATTAAAACGCAATATAACTCTCAAAATCAAAAATTAGTGAATATTTCGATAAATGAACGTATAGGAATAAAAGATACATGAATGGAAGATAAAAACCATTGGGCGAAACAGATGCAAACAGGAAGTGGTCCAGCAATAACAGAGTTCCCATTTCAGGAAAAAAGAAACGATAAATCCGTGTGACAAGTGTTTTGATCGCCTAAGACAATCTTCTCTTTTTTGTTCCTTTTTTTATAGCTAGAAAGCTTTTTTGTTAGGGAAAAATATCGCGGGGGTGTAGAGAGAGAGACCAAAATCCCTTGGACAAGGATAAATTGTCTCTCGTACGAGAGAAAGAGCGGTGTTATGGGGTGTGCCAATCGTTTGTTGTATTGTTTTTTGCAGGAATTGATAAAAATACATAAAGCTGGGTTAAAAAAAGAGTTATACAGCTGATAAGTGAATTATGCTTTCCTTTTTCTTTCTGCGAATAGCGTTCCGCTGAAGTTTTTCTTTACAGTTTCAAATTCTTGCATAGTTGCCAAAATTTAAGCATCTGTAGAATTCTGAACATAACGATCGGATTTTAATATCAGAATTATCTACAAATGAATACTATTTATTTTGACTTTTTTATTTAAGAGAAGGAATTATGAATATTATTGTCTATTATTAAAACTTCATATAAATATAACACGGTATTAATATGTACACATAAACGGATATAAAGAAAAAAATTACCCACTTCAGAGGCTTTAAAATGGATTACATCGTTCTGCATGGGATAAAATTTGAGTTACAGATAATTTAAATGATGCCCTTGACAAGTATTAAACAAATAAAAAATAGTATAAAAATTCATCAATAGGTGGCGTTATAGCACAAATCGTACTATTTGTATACACTGAAAATCTGAAACATATAAATTACTGTACTGCGCATGTCTATTGGCTTAATTCTTTGAATGAAAGGAAGACTGATTCTACTTAGCGTTCTAACGAGCATTAGTTACTTTTTTGCACACCATGCCTACGTTGCAAGGAAAGCGCTAGTGGTAAAATTGTTCTACCAGAACCAGGAGAATTCCGTTGCAGCTGTAAAAGAATTTCGTCCATTGAAGAAGATTTGAAAAGCTACAATGTGTCCAACTGCACTACCCGAGATGCCACAGAAATTCGGAACAACTAGGCAAATTTTCATTCTTTAAGGCAGGAAACAAAATCAAATCCAGTCTTCTAGCCTCAAAACTGTGACTATCGTGGTAGTTGCAGTAAGCAGTCTGTTGAAGTATGGTGGAGCCGATTGTTTCGTGTGTAGCAAACTCAATGTTTTTATGTATATTACTACGCCATCTAATGGCAAATTTTTGAACTATTTCTCTTTTTTTTTTAAATGATAAATGTCAAGTGCATTACTTGAACTATCTGTCGTTCAAATTTTATCTCAGATCGACCAATAAAACATATTCTATAGCCCTCTAGAAAATTTATTGCTTGGTAAGCCTGCATATTATTTTACTGCATTTTTCCGCGTTTAATACAGTGTAACTTTTTTTAATTGATCATACCCTCCAAACACATATAAAAATGTAAGTAAGCAGAAGAAATAGAGAATGAACCTTATTTTATACTTACCTGAAAGTGATTGATTTAATAATTTTATTTAAGAATCAGCTGTTTTAGATTTCACGATAATTAGTAGATAAGCTCATAAAATATTAGTACTAATCACGGAATTAGCGTATTGAAGTAAGCAGAGATAATACGACTCATTAACGAATAACACTAAAAACGTTAATATGTAATTAACAAGACCAAAATGAATGTCGGCTCGAAACGAAACGAATGAAAGCGGCACAAATAATTTGTAGACACATTTTCGGAGAGCTCTATCCCCAAAGTCAATACAAAACAGGCAAATATTTTATTTTTAACGTAATGACAATAAATTTCTACTTATCGCACCAGGCTTGATACTAAATGTTTGAGGGTATCGGGTATGGTTACAGATATCGGATTAAAGCCAGCCTCCGATAGTAGGTCGTCCGTCGCATATTTGGCTAATTGGTAAGTGATAATTAAAACAATGTGATGCGATCATGAAGATAATTTCTAACCATCAAATATTCAGGTAATTACTCTTTCAGAGAGCTATTAGTTGATTGAAATGCTATAAATAATAATAAAATATAAATTATAAATATATTTCAGGTAGTGTATAGAGTTTGTAATTTTTTAAAGAAAGAGTTTTTTAATAAATCTTTTAATAACAGCCAAAAGAAATCAATGGAAGAAAAAAGATTCGTAAGTATAAATCACAAACATATTTTTGCTTATAACCATTTAGTTGTGTGTATTGTGTTTAAGGCAAACCTACACGAGGAGAATCTGCCTAGGAGAAGGCCTTGGGCAGAGAACTTTTTAAGGGGTTCTAACGAGTATTCTCTTTACACTTAGGGAAAATCGCTGCAGATCGTTAAATTTACAGCCGTGCGTTGGGCCCGAACGCGGTAGTACAGATACTAATATATACCCTGGACCTTCACATTTCAGCCCCGTACCATGTTCAATACGTTATCCACTCAACCATGGTCGGGTCTAAATAACTATTTAAGAAAAATATCAGTTCAAATTTGAGTTTTCACAGTAAATTAAAAATGTTGACTGGAAACTTGGAATGAATATGCTACAAAGATCAAATGTTAGAGAAGGCGAAGAAAAAAAATAATTGTACTAAATACTATATTTATTTATTTCGTAGAAACTTTTTAATCGAATTAAAGCTTAATTTCTAATCATATTACCGTGTATAATTTAACGCTGTCATAACGGTGCATTAATTAAATTTTCTAAATAAAATTAAACATTCATGGATAATATTAAGTTTTTCGATATTTACATCTACAAACTCACGGAAACATACGAAAAATGAAAGTTTCTACTGACTTCAGCAGAAAAATCCGTATCTCTTAAAATTAAAGAATTTTTCGAGAGCATGAGTAAATCCTACCACTGACGCGAATTGAATAAAACATGCCGTACTATCCACATCCAAAGAAAAATATTTAGCTTTGGTTCATATTCGAGTACTTTTTTTTTTCTTAGCTTTCATGGTACACGTGTGTCTATTGGGTCAACACAAACTTTAAACTTCGTGAAACGGAAAGCCTCAAAAATCCGTTGACCACCAAAAATTTTGAATGACCTAAAGAAACATCTCTCTTTTTATAACTCCGATATTAGGAAATGAAGGCAAATAAAGATCTGTATACATAGGGTTTATAGAAATAAGAAATCTGAGGACGACTCGCTTTTGGAAATATTATCTTTTCCTTCACATGTATATGATAAATTCTTTCTGTTTTGGTTATATTTTTGCCCTAAGTTTCCTTAAATTAAATTTGAAAAATACTGTATAGGTCTATAAATATTCTATATATAAAACAGGGGAACGCATAATAACAAATTTGAGATAGAGACTATACATGAGATACGCCCAAGGGATTTATAGAAAAAAATAGTTCAAGAAACCTTCACCGGGTGGCGTTTTGCATTTAAAAGAGCACATTTTACAATGGAAATGGGTAGCTCAATATGTACAAATAATTTCAACATTTATTCAACAGTTTTTGAGCAATCATGAATTAATTTGCGTTTTTATTTTGAGCTAATTTTACCAAACATCACCAAGTGAAAATTTCGAGCTAAACTTTTCAAAAAACTACCTTGAGTCCATCTCATGCACAGTTCATATGCCAAATTTGGTTGCTATTTACTTACCCATTTCAGCTGTATAATGCTATACGTTGGTTAAGTTTAATAATATCTACCCTCTCTATACTTGCAATTCAGAAACAAACTACTGTATTTTACATCGCATTTTATTTTCGAAGTTTAACAATGTGTTTCAATGACATTAGGGAGCATAATTTTTTTTTAATGAAGAATTTTTGCTGCTTTCCTATTCCTAGAACAGTCCATGAATATATCTGCCATAGCGATTTTTTTCAGCATAAAAACTTTAGAAACTAGGAATTTCCACTATTGGTAATATCTCACATGATATGCATGATTAGAATACTTAAAAACAGATTTTACTGTATAGAAATGTTTTCACATGACAAACAAGTTCATATCAATAAAGAAGATTTAGGTTTTTACTCATGTGACATCATTATAATAAATAGTGAGAAACGATTTATGAATTTGTGGTTTTATTCCTTAAAGCTGGTGTGTAAGTATTTTTGGTTAAAAAAAATGTACATGAACCTTACACCTCAATAGAAATGCACCAAATGAATTTCTGATATACATGCATAATTTTTTATATAAATTTTACACACACTATTCCTATTTAGAGAAACATATTTTGCAAGGTTTTTAAAAAGTGACAATAAAAATTTATATTATATATATATATATATATTATAAAAGATAGCTTTTAATAAAATATTAATGTAACTAATGTTGCTGAAAATAACATATTTCTACGCAAGTGCATGCAAATTCTGATCAACTGTTCGGTGCAAGAGGATATTAAAAGATTTAATTTAATTTATTGTTTATATTTTTTTGTGGTCAGGTGGGATTTTTAAACAACGCTATAATTTGAGTAAAGCAGAAAAAAAAATATTATTCCTAGTACAGAAAGTATTTCATAGGAAAATATGCAAAAATGTAATTAAAAATGCAATTTTACTTTTTGTTTAACTTTTGCAATGATTTAAAAATGTAATTTTATTTTTTGTATCTGTAATGATTTAAAAAGAACTGAAGAAAAAATATATATATATGCAAAAGATTTGCTTAAAAATATTTGTTTTTCTAAAAAAAATGTACGTTATAAAATTCTAAATACTAAATAAATAAGACAAAAACCCTAACATTTGGAAAATAATGTGGTAATCAAATATTTAATAATGCCCAATCTGATAATTTGTCTTGATGTTTAGATTAATGCTGTTAATTGCTGATATTTTATTTAAATTTTTATAGCTCGCTTATTTTATTATTCATCATTTTAATGTTTAAGTTTAGGGATTTATTTAATTTTAATTATTGTAAGAAATAGTTTGAATTGATTTTGAAGATCGCTTACTTCAGATTACAAATTTGATAAAATGCAAAGTCATTTCTTAAATAAAAAAATCGGGAATATCAAAAACACATTCAAAATTCATTTGTGATGACACACACGCAAAATCTTTTATAGATGTACGCATACAGAAAAGAAAATACTTGTTGATTGACTTCGAGTCACAACTTTCTCAATCGAAGTGTGAATCCATATAAACTAAGAGAACCTTATTTACAAATGAATTTTAAACACATAATAAATAAAAAAAAATTAATGTGCAAAAATATGAAATGCTACAGAGGAAAAAAAAAATACCGCTCTCATCTAGAAAGAATAGATTGCTGTTTTCTGTGTCCCAAAACTAGAAGAATTGATCGAAGGATTATGCGTGTAGGTGATACAAACAACTGGTATATACGAAATGGCCAAGAATTTCTAGTCGACAAAGTTCTGGCTAATCACAACAGAATGACTAGTTTGTGTTGCGCGAGAAATTGTAATTTGATTTTTGGAGCACTAGAATGACCGTTTATGCGTCTACCTATCAGCGTACGCAGAGATTTACATTTTCATCTGGGTACAAGCACCAGATTATAAAAGAGAGATCTAAAAATTGGATAAGGGGATTCAGAAGTGCCTCATTCTATGATCTAGTACTTATAGGGAGTACACAAACTCATCCCGCAGTGGTCTGGGTGCTAAACTCCGTTCCCATAAGAACACGGCAGTGCACCAGCATCTGGCTTGGCCAGTGCTTGGGAGGGTCAACTCACTCTCTCGGCACGACTGCTGTTGGACCGTGTATGTTAATGGGAGCTGGTGCACGTGAAATTGGTCGTGGCTCCAATGCTCTCCAAGTTTTTAAACGATACCTCTGGGGGTGCCGATTTCAGGGGGTTGGTCCCACCTCTGGAACTGGTTCAAAATTAGGGGACCCCGGACGAAACTCGGACTTCCTCCCACTGGGGCCCACTAAAAATGGAAGACGCCCCCCTCTGCTCATCACTGCCCCTATTATGTGGGATCTGGCACCGTATGTGGTTGCCAGGGGGCATAAGCAACAACAACATAAACTCATAAATTCTTGTTCGACCAATTATTTTCCAGATGTCAATGGCCTACATTTTTTTTCAGTTTATTGTAACTTATTTCAGTGAGGGACTAATAAAGTATCAAAACAACGTTCATAATTAAAAAGATGAATGGATAAGTCAACTAAACACAACAAAGAATGCCAAAAAATAAAAAAAAATACGTTTAAAAAAATCAGCTGTCTTATATGAGAGAAAATTAAAAGTTTTTCCTTAATGCGTTGAAAAATCTCAACCACGGCGTGAACTGAATAAAACATGATTCCCATTCCCTAAGATTCCAACACCGACCCCCCCCCTCCCCCAACTCACCTACACTCTCCCCCTAGTCCGATTTTTCCAGAATCGCTGAAAGAAAGTGACGCTCCGATTTTCATTTTCTAGGATTTTGCTTCTTCTACCTTTCCAGGAGCCGCTTTTTCCCGCGGAGTGTCATGGAGTGCGGGGGGGGGGGGGGGCGAACCTACACCAGGTGTCTCCCAAGCGCCTGCCATCTTCATGGAATGCCGGACACGATTTTGAGGGTCACTTCAAAAGCATGCCGCCTTGATCACCGATCGATACTAAGGATAGGAGGTGTCGGAGAAGCATGGAAGATCCTACGGTATATATATCTATATACATACATTTATACAGAAAAAAAAGGTAAAATTTTTGGGTTTCCGAGGAATATAGGAGAAATAGATTCCTTTCAGAATGCGGAAATGTCAGAAAAGATGAAATTGGGGAGGGTTTTCCTTGAACAGATTCTTCTCGGACGTTAAATTTTTGTGACGAGTGAAATATTTTGAGAATTATTGCTTTCCATTACTGATATTTCGGGTGAAGCATTTTCTTCGGCGCCTTTTCAGCAGGGTGGAAACGTTATACAGCCCGATGACGTAGTTAAAATAAAAAATCGTCATCGTTTCCAGGCCGGGTGAAATGGGCTGAGCGTTTCATCGAAATTCATCGGGGTGGGGTGGGGGGAGTTTAATTCTGACAAATAATATTGCAATAAAATTTTAGTGATGGTTTGAATTGTTTTCTGTATTATTTTTATTTATTTACCATCAGTAGAACTCTTGGTCCATTTTTGGGTCATGTGTTTGCAAATGTTAAGAGGAGAAAAGCGCTGTAAAATCTTGATCTAGTACAAAATTGCAGGTACATTTTCGCATTCAGGGCATAGCACGCTATTCTTCATCTTTGATTTTGTTTGATCAGTATGGTATGTTTAAACTATTCGCACGAGAACTGAAGACATCAAGAGTACAGTTTCAATCAGTATTGAACTGGGGAGACTGTTCAGTAGTCGAATTAGCAATACTATGACGCTGACATGGCTGCCATATCAATTCTTATATCATTTCAAGGAATACAAAACTAATTTTCTCTAAATTATTGATTTTTGTTATTACTATATCAGGGGAAACCCTTGCTTTTTCGCATTCGATAAAATATTGCATAAAATGGTAGCTGGGATAGTCTGGAAGGAGCCGAATTTTGTCTTGAGCACCTATACAGTTCATGACAAAGTGAAAGACTTTAAAAAAAAAATACTTGATCGTGTATATTATAACTAAATCAAAAAATACCCAACACTCCACAAAGTAGTTCTTTATTCGGAAGATTAAATTTATGTTCAATAACAGATCGGTAACGTACCAATTACCAAGTGCCCGAAATGGTTGAGAATCTGATTCAACAAAGATAAGAAACAGGTGCAGAATATTGCATTTATGGGTGAAGTTATCATTTCATTAAATATGATTAGTCAAACACAAAAATTAAATAATTTATTTTACATTCATGCATTAGAAGAATTTAAAGAAAAACCAAACAAGTGACGGAACAGTTTTGTCTTATTCCAAAAAAAAAAAAAAAAAAAAAAAAAACACCTTCCAGGAAAATTTTAATTCTAAAATTTTAATTCCAAATTTTAATTCCGAAATTTATATAATCAACACCATACGGTGTTGGTTATATAAATCTTGGTTTAAATGTACCAAAGTCAGATGCTAAGTCTAATTACAGTTTTGTGTACTTCATCAGCTGCATAGCATTCACGAGACTTTTTTTTTTTTTTTTTTTTGTACACTTGCATTTTTTTCACTGAAGGTTTGAATTGTACTTGAAGCTTGTATGCAATTGGCTTTCATAAACAGCCATACCACACTGCTAGTTGAATGTTGAAAATTATGTAATACTTTTGTACCGATTATAATAAAAATTCCGCCAATTTCAACGCTGAAAGGTCTAGCGTAAAATCTTGCAATGCAAAAAAGTTTTGAACACAAACACACCATCTGTTCACTCGAAATTCAATTCCAGCTTTCAAGTTTCAAGTCGTACGAACAAAGACACGCGCGAATGCGATTTTCTTATTAAATATATTTTTTTCAATAATTTTTATAATTCGTTTTAGGCTTCACGACACCCATCTGTTCAAAGAGCATATTCGTATGAACACGTATGCCCCCCACATTTGAATATTTGGTAGAAAAAAAAAAATCCGAATTCAAACCCGGATTGTTTAGAATTCCTCGAATAGAACAAGTTGGAGGCATCGCACTTCTGCGTCTAACGGGCGACGCATTTTATTCAGAAAGTAATCTCGTTAGCCGGCGAGAGCTGAAATAATGAAATTATGGCGGGAGGGACTTATGAATTTTAAAACGTGACGGTCCCCTGTTTGACATTGTCGACATGCAAATGAGACCCAAGGGGGACCTTGTCAGGACTGATGAGTTGTAGGGAAAAGGGAAGGTCTGAGCGCATCCCATTTGCGAGGAGAGGCGGGATTAAAATGAAGGATATTTAAATAGTGATTTTATATGCAAATGTTTTTTTTTCCCTTTTTCTTCAACCCCCCCACTAAATGCGTAAAGATATAAAATGCAGAGATGGTATGCTCTAGTGTCATAAAAATCGTTGCAGCAAGCCTTAAACGTTATTAAGCACTTTTTAATGAGATTGGCTTAAACTTCTTGAAGTAAACATGCATTAAATCACTTAACTTAAAATCGGATAGAATGGTAAGTGTCGCTTAAGGTAAAATTCATCGTGTTTTTAAATAATTTCTTTTTTTTATAACCCATGACTGCATTCACAGTTAGTGAATAAACCATAACAGACTTATTTAAAGGAAAAAAAAAGGGAAAAATATACAAATAAATAAATAAAAGTACCAGTTTTATTTATTTATTTGTACCAGTTAGTAATTGTACCATTTATTTATTAGTACCAGTTAGTAAAGATTTGTTATTGTTGTATCCTATGCCACTTGTCTGACAGAAAGACACAGATCAAGAACCTGCGTCTTTTTAAATATTAAAGTACCGTCCCAGGACAGGGGTACAGCAGTACAAACAAATCAGGCTAAAGTACGGGAAGGAAAGGCTTGAGTCATTGCATTTCAGACAAAGAAGATAACATACATTACATAAGGCGACGCATGATTTAGAGAAAGAAGATGAACACTGCGGAACCTGGCCAGAGCAGTCCATTCGCACCAAATTCTTGCCCTAATCAAAGCAATACAAGGACGGTTACATCGGAGCCCCCGGGAAGGGAGGGGGAGAGTAGACAATTACAAGGCGAGCCTGGGTACTGAACGCGTGGAGGTGTTGTGACGTCACAAGAGAGGATGGACTTTTTTCCGTTAAAAGCATTAGAATCATACGGAAAAGTAGAAGAAACTAAGATGTTTTGTGCCTTTTATGGATACTAATGGTAAATCAGCAATCTCTATTCTTAATACGACATACTTGATAATAGTTATTAAGCTATAGAGTACATAAAAATATAAAATTGCCGTATTTTGCGTTAGTTTTATTGATTTCTGTTCTTTTGTTCTAGCAATCATTATGCTTCCGTTTGCTGCGTCCCAGGCTGTAAGTAAAGCTAATTACAAAAGAGGAGAAAATGTAAAAGTTTTCACTTTTCCCTAAAAAACGAAGAAAAGCGGGCCGAATGGACTAAAAATATTCCAAGAAAAAAATTGGTCCCCAGGAAAAAAATGCGTATGTTTGTATTGAGCATTTTCGAGATGAAGATCTTTTAAAAGACGATGCTATTTTAAAATCAGATGGGGCACTTTTAACTGTAAAAAGAAAGCATTATAAATTAGAACCGAATGCTATCCCGTGCATTTTTTCGAGCTTACCAGCCTATATATCCGATATTACCAAAAAACAAGAAAGAACTGATCCTACTAAAACAAGAGAAAACGTTTAGGAAAAAGATATTGAGGAAACCGAAAAAAATAATGCAAAGGAAAATATAAATTCTTTTGTAATTAAGAAACTACTGTATATATGTATCAAGAGTTTCATGGCAATTCTATGTTAAGAAAATTTCACCTTTAATTATAAATTAAACGCAGATCCCCATCCACTACACATACCAAGTAGCTTAAGGTTCAGTGCGGATCTCATGGTTGATTTATTTATTAAAAAAAAAAAAGAGAGAGAGAGAGAAATCTATTTGCTGGATACTTAGAAAAACAAAAATATAGAAGGTATTTATTAAAGAAATATTTCCAACTAAACGGTTTATCGGAATTTGTTGAAAATTCTGAAATTAAGTATGAACACAGATTTGGAAATTAACTCAAAAAAGAAAATGTATTACTGCAATGCTAAAAAACAATAACAAAAAAGTATATGTATTACTGCAATATATTTTACATGAAAACCCCTGAGAGCATTTAGGCAGTTTTACATATTCAAGAGTTATACTCACTAATTTTTAAAAATATTTAATTATGTATATTTCAAATGTCTCAATGTGATATTTGAAAGTCTTATCTAGAAAAAATTAAAGCAAACACTTGTAGTGCTTTCATGAAACACTTTATAGTATTTGTAAGGTTTGGGTAAAAGCTTTTACTTTTTATTTTCTTGTTTTTTGTGCTTTAATTGCTTCTAATAAAATTTGACATTAGGAGTCTGTATAACATAATTATATGAAGTATGTATTGTACAAGTTTTTAAAATATTAATTATAAAAATTTCTAATTATATTCCTCGAGCTACTAGTGTTTATTGACATCATTGATCCGATTTCTTCCATAAAACTCAATACAAACTCTTTGAAATCCCATCCTCTCTTGTGACGTCACGAAATGGCTTAAGATGACTATTTATGAATCTGGATATTTGTAACATCAATTCTTTCATAAAGCTTATTAAAACGAACCAAAACTAAATAATGTATTTCAGTTTTTAAGTAAAATTAATAAAAATTATTCTTTTTACTTAAAAATATATTTACTTTTACTTACTTAAAAATATGACTTTATGCTTATACAACGTATAAATTTAATCCATATACATATTATTTTAGATAAATGATAACATTGAGTAACCATTATATTATTTAGAATGTATTTGCTAGCCCGAAATGCAAAACATACTGCATACAATGCTAAAACTGCTTTAAATTCAGTACCAATTTATTTCATTAATTTCTGACAAAAAAATATTGTTGATTCACTATTATTTAAGAACAAAGTGTTGTAAAAACGAAAATGCTATTTCAATGCGTCATAAAAAATTAAGCTACTCGTATTTATTGGCATTATTAATTCCATTTCTTCCATTGAACTCAATGCAAACTGTTCCAAATCCCATCCTTTCTTGTGACGTCACGAAAACCAGTACCCAGACCCCCTCTTGCTTTCTCCTCTCTCTTTCTTCAGTCGCGGCGACCCCGGTTACATTCGAACCATTTACGTACAAGGGCCCTTTATCTAAATCTGGGTATACACTGGCGAGCAAAGTTGGAAGCGATACAAGTACTGACCTTAAAGCAAAAGCTCCAGTCCTATTGTTGAGATCCTCCTGTGTGCCTACAGCAGAGGACCTGGGACTCTACTCAGCCCATGATCTAGTTAAAGTCAGTTTTCGGTATTTTCTTTGAGATCAAGGGAATTCTTATGAGCTAATACGGAAGCCTCCGCATTCGCCGTCGCAAGTGTGAGTAGTGCGTCACCATAAGTCCTGCACAGCTAGTGTATAATCAGCTTAAAGGATTTGATTTCTATTTTGATACGATAGCAATTTTCGAGAAAGAAATTTAGCCACCATCAGCAAAACTTTTAAGTCTCCCCTCCCTGTCCAGTCTATAGGCAATCTTGTTGATACAAACATTCACGTGTACCGGTACACATTGAAAAATTTATCTCAATTCTTAGAAAGTGAATGTTACACGAAAAAAAATGTTATTTTTTAGAAGTGATTTGCTAACTGTAAACCACAGGGAGGATCACAAAATGTGGATTCCCTTCAAAAACCGTGAAGAAAAACTTTCTTTTGAGAGCAAGTAGGTTAAGTATTGATTCAATAGCAAAGTTACACCCTATGACGTTGTTTGCTTATGCCTACTCAGTTTTCTGTCTCAGGCTTTGCTTTATTATGATAAGGAAATGAAAATCAAGTTCATTTTTAAGAAAATCTGCATTTTTTGCCTTAGCTACTCTACAAATATTTTTCTTTTGGTTATGTGTCTTTAAATGAACATAACTAAAACATTTAGTCATCATACTTGTAAATTACTGATTTACTAGATGCGAAACAGTTAATTTTGCACGCAAACATTTGTGAAAACACACGTTTGTGTAATATTTCAAAAAATGAAGGTCTATGAAAAAAAAATCATGCAAAATTCCCTTAAAAAATGAAATTTTTTATATTGATTGCTGATGGGATCAGCTAATTAACTGTGACATCTTTAAAATTGTGTTTTGCACGTTAAATTATCAATGAAGACTATTTAGCTTTAAAATTTTCACACATCTTTTAAGCTAAATAATATTTTCCTCATATTATTTTTAGATCAAAGGCTAATTAAAGTGCTGTCTTCACTACAGACATGTTTTATAAAGGATCTTAAATGTAATATTTAAGTGTATTGATAACATCAATAATTTTAATATTTTAAGTAATATTTTCTTTATTATTTTTAGATAAAAAATTATGAAAATATTTCATAACAGAAGTTTTTTCATAATAGAAAGTTTTATAAGTTACAGCTTTTGGAGAAAATTGGTAGTTACAGAGATAAGACTAAGACAAAACAAACAGACAAACAAAACAACGTTAAAAATGTTTATGAATTTGGCGTGTGTATTATACTATTGATATCATTGACGGTTTCAAAAACATTGAAGGGATGTTATACGTAATAAAACGAACCATTACTTAAAAACTGACACGGGAATTGAAATAGATTCAGAAGAAAAATATTGAAGTTGCCTAATTATAGCGTTTAATAATTACTCGATATATATATAGCACTGTATCATTTTAACTTTTAGCAAAAAAGAAGGAAAAATAATTCAGTACACAGCAATTTCATATTTTCCTTTTATCTTAGATAAGCCAGGCACTGCCTGTGCTATCGGAATTCATTCAACAGAGGGACTAGCTAAGAAAAGTGAATCAATAAAATAGACTGCGCAGCTAAAATTACACCCTAATTACAAAAGAAATCTACAGGCGTATACAAGGGAGCCTCTACCATTTCATATGTGGACGTCTGACATGTCAGACACTCTTCCAGAATAAATTTACATGAATTAGCAGCACACGGGGTACTCCATCTGCCCTCCCGTCTAACGCACGAAGTCAGTGGTGCGAGATACCCCGGCTTCAAAATGAAAAACCTACGCCCGGCGAATTTAATTGAATGTCTTAGAACATTGACTAAAACGGAACAGTCACTCAAACAACCCCCCTTCCATTCTAGAAGCAAGCAAATAAGAACGTTTGAGTTTAAACATTTACAAATTCACGGTGCGAGGAAGGCTTAAGAAGAAAAACTTGGAATTAATAGACAAGGGAACTGGAAAAGGAGGAGATATACAGTTTCGCGAAGTACTATTATTTTCCTAAAGCATTTGCCTTTCTAGTACCCTGTTTACAGAGATGAACGAATGAGTAATCCGACAGTATTAAAAGTATTTAAAATTGCACAGCACTGAATTGAGTTCTATTGTTTTTTTTAAAGACAGCTAAAACATTTTTAATAAGAAAGTTCTATGCGTTTCAGTCATTGGACATAGGAAAGAATACATCGGTTAGGCATTCTTTTAGGAGAAAGTACATTTGCATAACTTTTCGCTTAATTTTGAAGTCTTTGAACGATCATTTGTACTTATTAAACATGAAACGTTTTCTCTTGCATGTTACATAGCAAAAACTGCTGGATCGCATTTTAAAAATGAAAAGTATTATTAAAAATTTAAGAAAAGACAATGAAAAGTATAAATGTTCCAATGTTCTAAAATGTTTCCAATTATAGAAATAATGTAACATAAAATAGAAACTATTATAAAGACTTGATTTTTTTTTTTTTAAATAACGTAACTTTTAGGGAGAATTTATACAAGTTTTACAAGCAGATTTTCGTAAATTAACTTTGAATGGTCTGATTTTTAATAAAGGCCAATTGTTTTATTAGATGTGGAAAGGATAAGAAAATATTGATGATATTTTATTTCTTTAAATTTACATGCGTTACATGCATTTTATTTTGAACTATATTTCAAACTTATAAGATACAGAAAAATTCTTATATTACTCATTAAAAAATGATGTTACTTTGAAAATTTGTTTCCAGACTTTTCTTAAAAGTTGTAAAAAAATAATATTTACACAAAAATATTAGTACTTTGCAAACAGGGGGACTGATGCCTGTAATTGTCAGCACACCTGTCGCTGACAGCCGTTATGTCGGAAGTTTGGTCTCGGGCTCAAATCCTGTTAGCCCATGGATGTCTGTTATTGTCCAAATATCGTGATGTATATTGTACTTTGAAATAAAGATGAACTTGGGAACAATTGAGATGAAGGCCAAAAGAGCCATACAACTCTTGCTCCCAATCCACAGACTTTGGAAATTACATAAAACTTTTTTTCTATAAAACAGAAATAAATAACAACTTTTCTTTTTATGTTTTAAATAATTTTACAAGTTATAAACTGTATATTATTTATAAATCTCATAAACGTTAATTAAAGTGCCAAAAAATGCACAAATTTTCGCATGTTATTTATTATAGAATTTAATTGCAATTTAAACTATTTACTTTTCATAGCTAATTATTTACTTAGAAAAACTATAGAAAATATTGTGGCTATGCATTATAAATCAAACTAATACAAATAAAAATCACAGAGTTAATTGACAAACTATATATAATTTAAAAAAAAATAGACTACATTCGTAATCACCTACCTTTTTTTCTTGAAGAGAAGACAAACTAATGTTGTAAACAATGTTCCTGCAAAAAAAAAAAAAAAGAGACCATGATTAATTTCAATCTAATTAAACTAAAAAGAACATTTTTATTATGACTTAATTCTAACGGGAGTACTGCGAAAACTTAACTTAATATTACATAAGAAATAAAAAGGTTTTTTTTTCCCCTTCCTGCGAGACCCCTAGGAGAAGCGAGGCAAAAATCTTATATTACAAAATGAAGCATCCTAATTTTCTACGAGAAAGTCGTATATCATCTATTTCAAAAGTCATAAATCATTCCTCGCTTTAAAAGTGAACATTAAATTAGCTTTTCTAAATAGATTTACGCTTAAAACGATAAGAAATAGAAATGCATAAATGGGTAAAGAAGACTATTTTTTTTAATTGTTTGGTTGGAAGTTAATGAAAAATGTAGTTTCTTTCGTTTCGTGGGAGGTTAATTTGTTTTTAGGATAATTAAATATGAAATGGAATATGTTTTTTTTTTATGTTTTTGTAATTTACGATAGCTCTACTGCACGTGAATGGTTAAAAACAGGGCGCGATCGGCGCCATTGTGAATGTTCTACTGGGCCTGCTTGTGTTCTTCGATGAGTCATCCAAAGAGACCTACGGACGTTTCTCATTGGTTAGATTCGGCCGTTAGGTGACGTATCTAAGTACTGGAACCAATAAGTGAGCATCTGTAGTCCTCTTTGGATGACTCATAGAAGTGCACAAGCACGCCCGGTAGAAGAGTAACGATGCTTGATATTAACGGTGGTCCGTGACCACGAATATCTATAACGGACCAGTAGAATACAAAATTCGTTGGTCCGTCAAACCAGTAACATTTTATTTACATTTTTCTTTTGCAGACTTTCCTCATTCAGTTCAACAATAATTGTCATTTTATTTTACCAGTACGTGTCATATAATTTGATCTATACAGTATTTTTATAATAGGTACTCACATTTTTTAATTCAGCTCTAAACGAAAATGGATTAATATTGCTGATATAATTTCTTTGGTTTTGCGATTTTTTCAAATCATATATTAAGGCCAGGGGTAAACGTTACGGACCATGGAAAACATGCAGTCATTGGTTTTTTGAACCACTCACTAATTTCTACCTCTTCTGAAAAGTATAGCAAAAAAAAAAGTACTGTGTTCAAACACAATGATTTACTGATCAGTGACATTAGGTGTTTATTGAGAAAAAACAAGTACGATACTTTATGAAATTAGTATGTGATGCATGATATATCTTTGAAACTTATGCCATACGTACGTGAAACGTATGACATCAGTTTCGTACTTGGCAATACTTAAAAATAGGCTTGGCTGTCGGAATTTCTGCACCTTTATTCTGATATTACGTAAACATAATTTTCGCACTTGATCTTAATGAAATAACGTACGTGATGGGAGAATTCAATGCGTGACTTACACTGCACTGGATAGTTTTACTAACAGTGTAAATGGATCAGAAAGAGCATACAAATGAATATGTTTTATTTCTCGTTATACAGTGCAGTGCAATTTGAAACTGTAGTAAAAGACGCGCAAAACATTTAAAATATTTTTTCTATTTTCCTTTTTAAATAGAGAGAACCACAGTTGCATAAGATTCCAGTGATAACAGTCACAGAAATACTTGAAGGTGATGTACATATATAGGGTAATAGTATTTATTTTTTATGGTTTCCATTCACAGTGCACGAAGATGAAATATGTAAATAAAATGATCAAACAAAGATGAATGATTGAAAATTGTAGAAGCATGTAATATCAAATTTGAAAACGAATTGCACTTTTGGGTGCAATTTCGATTGTGAATCCATTACAATTGTGGTATAAAGGATAAACACCCTAAAAGAGCTTTACTCGTCAATTTCAACTACTATTTGTATCTATAGTTTATTGGAACGGGACCAGTAAACAGCGGTAGCACAAAATTACCCACTACATTAATCTATAACTTTTTAACCGCAAGTCTAAAAATATATTCTATATTATTACCCTTTCTAAGCATACGAAACTATCGCGACGCGATCCTACACCCCAGCGTGAATAATGGGATTAGAGACGCAAGAATACTTAATTTATTTACATTAGACTCCGTAATTTTAACTCGGATTATAATTATTTAATCAATATATCATCTCTTCGCATGCAGCTGAAGAGAGAGCCTAAATTTAGCATGAAATGGAGTAGCGAGGAGATTTCATATTCACAAAACTTTATTCAAATCAAAACCTAAATTATAATGCCTTACAATTTCAGCTCGACCACATTTCTATAATTACACAGCACGGCGCCTTCGCGCCGGACATTTGTCATATCCAAAGCGCATTTCCTGCATGTGCAATCATTTGCAAACTGATAAACTCATTTATTCAGGCGCGCGCTTCTAATTCTGTCCACCAGATGGCACCCTCTCCGGCAGTAAAATGGCCGACAGACCCAGTAAATTTCCATGCGAATCAATCAGCTGATGATTGCCATGTATTTTCAGGTGTGCTTATCAGCTCTACGCAACAATGCGTGCGTGAACATTAGAATTAGGCCCCTCAATCAATTGGGGGCTCATTAGGGACGCAGTGGGGGCCCGGGACTTTAGGCAGTGGTTATTTCAGAGAATGATGTGCTGAGCGTTGATTCTCCTGCGACGGAGTCTAAATTTAAACATTAGAGAAACGAAACGACGTCAATATTGAAGTAGCGAATGATTTCCATTACAAAAGTATCTGCATGGCAGAACATTAAATAATGGCTAAAAAAATGTCGAGGAAATTTTCACTCCCTTTTATTTATAGATTATTCCGCGTTTGGGGATTTGCTAGCGTTTTTTTATGCTGTAAATAAAGGGAACTAAATTAGACATTTATTGGAAAAGATGTTTGAAGCATCCAAATATGCAATGCGTTTTCAGCATTCACATATTAGGTGCATACAATGTACTATGAGTCTTATCTGTATATATGGAGCAGAAAATAATGGTTGCCCTGTTGTTTGTTTTAGTCAATGTTTGGTTATATCAAGCAAGGACAAATCACCGCCGATTTTATGTTTCCTACAGGCATGTAAAAATAAAGTAAAAAGTCTTAAAACGTGTTTGTTCTCCGTTTTCCACCAATTTCTTGAAATTTTCAACTCAACTTTTTCTTTCTCAGTGGCCGGGTCAGCTGCCTACGTGTAGGCTTGATCACTACCACCATCGTAGATGATGGTCATTTCAACATGGGGCTCCTAGTATGCAGACCAATGTTGCCACCTATGAGTGGTTTCCTAATTTTCAATAAATTCCTGAAGAAAGACCTAGCACCTGGATTGGCACCGCCCCCCCCGAATTTATTGCTTGAACATGCAGGACATTGGAGACACAACATATTTTACGTGCACCAGTTCCCTTTAGCCTAAACGGTCCATAGCTTACTCGGTTGAGAAATGAGTTCACCCTCCCAAGCACTGGCCAAGCCGATGCTGCTTTATTGTCGGTGTTCTAATGAAAACCAAGTTTAATCGACCAATCCACTGTCGGATTCATTTAAACTAAAGTTTGCACAAATACATAAATGTAAATCCGCTGTCCAGTTATTATAAATTCTTTTGGCATTTGTATCAAGTATTTTTCTTAGTGAATTTATAACAAAGACAAGCTCAAATATTTGATGTCAAGGAAATTTTATCGACTTCCTTTTGAAGTATGTTCACTGTATTTATTATAGTGATGTAAATAAATCGGCCTCACTCACTGAGAAAGGATATTCTGCATGCATTCATACAAGAATATTTTAAATATTAGAAGATTTTTACAAAGAAAGAAAGAAAAAAAATACAGACATGTAAATACTGATATACCTAATTCGGACTGGTAATCCCACATGCATACGGGTATTTTGTATGTATTCATGTAAAGGATGTTTTAAATATCAGTAAATTTTTATAAAGAAAGAAAGGAAAAAGGTAGTTATATAAATACAGATGTACCTAATTAGTTTAGCTTGAATTCATTATCACATTAAAGAAAGCCGCACACATTAAATCGTATTTAAATGTGTTATACATAGTTGTAATTTTGATTTCCATGACAATTGTTTTCTGAAAAAAGAATGTTTAAAAAAGATAGAAGTAAATGGTAGAAAAAAATTAAAATAGCTGTATTTACTGAATTCAACGACTTTGCAATTCCCGTGGGGAAAACAATACTTATTTAATCCAACTTTCTAATGCAATTTATTTTCCTAAAAATACGTATATAAAATAAACTCATTATCGACTAAGCCATAGCGTTGTACAGGTTTCGAATTACATTTTTTTATGCATTATTGCATTTAATTGCTGCAGTAGGGAATAATCTCTATCAACGAATTAATCTAAATAATAAATAACAGAAAATACTTGTTTAATATACGCAGAAGGATTTTGCATGCGTAGAACTATGCGTAGCCATTGGATTCATATTCATAATGATGTAATGTTATAATTTCAGACATTAACCGAAGTTCACAATGTAATGAAAATGCCATACAGGCTGGATAAAACGGATATGACGCAATTAAACATAAGACATAATCGTTTTTGTTTATAGTTTTATATTAAGAGTCGTTGACTCTGAAGACTGGGTCAAAATATTCTAATGATATAAGCGGTTTTTCCGTCTTACATTTTAACAGACCATGTTTTCATTTAATTTTACGAGCAATGAGTAGCAAAAATATCACCCAACTTCTAGATAAATGTTTCTAAATTTGTTTCTTTATACATTATTAGAAAAAAGAATAAATGAGCGAGCATAGTTCTATGCAGATTTTAAATGTATTCTGAAAGTTTACAATAGTAAAAATGGTGATAAATAGTCAATAATAGGGTCGGTGAAAGGCACTACGAATGGGCAACACCACCGCCATTTTAGATTGCAAGGCCCTAAATTTCCTAAATATTGTAATTGAGACTTTTTTTATAAAGTAGGATACTTTGAAGTTTAGTGAAAATTAAGATTATTTTCTCCAAGAATGAAAACTATTTTCATATTTGCTCACCCTCTCTCACTCAAAAAAGAAAAAGAAAAAAACCTCCACAATTATGTACTAGTTATTGTGACATTAAACAATAAAGGCATTTTTATACCTTCAAATACGGTTGAAATGTATAGTTGACGGAGTTTTGTTAGTCTTGCAAAATTACCGTAAAATTTTTATCGTAATTATAACAACTTACGTATTTTTAAAATATTTTTTGAAATGCCGACAAATTCTAACACCTAACACATTTTTTAAAGCAGTTTCTAAAACAAATTATTTATGCTCCATTTTGTCGCTTTAATTTTATAGATTTTCAAGCACGGGTTTTAAAAATCTTGATGCATATTTGTAAGTTTAAAAAAAATTAAACTGAATATTTTCTTTAAAATTTTTTTTAGGAAAAATATTTTAGGAGTACATTTTATTTTGTCGGGGAAATAACAATGTCTATTTTAACCAAATAACTTTTTACCACCTTATATATAAAAAGACTAAAATTGTTTTGCACTAGAATATACAAAATGAAGTGCCTTCTTAGGTGTATACCAATTGTTGGCAGTAAAGACATACTGTATTATGTACTCGAATGGTTCTAAAATAGGCTATGTGTCTATACTAATATATGTAGCAATTTATAAAACATGTTATTCATAAATTCCACATCAAGAATGCTATTCTTAAATCAGTTGTGACATCTTTATCAAAATATTTCAGAATGAGGTAAAATTATTAAAACAATGCAAAGTTACAAGCAATTGAAGTATATACGCACTGACAAATTTATTTTCCGTTATATTATCCAGAACTATTTCCTAAAACTGGTTCTTATTTACTAATGTGCACATACTTACTAAAGAATTTGATTTAATCTTTCACAGTTCATACATATTTCTTATAGATTTATAACGTTTGTGAATTTTTTAAAAATACTTAAATTGAAAACTTACGAATTCACTAAAACGATCTCTCTGGTATTCAAAATCCTTCTAATAGACCAATAAATTCGAAAACTATATTACATCTCCTGACCCCCCCCCTACCCCTTCAAAATATTACTCCATAAAAATCTTTAAATAATAAATCATGAAAAAAGTAGATAACCTCACTGTTCAAAGTACGAAGCTGACATAGAAAGAGGAAGAAAGTTACCAAAAGCATATGTGTAAATGGCTTTATTATCTCGTTGCACAAAAGGAGCTCGATTCAGAATTATACTGTAGTTTCGTTAATAACAAAGACTTATTTAAATTAGACTTTGACGTGTGCTTATCTCCGCAAAGAATTCAGACTTGGAGGAATGGTATTCACTTCTAAATGAGCATTAGCATGCTAATGAAAAGAATCGGCAATTAAAAATGAAGTCGAAAACGTGCATAAATAGTTTCATTATGATTACACGACTAACGAACGATTGAACACAAGAAATTTTTATCATGGTTTATTGATGATTAATTTTAATAAGAGACCCGCTAAAATGGTGTGACCAGTAGAAAAGTAACAATAATGCTTCAGTTGTTATACTTGATAATTAAAATTTCCTGGCGGTTATAAGAGTATTTACTTCATTGATTTTCTGAACAGATTGCTCTTTTTCTTAATTTAAAATAATTTAATGAAGTAGTTTTATTGAAAGTTGGTCTTATTATGGATAATTATTGATTAGATGTACATTTTAATGGAATATATAATTTACATCATTTTATTTTAAACGAGTTTTGAATTTAAGTATTCCAGCAGCTAAAATGGCGAGTTATGGAGTTCTATGCAGATAAATAATATTTAATACATTATTTTACGTGTGATTTTTAAGATGGAATATAAAATGTCTGATATTATATTAAGTATTATTAATATTTTGATAATGATATGCTTGGATGTTAATAAATTAATTTTGTACTTGTCACTTTTAATTTTGATGCAAGTTGTCGCACACAACTCCTTTAAATTATTAGAAACTGAGTGACATTAGTATAGCTTAATCTTTAAACATGCAAATTTTATTTCAGGTTACGTACTTTTTCAAAACTAATGACACAGTTTACATAAAATATTCAATAATATTACTTACGTTGATGCTTTCATTAGCAAACAAAACGTTAAATGAGAAATATTTTTCCCTAGTGAGCAGAAAGGGCACATATGAGTTTATCGTTAATCTTCATATAAGTTAACTTCATATATTATGTGAATTGTACGAGTAGAATTTAAACTTTAAACGTATATGCAATACATTGAATATTTGCAAATGTATTTCTTTCAAGCTTTTGCTAAATATGAAAAGAATAAAAAAAGTATGTTATATATATATATACGTTGCGATGTATTCGGCAACATTTAACAAATTTATCAGATATTAAATATAGTTAATATATCACAGGCTATTTGATACTATTATTATTATTAATATTTTTAGATGTACTATGGACATTTATTTTGAAAATGCTTATATAAGTCATCTCGTATGACAGATGTTTTGTAAATATAACTTGAAGTTCAACCTAGAAAACTTTATATAGTAAATACAGAATTTAAGTTATTAAATGGGGATTCAAATTTCATATTATATGGAATGAGAAAAGGAAGAGTGCAACGATTAACTTATGAAAAGAGCAGGTAATTTCATTTTGATGTACACACACTTATGCAAAAATTTAAACCAGATTATAATGAACATAAAATATTTTTTAAGCTCCCTTAAAAATGATTGTGTGGCTTTAAGAATCTTTTGAAACTTCTGTGAATGCAGTAAATTAGCTAATGATTTTATAAATCGCGACATGATACATAATTTATTTTTTCTCCATATGACGTTAGTGATGACGAAATGAAATATGCTTGATTAATTACGTTTCAATGACAACTTCGGCAATATTCTTTTTATAATCATCCCTCAATTAGAATTCTAAGACAGGCAATTAATAAAATATATTTTAACATGAGAGTGCACTTTTAAAAACCTAACTAATATACTGTTAGGAAATTCACAAAGTGGGTGTACGTTAAAATAGTCCAACAAGCTCAAAAAGCCAATATAACACATTATTCGATGAAGCGCAGTACTAATATATCACAAAAAATACAGAATTAATAACACATGCACCAGCATAATATTAATTATCACAGAAATAGCGCTATTCAAATTGCAACATCAATCGCATAGCACTGCTCTCTTTGTCCAGTCTGTTACATTTAAGTCACAGAGAGAGAAACTCTCCTTTTTATATAGATTTCAAAGCTGGTCGTGACATCAAATAGATCGGGACGTTATATTTCTCGATTTTTCTCCTAACTTCTTTCTGTAATTGCAGTACATCCAGAACTCCGCTATTTTCGAAAAATTTCTTTTGGTCGCGATAGTCGCCAAATTTGTCACCAAGGTCAAGGGTCACATACTCATTTCACTTACAGGAATGCCTGTTCCATACTTTTCAGCAACACTCATTAATGCAGGAAAACAACATTACAATGTTGTAACAATCCTGAAGGATAGAGTTTAAAAAATTAATACGAATTAAAACTTGCAACAAATTAAGTAAAAATTTAAAATGTAGCCAACTCATCTCAAAACTTGGCTAGCAGTAGCACAGCTGGGACAACTTTTAACCCTTTCAGGCGCAACCCTTTTCCAATGCTGAAAAAAGGGCAGCCGTTGCCATCGCTCGACTTAACTACCAACAAGATGGCGGACGATCGAAACGTTCATCGCGTGCCACAGATCTAGAGACCCTTTTTTGACGACAGCTGGCAAGCGATGGCAACGGCTGCCCTTTTTTCAGCATTGGACAATCTATCCAGCTGTTCGCCCATTCTTCCATTTTTCAGAAGATATCAGTGCTGTTAAAAATAGTCGTGACAATTTTTTCACGGGAAATGACGTGCTAAAAAGTAAAAGATTCTCGTGGAGCTATGTGACCCGCAACTATTTTTATAGAAATCCAATCTATTCTTCGTGACTGGCACAAGTCTAAACTTCAGAGTTTGGTGATCCCAGAGCGGGATCACTGCGCGTTAAACGGTTAAAACCGTCAACGAAACTAAGGTCAGTTGTACATTGCTATTGAAATTGAAACTGTAAATGTCATTTCTATAACCTCTAATGGAATTAACTGAATATTAGTTACATATAGCGCGTCACGCTTTTGGATTTCCAAGGCTACTAAACTCGCTGCAAGGTATATTTCATCGGTATTACGCCGCATCTGATTTTGCAACTGCCTCTACTCCTGCTCGCGGAATATAATTATATTTAAAATTAACAATCTTGTTCCCTGAAGTATTCGCAGCTCGAAACTTCCTATTTCAAGAATCGTTCCAAAGTTTTAAAACCACTGGCTCTCGACTCATTCCGGTGAGCAAGAGCTTCCCCCTTCGCTCATCTTTTGTCGCAAGAGGGAGGTTTGGCCTCGCCATCCTTCACCATCTTATCTCCCTTATTATCCTAGGACCGTCATTACGTTTTAAATTTCTCGGTTTACGCGCCAATAATCAATCAATACAACTGGGCGCATTGATTGGATCCCCCCGAGAATGCATTATTCAGGATTAACAAAGACGGTGAAAGTTGAGAGACTGAATTTTGATTGAAGGAAGCGTTTCTGGTAACTGTGGAAAAGCTCTCAGGCAAAAAGTTTTGAGGATGGGAATTCCTGGACGCCATTTCATAATTATGAATTTGTTTCGAGGACTAAATTATGGTGAATGTGACTAAACGAGTTTCCGAAAGACCATATATATGAATTTCGTTAATTCCAGGATATACGGGTGAATATTTTTTTGTCGAATATACGATGGGTTCATTTCTGGAGGTGTGCATAAAATGAAAATATTTTGTGAATCTAGCATGAAAAATGATAATTTATTTGAATACAGTGAAATATTAGGTAATATATATTATAAATTTTGTTCACTGATATTGTTTTCGTTTGGCACAGAAAATGTTAGTTTTTCTTGAACTGCGTTTGCTAAAAATATACCTGCGTTGTTGGTTTTATGCATTCAAACTTTATGAACGAATTCCCAATATACTGTACATTAAATCTGCCTTATGATTTCGGATTGTTTAAATAAAGGACTTAAAGTGAATTGTTTAACATTTATTTGTTACATTACTACAAATGCCGTATTTAAATGGGCATTCCAGTAATGATTTTTCAACAAAATCTTCCCAAATATGGTGTAATTTGTAAGAAAGTTTGATGATTCTGACTGTAACAATTTTTACATGGAGAAACTGAGGAGAGTTTTGGTACTTATGTTGATAGAGAGTGTTACAAACCATCGAACCTGGGTAACGAAATATTATACAAAGTAATGCAGACTTTACATAAATCAAAGACTAACGACAAGGGAAATACGAATATACAAGTAAAAACTTATCATCTTAATAAAATCCAACTGTTCATTGCAATCGTTTGTAGTGTCTACTGCTGTGGCTTTTCCTAGTTAAAATAATGATATTTCAACTAAGTTCTGAACGAGCTTAATTTAAACTTCGAAAAATAAAGTTATTTTGCGTTCACTAAGAAAGGTTTTCATTTAGTTTATCGATAGATGAATGCATTTTTTTTCATTTTGTAATCGATTATGCAGCAATATTTTTATTAACTTGACTAAAGATGATAAAAATGTGATGACATTTTAAAACAAGATGAAACTGCGATAGTAAATCATATCCAATAGTAATCGAATAGCCCTATAAGAAGTCTAAATCAATTAGTCACACTGTTTCATTGTTGATGAGATATTCACGGTCTTAAAACTTTCAATGTCTTAGGACCATGCTTACAAAATTTAGTTTTAAGTTAAAGTCGTCAAAATATCAAACTGAGTGTTTGAAACCGGCATTCGTCCAAGCTGTTCATCCAGCATCATCCTCTGTACATGAAGTAATTGGGATGTAACATGCCACACCAAAAATTGTAATCAGTCCATTAATTTTTTGGAAAAAATGGATTACTTTTCAAGCATTCGATTAAATGTTTTATATGTTGAGATGTTTTTGAATGAGGAAATGTTTCATAAAATTGTATAAAATATATTTGAAGTAAGAAATTACTATTTTTAGCGTACAGGTTTTGTTATATCAACCAATATATGAAATATTAAAAAAGTCAAAATGATGAATGAATTAATTTGGTAAAATGAACTTAGGAAAAAAAAAAGTTCTCATAGCTCTCTGACTAGACTTGTAGTGTAAAAAGAGTGAAGCAGGCATACATGGATAAACAGAGAGAGATAAATAGATGATCAAATAGAATAAATATAGCTTTTTTACTGATAACTTGGATTTATTTATTCTTATAATCTGCATTGCAAAGTTTTTGAATGTTTACAAGTTTCGAAAAGATGAAAGATCAATAGATATTTTCTCCTTCTTTTCACTGCTCTAACAATCCACAAAGAAAAAAAAATCATCCCATATTATTCTGCCAAACAAAATTAAAGAAGGCTCACTGCATATTAATTCAATTGTGACCCTCGCCATAAAAATCACGCGATTAAAAAAAAAATCCCTCGCCAGTCTTGTCTACTTTCTTCATAAGCATGCATTAATAATTAAAAGTGCCTTCCTTCGCTCCAGCGATGTATTATCCGATATAAATTGAAGCATTTTTCAAATAACAAAACTCTTGCGTTCTTTTCATAATTGCGAATTGATATTTTTTTTGTTTTTGTTTCTGACGGGTTCGTAGAAAGAATTTTACAGGGGAGTCCGCGGAGCGGCGAGAAAAGGGTATACACAATCAATTACCGAACGCTTCCTGGCGAAATATTCTTACAGAGGGAGAGATATGTAATAATAAAAATAGCGAGGCCTGCAAAAATGTCCCTTGTTAGCAGTGACGTAGAGTTTTAATTTACGACATCAAACCGGGCGGTGTGATTTATTAAGTTCTTTTCTGGAAGAAGGGGTGCTAAGGGGGTGACGCGTAACGCTTTCCGTCCGAGTTTTATCAATTATTCTTTGTGCCAATATCTGTGACGCGTATTGAAATATCGGAGGAAAGGAAAAGTGATACTTTTACGAGCTTTCAGATTGGACTCCGCTCGCATATTTCACTTATCGAGTTCGGACATACAGTTAATAAATAAAGCTTCTAATTTATCATTTTCCAGATGAAAGCTATGAATTATAGAAGGCACCACAGTGCTACCAAGATATTTTTTTAAATACATATTGAATGTCTTGATTTAAAAAATTTAACGTCTGGAAATTTCAATTTTTTTCGAAAAGTGGCAACAAATTGTAAATGGCATTCGGTTTTTTAAAAATAAATTTTATAGAACTTTGATAGTATTAACTGTAGGGTGTTTTTTTTTAATGGAAAATCCACACATTTCGGACGAATACTGAATCTAGCACTGTACTCACATTTTATTTATTTATTTATTCTTTTTTTTCTGTTCAATAATTTATATTTATTAAATAAGCCATTTATTTTATGTCACGGTAAATTTGCACGTTTAATTCTTTACAATAATTTACTGATAAAAATTTTGAACAAGAGACAGATGCAATTGTTTTAATACTCAGTAAATTGAGCGAGAATGTCCCCAAAAGTTACTCGAATCATTCATTGAGAGTAGTGTTTGAAAAACATTCATGGTACAGTTACTTCATATAAAGTAACAATTAAAAACGTTCCAAAGCAGGTTATTTCCAAAGAAAAAATTATGAAAAGCTCTGACATCATAAAATATTTAACTGTTATTGCAAAACGTAATGTTTTCTATGTCTGTTACTAATTTGAATAAAACTCGCTTACCACGGGGCAGAATTCTACAAGGGAAATTTTTAAAAAAAGGTTGGCTTAATATTGAAAATCTACTATAAAACTCAGTTATTTCAAGCACGACTCGGATCTAGCGAGCATTTCATATCTTTAAGCTTGTCTCTTCAGAAACAAATTTAAAACGAACGTTAATCCTTCACTTTTCTTATGAAAAATTTCTCGCTTTGTAAACCTTTAATTTGCAAACTCTAAAACGTTTTTGAATTTGTTGGTGTTGATGCTAATGCATTGCGTGTCATGACTGCTGTACGTTGGACAGTTGCTGTATGACTATAAACAATAACACTCGAATGAAACTGGCCGTATTTTCCTACTACTACTACAATTGGTTAATCATAACAGTTAAACGTCTTTTACACTATCACTTCATTAAATTAAGTTCTATGCAGAATAATTTAATTTATAATAACTCAGCAAAATATACACCTAACAAAACAGTAAACTTGGAATCATTCGAATTCAACAATCAAGTGTCCAAGGTCTTCTAATCTTGCATTTAAACCATTTAAATTGTGTGTATACTTCCGAACAATCTTCAATTGGATCCTTAATGTAGTGAAAACCAGTCTCAAATAAATTAAAAAAAATAATTCCTAGAATCCCTACTGAATCAAACTCACCAAACTAAAGGGTGGGACAAATAAAAGTTGCCCCTACGAGTGGATACGATTGGACGTAAATGATTACCTAGGTCAGTCTGGTCTCGGCCCTAGCTGGCCACCCAGGTCACCTGATCTGTCTGCGTGCGATTACTTTATGTGGGGAACCCTCAAGTCGGAGGTGTATCGCAAGAACCCTCATGGCCTTTGAGAATTTCAGCAGAACATTTCTGATGAGATCGCAGTAAATTCTAGCAGTCCAGCTTCTATCTGGCTTCAGCAAATTGCTAGCCAGGGTCCGAAAGAGCCAGAGATAAATGGCAGTCATTTTGAACATCTGCTGTGGGCAGATTAGTGAACTGTGCAGTTTTCCTTTCCTTTCCAGTGGACCTCTGTAAACTGAAACTCTCTTCTCCGGACTACTTTCATTTGCCCCACCCTGTATTATCCAATAGAATTATGTTTTTAATGGATAAAATCGATTTTTATTACGACAGATTTCACTGCATTACGTAAAGACAATTACCCGCTACTGAATGATCTAAAACCCAAAAACAACTGTGCATTTTGAAGTAATGTTCCATTGTTACAAAACGACGGATATAAAATATAATAAAGAAAATTTCCAATGATAAAAAAAATTCAAAAACTCTTAGTTTACTAAAACTATACATGCAAAGAGAAAAGTTTCATTAATTTACCAAAATTATGCCACTTGGTGTTAAATTCCGATAAAATTTAGTTTTTTTATGGAATATAATTCCATGATGTTTCCGAAACATTTCACTTTATACCAATTTTGTTAATTAGAAACTCACTTACATAAACTTGCATTCTACTTCTTAACATACATGGGAGAAAACAATAAATGATAATAAAATTCAAGAAAAGATAAGCTTCCAAGAAATAAATTGCTGTAGCATCTGGCTTTTATAAAAACCTTCCTAAAGTTTGGTCGTATAATTCAGTTTTCTGAAGAAAAGATAACAATCAGATACTTTACCTTTAATTCAATTTCGTGAAATATAAATATAGAACATTCCTTCTCTCAGTAAAAAATTTATTAATTTATTCCTATTCATTTTTACTAACGTTTCAATAGCCTAAGGTTGATAGGAACATTTCGGATGCGCCACGAAAAATTGTTCTCTTAAAGACCTCTTCATACATGATTTTCCAACAACAATTTGGTTCATTAGAGTCGTTCTAAGAAGATAAATTAGCTCTTAAACAGGGGCTCTTGAGAAGCGCGCGTATTTAATCTCTCTTGTTTCTTTCCTCCAGAAGCAGACAAATTAATAGAATATAACTCGGAAATTCTACTTCTTAAAAATAAGCAAATTCCGAACTCAAACGCGATTAAAGAGGTATAAATATTGAAGAAAACTGTTTTAAATGGCAAATTCCCGAACAATTCGGAAGGGGCTGGAAGGCATATCAGCAGATTCTTTCCTCGAATTATGGATGTTCAGCGGGGGAAAGTCTGTTGTTCAATGGAGTAAAGGAACAAAATATGTGGGTGTATGAGGATTACAGAAAGAATCTTTCTTTATGCAATTGTTTTTGGAATAAGCTGAAGAAAGCCTCTTTTTTGGGTATTTCCGAATAAATTTACCAGAGAAATATGGTATTCACAGAAACATATCCATACAATGTGGGCATACATTATAAAGAACATGCTTCAAAAATCTTATTGCGGTTATGAACACTAAGATTATTCTAAGCCATTCCATATTTGTGTTTAATTGCAGAAAGAAGTTTCATTGCCCAATACGTAAACTTTATTTTATGTATATTTCCAACTTTAATTAGTAAATATGGGTAAAATATATTTTAAGTATGCTATAGTACTTAAATATGTTACATCTACTACAATACATATATTATATTCAAATGTCGATAGGAAAGCATATTGGTGAAACGGTTCTAGGTCAAACCTATCATTCATCAAATAACTACTGGCACAAGAAAGTCAGATACTATTCCTCCAGCTCCCATGGACACAAATACGTATGCGCTAACTGAAATAGACAAATAGCAAAATGAGGGGTGAGGACCATAGTAAATTTTTATACCATCATAGGCATTCATTGACGTCTCTCAGACTAATAGGGTCAGGTGACTTTTCACTCAATTACTGATTGGTCATGAATCGTTACACAACCAATCTGTAATAGAGTTGAAAGTCACCTGGCTCCACTAGATCACTGACACCTGACTCTACACTTATGTTTGAGAGACGTCATTGAGTATCGAGGCCGGTATAAAGGTCATGGTGGGGATGCAAAGCAGATGGGGATGTTCAAAAGTTGGGGACAGTTTCGGGATCGAAGGAAAACGATAGCCACTGAAGAGCATTTTTAAGATAAAAAGAAATTAATGATAATGGTTTAATACTTAAAAAAGAATTTTCCTCACTTTAGATTGTAGCTCAGCGCATTCTACCCATAACCTCTTCTGCGTTTGAGTTCGTCCTTTAAAGCTGGGCTCGCTTAACCCTCTTATGCCCATGGTAGTAAATATGTTACCATCCTTTGAATGCTATATTTTCTTACAGGAAAAATGTTTCGAAATGTATTTTTGAAGTCTTAAAATCATTATTAATAATAGTTGTAGTTTGGGTCCACAGATGTCAGCACTAATGGATGAAAAATGTAATTTTTTTTTTTTTTAAATATTGTAAATATGTTGATGTTTATAGTCTTTTGTTCTATTTGCAACATATTCCATTATGAAATTTTTCTACTATTTTAATAATATATTTAATATGAAATAAAATTGATAATTGCCATTTATATGTAGGAAAAGATATGATTTTTCACTAGATACATTTTTTAAAGTTCAATTTATAATGTTTAGAAGAGTTTTAAAAATCATAGTTAGTGCTACCACTGAAAAAAAATATATAGAAATAACTTTATTCATATTTTTTTATTATATTTACATGCTATTTGACTTAAAAAAAGCACCATTTCAATGAAAGAATATTTTTTTTGGTTGGGAATTTCTCATAGAGTGGGAATAAGAGGATTAACATGCGGGAACAGTAATGTGTTACGCACATGCTTCTAAGTGCACTACAAAAATTTATACAATCATTAAACATAAAAATTATATTTTGCAGTTTTGGTTATTCCTTTACGATAGCTTTTATTACTGAAATGAGAAATGACCATCAGATTCAACGTATGCGTATATCAGCTTTAGAATTTCTTTTTTTAAAACAATTTTGAACACAAAAATATATATAGCAAGAGAAAAATACGCGGATGTATAGGAATCTCATTCTTCAGATTTATTTTTCTATATGATAAATATATTCTGGCAAAAATCATATCTTTACAATTCAGTTTTGTCCTGTTTCTTATAAAAAAAATTTATGAATGTCACAATCGTAATTACTTTGAAGGCCATAAAATGTAAAATAATAATGTTATGATTTTTGTAAGAGTCTAAGCACTTGGGTTGGCAAGTGTTGAATGTTTACACAAACATATTTTCAAAAAATACTGCTCCAATATGAGAAATTTACCAACTTTAAAATTGGTTAATTTTTAAGATAAGAGCAGAAAGAAATTAAATTTTATTTCTTTTTAATTTCAACTGTTAAATAATCTTTCACCTCTTATGGTGTTTTCTTTCGCAATCCATGAAAATATCGATTCCCTCCAAAATAAAATGCATTTTAGAACACCAATTTATTTATGCGCAAAATATAAAATGAATGATTGTTGGTAAAACAATTCAAGCATGACAACGCAATATCTCCCCATCGGACAAAGAAAAACCATTTCTTGGCATATATAGATGTCATAAATATATGAAAACCTTTTCAGTTTGAAAATCAGCCCAATTTCGCGCACTGCTTAATTCATACCAAATACCACTCGGGCTGAAGCTCTCTGAAAACTTTCAAAATTTCCAAATGAAATAAATGCCGGGAAAAATAGCGACAGAAACCCTAAAAAAAAGAAAGCCTCGAAAGAGGAAAGAAAAAAAAAATCCGTCGAAATAGCGAGGTTAGATTGTATCGAATATGGCTCAGACAGCGCTGTACTCCAGCTTCTGCACTCACTACAGGGCTAGTAAAGAGCACCCTAACACACACAGCCTGCCTGTGACTCAAGGAGATATTAATGGGAAATATATATCCGCGACATTTTTTTTTCTTTCTTCCAAGTTCCATTGGAGTATTTTCAGCAGAAATCGATACTCGAGGGTCGAAATTCTGAGATAGGGGGCATAATTTAAAGACGGCATTAGGAGTTTGGCTCTTGATAAGGGGGATGGTTGAAGATTCGGAAGGGTCTAGAGCTTGGAATCTCTTTCTCTTGGTGGCGGTCCAAAATTTCGGGAGGGATCGGTGATCGATTTCTCGTGGCTGGAAGATATGAATTTGACATCCTACAAAGGGGAGAGTGGTCATGACGGTGGCATTTTTCGGTGGAGATTAATGTCTGTGTTGGCCACAAATTTTGTGCTTTTCTTTCTCGTGGGCTTTATCTCGAAAGTTGAGACAGTTTAACAGTTGCTTCTACTTTTTGGGAAAGAGTTATTGAAAAAAAAAAAATGATACATTTGGACAACTTCTTCTTTAATGAAAGGTAACTGTAGAATTTTGAGACACTGCAGGAAAAAAAAAAGTATGGGCAAAATTGCATGAGGATGCAGTACCGTAGCAGGAAGGGAGAGATCGGATATCAGCTTATTCTCTTTCTGTCCTCCTCCCAAAAATTAAGTTTCAGTCAATATGAACTTTCAGTTGCAGTATCGTATTGAATTTCGTTACATTATGATTTAGCTATATTCCATATTCAGTCCCAGAAAACATTACTTGCCCACTTCCCAGCATTGATAGTCAATCAGATTTATCAGAAATTCGAATGTTAAACATCTTTTAACAAACAAATTTTTTTTTATTTTCGTAAAATTTTTAAAAAGAACTTTCAGAATGTCATTTTTCGTGAATACTTATAACTACGCAAGGAAAACCAGAAAAGTACATTATAAGCATCATATCTTAAGTATGGAATCAGTAAATTATAATTTCAACTTTGTATCGTTATAGTAAAATTACTGCAACCTGTTTCATAATATTAAGCTGCGCAACTTGAAGCAGAACATCCTGGGGTTATACCATGAATTTGGATACTGTTGCAATATACTGGTCTATTTTCTAGCATATTAATATCATGCTTCGAATTTATTCTCTTATTGAAGCTACTAAGCAAGTTTTTAAATCTTCGTAATTATAGAATGAAATTGCATATGAAAATGGTCACTACTTATGAATGCGTAATTGCATTATAACGATTATTATAAATAATTTCATGCATAAAATTAAAACTTCACTTATAGTTGTACCCAGTGTGTATGTTGTGTTACGGAAAAACTACGAAAGGACTATCTACAGTGGCGTACACAAGGGAGGGGGTCCAAGGGATCTGGACCCTTCCCAAAAGTGTTATGAATTTTGATTCGTTTAATCATGTAATCTTTGACACTTAAATTTGTTACAAGACTTATAAAATTGTTGTTTTAGCAGTTAAGATTACTAAATAAAAGCGCAGTAAAAAGGGGTCACGATAAAAAAAAAATGATTTTTTCAAGTGGTTGGTGTCAGATCTTTATGAGCTGGACACTGGACCCTCTCCAAGAGAATGCCCTGTGTGTACCACTGGCTATCTGCCTAAGGAGGGTATCTTGAGAGAAAGACTTTATAAGTTACTCTAACGTGTAATATCGTTACATCGGGAGAAAACCGCCCAAAACTCCAGACCATTAGATTGCAGCCTCGTGGTAGGTCAAAAAGCATAGTTGCACTCAATTGCGCAAAACCAATACTTAATTTAATCCCTCTCCTTATTTATAACATGTCACATTTGGCATGCTATTGTCATTTGTGAGCATTTTTCTCACATGTTTGTTTCTATTTGCAGATGAAATGTTTAGACACATTAAAAAAATATTCTTAAACGTTTAAATATGCATTTAAACGCTTAGAAGCCTGCCTGGAGATTTAAAAGTGCAATATGCAATGAATAAACGGGCCCTTAAGTTCGGCGAATCTCATGCGAAAAAAAAAAAAAAGAAGAGGCGAAAGTTGGGCGCACGGACCAGTGAAGCGGCGCCCCTTAAAGCCGGGGCGACAGCCCGTAACAGTGGGCGCCTACCCGGAAAAGAGCCCCGCTGGGAATGAGTTGCCTTCAGACCTTTTCCCTACTTCAACAAAAAGTAAAAGAGAAAAAAAAAGACGCTCAGATCTTAAAGTTTTCGCGATAAAGTTTGGCAGATTTATGTATGTATGCATGTATGCAGGGGATTGGGAATGGAGTGGGGGGGGGCAGTATCATATCGCATAAAAAGAGTATGGTCAGAAAAAGTAAGAAAAATACATTACTTATAAGAAGGTTACAAAAAAAAAAAAACTTTCTCATAGTTTTAATTCAATTTTTTTTCCATAAAACACAATTAAGAGGTTTTTTTTTTTTCCACTGTGTGTGCTTATGGCTATAAAAGCTTTTTAACAAAAACGCAATTTTTTGGTTTCAAATGTTTAATTCAGTTTGAAATGTCTTCTTCCTCAAGTGACATAAATGTAAGGTAGGTTTAATAAAATCAAATGAGCTCAAAATGGGAATGTTATCTTGAATTCTTAGGGATTATGAACAAATTGAAAGATTTCCATTGTCTTCTTTGTATTTTTTATGATAGTTTCCGATTAATCTTTTAAGGGAAAACAATTTCAATAGATTTTTACCATGATCTAACTAAAGAAAATAAAACAGATACTAAGCAATTATGAGACGTTTCACTTCTGAAATAATCCAGTATGCGTGTCAGCCTGTTAAAAAAACTGCTTAGAGAGGTTTGGTATTGCATGTTTAGGAGTTTTAATATTGCTTTTAAAAGTTGTGAAGTTTATTCTTACATAAAAACTTCTTAAACTTATTATAATGTAGAAGAAGGAATATTTTCAGAATTGCATTTATTATGCTTTATATCTCGCAGCTATAGGCGTTCCGGCGTTCATTTTTTAAATAAATCTTTCCGAAAATAGCTTAGGTTAAAACTTACAGGGCAAACAGGATAAACTTATTGTATTTAGCTTTTAAGAAATCATAATTGCTTTTTGTTTTCCTAGAAGAAACAAAAGTACACTTCACTAAAGAACTGTTTCCACCACACACACAAAGAAAAAAAAAAGAAACTGCGGCGTTGGGCAAAGAAGTAACTGGAGTTATTCTAACCCAAAGAAAAATATATTTTATATACTATTATTGTACTCTATGTTTAGATGCGAACAGACTTTTGGTTCTTTGCTTACAGGAAACCCGAATTAAATTCTCTGAACTAGCATTCAAGTGGACGCATGTAAAATGGATAAATAAGTGAAGTAATATGGAGGGCTGAAATATTAAAGAATACCTGAAAAATTTAACGCTGTGATTGGTTTCATTTTATTCGGATTCGTAATCAGTGATTGATTCCGTGTCTTTTTTGATAGCCGTCTGAACGGAACTTTCACCACAGCGTATATTATTCAGCTTTCCAAGACTCTCCTCTATACATTCTAAAAATGATGGGAACTAGTTTCTGACTTAATCATTGCGGCATTTTGCGGTGATAATGTCATGGATGGTCACTGCGGCATTTTTGGTATCCAGCAAGCCGACAGTCTTTTAAAAAGTTGCTCGAGACTACTTCAAATGAGATCTTCGGTAAACTCCCTTCTATAAAGCTATACATCAAGCAAATTATGGAAAGATATTATAAAGTACAAATTCATGATGGAATAAAATGAAAGCTTTGGAGGACCGAAGATATTTTTGAAATACCAAGTAGTCAACGTAGGCAAGCTGTAGACCTCGTCTTCTGACTGGACATGACTGTCTGGCAGAGTATCTCCATCGCATTTGAATGAATCTTTTCGAATCTTGGCTGTCCTCTGTCCTTTTTGGAATCTTCTCGAGGACACCAGGCAGTCCTGTGTCCTCTGGTACAAAGTCCGTGGATGTCCATCCCTTTTTTGCGCCTCTGAGACAGCGCTTTACTAGCGATATAGACAACTTTTAAACGGAGAAAGAGGGAACTACGGTCATTTATATTAGTTATATTTTACTTTTATATTTATTATTGTTTTTGTATTCCTTTTTCATTTGTTCGTGAGATAGCATTGAAAAAAGTTCTGACTTAGAACTTTACCAATGAGTCTAAGTCATTATATTTGTCAATGTAAAAACACAGCTCTTGGGGCTTTCTTCAAATTCTTTTTCACAACCGCCGTTTGAAAATAGATAAAACGTATTTATTTTATTGTTAGAAAACCGAGAGCAGCAAAAAAAATACAGCAGCACTTGGATTTTCAGAACTGCACAAAATTCACCGTTTGTAAAACCAGGAATGAAGCAAATAAAAGCATCCTATAACTATAGTTTTTAGAAGCATAAGAGACAAAAATCACTTGTAAAAGTCAAAAAATTCGATTTCTCAGAGATTTATACCATATCTCAAACGTGCATTTAAATGAATCCTATACGACCTAATAAAAATTTCCACGCTTACCGCATCCCGAAAAATCCCTGTCAGAAAGAAAAAAGAAGAATCATATCCTCTTCTTTTTTTCCTCTTCATCGTATATTGCCCCTTTCATGCAAAAGGCCGAGTATTTTATGGAGGCCTTGCCCTGATCTCCAGGTGATCTGACGATGAAATTACTTACATATTCATGATATTGGCTTTTATGAATTTTGGTGCCGCAAGTCTTCTGTCAGAGAGACGAATATGCAGGTATAAAAATCTATCTGTAGCATTCGATTACGCCCCGGCCCCCAATTCTCCTTTATTTTCAACCCGTTATTTATTTTTATTTTCTCTATATCCTTCTACGCAAAAGCAGTGGATGTATAAGGAGCGGCAGAAATGCTTTTGTTTCCGAAAAGTGCTGTTTGTGGGGGGATATATTGGAATAAGAACAAACTGCAATAAGCACGTATCCGCCTGAATGAGAGAAATTTCAATTTCAGGCAGCGACATGGAGGAGATTCTGAGCGCAAAAGGCCAAAGATGAATGTGGTACTTTGTACAATGCATGTATTTATTCTACCGACTCTTATTATCACCAAGGATTGAAAATTTACTGTTGGAAATAAATGAATATATAAAAGCACCACGCATGACTAACTTCTTTATGCAATTAGAAAAATGCCTTTCATTTGTATTCAAGGTAAACTTGAACTGTCGATTTCACTATCACAAATTAGGTTCTTTTACTGGTCTTTCACTTAAATTGAGTACAAACTGGCTAAATAGAAAAAAAAAATGAAATAAAATTTTACTCACCGATGATATTTTTGTGTTCTGAAGTATCACATATTACATCTATTGTATTAATTCAGGCAGTAAAACTATTCAAAATGACGATGATATAAATTACTGAGATTAGGAATAACAAATTTATTTTATATCTTTTTTCACAAAGCGAAAAATTTTTAAATGCCTAAAATCAAAAATTGATCAAATTTTCTTTCCAGTTAAAGAAAGGAGTAAATGGAATTCGTATTTCTAACATCTCCAGCCACCGAAAAAAAAATGCTAAGGTGCTTAAAAGAAAAATATATTTCTAATATATTTAAAAGATAAAGCAGATCAAAATTTAATCCAAGAACTTTTAAAAGAAACCCGTCGTACAATCAGTTTACATATAATTAAGTTATATGTACTACGAAATAACATAAGCAAGGAAAAAATAATTTCACAACATTTTGTAAACTCACATTTATTATAGACTTATTACGCCTGTTTTCTGAAGTTTTTTGAAAAGTGTTTTGTGGCACATCAACAAAAAACATATGTAAAAAAATTTAATGCCCTACTTATGAATAAAATTTGTGGGGCATTTTTATGTGTGGGACATTTTTAGGAATTTCTAGGTTGGATATTGATATCCAAATTATTAAATCCTTAAATTTTAAACATTTTAAATACCAAAACAAAACATAATATTTATAGAAGGTAATATATGCTTTAAATTTTATTTCTACATTTTTGAATAAATTTATTATTTACGCTACATAACATTTTAATTGTTGCATTCAACACATTATTATGTTAGTGAGTTATAAACTTATTTGAATTTTATTATTTATTTCTATCCTTTTACATTTTTAATAATGTTTTTTTTTTGTATTTGTCTATAATCTCTTTCAGTATTTTGTATACAGTATTTTCTTTTTTTTAATTATCTTATTTATCTATCTATACATTTTTCAATAAATTATCAACGTTATCTGATCTTGGGAAAAAGAAATATTACGTAAATAAAATTTTAAAATCCAAAAATATTCTTAAAATTCGTAATATTATGCCCATGCAATCTTTTTCAAAAATTATATTTCTATAAAGGATCCTTGAAGTAAATCGTCAATTTATTTTGAAAATTTTGCGTGCTACACGAAACAAAGTGAATAAAACCAATTTGCTGACACTCGCTAAATAAACTAATTAACTCAATTAGTAAAACTCTTTGATATTTCATTTTTCTGGAATCGGTAAGGAAATTTATTGTTTTTTTTTCCGTAACATACTTCACATAAAAGGGTTTCTAGTTGGGAAATTTTCTTGGCCGTATTACATAAAATTTTATGTATTTTGAATTTCGGAAGGTATTAGTTAGCATTATTTAAAGTAAAATAACGAGAAACAGAAAGAATGAAAAGAGTCTAAATATAAAGGAAGTCTTGCATTTACAAAAGAAATGCACGAAAAGAAAATTTTAAAAAGGGATATTTAACAACTGCAGTCCGATATTTTAAGGAAGTTTCAAGAGAACTGCTATTTTCATAAATTAAGAAAATTAAATTCCTTTGTACATTATTAATGCATGTATTTAACTATAAATATGAAAGAATTTGTTAACGAAGAATTTCTTCTGCCAATGTAGGAATATCATTGACATTTTTGGCTATGCACGCTCAAAAGTGCATATTTTACACGACGACTGACGTTTTATTGACGTCCATTTTTAATTATTGACCTCTATGATTTTTTCTAGGATTTTTGTACGGTAGGATTCTTTGAAGTGATTTCAAATAATTACACTCTATCCATGTAAGGTTTACAGTACAACAATCCCCTCCCCTCCCAAATTTCAAACAGGTAGTTCGACCAATTTTTGAGCATTTTATTGTGTATTGAGTATTGCGTTAAGGCAAACCTACAGGAGGGGTATCTCCCTAGGGTGGAGTTGCCTTGGGCGGAGGACATTTTTAGGCATTCAAAAGCGTATTAGCGTTCACATGGAGAAAACCAACCGAAATGCCAGACCGTTTGATTGACAGCCGCGCGCTAGGCAAGAAATTTGGATCATCTATCCATTCAGTCATGGTGGGCTCAATAAACATTTTATAGATGAATGCCATAAAATTCTTCTAGAGACCAAAATACTTTAGCTTATCAATACTCTAAATTATTACCTCTACATGGGTTTATTTCGTGCTATTTAACATAAAATACGAACCAGTTCTGCACGCGTTCAACTACCAGATTAACAATACTATGTTAAAATTTTACAAACAATGGAGGAGGGAAGTGATTTTATATCTGCTTGTTCAGCTTTATCATGTTCAGAGCTTTATCACACGGAACGCACATGCACCACTTTAGCTTCGAACACGCAAGGCCAAGTTGTTTCAGCGCGATAGCTGGGCGTGTTGTTCACGTTATTTAGTGATGGAGGCGGTGTCTCAAGGGATTTAATGAAATGGGCAAAGAGTAAAGAGTGTTTCTTTTTTCTACCTGAAAGAGAGTAAAAGGGTGAATACTCAGTATTAGGCTGCTTAGTATAAAATATTAGTTTTCTTTTTTTGTAATTAACGTGTATTTTCTATGTATTATTCATAAAAGTACACGCTAGTGAAAATAAAATAATCTTCATGTAATGCTTATAATATGGCATAGAATGGAATAGTTATAATAATTCTTTTACAATATTAAAACATCCTTTTATGCAAAAAAATATTTCAGTTAGAACATTTAATATACTGTTTTTCATTTTTGCTCTGTAGTATATGTACTTCTCAGATGGGATGCATTTCAAAAACCAAGATACGATACGTAGGACATTGATTTGAACAGAAAATAATACCTAGTTTAATTTAATGGATGCAAGAACGTTTCAAAAAAGTAAAGTTTGCAAGCATTAGACGAATGGCAGGATTCAATTAAACTGTTTGGGAATAAAAATATACATGAGATGTATGTGTTAAATAGAAGATAGAAGAAATTTATTTGGAGCCATATGCTTCCTTAGAAAATTCAAGTTGTGACTTTTATAAATCCATTGTTAACTCGATTGTCTAACTTCTCACCTAATTTCAGGGGATAGATAATTTTAACATTTATTCAATAGTTTTTCAGAATTTATTAGCTAATTTCGATTATTTTTTGAGCTGATTTTCCCACGCAAAGCGCCATCTAGTGAATGCTTTTTGAACTAAACTGTTTTAAATGCTGGTTATAGGTGAACTTCAATTATATCAACCCTGTAATAACTTGTAAAACTGAAATTCCATAACCCTCCTTTTTGTATTACTTAAAACTTTTTGCATAAAATATATGCAAAATATTTTGAGTTTTATAAAACGTAGATGCTGTATTGACACATCATAAGTAGGGGAAAGTGGCCTAAAATGATCCTAGCTGATAAAACGGTCCACATAGTATCCACATACGTTTTCTTCCATACAAGTAGCGCCATCTACCGGATAACACACAAACTAGTTGTGTCAAATGACAGAGAAGCAATGGCGGTATTAAAGTGATTACAGTAAATATTAGGCGTCTAAATAGAAATCTTAGAAAAATTGGATTTCATAACATTCGTCATATGATAAGTACCAACTTTCCACTTTGTTTGGATAAACAGTCTTTCATGTACAGAAATATGGCTTGTTTTACTGAAAAGAGTGTATATTTTTTAGATTATTATTTAGGTTAGGTACAATGTCACAAATGCATGTGTTCAAGTATTTTAAGTTTCCAAAGTGGCAGAAAATGACATTATTTAATTTATTTCTGCGTTTATTGTAGGCCATTTTTTTGAATTATAATTTTGAGATATTTTGTTTTCTCGGGCACTTTTTCAAAATGATATTTTTTTAATTGCTTAATGTCGGTTGAAAATATTATTAAAATATGTTTATAATGCAAAATATGTATAGTGTAAAACATATTAGCGAAATGCCAAGGTTTTATTTAAACATTTATGTTATTTATACGAGCTTTCTACTTAAGGGGATCATTTAGGCCACCTTAGCCCTACATCGCGAAAGTTTTATACCACGTCGGAAGAAGCTACGTCTATAAAACAGACAAAGATTGCACCCAAGTCATCGATAGTTTTCGCTGTGTTCAGAATTTTTTATAAAAATGTTTAGAGAGCCGGAAGTTTAATTTCCTCTGGTATAAATAAACAGCAATAGACATTGGAAATCGCCATCGTGCTAGGTTTAGTCAAATAAAAACAGTAGGCTATTTCTCCAAAGTCGTATTAAACACTAACACATAAAATAACCGAGAAAAATAGAGAAAAAAAAGTAATGACGAAGGGAAACATTCCAAACGCCCAGTGCGCTGATAAAATAAGATTAAGAGTTAAATCGAAATCGCAGAGCTCAAAATAAAGTACACAGAAATACCATTCGATAACTTCCAAGAGGCGATAATACGTTGCCGTGTATATATGGGAGGGGGGGGGGTGGAGAAACACAGAGAAAGTAACTAGGTTAAAGGGCTAAATGAAGCGAGGTGAAAACATTAGGGAAAAGATCTCAGCTTTTTTATTGTCTATTCTCCTTTGCTCAATGGTGCGTGAAAATCCATGCAAAATCACAATTTTCTCTGCCGTTTCTTTTGCTATTGCCACGGCTGCTTCCTGTTGTGTGCAGCTAAAGTCAAAGATAACGCCCAGGAAGCTTGTTGTAAATTGTCGTTTCGACAGCTTTACTCGCAGATGAATAAGACAAAAGGTGAATTTCGAACGTTTTAAATCATGGCGTGAAATGGCTGGTATGAGAATTGCCTGTCTCAGAAGTGGGATTCTTTTTTTCGGGTGTGTGTAATATATTTTGGTAAATTGCTTGGATTTTACAAACTGTGTAGATTTGGAAAGAAGTTTCCTTTCTTTTGCTTTAGAAGACGTTAAACTCGACAAAATATTCATTATGAATATATAAAGATTGAACAAGCTTATAAGAATGCATTTCCAAGCCATTTCAGTAGATGCAACCGAAGTGTATTGCAATAGAATGTTATTTTTCTTCGAAGGTCCGTTAAAAAGAAAATAGGAAATCCGACATTTCAAAGTGAGAAAATAAATATTGCAGTTTATTTATTTATATAAGGCATATCCCCCCCCCCAAATGTAATCTTTCCTTCAGTTAGATTTTTGCATTCCTTATAATATAATGAATTCATGATGCCACAAAATATATTTAAATTATAGTATATAATAGAATATATACGCCCTTTTTCTTCTAACGCAAATTAAGGGAATAGTTTTATTTCCTAAAAGAATTAATTATTAGCAATTAATCTTACTAATTTAGGAGCTAAGTTGTTTACTTTTCATAACAATTTAATGATAGCAAATTGTTTGAAAAGACATAAATTGGAGCTAATTTTGATTTCTATTGATGAAATGTCTCTACTAATTTTATAGCAAGGTTTCACATTGAAAAATTAAAAGCATTGAAAAATTAAAAGTTGTAAAACACAAAGTATCCGAAAAAAAGGCTTAGTGAATATAATTTTTAAAGAAGAATGTAAAGTTTAGGAGGGGGGAGCTCTGGTTTCAGCCTTAATTATTTCCATCTATTTATTTCTGACTAAAGTTATTGAAATATTTTTGTAGTGTTTAAATTATGCTAAACAGGGCGTATGAGCTTTTTTAAAAATATATCTTTTTAAACATATTCTGAATATTTGGATTATATAAAATAGTGTACTAAAAAGCTGCATTTTAAATTGCTGCGTTATAACAGTTTTTGCAGCTCAGTGTCTAAGAAGTAGAAGTAAAAATAAAGTTTATCAAACAGTCAGAAAGACATTTTTTGAAAATTTAACTTCCTTATTTTTTAGTTAAAAATTGTATTTTAATATACATATGCATATATATATATATATATAATCTTCCTACAAAATTGCTATAGCGCTGGCTTTAATAAAACATCTAGTCAACTGAAAAAACAGGCATCATTAATGTAATAATGCAAAGGAGGAAATAAATATATTTACTTTAATGTCTACATGCTCAAAAAATTATTCTGTATGGAAATCGAGCTTGAAATGAATTGAAGAAATAAGCTGCAATGCTATATAATTAGATTAAAAATTGAAATAAAATCTTGAATTATCTGTCGAAAAAAGTACTGCATATAAAAATGTGAATGCATCTTAAGTTTCAAAAAGCTTAACATAGTACATTAAAATAATAGACTTCACTGTTGTAACCTCAAATTAAAAAACAACAAATAAAATAAAATAACTCATTAAAAAATAACAAGTAAAATTTGATAATTTAAAATAACATATTTGAAAACTGTAGAAGCTCCTAAATTTATACGCAAAGAGTAACCCATTACACTATAAAATGATCTATTTTAAAATTTTAACAGTTAATGGAAAATTAATAATTTTCTCTAGTATACAGCGTAGAAACGATTTAGTACCATTTTAACTCAAAGCAGAATTGCCAGCCACACCCATAATGTAATAAATGCACGCAACTCTTTGTGCATTTACTAATTCAAACTACAACACACGCGGTAAAGAGTTAAGTAGGGTACTAAAGCACGCGGAAAAAATTATAATTCGAAACTTTAAATTCCTTGATTACACATGGGTTTGCATTTGTCAAATAGATTGTGTTTCATGCTTTATGAAAGTCAGAATAATGACTGTGCTGTGTGTTTAGGTGTACATATATTTTCGTTATACCTATTAAAAATATTCTCCATAAAATATAAAACGATTTAAGTAGTTTTTGTTTAAATTTTTAAATTTAGAATTAGAAACACAGTTTTAAGATGAAGAGCAAATGTAAAAATTAAATCATTAATAAATGATTGAAAATGATTGTTTAACTGATGTAGTAAGAAAAAAAAATATTCATAAATATTTAAAAAAATTGAATCTCTATCAAACTTTCCCTATCAAATAGAGTGCTTTTTCAATGTATGCACTTGAAAATGTCAACCAATAGTATTACAAAGGAAATATTACCCCTGTTGAAATTGATTTATTCTTATCAAAAGGCTAAAATCATGCATATTTTATAACTGCAAATTTCGATAAAACAACTCTAGCAAAGATCTGTAATCTCTTACACACACGCTCAATTTCTTCAACTACTAAAACAAAATGGAAATAAAAGGTGGAGGAAAATCATATCTTAAATTTCTTGTAAATTATAAATAAACCCAAACTGAATTTCGTTGTTCCCAAGAATTTATATTTTAACGCAAAAGCTAAATATTTCCCTAACATTAATAAAAAATATTTCACTCGTTACCTTTTTAAAGTTTACGTAAGTTGAAAAACGCATTCTTGCCTACTACAATAGAAATTACAATAAAATAATAATATTTTCAGTAAGAATAATGCATAAATATTGTTTAGGTATTATTTCAGAACCACTGCCATAATCACACTTTTGATATCTAATAATTTCCAACCCAAGCAGAAAAGTTACCCCAAATTTAATAGGTTTTAACAGTTTAATCAATTAATATTTATCTGAAACAGAGCTTCTAAAGATAATATTTTTCCTTTGAATTGCATACTAATTTTTTCCAGGTCAGTTGAAATATTGAGAAGCAGGGAATGTTTGGATGATGTAGAAGTCAAAAGAAATGATTAAAGACATTACGCAATCGTGTAATTTTCATAACATTCTCTGGAAACTGAGATTGAATTTATGATAGTATTTTCTTCAATATCTTGCTCGCTTATCTTGTCGCAATAACTCGCTTGTAATAAGCATGAAGAGACCGCGATATTTGGTCGTTGTAACAGAGTGTTCGTATAAAACGGGTACGTGAAAAAATCATAAAAATCCATACCTACTTACTATGTTATTTACTTTATCACTTTTACTTTCCGAACATGTACCATGTAAGGAAAGTATTGTAATCATGAAAAAATTCGACTTCAAGATTTTGGTGTTTTTACACGTTTTGAGGGCTTCTGAATCCATTTATGCTATTTTTAAGAGATGTATGTATGTATGTGTGTATGTGTTTGTGTGTGTATGTGTGTTTGTGTGTATGTGAGTGAACACGATAGCTCCTGAACGGAGCATTCGATTGAGCTCAAATTGTATATATATGTCATAAACCACCGTCGCAAGACCGGTATTGATTTTGGTGTGTATAGGACTTATAGTTTTTCTACAGGGCTACGACAAAGATTTCTTTTACATTATAGCCTATGGGGGGAATTTCTTGAAAGTGCGCTAGCGTTTAAACGGTAGACTCGATTGAGCTCAAATTGGGTATATATGTTATAAACCACCGTTGCAAGACCGGTATTGATTTTGGTGTTTATAGGACTTATAGTTTTTCTACAGGGCTACGACAAAGATTTCTTTTACATTATGGCCTATGGGGAGAATTTCTTGAAAGTGCGCTAGCGTTTAAACGGTAGATTCGATTGAGCTCAAATTGGGTATATATGTTATAAACCACCGTTGCAAGACCGGGATTGATTTTTGTGTGTATAGGACTTATAGTTTTTCTACAGGGCTACAACAAAGATTTCTTTTACATCATGGCCTATGGGGGGAATTTCTTGAAAGTGCGCTAGCGTTTAAACGGTAAATTCGATTGAGCTCAAATTGGGTATACATGTTATAAACCACCGTTGCAAGACCGGTATTGATTTTGGTGTGTATAGGACTTATAGTTTTTCTACAGGGCTACGACAAAGATTTCTTTTACATTATGGCCTATGGGGGGAATTTCTTGAAAGTACGCTAGCGTTTAAACGATACATTCGATTGAGCTCAAATTCGGTATACATGTTATAAACCACCATCCTAAGACCGGTATTGATTTTGGTGTGTATAGGACTTATAGTTCTCCTACAGGGCTACGACAAAACTTTCTTTTATGTTATGGCATAATGGCATATGGGGAGAAATTCTTGAAAGTGCGCAAGCGTTTAAACGGTGCATTCGATTGAGTTTCAATTTGGTATACGTTTGAATTATTCATCGATTAAAATTTATTTAAGTGCTTGGTAATGATCTTAATCGTAAGTGTTCGGAAAGTCGAGTGGAGTCACTCCAGATTTTTTAGTTATGTCGAGTACAAAAGAAGTTGGTTAGTTTGAGTTAGTTGGTTTAGCTGGAGCACTCTCATTGCCTTTTTCTAGTTTAATTATTCTTTTTAAAAGACTCGAGGTTCCAAAACGTCCTCATTCACATTCCTTAAAAGCTATTGAGTATGTAAAGCGTTTACGGTTAAAATCCTCCATATTCGTTATTCATTAACTTCGGAATGTTAAGGAAATTTTTTAGAGAAAGGATTAGCTGAACTGAAGTTCAAAAGAAATATTATGAATCACAAAAATATTGCTCGTTATAACAGGAATTTACATGTTGTAAGCGAGTTGTGTACCCCTAGACTTAACATTGCATCAACCATTTCCTATTTGCTCATTAAATCCGGGATTTCGTTAAGTAAGGGATCGTTATAAACGAGTTCAACTGTACTTTCCAGTTTATTCACCTATACATCCCAGACAGCAAAAACAGGTTCTTTGAACGTCTTGACGTTCAAAGAACGTTTTCTGTACGTTAGTAGACGTTCAGAGAACCTGTATGTGCTGTCTGGGATGAGACTGTATAACGTTCAGAGAACATTACTGAACGTTCAGAGAACTTTAACAGACGTTCAGAGAACGTTAATAGGTGTCCAGAGAGCTTGTGTCGATGGGAAGTTCTTGAATATTAAAGTATTAAACATCGGAAACACGCTAAACGAAACACTAAAAAATACTATATTTTGTTTTAGTTCAATACGCGGAAAAAAAAAATTAATTCATAAATAATTTCCAATAATCTAAAATCATTACAAAATCGTGAAAATTGGTTTCAGATCGCAGTGAATGTAGCAAAGCATTGTTTATATTTCCTAATTCCAATTACAATAAGACTTACTGATGCGGAACCCACTGAGATGGGGGGGAGGCGGTACTTATCTTCGCCCCCCTCTCCCCTCTTAACAAAAGTGAGGGTACTTTACGCGATAAACCGTGATTGATGCGCTGTGCGATGCGGGCAGTTTCATTTAGGAAATAGATGCAGACGGCTGTATCGGGACTAGCTGCGCTCTGGCTTAATTAAAAAATCGTTCTCTGAGGAACAGCAGAAGAGGATTTGGTACTTTTCTTTCAATCCCTGGAGTTCTTCTTTTTTCTTCTTCTCCCTGAGTTTGTTTCTTTTTTCGGGCGCGCGCAGGGTTTCAATTAAAGTGGTCGAAAAATACCCGGGTAAATTTTCGGCTTCTTTTTGCCCGGTTTCTAATCTCCGACTGACTCGCTGAAGGAAACTTATTTATTATTTTTTTTTTTATTCTTTTTGTTTTCCCGAGGATTTTTTTTCCCATATGTGGTAGTTTTAAAGTAAAAATTGTGTGTGCGTTCGTTTTTTTTTTAAACCTCGGCTCGAGATTAAAATCGATTTATCGAGTTTAATTTTCAGTGATGAGTTGAAGTTTAAGAGGTTTGATAAAAGAATTGCGGGAATTAATTGGGAAAAGTTCGGTGAACGTATGATAATAGATTTTTTTTTTTTTCCTATTTGAACTGCAGCAGAAAAATAACTTTTCATTACACTCATTTTCAAGCATTTATCGGGGGTAGCCACGAAAAATATCTAATATGAGATATTTAAAATAGCTAATATAAGATATTCGATTTCACTTGAACAACAGACCATTTAAGGCATATCAGTCATACTGCGTCGAAAGATATATATATATATATATATATATATATATATTTCTCTTCGCTTGTATTAAAAGCGAAAGCAAGATTATTAAAGGATAATGGAAAAAAATTGAAATAAATATAGCGTATATGAGTAGTATAATTTAGTATTATTATTTTAATTTATTCGAAAATGACATTGTGTATGAAAAGAATACATTTAAAAAAAACTACAAATTCTTTCATATAAATGTACAAGAGATTTCGTTATTCATAAAAATACTATGCACTTATATTTCAATTGAAGTTATTTTAAAGTGCAAATCCTTTCATATAAAAGTACAAGAAATTTCGTAATACATAAAAATAATTAGTAATTATATTTCAGTTGAAACTATTTTCAAGTTTTTAACAGTTCGTTAAATCTCTCGTTTTTAGTCGAAATTGATTCGCTTTTACTAACACACAGTTCTTAATTTTTCAATGATATAAAAATCCAGGTACAAAATAAAAGGGACTATAGGGCACAAATTTCAACATAGAAGTGACTGCATAAATAATAGTACCAGGCAAATAATAAATGCATAGTTGAAATTTGAAATAGTGACGACATAAGATATCTCTCTCTCTCTCTTTTTTTTTTTTGGGGGGGGGGGGTTGATGTAGAAGAAAAGGTATTTGTCTTGAAGAATAGTTGATTTTCTCTTTGGTGTAAATTAATTAAATTCTAAGATATGCTTCTTACATTATGTATATTTGCGCCTTTTACGAAAGACAAAAATAATAAAGAGTGGAGTTGATCAAATAATAATAATAATAAAAAATCAGAGATGTTGAGAAGTGGGGGGTTGGCTCTTGCCATTAACCCAAGGTTATTTCTTTACCTTACAATTATAATTAATATTAAAATGCTTGATTAAAACATTTTATTCTCACCAGGTTTAGATCGGAAACCATTAAAAAATCAGATCTCAACAGACAGTTTAAATGCATATTTCAAAATAAGGATTTAAACTCGTAGATTATATGCATGAATGGTAATCCAGAATGTTTTACCATTCACGTATCAAATGCTCTTGAATCCTCCTGAGCATTCTTACAAATAATTAACCCTATTTTTTATAGAATATTTTTATGGGTCGCTGTATGAATTTTGAGATTTTCTAATTTCAAAGTTTAATTTAAATATAAATATAGGTATACATGCGTATGTGTGTATGTATCTTCACATTAAAATGTACATACCTAGCTCCAACTAAAAGGGATTCACCATCCTGCTCGAGTAATTTGAAGTAATCACTATGTGACTGATTACCAAGGAAGCGCTGTAGATCTGATTCATCTGAAAAAAAAGAAAAAGGAGTAACATTAAAATATATTTTTGTGTGTGTGTGTGAATGAAATGGAGAAAGCAACACAATTTACTACAATCTTTCATTTAAATTGCTTTCAAAATACTTAAATCATATGTTACATTAACATACATTAGTACATCCCTTTTTTTTCTTTCTCTAAAAAAATAATAGGACAAAACACTTTATTCGAAAACGTACAAAGTATTTTCCGTTCAACAATTCCTACATTTTTTTATGCATTACCTCCTCACTCTTCTCTTTCTACTTAATACAATATTTCCGTTGTTACAATAACTTGCGAAAACAGAAATAATTACAATATTACTGTTGCTACCTTAACATGAAAAAAAATGCGCCAATGAAATGTGAAAATGAAAATAAAATATGTGAAGATAAAAAATGTTTACACGTATATGCTACATCGTAAGTGATATGGTAACAACAATGTTCTCGTTGCAAGTTGCATTTAAAAGTGTCACGAACCCTTTTCAGGATATTTTTAGGGAAGCAAAGCATTTATGTTCACGAAGATGTTACGTTAATAATTCAAAATTGCATATTATATGATATATTAAAAGTAATCTTCTGCTTTAGTGATATAAAAGTTTTTGTTTAAAATCCAGCTATACCTAGCGTCCCTTTTTTGGTACGGCATCTTCGCTATCAGTCGAAAACGTTATTTATTTTTCCTTGCTTTTATTCACGAGTATTGAACCTCAACCCCACTAAATATTTTAACGTGATCTAGTAGGATGTTGACATTTCTATTTGTATACATAACGATTTTAAAAGAAATCATCCCTTGTTCAAGAATTTGACACCGGAAATTTATCTATTATTTTTGGTATTAGCAAAAATCGAAGAAAGTTGCAAAAATATCTGGGAACAAATATGTTAAAGAAAAAATTTAGACATTGTCAAACCTTTTCAATTTTTGAGAAACCCATATAATGCAGCCATAATAAACATTATAAAAGTTCTGAATCACCCTGTATATACAAGGCAATTCTAAAGCTCTAGGGGGGGGGTTGTAAGGGGCTGTAAAGTGAAACGTCGTCTTCATGTACATGTTAATAGTCATTTTGGCAGATGAGGTAATAGTGAACACTCCAATCATAGGTTATCAAAAGCATCATTTTTCAGAGAAATCACTTGACTAAAATGGATAATTTACGAACTCTATTTCCTCTCATTGATGAAATTGTCGGAATAAGCCAATGGCTTATGAAACTCGATTGAGAACTTAGACGAACAGTCCAACAATGCTTACTAATGGATGCATGAAGACGATGTTTCCAGATGCAGATTCCTATGCGATTCTGAACTCTCTTAGTTCTCCTTACCACTCCTTACATCCCCCCCCCACGAGTTTCAAATCACTCTGTATAGATAGATATATGTATACAGGTCACTATTTTTACCAATTGTATTATCAAATTAAAATATATATTCTAATTGAATAGACAGACTGAGAACGATCACGCAAGTCCTCTGTTAACAACTGTTAAAAGCATAAGTTCTCAGAAACAGTCGAAAGTCTTTTTACTATTTTTTAGTGAGTGAGATAAGACTAGACTATCCACTTCATCCATACATGCGTGCATTCGAGTCTATGCTAAGCTACTTAACATGCATGTAGCGCGCCTTAAAAATCATTTGAGTTGACATCATTTTACTCTAAAGTCTTTTCGTGAAACGTCACTTTGAAAAAGAAGTGTCAGCGGCAAGTCAAGCCGAAAATCTATCTACGAGAGCAGAAAACTTGAAAGTAACAACTTGACAGGCTGAAGGGCTTCCTCCTTGAGTACCCACATCACTTATAGGACACACCTTGTTGCAGGTGCAACTGTATTAAGACCCGAGTTCAGAGTTTTTATCGCAACTTCTGTTGTAGTTTATGACAATCCCATGCTTTTTTTATGTACGTACGGCAAAGGGTATATCTGAAACTCATCGAATAAACTTTTTTTCAGAGGAAATACACAACTCTTAGTTTGAAAAGGATGGGTGCCGTCACTCTGGTAACACAATTTTAAAATCTTTTAGATGTCCAGTCGATCTGATTAGATTTATGAAAGATATCAAAAAGAAAGTTTGAAAGATGTAGGAAAAAAGAAACAATTTTGAAACATATTTTTTCCCTCTTTGTACTTGAAAACTTTATTTAGTTACTATTTATAATCAAAGTAAAATTCGCATTCTCAAGACGCAAAGAAAGGCACGTTTTTAAAGTTAGACATTGGAAAAGTTATTTTATTATTTTACGATAACTTTCTTGAAAAATAAATGCGAAATTCAATTTTAATCCCTACATTTTGAAGTGGATATTATAATGTAAAGAAAAGTGCCAGACACACTTATTTAAAATTTGTTCGAAACCACTACATAATTGCACTCAGTTTTGAGTTAAATAACGATTGAAAATCTCATTTGCACGGTAATAGAAGATCAACAACAACTTAATATTATAACTTTCTTGTTTACTGTATTAAATAGTACATGAAATAAAATATGCTATCGAAAAATGTCTCGAAAGTTTTTAAATTATCTTTTTGACATTTTGCAAAATGTTATGGATTATGGATTAGTCGAACTAATTCAACTATGAAGGAAAACGTTTTGTGCATTTAATTCCTAGCAAATTGTAAACTGCCAAAAAAAATAATAATACTTTAACAATAATTTTTCGTATATAGGTAAAAATAAACCCTATAAGCTTCATCAATATGTTCAGAGAAAAATCAATACTTCTGATTTACAGTGAAGTGTCATACATACTTTTAATTTCAATGTATTGGGCTCAATTTAAATGTGCTGAACTGCATTCTATTAAAAAGTCTTCGTGAATTAATTTATGATTGAAATTTATTTTCTTTTTTAAATTTTAAAATTAAATTTACATTATTAATAAGATGTACAATCTCATGCATTGATAAATATAATAGGATTCATTTCTACGTTTGCGTAAATGGATTAAAAAGTAATTTTTTAACATATTTCGTGGATAATTGATGACAGTACACAATACTTTGGTTAGAAATGTGGAAGTATTTAGCAAAAACACTCAGCATTATTTCTTATCCGGAGCTACTTCGTCTGAGAAAAAAACCCAACAACTAATAAAAACAACGAATTATATAAAAAAAGAAGGCAATTTCTACAGAAGTTGAGATTCTCGGAATTTGTCTTCATTCATTTCTTTTTTTATCGGAAACTGAATAGAAAGGCTTGCATTTGTGTACGATTCCAGTTTCACTCTATCTTCGCAGTTCTGATTAGATTTGTCTTTGTTCAGGCCTTTTCTCCGCCAAATTTTCACCTTTCCGCTTTTATATTTGTAATTAAATTTCGTTCACTACCTTTGTCTGCCCCTCCAGCTACGGAAGTATGTGCTTTTAAGTTAAGCGATTCTGTGATAGGATCACCAAGTGTGGAAATGCATTGTTTTGGGGGGAAGAGTTTCACGGTTTTCTTAACTTCAACCCCACCCCCACCCCCCTTTCCCCCAACACAGAACTTTTTCTTCCCCCTTTCTTTTCTAGATTTCTTTCTGAAGAGTTAAGTTACCGAAAACTCATTTCTTTGTTTCATTTAAGTAATGCATTGCTCATTTTCTTCGCTCAATTCATTTTTCCATCGAGGAATTTTGTTTTCTTTCTCTCTGCAAAGTTTTAGTGTTCAAGGAAAAATAAATATACTTTTTTTTAGAGGAACTTATGCATTTTCATATGGTTTGCGAGGAGTTGAACTGTTCTAGTAGCTGTAAGCCAATAATAAAATATAAATGGCTATTGACAACTAAGTGGTGATATTGAAAATCTAACTCGGGTAAAATTTATTGAAAATCTGCTCAAGAAAAAGAGCTCTCAAAGTGTGTCGATTGAAAAGTGTTCTCAATGTTAATGCAGAAGTAATATTTTTGTGGTTAATGTGGTTGTATATGATGACATCTGATTTAGATACGAATGGTAATTTGGATAGTAAGCTCAAGATATTTCGGGATGAGCCTAAGTGTATTTGACTTCTCGAATGAATCATTGCCAATTACCTCTGGAGATGTTGTGACCAATTTGTCCTTTTGCCAGCGACAATGAACCTACGTTGTGGCTCAAAGAGGTTTCGTGCCGCCTTAAGATTTTTTGTTTCTCATGAAGGTACAAACAACCAGAAAATTTATTGCAGTACTTGAATGTCGCACATGAAAAGAAAGAATCCCCCTAGTAGAGCTAATTTAGGTATGTTTGATTACTGCTAGTATCAAAACTAAGAGAATATAATTAACGTTTCGATACACACCATCTTCAAAAGTACTGGATTTTTTACCTGAAAGGGCTGCTCACGTTACCAGAAAGTGTAATTTAGGGCTACTTGCGTCCTTACCGGAGATTCTGGCCTAGAGTTCCTCTCTAGAAGGTTTGTTTGCTTGTTTGCCAAGAAAGGACAGATCACGTCATCGAATGTGTGGTGTACAACTACATTCAGCCTTCCTGGAGTTTCCGCCACAATGTGGATTCTCATCAAAAGGGGAATCTTCTACATATTGGTACGATTTAAAAACTTTTAGAGACCGCTCCGGGGCGAATTTCTGAACTACGGTTTTAACTTGCACTTATACTGCATGTACACGGAGATCCTTATAGTAACACATCGTATTCAAAATCGAAAACCTTACGATCAGGAGTCCGGCGTCCAAACGTTGGAATACCACAGCCTCTCCATGAGTCTTCAAGTATTGTCCTTCTTCAGAAACTGCTACCAACAGCAGAGAGGGAATTCGAAATCACGCGTTTAGCGTTCACGTACGCAACATGCACATGGTGAGATTTGTGGAAGGTTCATTTCAAACGTTTTTCAGTTGCTGCGAATCTGAAACACTTTATTTAACGACGTGTTTCTTGGATCCAAGGACTGCCTTATAAATCCTCGTCGGAAAAAGTTGATAACACAATGCCAGTTTTTACTAGCACAGAGAAAGGAAATTAAAAAACCAAGGGATGAGTGGGAATCAAACCCACGACCGTACGCTTAAGCGATAGCGTAGAAGAAAGCAAGCTTTTAGCATCTAAGCCACCGGCTCGCTACGTTCTCCGGCTACCAATACTACGCCTCAATCCTTTTAATTACTGTACTATGACGTTACCTTTAAAATAATTTGCAAATTTGTTGTTTTTCTGAATCAATTCTTTAAATATATCAGAAAGGGTAAAAATTCATTTATTATTTATAAACCCAGCAATATGAATTAATTAATATTTAATGAATTTGACATTAATTCTGTTTTAAAACTACGAGTAAAAATAAATTTCTTGACATCAGTTAGTATTTTCATTAATACGTGCGTTTACTAATTTATACGTGCGTTTACTAAGGCGAACCCATTCGCCTTAGTAAACAAGCGTAAATATAAATTTAAGTACAACAAAAATTTATGCATTTAAAATTATGTAGCTAACATATTTTTTTTATGTATTTAAGGTTTAATGTCACTTTTATTTCCTTATTAAATACTGTGATGAATTTCATAAAAGTACCTGCACTAACATAACTAAAAAAATTTCGTGCATTCTTACACGACAAACAAATCCATAAGCAAAACACGGTATTCTTTTTACTAGAAATTTTACCATTTCGTTTGCTTTTAAGCACAATTTGTTAAATAATCTAAGTTTATATCTATTTATTTTCTTGCAGAAGACATATCATAATGTGTTCTTTGTTATTCAAGAAGAATATGTGAACAAATTACTTGGCATTTTATAGCATTTATGTATATCTATATAAATAAAATTAGACTTTTGTCTGTACATTTCTTGGAATTCAAAAATTTTGCGATTTCTATCCGTTTCAAGCACCCGGGAATCCGGTGCGACCCTCAAAGAAAAGTTTGTCTGTCTGTCATTCTGTCGTTCTGTCATTCTGTCATTCTGTCCGTGACGCTTTTTTTGTTTAAGCATCACGTAAAAACGACTTAAGCGAATGATATGAAATTGGGTGTCATGATAGGTGGTCACTCAACTTAAAACATAGGCGTCAAATTTTTAAGAAATCTTGATTGGATTTTGAGATTTTGCGAAAATCCTTTCAAACTGCGTAAATTTGTGTTCAAGCATCACGTAAAAACGACTGAAGCGAATGATATGAAATTGCGTGTCATGATAGGTGGTCACTCAACTTAAAACATAGGCGTCAGATTAAAAAAAATCTTGATTGGATTTTGAGATTTTGCGAAAATCATTTCAAACTGCGTAAATTTGTGTTCGCACATCACGTAATTACTGCAAAGGTGAAAAAATAATATTTGGTGAAATGATAGGTGGTCACTCAACTTAAACTATTAGCATCTAATTAAAAAAAAATCGATCAGATTTCGAGATTTTGTGAAAATCGTTTAAAACTGAGTGAATCTTTGTTCACGCATTACGTAATAACGACTAAAGCGAATGATATGAAATTTGGTCACATGATAGATGGTTGCTCAACATAAACTATAGGTGTCCAATTTTTTAAACAGTTTTATTAGATTTTGAGATTTTCTGAAAATTCTCTCAAAATACGTTTATATTTCTTCAAACACCACGTAATAACGAATAATACGAATGATACGAAATTTAGTGATATGATAGGTAGTTGCTAATCTTAATTTATAGGCGTTGAATTTTTAAAATATTTTGATTACATTTTGAGATTTTGTGAAAATTGCTTTAAAATTCTGAAATTTTGTTCCAGCATCACGAAATAAAGACTGCAGCGAATGAAACGAAATTTGGTGACATGATAGGTTGTCACTCAACTTAAATTCTAGGCTTCCAATTTTTCAAAAATATTGATTAGATTTTGAGATTTTGCGAAAATTATTTCAATATCCGTAAATATTCGTTCGCGCATCACATAATTACGACTGAAGCGAATGAAATATTACTTAGTTACTCTCTAACCTGTAATATTTTAACAATACATAAAAATTAGAACTTCGCTTTCTTTACTTTGGCAACATACTACATCCATTTTGTGTACTCCTTCAATCCTGACGAAAGTTCTTGCTTTTTGGAAATTTGCATTCAGTACTAAACCGTCAAGGACGGGTACTTCAGCTAGTCATTAATAAAATACTGTTATACAGTACACACTTTTTCCACAGCTTTCTACGGATCAATCAAAAAAAAGTTAATATAAAAAAAAGACTAAATACATGATAAATGTATTAAATATAAAATTACTTAAAGGCACGTCCATAAAATATCCAAATGACTAATGCATTTATTGCAACGAAAAAACAGTCAAAAAGAAGATGAACACAACCTATTATTTTAAGCTCGTTTTTTTATTTCCCAGTTAAATTATTTGTCAAAGATAACTTCAAAGATAATAATCAAAAAACATTTTTTAAACACAATCGCACATCCATCTGCATTATACAATACGTAAATTTACGATGCACTCCGCGTTAAATTATTAAAACAATCTCATGCCCTCAACTGTACCTGTAAATGCTAGAGGGAGGGAAAAAAAATCCAATTACGGCACTCTCACAATCTAATTTCGGGCATATTAAGCGCAGGGTCATTATATTTTACCCCCCACCCCCCGATGCGTACATGCATGCTAATTAAGGTGGGCCGTTGGAAACAGGGGGTGTACCAGGGCGCGGCCCCTCAGGTGTTTTCTGCGAGCGTGCCGGGGTACATACACAGATGAGCCCTAATGGAGCGTCGCTACACGTAAAATATCACCGAAATTATTGTCCACAAGTTTTGGTCTCATCCAAAATTCATCGTGTCGACTGGGATTTTGGGCTTATTATTTTTTTCGACTTTAACTTTGCCTGCATTTTTCCTAATGAAGTGACAAGCAGTTAACGTGGAAATAAAGGAAAGCAGAAACATGTACTTTTGTCGTGATTTCCAGGGTTCGTCGACGTGGGTTTTGATTTATTAAATGGCCTTGATTATAGAGTACGCAAGCTCAGGATTATTTGAGAAGGAGAGGAAGAAAAAAAAGGCAGTAATTTGTTAAAAATTAAGGTTAGAATCGATGCAATTAATTGTTTTCAAACGGACATGCAGAATGGCAATCGTCAGTGACCAAGATATCAGTTACGTATGTTAAAGTAGAACATTCTCAAACAGCACAGAAATGTTCTCTGAACGTGTATTAACGTTCCGATATCACTGAAATTTTTCTGAACGTTAATGAACGTTCAAAGAACTTGTTGCGCTGCCTGGTTTGCCATGTGTTAGCGCGGGAACTCAATTAAAATCTCTCAAAAGTTGTTCTGGTACACTATACCGAGTTCTGATAATTTTATTTTTATATAACAGGTATAATAGTTACTTACTCCCTCAAGGAGACTCCAAGAACTTATTAAACGAAGAAATGATCATCATTTAAAAAGAATAATACGTTTTTAATATTGAAAGAGTCATTATTTTTTTTTTGTCACGGTATTTATGCTTCCTTATTTAATTCAATGTACATTAACTGCTATTTTTTAATTAAAAAGAACAATAATGAGTTTCAACTTAAAAATATGAAATTTTAAACTCAGGCATGAGTTAGTCAATTGGGGAAAAAATGCAAATTATTTGATGTGAGGATTCCAATTTACTGGGACGCAAATTCCTTGAGCATACAAAGTATTAAAAGTACGCCATCAAATGTTGTCGATTTTATTGGCACTATCTGGAAATTTCACCTGCAGTCTCTGCTGTTTAAGTGGTACAACTCACTGAGAAATACAGCATTGATGTATAATTGTTGAAAGGGAAAATTCCCCCAAAATATGACAAGATAATCAAAAATGAAATAAGTCATTTTGAATAACGTATATTTCCGATTCTTAGTGTAGAGTCTTGGCAAGATTTTGATTGAGGCTTCAAACGCCACTTCCATTATTCTTGTTTTTGGGAAAAAAAGAAACCTACAATACCGAAAAAAAAAACGTAATGATAAATATACAGCTTAGAAGTTAAACCCGAGTTAAGCTCAATTAAACAAGCATAGGCAACTGCGGGCGTATTCAGTAAGCTTAATTGTATAATGAATAATCTTTTTGACCCAGTAGATCTGAAAAAAGTAATAATTGAACTGAGTAAAACATGACAAAGTTTGAACGAAAGCATTGATTGAGAATCATAAAAATAAATATAAATAATAAATAGATTTAAGAAATGAGTCAATGCTTAATATTTAATTGATAGATAGAAAAAAATTAATTTTCCTGATTTCTGTCAGTTACTTGCTCAGTTTTTCAAAATCGATATTTTTGCTATAATAAAATCTTTCATAATACAGTATATTGCACATTCCTGCACTAAAACGATTGCAGTACTTTGGAACAATTTACATGGCTTTCACAAACAGGTATCCTGCAAATGTTTGTTTGTTTATCACGTGAACTCATCCATTTTAGATTTTTTGGCTAGTTGTAGCCATAAGTCGTTCGGAAAGTTCATTCTCCAACATTCAACCTCTTGTCTGAAGAAGAAAAAAAAAAAATTTCTCAGGAGCATTTTGAGAACCCTTAGAATTAACTATCATAATCCCCAGACTTCTGCAGTCGATAAATTAAAAACAACGAAAAAGAAAAAACACTACGTAGATAGGCCATGGCACGATAACTCGATAACGCACATGTACACGCACACACAACATAAAAAAACAAAGATGATAAGATTACGTGGCCTCGCATTCGTTACCCGGGGCAGTAGCACACCTGCATCCACTCATCTTCGTCGGTGTTGTCTCGAGATTATCAATGAAATGGCTAGAAGCATACCTGGTGCGCCAACCTGTCTTCCCACCCCCCTTACACCTTTTTTCCCCCTACTTTTTTAGTAGGAGATTTGCTTTCTCGGTAATTTTGAAACAAGATGTTAGTACCTATATTTATAAAACGAAAATTATGTTAACCCTTAAACGCGCAGTGTTCCCGCTCTGAGAACAACAAACTCTGACGTTTTGACTGTTGCCAGTCACGAAGAATATATTTGATTTCTATAAAATAGTTACGGGTGACATAGCTCCACGAGAATCCTCTACTTTTTAGCACGTCATTTCCCGTAAAAAAATGGTCACGATTATTTTTAAGAGCACTGACATCTGCTGAAAAATGGATGAATGCGAGAACAGCTTTATAGATTGCCCAATGCTGAAAAAAGGGCAGCCGTTGCCATCGCTCGACTTAACTACCAGCAAGATGGCGGACGATCGAAACGTTCATCGCGTGCGGCAGATCTATAGACCCTTTTTTGACTCAGCTGGCTGAGTCAAAAAAAGGTCTCCAAAAAAAGTATAGCTAAGGCTCCCGTACCGCATACAAAACAGAAATAGAAAAGTGATTTTCTAGTAAAATATCAGGTTATTATTTCTTTAACTATTTTTCCCCAATTAATAATCCCTAACATTATCACATATATTTATTTCAGACACAGAAAAAAAAAATTGAGCCTTGTAGGGTTAAATAGTTTAAAAAATTCTCAACAAGAATAAATATAACTTTTTATAAAAGTATGATCTACACATCTTTAAAAATCAGCGGGTAAATACGTAAGAAACAAAGGAAAACACATAATCCGTTTGGCATAAAAAAAAAAGTGTTTTCCTCTTCACCTGAAACTCAACACGAACAAAGTATTCAAATAAAACTTTCCTTTTTTTTTATACCCGAAACTTAAGAAATTGAAAAGCTTTCCAGCAACAATGGAATCCTTCCACGTGGTGATCATATCATGGGGGCCGCTTAAGCTAAAAGCGGGCCTCTTCTTTCGAGCTGTAAACTCACACAAAAGGGTTCCTGGTGAAATTTAATTATAAACGTAAAAGCAGGAAGGTGGGAAATTCACTAAAAGCAGGTTGGGGGAGAAAAAAAAAAAAGGAGCACAGACAAATTTAATCAGAATCCAAGCAAGGTAGAAGTGAAGATTTGGAGGTGCAAAAGAATAAATAAATAAAGTGCATTATATATATTTATATACAGTCGAACCTGCTTAACCCTTATGAGCGCAACCCCTTCCCAATGCTGAAAAAACGGCAGCCGTTGCCATCGCTCGACTTAACTACCAGCAAGATGGCGGACGATCTAAACGTTCATCGCGTGCCACAGATCTAGAGACACTTTTTTACGACAGCTGGCTGTGCGGCACAGCCAGCTGTCGCGACTGAATCGATGACGTTTCGATCGTCCGCCATCTTGCTGGTAGTTAAGTCGAGCGATGGCAACGTTGCCCTTTTTCAGCATGGGCAATCTATCCAGCTGTTCTCGCATTCTTCCATTTTTCAGCAGATGTCAGAGCTGTTAAAAAGAATCGTGACCATTTTTGTTACGCTAAATTTTGTTGCTAAAAAGTAAAGGATTCTCGTGGAGCTATGTCACCCGAAACTATTTTTGTAGAAATCAAATCTATTCTTCGTGACTGGCAACAGTCAAAACGTCAGAGTTTGGTGTTCCCAGAGCGAGAACACTGCGCGTTAAAGGGTTAATAGAATAGCCAACTTGCCTCGAAAATGCATTTTAATAAGCGGGATAAAGTTAGTTGACTTACTTTATCCAGCTTTATAAAAATGGTTCATTTTCCGACAATTAGAACGTTCGAAATGCAGTATTATCTGCACTGATCCATTTTTGTTCCAGGCTCTTTTACGAAAAAGTAATTAAATGTTGGTAAAGCCGGTACGAAGTTTCACCAATTGCCTCCACACTTTTGGTGGAGTCATTACTAATCGGTGTAGCAAACCTACACGAGTGGCATTTGCCTACAGAGGAGATGCCTTGGGCGAGGGAATTTTTAAAGGGTTCTAACGCGCTATATTTTTTAAGTCCCCTGTATATACAGGGTGCCCAGCAATTAACCGAAATTTTTAATTGTTTAGTAAAAGAGTTTGAGAAGAGATAAAAGAAAAACATTTACTTCACGTATACGTACACTTATTCCGATTGAATGCGCAAGAGTTTCGAAGTATTGAGAATATTTGAGTGTTATTATAGAGTTCATTATTTGCAACAATATGACGAAGATCAAAGTTGTCCAAAACGGAATGAATAGTTCGCCGAAATTTCAGCAGAAAATGAAAATTGTCTGTTCGATGGTCAAATTCGCCATTTCACTACTGCGAACCGCTTGCAAAGACGCGAACTTTTACTGAAAATTGCTTGGAACTTGGTGTCTGTCTAGTGCTGCGTCACTCCACAAAATGAAAACTCTTATTAATTCAAACATGTTTCATAAATTGTAAGCCGCGCAGTGTTGCGTCACCAAATGTTACGGCACTATGACATCCTAATACATAGTTAATGCAGTTTCAAATTTTCGGTTAATTACTGGGCGCCCTGTAAATGTGTGTGTGTGTAGTGAAAGGCAGATATATAAATGAAATAGCAAGAAAAAATGCTGTGAAACTCCATGCATATACAACACACGAAGCACTCGTAAGTCGTAATATATTGTGGATAGCAAAACTCCATATCGCCCACGTGGAAATGCCTAATATGATATAAGGTTTTGAAGGGAAAAATTTACAAAGTCTATGTCTACACGTAAGCAATCACCAACATGGCACTGTAAATTTAAATTAAAAAAATAACAACATATCGTAATAGTGTGTTAGCAAAATAGCTAATATATCCGATAGGGTGCTCAAGCTTGCTAGATGAAAACAAGAGAGATAAATGAACAGGCAGCGGTGCCATTATATAATATTAATTGAGACACCACTTCCTGTTCATTTATCTCTCCTATAATAGAAAATAATGTTATATTAGTAACTGATAATGCTAACTTATGATACATGTGGTGCTTATTTGAGATGTATATTAAAAATTTAAAAGGTAAAATAATTTGCAAAATAACACACATAAAAGGGATTTTAATGTGTGTTATTTTAAAGTTTTCATTATTTTACCTTTTAAACACCAATTTATTTTGAGTGTTATTTGTTAATTGTTCAAGTGCCATCACAGTTATGGTCTTCTTACATACAAAAAAACCCATTCTTTGTGGTGATTAACGTAATTTGTAGTTTTGTTTAGGTTAACCAAAGCAACAAGAAAAATCCACGATTGTTCACCACAGTTTCCTGAAGTATTAACCGTGAAATAGGTATTACGCCTGGTATTATTCTATTGCAAATGAATATACGAAGAACATAGTTGGGACAAAGGACCATCATTCATGTCTCCAGCGAAATCTTACGCAAGGAGCACACCATCAAGTTGAATGGGACCAATCGAAGCCACGTGATAACCCATAGCGTGACATAATTTGCTTTGGAGAGTTTTTTCTCCCGAAGATGTCGAGGTCCTAAGTAAAAAGACGTCCCGTGGAAGATGAATGATGATGTAGCACCACTTAATTCTGAAATCCCTAAAATTCTAGTTGCTGGTTTAAGCAACAAGCTTAATTACTTTTACAAATTTTGGGGGTTCTCTTTTTTTAATCTCTCTCTTTTTGGTTTTACCACCTGTGTATCTACGAGGAGTAAAGACAAAATAAAAGGAGTCATATTTTGTGCTTTTTCACTCTACTGATTTAAATGACCATTAGCACAATTAACCCTTTAAGGCGCAGTGATCCCGCTCTGGGAACACCCAACTCTGACGTTTTGACTGTTGCCAGCCACGAAGAATAGATTGGATTTCTATAAAAATACTTGCGGGTGACATAGCTCCACGAGAATCCTTTACTTATCAGCACGTCATTCCCGTAAAATAACAGCACTGACATCTGCTGAAAAATCGAAGAATGAGAGAACAGCTGGATAGAGGGCCCAATGCTGAAAAAAGGGCAGGCGTTGCCATCGCTCGACTTAACTACCAGCAAGATGGCGGACGATCGAAACGTTCATCGTGTGCCACAGATCTAGAGACCCTTTTTTGACGCAGCTGGCTGTGCGCGTTTCGATCGTCCGTTATCTTGCTGGTAGTTAAGTCGAGCGATGGCAACGCCTGCCCTTTTTTCAGCATTGGGAAAGGGTTGCGCCTCAAAGGGTTAATATGTGAATGAGAATGACTTCTGTCAATGCTCACTGTGCATTTTCAAACAAACTTCATTAGAAAGACTGCGAGAAAAAACGAAATTGACAGTCATGTATTGGATGCGGGGGTGTATGTATGCATATTCCTGGTAAAATCCTTATTAACATATTATGAAACAGTCGGAATTTTTTCAAAATGAGAAAAAAAAAAATTGGGTTATGAATTGAAAGTATGTTTTACTGAATAATCTCAGTATACATTATTATGCAGTAATTTCAGTTATTTGAAATAAAGATTCTGACAGAGTACTCCACAGTAGCTGATGTTATATTAATTCGTAAAATCAAACACTTAGTATAAATAATGGTATTATATAAAGTACATTTTATAACATATGTTTTAGATCATTTCAAGTGCGTATTGCAATACCTTTAAGTTATCTTGTTTTTTATGGATAATAAGCTTTGCTTTTTGTCTATCAAAATGTGCTAGATATTTAGCGTTAAAAGATATACCTGAGCTGTTTAGTTTCAAATGGAACTAGTTACACACAAAATAAACATAGAAAATAAATTATTTATCATAGTTTTTCAGTAAATTAATCGAATACAGTAATAGTGAAAAAAAAGAACTTGTCATATTAACCAATACACATGCAACAGTTCCATAAAATAAGCCAGGACAAAATCCATAACGACTTTTAAAACTACATTTGCATTTGCCCCGATGCCCTGCCGGAAATCAGACCCTCTATAGATACATGTCTAATCATTTTGCACGAACTTAAGCGAAATCTAAATTATTTAAAATAAAAATGCATGAATACACTTATTGAAAAAATCATGATAAAAATTAGCTATTAAATCCATATTAATTATTCGAAAATTCCATTATTACCATAATGTAGCTTACCCCGAATAATTCAGAAATCTCGCTGTTTCTATGCGTCCCGGTTAAAACCTGCTTATTAATTTTACTCTCGCCGTCCTTCAGCTAATAACTGAAAGTGAAGTAACTATATTGAGTTAAAAGCCTTTCCAGGTTCAACCCATTAGATAAATTTTTATGAATGCCTGAACAGCCCCTAAAAACAATTCCTTTCATGATCGAGTTTTAAAGTTCTTTCCAACACAATACCAAACCCCGAGAAACAAGCTAAAATGCTTTAACATTAGACATTTACCTGGGCAAGAGCGATGCTATTTAAGTTTTTGCGTTTATTTAATAAAGACGGCGATGTTTGTAACCGCGTTCATAAGTGAACGAACTCTTCGCGTTTACAATAAATTACAGTAAATTGATGCTTAAAAATTTGTTTCTACTAAGTGGAGACTAGGAGAAAATCGGAGGAATGTTGAAGCTATTAAAGGTAAATCTGTATTTACTGTATTTTTGAATTGCTACCCTCAAAGTTTTGAATTGTTTTTCCGTTGTAGTCCCAGGCAGCACTCGCAAGTTCTGAGAACGTTACTAGGTGTACAAGGAACTTGTGGGTGCTGCCTGGGTTACTGAGTTACGTGGGACTTCTGACGGTGGGAGTTCCAACGAGTGGGATTTCCGACGGCCATCGTTTGCCACCCAGCCATCGCTGTAGGGCACCCCTCGAAAATATGCTACCGCTGGCCCTTTGCGAGACCCAAAAACACATCGCAAGGTCTGGCCACCGCTGTAGGGCCCCCTGGAAAATATGCTACCGCTGGCCCTTTGCGAGACTGTTGAAATTACCAGTGGGTCCAGCCATCGTTGTCGGGGACTCCTCGAACATTTGGCCCTTTGTGAGATCCCCCCCAAAAAACAACAGTGAGTCTGGTCATTGCTATATGGGGCCCTCGAAAATACGCTACCGCTGGCCCTTTGCGAGACTGATGAAATCACCAGTGGGTCCAGCCATCGTTGTCGGGGGCTCCTCGAACATTTGGCCCTTTGTGAGATCCCCCAAAAAACAACAGTGAGTCTGGCCATTGCTGTACTCGGGGGGCTCGAAAATACGCTACCGCTGGGCCTTCACGAGGCTGGAAAAAACAACAGTGGGTCCGGCCATCGCTGCCTCCCCCCAGTAGGAAATCCCACGATTTTCATGAGCGTCGGAACTCCCACCACCGGAAGTCCCTCGACACCGGGTTACTGTTAGATGGTAAAGCATCAATACTGTGCGACAATTTTTCCTTTCAATGTTGGGGGATAAAAAAACTGAACCCAAGCGAGGAAAATAGTATGCGATTATTATTTTGTAATTTTTTCCTAATGATGATGACTTGCCTTTTTATAGGTGCTGTTCACTACCAAGACCGGATATGCTGGTCATTTTATTAGGAAGCATCTAATAAGTGGACATGGGTTGCCTCCTATGAAAGGACCCACCCCGTGATGCAGCTGAATGGTTCTAGAGACACTAAACAAGCTGGACGTGGCAGAATTAAATTTGTCAAAACACATTTTGTAATCGGATTCTTGAGTGGTTTTGACCACAAAATATGAGTAAATCAGACAGCGATTCAAAGAAAAATTTCTCTGTTTTCGTCAAAGTCGAAATTTGTATTCTTACGTCTTTCATTGAGGAATTTATCGAGAAATTCTTGCCGCCAATTTTATTCTAATGGCAAACCAACACAGCAAAATCAACTAATTTTTATTTCCAGTTATTTTTCCAATTTTGAAACGATTAAAGATAGAACTGAGATTCAAGTGGCTTTCAGATTTTCAGAAAAGTTGACCCCAAATGCATACTTTACATAAAAAAATTACTTAAATTAAAAATCCAATAAAATTTGAAATTACTTTTAATTCCCGCCCTGTTGCTGGTAGAACCAGCTAAGTAATTTATTTGCGATATTTTCGTAATAATTTTATTTCTTAGTTAAAGTAATAAATGCAGATATATGGAAAAAATTATACCTTTGTTTCAAAGTAAATAATGTTTCAAAGTAAATAATGTTTTTTCTCCATTAATAAAAAATGCTAAATTTGGAGTTACATACTTTTCACACTTCTCATTCAGAATTCAAGTATTTCAGGGACGTAGAGAGAAAAAGATTTCAGTGGGGTGCCAAAAAGGTGAAGAGTAGAATTTCGAACGAAAAGGCTTAGTTAATTAACAAAAATCCAAAATTTTGGGGGGATCCTCAAGCCCCATGGCTACGTCCCTGAAGTATTAGATGGTTCCTCAGACACAAGCAATTCTACATAGAAAAATAGCATACTGTCTTACAAAGCACTAACTGTACAGTACTCTTCTGCACAACTGAAGCATACAAACCTTTTTTTTTTTTTTTTCCAAAGAATATTTTAAAATCCCAAAACTAAAATGTCTAAATTTTAAAAGATAAGTTATAGTTAAATAAATGGCGATGTTGATTTAAAAATGTTATTTAATTTTTAAAAATGTGTAATGGCATTAAAATGATAGCATTTGGTATATTTTATCAATGATTTACTTCTGGATCTTCTAAGCGTTTTAATTTCAAGAATATTACAAAGATCATGAAATTACGTAAGAGAAATGTCGCTTCAAAATTTCTTGTAACTTCTAACGTCAAAAAATGCTTGAGTACCTATACCCAAGAAGTATTCTAGTATTTTTATCTAGCTCTAATATTTTTAGATAATGGTGCATACGATGATTTAAAGAAGTTAACTGTAGTGTACTTCTTAACAGATAAATCAGAATTACACAGCAAAGTTTCGAATATTTTCACTTCGCAGCACAGTGGACAGCTCCCAACCTGAAATATTTACTTAAGACTTTTTTCGATGTAACGTTTAAAACAACTGATCAAGAAACACAAGGAAGAAAACTGTTTTTTTTTCCCCTTGCCACTTCAAAAATGCTTCAGTTATCCGTTCCCGAAAGAATAGAATAAAAGTGACAGAAGTCCCTAAAAATAAGAAAGTGTTACGTTTGGGGAACGAATTCAAATCTTCCTTGATGTATAAACAGAACATTACGAGGCAATTCAGAATGTTCGCCAAAGAATAAAATTTGTCGCCGAAATTGCCAAAGAATGGTCCCACAACCATCCAGTCAAAACCTGGCAGACAGCCCGTTGGGAATAAAAGATCTAAAAAAAAAGTAAAAGAGAAAAAAGACAGAAGAAAACTGAAAATTTTATGGGGCGAGAAATTCAACGATCCTAAAAATATCTTCTAGAATTTTCCTTCTCTTTCTCATCCATTCCTTACATTTGTGCGAGGTTTTGTTTGAAGATATTTTTTTTTTATCTCACCCTTCTCCCTTCCCTACTCTTTGGTCCAGACAAAAGGCCAGTTTGGTCTGTATAATTTCTTTTCTTTTCTGAAAATCAAAATGGCGAAATTTGCGAGGAAATAGAGAGGTTTGGTGGGGGTGAGAAGAGGGGGAAGGGAGTTCTAGGACATTCGAATCCTCGTTTTGCTCCAAAGACTGGCAGATTAAAAATCGTCCATTTCAGCAAACTGTTCTTTTGTCATCAGCACTTTTCTAGTCTGGTATAAACAGATCTTCTGAAGTGTAATGTCTACCTTCTTTTTTTTATTTACTGAATTCTTTGTTTTTAAAAATTGTAAAAAGAAATATTTGCTACATAACAACTGTAAACAATGGCCAATCCTTCATCAAAATATACTTCTGAACACATGAACACTGGTTTAAGAATTACTTATCTGAAAAGTGTACATATTTGGTTCCTTTTTGAAACCTAACGCAAACAGAAGTTTTTTCCCTCTTTGAAAATATAGTCTTAGCCAAAATTATTTGTCGGTGTATAGTTGGTGGTTTCATTGAATGGAGTTTTGTTTTTTCTTTCCTTTTAATTTTTTGTTTGAAAATATTTTTTAAATTTGTAATAAATTATTATTTTATATACTTAAAAACTCTATTAAGTTGGAAAATTTGAAAGGAAAATGCTTTCGTCATTACTTCAGTTTTTGTACACATACAAAGTACTTACTGAAAAAAAAATCAACAAAAATTTGTTTAAATACACAGTTTTATATTCTACTTTAAAATAAGTATTATTAATTAGTTAGGTTTAATTAATTTGTTGCAAAAAAAATAAAATGCCAAAATAGAGAAAAAAAAATTAAAGGTTATGATGCTACACCATTTAAACCTTTCTTGAATAAGTACTTAGGATGCAAGAAAGAAAAAACGAATTAAATTCTTGTTCAGGAAAATAGATAAATTGAACTTAATTCTTGCATGAAATTTAGATCGATAATTTAACTTTTTTTTTTCCTTGATGATATAAAATTTTAAAAATCTGGTTGCAATCGCATATTCCTTTTTAAGTGAATCTAAGATTTGAAATATCTGAATCTCAGACGTCTCTACGGTTTTGTGATTGAGCGCAAAAACCAATACCGTATTAAGGTCGAAGGGGATGAATATGCAGTATTTATATGGCATAAGATGTTTTAGTACAGTAAGGCATAAGACGTTTTATGGCATAAGACGTTTTAGTACAGTAAGTTCACGAACAACCATGTCACCATTATGATTTCGGAACAGATTTGACGCTATATGCAATGCTGACAGACCACTGATCCGTTGTCGAGGGTTCAGTCAACACATCATGGTTAGTTTCCTTTTTGTGGAGCTTTCATGTTTGATGGATCATTCAGCTAAATAAGTTCCAATTTTGGAGAAAAGTTCGGTACCATCATTCATAAAAATATAAGCAGTGTTTGATGATGTTTTCCGCATGTCTAATAAGCGACTTCTTCTGATAGAGCCTCTTCAGGTATTTTTATTTTCTGAATTGCAATGTTGGTGCTTCTTGAGACACGATGCTCTACTCTGTAGCAAAGTTTGTTTTGTGGCAAAGCTGTCACCGGTAATAACACATTTTTAAAAATTGCAGTAACATATAAGTAGTTTAAGAATCTCATACTTCTGTTGACTATTCACTCAGTAATGAATGAAACATACATGTATTCATTGAGTTTGTATGAAAGTGCGCTAAAAGAGATAATTTAGAAATATACACATACTGTAAAACATATTTTAATTTGTACGTTTTTGTAAGTAAGATAGTTATTCATTTATTCCAGAAATTATATCTACAAAGGAAGTGGTATGACTGGCAGAAAACAATAGAATTCGTCCATTAACAGTTTTTACTGTGAATTTCACCATTGTTACCTTGTTTTTACAGCCTAATCAAGCAGAAGGACATGAAAAACAAGTATGATCAATTTATGGACTAAATGAACATTTCATTTACCGGAGTTGCTGTAAATTATAAATACATTTAGTGAAGATATTGATAAGCAGAGTTACTTAAAACGTTCCAATCAGTGATTAGCGATTTTAACTGAATTCAGTACAGGTTTTGGTGAAAACGGAGGCATAAACATTTGGAAAAAAAAAGAAACACGTAATACTTTTTTTAGTACTAGTTATTCATTGCTCAACCGGAAAAAATGAAAGATACAGCACGAGAAGAACACCTGCACCAGAATTTAAAGAAGCTTCCTGAATCATTCCCAATTACGATAAGGCGCCTACGTACAATTTCAGGAGGTAAAGAATTGCACGCGGAAATAAAATTTATGAAAAACTTGCGGATTAAGCCTCCCGTTCCTTGCCGAATGTTGAACATCGCAAACACATGTCAGGATTACTCCGGACGGGAGAACATATGATCATAACCACCTCTTGATCCGCAAAAATCCATCGATCCCACGAAAGCAGTCCCCCTTATCTCTTCCTCCCAATACACTTACAATTTTTCCATTTGCAGTTTTATTTCGAACTTCCCCCCCCCCGCCTCCATATTCTGAGAACCACACATACACACACAAAGGAAAAAAAAAATACTGTCTTTTTCCAGGCAATGGAAAAAAATTGCCCCAAAAGAGAAGAAATGAACGCGAGTATTTTCGAATCTTTGCAAACACACATACACGGGCCGCCGGTTATCAAAAAACTCTCGAAATAGTGTGTGAATGAGTCCGAATAATACTCAAATTCTATTTTGGAAAGGAAGGAAGGAAGGTGACGAGACGGAGAGACCCCTTGTGCAAACGACGAAATCCTTTCTCTGCCCGCCCCGCCCAAACCAGGTACACACGGGGGGTGAGTCAGCTCAAAAGTCAACGTTTTCGAGTGATTTTTCGACCACCCCACCCCCACCCTTCCGAGCTTGGAAATCCCTTTTTAATAACATCCGAGTGCCGACTCTTGCCTCCGTGATAAGAAATCTCACCGTACTATTTTATTGAGGATAGGAACACGTCGCCGTCCTGTGTGTTTGTAATAAGAGAAACTTTCCTTTGTTGGGGGAGGTGGATTCTATAGCTGCAGAAGCACGTGACCTTTTCAATGTATAAAGTTAATTTGTTTTGTGGGATTCGGAGTAGCACTGTAAGCATTGCGACATGGTAAATTGAAATATTGCCTTCTTTTCACAAAAAAAAATTAACTACCCAAATACGAAAAAGAATTTTGATATGTGTGCACATAAATGTTTCAGCTTTAAAAATCTTAGAATACTTTACTCATGTTTTTAAATGACGTTTTGCTCATTTTAAAGGTCGCATATTGATAGAGAGTTATCATTACGATTTAATACAATAGTACAGAAAAATCTCATTGACGATTTAATACAATAGCACTGCTATTAAATGGAAAGCATGACAGACGAAATGCGTATGAAATGTGAAATAATATAATTTTTCTCTCGTAAAGAATACAGCCGAGTGTGGTTAATTGTTACTGTACTGCACAGCAATGCTTCACATCCAGGTTACGATCGTCGGAATGCAAAAGGTTACCAGACTTTCATCAATATATTGAATCGGTAAAATATGGAACGATCTTGCTAGGAGAACAAAAAACTAATGGCCGTATTCACTAAACAGTAAACTTGTGAGTTAACTCAGCAGAGCGAGCTACTGTAAGTGTTAACGGAAAAATGGTATTCCCCACGCAAAATACAAGACTTGCCCTGCCATCTGACCAACACCATTTCTGCTTTGTCTCTGAGTCAAACCGGCCATTCAGGTTTCCTGACTAGTAGAGTCATGGCGTGTGACTCGCCGTTTGGCAAATACCACTCACTGAAGAGCCTCATGTCAAACAAACTTGGCTAAGCATCTGGGACTAGGCCTTTTTTTCAAGAATGTAAGGGTAGCTTAACGGAATGGATGGATGGATATTCAAAAACGTTCAGATTTAAAACTAATTAAGCTATTTCTATAATGTTTTATGTGAAATAATACTTTCTTTGAGTGGAATACTAAAATGCTGTTTGTATGCCTAGGTTTGAAAATCCGAGAAAAACTCGGTTTGCATCACTAATAAAAGGACATTTAACGAGAAAAACGTTCACTTTGGATTATACCTCCATAAACATAATTAGAGCTTGCTTTAATAGCAACGTATGGTTGCATCGTCTGCATCTGTTTCCGTGAAATAAAAGATTGCTGAGAAGCTAACCAACAGTTTTCGAGTAGGTACACACCATCTCTGTCACTACCAGAAATAATCATTATTTGAGATTCAAAGTAAATTAATCTTCTGAAAGTCTTAATAAAAGAGCTGAATCGTAAAGTTAAACACCAAGTTCAAGCAATACCATTTTTTTTTAACTTGAAAAAATAATACATGGCAAGTGCTTTCAACTATTAAAATATGAAGATGTACAGCAGCGAAAACTGAAGATCAGTCAACGAAGTTTATCGCAGCTCCTAAGACGAGGTGATATAACAGCTTTGTGATTGTACTCTCGGATACTTGTAGGATGTGGTTTACTATTATATAATTTCAAATTGTACTTGGTCATCAGCGATCTATGAATTTAAGAGGTTCTCTAACCCAAACGACTTAGTCTATGACAAAAAGAGTGTTCGCCAATGTAAAAAAGAATGGAAAGATTTTAGCGTTATATTTGAAGATAACATAATATCCAATTTTATAAGACGTGCAATGTAAATATTATTGTTGGATATTCTAATTTCGTATAACGCCTTAAGATGTCAATATTTTTTAATGACAAAGCTAAATGAGACTATCTAAAAAATTATTATAAAACGTTGGTTACATTACAGTAATATTTCAAGTACACATTCAATAAACGAACCACTGTCTGGGTGTGAAAATACAAATTAATTATTCAAAAAATTTCATCTTTTTTAAGCACAAATACGACATTCTTAAAATAAATTAATTTAATTTTTTATATCCTTCGGGATCCTAGAATTACTTTTTTTGCAAAGCAGATCAAGTGACGTCATTATTTTTCTGATCCTCTTTTCAATTCCCCTTTCTTGCTTTTAAAAAAAGCACACAAAAAAGTATTATTCATCAGCATGCAGCAACAACTGCTATATAGGAGGTCTAAAATCCTCTGCAATCTCTCGGAAGGCAATTTGTTTCGATTTAACTTGGGGTTGAAATCCATAATTTTAAGTCGAATCCACTTATGCTGCTCTGCTTTTTTATATTTTACAGGATGGAGTACATGTAAGAACATTGGTATTAAGATCAAGCAACCCAATCTAAAAATATAGCTACTCTTTCATATTTATTTACAGATTTTAAGTCGAATTTGAATGAAGCAAAATACCTAATAAAGATGTCCTTATAGAAGGATTATTCGAGCAATCCTTTTCTTAGAATAACGAAACAATGTTATGTACTTACCTAGTTACATATGTGGTGAATAAAGTTAAAAAAAAAAAAAAGAGCTCCTTTCAACACTAGTATTATACCTCGAATTTTTTTATGGATTTGCCAAACGATAAAATTTGTAACTCGATAGTTAAAATTTACATTTTCAAAGATTTATAAGACTTAGAAAGTGTGCTTCATAAATTCTACTACAGAAATTATAAATATAAGGTGGTTTATTCCCGAAGTTGTTTGAATGGCAAATGAAAGATTCTATCAAGTTAAATATATTTAACTGTGCAAAAATTTAATTTTGATGCTATTAAATGTGTAACTACACTAAAATATACAGTGCAAATGCTTAAAGATACATTATACAACATTCATTTTTAAATCCAGGTTTTGGTCTAGAATATACCGGACGTTTTAACTCTTTAATCAGAAGAACATCTTTTAAATATTTTACTTTAGCACAATACTTCCAATTACAAAGATTTTTCCAATGACACGCAAGTACTTTTCAGGCGACGAATTTTATAATTTTATAAAACTGCTTACATTAACCGTTTGACTGCTATCCATCAAAATCCTCATACACCCCCCAATAAAAGTATTCGAGCAAGAGAGAAATTTCCTATTCTAGATTTACGAAAAATAATTGAGTTTTTGAAAAACGCACAACTTAATAGAAATATGGAATGTCATATTTATGCATAGCCTAACTCATATTCTATGCTAAATAATTTTTAATATACGAAACCAACGTAAGGAAATTTCTCTCTTGCTCGAATGCTTCTTTTGGAGGGTGTACATTCCAAAAACGCAATAGCGCTGCATAGCAGTCAAACGGTTAAAGGCGGAAAAAAAATTCTTTAAATGGCGACCCTGTTTACAAATTTCCAACTTATAAACTCTGAAGCTTTATCTTTGAAAATTCATTTGGAAAATGTTTCCTTCCAAAAAACATTTTATGACGCATCCAAAACTCAAAAATGAACTTTTTTTTTTTTTGCAAATTATTGCTTTATGAAAAATATCATTGTCTTTGAAAGTAATACCTATACGCTGTAACGCATTTTGGACAATCGCATTTTGGAAATCTTTCTTTTTCGCACGAGAACAACGTGATAATAACGCTGGCGAAATAAAAACACTAATACACACATTTTAGGGACACCATGCTTAATCAGTCAAATTTTCAATGCTTTCAAAATCATCCACTTGGGACAAAATTATTCTATTTCCATAAAAAAGAAATATTAAATTTACAAGTTTATGCTATCAATAGCCGCATATTTACCCGCTGTCTATGCTCTTTATATAAAGTAATTAAACTTATTAAATTATTACTCTATTTTTTTTAAATCTGTAATAAAAGAAATCTGATATAAGCAAAAAATTCTATTTTTTCAATATTTTTTTTAAATCATGATTTTTACACCCTGTTTATAATAAATTCTCTTTTATACTCCAATGCGCTGCATTTAGTGTTTGTAAATGCACAATAGCATTTATTCTATATGTACTTACAGTACTGATTTCTTTACATAAGTACCGTTTTATGGTATAATAATGTATGGATGTTTAATTTGCATGGAAAAGGATTCGCTGAGAAATTTACTGCAGTTGAAAAATTTTAACTATTCAAAATGTTTTAAAAATTTTGATGGAGAAGGATTCGATTCCGAACCATACTTTGCCCAGAAATAAAATAAATGAGCATTAACATGTTTTAATGATTTTATACACCTTAAACTCGTAGTCTTCTTTTATCGTTACAATTCAAGCACTATTATGGTCTGTTACTCTAGGTACATCCCTATGTTCAGCCGATTCTGTTAGACAAAAAATTCATGTGCATATAAATATATATACTTCCATCTCAAGCTTATTCATCCTTTCACTGATTTCACAATCCACGAAGCAATTAACAGGAGCATCCTCCATTCCTAAAGACAAGATAGCATATGACAAGAAGAATGTGGGTGTGAGGGAGTAGGGAATAAGTAAAAAGTAAGTTGCAGATTTCACTCCATTGTTCTAGTTCTTTTCCCCCATTCATGTCTTGGGGGAAGACTGCGTATGCAGAAGCTACTAGCTCTCTCTCTCTTCATTAAAAGCCGCATCTTCCATCTTTGTCGAACGCTTCGAGCATACTTCCGACGCATTGAAGAAGCTCGCAGCCAGAAGAAAAGGATAGTTTTTGTTTAAATGCTACCACTCAGTTGTGATGGGAGATGTGGAATGGAGTTTCCGAAGAGATCGTTCGAATAGCATCGTTTCAATGATGACAAGGAATGAATAGGCAACGCCCGGTTTCATGTCCAATACGCATGGTTGCTAACAAATAGTTCGGTGTATTTGTATAGCAACTCTCAAGAAATGTATTAATATGCGTTTGTATCTTTTTTAAAAAATGAAATGGATGTGGATCGTTGAAGAATGCAGAGAACAGGAATTACGCTTAGTAAATGAAACAAAAAATGAGATTGTTTCACGCTAATTTACTCAGAACTTTTCACTACGTATCTATAATTTTAAAAAATATCAGTTACAAGCATTATTGGAGTTAAAAATCCTTATCTGTAAACGTAAGTTAGAAACGTAGTAGTTGGGTACTTTCGCCTCTCTCAGCAAGTACAATTAATTTCGAAAAGTGCAGCAGACCCCTTATAACACGGTAGATACGTTCCGTGTTTTATGAATCCAACACCACGTGCTACAAGTCACTTAAGATTATACAAAAACAAACAGCATCAGCAGTGAACTCACAGGGTTTGCAAGCAATACAGAAACATATTATTCTTTTACCGCTTTATTAGAGCCGTTTTTATCGTGCTATAGTGGCATCGCCGCAAGTTATCCACCGCATTGCATGAATCCGTGTTACTGGAAGGTCTACTGTATATGACAAGAAATGGATGTTGAAATCAACAATCAGTATTAAATAGCTTTGAATTATGTAAGCACTCATTTAACGGTCTAGTGGTGCTGAAGAGAAACCTAACAGAGTCGAGGCCAGACGGAGCAACCTTCCTCGAACCCTGGAAGAAGAGAAAGTAACACAATTGTCTACAACAGAAAGGCTTGTGTTGTACATGTGTAGACATATGTGATCAATATACACAAAAACATTTCCTGCTTTGTGCATGAGTAAATACATAAGCTTATTAGTACAAAACAGACTTCATTAAATATGCCTGCCTCGTGTGTTTTTTGGCTGAATTTGACTCACTCCGACGTTATAATTATTTAAATTTTTTAAATAACCCTACTTGTGATTATGTAGATCATTAATGTTTACTAATTATTTTCTAATTTGTTTAAATAGAAGACTATAAAAAAACAAGAAGATCCAATTTTAGTAAGCAACAGATTCACAGAATTGCATCTGTATTTCAAAGAGGTCGGCCATTGAAATTATTACAACCATCTCGTCAACATATTGTGTGCCTTAAAGTGTATAGTAAAGCTCATGATTAATGTATTGCATGCGGGATCCTTTAATCACACAGTTTATTTACTGAGCCGGAACTAATTATTTCGTAGCACAAATCATCTACATAAGCAACGAAAAAACAAGAAGGGACATAACTTTTTTTACGAGCCTGTAATAGAATGCCATACTCAGCAATGAAATCTGATGTTATATTGTGATTCCTTGCGTGACATTCGCTTCTTCCAGTACAAAGCTAAACGCAGGTTCCTTTACGACGTAACATGTACTGATTATAGTAATCACTTTGGCCTCTCAGCTAACAGCATTAAATCCTGTTCAGTTCCCATAATTCAACAGGCTTCTCTTCCCTTGCGACGGCTGGGTTATGAATGGTTGGAGTGTTGAAAGAAAGGGCCGACAGAAGTATTTCCAGTTTGATGAGTCGATAAAGGGAATCTAATTTGTCGTTTAGGAACGGTTTGTAAGAGGCTTAAAGTGTTTTCTACTATGGTTTCGACGCATGATAAAACAGTTATGGTTAGGACAAAAATTAAGAACGAAAAGGCAGTCTTCTCAAATGCATGAGTAATACTTATAAATTATTTTTATTGGTACAATTTAGATGAGACTTTATTAACCTGGAAAATATAACATACTGAGCGGTTTGTCATTCAACTATTTTTGGAGATTTAGCGCAAGTATGGTACTATTTCGATCCAACAGACAGTTTCTTATTTTAGAAACGTATTTAAATCCTGAAATATGGGAAATCCCTGTTTATAAGATAAAGTAAACAAAACTGCAGTACATAGATTTCCTCTCGTTACCCAATATACAGTACATTTATTCATTTAAAAAGTTAATGCTATTATAGTCTGAGCTCACTGGCTCAACGGCCTACGTGGGGCCAAGGCCTTCACTTCTAGATATGAGTTCGGGCTCATTTTTGATGCCCGAGCCCGAGAACTTTTAATTCGAGCCCGAGCGATAGTATTTAAGTCGGAGTCCAAGCCCGAAATTTCAGCTAATAGATAAATAAAAGTCAATGACTTCATTGTGAGAATATCATAAATTTTGGCCTTTTGTGTTAAAGACAAATAAAATTGCAAACTCTTAATTTCTAGTTCTTTGTATTCAAGTTTATCAAATAATCATAATCAGTTTATTTCTCCCATGAATCACTTTTTAAAATCTGTTTACAAGGAGTATGTTCAATAAAGGACAAATTTCTCACGAGCCCGAACAGAATCGTGAATTACAGAGCCCGAACCCAGTTCGGGCCAGGTTCAGCCCGTCTCATCTCTGTTCACTACCCATCCTCGCCTAAGAGATCATGGGCTTTGTTGTGCGGAAACAAATGCCCCTAAAAATTGGTCAGCCTGACCCAGGGATCCCACCGTTTAGTACAATAGCGAGAATTGTCCTCATTCTATCGACCCAAATTTCATCAATGAAATAAAATACAATTTTTAAAGACAAGAGAATAGTTTATGAAACTTGGTTAAGAAATGTTAGGCAAGCACTTCAACACTTTTCCCAAAGTGATTATTAACAGGAAATTAAAATGGCGTTTTGACTCTACTTTCTATCGGCCGTATTCACCAAATACTTGACACCCGTTTTAACCCCTTCAGACGCTAAATAGACATGAACTATACATCAATTCGACATCGTACCCTCGTTTTGGCGAGTTAACGCGGATGTCAAGTACTTGGTGAATACGACCGTATGTGATTCTAATTCCTCATTATATGTGCCGTACTCCCCTTCAAAGTTTGTCCCAATCATTATGGAACACTCTATAATCATGCTATTAGCTAACCACAAATAGCACTTAACGATTTTTAACAAGCATTTCGAGCAAACAGTTTATTTACTTCAAAATGTTCATGAGTTGCATCAGCAATATTAAATTATTCATATCGTTGTTGTCTAACCAATATCTTCTATGTGCAAAAAGTTTACCAGTTTTTAATTAGCAGTTATTATCTGACAATATTTTGGTTGATTCACATGGCATTTTTTTTTTTTTTTTTTTTTTTTTTTTTTTTTTTGCGCGATCACACTTCAACGTATAATGCTTAGAGTCACAAAGTAGTCTTTTTATACGAAAATTTGGTTAGCAAACTAGTCATAATAGTCAAAAATGTCGAAATCCTCAAAAAGTGCACATAGCAGACATTCATGTGACAACAACGAAATGGCGAATACAACTTTAATTGCAGTGTTTACCCATCCTACTACAATTCCCCTATGCTTAGTAGCAACGCAGTTACATAACCTTAAAATACCAAAAAGTTTTCAAGGTATATCGTGATGTAAACCAGAAAATGCGTCTAGCCTTTCTTTTGCGTAACAAATATTTCACTCTTCTACCCGCACTTTTCTTTTTTTTTATCTGGTGAAAAAGAAACTGGAAACTGTATTCACGGCGTCTCTCCGCGCTTCTGGAACCAGGAAAAGTTTTATGAGGCCACACGACGTAAATTCTATTTCAAGATTTCTATACATTTGCATGTTTTCCGAGATAGCAGCTCGGTTTTAAGAACCGAGTTACCGGTTATTTATCGGTAAAAAAGGGATGTTTAAAGGGATTCGAAAGTTTAGCTGGAAAAGGGTGAGTCTGGGCCAGAAGAAAACTATTATGTGTTTTTGTTTTTCTTTTCTTTTTATGCGAGGGTTTTCGTTAGTCTCTAATTATAACTTTCCGGGAAAGAGATTGTGCAAATGTTAGGGACTTTCTAGAAGAAGTTTTACAACACTGTTAAAAAAAAAAAAAACGTAAAATTACTGCGTAAGCGCTGCAAATTTTACAGTACTTGTAACATTCTTCTTCGTTACGCTAGAAGTAACGTAATTTTACAGTATTTGATCCTTAAAAATACGGTATATGTGCCGCCTCTATTGTAAATGGCATTTATACAGTAAAAAAAAACTAATTTTCTATTAATGTGGCAAGACTTGCGGTTAATTTACGTCATTGTTCCTATGCACGTGTGCAGTATTCGGCAGTTATTTTGAATGAAAGATTTAAGCCATTGCGATTTTAGAAGAAAAGTGCATGGAATGGACTGTATAAAAGCGTAGGATTTTTTTTTTTCCTTGGGGGGGGGGGGGGCATTAAGTCGAAACTAATTTTTTTTTCCTGGATGGAGAGAAACTCCGGAAAATTCAAAATATTATTTTTTTCAAGTCGGGGTAGGGGGGGGGGAGGTTCTGCTACTGAGTGTATCTACGATAACGAAAATTAGATACACATGCAATAACTAAGGCTCATGTATGATTGCGGTCCACATACCATATAAGAGATTTTAGTACTGGTCCCAATACTGGTAATATATATACCGTTATTTAGAACGGAAATGTTTTGCAGTGTACAGTAACACCAATGTTTAAATTTATGCAGTGATTATTATTATTTTGCTATAAGTTTTATTGTTAGAATGTGTTTTATTTTATTTTAGCGCCTATACAAAGACCTTACATAACTTTTAATTTAGTTTGCAATTAAGAAGAACAAGCAACATAAACCTGGTACTGAAAAGTAAAAGAAAATAAATAAGTAAAAAAAAAATTGTAAAATAACACTATAAAATGTACTTATCTACAGTACGATCGTTTTGGTTGATGCAAAACGTCCACTTTCTTTTCCGTTGTAGAACGCGCCATCGAATGTAGAATGCCATCGAATAAAGCAGGAAGATTAGAGTTCTAATATTACTCTAACAATGTTATATTAGGATAGTGGAGCTTTTTTTTTTCATCTGAAGAAGATTGAACCTTTTGTACTACCCGAAACCTGTTGTGGATAAATTTCTTTTATGGTGTTATCTTACAATGTTTTTAATTGTTTTAATTTGTGTTTGTCTTTTAAGAATAAAAACGTAATATATCAAACACATAGTGACAAACTTGTGCGAATTTTTTTTTAAATGTAAACTTCATACTTCGTTTCATAATGGAAAGCACTTGTTAATAATGGTGTTGGAGAAAAAAAAAATAGGAAGATTTTTCTTCTTTTTAAATTGTGCATTTTTACAGATAACCAAATATGATCTTTCTTAATTTAACGATGCTGTAGGGTGTCCCAAATTTTACGCAAGATTTAAATTAAATTAAAAAAAAAATTATTGCATTTTTTTTTAATTGAAACCTAAAGTACATAGGATAGGGTTATGTATGGAATAGCATATCGGGTAAATAACCTCCACGGCTTTGCTGGCACATGGTCACCATTTTGTCGAAATTTTCCAGGATCATTTCGAATAAATGTGCCTGATTTTGTTAATTCAGTGTTGAGTCTTCCACACATCCCCCTTCAATGAACGGGTAGATGCGGTCTTGTTGACCGACATTCGACTTCAAATAACCCCCAAGAAAGAAATCCAATGGTGTTAAGTCACATGATCTTTCTCATCACTCGTCATCAAAATCATCATAAATCAAACTTTCATTGTTTTTGAACTGTTACACAACAATGAAAAAGCGTTTTTCTTATGTATAGTGGAGCATTTTTATTAACACTAAACTGTCAGCTGATTTTTTCCCTTTTTCTGCCCCCCTCCCCCCAACAGTAAATTTACTAATTTTCCATTTAATTCAAATCTTACGTAAGTTTTGGGACACCTTATATTATGGCTTAGTATCAAGAAACTATTCCATATTAATTAGTATAATTATATTAATTTATGCTAAAAATATTATATAACTTACGGTTGCATATGCAAGTAATAAGAGAAAAAACTTTAAACAACTTTAAAAAAAATAGATGTTCAGGAATAGTTGTTTAATTCATTTTCGCAATAGCAGATATTTATTCATATGCATATGAATAAATATATGCTATTGAGAAACTCTGCACTGCTAGTTAAAAACTATTGGTTATAGAAGCAAAAACAATAGTATTTAAACAATGCAGAATGGCTTATAAAAAGGGCAGAGAAAAATTCTTCATGCACAAGTTTATCTTAGGAAACACTAAGAAAAAAATAATTAAAATTTTACATTTTCGCAGGTGACTGAATTTTCTAGTCCATACTTTTTCTTATATCCTAGCTCTACACTATTCCAGCACTAATTCAAGATACAGCGAAGGGATAGAAAAAAATCCCTTGGGGGGAAAACAAAATAAAAGAAAACTGGGTTTTTGCCAATCATATATCCACGATCCACGTGCACTCAATCTGAAAACAGGTTCAATGATCATGGAGAAAAGGAGGATTCACAGAAACAAAAACAAATAAAAAAAAGGACGAGCAGATAAAACAAAAATAAATGGGAAAAGAGGAAAAAAAAGAACAACATAAAATACTCGGCTACTAGTAGTAGTAGTGGTTCTTACAACCAGTTAGATGAGACATCTACCGCCTAAAGGTAAGAATGGAAGAGCGGAAAAAGAATAACACAAGTTATGTTTCCCGTATTTTTATGTATTTATTTATTTTTCAAATGATACTGAAAAATAGTTTGCGAAAGTGTCACTAGAGGTCTCTGGGGGTCAGCGGTGTGAAAGTTTCAATAGAGAGCAAGAGAGCGTCCATGGATAAAATTGCGGTCTGGATAAATGTCTTCATAATTTTTTTTTTCTCTGTTTAATTTTGTTTTTATACTCTAGTCTTAATTTTTTACTTTTCCGAAAGAAGAAAAGCTAACTGAAGTTGTCTTAATTTTTCCAAAGTTCTTCGGTTGAAAGAGTCTATGTACGATGAAGGAGAAATGAGGGGAGGGGTATCAGGGAATATTTTGTTTCACATCCAAAAGTCGAACACGGTTTAGTAAAAGAATTGTTAAGGAGTCCACCTGTGCTTATAAAAAAAAGTATTATAAGCACCTGAGGTGTGTAATTTTATCTGTTTATTTTGGACTTCTAAATTTCGTTACCTAAAACTTTTATTTTTTACTTTTTACCTTACATTAATGCTAGTATCTCAAAAAATGGTGTAAACTTTTTTAATTTAAAGGAAAAAAATATCTTTTGTATAAGGTTTGAAGGTTTTCTTCCGCATCAAAATTTTGTTTTTTACTTCAGTAAAATGTAAAAGCTATTAATGTTTTACCTCAAGTAACATTGAAAAGATTACTGAAATTTACAGTATGCAAGCATGAATATATAATAAGGAATAAAAAAAAATAATTACGGTAAAAATTAAATTTTCGGTAACGGGCCTTTTTTATTAAATGAATTATTATTATTCAATTTACTTCATTTAAATCAATTTTTCCTTTATTTGCCTCCGTTTTAAAGCAGATCATCGAATCAACGGATTGTCAAAACAAATTAATATCCATTAGTTGCTGATCGGCTTCTGCACTTTGTTAATACTGACGGGATTTGGATATGGTTTAGATAGTCGAGTTTCGAATTTTTCTAAAATTTAAAATAGGTCTAAGATAGTTTTAAAGATGTTACTGAGTAAAACTAAAAATCCTGTTAAGTGGTTTTCACGGATATTCAGATCTTATGCTTTTCTTGTAGATAACTGGCCTTAATAACACAAAAAAGTAATTGAAAAATTTTGTATTATGGCATGTTTTATAATAACATTTTGCTTAAACGTATGTATTTGTGAAAATTCACAAAAAGTATGAGGAAACATAAGTTATGAATAAGCCAATTACTTCAACGTGACATAGAAAAAAACAAAACAAAAAAACTCATATTAAGAGTAAATTAATGTTTGTTGAAAAAAAAGCAAATTATTTGTGCAAATTATTGTTAAATTCTTATATTACTGTATTATTATGAATTTTAATTACAATCATAAAAATCCTACAGTAAATTACAATTTAAATGTAATATATACATTATGATTTAATATCTTGAATACAAAGTTCATTATGATTGGAAGTTTGCTCTGTAGATGCATGAAGTTTAAAATATTTTCTTACAAATTTCATATATATCCACAATACAGTCATAATAAATTCCCATATGAAGCTAATTATGATCTTGATATTAGAAACTTGTAGCATTTCCTTGAAAGTAATATTTTATGTTTTACAAATAATTTACTAATTGTCGACAAGTTATAAAAATAAAGATTATCACAAAAGTTGATTTAAAAATAACCCAAGCACTTAATGTTTTTGAAACTAATTATTTGTATTGAAATAAAAACAAATTCTGGATTTTTTTCTTATAATTAGTGGCATAATATTCGGCATAATTTTTCGAAAAAGTGTGAATCGATTTATTTGGGGATAGAGTCAACGGCATTTTAAGACAACACTTTAAAAAATACTTTCAGGCATTTTGACGCTAATAAGTATTCATACACTCTAATAAGCATTCATAAATGTTTTGATGACTTTAGCATACCCATGTATCGTAAAATTAATTATATTCAGCATATAGTTAATTTTTAGTAGTCTGTTGCTACAGACTACCCTGTTATGCCCGTATATTCATAATTATAATGTTAGCTGTAAACATTTTAATTTAGATAGTTCTATTTCATCAGTGAAATTATATAAATATTAACTCATGAATACAAAATACTTTAAGGTAATTGGATTAATGTGAAGTTAAATATGTAAATGTAATAATTCTAATAATATTTGGCTAAATTATATTAGCAATGCCGTGTTGAAAGATCACATTAAATATATTTGCTTGTACGGTTATAGCTGAATTTCAGGTTAAAAATTACCCACGGAGCATTTTAAAAACAATAAAATTAGGGTTGGCTACAGTTTAATTACACATCAGGCTAAATTAAACATCTATGATTTGTAAAAGAAAATATATCGTTACTTTAGTTAAATTGTGTGATTAAGTTATGCGGTTTGAAAATCAAATTACGGAACCCTCCATACATATTTGATACAAATAAATTGAATATTAAATCATGCGAATGTCTGCCAAATCATGCGAATAAAACCATACAAATAAAAAAAGAAATTGTTAAATCATGTAACAATTAAAATGGAACTACGTGCATTTTTGAAACACGGTAATGGATGGGGTTGACTCGGCAGAATAAGCTTAAAATATTATGATAAAAGTTAAGTAACTACAATGCTGATATGAGTATGTCAGTAATTCAAAATTGCGTCTCTTCTGTAATTTTAATTTCCACTTCAAAGCACGATATACAGGGTGTGGCGAAGAGATGGTAGCACGGTTTAAGTCTTTGTCTATTAGAGATGACTGTGTATTGTAAATTTAAAAAAAAAGTTTAAAATAAGGTAGAAAAAAGACTTACGAACAGAAAAAAATCCCATGATTCATTTTTTTTAAACTGTACTTTTAAAATTTGTATACAGACTCGTAGAAAAAAAGAAGAAAAAAATCCTAATTTGTAAAATGTTCCGTATTGTGTTGATGTACAATATTTTAGCCTTTTATAAATTCACATCTCAGAGATATCTTTAAACGAAGATGACCAGGGACTATACATGAATTTAAAAGTGGACGTTTAATGCTACAGTGCAAAAAGAACGATTTTCTTTCGTAGGTTCTGCACGACTCTTGAAACCGATCATCAGCCGTAATTTTTTCCATTCGACGGCGATTAAAAAGTCGTTTAAGTCAGTATATAATTATCTTCATATTTTTGACACTTTTTAAGATATCCTTTTCAAATTTTGTAAATCACCTCATTAGAGCATGGGACACATTTAATACTTGAGTTATTCTTTTATATTGGGATAGTATACAAATTTAAAAACTGTAATTTTTTGAAAATTTTCACTGGAAAAAAATGCCACTGACATCTAGAAAATAATGGGCGGAACTAGAATTTATGTGTCTATGTACTCCCTGTAAATACTAGATGATAGAACGAGACACCAATAAGCACACTTAACTCAATTTTTAAATCTTTTCTCTATAAGCTGGATGAAAGTATCTGTAAATCGATGCGTACGCTAGCGGGTAGACTCACAAACGGTCATTCTACTGCATGAGTGTATCGAACGATCATTTCTCGTTACACAAACTAGTCATTCAGCTGTGATTAGCTAGAACACTACTAACTAGAAATTTTTGGCTATTTCGTGTATATGAGTTGTGTGTATCGGCTACACGCATAATTCTACGATCTATTCTTCTAGTTTTGCGACAGAGAAAACAGCCATCTACAGCCATAGTCCTTTTCCCTACTTTATACTGAACATTTTTTTTTCAAATCACACTGTCCACTTATCTCTAATAGGTAATAATTAAAGTTTGTTACCTCTCGGAATACCCTATGCAATTATAAAAATAAACACTAAGGGTGTATGTAGAAAAAAAAAAAAAAACTCTGTTTTTAGTCCTGAACAAACTGTCTTAGTCTTTTTACACACATTGAAATAAACTAATAGCACCAGGGTCTCCCAAAAATTCCAGACGGTTCTTCATAAGATGCTTTACACACTGCCATAAGCGAAAATGCTGTGGCGTTTGTGAAATTTTCAGAAAAAAATTCTTAAACATGGATCTGAGCTGCAAGAGTTTTCGAAGAGTGACACGCTTTGCGAAAATTTCCGGTTTTAAGGAATTTTTTCCAAAAGTTTTGAAACGGATACAGATGGATCGTTTATTGCAGTATACAGTACAGCTTGTAAAGAGACAGTTTCGAAAGTTGGAAGTGCCTGACATAATTAGTTTATTTGTAATTATGTACCAAAAATCACATGATTTTTTCGAACAACACCGTGCCGTCTCAAAGCATAAATAAAACCGACGACGGCCGTTTTTTTTTTCCATTCCGTGGTCATTATCACGTAAGCGAATTCCCTTCAAAAAACACGGAAAGCGTGCCCTATCTAATACCCAAAATAAAAATTACGGCCGTTGTAAAGCGCGATTGAATCCCACAACAAAAGCGTTATTGTGAAGCGTTAAAGACCAGACTTCAGAAGCCTGTACCCAAGACGCGATAACAAAGGAATAGGAGAGGGGTGGTTTTGTAGGATATTCCAGAAACGCTTCGGCCATTAAAGGAACGCTGATAAAACCCCGTTATAGCCCCCTGTACCAAGACCCGGTACGTGGCGGCCTATCCGAAGACAGAGAGCCAGCCCCTCCCGAATTTTACTTCTCATGAACGCTGTTTTGTGCCGTCCATAAAACGCGGCGATAACGGACAGCGAAAATAAGTTTTTCTTCTTCCGCGTCTTTCCGGCCGAGGATGCTAAGTGATGCGGAAGAGCGGAAGGATTCTCAGAGGCAGAGGAGGATCATCGTTTAGTGCCAGAGATATGAAGGAGCTCGCATCTCACGGAGTACGTGGAGCGGATAAGAGGGAAGAGGCCGCGCCAGTATAGTAGATTGCCCCGAGATCGCCTGCGAACGGCTTGAGTTATAAAGTCCCGTTACCTTAATTTAATCCGCCGACGTTAATGAGAATGTATAAGCAAAGGGAGTGCCCACTCACGGCGGTTTATTTCAGTCAGTTAGCGCCGTGTTTGTATTTTGAACAAAACATTTTGGAATTCCATCCATCGCACCTTATAATGCATTCGCTTTATAGGATCTAAGTATCAGTCACAAAGTATAAGCGGAGACTGATCGTAAAACCACGTAAATACATGAGAAAGAACAAAAGTCGAGCTTAAGTTGTTTTAAATTAGAGATAAGAAGTGTATGCAAGATTTTTGTAATTCGAAGATGGGTGTTTCAAATCTGTTTAAACAACTCTTTATGATGGCCAACCTATTTAAGACTACAGATTACACAGAGTTATCTGACTATTTTAATGGATGTCGCATTTTGATTCAACCAGTTTTTACGATTAATAGTTCATAAATTCTTAATATTTTCAGTGATAAAGAACATGGGGCAAGATTAATACTGCTGAACCGGATAACAAATTTTCTGCCCTGATGATTTTGCAAATTCAAAATCTAATATAGGATGCGAGGTATTTATTTAATTTATTTTTTTATTCTTTGGGGAAGGGGGGGGAGAGATCGGTGAGTTTCTGGCTGTAATCAGTCACTTATAACATTTTCAGAGTTAACTAATTATCACATATTAAAAGGTGAACTCAAAAAACGCAGAAAACGGATCACTGAACAACATTCTTTATTTTATTTTTATTTATTTATTTATTGTTCAAACGTAGTGTTGAATGCTTTGAAGGATAACTATATGCCGTCATAGATGATACAGGGTGATTCAGGGCGCTTGTGAAAACAAGCGAAGTGTGGTAGAGTGAACTAAGATGGTTCAGAATCAGGTAGCACTGTTATGCTGGCAACGTTGTTTTCATATTTTTGTTAATAGAATTACTTTATTAATCAATCCTGTAATCAATCGATATGTAATCAACCCTGCTAGTAATCAATTTCTTTAAAGTGTTTTCTGTAACAGATCCCATCAATTTTTGGCAAACGATGATTAGAAATTTAACGATTATTAAAATGTCATTATTAAAACAGATGCATGAAGAAGACGCTTTAGACCTCGCACTGTATGTGATTCTCAGCCATGTTGGTTCCTTCCACCTCCCTGAAAAAAACTTCTAGGATATCTAAGCACGATGGTTCAATGTTGCTTAAAAATTAAAAATCTACCAAGCTGGCGTCTTAAACGAATTTATTCATCGAAATATATCTATATGAAACACATTTAACATTCGACATCTCTGAATCTGTAACAACTTAACATATCTAAATTTATACTGACATAGCAACTGTAAAAATTCTTAAATCAATTGATGTTCTGTTTACATTTCCCAAAGTCTTGAACAGTGAACGAGCTTGGGACTCAAGCTAAAAACCCTCGACGTTACCGCAGTTCAAGTGATCAAACCGAAGCACTCCCCTTACATGTTTTTATTTACATGACTTTGCAGTCACCCTTGTATAAGTGCAAGAACGTCTACTTCAACTTTACTCTCATTTCCCACGACAATTCTACAGGAGAATTTAATGAATTTCTCAGATATTAACTCCCCTTTTCCCCTTACCAAGCAGGAGAGGTCTAAAAAAGATGCATTTGTGCTTTAAGCAGATAATTAGAAACCTTGTGTGCCGCATCCAAATAATTGTGGACGCAATTACTTACCCGCAAGACGAGAGGAATTAATTTTTTTTTTTGCAATCCTATTTTTTGGTTTAATTACTCGAAGTAGCATTTTATTTGTTTCCTTTTTTTTAAGTGTCTTTTTTTATTTTTCCGATTTTCGCGTTAAATTCCTTTTTTTTGCACCTGTAGAAATCTTGAAGTTTGTTATTTTTTCCTCTTTTTTTAAAGCCTCTTATGGTCGAAAAACCATGTAGCTGATTTGTTTAGAGTAGGACTTTTGTAAGACGAGTTATCGAATCCGACATTTTGTTTCCCTAAATCTAAGAGCTGCTTACGTAAGACTGCTAGAACATAATACATACGATGAATTTTATTAGATTTGAATTTGATCAAATCTAATTGATGAATGCAACAAAATTCATCGTAATAATGCATACGCTGAATTTTATTAGATTGGGTTGGCTCGAGAGTGCTTAATAATCAAATATCTAAATTTTAATAAAAATTTTATTAAATTTGTTCATTTGTTGTATAAAAGTGATTTCGAAATTTGCAAAATGTAACTTTAGAATGCTGAGGATAAAAATGATTTTTTGTTACCATAAATTTTATGAAGCATGTAATGAAAGTGGTGTATAGACCACTAAGTAAAAAAATAAATAATTTTATAAGATCATTGTTCATAAAAGTTACTATTCTGATTTTTTTTCATGGTATTAACTTATAATTTTAGAAATGTTTTTGTAATTTTCATACAGTTTAAACTATGGCAACAAAAATGACAACTCCCATTTAACTAATACATTTTTAATAAAAATATTTATTTCTTATTTTGTAGGGGGAGAAATAATTAGCTGAAAAGTTATATTTTTGTGGACAGCTTTGCATTTCTGTGCCCCATCTGTCTATGTTGCATGCTATGAACATGACGCACTTAAATAAAATTTCTAGATGTCTTGCGATTAGCCGTAAAAATAAATTAATTTACCAGGATTGTAAAGGAGTATCTTAAAATTTGATAAATATTTTAATAGTTTTGATGGCTGCATTTTAAAACTAATATATAAACAAGGCAGAATTATGAATACAAGTTGAACACACACGAATCCAAAGTTTTTGAATAAACTAAGTACTACATTGTTTCTTTTAAATCACGGGTTTATTCAAGACTTATTGAAGCTTAAATTTACTTGTCATAACTCTAAAATAGCGAGTGCTTCGTTATCACAAATAAAAAACAAAACAAGTTTAAATGCAATAACTCATGATTATTTATAGTCATTGGAATAATCAAGGAAGAAAATGGCAACAATTCATTGATGCTTTATTTGCGTAAATAAGAATGACCCCCCCAACAACAACAAAAATTAACTAAATAATAAATATAACTAAATTTTGCAGTTCAATATATTTTTAAACTTTCGTAAAAAAGACTCAGAATTTATTACAGTGTGTTCTGCAGTTTGTAGAGACACCTTGAGCTTTATCAAGCCCTTGACACAATTAGCTTAATTTAGTTTGTTTTTAAGGACCATGACGAATATTTTGTATTTCTTTCGACAGCTTTGTTATACAAGGGGGAAATTTGTTGTGTTTTTAGTTTTAATATACTGAAATGCTAATTCTGATTTCCCGTGATAAAGTGAAATGTTAAAAAAAAATTGATGCGTTTTATTAAAATTGTTTCAGTGAAGTCTTATATTCCATATGGTCAGCAACAACATGGCGCAGGCAGCAGACTTGTTAATGACTGCATTTCATTGAACTGATTTTTTGCTCCCCTTTTTACTTCTTCAACCGTACTGAAGTCTAATTTCAACATGCTCCTGGCCTTAATGGTATTCTTCATTAAGCTTAAGAAAACTAGAGTTAATTTCAGATTTCTCATTTTATATACCAGTTTCTTCTAAGATTTTTATTTTGGGGGGATATCTTTTTTCGGATTTGTTTCTTTTTTTTAAGTCCACTTTTGCATCACCTAAAATGGATGACTGGCCATGATCACTTTCATTAGAGAGACAAAAAGAGCTAATTTTGTTAAAAATAACAGCAAATTAAAAAGATTCTTAATAGTCTTTGAAAAAATTATAATCGGCAGTGTATGGGATCAAGACCAAGATAAGTCTGTTTTTCAAGTAAGAATGTATCACACATACTTAATCACTGATAAACTATTCCGTCAGAAATTTATTTCATTTAAATTATTAAAATTAATAGTTTTTAAACTTTTAAGTTATGTTTAGACTAAAAAATAGAATGCAAGGGTTCTTCTTAATTATTTGTAAATATTATAAATGTATAATGAATGTAATCGGAAATTAAAGATCGTTTCTATTGCTTGTTCTATTGATCGTTACTATTGTAAAATTGGTGTTTTTATCGCCATAAATTATCGTAAAGCTATATATATATATATATATATGCCTATTATGTGGTGATACTATTCATGTATTAATTCTCTCAAAACAAAGATATTGAATATGAAAACAATTAAAATATGAAATAACATGCACTGCAATTTTGATTGTGAACTCTGTTTCAAATACATAAGTCATACTCCAACCGTTGTTCTGATTCCTTTCCAGTGTCAAAAATAGTCAGTTCTAAAATCTGTACCATTTAAATTAGCAAGTGTTCAATAATTCCCCTTTAAACTATTTTGTATTTAATGTGTCTTGTTCCTTTTAAAAATGATGAAAATCGAAACAAGTTCTTTTATGTATGTGATCCTATATTTAGAAAAATAATTTGCTTGCATGTACGAAATTTTGTATATCAACACAATAGCTTCTCTTGTTTACATTAATGTATTCACAACATTTCTAAGTTAATTGCAAAGAATTAATTAGTCACTGATTAAAAGCAACTATTTTTCATATTTGGTTCACTGCGCGCAGTCTAACACACATAAAAATTATTTTGCAGAATATTTTTTCTACATGCACTCTGATAATACATAAATAAAATGATCTATTATTATGTAGATTTGTAGATGTTGCATACCTATACAGGGAAAAATAATTAAAAATTTGTTTCACTAATGAAAAAATTAACTCATTTGTAAATTAAAACATTATATCCTGTAGGGTATAAAAATAGGTCATTTTAATTATGCATCATCAGAGTGTATATAGAAAAAATATTGTGTCTGTAAAATGATTTTTACGTGCGTTAGGCTGCGCACAGTGAACCAAATTTAGAAAACAGTTGCTTTTAATCTGCTAATTACTTTTAATTTCCTAATAAATTTCCTAAAAATTCTAAAGATAGTAATGTGAAAAGAAAAGATCATTTTAAAAAAAAAGGTCATGCAAAATTTCTTACATGTAAATAAATTAGTTATGTAAATATCGGATCTTATTCACACGAAAGCACTTTTTCAGATTTTCATTACTTTTAAAGGGTACAAAACCCCTTAAGGTAAATAGCATACACAAGTTGTTTTAATTATTTTTTTTTCATAAATATCCGCAAACATAATTTAAAAACGAGTACTCGGTAAATCGATGCAGGGATACAGTATCAAGCACTGAAAGATCCCACTTTTAAACATGGGCATTTGTAGGAACTTGACCGATCACCCACTGCCAAAACAGGGAGTCCCAACTGACCAGACCGGCGACAAAAGAATGCGAACAACGATAATGAGTGACCCTCTATTCATTGCCGTCAGAACCATTCTTCCATTTACAGACGAATTCCCCTCTTCTCTCCATCCTCCCGTTCTTTCACTTACTTCTCTCTCTCTCTCTCTCTCTCTTCCGCGTTCGTTCGCTCCCTATTTTATTTGGGAACCATAGGGAGGCACGAATTTATCGATCTGTATTGATTGCAGATCACCGCTTTCTTGCCTCTCCTGGATTTTGGATAGATCTTTTTTCTCTTTTTTCCCTCCCTTCTCTTACTGCGTCTTACTGTTTCTTCCCTCCTCTCTTTTCCTTGTGTTTAGTTCCCAGGTTTGCCAAGGATGAAGTCTTGATCATCAGGGAGATTGGCTTAAGGTGTGCGGCAGGTCAGTGAACAGAAAAGTCGGTTTCCTATGTTTTGTTAGTAGGGAGTCGTAGTGTCTTCTCAACTGGTATATTAAAAAAAAGAGTTTATTTTCTTATTTTATTTTTTAAATAAATTTGATGAAAAATTGTATTAAAAGATCCTAAATGTTTGGAGGTGGATGCGACACAGATAGACGTTTTTATGATTACAGTTTAGGTATTTTCGAAACGAGACAAAGCTTTGCAGCTATTTTGAAAGAGGGGACAGGCAGGGCCTTTGCGAAAATGGGGGGAAGGGGTAGCCTCCCACCCCAATACTCCCACATTCTGTTAAGCTTGGCAAAATTAGATACCCAGTTGGCAAGCTCGGTAAAACAATTTAACGAAAACTATCAATTTATTTTTTATTTCAGATACACTTGGTTAAATCACACAAACCCAGTTGGTATAAGTAAGAAGTTGGTAATATAGTTGATAAAAAAAATTAGATAAGTTGGTAAAAACCGGTATTTGACTTAGCAATTTATAGACATCTCTCCCCACCCCCTAAAAAATGTCTTAGCAATGACTTTGGGGACAGGGAATGTTTATTGCTTCATGTTTATCCCCAAACTAAATTCAAGTCTGAACAGATAGCCAATTTCAACTCTAAAATCGACACGAGACTATTTCTTGAACTTACATAAAACATGACGAAATTCCTCGAAAAACCAAGCCAAAAAACTATATTTGGCAACACAATAAAATATATTTGATAAATGCAACCAAAAGTAATGACACAAATCGAAACATACGCCTGGTTTAAGGAATTCTCGAATATTAAAATGTGGACTCTGTTTTCTGAGAACAAACATTTGAACAACGGCTGTTCAGAGACCCAAGTTTATTACAATACTATTCATTTTTAGTTTTTAAAATATCAATTCTCACAGTCAGTTGAGAACATGCATTTAAACTGCTTTTTGATTGGATGTAACAATGTTTCATCAGGGCATAGTTTCTGATGGAAAGTAATATTTAATACTTAATACTAGACAAGAAACCTTTCTAATGCTTAATTCACATATTTTATACTGACAGAATTTTTTTTCTTTTACCTTTCTAATTCTGGATAACCCTCCTCTTACTTTTAAGGGTTGTTTCTTAACCTATACTATATATACTAAGCTTCATTTTCTATCTAATATACGCAAATTACACTGAGGGATTAGTCCAATCGTACAAGAAGGAAATTCTGTGTTAACTGTTTAAGCATTTTCTGAAATTAATTTTAAATAATGTAAATTAATCAGTATTTATTCATTATCAGGCTAAATCAAAATGATTCAGAAACACGAATAAATAAGTGAATCGTATTTTTCGGCCTCATAAAATTTCATTTTATAGATAAAAATAAAAACTTAGTATGGCATCACGGGATATCTACCCAGCTTCTGGCAAATTTCGTAGAGCCATTCCCAGAGAGTCTTACTTAAAACTTTCCGAGAACTCCCAAGATAGAACAATATTTTCCTTACACATCGGTGCCCAGAGTCGTAGATTTTTATTTCTATCAACCAATTCGAGAGTAAAGAAAATAGAGCAAACTATTTCTATCAGAGAGACTCTCAGGGACAAAAACTCAACGGAGCAACGCCAGCAAACAATGATCGCACAAACTCAGCAAAACGTATCCCGTTAACCAACGAATAACAATTTCGGTCGGTATACATAAAACAATACCAGTCAGCTCTTTTCACGTGAAAACGAATACTAGTGAAAAAAAATAAGAGATTTACCTCCCCCCCCCCTCTTCTGTAATCCTGCAGACCACAAAATAGGCTCTTCTGTCGGGTCAGAGCTTGCTTAGTGGATGTGTGCTGTAACTCGAGGCCCGTCTAGCTACTGGATGCTGCATTTATTGAATAGGAAGACTTCTCTTTTTTTCATCATTTTATTCTATTTTTTGCCATTTTACTTTAGTTTTCTCTCTTTTGATCTTTTCGAGTGAGAAGTGTCTAAGAATATCAGATGGCTTCCGTTCACCCAAGAAGATGATTGTTGGTTTCTGTTTCCCCCCGTGGTACAGGAGGATTTACAGAAGGCGTTCGCAGCCGGGGGACCGTATAAACAGTTTTCTGTTAGAGATGGCGGAAATTTCGATATTGCTTGCAGAGCAGTAGGTGTTTTTCAATATTAAATGTATATCTGCACACTTTCTCCTTTCGGAAATGAACAAAAGTGAAGAATCGAAATAAATTTAAAAATTCTGGCATTAAATGTGTTATGAAACTTTATTGAATAATGCATTAGATCATTTCACCGGTGCTGCTAGTTTTAAACTTTTTTTTCCATAATAGTCATTACTCTTACCCATTTTTTGTATGCTTCGAATGTGTTTTTAATGTGGTATCTACTCATGCTGTAGCATTATTTTCTTTCAATCAAACTAATTCAGTGTTTCTACGATGTCTTCGTTTAAGATTTAAAAATCTTTCAGGAGAATGCTCGTCTTGTAGGCTACGCTGAATTAATGGAATCACTGCAGACTAGCTTCGGCTTATTTTTCCATTCCATGCACTGCAAAATTATTTGCTGCAAATTCCTTTACTTTCTCGTCTTAATTAACTTTCTGAAGTGAAATATGCTAACTGCGCTTCTTTGCCCTTACAGGTATTTTCACGAAGACCACAAAGTGAAAAAATGAATAATTCAAAAACGGTGATAAATAGAAGCATGAAACCAGTGGTATGTTAATTATGAAAACCGTAAGAATGAATACAGGAGCGACAAAATTTTAGTTACAAATTATATCGATAGATGACGTTATAAGCGGCAATACGGATTTACCAGAAAGAGAGATGAGACACCGAGAACAATCACATAAAAACCGAATCAATATGATCTTTACGCCAGGAGGGATTGCAGGAGGGGAGGTAGAGATAATACGTAATCCATGCCTTTTCTCAAAACTGTCGAATTGTTCAACGCAAAAACTCTATCGTTGAATTATTCTATAAATAACTATCACTGAAATATCTATCTTTGAATTGGAAAAAGTCTTACATATGATGTAGGTGAGCTCCATCTTACATGAATTAAGCCGTCCGGTCGGTAATTCAACGGCTGTTGAGTGGCGACAAATTTTTCAAGTGCGCCATCGCTTCTCGAAAGAAACCACGAACAATGATGCTTTTTCAAGAGACTGCAGCCCAAACTGTAAATTTGGGGCAGTGCAGCGCTTGTGTGTGGGACAAATGAGGGTGACCAGCAGCGCCACCTATTGGCGGAATTTGATGCTAAAATTTTGTGGCTTCTGTATCAAATTCTTAAGGTTTCATTGATAAACATACCACTGGTTTCATGCTTCTATCAATCACCGTTTTTGAGTTATTTATTTTAAGTCATGCGTTCTTCGTGAGAAACCCTGCATATTCCAAAAAAATAACAAACTAGAACTATACTCAAACAAATTTACACCCTCGTAGCAATTTCACCTTCGCAGAGAACCACACGCGTTGCCTCTCCCCACTTGAAAACGCATTGGACAGTGCAATAAGAATAGCAATAAAATGATTTACTACCCGTGTTTATAATTAGTTGCTACTGATATTTTACAACATTGTCTTCATATGTTACATTTTTCGCTACTGAAAACGCACAAATAAGGATGTATAGTTTTAGATGGATTTTTAAATGGCTTACTTCAAATAATTGTAAGAAATGGATTCATATTTTAAAGAAATATAATCATTAATACGGTAAAATATGAATGAAACTTAAGCTGTGAGATAATTTTTAAAACAATTTGAAATTTAAAAGTGTTTAATTTATTTGCACTTCGCTCGTTTTCTTACAGGATAGTCTTTTGATATCTATAATTACACATAATTATAAAAAAATATCTAATCAAATTTTGATACAAATTGGAGTAAATAAAAGTAAGATACATCGTGAAATACTAAAAGTTACGAGAGACCATAAATGATTGAAAACACTGGAAGATAGAAATACACTTGAACAGTTATTAAAATACAATGAATAAAGAACAAAAAAAAAATAAAATAATCGAAAGTGCTATCTTCGAACAAATGAAAAACAGAAGTTGATAGTAAATCACAGACTTATCTAACCGAACAGATAAAACTCCGAGAGAAAATTCAATAACAGAAGATCAAAAATAGAATTTTTTTTCCCCTTGCACACCAATCGAGTTTGACTGCCATCAAGGGACGAACTTAGCAGGGATTGGTGCATGGAAGGAAAAAAGGCAACTCGACATTTATTTGACTGATCGGGGCAAATTGGCAGCAGTGGGGACAGAGGTGTCAAAAATCCAAACAAACTCACTTATGAGGGGCGCTCAATCAGACAGCCACTACGTGTCAAGGCAAAGTCAGCACCCGTTAGGCAAACGAAGGGCGCCTTCCAGTAACAAGATTCAGGGGGACCAGCAGTCTGGAGATTGTCCATCCCCAGAAGATTGAAACGTTCAATAGGCACGTTCTAGCTGTTTCACTGCCTCTAGGGGCTTAAGGGAATGCTTAATACTGGTGGAGATGGTTGCCCACCACTTGAATCGAACGTGAATCCCACAAGAGAGGGAACGCAGAGGGAAGATGCCTTCTTTCTGAGAAGAGCAGGCATCAAAATTGATTAAGTAACAGAATGGAGGTTTTGATAAAGCTTATTTAGGTATTTCTTATTTTCACAAAGTAATTCTTTTGTAAATAGCATAACTCAAGATTGCATTTTAAGTATAAATTCAAAAATTAAAAAAAAAAAAATAACTAAAGCCAAAAATTGTTTCGAAGTAAGAAAGTTTAATTAAAAAAAATATTTTAACATAGTAAAATTTAAATTTACAGTTAATAGGGTTTTTCTAAGTAAAAACGCAAGTCTATAGAAATTATAGCCAAATACAAGAGATATAAATATAGAGATAACACAAAGTCGGACATCCACCAACACGGTAACACTAGGTTAGCTTTTTATACGTTTAAAATAAAAAATGATTATTTCTAAGTAGTCAATCCTTTTTAACTTCATTAATCTGCAACTTTGATGATAAAAGATAATGTATTGATCAGTATAATGCAGTTAGATGCTTATTCAACACAGAGTTGTATGCCACAGCATATAACTTATGAGTATGCTTACGTTTATTTCAAGCAATCTTTACAATATGATTGGGAATTAATGGGGAAAGGAAGAGGAAAATGGCTTAACCATAGAAAGTCAACCTCTTGAATAATTACACAAAAATCATAACCTTACAAGAAAGAAATTTTGATTCAAAGCAGTCATGCATACGTTCTACAAATTACCAGGAAAACATAAGACAACTGTATATGCTGTTGATTGAAAACCAGACAGAGACAATAGAGCAGTTATTTGGACAGTGTCTGAAGGATAATTTAAGGATCAGTTGTTCACCTGGAGGGATAATTTCAACACTTGACTTTCATTATTAGCTTGAGTAATTTTCAGTCCGAGTGTATTTGCAGCAATTTACTGTTTTGAGGAGCGAACATCGATTAAATTTGTTCTGTACTTGCAGGGCATGTAGTTGTTAAAGCTACAAAAACGATACGGATGATGTAATTTATCCCCATGTTTGAATCACTATTATGTAGTTATGTATTATAATATGCCTATACCTATCTCGTGTCGAAAAAAGTTTGGAAAAAAAATCCTTCATTTTTTTAATGCTTGAATTTTTCAATTTTTCTACAGTACAGGATCGGATGCACTTACAAATAATTGAATTAATATTGAGAGTAATGTGAAATACTAATTGCATACCCCATTCATCTGACAAGAGGAAGCTAAAGTTTTATTATCGAACGACTGGATTAATCACAGTGAAACAAAATCTAAACATGGGCTTTACAATTTGCTTTACAACTACTGACCAGTATACATATAAGGTTAGATTGAGAATTGCGTTAAAAAATAATCCAGTAAATTACTTGAGCTGTGAAATGAAAAACCGATAAGTTCTACAGAATCTATAACTTTCAAAATGCTTTATTTCTACAGAATAATTTTTAATCTTCATTCTAGTCTTTTCATATTCATCCTTTTTAATCTTCATAAAATGCTAGTCTTTTACCCTGCATTCCGAAGTAATCTGAAATATTAGAATTTGCCAGCCAAATTACTTCCTTTGCGGTTTAATTTTTAAATAAGTTCGTATTACTCTGTTGGATTGCTAATTCATTTTTCAACTCTAACATCAAGATGCGATCTTGCGATTTGAAAATCCCGCAATCCATGGTTTTCAGATCGCAAGTGGAATAAAAATCATTTTGACATCACGAGTTTAAAATTAATTAAAAAAACAATAAATGAAGTCAACAGGTTCTGTAAGATAAAAATACTCCACAAAGAAATTATTCTGAAACTTTTAAATTTAGGATTTGCTGAAAATGGGTATAGCAAAGTCTGAAAACAGGGAGAGGGTTACTAAATTTGTTCTCAGGAAATAAAGAAATTAAAAAGCTATAAAATATCGAGTTATACATTTATAATATAAGCTTTAATACAGTTATATACAGATTAATTTTGAAATATAAGTAAAAGAAAGAAAAGAACGAAAATTAGAAATATTCTTCCTTTTATGAAAGGCATTTTTGTAAGTTGTATAAAAACTTAATAATTTTACATGGTTCTAAACACTCGAGCATTAGATCGCTTAATTTTCACAGTTAAACTATTTTGAGAGGAAAAAAAGTATTTTACTTTAATTAACCCTTTAGCGCGCAGTGTTCTCTCTCTGGGAACACCAAACTCTGACGATTTGACTGTTGCCAGTCACGAAGAATAGGTTTGATTTTTATAAAAATTGCTGCGGGTGACATAGCTGCACGAGAATCCTTTACTTTTTAGCACATCATTTCCTGTAAAAAAATGTCACGATGATTTTTAACAGCACTGACATCTGCTGAAAAATGGAAGAATGCGAGAACAGCTGGACAGATTGCCCAATGCTGAAAAAAAGGCAGCCGTTGCCATCGCTCGACCTAACTACCAGCACGATGGCGGATGATCGAAACCTTCATCGCGTGCCACAGATCTAGAGACCCTTTTTTTACGTCAGCCGTCGTTAAAAAGGGATCTCTAGATCTGTGGCACGCGATGAACGTTTCGATCGTCCCCCATCTTGCTGGTAGTTAAGTCGAGCGATGGCAACGGCTGCATTTTTTCAGCATTGGGAAAAGGCTGCGCCTCTCGAAGGGTTAAAAAAGACAAAAAAAAAAAAAAAACTCCTTTGTAGTCTAATCAGCGTTTATTTAAAATCATCACCCACATATTCTCCCTAATTCCACTGCCCAGTATAACCCGACCAGAAATTCTGAGAGAAGCCTAAACGACCCACGAGTGCTCATTTAGATGTTTATAAATCATTCGGCGCTATCGCTATTTACTTTCGAATGCAAGTGATGCATTCCGACCGACTTTATTTACAGCCGAAATGCTAACAATAGCGATACACTCTATAAATTTCACTTAATTACGTAGGGAAAGCGCTCTCTCTCTCTCTCTCTCTGCCGGACCAAAACGAAAATGCGAGGCTTTGTGCGTTGCAGCCCGAATCCCATTTTGAACGCCCGTGAAAGGCTCTTAATAACGGAATCCCTAGGAGTGCAAATATTTACCCTTTTATGTCGATGAGACAAACACATTTGTCTGCGAGGGGTCCGCCGCCTTGATGGGGGTTTTCACTGTCAATACGAGGAAATTTTCGACTGCCTCCTGCATTTGCTGTGGGCCGACCGTGGAGCATGCGGTTCCGGTTCAATCTAGATTATCTAGGGTTGGCGCGTTTGTATTCCTAGTGTGCCATCTGACTGTGTAGAGTGTGACATTCTGATGAGAGAACAGTTGTGGATCCAAAAAAGTTTCGAGCGAGTCGGGATCAGTAGGTCGAAGCATTCTGTCAGTGATGCATCACTCTTTTTTTTTTTCCTAGCTTTTACATTTTTAATACATTCTGGGAAGCAACATCGGTTTGAGTCCTTTAAGTTTTCTTTTTAATCGACATCGTCCTAAAAGATAAATTTATATTGGTTGGTTTTACATGGATTTATCCTCGTTATACTACATACACACGCATTTATATGTAGACGATATGATATGACGAGACGAACCCGTATTTAACTTGTTCTCTCTCGTTGTTTAATAAGTTGCAAAGACGATTACATTTCTTTTATGGACGTGGCTTCACAGAATGGTTCTTTAACCCTTTATCGCGCGGTGTCCTCGCCGTGAGGACACAAAACTCTGACGTTTTGACAGTTGTCAGTCACGAAGAATAAATATTATTTCTATAAAAATACTGGAGGATGACATAGTTACTCGAGAATCCTTTACTTTTGAGCACGTCATTTCCCGTAAAAATGGTCAACTGTTTGTAAAATTTTCAGGATTATTTTTAGCAGCACTGGCATCTATTGAAAACTGGAAGATTACGATGGAAATACATGGAGGCAGAAGAACAACTGGATAGACACACCAGTGCTGAAAAAGAAGGGCAGCCGTTGCCATCGCTTGATTTAGCTACCAGCACATGGCGGCCGGTCGAATTGCCCGTTGCGTGCCAGCGCACAGCCAGCTGTGTCAAAAAAGGGTCTGTAGATCTGTGGCACGCGATGGGTTATTCGATCATCCGCCATGTTGCTGCTAGTTAAAACGAGCAATGGTAACGACTGCCCTTTTTTCAGCATTGGAAAATGGTTGCGCTTCAAAGGGTTAAGCGCTCCGCTGGGGAGCAGCTCTGCTCTTGCGCAGTCGCTGGATTTCTGTGAAGAGTACTAAGAACCATTCTGGGAAGCAACATCGGTTTGAGTCCTTTAAGTTTTCTCGTCAATCGACATTGTCCTAAAAATAAATTTATAGTGGTTGATTTTACACGGATTTACCCTCGTTATACTACACACACACGCATTTATATGTAGTCAATTTCATTTGTATCCAAGCTCTTTAACTTGAATTTACGTTTGTACGCGTATTCACGTTATGTCTGAAGAAAACAGACCAAAACTCCACACTCCTTTATACTTCAACTGTGTTCCATGTTCAGTGACTTATCCACTCGGCCATATTGGGGGCCTACATATGAATTTGAACAGTGCTGTTGACAGAGGGGGAAAAAAAACAACGCTGTTGTATCTTTGGTAAAATGGAAGTGAACAGGTTAAATCTGGTGTCAAAGAGGATGTTAAAACTCCAAAGCAGTCAGCCTTTATGTACACACTTAAAAAAAAAAAAAAAAACTAAATTTGCTCCGAACGATATAAAACCGGGACATACGTCTCCCGGTTTTAAATCATTCGGAGCAACTTCAGTTCTTACGGAGTTAATTTAATTTCTTTTTTTTTTTTTTTTTTTTTTCTTAGCGGTTACGTTTCAGCGTGAGAAGAAATATTATATATTTTTCTTTACACAGGATTGTTAGAGGAAATGGCTGACGAATGATTAAAAAAATAACTTAATAAAAAATAAATAAAGTCGTTGCTTACCAAATGTATATTAAGCCACATGAAGAAATAAGTTTTCACTTACCTAAAAGTAAAAAAAGTAAAATTAGAATCATAAATATCTACTTCTTGCTATAAATCACAAGGAAAAAAGACTTGAAAGATCTTTTAATGTTCACATAAGCAATATTAAACTTTATTAAATAAATTTAGTAAATTAACAAACCAAAACCATTAGAAAGAGGAGGGATCATGGAGATTTGATTTCGTCCCCCTCCCAGAAATTTTAGTCAATGAATGAATAGTTTTTTTATTCACTTTGATTCTGGAGATCAATCAAAGGTGAAAAAATTTTTAGCTCTACATATCCCTCCACGAATTGTTTTCCTGGCTACGGCCTTGTGTCAAACTAAGGAAATTTCATGGTCTATGCATATCTTTGCTAATACACAATATGTTACGTTTTAATAATTTTTAATAGTTTTGAGTTTATTACAATTAAGCAAATGTAGTTGAGTTATAAAAGCAGACATCAAAACTAAAGATCATTTCGAGAAAAAAAAAATATATTTTTTACATCCAAGCAAATTGATAAAGCGAAGAAAATAAGCAGTCTTATGTATTACTATAATTTGTGCCTGAAGTTATGAATTACTGACTGTTGAAAATATTCTGAACATTAATCTTAATTAAATTATTTTTTAAGGATTATAAAAACATTAATTATAATATTTATCGCTGATGCTTATTAAATCAATTATGACAATTTCTTAAAGGCAAAGTAAATTCATTGAAATTATATACAATACAATGATGGAAAGTTTCGTGGAATAGAAGCATGAGTTTCAAATAACATATAAAGAACTAATTTTGAATTCGAAACTTAAAAGGAAAACTAACAATGTCTCTGGGTGTGATAAAATTTTGCTTTCAGAATTGATCCACCCTTCTACAGAAAAAGGCTTGTGCCACGCCAAAGCCAGACCCGAATTATACTGAGAGACCCGTGTCAAAGGTCTCTCAGTATAATTCAATAGAAAGATTCAGTATCCATTGTTCTGGACAATGGCTATGTGTTTAGTTAGTACCTCCATTCACAGATAAAGCTTTTTGTAACACAAATACAAAATGAAAGTAAATCAATAACGCGAATAATACGTACATTGTTTTTTTTGTTTTTTTTAAGTTATACAACTGCTGAAAAAAAGGCCATTGCTCCAAAAACTGGGACTAAATCAAACATCAGTTTTTGTTTGTTTGTTTATTTGTGTAACATGTATTTCGGATTTGTGTGCTTACCAATGTGTAGCACAGTGGTTAAAGCCACTGACATTGGGAGATGGCTCAAGTGGAGGAACAGGGTTCTGTCCTCTCGCGGGGCCGTCGGTCTAGCGGTCTGGAGTTTTGGGCGGTTTTCTCCAGATGTAACGTGAATACGCGCTAGATACCCAGAAAAGTCCTCCCCCAAGGCATTTGACCCCCCCTTGTGTTTGTCCTTTCTTTGACGTGGATTTATAAGCGGTTCCTCGTGAACAAGCACACAAATCCGAATACATGTTCCAATAACAACAACAACAACATTTGTGTGCTTACCCCCAACCCGCTTATAAATCCACGTCAGAAGGACAACACAAGGGGGGGAGGGCCCTTTTATTTTGTTTTTTGTTGTAATTGAGAGTTGATTTGATTTGAGAGGTTGGCTGATTGAGACCCTTTAGCCGAATTCATACTGGCCGTACCGCACCGCTAAGACGCCGCAATCACGTCACGTGGCGGAGCAACACGACCCCTGCGCGGCGAGTGCCGAGGGTTTGCGCAATATCTGGCAAGAACAGATATTCCGCAGCGACCGCAAAGCTACAGCCAATTACAGAAGAGCTTTTCTAGAGTATTTTTGTTGAGTGTTGACGGAACGCACGTGTGTGTATCACTTGTAGTCTATTGTATTGTTTGTTTTAAAGATAAATATGTTGAAATAAGTTGATTTCTCCTTAACATTAATCGATTATCCATTATAAAACAATCTTTTAAAAGCACAACAGAAGAAACGAAAGAGAAATACGCCGAAGAACAACAAATAAAAATGTCGTGCATTCATTGGTGCATTTACTTGCGGCACCGCAAGCTCGCCGCGCGGACAGCCAACGGTCCAAAACGGCGAAACAGTACGGCATGGTTGCGGTGCGGCGCGGCAGGTATGAATCCACCTTTAGCCAGGAAGCTGTCGTGTCGATTGTTCCGAAGTAATTGAGAGTTTTCCTTGAGGTTTCTGATTGCAATCTCGAAGATGGTCTTATGCCCCTGAATATCTGTTTAACAGTTATTTAATTCCAAATAACATTGATTAAGAATCACAGAAGAACACAACAGAAGTAGAAACACTAAAGATGGGGAAAGTGACAACCATGAGTTAGCGGGATTTGAACCCGAGACCTCACCACTCGCAGGTGGGTGACAGAGATGGGTGCGCAAAACCCACTCAGCCCTGAGGTCCCCTTTGTTTTGTTTGTGTAACATATATTTCGCATTTCTGTGCTTGGCCCGAATTTCGCTTATAGAGCTGTTTCACCTACGTAATTATCACCACGACACACCTTAGAAAATAACTTTTTTTGGTCAAACAATCGTTCATTTGAGAATGGTCATTGGCCAAAAACGTAGCATTGTATCCCTAAATATCCGAGTTGACCTAAAAAAACTTTCAGTGACGTCACCTGAAAATACTCTATAAATCCACGTCAGATGGACAACACAAGGGGTGGTGTTATTCGTGAGGGGTCTTTCTACGAGTGGCGGATTATCCTTACGACAAATAGGCATGTGCCTAGGTTTCAAAAGGGCGTGCGAAAGCTTAAAAGAAAAAAATAAATAAGTACCTACTTACTCACATAAATAAAAAAATTATTGGCCCGCAAGCTGGCCATCATACGCTGACCCGTGCAAATTCATGTTTAAAAAAATCATATCTAAATAATTTACATGTTAGTATGTGCGGCTGATTGTAAATAGAAATTCTTGTCTTGTTGGGCACCAGCGACAGAAACATAACTGGCGCTGAAGAGTTTTTAAGTGTGTTAGAGAAGATTCATATCTTGTTGCACACCAGCGTCAGAAACATAACTGGTGCTGAGGTGCTTTTGAGTCTGCTAGTGAATATTCCTATCTTATTGCTATTCCTACCTTATTCCTATCGTTCAGTTGTGTTTCTGACGCACACCAGCGTCAGAAACATAACTGGTGCTGAGGAGTTTTTAAGTGCACTAGGGGAGATTCCTATCTTGTTGCACGTCAGCGTCAGAAACATAACTGGTGCTGAGGTGTTTTTAAATCTGGTAGTGAACATTCCCATCTTATTGCACACCAGCGTCAGAAACATAACTGTGCTGTGGAGTTTTTTAAGTGTGCTAGAGAAGATTCATATCTCGTTGCACACCAGCGTCAGAAACATAACTGGTGCTGAGAAGTTTTTTAAGTGTGCTAGGGAAGATTCCTATCTTGTTGCACGCCAGCGTCAGAAACATAACTGGTGCTGTGGTATTTTTGAGTCTGCTAGTGAACATGCCTGTCTTATTGCACACCAGCGCCAGAAACATAACTGGCGCTGAGGAGTTTTAACGTGTGCAAGTGAAAATCCCTATCTTGTTGCTGACATGCTTGAGAAACATTCCATTCGTTTGTGTATGACAAGCTTTGTTCTGGTTACTCATTGGTCGGGATACTTAATAATGAATTATACGTGTTGCTAACTATGCGATGTTATTGACAATTTTGGAAGACCAAATGTCAATAACATCTAAAGACGAAGAAATTTTTAACAAATTTGATTGGATTAATAATTGTTTGTCGGCACGAATTTTAAATAAATAATTTTATTCACAGTATTACTGTTTTAGGGTTTTAACAATAAGTTTAATTTTGTTAAATTTAAATAACGCCTACATAATTAAATATAAAAAACAATCATCTGTCAATTATTTACGATTTTTACAATAACTATTCCTCTTGGTTTATTTCACTCTCAATCTATATATTAATAGTTATAATTTATAATACCTCATGACCATCAAAAAGGGACTTCGATAAGGTGCTAGCCAAGGCACTATCAACAGTTAATCTGTCTGTATCAAATACATTAATTAAGATCTTACAATGCAAAATGGCAATACTCTGCGGGAACATACACCCATTAAAAATAAAGAAAATAGCTTTAAATTCAGCATAAAACTGAAGAGTACATATTAGTCGAAAAAGAGACTGAAAACCAAAACTTATCATTATACAGCATAAAGCAAAATATCAATTATCTAGTACATTAAGACAGTATACAGGTTTTCACCATTGTCAGGAGACAAAAAGATTAGTAGCATTAGTAGCCTCACAAACGTAAAAATGTTGTCAAATTAACATCAATTTTCTAAATTTTAGTAGCTAAGTTTGGCTTTAAAATATATTATTGACACTGTAGCAAGATAAAAGCACAAAATGGAATACTTAAATTAATTTTTGTATTTACTTGTTCATTTTCTTGCTCTCTCTTATATAATCGTGTATCGCATATCATCCCACTGAATACAAATACACTAATTGAATTTAACGAAAGATTATTTTTTAATAAATTTGATATATATGGATAGGCTGCAAACATATCAACCTAGTAAGAATTATCGGTTTATATTTATATTAATAGGTATTAAAACAAAACGCATTTTAAGAAATATCAATTCATATTTTGATTTATGAGAAAACTAAAAAAAAAAAATCATTACATTTACAGACAACTGTTTAGCGTAGAACTTAAAACATTGAGACGCCAAATAGTCAAATTTACATGCATATATTATGGGATTGAGGATAAATTATCAAGCACACATAGTACAATTTAAGAAAAAAAAATGTAGCAATACCTTCTTAATGTACTCAGTATGGTAGACAATTTTTCATTATTACTTTAAGGAAGCATTACGAGATAAAATTATTGAAGAAACAGTTGCTGAATGTATCTTTTTTTTAAACATTTATTTGTCAATGTATATATAATAACACTCTACTATTCCCCACTAATAAAAAATTTAAAAATTTCCAAAATTAAATGTGAAACTATATATTAAAAAGATCGTTTCCTAATATCTGTTCATTTAAAAAGTCGTGGAGAATTACCCCCCCCCCCTTTATTTCGAAACTTTATTAAGCCGTTCACTATTTAATTCAATTATGCAGTCGGTTGTTTTAAGTCGCGCAGAATGAATAACCATCTACGACGCCGTTATTAATTTCAGTTAGCAGAGTTTGCATAATCTCATTTATAAAATTGCCAGTGGTTACAATTAGGGAAAATTATGCAGAAAAGATAATTAGCCAGCTTAATTCGTTTGTCTTAGCAACGAAAAATTTTATATAAAATTTTAAAACTCCATTGTTATTGCTAAAGGAACGTGGATACGGAACACAATATTGCATTGTTATATTATATTAGTGTACTATGTACACAAGTTTTCATTAAATTCATATTTCGAACTACGACGGGAAGTGTTTATGTAATGCCCTCTGGGAGGTATTTTAATGCGGCAGAATCTAAATGACTTTGAATATTATCTTGCAACACTTTTCCTCTATCTCCTTTAATTAAGTTGTAGATTTTGCGCCCGTTTACATTAAACTTATTGTAATTGCGCGCATTATCATATTTGAACTTTGTTTACAACTACACGCAAGCAAATACCCTCAGAAACGGGAAAAGGGCATGTTTCAATTGTTTTGAAACAAAAGAAAAATAAATCTTATTAAGTTCATGTTAAATCGGTTACATGTAATATTAAATGAGATGCTTGGCCATAACCAAAATAAAAAATAATCTTTAATTTTTGACTTTTTGGAAGTAAGTGTTTTTACCGACGCTATAAAAGTAGAACAAAATGAAGCATGAGCAAATTCAAATCAAGAAAAACAAAATTAAAGATTAAATTTACTTACTTATAGAAAATGTTTAGGCAAATGCACGTTAAATATAAAAGAAAGTTTATAAATAATTATAAATGTAGCAAGTTAATATATATATAAAATATAACATATTATCTTTGAGGCATTTCTTATAATATTTTATATAAATTTATCACTCACTCAAACGCACACACATACATATATACATGCATAGTTTTAAAGAAATAATTAATTACAGAATCATAATAATGTACTTGAGGATAAATTAAAAATCTTCATCATATTATTGATTTTTAAATAATAATTAAAACCACTGATATTAAGGAATCAAATTATAAAAAAGTTGTAAAAACAAATTTAATCCGCAGACGAAAAAACTATTTAAATTATTAATGCTATTAAGAATCTGATTTAAAAAAAAAATCAATAACTTCAATCAGTCACAATCAACATTGGTACTGCAGATTTACTATACAAACAAATAATATCGCATGAAAGAAATATATTTATTTATTCCGTACCACTTAAAAGCATGCACACTTATAATAATGATATAGAATCCGAAAGAGAATAGAGATATTTCAAGCCTAACATTTCAGATTTACAGCATGAAGGATTATTTCTGTCCGCGAACAGAAAATGGACATTCAGGAGGGGTTAAGTTATGAGGGGTGGGGAGAATCATGCCATTTGCAGACGACTTTGAAAAACGGACTTGTCATCACCCAACGCTGCGGGCTATTTTTTATTTCTGGCTTTCAATTTTTCACGTCACTTAATTTTTGCCCTCCAATAGCAAAATGTCCCTAGCGTTCGTTTTAAGTGGACGGAAATGGAGGGAAATAATAAAAAAAAATAAACCTTTGTTTAGTTATTTGCAGCCACTTTCCTTTCCGGGTTTTTCGGTCTTTATTCTTTTGATTGGGGAGGGCTACTGCCTGTACCCCCGGGATAAGATCTCGAAATTGGTGGCTTGGTGTTTTGACGAGAAGTTCTTCATCTGATGTCGACAAACGTGGGAATTTCATCTGCTCAGTGCTTATTCCTTCTGCTGATTAGGGATAAAGTCAATTCCCGCATCCACTTTCGTGTTCCAATCATTTGAGAAACCAGAATTGTTCCTATTTTTTTTTTTTTTTTACTATTGTTTGCTTTTTCATAAGTATTTGGTTAACATTCCCAGTGGAGGGAGGAGTTGATTCAAATCAATTTCAATGCCACACGCATGGATTATATAGCCTCTTCGTTCACATATGTGGAACTTTTTCTTTCCACTGTTAAAACGATTCTTTAAGATTTTTTTTGTACTTCTGAATGAACGTTCATGTGCGTGGATACTTTAATTTTGAATAATCGATTTCAACTCATGTGTACACCCTACCAAAAACAAAAGTATTCGAGTAAGAGATAAACTTCCTATTTTAGATTTGCGAATAATAATTGAGTTTTTGAAAAACGCACAACTTGACAAAAATATGGAAAGTCATATTTATACATACACTAATTCATATTCTACGATAAATAATTTTAAATATACGAAACCAACGTAGGAAATTTATCTCTTATTCGAATACTTTTTTTTTTTTTGGAAGGTGTAAATCCAGCACACTGAAGCGCAGATTTTATTTTTGTTGGCCGTTACTCATTATAGAATATTTGAATGTCATTGAAATTTACAAAGTTGAATTTGTTAATATTTTTTCTGTCGAAATTCATACAGTTGAAAAGGTCTTGTAGGTCATTATTTACCTTTGAAAGTGTATTGACAGTCTTCCTTTTGTGGATGATAACAGTATGAATTAGGCTACGTATAAATATGACTTTGCATATTTCTGTCACGCAGCGCGTTTTTAAAAAACCTCAATTATTATTCGCAAATCTAAAACAGCAAATTCATCTCTTACTCGAATACTTTTTGGAGGGTGTACAAGGAGTCAAATTACCTGCATTTTAATATGAGTAACAGGGAATCATTTGTGGATTAGAAATATTATTAGAGGCGATTTAGCAGTGCACTGGTTTCCGTTTTAAAGAAAATTAACCAGAAACCAAAGCAAGCTATGCTTTGGGATTTATTGAGCAAATATATAGATGATATGAGTTGTAAAACAATCACGAAATGTTGACTGAAATAATGAACACCATTTCACACCAATAAAAAACATATGTGATACCTCGTACTCTTATTTATTAATTTTTTAAAATAAAATGATACGAAATCTACTTTTCTGTTTAGCATAAGCATGTTTTTTTTTCTATAAGCATAACAAGTGTTTTAAGAACCGTCATGACTTATGCCATATTTATAGCATTATGAAACACATCCGAACAAAATCTATACACAAGACTACGTCAAAACAAACAGAGAAACACTTTTAAAAAAATCTTATAATAATAAAACTACTGCATACTTGTACGTACTCTGCATACGTCACACTAAAAACTTAGAAAAACGAATAACAAAAAAAAACAAAAAATATTATCTCTGCTTTTATAGCTGACTAAGCCTCTCCAACGAAATCGCTACTAAAGTATCTCCCGGTTCTCTGCGAATCCTTCCAATATGGAATCTACGCATAAGCTCGGATTCAAAACTCTGGAGAAGAAAACAGAGACAAATCCAAAAACCTCAAAATGCAGGGCTGCCTCTCTCCCCGCACCCATCCTCTTTCCTTTTATTTTTTCAGGGCAAAACTCTAATCTCCAATATGCCTACAGTCACGGACGACGCAAGAAAAGAAGAGATCGCCAAGTTTTGCATAACTTCTCTCGTGTCTGGGTTATTATGTATTTGATATTGGAAAGAGTGAGTCACGTGCGGGTTTTAATCCTGCGCCAAGGGCGTTCCTGGGAATATTGCAGGAAAGCTTTAAGACCATAAGCAAACAACGAGAAAGTTAGGGGTTAGCACGGCGTTTTCGTTGTGAATTCGGGAATTTTCCAAGGTGAAGAAAATTTGAGGAGAAAAAAAAGATTACTATGCAGCCTTCATAAGAAAATTTTAAATAGTGTTGTCAATAAAACATTAAATTTCAATGATAGACAATTTATACTATGGTTGAAAACTTTCTCGCTATTTCAGCATTTCTTAATGAACATTTTTTTTTAATTGAAGCGAAGGTCTGTAAACTTTCTGTCTGTCCTCTAAACTTCAAATTAACCCAAACTTTTCCACAATTGAGTATGGACAACCGGTGAAAATTTTCATGGTGTTGTTGAGTCTCTGAACACAAAGAAAGACTTCATAGAACATTTTTTAAGGCGATTCTCAAGATTTTCCATTAAGTGAAAGATTTTAGGAAAATCTTAAGAAGTTATAAAATTTAAACGCAATCACACTGACTGCAAAATCAAAATTTACGTACAAGGCTTGAACGTCAAAGTAATAAACGAACTACTTTTGACATGCACTAACTTCATGTAATTCCACAGTAAAGATAATCAAAATTTGTAACAGAATTATTATACATCATGTGCTGTCTACATAATCTTCATATAAATTATGAAAAGCAAGTGATTGTTTCTAAAAAGAACGTATACAAAATTTTACAAGTAATATACTTAAAATTTTACACTTATTTTAGCATTAAAATATTAATAATTTTATATAATATGTAACGTGTATATCATGCTTTTAGCATTAAAAGGAGAACAAAATAAACTAAAATAAATGTTTAGTGTTTGCGCATTCAAATTGCGTTATACTATTGCTAAGTACCGTTGTAAACGCAAATGCAATGAATTTCACGTATAAGAACTTAATCTTACCCAGCGGGGTAACCGACTCAATACAAATGCATGCGATGGGCGCAAACAGTATAAAAATTTAAAAGACAAAAAATAAAATAAAACATTAAATCAAATAAAAGTTCTAAAGAACCTGTAAGCATTCGCACGGGGACTCCTTCAGGTTTTGTTTTTCTTATAAACTCTGTTCGATTCCTCGGTACAATTAAAAAAGAGGGCAAATAAAACCATTAAAAGTTTGAAATAGATAAAAAATGAAAAAAATAACTCGTAAGTTTAAAAAAACATATTTTCTTTTCTTAATTCCCAGTAGAATAGTTTTTAATATAGCTTTTATTATTGCTTTGCATCACTGCGTCATTCTTTTATTATTATTCTTTTTTTTTTCGCAGTAATACACAACTACTGCGGATTTTTTTTTTTCAGATTATTTTTATGGTAACTTTCAAAATGAATTTCTGAGCCAGATATGAGAGACCGAGTGTTTTCTAACAGTCGCTCGTTTATTTGGAAAATGCGACTTCTTTTCAGCAAGTCAGAATGAAAAGATAAAAAAATGGAAGAAAAAGCATAAAAGGAAAGCAAAAATACTGAAGTCTCCACCCCACCCACTTCTTCTCTCTTCCCTGAATACCTCTTTGATTTCCTTCAGAAATGGGGAGCTTTGAAGGGACTTAATTTTGAGTCAGGCTAAGTCGAGCCAATTGGCATCTAAGATATTCTATCTTCATTTCCTGAGCTCTCGACTTGGTTTCTCAAAAGATCAATAATGTTTAAATATAAGAGAGAGAAAACATGAAAAATTTCAGAAGTTTGAAATTTGAGAATAAAAATATATATTTGAAATTATTCTCGACATCAATCTCAAATTTCAGTTTTAAGGCGCCGCAAATACTTCAAAATGGCACTTACGACTTTTTAAACGTAACTGAAATACATAAACTAGTTTTAATTAAAAGCAATACTACATTACCCAGGCTTCTTTCGTTTCGTTATATAAGTACAATATACTTGAAAATAAAATGCGATGTCATATTTCTGTAGATAAGTTCATAATTTCATTTCCTTATTTTTGAAAATACTACTGCAGTTTGTATTTACATTTGGTATAAATATTATTTTAAATTGTTGACCACTGATTGTAAGTTAAATATAAATATTATTAACCTACAATTAAAACACGTGTTACTAAGCAAGTTTAAAAAAGTAATATTCTAAAATACACCGTTAATAGAAGTAGTTCAACGTTTCACCCACGATTTGGTTCCACTGTTAAGCACCAAGTCATGGTACAACGTTTCCCCATAGAAAGTCTGCAGACAATTCAGCGCCATTTCATAATAGAATGCTAACCACTTTTATTAACAGTGCAAATGTAATCGGTTTATGAGTAACTCTGGTGAGACTTATGTAAATAAGTAAATAAACGATATTTTCTTACAGTAAAACGTATATCACAAGACATTAAAGAATAAAGAACGAGTAAAGGAAAAATATAAAAATGTTTATCAATTAGGAAGATAGTTTTAAATTTGCTTTATTGAGTTATCTTTGAGCATAGTCTTCTGTTGTGTGAATGCAATAAATAAAATACACCCAGGAACCACTCTTTTTTTAATCACGTAAATTTTCTTTGACGTTGATCCATTTTCGTGAATCAATTACATGAAAAGTCTGTGCATATATATTAAGTTACAAAATACATACAAAAATTGACAGTTGGACAACAAGTTTGAAGCATCGTGTTCTTTGACCCTTGCAGTATACTAAAACGTAAACTAATTCTTTGAATTATACTAAACGATTAATTACAAATCACCATTTGCTCCTCAAATTCGTATTTATCCCAAAACAGAAATGCAAATGATTCAAATACCCATAATTAATGGGTTCAGTTATCTTCGAGGGCAACGAAAGGAAACATAATGCGCGCAGATCTCTGTTCCGAATATTCGACAATGCAAATGCTGTTCCTCCCGACAACAACCGAATTGCAAGCTTCTGAGCCATTTCCGCGAAATTTGGGGGGAAGACAACGATTTAGCCAGCCCTGAAATCCCCTTAAAATTATTAAGTCAGCAATTTTCGCAAATCATGTCTCACATGCGTTGAAATCGCTTAGCAAAGATTAAAGGAGAATTGTACTCTCCCTTTTACAAAATGTTGACGCTCGGCCAGTGACGAATGGTCCAGGCTTTTGCGCAGGCGGTTTGGTAGAAACGGACGTCGAAAATTATTCCTTCGATTCGAACGTTTGAGAATTACGTGAATTTCCTGGGATAAATCTTCTTAATAGAAGGCTATTCAAAGAGGAAAGTATCGGGTTGGGTTTGGAAAGGAAGAAGATGGATTTTGTTCGAGGAAACTTAAAAATTGAAAAGAGTACCAGCAGCCCATCAATTTATTGCTGCAATACTCACGGAGTACTTGTTTTAATGGTTATAATGGATAAAAATAGATAATTCCTGAGCATTTTAGTAGCTACTACTGAAGGAGAGAATATTTAATGTATATTAAACCTCAAATTTTGAAACTCTAAGAACCAATATTTTATCAGATTAAAAAAAATTTCGGTTAACGTCTGGAGAATATCCAGAAAATATTAACATTTTATGAAAAATATTTCCGTTTGCTTAAGATTATTTATAAGTAGTAGAAGTTGCAAAATAACTTGGGCATTAAGTTAAAAGAAAGCGCCTTGGATTGAGGAGCTATTTTTCGGAAGCACGGAGTTTCGCTAAATCCATAAAAAAGTTGAATTGGAGATTTACCATGGTAAACTACTTGAAGATTGCCCCTCTGAGATCATATAGTATAAAGTGGGGTGGCCATTACTCAAATGCAGGCATCAATCATCATTATTTAATTCCAAGGTTGATCGCAATGATGTAACTGTGTAACGAAAGAGAGAATTTGATTAGGCTGTCCCTAAAGTAAACACCTAGCGCAGTTTCTAATTTATTATTATTATTATTACTAATGTTTTACGAAACAAACTGTACAACGTGTCTACTGGACGGGGTTTAGCATTCATGGGCCTCAAAATCTACATCTAAATTGTCGTCGGAAAAAAAAAATGAACCTCGTCTCACCTCCATTATGGTAAAACCAAAACAGAACTGCACTGGGACTTTAACAAAATTTTGGTTGGTACGATTTAGAAGAAATATTTTTGCTGAATCAACAAAATTTTTGGTAACTCACCGAAATAATTTGTTAATTTAACAAAAAAATTGTTAAAAACCCAAAAAATATTTCGGCTGACAAACATTTTTTTTTTTTTTTTTTTTTTTTACAACAAAACATTCTTTTTTTTGGGGGGGGGGCGGCACATGAGATGGAATGACTCCGAAACAAAAACAGGCAGTGATGCGATTTAAAAGGGAAAGTAAATGTATGTTTTACAAAATAATAAGTCAAATGGCAGCGAAAACGTTTTTTTTCCTTTAGCTGGCTTGAAACAGGAATCCTTGAAATCATTGGAAATAAACCGACCAGAGTAAATTCGATGACTGAAGAAAAAAAAAAAAAAAAAAAAAAAAAATGCTGCCTCCGTTACAGTATTATTTATGCATTCGGAAGGCCATAAAAGGGAGTGGGGTCACCGACAAAAAGGGCATCTTCTGGAAAATCCGGGACACATCCGGCCTGGACGCCGCTTGGGCCGTTCATTGTTCCGGTTTTTATTTAGTGACGGACCCTCGTAATGGCTGGCCGGGTGCAAAGCTTTTGTCTAGTTGCCCAGTCGGAAATGCATTTGGGTTGTTTTCTGCAACTTTCAAAGCGATTCTCTCCTACGTCTACTCTGATGCATATACATCAACATGAACATTTGTCGACAAAGTCTATTTTGGCCAGCTTCTTTCGAATAATAACAGGAATAAGAGGTAAATAATACAACAGAGTAATTTAAGTATTGCTGACTTGGAAAAGGCAAGTGCAGTAAAACATAAGGGATGAAAATACCCGGTACAAATAGAGAATGAAAATAAATATTCTGGAGTGGAAAATTTAATTTTCACTTGATAGTGTATTTTTAGCCCATGTGCTTCAAGGAACACTTTTGTTAACATAGTCTGTTTACGTTGGCAGAAAAAAATGCAAAGTGGAGTACTTGGTGTGTACACTATTAGCTCCTAAGTGAACATCTATGCTAAATTGAGATAAAAGACGATTTATTTATGTATTTCTCATAAAGAAAAACATTAGTTTTTCGTTATTTATGAGTTGGCTAACAAAGTACATTCCTATCTGTTCGCTGAATCAAAATCAAAATCATAAAATGAATTCACAGTGCCTATCCTTTTAAAATACAGAGCAAGCATGAATGAAGATAACCTTGCCTTGACGTCATCAGGGTTGCCAGACTGGCTTTCTTTTTTAAGTCCAAATAAAAAATTTTAAGTGTTTATTGTTTTAATGTTACACGAAATATACGTTACAGCGGTAAGGCGCCAAAGCACGTAAGGCAACTAGTCATTGTAACCATTCATCAGAAATGCATGAAGTTTTGAGATTCACTAAAGAAGGAGAAGTTGCCAGTGGTATCAGATGTTGGGAGCCAATGGGTTATATGAAGGGTGTAGGTGCAAAACTAACACTCTCGACTTTCCAAGTTCTTTAAAAATGAAAAAAAAGGAAAAAAAAAAAGATTATTATTGACAAACGTAACGTATTAGTGCAATTTTTTGCGTACGATATATTTGTTGACATAAGAACTAGTTGCGCAGAGCCCTAAGCCTGTTATAATTCTGCCAAAGCTAGAATTTAAATTTAAATATGCAAAATGTAAGTTTTGCAGCAAACTTTTATTACTATCGTTAGTTATAAAACAAAATAGGTATGAATGTAAAGAAAAAAGAAAAACAAATAAACAAATATCTGAACATACGTATTCATTATGTTATTTTGGAAGGTAGTAAAAAACAAAAATCAACAAGCAAAAAAAAATTTATCAAAAATGTTTCTAAGTTATTCTTTAAAATCATTGTCGAATAAGAAAACAAATGATCCATTGCAAGCCTCCCTGATTGATTGTATTTGGAGAGTTTGAGTTTATCTGCAAAAGAGTTGTTGGACAGTGTAAGTTCTGCATCAAAATGAGATTTTAGGCCTTTTTTCCAGCCTTAATATGCTCAACATGGTACAAATCACTGTTACAGTCCGATGCGCCTTGAAAAGAGAACACGGTGATATGGATAACTCAATACCTTAAAAAGTGGATAATGTGACTTTTGCATGTAAATCCATCTTGCATTTATCTTTATCAACACAGAAAACTGTGTAATTTTGAGACTTCAAAGACCTTAGAGATAAGAATGTGTGAAGAGCTTCTCAATATATTTTTAAACAGATATCTCTAAGCGGAATATATTTACGACATAATAAATTACAGGATAACTGTTTAGAAAAGATGAAAAATAAATAAATAAATAAAATACTTTGAAATACTTGTTTAGTGAAATGACATGCCTTCTCCAAAATTAAAAAATAATCAAATTTTATGTGATTATAAACGAAAATTTCTGGAAATAAAATGTTTATCGATTTTTTTTTTCTGAATTCCTACTTAAAAATTATTTGATATAAAGTATCCTTAGTTATAATTTTATAGCAACAAAAGAGAAATTGATTGGGTTTAACAAGGATTTTAACCTATTCTTATTGGATTGCTATTCAGAAAGAAAATAAACAATTAATAGAAGTACTTGAAAAATTAACAACTTTCAAGCGTACCGAAATGCATTTTGAGTTACTTCATTGTTGACAACTAATTAATTAATAAGTTAAAAATATGAATCAACAGCAGTTAACGATACCACCTAAAACGTAGCACGGGAAGAACATTTCTTTCGAAATTCCAATTCATGCGTGCGAATGAATATCTATCTCGTCGGCAATATTCATTCAGCTTAAGCAGAATGTAATTAATGCCACACAATTCGCCGACAAATTTGAATAAGTCCCCGGAGGAGAGCCGGAACTTTCGTCTCTTTGATTATCATTTCCTATCAGTTGTTCGGCCACCAGAGCACGTCTTGGAATGCTAAATTCATATTTTAAATGCAATTTCACCGGTTTCCCTTCAGCGCCTTTGACCCCCCACCCCCTCCTCCTCCTTCTAAACCATTCAAGTCATCAAATTCTCACGCCATTCCCTCATCGTTCCAATTGACTGACTGAAGAGCCTTTCGGAAATACCGTATCGAATAATCGAAACTATAATCGAATCATCTTCAAAAATCTTAGTCCTTGTTTCCAATAATGCACCCCCCGGCACCAGCGTCTTCCTCCAACAAGTGTAGTTTTAGGGCGTAATTACAGAAATGTAGAGAGCCCCCCCTTATAATTGGCGTAATTTAAATATTCTTCGCATTATAAAGATCTCCTCTTCCTGTCTCATCATCGGTTTTAGTCAGTGGCCTCCTATTTTCACGGACAGAGAAATCAGATTCATTGGTTCTCGGCACGGGGCAATTTCTTCCTCCAGCACCATTAAAATGTCGTTAACATGCTCGAATTCTGAAAGCAGAGAATGGAATTTTTCTAAAGTATGGTGTTCGTTTGTATGCTTTTGTTTCGGTTAAATCTTGGAATCATCATCATACACTGTTGTTTTTCGTGTAAAGGTTAGTTTAAATTGCACAGATGTTAACTGCTTGATTGATTGATAACCACGGGTATTTTTTGAAATGCATGGTTATTTTTATTTACGGCTCTGTGCTTGCTAATTCTTGAAGTTTCATCGATTTTCTTGAAGAGAACGCAAACAACTGTTTTGGTAGGTAAGCTCAAAAGTAATCCCTATCAGAGGCAGCCCTAGGGTACCTGGCGCCCCTGCAAATTTGAAAAAGGCGCCCCCTTTTGTACTTTTTCAAGCTTTTGAGTTCGAAATGGCTACCTTTCGAAGACGGCGCCCTGATGCAATGCTTACCGTGTCGCGCCCACCCTTCTATGGATGTTTTTTTTTAATGCAAAAACATATTTATTTACTTCTAGAAATTGCTTTAAGCATATCGTGAATTCTTTTTTAATATTCGACTAAATTCTTGTTTATTTTAACATGTTTTTTCTAAGATAAGCAAATCCTTACTTTAATAAAGATGCCCACAGCGATATACTATTGCATGAAAAGTTCTATGAAGTTAAATCTATAGCAAAGGTTTAAAACAAATATTTCGCTTCTTCCTTATTTGATATGATTATTACAGCAAATAAAACTTTGAATTTGAAATGCAATCTTTTGCAATCTCAATTCTTGAGATTTTAATTTAATAAAAATTACTTTCATAATTTAAATTAGAACAATTAATAAAACTCTTACACATTATTTAATATTTACCTATATTATCATTTTAATGAACTGTTTACATTTTTAATCTATCTAAATTGAAGTATTTGTCTTTAATAAAATCTTTATTAGTCTTCTATATTTGCGTAAGAAAACTTATATAATTAAGAGCTTTCTTATGAACAGCAGAGGATGCGGGATTTTCCAGGTAGCAATTTAATGTAATTAGAGCTGCTAATAAGTTTATGAATAAGATATCATTTTATATAATTCCTCTTATGCTCTTTATTTTAACTTTAAAAAATAAATTGATACAGATAAACATTAACTTTAAAAAATGTTATGTTCATGTGACTTATTTGCAAAGGGAATATAATTATTTTTAATAAAGAGTTTTAATTTTGCAATAGAAGTTCGTATGAAACATATATTTTAATTTATTCAGTGTTAATTAAAATACTTTTAAATATCCTTTTGCTGCATAGTATATCATTTAATGGAAATTTAAATGAATTTCGTCAGATAAATGAATTTATGAATGAGATTTTTAGCTTTAACTTTTCAAAAATATTACATGCTTATAATGTACTAGCATATTTTGATTCTTTATTTTTTAATACTATAGTTTTAATGTACTATTTTTCCAGTGTACTTTAGTGTTTAGTGCATGTGGTCATTTGCGCGTAAATACATAAGTATAAACTATGGTCGGATGTTTTTCTGTACAATTATATATTAAAGATATTCGCATGCATTACGAAAGACTTTTTGAAAAATATTTCACTTAATAAAAACCTTTCAATGCTATTAACTCAAATCTGTACCAGACTATTAAGCTTTAGCAGCTTATCTGCAGACTATTAAGCTAGAAGTGACCCCCCCCCGTTAATGACGGGCTGGTCACTTCTAGGTCCGAAGAACAGGCCACTTTATTATGGAGGCACCTAAGAGATGGACTAGCGTTACCTCCGATTAAGAGTCAGTCGAAATGACTTACAAGAACATCATGGGAAGAGATCACAGACTTGTGGTGTTCTAGCCACTGCACAACCCAGGTGGAAGGCTATCAATATCAATATGTTTTCCTCCCAAAAATTTGGCATATTTAAATAAAAGATGTTGAATTATTTCAAAATTTATAAATCTGAATTTCACATCAATCTGAATCAAGAAATTAGTACATAAATTTAGTTCTTGAATACCTTCACACTATTTTTAAGCCATTATACTGAAAGATTGACTTACAAGTCAAACTACCGAATTCTGAACTTTTTTGTGCCTATTGGTGTATTTTATCTTCTTTGATTAAATCTTAATTATTTAATAAAACGTGCGATGAAAAAAAATTTAGTAAACTGAAGAAGCTAAAATGAGTATTGTAAGTACAAATACTACACCCTTATTCTATTAAAATACAAAATGCAATTTACATATTTGTATTACATAACTATGGTTTGGTAAACATAAAAATAATAAAACCACAGCATAAGCTTTCCCAGGCTTTATTTACATAAATTCTTTTTGTAAATAAGGAAACTTATCCTTGTTTGGAAAAATTGGAAAGGTTGCATGCATACTTTACTACAAAAGCACGGAACACGCAAGAATACACAATAGTCCTATCAGTAACCGACCTCACAAGAAAACTAAAATATCCGATATCTTTCTGGAGAATTGAAAATGCAGCTTTATATAGACAGTAAATCACGGGATAAAAAAAAAGAATATATGATTCCGAAATATCTTCAAAAATACTTCTCTTAACCTTTCCTAAATCATTACATATTCTTAAAGTTTCATGCACAAACACGCACCTTTAAGTGCTGATCCTCTGAATAATTTATGTAAAGTTTAAGCATTATAGAGCAGAAATTCTTGATACGTACAATCTTTATATGGTATTTGGGATTTGCATTTTTCAAGATTTTTGCTGCTGAGGAAGTCTGGATTTCTCTCGATTGCGTCTCAGAAGTGCTTCAGAAAAAAAGTGAAATTTAAATATTTATTCAATGGTCAGAATTTTTTCTCCTCATACCATATTTATAGAATTTTATGGCTGGAAAATGTACAGGAGAAAATCAATTTAAGCATTGCGAATGATCAAAATCTTAATATTGAGCAAATTTTAAAGTTCCTGGCCATAAATAAAATTTTAAAAACTTTTAATTTTAACCGTTGCACCTAAATATGTATTAGATGTAACGGAAATTAAAGTCGTTTTTTCACATTAATTCAAATAAATACATTTTTAACGTGTTTTTAATGACAAAGTTGTGCATAATGGATTTATTTTTGCTAACCGTGATATCAATATGACGTTAACATCACTTGCGAAACCTAATTATGTTTCTCAATTGGTTATCACTTTTTTTTTGAATTTCGGATATTTAAAGGATATGAAATTTCAAAAACAATTCGTTACAAATTAGGGAACGGGTGCACTTGCAAATTTTTAAAGTAGCATAGATTATTATTATTTTTCTTTTTTTTTAGATAATTATTAAAAATATCCTGATAACAAAAATATTATGGATTTTATAACCACACTAGTACGTACAAACGTTGTGGCGTTAAGGTTTCAAATTATTATTTATTTCTGGAGTAATGACGGTAAACGTTTGATTGTACAAGCAGGAACTGAGACAAACTGATTCAGTGATCAGGGTAACTTTGCGGATTAAACTTTTCTGTTACTTTTCCGTAAACATTTTAGGTATACGGAATACTATCTTTTTCTGGTAGATGACTGAAATGTGAAAGTCCCGGGTTCAGGCCAATTGCACGGGTGTCGATTTAATGGTCTTTTTTGGGTGGTTTTCTCGGAATGTATACACGTTAGAACCCCTTAAAAATTTCTCCGCTCAAGGTACCCCCCCCCACCTGCACCCGCTAGCATGTCGGTACAATCATGCGCAGCGAGCCGTTCAGGCTTACCATAACGCACAAAAAACATCCAAACCCGGTTTCTAAGTTTAATAGTTAGCAGAGTTTATTGTTATACTGATATAAATTAACTACTTTGAGCAAAAAGTGGTAAATCACCTAAGTGAAAAGAGATTATTAAAATAGTTTTAGAGAGGGGTTATAATCCCCCAGCAGTTTTATCTCTATTCATATTCATTTATTCTCCTGGAATCTATGTGTGGTAAAATACTCTTACCACCCTCTGAGGTAGTTCACTCTAAATCCCAGTCCAGCTCATTTAATCATAGGTTGAATGACTTCGTTTTCTCATTTTTTTTTACTGGCAGTGTTATATCTAGTGTAGCGTTGATGAAGGTTTCAAAGCGGTCAATGATTGATTAAAGGGAGTGAGGTACCAACGTGATGAGTCAGAGCTCTGGAAAATACCGAAAGTGTATTCATGGAAATATATATTCATGGATTACACGATTCCCCAGCTTTAACGCTTTCCAACAGAGATGGAATTCGCTTATGGTCTATCTCGCTCTGTCTGTCTATTTCTCTCTCATCTTGTGCTCTGACTGCCATAAGTATGCAGCAATTGTTATGAAATTTTACGTGCTTTTATTGCGTACTATGCAATGTACAGGATGACTATAACTAAGCTTACCGAATAAACACGGTTTTGCAGCTGAAACGAGTGAACGGATTGAAGCCAAATTTGGTACATAGACTACGCATGAGTGTGTTTTCAAAGAATTTCGAAAAAAAAAATAGTTCAAGAATGTCCACCAGGTGGCGCTTTGCATTGAAAATAGGAGATTTAACAGTCTGAATGGCTAATTCGAAGTGTACGAGCGATTTTCACATTTATTCAATAGTTTTTAAGCATTTATTAAATGATTTGGGTCATTTCTGAGTTAATTTGCCGTGCAAAGTACCGTTTTGTGGACATTTTGTTTGGAATAAACTATTTTAAAATTCTTCTTAGAGCGTATATTGCGTACAGTAGATATTCCGAACTTGGTCGCAATCGACTTGCAGAACAAGAGAAATTTAATTATAACCACCATATATTTTATTTAAAAGCATGTGTATAACATAAATAGTAGTTCTAATTGGGGGACAAAGAAGCTTAACAATATGATACAGTGAAAACCCGATATCAGTGAAAATCCGAATTAACTAGGGAAAACGCGTTCTAACTGAGAGCGTTCGGCAAAACCCGAATTAACTAGGCAAAACGCGTTCTGACTGATAGCGCTAGGCAGAACCTGAATTAACTAGGGAAAACCCGTTGTATTCGGGTAGCGGTAGCACGTTTTCGAGGGGCTCCTACAGCGGAAGCATATTTCTCAGGAGACCCCTTAAAGCGATGGCCGGACCCACTGATGTTTTTTTTGGGTCTCACAAAGGGCCAGCGTTAGCACATATTCGATGGGCCCCCTAAAGTGACGGCAGGACCCACTGATGTTTTTTGAGTCTTGTAGAGAGCTAGCGTTAGCATATTTTCCAGAGGCCCCCCTACAGCGGTGGCCGGACCCACTGTTGTTTTCTTTTTTTTGGGTCTCGCAAGGGGTCAGCGTTAGCATATTTTCGAGGGGGCACGTCTTTTCAACAAGTTGTGTTACAAGGTATAGTACCACAGAAGACTATCCCTACTCTGCTGTGGAATGTTTGTGGATCTCTGCTGAAGAAAATCGAATATTTCATCGAAACGTACGTAAATCGAGAAGCACACATTTTATGTGTGTTATTTTGCAAAGTTTTAATTTACTTTAGCTTTTAAACATCTTTGAGTATTTTTTGTTACCATTGTAAGTGTTTGTCCGGACAATGGAAACGCATGCTGATCGTACCTATAGCGGCTTTGTGAACGAATTCGTGCTACTGCTCAGACACCACACACAGGTTCTTCTGCACGCCGCTTGTTGTCTATGAATGGCCAGTTGCAGCAAATGCATGGAAAGACTTATTCCGAAGCAGCGATGGACATAGCTATACGATAGGAGCGAACGAACTATCTGGTCTAGTAAAATAACAATACAAATACATTTTCCCTCAAGTTTTAGACATAATCATAATGATGTACTTAAGTGATGTTACTCTCATATTTTAAATGATATTTCATACTTAGTTGTAAAGGGCGACGATTATAAAAACAAAATAAAGGAAAATCACATAATATACAAGTCATTTATTCTGCTCAAAGCAGACTGTCGGAGATATACTGAGACAGTTTAATTCCCAAAGTTAATTGATACATGGCATAGAGCCAGAGCTGTGAATATACGTAATGATATAGAAATGTTCTGAACGTGGTTTGACGAGAGCTCTCCAAGACAATCCAAGTTAACTTCTGTTGCTTTTATCGGTACTTAAATTTCAATGATGGTGAAAGCTATTGCATTTGTGAGAAAATAATTGACAGTATAAAAGTTGTAAGCACAAATGTATCTGTCACTGTTTTTGAATACCAGATTTTGGCTGAGAGTCATCAACCAGAAATGAGGTAAGATAGCATTCTATTTTGTCAAGGAGATATCAAGTAGACAATCAATCTTGCTTTTTGAAGAGATAGTGATAAAGGGCATGAAAACGTCTGGAATATTTGCAATAAAATTTCAGCCCTCCCCCAAAAAAAAAAGAATAGTCACTCCTAGGGGAAAATAATGGCAATCAATAATTTTATTTCTCGAGATATTAATTCCTTCAATTACTGAGCATGTAAAAAATACACCTTTTAGCTAAATTAATTTCCATTTACAAACTTAACCATTCAACGCAAGTCTGTAGAAGGAAATGTCCGCAGGGCTGGAATATTGAGAACATTAAAACTTTGGAGGCAGTTCAGCGCTCTCAAACGACGATTAAAGTAAACTAGTATGGACTGGTAATAGTGTTTTACCTTAATCGTTATTTGAGAGTGCTTAAAGTCGCCCAAGGCGCGAATTGGCAATAGCTCATGGGCAGGTCTTTTATATGATAAGGGGTCTTGTTAGTATTATTTAATATGTAGTGTGATGAGATCGTTTTAATCAAAGAGTTCAGTTTCTTTAGTATGAATAAATTCATCTTTTGTGAATGTAAAACTACTTATTTCAACTAAATTAATTGGATTGAGGAAATTCATCATTTATGGACAGAAAAGAGGTCTTGCTAGTTTCATTTAATGCGTAGTTTGTTGAGATCATTTTAATTTAAGAGTTCAATTTCTTTAGCATGAATATATTGATCTTTTGAGAATGTAAAAATATTTATTTTAACTAAATTAATTGGATTGAGCAAATTCAACATATATGTGCATTTATTAAATGCCTTCAAAATATGACAGTGTTAACATTAAAAAGTGTATAACGATGATACATACAAAATAGAAAAAATAATTTCACTTCGTGAACAAACTTGGAAGGGAAGTAGACAACATCGTTAATAACTATAATCACATAGGAAAACATGGGCGGAAATCGGTAAGTGGCACTGTACACGAGCTCTTATTTTGGCACGTGTGGCTTCGTCAGTATCATAGCTGACAACGTTTACGCTTTTTTTAGAAGATTATCCACCGGAACTCAAAAAAAAAAAAAAAAAAACTATAAAAGTTGACAGCTATGACAATGAGGAAGTCAGGCGTATCTACCTTGAGAACACTCGTACAGCGCCTCCTATCGATTTCAGCCCATGCTTTCCTGTGCAGTTATAATTCCTAACAATGCTCTCTACCTTCCCTCTAAGTTTGTACACGAAATTTCAGGACAGCCGGTATACGATAACCAATAAAGATGTGTTTGCATCAAAATTGATATCAAACGGTCTATTCCATCTTTGCTCGCTGAATCTTTACATATCTCAAGATCATTAGAATTTTAATGAATAACAACTGAAAAATAATGAAAATATGAAGATATAACGAACACGACCCACTGTACTAAAACAAACATTTCTCGAAAACTGCTACAATAACAGTCTAAAATAGGTTTTTCCCTCCTTCAATCTATTTTCATCGTTTTCCAATAGCTTCAAATCATTTTATTTCACCACCTTTTTGTTTGTTCTAGCTGTCAAACCAATCCACATTAAAGCCTTCAGTGCGACGAATCATATCACATGTGCAATGACAGCTGGTAAACTGCCAATATTACAAGGCGATTATTTGTTTTGCTCTGGGAAGAAACCTCTGAAGAAAATGTTAAAGCGAAAAACCCTGGAGTCAATTGCAACAATTAATTACGTCTGGCAAATAGCCACAGTGGAGAAAAATATGAACTTCAGAATGAAATAAGAATGCCGACACTGACAGTAAGAAAGAATAATGAGAGAAATTCGTTAAATGTTGATACAGAGCCCAGATATTGCGTGTTTCTGTAGCTGAATTACTTTAAATTGCATAATAACTGACGGATGAATTGACTTTTAGTTATACGGGACATTGGTTGCAGTGCAGTTTGTTTACCTGTTGATTACTAATGTTAAGGGCTTTATATATATCTATATGTATGTATGGATGTCGCGTGTCACAGAGGTGGATAAGCAGTTAATTAATCAACATCCACGCTAGAATAGTTTTATTTACACTTTCAAAATATGCACGCTGCATTCAAGAGGAGATTTCGTACATCCGGATTAGATGCGTACTTGAAAGAAAGTGCAAAAGTTCAAGAATTCCACAGTAAGTTCAAGAATTTTACAATGAGTAGTTCCGCGACATCCTGTTAGGGGATAACACCCCCGATAATCACCAATTTGACCAAAAGTTAATAACAAAGCCCTAATTTGCTATACCGCCAGGAATTCACTGGAGGGACACCATGAGATGGACAGGCTGTTGCAACATGTTATAAAAATGAATATCTTAACCCGATTAAGTTTAAAAAGATGGCTTATATTACAATGTTCTACAGTTATGGCGTATACGACATATTAATGCAAAAGTATTACTAAATATTGCACTACATTTTACTTTATATAAACTGGGATACCGAACAAACTGAAAACTAGCTTTTAGAAAAACATCGCATACCCGTTAGACAAAGAAACAAATTCGTTTTCTAAATACCGTTACCCAAAGTAAACTAAGATCTATTGATTTGCTCAAAGATGTCTTTTAAATATGTTTTAAATACAAGAGAGCTCACTTAAACACGAACAAAAGTTAGACATTAATTATAATTTAAGTAGTCTGCTTTGTAACGGAGATAAAAATAAGACATTCGTTATGATTTAAATAGAATTGTCAATGCTGGTATAAAGTTAATACCTTTCGAAAACAATATTTTAATCCATAAATTAGCAAAACATTTTTTTGAAGTTCAAGATGTTCTTAAAACTCTTTCGATGGATGTTTTGAACTACTGAGTTTAAGTCTTGTTTAATTTCACAACACGCATATTTCACTTGTACAGACTTCAGTATAATAACTTATTCTTCACGAACAATTCGAATAAATTTTGTGCAGCTGTTTACAGATACACATTTACAAAACTGGTGTATTTTTTTAAGGTTTATAAGATATTCCAAAAGCAGATTTTCATTTCATGTATAACAGGAAAATTCGTGGTAAAAAAACAATTTAAAATGCGATAAAATTTCAATAAAATATATTTTATAACCATATTTGAATACACACACCTTTGTAATATGAATGCAAATACTACGATTTAAATTTCTAAAAAAATATTTATTTGCTTTAATATTATTTTTGCTTTTTTATTTTATTTCCGCTTTCATAAAAATAAAAAATGCATAAATTCTTATCACATTTTTTGCATGATAAACTTTTAAATGCAGTGAGCTATAACATTACCCTTGAAACTATTCAATAAAAATGAATTTAAAATCCAAAGTAAGAAAGAATTTTAAAATCTCCATCGGTAATTGAATAGATAATGTGAAAAAATAATCGTTTCCTTGTTCTGTCTGTGAGTCTACTTGCGATAATCACATTATTTCTTTTCCTTCCCCCCCCCCCCTCTATTGAATAACAGATTCACTGAAATAATTTTATTTGATTTTGATATACTATTCACGAAGGTTAAAAGCATTTTATTCTTTCCAATATAAATTTAATTTGCTATTCCAAAACCCTCGGAGAATGACGTCAGACATGGTTCGTTCAAGTAAGAGAGCGGAAAAAAAACTTTTGCCGGAAATCAAAAATTGATTTTTAAGAAATATAAAGTTCTTATAATTTAATTTTTTTCAGATATATCTGTAGTTATTACCTTTTACAGAAAGTAGTTTAAAACTTTTTTCTTTATAAAGCCACTTTCTTTAAAATAGAACACAAACAAAAGTTTACCCCCCCTCCCCTCCTTCTTCAGACTGCACTATATCCTCTCACTTTATGAGGTCGGCGTTTCTTTTTTATTGTTTTGTACAATTATTTCTTTTTAGGGAAATTCGAATAATTAAATTTGTGATTGTAATTTATGTGAGAAGTGAAAATTAATTTTTTTTCCTACTAAAACGAATGCAATTTATTGTGCTGAGTGCAGAAATGCTTACTTAGAATGTAATCATCTATTTAACTTCTATATATTTTTATATTGATAATGTATGCATGTAGTTAAATAAAAGTTAAAGTCGTAATGAAGTGAAGTAAAATATTCTTGCATGAAAAATATGCAACGCGTAGTACCTCAAATTATTAAAGAAAGTTGGTATAGTTTAAAATTTCAACATTGGATTTGGAAGTGATGCCTTTTTCCTCTTTTGAAGAAAAATATGAGACATACATTCTATTTAACAAAAGATTTTGAGTGAGGTGAAAGTTCTACTAACGATAAAAACAACTGTAACTTTTATTTTGATTTTATTCAAAAGCATGTATTTAGTATGTATAGATTATCAAAAATCAATTTCTTCTTTGTTACGTATTTGCTATTCACACTGGGTCATGGCAATTTTTTCAGTCATTCAACACTGGATACCATAGTTAGAAAACTTTAAACGTACCATGCCAAATATTTCTTTTTATTTTATTTTTTTTTTTCTATTGACTATATTAGAATGCATTACTTTCTTAAAATAATTAAAATATTCAGTTGAAAGTAGCTTGATATTATTTCAACTGAACATTTCACTAGCTAAATAGATAAAATAAGATTTAATAATTATTTTTTCCCAAACTTTTCTGTTTTGGATATTGCTTACAAATAAACATTTGAGCATGGTAAAAGGCTAAAATGTGAAGGTCCCGATTTCAAATCTACCGTGCGGCTGTCAATATAATGGTCTGGAGTTTCGCTCGGGTTTTCTCCAGATGTTACGTCAATAGGCGTTAGAACCCCTTAAAAAGTCGTCCTACCAAGGCACTTTCCTCCCGTAAGCAGATGCCCCTTGTAAGCTAATGCCACAACACAGAACACGAAGCGCACTACAAATAAATATCCAGATATAAAACTCTCTTTCCCTCCATTCAGACTTCGAGTTCAAGCCCGAAAAGCTGCGCGAGTTAAAATTTACATCCACGAATTCTGCATATCCGCGTTAACTCCCGAGTCGCATCAGGAGTTAGACTTGGCTGTGTGTGCGTAACATGAAAAGAGCTCGCGGGGGTACAACAAATAGTTTTATATCTGCTCTGACAGCTGGTGAACTGCCAAATTTACCCGGGAACTCTTTATTTCAGCTGGCTGGAGGCATAAAGACCGGATAACCCGGAAGCCTCCGAGACAATTTAATTCGAAACAATTAATCCCCTTCTGTTGGCAACAAGCCACGGACTTCGCGGAGCGTTAGAGAGCTGGCAGAATTTGCATCCGATGAGAGAAGTTAACATATCGCCGACGACGGCTGCAGCGTTCATGGTCTGGCCTCTCTCCTTGCGTGCAATATCATGTAGGTGAAGATAAATATAGTCGGGTTTTGCCATTAGGGTTATTGATCAAAGAGTTGAAATTATCAAACGATGAAAGGAATTTATATTGAGACGCGGTTTTATGCGTCAAAAATGCATATCTGATTACAGTACAAGATGCATGTGTACACTGGTGTGAATTTGCATGTAACATTGGGGGAGGAGAAGGGTTTCTTAATGTAGAAAATACCATTTTCAAATAGGTGATACCTGAATTTTTTTGAATTTTAGGAGGGTGCGATTGTCCCTTCTTGCCCTTAGTAAGTTGTGCCTATGGATGTGTATCTATGCTGCAAATATTATGATAAGGCTGTGTGATTTCAGTGGAGAACTGTTTGAGTAACCTAATTTGCATATTTCGAAGCTTAAAGAAAATTATTTAAAACTCTTAACAGTTAAAATTTAGGTACCATCGACCGGGGATACTTCGGCCCCTGTTGGGTTACTTTAGTCCAACAAGAAAAAGAAGCTACTGATTTTTGTACTGAACAAGCAATAGAAGGTAAATAAGAGTTTTTTGGGGTTAAAGAAAAAATATTTGTACCCTATATGTGGGTAATTGAGTATTTTAAGAGTAAATATAATTTATATCATTATGAATAACACACAAAAAAAACTCATTTGCGGATTCATTAGCAGATCTTTAAGCTAGGGGTTACAATAGACCAAACAGGGGCTACTTTTGTTCAAAATTTAAAAGAATAGTAAATTAATAAAAGGAAAACATATTTCTTAAACAATACAATTTACTTCATACTCCACGTTAATTGGTTGAAACTAAATTTACACTCAGAAAATCCATACACTGTAATTTGTAATAAGAGAAATATTATTGAAAACAGGAAAAAGTGGCTTAAAAGAGTTCCGATTGACATTATTTTAAAAGGCCTAATAGTTGAGGTATGGTTAACATTAATGAAAAAATTTCAGCACAGACTTCAACAGACTGAAAGCTCTTAATCATATTTCAGATTTTAAATCAGTAGTTCTTTTTATTCGTGCACCACCACATCGAAGTCGTATGTTGCTTCAGTTACACTTAATATCACCAAATAAATAAGTATAACTTATTTCTAATATATCATTAACCGAAATGATTGATGTACATGCACATAATAAGTGAAAATAATAGTAATTCTCACCTTAAAATAAGAAATTTCAGTAAATAATCTGCTTACCTGTAAAAGAAAAAAAAATAATTAATTATATACAGCAAAAATTTACGAATATTGTATATTTTAATAAATTATTTATTTTATCTAGTGAAAATTAAATGTACAGTTAATCTCGAAAAAACATTCTATACATACAACTGACTTTCAATCAATGCCTAAAATAATAATAATAATAACAATAATAATAATAATAATAAACATTAAAAATTCAGATTGACAGAAATGCGTATTTTTGAAAATTTCTTTTCAGAAAACATTTAACAATTTGACTTCTATAAATGACTCCAAATCAAAAACGGAAAAAAATATTTTTATCATTAATCTTTTTAGAAACACCATTTAAATACCAGAATTGCTAAAACAATTTGCAGGGGAAATTTTTGCGTGATATCAGTTTCATAATATAAATACCTCGAGTAACGGTAACACAATGTCCGAAACAACTATTTTGAAACAAAGTCCACCATTCAATCGCATGCATATTAAAATAAGAAAAGCTTTCATTATTGACTCCGAATACAACCATTATTACAAAAGCAACTAACTGAAGCTTAACCATCAATGCATTTAAAATTTTAAAAACTCATTACCAAGAACTCTCTCCAGTAATTTCATGCTGTTTTTCTCTAGCGAAATTTGCCTATCAAAAACAAATCCTTTCATTATTTCCTTAATCCCGAGGATTCGGAAAGAAAGATGAACATGATGATTGAGTTTCGCCTATGTCTGCAGGCCTAGAGGCTTCGTGAGTTCGTACTAGTACTTACGCGCAATAGCCAGCCCAAAAGAGATTACCAGTAACTTCATTTTGTGGTTCAGTAATGCGTGAAATATGAAATACTCTTTTATATAGGCCAAAACAAAGGATTTATAGGCGTACAGCAATCGATTTCGTTCTCCAAGAAGCAAACTGGTTGAATTATACTCGCGGATTAAAAGAAATAAGAACTTGCTATCGAACGAAAGCACAGCGGAAGTGGTTTGTTGTGTTTCCTTTAGGTAATACTTTTATATAAAATATGAATGAAGAAGAATTTCGATGAAAGTAAGTTTTTCTACGTGGTGGAAGTTTTCATTTTATTATCACTAGTTTTGAGGATATTTTATTTATTATTTCTTGCAAATTTCTGCAAAATTACGGTATTTGTGTCTTTTTTACCAATTTTCAATGCCCGAGAATTTATTATTTGTTGTTTTACAGGGTGGTTCTAAACTATAAATCAAAACTGTAAAGGGTGGTAGAGGGGGACCAAGATTGTTCAGAATCACGCAGCAATGTGAGGTCGAAAATGTCGACTTCATGTACCTGTTAATAATGACGTTGGAATAAGAGTTGAAGTAACAGTGAACATTCCGACCATTGTATGTCGAAAACGGGTGCATTTTCTACAGAAAGCACTAAAATAAAGCTCATTGTTTATGAAACTTGATTGAGAATTTAGGGCAACAGTTTTTCCTAAGTGGTTATTAATAGGTACACGAAAATGACGTTTCCGACCCCACATTGCTATGAAATTCTTGGTCCCCTCAATCTCCCTTTACTTTTTGGCATATTGTTTAGGACCACCTTGAATTTAAAGCCAGTACTCATACGTTTCACAAATGAACTCGTATGAATGAGAGATCAACTCAGTGTTTAAGCCAAACTATATCTGCAATAAGTAAAACCTTTAGTCCCCAAAAGGTCAAATTTTAGTGATATATGTTATGCATTCAAGAATCAAAGTAATTTTTAAGAGAAGTAATCGGCGTGTAATCAACGAAAATCTGATATATTTCTTTAAAGTCAGTCATATTGCCAAATTTAATTCATGTAATAACTAGTTGATATGTGGAATAAAAATATACTGATAAATTTTGGAAAAAACAAGAAGTTTTAAACTTAAAAAAATAAAAAAATGTAACACTCATAAAATAAAAAGCTGAGAATTAAGCGCACTGTAAAAACAATTTTTTTGGGAAGTTATTCATGATTATAAGTGATTTCAAAAAATGAAGTAGGGTCCTCAACAAATTTTTCTTGTTAAAACGCTCTGAAAAAGTAGACAACTTTTTAAGAGTAAGGAAAAGAAAAAAATTTCTTTAAATATATCCTCATTTGAATTTTATAGATTTATTTAATGATTTTATCAACGGATTCATATGTTCTATGTGGCTAAACATGTAATAAGACTGAATAAAAAGGGACAGCATTTGTAACAATTTTCAACTAAATACAAGCATCCAGTGAACGACATAAACCGAAGGTGTTCTAAATCCACGGCACTAGAAAATATATTTTAAAAACGTTTTTTACAGCATAAAAGTATAAAAAGTTCATTTGATATAAATTCCACTGCAATCAGAATCCTTCTATTGCAGTCCACTGCCTTTTATTGCAGTCCACTGCACTGTAAGGCAAAAATAAGTGTTTATCATTTTTTAAAATTTCATAATGCTCACCACCTCTGTTAAATAATAATAAAAAGAATCATTATTTATAAAACTTTGTTTTTCTTTCTGGTACATATTAAACAATATTTATAAACTGCACAGAATTACAAAAAAAAAAAAAAGAAAAATGCTTATTTTCCAAAGATTGTACTATTTACTCTATATTTAGTTTATTATTTTATCAAGTAATTAATTTATTGATTTCATTCTATTGTTAAGCATTGTGTAAAACTTTTTACAAAGAATAATTTTATATAATTTTTTTTATAAATTTCATTATTTATAAAATTTTGTGTTTTCTTGTTATATGTATTAAATAGTATTTATAAACTGTATAAAATTTTTACAAAATGCTTACTTTGTAAAAATTGTACTATTGATTCTACTTTTAATTTATTATTTTATCAAGTAATCAATTTATTGATTTAATTCTATAGTTAAGCATTGTATAAAATTTTCAACAAAAAACAATTAAAAATTAAATAGAGTTCCGCAAAGCTCAGTTTGCTACAAGTACATTTTAATGAAATGCAATTCTTAGAAAACTAATTTAATCTGCTGCATATTCCACTGAGGAAAATCTGTACAAAATGTTCACTCGCTATATTTTCAAAGATTTTATGTAAAACAGAAAACCGGTGCCCCGGAATGCTAAAAATTTAAATGTTACATTCTACTGCGTTTAAAAATTGATGTACTTAAGTCATTCTCATGCAAGATTGACTTCTTGAATGAAGCTTTGCCAAAATATTTGTGAGGAAGATTCAGTAGTATGGTTGTATTGGTAATTGCGAATCGATAAAACTTTAAAAGGCGAATGGTATGCTCCCAGAATTTCCTGTAGAACAATCGATAATAAACATTTTAGTTCATTGGAATAGTTAATAGATTATTCCTGTAAATACTGGGAATTGTTTTAAAAGTTTTGTAACAACGTCTAGACAAAATTTATTTTCATTTAATTTTTTCCCGTATAGATCTATATCAATATTGGAGTTGTCCTAAATATTTACCAGAAGTTTCTGCAGATTTATATCCCTCTAAAAGAGCCTAGTCTCTTGAAAGACTAAAAAGTATTTGTGATCGATATATCTATTTGTTTGAATTGAATATAGTTTAACTATTGTACTAGATGTGGAAAGGAACCAAACAGTGCAATTCAATTATTAAATATGTTCAATGACAAAAATCTCCTGGGGTAGCACACAGAACTTGCACAACTTTAGTGTGAATTTAAAAACAACTGTTTTCAAAATAAATTACATAACATTTTTATCAGTTACGTTTAGATATACTTATTACACAATTAAATTATGTATAGAAAGTCACCTCGAGCGACATTCGTTCAAATTTTAAGAATTCCATTTTCATATTTTTTTTCTTAACTGATATATCACAAAGACCTAGCTCGTCAAACTCCTTCATATGAGTTCAGTTATAGGGTCCCAGTCGCTAAACTCCGTTCCCGCAAGAACACTGAAGGTGAAGCAGCACCGGCTTGGCCAGTGCTTGGGAGGGTGAAAACATCGGCGGGCTGGGCTGCTGTGGAATCGTGTCCGCGAATGGGAGGTGGTGCACGTGAAATTTGTTCTTGGCTCCAATATTATTCATGTTCAAATGATACCCCTGGAGTGCCAATTTCAGGTGCTAGGTCATCATCATTGGTTCCAAACTAGGAGACCACTTATAGAGAACAACGTTTGTTTGCCTAATAGGCGCACCCATAATGAAATGACGAACACCTACGGCAATCGTATTGGTCAAGCCTCCAGTAAGCTTGCTGACCCGGCCATTTGAAATGAAAAAAAAAAAAATCAGTTATAGGCTGTATTGCATTTGAACAATTTGCAACGGGTAGTATTGGCCATGTTTTAGGTAGCAAAATAGCTGAAGGAGGTTTGAACCTCATCGGGAGGAAAATTTCATTAATTGCAAAGCAGTTTATTTAAAAAATAATTTATTTCCACTATTATTATCAGTTTTAAATCGAAATGCTGGCATATAAAAAATGGTGGTCATTATTCTAAAATAAAAATGTAAAAAAAAATTCTTTCAATAATTCTGAATGTCAAATTTACTTGTGACTAAGAGTTGAGAATTTAGAAATTTGCATAATAATGATTCATTATGCACATGTGAAATAAAATTTCTTATATTCATGGATGTTCTTACTTTGGACATTTGAAGTTAATTTTAGAAAATTGCACTCGTGCATGACACTGATTTTTGGAAACCATTTTTACTAGAATACTGAATGAGACTTGGAGTCATATTATTTATTTACTGTATTAACTTGTTTAGTATGATAATCTTCAGAACATTTTTCTTGCAACTGTTTGTTTTAACTCTGTCACTATAAAAATAGAAAAAAAGAGAAATTTTCAATACGTTCAACATCATGTTATTTATGATTTCTCGCAATTTACATACAAATAAACGCAGATTAAAATTATTGCTTTATTTTGCGTTCTGTGAACAAATTTCACCTCTTCTCGCTTTACCAAAACAAGCATTGCTAACGAAAAGAAAACCAAAGCAATTGGACATTTGAAATTAGTTTTAGAAAATTGAACTAGAGTATGACTATGATTTTTGCTAAACCAATTTTGCTAGAATAGCCAATGAGACTTGGAGACCGATTATTTATTTACTGTATGTACTTTACCCTAGTAGCACAACCAGTTCAAAAATTCCAAATTACGTTGGAAACACGTTTTTTGAAGTTATAAAACGTATTTTAAACGTCATCGTATTTTAAACGTAATATTCAGAATATTTTTCTTGTCAATGCTTGTTTTAACTCTCTCAATATAAAAATAGAATAGATAACTCGGCTGTTTGAGCCTCGATAGGGGAGACCCCCCCTGAACCCCCTAATTTTTCAGTTTCATTATTGCCATATTAAAACGATATTAATGGACTATGTCATTTTATCTGTCATCTTTCGTGTATTTCGCCTGGTAACCCTATGTTGAAATTTTTATGATTGTAACCTATTTATAGAAAAATACATGCGATGCATATGCTACAGCTTACGAAATACTGTAACAACAGATTTAAGCTGTTGTGAACTAATAGTATTTAAAATATATATATAAAATTATGTCGCATTTTTATGTCACTTTTTTTGGACAATTTTCAATAAAGGGGGTGAGAGATAACACGACACAGTCATTAATAAAGTTCATCATCATGTCATCTGTCCTTGAAATTTGCACACGAATCCAAGTGCAGATTAAAATTACTTTATTTCGCGTTCTGTGAACAAATTTCACCTCTTCTCGCTTTACCAAAACAAGCATAGCTAACGAAAAGAAAACCAAAGCAATATAAATCGTTAATCTTCCAGCCAAAATGAGGTGTGCGTGATCAAGTGTTTGCGCTGTGTAATTAAACCGTGCAAGAAAGACGAATTGGGAGATTCCTATTTGTCTTTTCAGCGAGTGAGTTATTAAAGAGCAGACTGACACCCCCCCCCTCACCCCTCACCCCTTTTGGAAAACCGAATGTAAATAGAATTTTCTCCCATGTTAAGGTCTTGGATGCATTTTCGTGTGCTTAAGAAGTTTTGATGGCTGGACCGCTCCAACGAGCAAATTGCGAACAAGCGATAATCTGTTCGTGAGGAATAGGATGATGAGAAATGAAGACACAAAAATTGCGTCGCATTTATCTCGGGTTTTAATCATTTAAGAAAACAAGGGCGTAGTTTTCAGGTACGTGCGCGGTTCCGTACGGTGCGGTCTCCCGCGAAAGGGTTTCGATCAAGCACGGGAGGCAGGAATAATCAGTTTAAAATGAAAAGTTGGTTGAGATTGCATTGTTATTTTAGTGTCCCCGGGATTAAAACGAGAATCGCTTTCAATCGATACCTCAGGATTTTTATTCGTTCGTATCTCCAACTGCGGCTTATCCGTACATATACAAGCAGTATAGTTCACCAGGAAAGGAGACATAAGAAAGATTGGAGATTGCACTGAGCGGAGCATCCTTTATGATTTAAAAATATAATCTCGCTCATTAAGAAAGTACACAGAGAACTATTTGCACTGAAGACCTGAATATACAAAGTGGTTTAACTGAAAAATAGAAAATGTCTAATCTTTCGCATGGTTCAAAATCGTTTTTACAGGTAAAAGTTTATTTTTCATCTCATAAACACGACACATTAAATGAGGAAAGAGTCTGCATCACTTTTAAGCTCATCACCTGAGAAAATGCCTTCGTAATCATGCATGTACTAAATTGCTCTTTTGTTTTTTATAATTTCATGCAGTATAAACTGCTTAAAATTATTTTACTGAGCGGAAACTTTTCTAAAACAGAAATATATCATGGTTCTTGGATAGGCATAGGCTTCAGAAAAGGGAGGGGGCGATAGACATAAAGAGGCGCGTGCCGCACCTCAACATTGTTTCAAATTCTTTCCATTTAAAACATTTGCTTTGAAATTTAATAACTTTTCATAAATTCTATATATTTTCCAAAAATGGTAATTTTGCTTTTGTGAGTTTGTCTGTAGTAAAATACAATTTTTTTTCAAAGAACATGTGCTGCTCGTCTTTTCAAGCGGCATGTATATATTTCACTTCCTTGTTTTCGTTTGAGATATGTCTTTGTGCACAGATTTTTTAAATGTTATTCACACGAACAAAAAGTCGTTTATGTGAGAAGCGCTTGCTTGCTTTTCCACCTTTTTAGAGCTAGATAACTGATATCAATAACGTAATTGGGTATAGAAAACATTTCTGTCGAAGGATGAATTGATTCTAAACTATACAAAAGTTATCAACTTAACATGTGTCATCTCTCTGAGTTGGAGAGTATGTACAGAATCGATGCCTATCGTCTGACATAGCCTATTTTTTATTCTATTCTAAATCCTAAATTATAAGGAACATGGGAGAAAGTGCTTCAGAACACACGAGGCTAACGTTAATAACATCAAAAACTAGGCTTACAGTCTGGTTGTAAAATACTTTATCGAATACAAAATAAAGTACGAAATATTCTTTTCAAATAAAAATATGGTCGAATGTTTTAACTATACACATATTGTAATTTTTTTCTTATAAGAGAAAGCGTGGTCCGAAAAAGCTTTTAGTACGTTTATATAAACTAGGTGTTTATTTTCCGTCAGCATTTCTAAAATGTACTTTTAAGAAATCTTACTGACCGTACTTGAGACAAAATTTATAAATTTTATACCATATTATTATATAGTATACAATTTGCAAACTATATTCGACTCATATTATTCATTCCTACTCATATAACAGTAAATCACGGCTGTAAAAAATATATATGTCAGTTCATAAAAACCTCATTTCACTTTCTCACTTTATTAGTTTTCATGCTAATATGAATTTTCAACAGGATGTTCAGAGAAAAGCATTTATTTCTCTTTTCTTCTCCCCAACATTTCATTTTTGTGTAAAAACATGCGCATGAAATTAAATATACAGATCAAATGTTCTTAGAGTAATTTTCTTAATAATAAAGCATACAGTATTCTTTATATGTTTCTGCAAATTGATATAGATCTTTTGTTCAGAACGGTAGTTGTCATAAATACTTCTTTAGCTTCCAAGTTTAATTTTTAAAACATTGCACAAGCGAATAAAATTCCCTTTTCCCTTCAAAAAAAGAATACATTACTCCTAAAACGAATTAATTACTTCTCCAATAAATTGCTTGACGCTATAAAAATTTTCAGAAAATTCCTATAAAAGAATTGACATTTTTCTTTAGCTTTTCATTTTTCAATATAAATTAAAAATGTATAGCACTTTTAGAATTTAACTAGATAATAGAAACTTTTTAAAAAGAATTAACTAAAAAATACTTGAAAAGATCAGACACATTATACTTCACTTTAAAAACCATTTTTACATTAACACAATTTGCAAAACATATTTTTATTAACACTTTGATTTTTATTTCGATTTTTTACTACATAAATTAAATTTCACTTATCGGTTATGTAAAATAGTCGTTATAAAATCTGATTATAGCGATTTCTTCTCCTATTTTTTTCTGTGCATTGAGTTTCAGCGAAATGAAAAGCTACAAAAAATTACTTTTAAAAATTTGTGAAGAAAACGGCCATTATGTCCTCGTGTCAAAAATGATAAATGGGTGTTTACTTAGACATATGCAGTGTCTTTGTATTCCATTCAACTGAGAGATTTTGTTCATTTGGACACGATTTTTACGAAGCAAAAACTGTCGCAAGAATAAAATTCTGCACATGATTAATTAGCTAGATGACAAATAAATTATTTGAGAAATTATATTTCGGAGAAGCTCTCCACGTTCTATGAATCAATTTTTATGAAACTGTTAACATTTTTTACCGATATTTCTGATTAATCTTTCTCACTTAGTTTAAAAATATTATATGGCTTTTTATTTCGCCGTTGCACAGTTTACTGTTAGAAATTCTGCTAACGTATGTTCAATATATTTGCCAAAAGATTTATGAGCATTAACTCAGTTTTTGAAATATATATATATATATATATATATATATATATATATAAGTTTAGCTATTTTATACATATTTTATACATAAGTTTAGCTATTTTATATTATATATATACAGGGTGTCCGATAAAGAGGGTAACAAGCTTTAATTTTTTATCTATAAGAGATAAGTGGACCAATGTAAACTGAACAAATATGTTTAAAATAAGGAAGGCAAAATCACTCCGTTAAGAAAAATTTACTGTTGTTAATTTTTTAAAGTTATTCTTTTAAAGTTTGTATACAACTCTAGTACAAAATAATACCCAGTGGGCTCCATACTCTGATGTGGAGATGCACAAAATTTCAACTTTTCATCGTAAAACGTTTGGGAGATATCTTGAAACAAAGATCATCAGGAACATTTATGAATTTGAATGCGAAGATTTAATGCTAGAGTGAAAAAAAAAATATTTTATTGCATGATTTCAGCACAAACACTAAAACGCGATTATTTGACAAGATTTTTTCCCCTTCGAGAGCCACTGAAAAGTAGTTTAAGTCATCACATATTTATCTTCATATTTCTGACACTTTTTAAGATAGAATTCTCAAATTTAGTCCATAATTTCATTAGGGTATGGGACACATTTACTAATTGGGTATTTTTTAGTACAAGGAGTCGTTTACTAATTTTAAAAGTGTAATTTTTTGAAAATTTACGAGAGGAAAGGAATTTTTTCTTATTCCAGTCCCTTTTCCTACCTTTTTTCCAACATTATTTTTCAATTTGCATTGCCCACTTATTTGCAATATATAATGAATTAAACCATGTTACCACCTTTTGGGGAATAGCATGTATAATATTAGGTATAGATTATAATAGGTTTAGATTTATAGAGGAATATACTAATGCTTTACACAAACTTTTCGTTTCTTTTGTTGCTTCAGTTTTTCCATCGCACGAAATTTTCTTGTGGTATATTTTACTTGAAAATAAAAATATAAATTGAACATTTAATTGCAATAAGTATTGGACTCGATTTTAAATCTGCATGCTATTTTCATCTGGGAAAATGACTTTTTAATAGATTAAAAGTATATACTTAATATTAGAAACAAAAAATAATTTTAAAAAATGGGCAATAACAAATTTTTGAAAAATTTAGACGGATTTTTTAAATTTATTTTTATTATTTTTTAATGTATAAAACAATAAATAAATAAAAAGTATTAATCTAAATAGTTTATCAGCATTTGAATTCGCCCATATTTAAATACTGTTTAATTTTTTCAAACTAAATCGTATTGTTTCTGATAGTTTTCAGTCCTTTATTGTATATTCTTAAAACTTAACAGGCTAATTAAAAAATACAGTGAAAAATAACACTATATTTTTCTAAGAAGAATTTAAAAAGAAATGTCTTTTCACACATTAAATAATATGGCAATATTTCCTATTAAGTCTGCTTTGCTCGTAGTGAAATATCTTTGAGGGGTAAAAAACAAATAATTGTTATGTTCATTTCATAAATTATTAATCACCTGAATCACTGCAGTACCTGAATCTGTAATTTAAACGTAGGAATGTAAGTTAAATAAGGAATATGATTAAAAACGGATTAAAATTTTAGTTTAGTGTGTACAAACGAATTCTTGCTACAAATGTAAATTTCAAACGATAAGAAATATTGAAGGAGTAAGTTATTAGATCAATTAAACCTGTGCATTAGATTTTACAAGCAAAGATGTGTGACTTTGCTTAATAAATTACAGAGAAAGCGATTGTATTTATTGCCGAAAGAAAAAACAACAAAAAAATATTTCTTTCATTATCAATCACATGTTAAGCTGTTCTTTTAAAAAGTCATACAATTTTTGAACTATTTAAAAAATTAAATTTACTTATTGACTTAAAAAGTTTGAATTTCCCAACCTCTGTTACACTCTCACAAAAAATTAGAAGGTTTATTAAACATTCAGGGGAAAAAAATAACGCCTCAGTTCACTTTCCTTACAATTTTTGTGATCAAGGCTTTTTATGATGAAATTCTTTCCGGCATAGAGATATTCTGCTCACAAAAGTGCATAATAGGCTGAAAAATTTTTAAGTCTCTGAATACTTTTTTGTTTTTAAAACTATTCAAAAATTATTCGGCAAGTGTACGGTTTTTTAAGAACAGTATTAATTCCATAAAAATCGAAAAATAACTGTAGGAAACTAAGATTTTGTTTTACTATTTTCTTTACATTTCTTTTAACATTTAATGTTTCTTCATGCTCATATGCTAGTTTACCATTCTCCATTTTGATATGTTGAGGAACAACAGAATGTTATTAATAATATTTGATATGACACACCGCATTTCATTGAAAAGTAGAAAACGGAAAAATACAGATAAAGGAGTTCATCTTTTAAAAGACGCAAACAATAATCGATAGAGTTATGCGACAAATAAACGCAATTCTCAACTTTTATCTGAAATAAAATGGACTTTAGAAAACCAGAATTTCTCTGTATAGTTTTTCCTTTAAAAAAGAATTTGACAAATAAGACAAAAAATAAATAAATAAAATAAAATAAAATAAATATCCTTTTTGTGGTTATTAATCTACTTCTATAAGACAGGCGAATAAGGATTCTTTTCGAAAATCAGAACGTCAACAGAAGACAAAAGAAGAAAAAAATAAATAAATAAATAAAAAAGAGACAACCAGCAAAGACGAGAATACAAGAAAAGTAAAATTTTCCCCGCAGAGAGCCGACTTCTTACCAACTTTAACAAACCAATACCCCTTATGGGGTCCCGCATTAAAGCTATGGCAAGAAAATAAAAAAAAAATAAAGAAATTCGCGTGTGCACTCTCAATGGAAAACGCTGCAGTGCGCGAGAGAGACTGTGGGATACAAAAGGAAAAGGAGGCTCGAATAAGTTAAAAAAAAAAAAAAAAGTTTCCGAGGGGGAAAAATAAATAAATAAATAAATAAATAACAAATAAATAAAAAAGAAAATCGAGGGAAATACTTTTAATTCAGCCTTTAGCCAATCTTTTTAATAGCGTCGCTAACGCCGCTGGAAAAGCGATATTCAATATCGCGCCAGTGGAGGCCCCTTCGGAATTCGATTAGAAAACGCGACAGTGCGCAACGATGGGATGCAGGGAGCGAGGGAGGGGGGCTGTGCAGAAATTGTGATGGAAGAATTTGAAGAGTGACTTTTAATCTCCAGTCATTACTTGGAATAAATTTATATCGAGACCTTTAGATATGTTGCTGGAAATATTTTAAGTTTCTTGCGCGATTTTTATTTTGCATCTTTCAGGGAAACTGTTGGGAATTGCAATGTTTTATTTGCTTTTTCACACCCTCCACCTCCACGAATTTTCTTTCTTTTTTATATCTTATTTCTAATATTTAAGTACGTGTTTCTAATTTTTAAATTAAAATGCCAGTTTAAATACGCATCGTTTTGCTTCAGTTGAGGGCTCTAACCATTCTACTAAATAGTTTCTTGAATAAAAATTTCCTGAGAGTAATCAGCAGATATTGAACACTTATTAATCAAAATACGTTAACAGTTTAAAATGAATACTTAGATGCATATTTAAGAATATTTAAGTATACATAGTTACAACTAATACAAGAACAGTGTGTTGGAAATTACGAAAGTGTACATTTGTTGTCATCTGCAGTACTTGATAAATATATTAACTGTAAAAAAATGAGTGGAGATAAATGTAACAAACATAACTGTATAAAATAACTAAAATTTTTACAAGGTACTTAATTACATACATAACTTAAGGTAGTCATAGCTACCATAGACCATAAATTTAAGCATGCATATTTGTTTAAAAGACTTATCATTGATGCAAGTGGCTTAGAAAAAAGTTGCATGAAAACTCTGAAAGAAAATGAATATTTTCATTTAATCAAATTTATATGTGCAAAAAAATATAAAAGGAAATTGACACTGTTTAAGTTATTGTGTGCATACATTATTGTAACTTTCGTTTTCTATTTATTTCAGTATCAGATGTGACTTGAAAAGGGGAAAGGCCACAGAAAAATCCACAGAATAGGGCCATATAGTTATAGTTATTCCAAAATTTCCTTGTGTTTGAATATCGTTGTATTTTTTGATAATTTGTGTAATATTGCGTTATATTCAACTAAAACAAAACTTTTTTTTTAATATTCGGTTTTAGCTTCAATATTTGTTCATCATGAAGTAAATATACATTAATCACTAGCATTGAAACTGGAATTATTCTTCCATTTCTATAGACATATGCATCCGTAATGTTAGTTGCGACAGAGTATGATTTAAACAAATAAATATTATTACAGTTTATACAAAGTTCATTCGTAAGGCAATGCAACATGTAGACTTGTTTTGAAGAACAAAGTCTACATGTTTGCCGCTTATACTGACAAATCTACATCAGCATCAAATATGCATTAGCAGAAATTTCTGTAATGCTATACCCATTTTTTTATTTTCAATGATTAATAAAAATATATCATTCATATGTTTGCTTTTAATTCCATTCTACAGGCTCTCATTATTTATTCATCTTGAAAAAGTCTATCACTTTTAATAAGTCAGTTTCATTTATAATTATCACAATCTTTATTGGACATAATATGCAAACAGTTAAAGCTAATAGTCTGTTTTATGCATATTTTTGCCTGATGTTTTATACAAATTTTTGCAATTTTTTTAACACCCACGACTGTTGCGCTATCATACTTGAAAAATTCCTTTTGAGGAAATTTTATAAATTATGATTTATATAAAGCAAAGTCAGACTACCTAATTGATTTTAGCGCTATTTTTGGTGATAATTCAAGAAGACAGCATACGAAAAATAAGGTATGGATTATCTCATGATTAGAAAAAGCAATAATAATAATAATCTACAATCTTCCAGCAACAGAAAAAGAAAAATTCCAGCTAATAAATCTCTTAGGGATCTGTGATCTACACGAATAGAGTCTTGTTTACCGATGATGGCTCTCTGGAATCATTATTCATCAGGCTTCTAAGCGTCAAGAAGCATTTGACGTAAAAAGTCATTGATTAGTGGAAGAAGTTGAAATAAGCCTTCGCTCCGAAAATCAGTATATTCATGACTTGTACTTCCATTAAAGTTATTGATTTTAGGTTTCGAAATCCATGAAAGATGAGTTGGGGAACAGAAGGATCGGATGAGGAGGCTAAAACATATTATGTACATTGATTAACTAGAAGCGTCTGTTTAATTCTTAGTTTCTTTCACGTAACGGTGGCAAGATATTTTATACATGTTTTTGAATAGCTATGTTTCTCTTTCAAAGCAGCTTAACCTATTCAGCAAAAGCTAAGATTTCGGTTTGTTTAAGTCTTAGAAGAACTGAAAGAGACAAAAGTGATGATCTATAATTGCGTATGGACTGAAAACACACCCACATTTCAATATACTGCAGTGCTCTGTATTATTCATTGACAAAACATCATACAGTTTGACCCATTAAACTTTAATATACACTGAAGCTGACCTTTACTTTGATCAAACTATGAATAAACACATTTATTAATCACAGAATCCTTTGTTTACTGGAGATTTTATTCTTTTTTTAAAGACATACATTTTTTAAGCTATAAAATAGACACTGATTAGATACCTTAAATGAATATTGGAAAGAATCCGTAAGTAATTATGAGTTTGATAAAAATGATAACGCATTTTATTCATTATGGAGAGATCCACATTTCCTTCATATTTCTTTTAAAATATCATACTACAATAACATACTTTGAACGTTTTTAAAAACAAAGGGGGAATGTGATTTTCATTTGTTATATTTGCAATAAGTGACATGCGTATGCCTGATTTACGAAACTTAAGAAATATTTTGAATTGTGTAAAACTGATGTAATTATTTTCGCATATCAGCAAATATTGTAACATAATTCAGTGTTCGAGATTTTCCTAACTGATTAATAAAGTTTATAAGACAACAGTTTCAGTACAAATTATGTAGAGGAACAATAGGACATTTTTGGAGTTTTGGTGTAGTTTAAGAATTCAAGATAGATGTAACATGCGAAGATTTTTCTTGAACAGTCTTTGTTACATATGTGATAACGTGTGTGAATATACAAGGTAATCACATTTAAACTTTCCTTATTCAGAGCGGTGTACAGCTATAATCACTGATCAGAATGCTACCAAATATGCAAGAAACCTTAGTGAAATTGAAAAAAAAATAGTCCACAAAATAACCACCAGATGGCGTTTTGCATTGTAGAGTTGCCGATATACAAATCGCGCAGAAGAATGGTTATTTGCCTGTTATATATTTTATTATAAATGTTGCGAAGCAACACCTGGTGGTGATTGTTTAAACTATTTGAAAAACAAATCTCTGTTGTGAAAATCACCAATTACAATCCCATGAAGATTTTCGGTCAAACGTGACAGCAATTTCTGAACATTTGTTTTAGCTATACGCTGTTCTGAAAAGGGAAACTTTCCATTGATGAAGCTCGATTACTGTGGTATGCATAGTATCAGTACAGGCAGTACTTATTTCATATGGTATATTATTTTATTAGTGAATTGTAAGCGAATAATCAAATAACTGACGCACTCGAAGGAAAACAATTGCCTCCGAGATTTTCACATTTTTTTGGTGAGGCCACAACAGTGAAAATTTGCCTCTTCTGTAGCGTTATTTCTCAGTTCAGGAAATTCTGATAGAGTGGGTGGTCGATCAATGATTTCACACACAATCCCCTCTTTTAGGGAAGTCCCAGTCATCACAGATCATTGACGGTTTCACTGCGAGTCGACAATCAAAGCAGGTGGCCATATGCCGAAAATTTACCCCAGGGAAGATTTTTCTACCCGGGCAACTTGCGTTCGTGCAACACGCAAGAAATGAGGAGGGGGAAAAAAGAATGATATTAAAAAGAATGACTGGAGAAAAGTTGTATCTAAAATTTTCTTTCTTCCTTTAAAAAAAAGAAAATGTAATTACTTTCTTGTTTCCTGCAAATAAAAAGCTAGACAAAAAGTTACAGAAGGCTAAGTAGAGGAAAGAAGACAACGGTACTAGACAATAACAGGCTGAAATCTTCTGTATATTTCAGAAAATTAAGAAGAGATGATGTGTAAGAAGCGAATTCGTCGTGTACGAAAGAATGAATGAAAGAATAATTTAGTGTTACAGAAAGTTAGTATGTGTGGATGTTTTGTGATTTCTTTATTTTTTCTTTTTTAGTAAGCTTGAAGAATTATCTTTACTTTGTCACTTCGAAAATCATTGATTCGAATTATTTAAGCAATGATATTATTTCTTCGAGAAATTGTATTGTAACACAATAGACCTCCTATAGCACGGCAGATACGTTATGTATTATATTATGAATCCGTGTTGTACGCGTCACGAATACGTCAGCATTAGTAGTGTCAATAGTTAATACAGAAATATTTGTCTCATTCTTTCACCGTGCTGTACGAGTCTTTTTTAACGTGTTATAGGAAAAAGATCACAAATTTACCGTCGTGTTATACAAATGTGTCTTCTTATATGAAACCGTATTATAAGGGGATCTACTGTATTTACAAATGGAAACCTATACCATGATTATAGAATTATATTGTAATTAAAACATAATATTTTCAATTACCAAGTCAGTGTCGCTGAAAAAAAAATGCCTCCAATCATTACATTTAAGGACAGCGATCCAAATAAGTCATTTCACAAATGTCTCTCCATATAACCATTTTCTTTTCGGGAATTCGACTGTGTTTAACGACAAAAGAAATCACTTTAGTGGAAGCAAGTGACAGCTTCAAGTAAATTGCGAAAAATAATTTCCTCGGCACAAGTTGTTCTTTCTGAAACAAACGCATTTTTCCCACCCCGAACTTTTTATTTCAATCTTAATCTTTTTATGCAATAGAAAGAAAGGCTGGCCTGTCAAGGCGAATTCTTCAGAAACGGGTGACGGTTTTAATAACAGATATAAAATGGCGCTGTGCAAAGTGTTCGCTTGTCTAGACGCAAAACAAAAGTGTTGTTCATCGGTAAAAAAAAAAATGCAAGGAGCCTGTGCACGCTGTTTTTTTTTTTTTTCCCAAAGAAAAGATAATATATTTCATTCGTGATTTTGTTATTGTGCAATTATGGCGAAAAAAAAAAAAGGACTTACGCCATTTTTTCAAACTTTTTTGCTTTTTTCATTTTTAAGTAAAGAAAAGGATTTATTTTTTTAATGTAAATATTTGGAAATGTATAGTGTGTTATTTTTTTGTGAAATCTAAAAGTGACTAGAAAATAATTTTGTCAGTATTACTTTTGACATTTGGCAAAGGCGGTAGAAGATGATGCTCTCACTATGCGTGAAACATTGTCAACTTTAAAAGCTTTACTTTATTTATTTATTTATTTTCAAATCTTGCAATCAGAGTTTAAATTTAATTTTGAAACCAAATATATTTGGGTACAAAAATGAGATATACAGAAGTTTAATGTTTAAAAATAATCTAATAACGAAGATTTAAATAGTGGAGTGTAATCGTTTAAAAATAAGATTTTGTTTTGGAAAACGTCATATATGCCTTCTCGTTCCCTTTAATTAACTTTTTTGATTGTCACGTAAACTTAAAGATTATTTAAATGTAAGAGTTTTTTTTATAAATTAGTATCTGAAAGAATTCTAGCCCGCTTACTGTGGACACTATTTTTATAAGTTCATTACATTCGACTTTCACTGAAGAATGTACATGCTTTTAAATTAAAGAAACACTTTAATAAATTCAAATTTATATTTTTATATAGCTTAGAAGTCTGATGAAGTTGTTCAGTCAGATTGTTAACTGGAAACCTTTGGAGTGAACAACTTCATAGAGAATGGAAAGTTTACAAGTTGTTCCCTGTACCACAATGGCTGTAATAAAATCTTTGAGATCCGTGACAATAACTTCATCTCTGTTCAAGATATTATTCCAACTGCTTTTCGATGAGTAAATTTAATGAAGAACTTAGCAAATGACAGAGCCGGGAAGTCAGTTGCATTCAACGTTACTGAAATTAATTAATTTACTAATTACTTTCAGTACTATTTTAGTTGCATATGAAAAACACTTTCTTCACAATGCTGCGTAAAACACATTAAAAACTATGTGGACATGAAGAAATGTAAATAAACTTCAGAAAAAATGTAGTTAAAACTCAAGAATTGCTGCGCAACCAATTCTGTTTTAAACTAAAACATATCACTTTACAAATTAAATTTCAAAAATGTGTGTGATCTAAGGACATCTAAACAATTAAAAATTACTAATTCAACACAATAAATGTTTTATTCTTTGTTTTAATCATTAGTTCGAGAATTATAATCATCAAAATGACAATTTTTTGTTCGTGTGATTACTACTTAAACGTAAAACACAGTGACCAGCGAATAGCAATAACACCGGTTAACAACAAAAAAAAATTATTTTTTTGGGGGGGGTTCTGTTCTCATGCTTAAATTCTGATTCTAGACATTCAAAAACGCTTAAATTTTCATTTTTAGTTCTTAAAGTTTAATTTTGTCTGATTTACGTCGATAAGTATATTTTAATTTATTTCATAAACGAAAGATGGCAGCACTTTGATTAACCCGTATAATTTGTAACTCTTTAGTATTGCTTGTAGTTTTATTTGTAGTATTATTTGTTTGTATTATTATTTGCTCATACGTACATAAAAGAAATACGAAAAATATTCACTTTTAGACATTAATTTCTTTTTATTTTACATTTATATGTTATTGTTTATCACAAATCTTTAATAAAAAAGACTTATATCCAGAAAAACCTTTTCTGATCATAATTTAGAGTGGAATTTTAAAAAATATATAAAAATCAGTGTTTTTTGCCAAAAAATTGAAAAATTGCTTTAATTTCTACAAAAACACTTTCATAAAAAAAATTATTTTCCTTAGTTTTGGCGTAGGAGAAACTAAAATTTAACATGTATAAGTCAGACTCAAAAATCGTGTTGACCGGTGGACATTGGAATGATTCTGGTCATAAGACCATCTCTGCAATCCCTATAATAACAATATTTATACAAAAAAGATATATTAGAAAAAGAAATGAGTAATTCATGTTGGAACTACAGCTAGTAACTTTGATTCCCTTGATCATTAACAGGCGTCTATTCTTCAAACTGAGCAATAAGATTTTAAACCAATTAAAGATAATACTTAAAATTGATATCACTTCAAAAGAACCCACATGAATATATAATCTAATATCTAATAAGTAACATATAATTATTTTCTAAATCTGCTGTTGGTAAGAAATTGTAGTGTACTTAAGCATAATCTGAAAAACTTTTGCACCCAGAAAGTACATTAATGCAACGGACTACTTATTATGAAGCCTTTGTTCTGCTACCATCAAGCTTACAGCATAGCACTTACAAGAACAAACTCCCTCTCGCACACACAGACGTATTTTCTCAGCTGAATTAAACTAATTTAACTTCGAGGTTATCTAGAAAAGTGAACCATCGAGGGGTAACTTAATAATAGATCTATTAAATATATTACGGGCTTGCATGTTGGTAGAACAGAAAATATAAAATGTCTTCGGCGGCGATAAGGCCGCCTTATCGATAATATTCGGTAATGAAATATGCCTTTTATGCGAAGAGGATAGCAATTTGCAGATTGTGAGAAATTTTATAGCTGCCTCTTTTACGATGATTATAACAGTTATGCTATCACACGTGGCTTTCTTTGGGGTTTTAAAATGTTCCTTCGTGAACTAGAGAGAGCTCAGTGATTTTAGAAACAGAAAGAAAGTAGAGGCTGTTTTGAGGAGGAAAATGGAAGTCAGGGTACGCATTGCTTCAGTAATTATCAAAAGATATGCATGAAAGTAATTTTTTCGAAATAAACTTGCTTCATTAAACGCGAAAGCTATTCTAAGGCAAAATGAGTGCGTTTCAAAAATTAAACTGATTAAACTTGATTACAAAGGCTTCTGTTCTTTCGATGCTTAGTATTTATTATATAATATTTTTATTTATTTACAATTATTACATAATAATAATATTTAAACGTTATTTGCAGTTAGATCCGCCTAGTGTGGTATGTAGCTACATTATATACAGTATATGGAGCTACATTAAAGGTATCCTGTTATATACAGAAAAATTCTACTTCAAAGTCTTTAAAAAAAGCAAACATTTTTAGCTGATAATAATAATATAAACTATACGAGCTCAAAACTAATATAATTGAATAAAATGTTTTTTTTTAAGCAAACTTAGCGTGCACTATGAAATTCTTCTTCTTCGAAATATTAAAATTTTTATTTGAAAGATTAAAATTATTCATTTAGTGCCGTATAAAAAGCTGCATTTAAAATAAATTCACACTTAAAATTTCAATATAGAATTAAAGAACAACTAAAGCATCAATCGGAAAACATAGAGACGAACAAATGAAAAAATGAAGTAACTAAATAGAAGCACACCAAAGGTTGTGTCACTGAAATTAAAATGGTTTAAGAGTAAAACTGTTTTCAAATCTCAATTGATGATAATATTAAGACATAAGTGTGTAAGATATGTATTTTTCTTTAGTAATAAATAATAAACCATATTGTGAAATTATGGATACATTAATATAAAAAAATTTAAATGTAGGCAGTCAGTGTTCTGGTGGATTTTTTTTTTTTTTAAACACATCCATGTCAGAAAATTGCAAATCTGATTGCAAATGTTATTGCACTGCAAATGTTTATCTGACTGCAAATGTTATTGCAAATCTGAAAACTACTGATATGTTCTGACAATTCGTTTTAAAGAAGTTACTTATGTTTTTATAATTTCCGACATACCCGCACGCACACACAGAAAAAATAAAAAAGTCTCTCTGAATGGAGATTGAAGTGAATAAGAATTGACCATATCTCCTTCGCTGTAGACATACTGTACGTATTTGTAACGCAAGAGTCATTGTAAAACTATCCGTTCTCGTTTGAAAAAATGAAGAAGCAAAATCACTGAAGGTAGTAAAGCACTTTTGACAGGATACTGCAGAGAAAGAACTTTATAAAATAACGATGATAATTTTTCAAAATAAAATATTTTTACTGCCCCGTCTAGTTTAAAAAACCGTGATATATTTATTAACTCTTTTAAAAATAGCTTTAAAATATCAAATGCATAAATGTTTTTTAGAAATATAGAATTTTTATGCTGTTAACACTCATTTTTTATTAAACTGTGAAAATTATGTTTCCCGTAATAAGTTTGTAGATCGGAAAGATCTACATTCGAATATCAAAAATAGAACAGAAACCAGTAATTTTACTTTTTTTAACCGCCTTCCACCGAATAAAGAGAAAAATAGCAAAATTGTTATACTGTAAAATAATTTAATAGTCTATAAAAATTAATAACATTTATAAGACAAGTGATTTTTATATGATCCATAATTTAAAAATTTTAATCTTGATGCTTTTTAAAACATTGAAATACGCATGTATTGTTTTGAAACTTGTGAGTAATGTTTATATACATGCAGGTCTGTCAGCCAGATTTTGAATAGTTGTTTTAAAATATAATGATTTCATTAAACTTGAATGGTAAAATAAAAAATTAACTGTATTACTGTAATCTTAATTCATTGATACTTAGTTTTATGTTTATGATACACCAAATTCTGAATACTACTGCAAAAATAATACTAGGGTAACAAATGACGAAAAACACTTTCTATTCATTAAAGAAAAGAAAAGATAGGAAATATTCCAATTAAATAATCACATTAATAATGTTTGATATTTTATGTTCCAAATATAATGTGCTGTGCAAGTATAAAAAATTTTCAACATGTATAGTAAGTCTATAGACAATCTCAGAACTCTAATACTAGCATTAAATACCTTTTATCCTTACTAAACATTATATATTTTTTTCTGAGCTTTAGATACTTAGCTGAAACGTTATATTCAATGTAGAATTAACCGAGATTTCTTCCCTACATACACAATCAAAAAGGAGGAAAACAGTATAGTAAATCTGTCAGTAAACAAATCTGTCTATAATGCTGACAAATGTTTCCCGATGTCAGTAATCCAAATGTCTATTGCTTTTGGTAAAAAATTTGGTTTCACTGCCTAATGGAATTGCCGGTGAAAATCATTCCGTAACAACGGAAGAACCGAGGAATTGGCAACATTATTCCATGGAAATATGAAAATTCATTAATTTCTATAGTTTGCATTAGGTGATTTTATCAGGATATGCTGATGCATATATAGTGAGAATGTGTATATAGATGAAAGTAAAGAAAAACCCTTTATAGATAGGAAATGCTTCCAGGAGAGAGCATAATCTGTACAATGGACCCGAAGCCGCACAGGTGGTGTAGTGGCTTAAGAACCATATTCCATCAAGTCTTGGGTCCAGGTTCGATTCCCGGATTGGGAATAGATGTTAACTTGTTCGTCCCTTCATAGGTGGTAACCCTGGCCGCCCAGTGTGCGCCCCCATACTGAAATGAACACAATACCTTCGGGCTGATGTAGTGGTCAATGTCTAATCGGCAAATGCACGCCCGTTGAAAAAAAAAAAAATTAACCTGAATAGAGAATCTATATTGAAAGAAAAATGTTTAGATTTTAGTTCATTTTTTGGAAGACGGGGGGATTTTAAGAGGCAAACCTGGTCAGACTCTTAATGACTCAAACAGCATAAACATTTGGTAGCTGTAAAAAGGTGCGAACTGTATGCGAGTCTATGAACTAATTTTTGAATTGAAAGTATTCAGGTCCATCTCATTGCATTTCTATTAAATAGTCTTTTCACCTCGTGTTACTAAAACCAATTATTCAAAAGAAATAAAGGTAGTAGATACATTTTTATCAAGCGCAAACATGTGGTATCATTGCACGAAAAAAACATCTAAAAAGCATGTTACGCATTTAGCATTTCTACAACTGCCGAAACATTCACTTCAGTTTGTATAATTTACTTCACGAAATATTGTCGTAAGATAGCTAATTTATTTACGAGAAAAATGTATGGAGTAGTTGGTCATGAAACTACTCCATACTTTTCATTTTACTAATAACGAAAGTATCGAAAACAGTTCAATCCGATACCTTTACATGCCTCCACTTCCATAGCTCCGAAGTAGCACAGTTATTTTATGGCACCTAATAAATGTTAAACACGCCACAAAAGCGACATTTCGCGGTATTAACATGTTCACTATTTCCCGATTAGACCCAATTCACATCAGCAGCCTGGCTCTGGCGAAATAATACCTCTCATCACGGCCGGCGAACCACACACACACGCCAGTTTTAAACGACACATGCTATTTAAGCACGCGAAAATCCCTTCGCACAAAATAGGAGAAAGACATAAAAAACGCACATAAAACGCACTTAAGTCTTTAAACAAAACGGGGAGAATGTCTCAACGGTGGCCAGGGTAAAAAAAAAAAAAAAAAAGAAAAAAAAAAGAAAGAAAGAAAATGAAGATTTCCATTCTTCAACTCGAAACGTATCCTTTACAGCCCTCCCACATTTCATATTTTCATAATGACAATAAATGCTTCAGGAGGATTGCTTGGACCACGGTTTTTACTGTCTCCCAGTACAGTATTCTCTCATTACTTTTTTTTTTTCTCTCCTTTCTTTCTTTATTCTAATCTTTCTTCTGCATAATCTACTGCCTCTCAAGCGAGGGCCCAGCTCAAGGGAATTACAAGGAGAAAGCTTTTTTTATTCCATTTTTGTTTTGTTTTTTTCGAATAAATGTATAGAGGGAGGCATTTTTATGGCACGCGTGTTAAATAAGTACACAAAAGATCTAATGACGCTGCCCATTACGATCTATTATAAAAGAAGTGTGCGCATTTTCGGTGTATGTTTCTCGCGTGAAATATACCTATTACCGTATGAATAGGTAATAAGGGCTGCTGTTTTCGGCGTACTGAGCAACTCAACACTTCGCAATTATCAACTGGAGGTATCAAGACCTCCCATATTAAGAACAATTCTTCAATGGAAAGAAGTAGCTTCATATATTCTACGTGTGGCTTTTACGAGAAACACTTTCTGATGCTTATTAATTTTATGAGCATTGCACCGACTACTTAAAAAATTTAAACTGTGCCTTTTTATCTCTATGTAAGTAAAAATGATCAATTGTAGCTGGAAGCAAATGTAATTATTTCTTTTCTAAAGATGTAAGTAATAAATATGGAATTCAAAAATCATTTCAGCGCTAAATTAAGAACAATCCCTAAAAATAAAATATAAATGTAATTGGTTCTGTAAATAAAGTTCATTTACGAAATTATATTAGGTCCTGAGCAAATTAAATTCCTAATTTTGATACCTTTATTTGCCATTGCAACTTGTCTAAAGTACCGCAAGAGCTTTTGACTTTGTGAGCTCGTAATATATGTCTTCGTGTATGAATTTGAGAATATCTGCTATGTATAATACCCAGCAATAGTAGCAGAACTAGTTCAAAAAACGTTTCTTCTACGTCCAAAAGACGTGTTTGGAACGTTCAAAAGACATTCAACCTGCGTTCTCATCGTGCACGCTGAACGTCTTTTGAACTGGTTATGCTACTAGGGTAGTCCTAGTGTCGATAATTTACGATAAGCAACTCCAAGATGACTATGGTGCGGCAGTTACATAAAATTAAATCTGAAATTATGCTACTAATCCACCCCCGAGAAAAAAAAAACGAGTACTGATAATTCTTTTTTAAAAAGTAAATTTCTCTAACACAGTTAATAGTTCGTTGAATCTGTTCGGAACGATTCTGAAAGCCTGTTTTCAAACGCCTATTACAGTAGGTGAAAAATGTGATTGCATTGACCAGTAGTAACTGGCAAATAAATTCTGTATTTACAGTAACGCAGGAAAGAGACCACGGGGAGATGAAACATCTAATCCTTTCGGGGGCACATCCTCCCCTCCCCAGTTCCTGTCCACCGTCAGATAATTGCGACTGTGCATCTCCCGTCCCCTCCCCTTCCGACAATCCGATAAGTGTACCAAAATGATTGGGACTGATGAAATAATTGACTGTGGAAACAGGGTACCGAATACCAATGAGTTTTAACTTAATGCTTAGTTCTTTGGGGACTTGGTTCAAACCAAACCGCGGTCTTTCTAAGTGCAGAGAAAGCGGCTTATCGTTTGATCAGCCTTGAACTCGCACCAAATCTCCTTATAAATGTGAGCTGGTTCTTTCGACATTTTATTGCAACTTGACCACCATTTGTGCGAGCATTCTATTATCATACAATGGTACGACATTCATGAATCCTATTTATAAGATTTCCCGATTTGATAGAATCTGTTTCTTTCTGAAAATGACAATACAAACTTTTTTTTTGTTTGTCTTTTTTCTTAAAAGTAAGAGTCCTGCGCTTTTTATTCGAATGTTTTTGTAGTTAAGTAAGCCTCCTTTTAATCCTACTTTTGTGGCAACTAATTGACAAATTAGTCATGCGTGCAGCTAATATATTATTCATCATCACAAAAAATAAAAATAATAAAAACCTTCAACAAAAACTGATGTTAGAATATAAAATTAATAAAAATTTTGTATAATAACGTACATAACGTATTTATCTTCACTATGATCATTCCGGCCAGTACAAAAGGTCTGGCCTTCGTCAGTTGTACATATTTACCAGCATCTACAAGAGCAGTATTGGCTGAACGGATCATATTGTAAATCACTAAATTTATAAATGTCATTACACAAAGTTTTCCTTAATTTTACATTCTAGAGTTCGAAGCTCTCTGATGTAGTAGATAATAGCACTTTTGTACAACTGACGGAGGATACACCTTTCGTTCTGTCCGAAATAATCCTATTGTAGATAAGCACATTTATGTGCGTTATTACAAAAAGTTTTTATTACTTTTAAAAAACTTTGCACTTTGGGGATTTTAATCCACATAAATACATTCCTTAGTTTTATGTGTATGCTACGACCGCGCCATGGGCGAGCGGTAATGGTACTCAAAATGGTTGACGGCTGAGGTGTGAAGATCCAGCGTTTTGGCATATAACGCGACTGCCGATCTAACGGTGTGGAGTTTCGGTCGGTTTTCTCCAGATGTAACGGAAAAACGCGTTCAAACTTAAAACTTCTTTAAATTTCCCCCGAACAAGGCACCCCTCTTCCTTGGTAGATAGCCCTTGAGTTACTTTTCCATAACACATGTGTATGCTACTTTTAGGGATCTAGGATCATATAAGCATCACATGTATGTAATCTTTTCATATTGAAAAATATTTTGAAATGAGGTAACTGCTATATTTAATCCTGAATTCTTTGTTTTTATTCTAAAATAATCAATCTAATAATATATAGGTTACATTTCAAGTTCAACATTTAAGACATTTATTGTAAAAAAAGACAGTTTAGATGCAGTATCGAAAGTTTAATGAATATTTTTAATTAATGCATGAAAATATGACATGCTTGATTTTAAGGTCCAAAGATTTTTTTAAAGTAATTTTACTGAAAACTGCATAAGTTTTGTAATAGATTGCTGTATAAAAAAAACTTCCATATTTTACTTTTTATTGATGCAAATCATATTTAACAAACACGTACATTTACAACATAACAAGTATGATTTTTCATTTGATAAAGTTTGTTCCAAATGTTATTTGGTCAGTTTATCAGATTCAGAGATCTGAACTTACAGATCTGGAAAAACGTGCGTAAAAATACCAAAACAAGTTTGCAGGGTTGAAAAATGGTAACTTGATATTTCAGCTTTCTTCTCACGTGAAAAGAGTGTTCCGACTTGATTTTGGTGTTTGTTCTCATTAGTTGCACAAAAAAGAAAAAAATAATAATTTCAACTCTCTCGAAAATATTGTAGGTTCAGGGAAAAAAGAAATTCGTGTTTTATGGATTATTTGTGCTTAAAGTAGGTCATGTTGTTAAAATAGAGGTTTAAAAGAATATGGAAAATCAAAACAAACGAGTTTGGAGTGACACCATTTGACTTTCCAGACACGTGATATTTACCAAGCGTTTAAATAACTTTGATTAAAGTCGAATGAATGCATTGTTTAGATACTAATGCTCTTTAAATAATTTGAGAGCATATGCCGCAGTGTTTAAGAATACTTTGTATACACTATGAAAACTATAAGCCCTACCCACATAAAAACCTATACAGTATGTATAACAGTGACCTACTTATAATACGCATACAAAATTTGAGCTCTATCGAATGCATCACCTAGACATTAGCACACTTTAAATAGTTTGCTTCCGTAGGCCGTATTGTGTAAAAATTCTTTATAGCGTTGTACAGAAACTTGTAGAATGAATAAGCCATATATGTCGAATTTGAGAGCTGTTGTACAGCGTCACCTATCGATTTATATTTGATTTCCTGTGTAATTATGGTTCCTAATGCTATATTTCACCTTCCTTCCAACTTTATAAACAAAGTTCCGGAACACCCGGCATACCTATCATTAAAAAGTACATGCGTAAAAAAATAAAATAAATAAAAATGGTCAAATTTTTGTTAGCCTTCTTCTTGTGCTAAATTTTTAACTACCATCATCACTGCTTTGGAATACGTATGTACTTTCTTGCACTCGAAATAATTCTGCGGAACTCTCGATAAAACAATTAGAAATTACTTAATTCCTTTAAACCCAAACTTCCTTTGCACGAGAATAAGCTAATTATCCTTCAGTAGGTCAAATATTCTCATTTAAGACAGTTATGAATCTTCTGTAATTCATCATTCTAGAAAGTGGAGACGCCAGCAACCATTCCAGTTCACATATTTTATAAGGGAGAGATAGAAAAAAGACGAAGTCCATTACCGAAGAAAGGAAATTGAAGTCAAATGTCAGTAACACAATCAAGCCAAATGTTACACCTTCGACATTTTCATCATTTAAGAAATGGAAACTACAAAAAATGTAGATGATTTGATAAATAAGCGTGAAAACTTTTGCAGATGACCCCTTTTCTCCTGAATTATGCAAAATAATGTCGTGGTTCTTTTGTTTGTAAGCAACGTGGCCTTATTTCTGAACAATACATTTCTGGAAATGACTCGAAATATTGTAAATGCGAGAAATCCCAAAAGCGAACAATCAAGAGCGGTTCATCTTGGTCTCGAATAAGTTCCCTTTTTCATAAACTTTCGTTTCCTTCTCTGTCTGCATAGAATATTAACAGAACGTGCACATCAACAATGAATTTTTAAGAAGAAACACTATTGCGATGTGCATATACAGAGTTTGATAGCTATTTTAATACACAAAATATTATTGTTACATGACAAATAATTGTTTAGGATGGGGAGGGGTAAAGCTCAAAATAGGATTTATGTAGATCTTAAATTTGTCGAACAAAGTTTAGGATACCTCTCACTTTTAGATTTTTGTGATTATTTCTTTTAATGCTTTCGTGGAATAATTTTGAGTTTTGGGGCTAGGATGATATGTTACTAGAAAATTTACTTAGTGAGTAAATTTTCTGAAATGCAGCTTAACGGAAATGTGCAGAACTTTTTTTTCCGTATTACAGTACTACATCCTCAATTACTTTCGCATTCCATACACATTTTTTGGTAATATAATCTTCAAATTAACTAATTTTGTAACAAGTTTATTAATAAACTTACTGCACAGAAATTTTATAATTATCATTTAATTTTATAAAATACATATATTTTAGATGGTATGTTAATAATATACGCAGTTATATCTATTCGCTATGCCACACATTTTAGGCAATTTCGATTGCGTACACTGTTTGAAATAAAAGACTATGACAGATTCAAATATATTTACGACTTTAAAGTCATTATTGTTAAATCAATAAGATATCTCTATGAATATATGGCACTTCTCTACAGTATGAGTTAATAAATGAGTACAATGATAGTGAATTATTTGAACCGAAATTCTATTCGATTGCAATCTCTTCCACAGTTTTGGGGGAAAGTGTGGGGGGGGGTCATCCCTACATTGAGCACATTTGAGCCTTTGAAACAATCTATTGAATTGCTAGGCAGTTTATTCAACACATCCCAGTTTAACCTGTTCGTTCTCATAGATGAAATGACGCAGCGGAAAAGATGCCCTTGTAAAAATGCTGCTGCTTGCAAGCATAGGTATATGAATGATCCACGGGCAATGCGGAGTATTCAAAGCCCTGTGCCGGAAGCAACATTGGCCACTCTCTGTTGCAGCTTATCAATAATAAGCATGATTAAGGTAAACCTCAGTTCAAGACTAAAAGTTAATATAAAAATTGAATGAATCATCTATGGTAAAGGGCTTTGCGATATTTGCCCTCTCCCATATGAAAATTATCCGAATCCGCAACTTCCATAGAGTCATTCTTAAAATCATCAGACTGAAGAAAAGTAGATTCAGGGTAGCCGGTAGTTGGGAGGTTAAGGGTATTTCCTTCTCTCTGCAAATCGCTTATGTGTACGGTCGTGGGCTCGATTCCCACACATTCCCTGGTTGTTTGTATTCTTTCCTACGAAATATAAATTTCCTTTCTCTGTGCTAGTTGAAATAGTCATTGTGTTGGCCATTTTATTCGATGAGGCAGATTCTAGAAACCAAGCAAGCAAGTCTGATAATAAGTGCTCCAGCTTCAAATACAACCACATCAACTAGTAAATACACTGACAGTGACTACAATGCATACTGTAGCCAATTCGCTACACTCTCATTTTTCTGTAATGAAAAGAACATTTTGTAGCTTTTGTCTAAAACATGCATTTAAAACAAATATAAGTCAGTATGGAAATAATTTTTAATTTTTAAAAATGTATGGCAACATTATTTTTTGATCAAACAAGCATGAATTTATAGCGTGTGCGCCCAGTTCGCTGAACAAATTTTTGCCTGAATTTCGGATTGCTTCTAAATTTTATTGCTAAATGAAAATAAATAAGAAACTATTAAAAAAAAGTAGTATTAGTACTAAATAAAGTAGAATTAGGCTATATTCCATTTTTTTTTTGTTTTATGAGAGCTATAGTGCGGAAATATCAATTGTTCTAATTTGAATATTTTTCGTGATTTTTCAGTTAATATACATGCTGATTTAAAAAAAAACAAAAAATATTTTTCCTAGCATAAGTAAGCCTTAATAAAATTATAATTTTATATTCAGCCCGTTTTAAAAATCGTGCGTTGTAGGGTTAACTTTCGGGAATCCTTTTTCTTTATTCAATTAAGTTAAACCCATCCACATGCAACCGTTTGGACTCTGTCACGTCTCTTCGCGTTCATACCGTAGCATCCGACGCTGATCAATACCGTGCAGAAATCCGCAGTGACGCAACGCACTTTCGGCTTGTTGGTCGTGGCACCCTCCCTGTGCCACATAACCGTATGATGTCACGCTAATGAGACTCTTCGTGACGTTTTTACACGTCATCTTCCTAGGTCCACGGGCGTCTTTGAACCTCGGAGGATGGAGAGGAGGAGACAGCGGTGGAAAATGAAGGGGGCTGCGAGGGAGTGTGATATGCACTCCAGATGGTTTAAAGGAGCGATTCTCGGAGCCCTGACGTGACGCTTACGCATAGGGTGCCAGCACGCCATACAGGTATCTGGCGCTCTGAAAAATGGATTTTTCCCACCCTCCCCAGAAATATCAAGCTGACGATTTTTTATTCGAGAAATAGAGATTAGGTGTGAATATTAATCAAAGCTTTATGTACTTTTGTTATATATGCAGTATATCCCGTTTAAATGAATATCGGTCAATGGTTCCGTTTATTGTAATAAATTTTCAATGTGCAAAACCGTAATAATTAGTCAGTCATCCCGGATAATAGAATATCCCGCTTAATAGAATACATTTTCGTGGCAAGTTGGTAAGCTGTTTCGACTGCATATCGTCGCTGTCGAACCAATATCTCTTTATCAAACTAATTATCAAACCAATATTAGGTGCAAAATGTTCATTTTTTATTACCAGTTTTTGTTAGCAGTTATTGTTTGACAATATTCTGGCTGATTCACATAGAATATTTTTTTTTTAGCCATCACAGTTCACCGTATAATGGTTAGAGTCACAAAGATGTCTTTTTATACGAAACTTTGGTTACTAAACTAGTCACACTGGTCCAAATGCCGAAATCTCCTAAAAGTGCAAATAGAATATAATTTGACAACGACGATATACATTACTTTAGAAATCCGAAAACGACCTTTAGTGCATGCTGCATTTACTAATATGCACAGTTGTACGTTTTTTGGTTAGTTTTAATATTTGGTTAGTCTATTGGTTAGTATATGTATTTATTTATTTATCTATTGTTAATTCTTTATTCCAATTATCTTTTAAGACCTTAATGTCCGAACTGTAGCATCCAAGAAAACTGCGAGAGTGCTTTCCAAATATTTTTTCATAAATTTATTTTATAGAATAATATATATTCATTTTTACATTAAAAATTGCGCTTACTTTTAAAACGAGCTAAAATATTGATGGTTAACCGTTTATCAGGCGAGTTTATGTACACAGAGAGTCGAAGTACTTGGGATTTTTCTGGCCCATTTTTTAGGATTAATTCGTATATTTTCCCTCTACTGTAATATCTCATGTGAAAATTGGAGGAACAAGTATTAAACAAACAGAAATTTTGCAGGAGAATACATTAATTATTCACAAAATCAAAGTCGGAAAACTGCCTACTGCTCTAACACGGAATTAAACGCAAAAATATATAATTAAAAGCGATGATTCTTTTGCTCAATTTTCGGGTAATTATTTGAGTTTTCTTAAAAATTACGAATGAAAGAAAAATTCCTAAGCCATATAATTTAGAATCTAGATGTATAGAAAAAAATATACATCCAATATATCTTATCAAAAATCAGAAAATTCACTTGATTTCTATGTTTAATAGACCGTAGGTGGTAAGTATTTTACAACGGCCTTATAAATGGTTAAAAGTGACAAACAATTAAAGAAGCGAACATTAAAGTGTTAACATATGAACTTAAAAAAACACAGCCACTCTTGTGAGACACTATGCAAATTTTGAAGTAATAGGTAACAAATATTAATGAAGTAAAAAATATGTAAGTATTTTATGATGTAAATTTCTTCTGTTTTCCCGCTAAACGTTATTTTCAGTATGGTTAGAATAAGAGTTTCATTCTAAAAAAATGCTTGTCTTCTAATTTTCTTAGCTCTGATCTTCAAATGGATTTTCGTTATCTCAAAACTAATAATGCAGATCACATTTTTCTCATAATACCCGACCGCCAGACTACCTTCACTTCCCATAGTAACTTAAATAATAATAAATTTGCATCAAGAGCACTAACTGCATTCTTTGGCAGATGAACATATCACTCTGTAAAACCCATAGATATAGGAATCTCTTTATTGAGCATAACGGGAGAAAACTTATTGCCGAACTAGTGTCATGCGGATTCGCAGAATGTCAGTGACGTATATTGTAATGGGATTTTCGATTATTTTAAAACAATCATCATTAAAAAAAATACCCGTATCGAAATATCCCCACAGCTAATTTATTTCTCTAAAGTAATACAATGAATGTTCTATTTGGTATTGACGTCAGTAATGGTAGTGGCATAAATGAAGTGAATTTTTGACATAAAAAAGTACGCGATTAGGAGAATTAAATCTAGGTATCCTAAATCTGTGGTAACTTTAAATCCGACTAACTTATTACTCCAAACGAAATATTGATATTATGGCAGAGAATGCATAAAAAAACAGATTTCCACATTATAGAGAACACACAGCAAGTTCAGAGCTCCAACCATCAGTTATACAGAATTAAATTTATTTTATGATAAGAGAGAAGACAGTTTAGCGCTTTGGACGACTTTCTATGGTTCCACAATTATTAAAATGCAATATATAACTCGACAATGCAAATTTTTTACTATTCTGCATTCTTTTAGTAAGAGCTATTGCTTCTTTAAAATGAATTAGGAGATTTGTAAAGTTAAACACACAAATAAAATGTAACATAGTATCAAGTTGTAACGAAAGTTTTCCGCCAAATCTGCTTGACGCAGCTCATGAGGCACCCAGCGATTGAACTTGTACACAACAGTCCTTGATTTTGAAATTTAGGTACCAAATCTTCACAGTGTCAAATGATACAACAGTAGTACCTAAAGCTGTACTCATAATTCGTTGACGTTCTGTAGCTGACTTTTTGCAACTGAATTGGATGTAAATGATGTTTTGAACCCGGTTAGTTTCATTTGAGACACATTTTACTTAACGATAATGATAGATTTTTTACAGATTTCACTGAACAGTGTTCTAAAGTAAATCTCTTTTTTTCCCAATCCCAAAAAGAGTGTGGAAAGATATGAGCAAACACGCCAACGCGAACTGTTTGCGCAGATCATATTTGCGGTGGCGGGAAACTTTCGTTAAAACCTAATACGATCATCTGAGGTGATAAAAAAGGTCTACATTTCCACAGCATGCAAAAAGTTCTAAAGTACAAAATTGCCTTGATTTATAATTTTTTTTATTTAAATTTAAGTGTGTTATTTTACAAAGTTATTATTTTTAACCTGAAAGCACCAGATTATGAATGTTTTTACTGTTACTAGCTTTTTGCCCTTATTAACCTTCCACGAAACGGGACTAAATACTGCACAGACAATAACACTCCCATAACTATACCTCATTCTCAGCAAGCCCGGGAAAAACAATTTTAGATAATGAAGGGATTAACGCAATAAATGCAGCCATCCAATCATAATATTTCATCACATTTTCACACACGATGAAATTTACGATCAAATATACTAATTCCCCTTCGCAGGTAATCCCGGGTAAAAAACATTAATCCTTCATGATTGTCTGAATCAGACCACTTTTCTCTTGAACGTCCGGGCTATCCCATTATGAAAGCAGAATAATTCCTTTTCCCGGCGTATGACGTAGGAAGCAAGCAAGCGAAGGGGGGGCATATATATCTACATTTTCGACCCCCCCCCCTGCCTGCAAGATACAGAAATAATAAGGGTCCAGAAACTCCCGTAATTGATGGCATGAACCCAGAGGTGATGAAAGAACAATCCTTACATGGGATGAGCGTCATCATAGTTAATGCAGGGGGGTGGGGGGTGCAAGAGAGAATTTTTAGAGCGTGGTGGAGATAGGTTTGATTTGAATATTCCAATGAGTGCAATTAGATGAGAGAACAGATTGTTAGATAGAGCCTTATTTTTAAGCAGGGAGAGTTACATCATACTTATGAGTGGGTTTGAAAAATAGGTTAGATATCTCAAAAGTGTGGATTTTTATACGGAGTAATTAGTGTACTTTTGGGAGGGGGAGGGAAGAGCAAGACAGAAAGGAGGGGATGCACGATGATAGACGTCATGCATGCCATTGTCCTATAAAAATGCTATCCTACGATCCTGCATGAATCATCACTTACTTTCACCATTTTACTTTTAACAGCAAGTTTTTTAATAGTAAGGTTATTTACTCTCTGACGATGCCAAGCGTTTTTGCATAGACTTATCAAACGCGAGCTAAAAATTCTCAAAATAATCACGAATCCGCTAATTATATAGGATATTGGTTCTCAAACGTTAGTTTGCGAAACCCCAGAAGTTCGTAAGTTGTATAAGGGGTTTTTCGAAAATAATATACTAGTATACAACGACTTCACAAGGGGTTTTTCAAATTCTTTAGGATTTCAGAAGTTGGCAAGGAGAAATAGGTTGAGAACTACAGATTTAGTCTATTAATTTACGGTTGATATACAAGTATAGCTAATTATTTTTATTCGTATATATATTCTTTTTTAGATCCTTTAAGAAATATTACAAGCCAAACATACATACATACATACATACATACATACATATATATACATATACATACATACATATATATACATATACATATATATATATATATATATATATATTAGTTTTTGTTTTGTTTTGCTTACACTTATACGTATTGCGTTTAAAAAAAATTATGTAATTCAATACATTTTAACACAAAATTTTACGGTGATTTTTAATACTACATGACATTTATATTTTTAACTCAGCCGATATGCATTTTACTCCAGAGAATATACAATATTATAGAACTTTTTAAAAAATTAATCAAATCTTGAACTGAAATTAATTAGAGAAAAATATTTCAAAATTAATGCTATTCTTTACAAACAGCTTTGTCAAATAGCTGAAAGATTCGATGCACGATTTTATAAAAATAAAATGACATCTACTAAAAAAAAAAAATAATAATAATGCCAGGGGATAATTTAAACCGCATTCATTTAAATGCTAAAAATACACCGAAGCTTTCGTATTAATATTTCTTTTATGCTAAATTCAAATTTGAATGCGCCAAAAGTGCACAAGTAATTAAGTTTTGCGTTATCAGTGGAGAGAAAGATTCTGATCGCTAATTACTTTATTATTTGTTATTTAAAAACTGGGGAATTCATTTCTATTTCTCAATCCGTCTTTTTGTGAGAAAAAATCCCTTTGTTCTAATTTTCTTGATATTTCTCTTTATATTGTAATTTTGTATCTTTTAATTTTGATTTTAATGTTATGTGCTCAATAATTATGTTCTTTATGCAAAAATAATGATGCTAGTTAAGAATACTTATTTTTGCTAACAATGCCCTAAAGACAAACATTTTTTCGATAATTAAAAAACTGAATTCGTGCTTCATTTAACTTTTTTTTATTGTGCTAAGCGAGACAAAAAAATAAAAAATCTTTTGAAGCTTACATTTTTTTCATATTTTTTTCATTTTCTTGAAAACAATTACAGATTTTTTTTGCATGTTACATCAATTAATCTGAAATGCTGTTTCTGATCTTCTATTAAAAATTTGTTCATTAAACTATCGATGATTTCAATTCTATTATTAAATTTATATTTCGGCAGTTTGCAGTTGGTAAGTTAGGGTAAGTTGGTGACAAAATGGCTAGTAATTTTCAGTTATGTTTGATTAAACAAACAGATAGATTGTTTTAAAATATTACGTTTTTGAGATATTAGTTGTCAACATTTATACTCAATAAAAGTTTTATTAACTGCACTTAGAAACATAGTATTAGTCTTTATCTGCTTATTGTATCCATGTCATTTTTTATGTCTCCAAAAATATAAAGATACTTACACATTACTGAAATTTTGAGAAGTATTCTTATTATATAGAATTTAGAGTATATCTAATAGTCTAACTAATTATGAGAAAATGTAAAAATTAAAAAAAAATATTTCTTTTTTTCTTTCATTTTATGTTTTAGTGTGGTCAGGTAAATATATACAGCTAGGCTTAGTTAATATTATGCTCCCAAAGGCAATTAATAAACTTCTTGATGAGTATAAATGATACAAATTAACGTCTGAAATATAGGTTAAAAAAGAACAGAAATCATTGAAAACAAACTATTTATATTTTTCAACACAATTAAGAATCGTCCATTTACTCCACATTTCCCTACAGCAATCTGACATCAGATTACAATGCTTGCCTTGAGCCTATACAGTCCTTTACATAATTTCAATTTTGAATATTTTTTAGGAGAGGAATAGGAATGAAAAAAATCCATAAAGTGTATTCATATTTAAAAATGTACTACCCATTTTACCCCCAACTTTATGAAAGAAAGAACTCTTAATTGAGTTTAAATATTTTGCTTTTAAAACGAATACCACACAATATCAATAAATTTTCAGATGTGAAGGTGATGATTGTATCGCATAATGTAACACGAAAATGTTGAATGAATATAACATTGTTAGTAACCTATAATAGTTTATAAATTAGAAATGCTTGTTTCATACACTTTTTACCCCACCTTACCAATAATATAATATGAAACACTATACCTTCAAATGATTTCTCCCCGCCAAATTTAATTTCATTTATTAAATTAATTCTGCAGCATTCGTTCAACAGTTTTTAATTAAATGATATATTGTATATGAGAAAAACATAAGGTTAAGGTATAATAATTCTGCAGGATAGCAATTTTTTATAATTCTTTGAAAAAAGGCACATTTCAAATTAAATTCGCATACATGGAAACTTAAATATTTATACTTCTATGTGAAAGAAAGCGGCAGTAAACGCAAAAGAAAAATAATGGGACACATATTAAGTATCAAGAAAAGGAACAGTCGATGAAATATATCTTATTCTCTAAAAATTACCCTACATTTAAGGCGACTTAATATTATTTGTGAAAATTCAGGAAGCTGACATACTAGAAATAGCCAGACGTAAGAACGCAGTGTCTCATATTAGCTGAAAAATTTATGACAAACGTTTAAATAAATCTGAGTTTACTGATTTCAAATAAAAAGCATAGATAATTTATTAGTGTTGAGAAAATTAAAAGTAAAATTGTTTTGACAGTTTAACCCTACAGTGCACTGTAGCCAATTGGATACACTCTCGTTTTTCTTTAATAAAAAGAAAAGTTTGTAATTTTTGTCAAAAATATCCATTTAAAATAAATATAAGACATTATGGAAATCATTTTTAGCTTAAAAAAATGCATGAAAACATTCTCTTTTGAGCAAACAAGTATATAGCGTGTGCGTCCAGTCCGCTGAATAAATCTTTGCCTGAATTTCGGATTGGACATTTTAATTATTCTAACGTGAATATTTTTCGTGATTTTTCTGGGAAACTACATGCTGAGTAAAAAAAAAAAAAAAAAAAAAAAAAAAAAAAAACTTGCAGAAATTAGTCTAAATGAAATTACAATTTTTTTTTCTATTTTTTAAAAAAATCATGCATTGTAGGGCTAAAGTTTTAACCTTTCCCCTGCCATTTTCCTCACTTTTTTACGAATTTTTTTTTGTTTGTTTACTGTTAAATGTATTAGAATTTGACAAATGTGAAAAAATGTGCGTCATTTTAACCTGATGCATCACACCCGATTCCCTTCTTTCAAATCTATTTTCGCGTGCATACCTTTACCTTCCCTAACCTTCGCGAACCATTTTTTAAATTTATAAACGTGCCCCCCAAATATAACGCCACTCATGCAAAGTGGATGGGACGATCCTAAACCCCCTGAACAAGGTCGGTCCAGCTTTACGACAAAAGTGAGGCTTGTTAAAATTGCCTCAGAGGCTGCGAGAAACTTGTTGCAAATGTTCATCCTATTATATTGTGGGAAACTTGCCATAAGGTGTCATATGCGATGTCACTGTAGGAAAAGGGTTGGGGGCGTCTCTCTTACTTTCTCATACTTTCCCCCGTTTTCTTTTTCTTTAATGCAGTACCAAGATATCCAAGAAGCGAGCCCTAGAGGTGAGAATGAAAAGATCCGTGTGGGAGGTTGGATCGCTGAAGCAATAAATTGGTTCGATCTGTAGACTCAATCCTTCCACATGTAGCTCATTTATTTATTTTTTTCTTTCTTCCGAGACAAATTTGGAACTCTTCAAATTTTGAACCGCCCGAGGGCTCACCCACAAAGTAAAATTGAACTTAAAATAAACATTTTCAGGAAGGTTATTTCAACAGATGAAATCCCTTTGAGGAAATTCTTGAAATAAATTAGAATTAAATAATTTTGTTAATTTTCTTTCTCTAATCAACTTAAAAAAATAGGTGATTAAAAAAAAGTAATGCGCGGCAGAAATTCATCAAGTTTTACGTTATTCAAAACCACAAACGTTAAATTCCTACTATGTAGCTATTTAGTTATAGCATACAGAAAAGCATATGAGTATAACGATAAAATTGATTGAAGATTCAAACTAAGGGCGATTTCATGATTTATTAAATATCTATACCAGTTTTATTACAAATTACAAGATTCAATTGGAGAGAAAAGAGGAGTGCAGACGAGGGTATATTAGCATAGGTTTGTTAGCAATATAAGTGGCAGCAAATCTCCCGATTTTGGCGTGTTGTCGTATTTCAACAAATTAAACCACGTGGTTTATACAGAAATAGCTCCGCCTTTCTCTCGTATCCTATTCAACCGAATAAAGTTTATATGATTTGTGTTTAAATGACGTCTGTGATTACTACTCCAGTGAGTCTCAAGACTCGGAAAACAAACAATATAACTCCAAGAGTTTGTGTATCACTGGAAGCCGAATGATGCAGTTAAAATACATTGTTTTTAAGCGAACGTAACCCAAACAACTTTTTACGATCTTTGTATACATAATGTATACACATGCGTGTGTGTGTGTGTGTTATATAAATAATATATTCATCATAAAAATGATTCTGAATAGGCAGAAGACTGCAAAAATAAGTAAATAAACAAACACAACCAGTGATTTAAGACATATTATCAAAATGACGAAAACAGTGTACTGTAAAAAGCATATAATTATTTGTTCCAGAAAATAAGAAACGGTGCCTCATAAGGGATAATTACAGATTCAATAGGCCTAAAATTTTACGGAATACCCTCATTGATTTACTATAGACGAGAAATAAAATAGTCACTTTGATCAGAGTAAAATATCATTGGGCTTTAGACCACACAAAACAGCATTATTATCGGTTCCGCTAAAAATGACAGTTTTAACTTGTTACATTTCCGAAAACAATTTCACGGAATAATGCGGAACAAAATGAGGCAGGAAAAACAAGCAATATTAGGTTACTGCGATCATTAGCACAAGTCAAATTACGGAAAATTGAAAAATTTTAATGTTTCTGCATTATGGCCCATTCCATAATGCACCATCTCGAACACAAAGAGAGGTCTACGGTCGGAGCTCGAAATTTCAACCCAGGGCTAATGCCATTTGCACTTCCCTCCTTATTTGCATCTTTCACAGGAATAAAGACCTCACAGGGGTAATCCGAGACAAAAGTGCTGCACAGCCAAATTAACGTAAACAACTACACTCTCCACTGCACTCAGCCTTTATTACGTGCACACATATTTCAAATGCGTAGGGGATCAATTACTGAAATTGGAGGTTTGATTTCGTTTTCCCGGAGCTGGCTCGCAGAAACGAAGAAGCAGCATTCTCGCCGATTTAGCATTCTGGAGGGGGCATGTGCCCCTGCTAGCGAACGCTGGCGTGAGAGGAGAATATTAAATTAAGGCGCAAACTTGGCGGTAAAAGTAACTCATTTTATCAAAATTAAAGTAAGCGGACTTCTCGAGTTGGAAGGCCGGAAAGCACTGCAGCAAGCAGACAATGGGCGAAGGGGGCTTTCACTTTGTGTGCCTATCCTTTTCTTGGCGCTTTCTGTTAATTAGGGTTGCAGTTGTTAATGAAAATGGCTGCAGACTTTAAAGCTCGCTCATTAGATTTACGGTTTTAGAAGAGAAGATATTTTACGTTTTCGAATTTCGGGCTAAGATTCGAGAAAAACGAGAGAGCTGTGGCAGGGATGGAAGTTTATAAAAATGGAAGAATTAAGCTAAACTGCAATTTTAAGGTATGTTAGACGATGTACATACACACACGCATAATCACATTTATAACCAGTTTTGAATGCCAGACGAGTAACACTGTTTCATTTCCACATACTCTTGTCTATTATTTCGGACACGAGCAAGATTTTAAATTATTTAGAATGTAATAATGGTGTAGGCAATGGCAACAAAATGGCAAGTGCGAGATTGTTTTTAAAATTTAATAAAAAAAGATAACGATAATGTTACGTATGTGCGAACTGACTTACGAATGATATACGATTGCATTGTACCTTTATGTCTTGAATAAATGTGTATGTTACAGTCTTAAAAGGCTCTAAGTTAAGGTGTTGAACTACCTTTTTTTTGGATGATATTTTAAAACAAATCTAACCGTTGTCATTTCCTACATCACTATTGCATTCTCGATAATTTAAAATCGTGCTTGTGTCCTAAATAATGACAAAAATATGTGAATATAAAATAGTACTTACTGTTTACAGACGTTAGATTACGCGATTTCTTTATTAACGAGCAATATTTCATTTCCCAGAAAGTTTGCAGTACTTTGGAAATAATTAATTTGTAAGCTCTCTCATTACCCTTCATGTCATTCGATACAATACAAAGCCTGTTATAAACAAAAGTACAATACATACACATTTTATAACTGTTTAAAAATTAAAATCAAGCTTATGGCCTTATTTTTAGAAGCAGTTTCGCCGAATTCAACGATATGTTACACAGTATACAAACCAAGAAAGCACTCTATAGAGATAGATGACCGTTCATAGAAAGTGAAAATAATAAAAATAAAAATAATAAAATAAAAATAATAAAATAAAAATAATAAATGATATAAACTAAGATGCCGTATTTCCAAAAATCGTATCATTTCCTTCTCTATCAGCGTCATATTTATTATTAAAATGCAGTTTTTAATGCCAGACGTTAGATTGTGTGACTTTTTAAAAAAGAGCATTATTATATTTCACAATTTCATACAGTACTTTTTCTCATAATTAATTCGTAAGTTCTGGATAAAATATTGTTCCCTCATCACATTTCACATCATTCTATACTATACAGATCTATTTTAAACAAAAGGATAACACATATACATTTTTATAACTGTTTAAAAATTAAAATCAAATTTGCACCAGTATTTTTAAAAGCAGTTTCGTCAAATTCGACGATCTGTTACACAGTATACCGAGCTACAGTGTTCAATAAAGATAGATGACCGATCATAGGAAATCAAAATAAATACAATAAAAAAATGAAAAATGGTGTCACACTTCCAAAAATCGTATAATTTCCTTCCCTATCAGTATAATATTTCTTATTAAAATACATCTTTTTCAAAGGTTTTTACGACCCCAGATATAGGCTCCATTTAGAATCTCAGGATCATAAAAACGCCGGGCGCTTTTATTTTTCGTCTCTATAACGTCAGTTTGACGTTTGACCGATGAGATCTGTTTCACTCGCATTCAGCTTTCAATGTATGGAGCACCCGAACATGCCTATGATTTTCTCCCCATTCTTTTCTTACGGAGTAAACGCCCTTTTATTTTACATTGTTTTTGTTTTGAGTTTTAATCAGAGAATGACTCCTTCACATTAATTGCAGCGTCAAAGTGTTTCAGGTTATAGGCAAGATGAGCGGACAATAATACACAAATGTTTAGTTAATACGCGTTTGTTGTTATACATCTCAATGTCATCTATGCAAATTAATCATTAAAAAGTTAAAAATGAAAATTTTCTAATAGTTGGAGAGACTGGGTTCAGTTGTAATATTCTGCATGTTTTTTTAAATCAATATTTACCCAACTTAATGCAAAAATTCTGTGCAAACTGGAGGTAGACGTCCCAGAACCTTTGAAAATATATGCACAAATGCAATTTTGTAATAACGGTTGATATCTGGGTGGAATTTTGGTAATTTTAATAGCTGTTGCAATTGGCCCAATCTGGATCAATATATAAATATTAATTATACATATATTTAAATAGTGAATACGCAATTTGTTGCGTTTTACTATTCCAGTACACAAGATTTCTGTTATTCTTAAACCTAAAAACATTAAAATTAGTAAAATAATAAATTCCTTTTTTTTTTCTAAAAAATTCCATGAATCATTGTCTATAATTATATACGCATAAAGCATACAAACACTGAATTCATTATTCAAATCAAATTTCTTCCTTTCAAATTTAATTTGCATTCTTGTCTTTTTTCTTTCAATTTTAATTGCTCTCTCTCTTTCAAATTTCTTTCTTATTATTTTAAATTTTATTAATTTGTAATTTATTTTCCAGACATTAGATAACAGCTTTCCCAATCTCCAGTAACACTTGAGCGAGTCAACAGAAATTACGTTGTTCTTTACCTGTAAAACTAGTTTCACTGTAAATGCAGCAGACTACTTCGGAAAGCATCGTGCAACTTTGATTTAAAAAAGAGAGAGAGAGAGAGATTTAGTAAAAACGAATTTTTAAAACCGATTAAAAAATATTTATAACTAAGAATATTGGTTTAATAATTCATTTACAATAAGTTTTGAATTTCATTTCATGATATTTCTTAATACATCATCATATTCTTTTTTTGCTGCACACAATCACTAAATTTCAATCAGAATTTGATCACATAATTTTTGGATAATTTTTATTATTATTATTTTAACTACTATGTATAATATACCGTAATACTCATGTTTAGAAATTTTTAATCCAGACTTAATATTGATGCAAACAATATAAATTTATAATGAAAACACTAAAAAAGAATCTGCCATTAATATCAGAATTAAAATAAAAACTTTAATACACATGTTATACATTTACCACATGTATTTACGTATAAAGAGAAGGCAAGCGTTTCGGGTAGTACAAATAATTCACCCATCTTCAGTTGCAAAATGTTTATTTTTATGCAGGCAGAAGTGAGAAAATTATAAGTAAACAAGGCGGCAGAAAAAATAATTTGACTTTCTTAAGCAGGAAAAAGAAAAATGTTTAAATGGGGAATGAGGTAGAATAAATTAGACAAAAGAGGATAGAAAGTTAAAATAAAATAAATAAAAATAAGTAAATAAAATAAATGAATAAAACATTTGAGAAAAGACAATAAAAGAACAAACAGAATATGACACAAATAGCATAAGTTTTTTAAATGCATATGGAATAAATACACAGATCTTCATTTAATTTTTAGTGTAAAACTATTTTTAGTAATTAGTTTACTTATAATGTAATAATTATACGATAAAATTCAATTAAAATACAATCTACGTATAAACTTCATTAAAATTTTAAATATAACTTAGCTCGTAAAGATATCTAATTACCATATTTTTAAGCATTCCAGTTGAAATAAAATTTTACAACTTCGTGTATCTTTCTCCAACTGTAGTTCTCTAATTGCTTCTAAATTCAAAAAGCTTTTGGATGACATATTAAGTTGTTGCTTTTTTGAATATTTAAACATTTTCGTGGCATTCGTTTTAAAGTATTTTAAAGCTACTTACGGCAAACAGACGCGCCATAACTTTGAATTATAGCTTTAAAAATCGAGAATTTAACTAAAAGAGCGAATAAAACTTATGTATGGTACTTCTTTTTCAAAATTTTTAATAATGTTTTATTAATTAAATTTTGTATGTAAGTATAAGGTGATAAAAATGAACATTAATCCTTTACATATCAACAACTAAAAATTTTAAAATTGTTTACTGAAATGTGCAAAGATTATAAACATAATGGAAAATTTTCCAGTTTTGTATTTGATGCAACAGTTTATTGACCAAAATATGATGTTATAGAACAGTTATTGTTGCTTTTGTATTACTTGAAAATATATCTGTAGATTACCAAAGTGTTACTGAAGTGTTTATGAACAGTTTAAGCTGAGACTTTTTAAACAATCATTAGCATTCGGGTAAAGTTAACTTACGAAAAAACACTATAAGTGCGGCAATAACCAATAGTGCGACAGCTGAAAGACGAAATACAGATTCCTTTTGTAATATTAATTTAAGTATCACAAACTTTTTAGATTAAAAAAAAATTATGTTCAAGTTGCTCAAAAAAAGAAGCAGTCATTCAAATATTTTTAATAGACTATGATTAACTTATGAGCTTTAATAGGTATGTTGCAGATCTGCAGCCATGGGTGCCCATGAGGGGGGGAAGGGGCAAGGTAGGGAATTTTTCAAACCTCCACCCCACCTCCAATAGAGTTTTAGCACATTGTCTCATGATATATAAAGTCACTCCATATTAAAAAAAAATGTTTGAAGTCTCCCCCCCGTCCCCCCTTAGAAAAAAATTCGATGGACACCCACATCTGCAACACAGTGGCATAAAGGTTTAAAATATCCTCTAAAGCAACCATCACGCTTTCTTGGTGTTACAAATACAGCTAAACTGTGTCCTTAACGCAGTCTTATAACTTATATAGGTAACAAATTGCGTCATTCCGTGAGACTTGGCCGTGGCATAAATAACATACACAGGATGCCACAAAATCAATATAGCCTCTGCAGTTTTTTCCTATTTTTGTGAATTACTGGTTGCAGCCTGCCCGTTCCATTCATCAAGAGCTTGACTTTGATCAATGGATGAGTAGAGTGTGTGCGCCACGAGAGGACTCAATGGAGAACCTCCTGCCCCACAATGTCTGGGGGCCATGGCACGTTGCATCGTCTATCTTTTATACATCGAATTCTTCATCCATCGGGGTGACTTTCCGATCAAGAAACTGGAGCAGGTGAGAAGAAATGTTGCATTTGTGTGGTGGTGGCTGTGTTGTTTGTTCCGAGGCATTGATGTTTTTGGGGTGGTCGTTGATGCGCCTGTGGTTTTCGCAAAAAAACGATTCGGTTATATGAGCATCTGAGATGTAATAACAAAATTTTTAAATCAACCAAACACGTTAGTGATATTTTGTGTTGTTTGAATGTATCATAAATTAGATAAGCTGTTGTAAAAATTTTGTACTTCAGGAAAATTTCCCCAAATTTTTCTACATTTGCTACGGTAGTTTTTTTTTTCATTTTTATTAACAGCAGAATTAATTAACTAGTTATATTTGAAAATAATATTAAAGTAGCAGTTAGTCATATCTTTTAACAACTTATAAGCATTTTTTTTTTTAGAAAAATGAATCATTGATGAAGCATCCGTGAAGTAAACATATTACATTTGGCATTTCCAGTTATTACATTTGGCAGTATACTACATTTGGCATTATATTAGATTTGGCATTAAGATTCAATCCCCGTATAAAGAAACACTACTTGTCTTCAGTGTGTATAAATCAATGTTGACATATCAGCACGTTCATTAACATCAAAAGTTAATTTTCTACGCCATTATAAACCCTGAATTTATATAAGGATGGACCCTTCTGTTTATATTATATTTTTCCCTCGAGTATGTTTATTTAAAGGCTCAACCATGCGGGCACAATTCCAAAAATCTGCGAATGCCTCAGCTTCCAAATAATAGCCATGGAGAGAAATCGGCCTCAGCGCTTTTGTCGACTAGAAATCGCCCATTTCTCCAGACTTATCTCCCCGTTCGCTCTTTTTTTTTTAAGGCCCCAGCGCAAAAATCATTGAAACAATGGCCCCCTATATTTCCGGTGACCGCTTTTGTGCCCGGGCGACAAGTGCATCCACTATAAATCGCAGCTCCAAACAAAAGCGGACTTTTTATACATCCCCGTCCCACATAGACCCCGAATGTAGGCCGCTTTTATATAAACACACACAATGAAAACGCATGGCGGAGGGGCATTTACGAGCGATTTATAGCTTCGAATAATAAAGCAATGACTGTGTGCTGCAGGAATTGTTTATATATATATACGGGGGTTTTCTCTCATTTTTTTTTTTCTTTGGTCCGTTTCATTTATTTTGCTTTATATCTCAAGCGCCAGCTGGGAGTGTAGAATGTAACATGTGGCGACGCAGTGTATATATACGGCCTGCGAAAAGCGATTGGACGATAACTTTGCTAATCAAAGCTTTCCGCTGCGATGCTTTTATATTAGAAGCATGTCGGCGTTTGCTGGGACACAGCTCGAGTTTATCTCGGGTGACGGGATTTTTTTTTCCCTTTTTAACAAAAAAAAAACCCCCAAAAAAACAAGCATCTCAGCTGGAAAGAAAAAAATGAGTAACTGGAAAAACCTAATAATACTTGCGAAAAATGAATAAAGTGAAATGAATTTTCATGTTTTGTCTTAACAAGAGCGAGCTACCCTTTTGCAGTGATAACTTAAAGAAAATTTATTTAAAGCTTGTTGCTTGTAAAAATCCAGCATTTCTTTGTTTTGTTTTCAAAACAAATCAGTTAAAAGATATAGTTCTTATGGAACAAAAGTGATCGAGTTTTAATAGAAGTATATCGGAAATACAAAGAAACTTAACATAATTAATTATTTTTACACGATCTGCTTCGGACAATCTTCTCAGAGAAAAAATTTAATATTGTAGTTTCAGGGGCGTAGCCAGAAATTTTTCATGGGGGGGTTATGACTACTGCAACTCATATATATTTATACGTGTGTGTGATAATGTAGTGAAGAATATACATTTTGTATGGCAAAAAAATTCCTCATGGGGGGGGGGGTTATGACCCCCCTAACCCCCCCCCCTTGGCTACGCCTCTGTGTAGTTTACATATTTAATTACAGCTTAATCATCCAAGCGGTTGTGAAGTAAAATCCCGACAACTTCATTCCAGTTTTCACTGCAATGAATCTATAATTTAAATATTTATAACACTGAGGTATCATAAAATATGATTTGATATTAAAGCTTGTAAATAATTTAGGGGGGAACTTACTTTTTAATAATTACAAATGTTCCTTTAAAAATTTTATTTTTGTGATAGTTGTAAAGCTGCGTGAAAATTTTACAGTGAAACCAACTTTACATTATTTGCCCATTTCGAAAACGCTCAGAGTGTTAAGTAAGAAAAATTCCAGTTATGTTATTATTCGCTTTACCAGAAGTCGACTATATACACAAGTACACACATATTATGCAATTACTCGTAGCCACTGAAATGAGGAAATAAAGTTGAACTGGAAACCTTAACTGCATTTTCAGTTTTATTTCATTTATCATAGGTTTTATACTGATAGATAAATATATGGCTTGAGGTAGATAGTAATGAAATATTAAAGACACATTTTTTTTTCTTATGCGCCATAGCTTTTAGAAATGCAGTAAATTTATCTATAGTTACAAAATAGCTATTAAAACACGTGCAACTGTGATTTTAAACTCAATCATCTTTGGAAAAAAATATATAAATATGCCCATTAGAATTATATGCAAATAATCTGTGCCTACTACTTCTTCAGATCCATTTACCTACCTGAATAAGAAAGATGTGGTTGCATTACCTAAACCTTAACATGATACCAAGTTCTCGCTTACAAAAAAAAATAGTAGAAGAAGAAGAACAAATCTCGTGACCATGCTGATTAATAAGATGCAAGTCAAATCCCGCCTTAATCATAAAATTACAGCAAGTAGTCGCGGAGAGGGGGGGGCTCTGTTACCAGCTCCTGATTCATTGTCTGTGCCAAGAAGCCAAATTCATTCTACAAACAATGAACAGATATCAGCCGTGAATGACAGCGAAATTATCATACGCTGTCACAACTTAATTCCCTGGAGCTCATATTTCTAACGTGGCCTGATAGTTTGACACTACACATTGCATAAAAAGGGATATCAATTAACGAAAATTGATGTTTTATTTTAGTGCGTCAAGCTGACTCATGGAAGCTTAAAGCCTCGGAAATTTCATTGGGTGTGTCGCCTAAATGGAGCAGGCTGAAAAGTGATCACCCTGAAATTTATTTTATGGCGAGAGGCCTCTATACGCTGGACGTGAAAAGCCGATCTCCTTTATGTTTTATTAGTTTGCTTTAATTGAGTCGAGAGATGAGTGATGAATATGCAGATATGTATTGTTTGGGGGGTATTACGTTGCTTCTTTCATGGTGAGAAAGGTTTTGAGACGCCAGTGTTATTTAGATAAAGCGCTTCAGTTGTCTTCGCAGTTTTAAATTTGCATAATTACTTTGAGGAAAAATTATTGGAATTTCCTAGGATGGATCATTTCCACATGGGCTGTTCTATTATTTTTTGGGTTCGGGTCTGTTGTAAAAGAAAGTATGATTTATTTAATTATACGAATAAGTGTTTCATTATTTACAGTGAATAAAATAATGAAATGCTTAAAAATATGTGAACATCATAATTTCTGAAACGGCATTTCCCATTGCACACTGAAACTCCAGGGTTCTTATACTGAAAACTGACTGTCTCAAAAATAAATTAACTAAGCTTAAATTTATAATTGATCAATATATACCAGATGATGTCACATAGAACAATGTTTATGTATCAAAACAAATTATTTTACATTATAAGAATTTGGTTCAGATCGAGCATGAAGTATATTTCCTTTTCTGGCAAATTTAACTGTTAATCATCAATGAATTTTGATCGTATTCAGTTTTAGATATGCGTTGATATTCGCTACCAGACATCAAGCATAGATTTTAGAGCAATTTTACTGTATACAATGTAAATTGTAAGATAATTTTTATCCTTATTTTTCGTCCTTTATTTGCAAAGGAATTTTTAATGTCTTTTGGGGGACAGGGAAAACAACTTTAACAAAACAACACAATCTCAGTGTGCAATTAATGAAGCAAAAACAGACTGAAAAATATGAATTTCAAATCGCAAACTTAATTTGGTTTGTTTTTGCTACTGAATTCAATCAACAGTCATGGTTGACGTCACCATAAAAGATTTAGGAATATTTATTTTTTTAATTTTTTCATAACAAAGTTTTTAAATAAGCATTTTCAATTGAGTTCCTACTTTTTTTTAGTAGTAAAACCATTCTCCACAATTTGTCTGTGAGAGTTTGATAAGAAATGAATTCTATGACGTTACAGTTGTTTGTATCTCAAAATTATCATAAATATTGCATAATTGCATGAATTATGATGAATATAAGAACAATTCTACATTTTACATGAGTATTTCATTTGATGGAACGTTTCATTTGCTATTTGTTACATGGCATTTGTTAAATAAAGTTTTTATGTTTAGAAAAAATAGCTTCAATGAATCCAACACAACAATTTTTCTGTTAATGTTACTAAAAATCAGGATGAGAACGATATAATATATCAATAGATATAAAGTGTTTGGTAGCTAAAGACATTCTTTTAAATACCCCAAAATTAGTTTTAGTTTAAATAGATTTTACATGAGATACGGCAAACAAAAAAGAGAAGAATCAATCATAAATAAGAATAATGACTACTGTTTATTTTCAGAATGAAAAATGCAAGATGTGAGTAAGCTTTTAAATTATTTCACATCAATTTAATTAGTTTCACAACATTGTTGAGAATTTTTCTTTTGCACATTTATTCTTTCTAAATAAAAGCAAGCTAAATAAGCGAACATTACCGTAATTTTTATCACTTTACAACCATCTTATTTTTTAAAAAGGATTTGTAATATAATATTTCTAATTTTCTCTTTAAAGTATAATTAAATAATCAACAAAAGTTTTGAAAGCTTTGATAATTTTCTTTCAAACACGAAAAAAAAAAAGACTTTAAAGTGAAAACTCGTAGAAAATATATTCTTCTTCTCAGATTAATAGATTATTCAATATTGTTTCTAAGTTTAAAAAAATGAGATGTAAAATCTCCATTATCATTTTGGAATACAGAAAATAAATAAATTAATTAAAAGCACAATCTAATCAATTTCAAAATATAAAACCAAAACTTTCATTAAATGATTAATGCATATTTGAATCGGCGTTAAATTTACAGGAATGTTCCCTAAAAGTAAGTTCTTATAGCAAATCAAAGCGCTATATTACAGTGAAACGACGAGAATTAATTAAAACAGCAAATATATTTTTTATCATACAATCTCGGGTTTTAGTGAAACAGAGTATGAATCTCCAAAACGCCCGGAGAAAACGCTATTGATTAGAAATAGTCTCAAAATTTACTGCAGTGACAAAAGACTAAGAAAAAATAAAACCAAACACAACACAGTAAACTTTTTTTTTTTCTTTTACTTCTCTAAAATTATTTTTGCAGAAAAATATCACCTCGGCGATCTCGCTTTGTGGTTGTAAAATGAAGACCGCTTTCCTCTTACTAAGAGAAGATCACGTGGTAGGGGGATTGGAGGGGGGGAGGGGAGAGAGAAAAAGAGAAAGCGAGTAATTACTGCAGAAGTTTGTTAACTCGCATAACCTTTGAAGGAGAGCATAAAAAAGATAACGGAAAAGAAAATTGTTCAAAGTTTGTTTCCTTTAATTAATGATTTCCATCATTATTTCACGATATTTTGAGGGCAAATTATTTTGTTTAGAATTGACTACAAAGAAACTTAATGCCAAGAGTGCGTTGTTCCCCGGGCGCCAATGTGAGTTGCGAAAAACAGCTTCTGTGTGTTGTCGAGTGCCTGCTACATGATCGGCAAATTGTTTTTGAATCGTTTCAATCAAAAAAGAACTGATTTGTTTGAATAAACATGTCTCAGATGAAGAAAAAAACGTTTAAATAATCTTTTTTAATGTTTATTCCAGCTCAGATTTTAATCACCTAGAAGTGTGTTTTGTTTAATTTGAAATGAAGTTGATTTGCATAACTATCCGAAAATAATTTTTTAATTTTTATTTATTTTTCTTATCACCTTTCTAAAGCAGATAACACAAAAAATAAATTAATTGTAAAAGCAGACATTTATGCTTGAATTTGAATTTTATTAATATATGCTTTTAAAAGCTCATTTTTACAACTAGAAAAAAAATTACATCACTATTATCTGTTTTACCTTTAAAAGATACTAGCATGTAATTATGATGTTTCACTTCAAGTTTCCTATATCAGACAAAATAATGTTTTATTAATAATAAAATTGAATGAAAACAATATTTCTTTTTGATAAGTAAGCACATACAGGTTCTTTATCATACATTGAAAATGAAAACAGACTACTATAACGGTATTTTCTGAACTGGAATTAGTTATTCAGTATTAATACATGTTTTTCATAGTATTTAATCTTATTTTGCAAGAGTTATATGTGAAATCCGTAAAATAGTGGTTTGGAACAGAACTAAAATCATTTTGAAACTTAGCGTAATTATAAACTAATATTAAAAAAATTGATTTGCAAAATTATTAATAATCAATAGCACTGCTCAATATGGACTACTTGCGTTCATTAGCTGTTCTAACTACGCAACTTTTAATTTATTTCAAATTTCAAATGCAAGAACAGAATTTGAGAAACTATTTTTAAAGTACATTGATGCACGAAGCCAGTGTTTTATTAATACATTTTTATTTTTTTAATTCAGCATTAACAAAAAACTACTGAATATGTGGCGCATTTCTCCCTTTCATAATTCATTACATGGAGACACTTTGAAAACTCCATACATTATTATTACCCCACCAAAAAGAAGAAGACTTCATTTGGTCCGAGCTGTTCTGGCATTCTTAATTCCTTTCTCAGCACGTGCCAAAGCCATTAGGAAGAATGAAGCCGTCGTTTACGTTTCTCTTTTCTGTCCAGTCTCATCAACCTGGTCAGTGCATAACGACTTCACCAGGCACAACTGTCTCGTACATTAACAGTCACTGGATGGACAGAAGAAAAAGTAAACGATTGGCGAAATATGGAGAACAGAAGTTCTTTTTTCCCCCTTCCTTAGGAAATGGTAAATAATTTAGTTCTCTTCTCTGACGTTGGACGAGAATTATATTTTTTCCCCTTTTAGTGATATAAAACATTTACAAATGGAATTAACGCAATGTACTTCATCTTGAAGCCTGTACAGTTCTACATGCTTATAAGTGTTCGCTTGAAGCAGCTGTTTTTTGGTTATGGATCACTTTGAGCAAAATGGAAATATATATCATACAAGTTAAATTTATATTGGATATGCATCATTACAGGTTCACGGATTCTACCAAACTTTATTATCCAATTTCAACATTTCTTTAACCCTTTAACGCGCAGTGGTTTCGCTCTGAGACCACCAAACTGTTGACGTTTTGACTGTTGAAGGTCACGAAGAATAGATTGGATTTCTATAAAAATAGTTGCGGGTGACATAGCTCCACGAGAATCCTTTACTTTTTAGCACGTCATTTCCCGTAAAAAAATGGTCACGATTATTTTTAACACCACTGACATCTGCTGAAAAATGGAAGAACGTGAGAACAGCTGGATAGATTGCCCAATGCTGAAAAAAGGGCAGCCGTTGCCATCACTCGACTTAACTACCAGCAAGATGGCGGACGATCGAAACGTTCATCCCGTGCCACAGATCTAGAGACCCCTTTTTTGACGACGTTTCGATCGTCCGCCATCTTGCTGGTAGTTAAGTCGAGTGATGGCAACGGCTGCCCTTTTTTCAGCATTGGGAAAGGGTTGCGCCTCAAAGGGTTAAGCGGTTGTCTTTCATGGCTAAAAATAACTGTTCAACTTTTCAACAAATATTCCGCAGATACTGGCACCTGAGCCTTAGTTTAACCATGCTTAGGATTCAGTATAAAATATTAGAGCAAAATGAATAAATGTTTCACTAATATTACAGTTCAAGTTCAACGAGATTGCAGACTGCTGGACTCCGATCATCTGTCACCTGCGTAATCTAATGTTGCAAATAATGGTGGATGCAGGATGGGGGCAGAATTTTGCCTTTCAATTTAAAATAAAGTAATCGTGATGTTACTTCTTGCAAAGATAATATTCATGCATTAACTAAATCTTAAATTAGAATTCATAAGAAATCATGTAAAAACTTACTTATTAAAACTATTTTTGGTTTGATTGAAAGTGTCATTGATACAAGACGCGTATAAAAATTTGAATGTGCTGACAGGTTTTATAAGCTTATTCAAATGGGATTTCTAAAATTACTATATTCTCTAAAATTATTATTGTTTCACGCATTCATGTACACACTTGCCTTCACATAGTTGTAATTATTATGATTATTAATATGATTTTTTTTAACAAACAAGCCAAATTTCCATAATCACAACATAATATTAAAATCATTAAAAAGATCATATTTCTTACATGATTTTTTTTCATAGATTATTTGTAAATGAAGTAAAAAATTCATGAAGTCCAGAAGAAAAAAAAAAGACTACTGCACTCTATTCACAATGTTTGAGACAAAAATCACTCCTTAAACTCTAGTAAATTTAAAAATAACTTTTAAAACATCTTTAAAAAGTATTTTTTGAAAAGGAGAAGCATTGGTGATAAAAGAAAAGAAAAAAAAAAGCACAAAAACGATTAAATTCAAAATCAATTTACATTTTCGGTAAAAGTTCAACAACTGTTTAAAGATATACACAACTTGGATACACGTATATATATGGATCCTCAGCTATAACTATAATGTTCATAGCGGAACAATTCTTCAGGAAAAAATATTCAGATACTTCTAGATAGACTTGCTTGGTCCATTCGGTAAGTTCGGAAATGTTATTACCATCAGTGCAGGAAAAAGCCTATTTTCTCTTTTTTTCTGCCAATAGGATTTATTTACAACTGCATAGGACTATCTTGCGGTACCAGCCCTTTTAGCTGCTAATGACCTTCAGTTATAAGCACAAATGGACATCATAAAAGAAATAATGTGAGGTGCCTATATTATATTTTAAATCTCTTTTATTGATGTTGAACAAAATGGCAATATTTATTTATACATTTGTTCGTCAAATCAAGACATAAAAATATATCGAGAAAATATTCAGCAAAGCTATAAATTATGCAAAACAAATTGTCTGCAAATTTGTTTATTTTTTTATTATGGCTTGCATGCAGCAAAAAATCAATACTCATTTGGGGCTTACTTCACCAATTATTAGTCCTCAGTTATTGAGGAAATAAAATGTTTTGAATCCATGCAACAAACCACGAAGAAGTGTATATTTAAACATTATGTAGTTCTCATTTAACATTAGTTTAGAACTGCGTGCTGAAACATATGTTTTGAGTTTATTGGATAAACTGTTTTTTATTCTTTTTAATGACATGTTGTTAGATTTTAAATGAACTCCTGGGTAAATGACCTTAATTTAACTCTACATTAGCAATAGCAGACAACAGCATTAAAATCGTATTAGAGGTACTCTTGGATTAATTTTACGTAGAGATGTCAGTATGTTTGTCAGAAGCGAGCGGCTCACGTCCCAGAATGTGTAGTTCAGAGGAATTTGTGCTGTTCTCGCTGTTTACTGGCACAATTTGGATCCTCATCGAAAAGTGAGTGACTTCTCAATATTGGCATCTCTCGGATAACTGTCAGTATTTGCCAAGGCAGCTTCCGGAACAGCAGACTTTAAGAGTGCAAGAACATCGAATGTTCACAACGGTGGTTATTTCGTGGTGGTTGAGGAATTAAAACCCCAATTTTCCAATTAACCAGTCTGACGCTTTACCACTGGTCTACATATGCAGAGCGTTTTTAAAATTTTTCACGAAATTGATATGGTTCTTCGAGAGGAGATCGAAGTTTATAAGGTTTTGAAATAGAGTGTGTATGCACGAAGGGTCGTAATACGCCATTATTTATGGATAAGGCACGTAGGGTCGTAGAGGACGCTGTTGAAAATCACAAATAAAATCTTTTGATGGATTGATACTCCAAACGTCTATAAATCTAAAGCATTGACAGTATTATTATATGCTCAAAAACTAGTTTTCTCTTATTAGATGTTGGATAAAAAAGCATTTAACAGACGTTGGGACAGCTAGTTTAACACTTTGTAATGCAAGCATTTTCACAAAGGCATAGAAGAAACATTTAGGTATAGAATACACCGTTAGCAGAACTAGTTTAATATTTCACCATACAACATAGCTAAATTAGCTACGTCCTTTCTATGGAGAAAAGTTTCGCCATGATTTGGTTAAATTAATCAGTTTAAACACGAATAATGGTTCAACGTCTCCCTGTAAGTAGGTTGCAGCTAATTCAGCACCATTTTGTGGTGAAATGTTACCTACATTTTTTAACAGAGTAAATATATAGGATAGGATTAAGTTCCTCTTAAGAGAATTTTTAGATATTATTAGCTTTTATATCTTAGCTGCATATACGTATGTGTTCACGTAAGATTAAAAGTGCATTCAATTTTTACACGCAAATATTTTTTTACCGCGCAATAAATGCATTATTCAGAATTCCTATATCCCGTGATAAAAATCCATCCCGCTTCCAGAATCTCACCTTTAATATATCCTCCTCGGCCAACCTTCTTACCCCCTTAGATCTCACTATTCGCACCTATGCACCGTGCAAAATATATTACAATCCATTGCCACTGTCATTTTCCATCCCACATACATGCAAGGTACATCTATTATGGCGGAGCCTTTCTTGACCATAACAGCAGGGGTTGACACTCTTTTCCTAACTCCCTGTAATAACCTGTCCACTGGCCGTAACGACTTTCTCCTCTCGCTTTTGCAGATGGTGGCTTCTCTCCCGGTCCATTTTATCCCTGCGCGATGGGCCTTCATTTCTTTCTTTTTATTATTATTATTATTATGTTATTGTTTCGCACTGAAGAAAAATGTAGCCCTTCTCCTGGCTGATGGAACAAAGCTACTTTTCTAAGAACATAAATTCAATTTTCAAGGTGTCACTGGGATGTGGGGAAACGTATCGTGACAGCTTAGTAAAGCTTTCCGAAGAACCGTCAAGTTTCTCAGCCCTTGCATTCAGGGCTCTTTCTTGTTGCTTGCTTGTAAATTACTGGAGCAAAAGTTTCTAAATCGTCTACTTAAAAAAAGTTCTGAAAATTCGGCAAAGACGAGATATGCGACTTTGTTTTGAATAAACATAACTGTGCACATAAAGGATTTTTATATGTTTACGTATACTGAAAAAATAAAATTACTTTCTTCGAGTAATGTTTTCCGAAAATTTCTAAATTGCTTACATAAATGATAAATTATAAAACAATCGAAATTATAAAGATGCTGTCCTACCTTCAGAAATAAAAGAGAAGGCATCATGCTTTATTCTATAAGTCGAAATGTTATATGCATATACGAAAACAGTAGTAATAGAACTGTTCGAATTTAGATCTTTTATTCAGGTCCCATGACATCTTCTTAATATTTTTTAAATATTACATAAATTAAAGATGCTGTATCTTCTTTGGTTTAAATATACCGGGTGATTCAAAATAGGTGTTAAAGCGATTATCTTTTAAACCTTAGTGATCGAAAATACTTTCAATTAGATTGATTTCTATTTTTTTAAATTTCAAATAAAGAGTAGCTTGCATTGAAAAATAAGAATACGTAACCCATTGAACTAATAAATGGTGTGAGAAATGTTCCGTTATCTTACAGAGCGCATGGGTAAATGTTTAAATTCTATACGTTCCTCAAACTACCTATTTTGATACATATACAACATTTTTTCACCATTCGAGTGAAAAATAGAAGTTCTATAACAAAAATTCACAATATATACCATAATCCTATTTTATATATTTACTTTCACAAGAGCATATTGTTATTAAAATTCCAGCAATTTTTAGATGACTCAGTAAATTTGCCAATTACACCAGAAAAACTAAAATAGATTAGAAAAAAAATTACACTAAAGTAAGGCACAGTATCCCGAAACTGGATTTTATAAAATTTCTAAAATATTGTTTTACTCACAAATATTTCAACAAAATAACTAATTTCTCAATTTTATATCAAACGCAAAAAGTATTCAAGAATTCGCCTAGTAAATTTGCAAAATCATTTTAAATTACAAAATTTACTTTCAGTTAATTTCCTCGCCACTTAAAGAAAGAAAAAAACTCCACTTGCATTTAAATTTAACATTTTAGCCCACTTAGCCTTTCTTTCAGGGAAACAATTTTCTTTTACCGAGGAAAAAATATAGAAAAAGCGCAGAAACAGTCAAGATACGATTTAAGAACTTAAGGTTTCACATTTTCTTTTTCTTAACTGCTTAATCTGATTAGCCTCTTACGGAAAATTGAATCCGTTTTTACTTGTTGAAAAGTGACGGTTTTTAAGGTTAAACTCATTTATGTGATCGGAAAAAATCACCGGGAAAAAAAAGGAACCCTGCATCCTGGGATAATGCGTTAAATTCTAATGGTAAACGGCAAAATTGTAAGATTTCTTCCACTGAAATGATTTCTTTTTTTCCCCTACTTTGTTTAGTGCAATACGTCCAGCTAATTTTAATGAAAATCCAAAGACGGAGTGAAATTTCTTTTTCTTTGAATGCAAATTACGAAGATTAAAAGGTTAAAGGAGCTAGTTTACGGAATCTCCCTACAATAAATTTTTTCGCGAAGTTTACAAAACATAGATATGCATTTTTTTGGGCAACAGCTTGTAAATAAAGATAAATACTGAATAGTTTAAGATAAAATAATTTAGAATAGGACAGGTAGTTGGTAGATTGACATTTCCAATTTTAAATAGAGTATTTGAATAGAAAATAAATGTTTAGAGATTCATGCAAAATGTAAATATTTCATATCTGAAACACTTTAAAACCGTGCACTAGAGTAATGTTTAAATTTTAAATAGAACGCAGTTGTTTTATTCAATCATGTATATGTTGTCCTGTTAAATTCTGTAATTCAGTAAAACATTTCATTTTTTTTTATTTTAAATGTTATACGCCAGTGTGTATTTTTTCAAACACTATTAAAAATAACCAAACGTCAATAAAGCTTTTATAAGTGCATATCAGAGATAACCAAACAGCATTTATGTTTTTTTTAAATTTTATATAGGACATTTAATAAAAACAAGTCTTCAAACATGCACAGTAAATAATATTTAAATATCATTTGATAGCTTTTTTAAAAGTTATTTTGCCTAAATAAATAATATATTTAAAAGAAGTTTAACAGTCGAACTTAATTCTATTAGAAATAATAAATCTAATTTTTATAGAAATCAACAGTTATGTATCCGTATATTGATCACCCAATTAAGATATATTTCTACTCCATTTCCATATATTTCTATTTAAGATTATGTTAAATCAGCAAAGTAAGAATATTATTGAAATTTCAATATTTATGTTGATCAAAGACCTACGTACTTATGCGGAGGACGAGAATATTGAATCTGTGAGCCAGTAAGTCTGCCTAATTGTTCCGATTAAATTTTCAAGAATCCCTGAAGCTGATAAGGGTCCATATTGTGTAGGGATCTTGACACGCGTATCTTAGAGACAAATTGCACATGCCTGAATTGTCAATAAAATGTTACTTGACAAATAATCAAAAACCATGTGATGAATTAGCATACATTGAAAAAATATAAAATTTTGTAAAATGTGCTTCAGATGTTTTGAAACACTTGATCACTCAATAAATCATCACAGTTCATATATAAAGAGTGTTTCAAAACTCAGGGGCAAAAATTTAAGGGGTGGTAGACGGTTTAGAATCCCATAGGTGTGGGGTAGGAAACGTGGTTTTGATTTACTTGTTAATAATCACTTCAATAATCAATCTTGCAATCATTGTATAATCCCTGCTATAGTAAAAGATCTTCTTACTAATCAGTTTTAATCAAGTGCTTTTTGTGAAAGATCCATTAGTTTTTGACGAACCATAGTCAGAAATTTCACTATTATTTCAAAATGATTATTAACAGGAACTTGAGAATCTTGGCTCACAGTACCACCCCTTAAATTTCTGTCCATGAGTTTCGAAACACCCTGTATGTATGAAACTCGTATAGAAATATTTTCCTATATTTATAAATACTGAATTGTAATTCTTCTCTTGAAGTGAACAATATTGAAGACAATATGTTTGCATTTTCAAAAGTTATTCTTTATGCATTTTTACATGGTTTGTTTCTGTGTCCACTTGAACATAATTTAACAGGTAATTAATACTCTGAGCAGTATGAATAGAATTGTCTTGTTGCTGTAAAATTTATATACAAATAGTACATCAGTTGATAGAGAATTATGTAATGCGAATTTTTTTTTGTATCAGTAAAGTTATATCTTACGGTCCTGTTTTATACTGCAGCAGAAATTTAGGTGACTGAATTAATTTAACACATGTATTTCAGTAATAGTATATAAATAATATAAAAATTATTTTTGACCTTATAATGTCACCTATCGGAGTTTTAGTACTAAAATATTTAGGACAGCTGTTTAAGTATTTAATGTGTATTTCATATATCCCCGAAATTTTGGCTTATGTCTGATACATTTCGTTTTATGACAATGAATTTATTTATAAAAGTTTTAAAGTATTAATGTAATTAATATAAATTAGAATTCTTAAAATAAATAGTAATAACGGCAAATGTTCAACAAAAATAAATTTTTGCACAAAATACACTAAAATTCCATTGTATTTTTTACTCACGTAAATTATGCAAAAGTGTTAGACCATAAAGCTTTCCTTCACTTACCTAAAAAATGAAAGAGATAAACACATTTTACTTAAAAATTAAGTTTTCAAAAATGAATGACTAACATGAATTAATATAACAAGAAAAAAAATCTTATTCGTTAATATCATAAAGGTATTGTTAATGAGAATAGAAAATCCGATGATATCTTTTAATAGCAAATAATTTTCAGCAATTTTACTTACGTAATATCAATATCAGTTTATATTCTTAAACAGTTGACTGGACACTATAATTAGTTCACTGATAATCTTAAGAATTAAAATATTGAAACACTTTTGTGTAGAAAATATATTTGATGTGAAAGATTTTAATTTCACTATCATTAAAAAAAGTGGAATACTTTTGTTAGATGTTATATAAAAGTATTACTATACATTTTCAAAATTTTTAAAGATAATTAGCGCAGCTAACTTTTACAGGGATTTCAGATAACTCATTTTCTTGAGATGTGTAAAAGCATTTGAACCATTTTAGCTCTATACCTGTGCTGACATCTAACGAAGATTTTTAAAATATGATTTTAAATTATAATACTTCATAATAATTATCATCATCAACCGAACATTTCAGTTATAAGGGACTTCTTTATAGTTAATATATTACCGAATATAACACTTTTATTAAGCTTTTCCAAACACACATACTTTTAGTAGAACTATATAAAAGCGATTTTGTTACATAAATTTACAGACCTATATTTATTGTATATGGTTTTAAAATTATTTTATTTATCAATACAGTTGTTCATTCCGGTTCATTCAACAATGCCTTTTATTTACATGAGCACGTAAAATAAGTAAGAGCACATTCAAAATAGTGACATTACTTGCGCTTTGTATTTTTACACAAAAAGGCTGTATTATGTATATTTTTATTTTTATTAATTTAATAGAGTAGCAGATACTCATTTATGTGTTGAAAAATGTGTAGCACAAACCTTAACACAGAACAAATTAAATTTCAAAATTTTATTTAATCTCTACTTATTATAAAAGAAGGTGTTTGTGTGTGTGTGTGTCTGTCGGCAGCGTTACGGACAAACGGCTACACCTAGAAACACCAAATTCGGTACTCGGGAAGATGTAAATATGTAGTTGTGCACCTCGAAGCGATTTTTTCAAAATTCGACCTAGATTTTTTTTTAATTTTATGTTTTATGCGATTTTTGGTATTTTTTCTCACCTAATTCGTAATGACGGCGGAAATTACGCTCGCAGCAAAACGGCATTTGTATCATCGGATAGAGGAGAAAATTTTCTTTTAAAAACAGTTTGTTCTGAATACGTAACATGATTTACCGATTTTTAGGAATTTTTTTACTAAGCATTTGCTTCGGCGAATTGTTTCGTAAAATAATTTTAAAACTGTCGCATCTTGAATTCTATCCGTCATAACTTTTTGATATTTTGACAAATCGTGAAACATTCTTTTCTCCCTCTTTTAAAATAAAAACGAAAAAATTATGTAAATTAGATGATTTTTTATGAATTTTAATGCAGCCTAATGTTTAGAATTTAATAGCATCAACGCGATCTTACGCCATTCATTACATTGCGATCACGGCACGAGAATTTATCTTCGGTTGTTGCCACAGAAAGGATTAGAAAAAGGGTTTTCTCAACCAATCGAGTTTTTAAATGGGATATCGGAATTTCAATTCGCAAGTGAGGATCTATGACGTCAAATGCTTTAAGATACGTAAAAATTACGCCCTAATTTTAACTCATTTATTCCAGCTCAACACAGGGAGACGATATTTTGATTAAAATTTACTGTAGAAATAAACTAAGAAATTCACGATTATTATTATTAGAAGTGGTATTTTAATCCGGTGCTTATTTAAAAATTGAAATGTTTTCACGGTGCTGAAAATGTTCATTTTAAAAATTACAAAGTTCGTTTCAAAGGGCGATTTATTAAAATTTTTCTATTTACTATTTTTATTTTTGACATTTAATAATGGCGCAGACGTTGCCTAACATATGCATGCAGGCTGCGAGTACAGTTTTATTTTAACGTTGAATTACGTTCCTCCATAAATGTCCTACATAACGCAAAGTTTTAACGATACCGTTTGAAAACTACTATGCGAAATATCGAAATTAACTCCCTCAACCAACTGGGGTATCCTTTACGGCAGTCAAACAGTGACGTCATAAATTAAAAAAATGCGTGAAATTTGTAAACTCCATTGCAATGTTCTCCAATGTTGCGCCATGTCACAATTAAAGCGGGAATAAGTAGCTCCTCGAGATTACACAATTTGATGTTTTTCAGGAGACAGGGAGGATATAAAAGATATCGCTATATTAGATACATGGATATTTAAAATGGCCTCCCTTGAATATTTTCTCCCCACAATAAGATGAAATGGTTTGCGGCGCTAAATACGCCAATCTTATAAAACTAAAACTATGTATAAATTAAATATATATGGAGAGTTTCCTTAATGGCAACCATTATGTGAAATGATTATTATTTATGCTAATGCGTAAATTGCAAAGAATCGCCATAGAATCAAAAGATTCCATTGGGGCCAAATAATCTAAGCTGTTTCTTTTAAGGGAGCCTTGAAGAGGGAGAAGCGAAAATAGATAGTATTAATGTACGTAATAGGTAGTATCATTAGATTCGTAAGGATAATATGAATAAATCATAATATACCACGTTAATAAATATTTCATGAAATTAAAAGTGTTTCTCCTTTTTCAACGGTTGTCTTACAACCAACTAAACGAAAAGTAATTCTAATTTGCGTTAATATATCCCGCAGTAATTTCAACAGAGGAGATTACTTGAACTTTTTTAAAAATGAAATTCTGTTTTGTCACATGCGGATATGATTTTAGTAGTAAAATATTCGCTTATTCCCGTATGAAGAGCGGGTGCGCAGTTATCTTAAAAACATCTCTTGAAAATAGCATAAATGAATTCAGAAAACCACAAAACGTGTAAATACACCAAAATCTCGAAGTCGAATTTTTACATGATTACAATACTTTCCTTATATGGTACATGTTCGGAAAGAAATAAATGGTTGTTCATTCCATGTAGTGTCTTAGGTATTTAATGCTACAACTTGAGCCTAAAAAACAGTATGATGTAGAAATAAGACATTTTGAAAGCCAGGTGTTCTCTGCAAACCATTAAGCTTTCCACTTTTTTGATAGTGAATGACACTGACGTAGTTTTTTGAGTCATTATACTGCAATGATGCCAGGTTAATACTCGTGACGCAAACTTTACATCAAGAGTCAAATAATTTTGCTCTTTTTCTTTAAATTCCACATTACGAATAAATTTGAATTACACATGTAAGGAAAATTTTCGTTTCCTACCGTGCGAAGAACGGGTACGCAGCTAGTAGAATATAAAAGTAAAATACAAGACGATATTTTACTTGAAACAAAGCTATTCAGTTAATAATGAAAACAGAAAACGCATGGTAGTTAATTTATTTTACATATATTAAAAATCTGAATTTTATTATATATATATATACGCGGAAAATAACACTCTGGGTTTGTTTTAAATAATTTTGTTGAGACAAATAAATACGTTTCTGTTTTTAATTGATGCTAAAACGTGTTACGAATGTACGTTATTTTAAAATCAAGAAAATTAAAAATAAGAAATTTAAATAATTTATATTTTTCAATCTATAGCATTGGAGTATAGCGCAGAAATTTATAAATAACTGCATTCAAATATATATATTCATAAAGTAGAAAAGGCGTACTTCAGTATAGTAACAAACATAATTCTAATGTCACTTTTATTTAGAACATGAAAAATGCAAAATGCAAATTTACACCTATCTTTTTATATTAAGATGTAAAAGGTGTGTAATATATACATATTTTTTAATCAATGAGAATAAATGATTTTAAAATCTTATAAAATATAAATTTCTGTATTAAAGTCGGCTTTTCACAGTACAGAGACTAGTAAAATCAGATGCATGGTCTCGCTTGATTTTATGTATTGTAGAAGAGAAATCGAATAATACTAATATTCTAATCAAAACAAAACTATTTTTTTATATTATATATTCATTCAGACTTAATATCAAAAAATATTATGATTGAAAATGAACTTCAGTTTCTTTTGGGATTTGTGCATTATGATTCGAAAGAAATAAACCAAACTAAATTAAACTAAACTAAACGCGTCTTTAATTTTACAAGTTATGGTTTAAATTTAGAAAAGTGTATTGAATGCTTCAGTTATTTGCAAAAAATTGGTCATTTGCGAAAATTAATAGAAATTCTGACTTTCTTGAGTTGACAGTTCAACTGTGAAGTCAAAGGACAGGATCGTACAGATAATCCCCTAAAAAATACTAATTATAGACGATAAGAGAGAGAATTTACCGAAGTAAAACAGTATCTTTATTTTGTCTGTAAGTAGTGACTAGTGTTCTTTGGGGGAAAAGTAGGGATGGACGCGAGACGAAAAATAAGCGTCTCGCGTCTCGCAAAATAGCCTAAAAGCTTTGTCTCGTCTCGCAAAAATCCCTATATCGTAATGTTAAAAATGTGTCTCGTCTCGCAAAGAAGCTGTAAACCTCTGTCTCGTCTCGCAAAAAAGTCGTCTCGCGTCCATCCCTAGGGAAAAGTGCGCCTTTTTAATATGAAATTATTGAAAGCAAAATATATCAATCATCCATGTAACTTAATCAATGTATATATGTAATGAATAGCAGTATGTCATAGAATGTAGAGAGAGCTACCGTATTAGCCCGAATTTAACGCGGCATTGAAGATTTTTCTTAAGATATGTAAATCCAGTAGTTAGACAACGAATTTAACGGGAGTCAGGTTTCAAAGGGAAACGATTAATTAAAAAAATATGGCGTTGTATTCGAGGTAATACGGTAATCATAGATTATTCAAAAGATATATGTTATTATTATTTTTTTACGTATAACTAACAATAAATACAACATCAACATTTAGCATTATTCATATGCTGTTTACTCGTTATTTTATTCCCGAAAAACGTCGTAACAAAATTTCTCCTGTATATTCATTTTTTCGGTAAAACCAATTTATAGTACGTACAAATATTTCAGTTTATTTTACGAGAAAAACGTGTCTATGCTTTATTCACACAGTTGAAACGGTGAATAATATAAAATGCATGAAACTATAACCTGAAGTATAAATCTCTACAACATATTTCAACACTCTTTCAATTGACACTTTTTCATTGTTTTAAAATATCAGGTAAAGAACGAAGTTTTCTTCTAATTCCGCTGCAGTCACGAATTGGCTGTCTATTTTATCTGAAAAAAAAAGAGGGAAACGAACTAAAAGATGGTTAAAAGGGGAAAAAGAAAAAGAAAGGGAATCGAGACGTACAAAAACTAACAAAAATTTGCTTCCTTAATTCCAAATACAAATACGGGCATCGTTAGAGGCCGAAAAGAAGCACAATTAAAGCTCTGAAAGAAGCCCACTCAAATAAAGAAAAACAAAGTTGACTTTTCCCATCCACTAGTACTAATGACTTCATAGAGAGAAATACGCCAGATCTTTATAGTCAATACGGAGTTTTTCGGAGTATTGTGAGATGGCCAGCACACAAAGATGTCCTACGGAACTCACTGCTGAGCGATTTCGGGGGCGAAAGAAGCAAATATTTTTCTTGGTACCTTAATCCAAAGAAGTTGCGAAAGGCATTTTTTTTATGATTCAGGAAATATATATTTATTTTTTTGCTTCAGCTCCCATCTTTTGGTGTTTGTATATAATATGTACAATATTTCGATACAAAGAAAAAAAAACAAAAAGAAAGTTTGTCTGTTCAAATAAAAGCTAGTGAGCAATGGTGCAGGAAACAATTGGTAAGGTTTATGAAGAAAAAGTGAAGAAAAAAAAATATATATATGTACGAGTTTTTACGAAGAAAAGATGAAATGCAATAATTTCTTACCTATATCGAGGTTTTATTTGGACCAATAATGATTGACAGATTTTAATAAGTAAAAAGACTGATATAAGGAGATTCAGTAATTTTTTGTTATTTAGTATGCATTTATAAAACACATTGTTATTATTTCCTAACTGAAAAGAATTTATCTAAAGAATTTTATATAAGAAACAAATATTTAAAATATTATTATAACTATAAAAGTATATCCTATAAAGGATATCCTATAAAATATCCTATAAAAGGATATCAAACTCAATAAAATAAGTTAAAGCGTAAAATAAAGGGACGCATTTTGAATGGCATTTGTTCATAATATGATTATATTTCATTTATAAACTTTTTGCGAAGTAAAGTGAATATTATAGAAACAATCTATAAAATCATTTGACATCTAATAATTTGATATCTTAAAAATCCGACTAATAAGTAAATAAAATTCCTTGTATTTAAAATTTCTTAAACGAAATAATTATTAGTATCATAACCTTATTACACATGGAACAAATGAAATAATAAAAATCATTTTTCATCATTTCTTTCTTCTCCACTCTGTACAAGTTAAAATTATATCATTGTTTCTAAATCATTTAAAGTAAGTACGACAGCTCCATCACATACATATTAATTAACATAAATGAAAACTATGCAACAACTTAAAAGCATTTTAAAGATTTATAATAAGTGTATTATTCTAAATTATTTTTTGTTCGTGTCTTAAAAAAAGAAATTGGCCCCTAAGTTCAACAAAAATGAAATGTAAAATGTCTAATCAAGACATTTATCTGACGTGGCATCGTAAGTTAACGTTGATTGCCACGTGGAATGTTGTTTGCATAATTGCTATATTCCCTCGTGGATGCACGCTAAAATAATTAAAGTTTTTACGATACGTCTGTCAAGTTTGCTAATCTAAAAGATCTGTAATTTAGAAGGATGACATTCTTTAAACGTTAGTAGAATAAACTGGAGTAAAAATATCTTTTAAAAAATGGCTAATGCAAATCTCTTTGAGAAATCTTGAATTTAATTTTACGTATGAGAATAATCGTACAAAAATTTATTCTAATAACTAAGATTTTTACTTATAATAAATTTCTGAGTAGTTTAAAAGCAGAATAATAACGTTTTTGTTCTTTAGTGACTGTAAATTTTGCAATGAATTTTTGTGTCAATTATTTATTGATATAGAGAACAAAGAATGTTTTATTATTTTTCTTATTTATTGGAATTTACAAAATAAAAATTAATTTTGGTTTATTTATGTCGTATTATTGGAATATTTTGATACATTGTAGCTTTTTTCCACATTAAACACGAAAACAATCGATAAAAAATGGTAGTTGATCCTACAAATATTCAAACCCAAAGATGATACGTTGTAATCTAAATCAATTTAACCATTATTTAAGACATGTTTTTTTTTAAATATGATGAACCAACTTTTTTCCCTTTCTTTAACGACTTATCCTAAGAATAATGCATAACGCAGGCAATGTTTTAATTATGTTAAATTCATTTAAATAAAATCAATGGGGATAACTTTAATCTATACCATCCTGTATATTTTGTATAAAATTACCGTTATAAGTTTAAATTATGCTTTAGAAACACAAAATTTTGTTTGTGTGCTTTTTTATTCTCTCACGCTAACCAGAAAGATTGTTTATAGACATTTTTCTATAAAAAAAACTTGACTTATTGACGATGCCGTAAAATATATGCCACAGTCAAAAGAAATTTCAATATTTTAAATTGAACAGTGTAAACATTGATTAAAAAAACTATTTTTATATAGCCTGCATGTCCATGAATAATATTACCCTATTCCAAAAGAAAAACATTTTTCGCTGCGTAGCGAAAACATATTTAATGAGTGTTACCAGATTATATGTGCTTGGCAAATATTTTTCAAGCTTTAAACGTGGTTTCTAAAAAAGTATCGCAATATACTTAATGAGGGTGCTGCTTAAAGTATTTTTTGAGGAAGAAATAACATTTCGGGTTGTTAAAAAAATAGAATTTAGATGATAATTAAAGAAAATTTAGATGAAAAGGTACCATTAAAACGGGCTATTTAATCCCAAAACACGGATGATATGAAATTAGTTTGGAATAATATGATAGTCAAAAATTTTATTTCGCTTTAAATTAGCAGTGATTATTATTTTAACTGATAAAATAAAATAACTACTATGCCAGTATGATATTAATGAAAATAATCTAAAATATGTACATGCGTATATTTTGCACAGAAGATATATGTGTTATTTATTCCAGTTGATTTTTTATAAAATTTATAAAAGGAAAATAATTTGAACTGTTGAGAGATATCACTTTCTAGTTGTCGTAAATAAATAAATATATATATATATATATATAGTAGTAATTTTTATAAATGTCCCTTACTTTTGTGAATAATAAATATCGCTTTAACAAGTTATTTATGTATTTCTCTTCCAAGCCATTGCAACGTAAATTTCGTTCACTGAACTCACGTTTTTACTGCAATACACCTACTTAAACGTTTACTAAAATAAGTACACAACATGAACAGTTTCAACTTTTAAAGCTTGAATTTAAGAGCTATTAATTAATGTCTCTACCTTCAGTTAATTTTATCAAAGTATGTTTTCTTTAAGTTAAAAATTTCCGTTCATAATCGCACAGATAATTAGTTTAAAGGAGCTTTCGCAGAGTGTATAAACCCCATAAAATCCCTCCCGTCCTTCACCCCCCCTCCCACCCTTCTAAAAATATTAGGCACGACGTCTGAAGTGTGCGTCTAATTTCTTAACCAAGTTTCATAAACAATGGGCTTTCCTGAGACAATTTCATCAATGCAATGAAAGAAACAATTCTGAAATAACAATTTCTATCAAGTGCAATCGGTGAAAGAGGGATTAGTTTTTGAAAAACCATGGTCGGAAAGTTTACTATCACTTGAACACTTCTTCTAAAGTGATTATTAACAGGTACACGAATACGACGTTTCCGACACCGCATTCATGTGTGATTCTGAACCATCTCTGTACCGCCTACACCCCCTGCAAGTTTGTCAGTCTGGTAGCGAATCACCCCCTGTAAATGAAAGGGGTCCCCATGGAAAATGCCTGTCCAGGGCTCCATGTTGGTTTAAGCGGATTGTGGCATTTGCACTTGGTTGCATTTCTTCATTTTTTTTTTCGTAGGTGAATATAACATACACTGCTGGCCACCCAAATTGCAACACCAAGAAAAACAAGAGATATCACAACAAAATTTATTGTGTAGATAACATGTTGACCAAGTAACAAATGATTAAATTTACAGCATTCTATGAAGCGTGGTTCCTGCCAAAATCAGTACCCAGAGTAGCCGCCGTTGTTGGAGATCACAGCTGCCACACGCCTCGGCATTGATTCAAAGAGACTTTGAATGTGTTCTTGGGGTACAGCAGACCAAGCAGCTTCCACACGTTGCCAAAGTTGATCTGGTGTGACAGCTGGGGATGAACTCTGGGTCAGTCGTTGAGCAACCATGGACCACATGTTTTCTATCGGCGAAAGATCCGGAGAGCGCGCCGGCCAGGGAAGCAATTCAATCTGGTGATTGACGAAGAACCCTTGGACAATGCGTGCCACGTGTGGCCGTGCATTATCCTGCTGAAATATGGCTGTTGGCAAGCCCTGAAGGTAAGAAAGGACAGCTGGCTCCAACACCTCGGAGATGTAGCGCTGGCTGGTTAAAGTACCGGCAATGCGTACTAGAGGAGTGCGAGAGAGATATCCGATACCGCCCCATACCATAATACCCGGTGCAGGACCAGTGTGACGGTGCATAATGCAGCTGTTCAGCATCCTCTCTCCACGGTGTCTCCAGACTCGAATCCGACCGTCGTGGTGTTGCATACAGAAGCGTGACTCGTCAGTAAAGAGAATTTCATTCCATTCTGTCGTCCACATCCTTCTTTCATCGCACCATTGGCGGCGGAGACGTCTGTGGTTCCGCGTCAGAGGTAGACAAAGCAACGGACGTCTTGCGGACAGACCATTCTGCTGTAAACGACGTCGAATGGTACGCGCAGACACTGGATGATGCGTTACAGACTGAATCTGCTGTGATATGGTTCGTGATGTGACTGAGCGGTCCGTCACTGCCATGCGTACAATCTGCCTGTCATCACGTGACGTGGTGCACTGAGGTCGATGCGGTCGATCACGTCTGTCCGTCGTACCCTCCTGCACCCAACGATCACATATCCGCATCACAGTTGTTTGGTTTCGTCCAATACGACGACCGATTTCCCTGAAAGATAACCCACAATCTCGGTATGCCACTATCCTTCCTCTGTCAAACTCGGATACTTGATCAAAAGATGATCGTTGTTTCCTACGAGGCATAATTTATCGTTTTTTTGAAAAAAAAAGCAAGAAAAACACAATTGCTGTACTTGAAACCGTCGAAATCTCCAAGCCTTAAATAGCGCTTTGAGGTGGCGCCACAGGCGCGCTTGATGTGCGTCTGCGCTGAAATTCTAATCATTTGCATATCTCACCTCAGCTAATGCATGTTGTAAATTTCATATTATTTGCATGCTTCCTTCAGGGTGTTGCATTTACGATGGCCAGCAGTGTAGCTTTTTTTTTTCCCCAAAGAAAACGACCTTGCCACAATGTCTGTTTCAATGAAAGAGAAAATGACTTACGAAATCTTTTAAGTGATTGTAAATGGGAACTTCCTTATCAAATCGAAAGAGGCCGCAGTTCATTCCAATAAAACTTTCATGGTTCTTAGCGGAAGGAAATCTTCAAACTACTTTCATTTTGCTATACAGCACAGTCTCGATTGCTCGAGTTTCACATAAATTCCAGTGAGAGAAAAAAATCAGTTTAGTTCTTCCAAATAATGATCAACACATACGAAACAAGAGAAAGAACTATTTCGCACCACGAAATTTAAATACCTACCTCACACGAAAGACCTCTCAGAAATCCCCCTCCCCAAAAAATGGGAGTATTCTTCGCCACAGTTGCCCACACAGACATCTATGTGCAGTAAAGTAATTAAAAAACTTTGTAAAAAACACACATAAGATGTAATAGGTAAGAGAATATTTTTGAACGAAATTCTATAATTTTGGAACGAAACGTGCGTATCCTCTTACCTATTACATCTTATGTGTGTTTTTAACAAAGTTTTTTAATTACTTTATCGTTTAACACCAGTATTTTGACTGATTTTTCATCTATGTGCAGTGTTTTCATGCTGTTTTGACGATGGCGCGATTTTGCTGCACCGAAAGGGGCCAATTTGTTAATAATAAAAATATTTGGTTACTATTTTCTCATATAATTAATCTGGTCTAATCATAAGTAATGTAATAATATGTAAGTACTCTTTTCATTTAAATATGCACTCAGATTACAAAAAATTCATAGTTTCCATTTATTTGTTTATTAAATTTTATGATAATTCGAGTTTTCCATAGTTCTAGGCAAGCCCGTTGCTGTCCAACTCGAATAAGGGAGCCTCTTCTGCACACCAATATTATTCGCAAACCTTTTTTTTTTAAATGTTAAAGCATGCAACGTTTTACTAACATTGGCTTTCTTTTGTGTAAATACCGATTTTTAATATCGAGATCATATTAAAGTTGTACGTGTATCTTTAGTACAACTTAATGAAATATGTCTTAGATGTATTATCTGGAAGAAATTTGACTTCACATTCATCTATAGTCTTCGAAAATTGGGAAATTGGAATTTAAAAGGTCGAATCATTCTTTTAATGATAAAAAACATATGCAATATTGACAAAAATTAAAAATACTTCCAGTGTAAAATTAATAAAAATGGGACAGAGTGTGGTTAAGGTATGCAATAAGATAATCATATACTAGTTCACGCTAAGACTTAAAATATTTGTGTAAATATGTTAATTCTCAATACAGTAGTTAAAGCTGCAGCAATATCATATATGTAAGTGATTTTAATTTGCATTTTTGTTCATTTACACATTCTTTAATTACTAAACCATAAAAATGTCATGAATTTCTTCCTTATCAAAAGCACTCATTCCAGAATATTACCTAGAAAAGTCTGAAACTACTTTCTTACATTTGACTTTTTCACTATGGATATCTTGCTCAGAACGACTAAGCAAATTTTTATGTTGAGATATCGCCCTGTAGGATTTCAAGAGGTATCTCAATAAGCATCTTCAGTTAACAAGGTAATCACCAGATAAGAACGAATCATTAACGACTTAATAGATTGCTGATGATTGGATAATTAATCATTAATGAGAAGTAATTGACCTACAAAAGATGAATGATGAGTGCGGCTAGACACCGACCGAATTAAAAAAAATCACGAATAAAAAATTCTGAGCGACATTAATATCATGGTTTCCCCAGCCATTAGTGCCCTGGAGAGGTTTAGACAACAGGAACTTGTTAAGATGGTCAGATTATGGACTAGGTTTTGTTACTCAAGTACCCTCTTTGACGAAGGCGAAGTCAATCGATTGAGAGCATAATGCAGTTCGATTTTAGTATCGAAAGAGTCGAGGAGAAAAAAAATGAGGTTATCTCATGATGCCAGGCATCCATGATTTATGGCTGAATTAAGGGGCTGAAAAAGTATGCGAGATCAAATATTTGCATGTGTTTAAAATAAAATTAATAATCAAAATTTTTTGACGAAATAATCAAAAGCTTATACTTTTTAAAATGGAGTTTTTTAAAAATTCACGAGAGAAATAGATATAGTAAATCTCCATTTACTACAAGTAAGGGCAATATGTATTTTTTCCATTAACATAATCATCAGAAATTAATTTGGAAACCCGCTTGCTAAAATAATTAACTTGATATAACGCGCCGAGATCGAGCGAATGAAAGGAAAATTTAGCAAAGGAAAGAAATTAGTGCATATGCATATTACATAAATTAACATACGTTAAACATATGTACTAAAGGAATTTCATTGATTGACAAAAAACTGATTCAATTTGTGCATGTAGCAATGTTTAAGATGATACTTAACATAAAAAATGGCAACGAAACTTAACATTAATATCTATAATATTAAACAAACATACAATTTGTTCTTTTTGTATGGGTTGTTATTCTGACTATACATATATATTTAGTAAAAAAGTGACTCTTATTTAATAAAATACAAAAGCAAACTTCACTATAAATGCTTTCGAACCTTATAAGTCAACGTTGGTATGACTAGTGTTTCACTCATACAAACTCTTCAAAGTTATATTTACCGTCTCTCAATTTTATAGGCACAGTCCAAATGGAATAAAACATTGAATTTAAAATTTAATAATATAAAAACAAAATTAAATCACACGATTAACAGAATTTGTTATAAAATTGTATATATTTGAATATGATGAAACTGACTTTTTATATTTTTTGAGTTTTCCATATTTCATTTTTGAGAGCACGAAAAGATGCTTTCACAGCGGTGTAAAACATCCTTAACAATTTTTTTCCATCTAGGAAAAATTTTAATATCATCTTGTAATTAAAGGTCGTGAAAATATTAAATGGTGTAAGTCCGTTTTCACTGTAGATAATTTTATGCAGTTTCAGCGTTCCGAGAAGAAATCATTTTACTTAACAAAATTTTATTACCATTGCATAAAATATGCTTCAAATATTACTTTAACCATTAAGCTATAAAACGATGAAATGGCACTTTTTCGTGTGTTTTATTTAATATGAACTATACAGGTGTGTTTGAATGAAAATAAAGGATTTCAGTAAACCAAATCTTACGTCATACAAGCTAACGAGATTTGTATCGTTATATGATATGATGGAACAATCGTTAGATGAAGCACTTCTTACGACTGTTTGTGAACTAACTCTCTGAATTGCTGAAATAGCGACCAAGCTTATAATTATGAATTTATACTTTTTTTCAATACAAAAAACACAATGCATAAAAAAAATCATTTTTTAACTCGAGAAATATCTTAACTTCATAGAAAAGTACTGATTCTTATACCTGCACATCTTCAGTTTTTAATTTAAATGGATGTCTCAAAATTATAAACTCCAACTAAAAATAGTAAGTTAATTATTTTCTTGCGGAATCATTTGCATAAAACTCGGAGTTTCTCCTTCAGAAATTTGCGAGTACAGAAATCTAAGACCACGTGAAAAATCGCCGAGTGACGTCACGTATCGATTTCCCAATCTAACGGGTAATTAACCCCGGCAGCCTTTTACAACTCATTAGTAAGACTTTATTTTCCGTTTGTCGTACATATATATGGAGAACTGAGATTCTTTCCTCGCTCACACACATCCATTAATGGTCCGTAACTGAAATTGTTTGTCAATATTTAGCTTACTGCGTAACGCGGCTAAATAATGGCTTCAAAGGAGCTGGCTGAATGACGGGATATTCATAGTCAAGAAATCTGATTCCATTAGTACTAATAAAAAGAATAAGCAGCTAATAAACAATATAATTACATTCATAGACATGCGGTATATGTGCTGTAATGAACCCAAATGCACGCACGATTACAATTCAATAGTAAGAAGTGTATGGTGTCATTTACACAATTCAAGATTATGTGTTATTTAACTATCATTTAAATATACACATTTTTTTAGATGAAGTTGAAGTTATTTTAATTGAAGAAAGGATTCTCTAAAAATTACATATCCCACAGGCTGAAGGGCAAATTCTGAAAGTTTGCTCTTCGCAAATAGCAAATTGAATAACTTTATTTCTATTCTTGAATTAAAATTAATTGTGAAACTTCATTGCTTGAAAATATAATGAAAAAAATTTAGTGCTAAACTAGATGCAATATCAGTGAAAATCTAGACTATTTGAGCATCTTAGTGGCATTTTTCATTTAGAGATACATTTTCAAATGCAAATCTTGGTGTTTGCAAAGCAATCATATAAAGTTAAAGTAACATAACGTTTAATACTTTTTTTAGAGGGAATTCTTACATCTGTCAGCATATTGCCCCTTTTAAGAGCAATTAAAATATTTTGGAGGTAACTTGAAGTTTTTGCGCACAAAAACTGATTATAATATTTTTATAAATGAACATACATATACTTATATTTAGGAATAGTACTTTTTGTTGTGTGTTTTTTCGGCTCGCAGATGCTTTCTGCTGCACGTACTATTTAGAAACTTGCGTGGTTGCATTTGATGGATCACCTACTGCTGTAAATTCGACAGGACATGCAATACGTCAAACCTCTGCATTTAAAATCAATCTCTTGTCACCACACTTATTAATTTTTCATGGACGTGTACCCACCTGTATTTGCGAAACTTTATTGGAACTGTCTTTTCTAAACCTATTGTAATAAGGTCACGATACTAGGTGAGACACACTCAACTACAAATATACACATACATACGCATATTTACTTATTTATTTTCTTTGGTCGTATAAACATATTTCTTCCCTTACTTACTTAATTTAATGGCGGACGAAAAACAGTGGGCTCTTTATATGGCAATCATTAACGACAGTCCCATTTTGAAATGTGTAGCTACCACTAATTATGATTTGAATGAATAATCACTTGGCAATAAAATAGTCGGGAAATTTTATTTTTTTATCGGGTTATTTTAAATTTAAAGCGCGAATGCTCGAGTAAAAATTCCATTTCGCAAAATTTTAAATAATGTTGTTGATAAAAAAAAATTTAATACGAAGACGAACCATTCTGAGAAATACAAATCTCATTCTGTTTTCATATGATATAAATTTAGCTTTTAAATACAAAATTATTTTCCATACAATCTAAGTGACTTTTAAGGAGCTCATATATATTATACTAAAAAAGCACTAGTCAGTATTTTTTTACTAACAGTGAGATTATGAAGGTATTTTGAAAAATAACATGCATAGCCGAATGAAAGGTGCAAGTATGATAACAATTTCTTCCAACTAACATCAGTAAAAGCATGACTACTTAAAATCGTTTTAGATAAAAACTATTGGTACAAAATAATATTTAAAATCATAATCCCATTAGCAAATTTGGAATTACACGAATATAAAAATATAAATTTTATTTTTTCACAAGGAAAATATACTGCATTATCTTATAGTACGGGAGAGTAGGGAGGCATGGGACACTTACAATTACACTTTTTTTTTTCACTTGTGAGAAAAGATCCATGCGATCACCCATGTGACAAAAGATCTGTTTCATAACATCAAAAGTAAATGCATTCTTATATTTTAAAGTTTGTGTTTCAAGCCCATTACTTATAAGTAACATAAATTCCTTTAATGTTTCGGAATCTAACATAAATTTTATAAAAAGCAATTGACTTAGGCCTAAAAGCATCATGATTTCATCAGCAAGTTTATACTTTTTTGAAATATTGAGTAAAAAGAGGGACACCCGGACTTAAGTAACGGGATGTTATAAAAGTTCAGAGCAGAAATAAAAAGATGACACGGAAAAATTTAAGACACCTTTTATCAAGAAAAATGAAAAAAAAAAAACTTCTCAGAAAAATCTGACTGCTCCATCATTGATTAAGAGCTCTGCGAAGTTGCAACCAAGAAAGGCAATTTTTGGAACATGTGCACAGGAATATATTTCATTCAATATGGAAATTTAAAACCATAAACTTTGATGAATTTCATAGTATTAACATAAAGAATAAACCTTATTAAATATCTATCACACTGTGGTTGTTATTATTTAAATACTATTTTTGCAAATTATGCTTGAATTCGAAATTTGTAAAACGCAACCCCTTCCTCCTTAACATAAAGAGGGATGGGACATTTTTATAAGTTAGTTTTATTTGCTTATAAAACTGATATTTTAATAATAACGAACGAAGTAATATTTTTGAACTATGATAGACAGCTTCAAAGTTTGAATTTTTACTGTTTTAACAATTAAAAATAATTTATAATAAATATTCTTGCTAAAAATATCTCTCAATTTCTACTTTCCCTAAATTCCAATATATCGTGTTTAATTTGTTTTGTATCTATACTTAAAAAAACTGTTCTTAAAATTAATATTAACAAAATAGTATTATGAAAAAAATATTATTTATAAAATTCTTCATAGAAACCTCCCGCTCTGCAATCTAGGATATTCTTTGTGTCTTCTGGCAAATACTAGAAATTTATTTTACTCTTATCTCAGTTTATACTAAAGTGTTTTATGTAAATTTTCAAAATATCTAAGTTTCCTGAAAAAAAAAAGGAAATTATTTTTAAAACGCAATAACTACTTTCACCAATAAAGGCTTTGTGAAATTTAAATATCCCCTATTCCCGCACAAAGCTTTATTGAAATGCATCGAATCAACCATAAATTTCAAAGTTGCACTTTCACCCCGGTGGTTCATATATTAAAAGCGGCATCGTTTTTCGCAATTTGTGCGGACGAAGCTGGCACCCCCCCCCCCTTCCCTTCAAAAGATAGCGACTGCTCACACACAAATTCAGAAAACTTCCAGAAACGCTAAATATTTAATTACGAAGTCACCGAACAGGATCAAAAGTTTACGTACCCTTCGATTAGCAGTTGGAGAAAGAATCGTAGGGAATATTTACGCTTAGGCTGGAACCGAATCCCCTCTCGCGTTGGGTAACAGATAAATTCACCGATGCGTTAAAAAGTTCCTTAAACTGAAGAGGAAAATTTTTGGCGGAGGTTGGAGACTCCGATGTTTGAAGACGGGACGGAAGATAGTGATATATATTACGCTATATTTTCATCATGGGCTTTGTGTCAGTTTAAAAATGTGTTTTTCAGGAACATACTAAACTGGAATTTGCGCAGTTTAGTTGGGGTGCTATTTGTATTAAGTGCATTAAAAATATAAGGCGTTTAAATCTGAATTATGCTATAGTGATTCTCTGTATTAATATCACTTAAAATAAAGATGTTAAAACTATGATATTATTTTTCTGATTATTTGCTATTTTTTGTATTTCACGGAGAATTATCAATATTTGTATACTATTACATTTTGTATACTATTAGGTTGTAACGAAAGTTTTCCGCCACTAGAAGGATTGTCTACACAAACAGTTCGCGTTGGTGTCTATGCCAATATTTTGTCAAACGATTTTTGTTATTTGAAAGAAAAAGACTTGTTTAAGAGCCCTATGTTGTGAAATCTATAAAACAATATCTTTATGATTAAGTATAAGGTGTCTGAAATGGAACTATCACGCTACCAGATTGAACCATCATTTACTCTCAGTTCTGTTGCAAAAAGTCAGCTACAGAATGACACCGAATCATGTGTACAGCTTAAGGTACTACTGTTGTATTATACGACATTGTGAATATTTGGTACCGAAAGTTCAAAAACGAGGACTAGGGCATTTAAGAAGCAGAGCTCTATGGCCGGCCTACTGATGCTGATGAAGCCCGCCTACGAGAATTTGTGGAAGAAGATAAAATATTCATCCCTTCGAGAGCCAGCTAAAAGAGTTAGACTTTAGTACCCTGTCCATTAGTCGCGCAAGGCATCGTATAAACTTGACATATAAGATTAATCGCTCGGTACCTCATGAGCTGACTCAAGCAAATATGGCGGAAAACTTTCGTTACAACCTGATATTTTTGTATACTATGTTATCTGTTTATGTAACAGTTTAATAATAATGGGTTTTAGATTAAAATCAATTAGTAAAATTTAATTGCTGTCTAATTAAAGTGATAATGAGTTTTGCGTACGCGAGTTAGTTCGTCGTAATTACTTTTGCATAGCAACACCCTCCTGATTATTTAAGATAAAAATGTTTAACCTATTCTTTTTGAATTATTACTTCTAGTATATTGTGTTAATTATTGCTTACGAATATTGTGTCTAAAACTTTGCAGTTGGTTATCAAGTAATTCCGAGATTCATTTATAGGGAGTAAAAAAGTTTTAAAAACTCTAAAATTCAGAGAAAATTTTATGATGTAATGTTTGAGTAAAGTTTTTATTTTAATCGATTCTTCCATAGAACAACAACAGGGTTGATAGAGGCATTTTTATTCGAGTTAAATCATTAACATTCCCCTGAAAACTTTTTAAAAAAATGTGTGTTAAAAAATGTTAAAGGTTTAAAAATCCCTAATAACATTAATATAATCGTCTACTTACTTTTTAACTATTCTCCAGCTTTATGCTTAAGCATTATTTGATTATTTGCATTACTGAATGATGACTATATGATGCAGCACTGAATTATTTTATATTTTTGTTTATAGATATATGCATAATTCGTGCAGCCATTTCGAAAACTATATATTCTGAAACGTCACGATTTTTCTAAGTACAGTCAAATACACAAAAAAATATAACTACTATAATAAACAAATATTTGTAATGCGGGTATTTGTGTATGTTGTACCGTTTTTTTAATTCCTTCATTACATTACTTTAAATATGACATAATTAAAATTTATTTTGAGAGTTGTACGTATTTGGCGATAGTCTTGTAAATCAATTCAATTATTTTATAATTATTGGTGCATTCTGAAAATCACAAAACTCACGAAAACATCTCATTTTGCCGGTGAATTTCCATATTAATGTTATACTTATAAAAATAAAAATACTGAAAAATACTACTGGCAGACGCAAATAAAAAAAATCTTACTTAATTACTTTTCAAAAAAAATATTTAAACAAACGATAAAAACGAAACAACTTTCGACCCCAAATCCAATCCCACATATGAAATTTTCGAAAAAACTAACTAATTAATCAGGAAATGAAAAATAAACAAGTTCCTCTATTTTCCTTTCAACTCAATCCAGTGAATGGGATCCAGTCAAAACTCAATTCTCATAAACCGGCTCTCAGTTCTGAAACTGAAGATGCTCACTGTCTGAAATAAAAGATAAAAACCCATTCACCTGTGTAAACGGAGAGATATTCTAACGAACGCAGGAATGACGTAAGAGTGACTCCTCAACAGGAATTGTGCTTGTGATCTTCATAAATAGAATACTGAGAGACAATGGATGGAGTAAGGTAATTCTTTACTTCCCCCCCCCACACACACAAACAAAATCGAATTTTTCTGGGAGACGGCACGCGCTTTTATTCGAGCGTAAGTAAACAACTGCATTGCGAGGGCAATTAATCCAGTGGAAGAAATGATTTTCCTCGAAATAACTAAATTGAGTTTAGCAAATTTTAACGGATTGAAGGAAAATAATGATATTAAAGCGATAAGTGTTTAACCATATAAGTTCTAATAAATATTAGGCATTAATAGTATGCCTGGGAACATATGTTAATGGTGGAAACTTTATGATTATAGACTTTCGAACTGTGATTACTTGTGAGTTATAGCGGTTACTGACATTAAATCTTCAAGCTATGGAGACACAGATCGATAATCATGAAACCTCCTTTACGAAGAGGACCCTACAACTAAAACGGACCCTACAACTACAACTAAATCCATTATAGGATATGGAAATTTGGTGAAATGATTATAACCAAATTTAGACTAAAAGCATGAGATGCGCCCCCCCAAAAACTGCAATTTTAACAACAAAAATAGCTAATCGAAATATCCATAACAATTTGAACAATTATTTAATAGTTTTTGGGGCACGGATTAACTAATTTTGGTCATATTTTGAGCTGATTTCAACATTCAAAGCGCTCCCAGTGGGCATTTTTTGAACTAAACTTTAGGAAAAAAATTCCTTGAATGCAGCTGGTGTACAGTCCATATGCGAAATTTGGTGGAAATCTGCTCACCCGATTCATCTTCAGAATGCTGTTTGTAGAGGAAGTTTAATTATAACCGTCTAATCAAAGATGGTGTCTGTGAAGCCTTGTTTGCATTCCTATGGAAATTTGCAGTCTCAAAGAATAGCTGTATTATTTCCGTCCTCCAAGTGTCTCCAATACACCCCACAGCCACTATAATACAGTGCCGAGCTTCGCTTCAAACCATCTTCAATGCTACAACTGAATTTATTTATAGTTATGTTTTATTTTTGTCAACAGCAGGCAATATTACTTTCTGGAATAAGTATATTACAATTACTGTTTTTGTGAACACTGTAAAATGAAGTAAATTTACAATGTACTATGTTGTTAAACTAGCGGCAAGTTTTCTTTGAAGAAACATAACCTACTACTAAATTGCAATAATAGGGTTAGGCGCCAAATAATGGATCAACTAGTTTTGATGGGAAAGTTGTAGCTATTTTAGCATTATTTTTTGGTGATATGTTGTACCATGAATTAAGTGTGTACATGGAGTCAATTTACATTCTTCTGCTCTGATTTTTGCTTTATCCTATTTTTCATATTGCAGACAGTAATTTCCTAAAGTATTTGATCATTATATGTTGCTTTCAATTCTGCTCTTCTGCCATTTTTCAAAATTATATAAATCCTGTCTTTTAGAATGAAATTTTAAGATGCGCATTTTCTATAAATTGCTGAGTATAAGATTGATTAATTTTTAAATTGCAAACATACGATGATAGTTCAGCACTGATTTATTAATTAAAGGATTTTAATTTTTAATACAACGTTATACATTGAATGAGTGTTTTAGCATTTTTTTACTTAAAAATAACATTTTTTTTTATTAAAAAGAGTAAGTATAAATTTAAATTATTAATTGTGGACTTTTAGAATGGTGACAAAGTGTTGACTTTAAAAGAATTTGTATCGCTGTTATTTTACTGATCACTTAATTTACATGATAATAATTATTTCTTACTTTGAATTCTGCAAGCTACATTTTTAAAAATAAATTTTCATAATAACAAAGTCACTAAATGATCATGGTATATATATATATATATATATATATATATATATATATATTGAAGGATTAAAAGGATATACATGCTACATAGGTTTTCCGTAGGTGTTTTATAATATATATATATATATATATATATATATATATATATATATATATATATATATATATATATATATATATATATATACACATTTCTAACACAATACCAATCTGTTTTAATGCTCTAAATATGTAGATAATGAATAATAATAATAATAATAATGTTGTTGTTGTTATCATTTTATTATTATTATTATTTTAGTGTGATTTAAATCAGTATGGAAAGAAATTTGTTATGATCTCAAAACAAGCAATCTTTATAAATATCTCGTGCAAAAGAAATCTTAGAAAACAATCTATTTCAATCTATTGAAAATATTTCAGAATACCCACATCCTTTGCACTTCGAATTTTAATCCAGAATTCAGAAACAAGTAAAGCAAAACAGTTGTTTCTACACTAAATTATAATTTACAAGCAATTAAAATATTTCTATGGGGCTATACAACATAATTTCTCCTCTGTATTAAGTCCGAGTAATCAAAGCCTACACTAATTTTTAACAACTAAATACAACAAGCAAATTATCGCACCAACACCAGATACAAATGTATAGTAATCCTAGTTCGTTATAAAATTTTTCCTCATAATTTCTCGCAGAATCCCAAATTACACAGAAACAAACTTTTGTGCGATTTAAAAGACAGGTTTCCCAAATGAGTTTCGGAGGAGGGCGCCGTAATCTGTCACGTCCTTTTGTTGAACGATCCCTCATCCACAAAATATAAATCTCAACTTCTTTAGCCAAAGCTTTTCTGACGTGAACCCTCCTCCCCCCGCCTACACACACACACACACTTTTGTTTCGGATCTCGGTGTGTGTGTGTGTGTGTCTGCACAGGTACCAAAATTAAAATAACTGTGAAATGAGAGTTTCTCTGTATTTTCAGAAAGAAACGCAAGACGAGAGAGTGGTAGAAATGCTAATAAAACACGCAAGAGCCATAATACGTAGAAAAGCAAAGCAAAGAAGCCCTGCTTAATCACTTCTGCTGCAAGATGCATCCGGAGAAAATTCCAAACTCGGTTTCCTATAAGAGGCGGTGACACGCAATAATGGAGACAGAGAATTCCATCCAACAACAGCGGCAGATGCATATTTTTGAAAGTCTGTGAATCGTTAGCCTGCAATTCACAGCAGGATAGCTAATTTGAAAATGGCAACGGTTTGAACTGTGGTTTATTTACTAGCGAAAAGAAAGGGATGAAATATATTATTGCTTATAAAGACCTGAACGAAAAATAAATAATTAATTAATAATCAAAACATAAGAATTAAAAAAATCAGCTATTTATAAAGAAAATAATACGAAAAACTAGTTCTGTCTAGCAGTGTGAGGAAAACGAAAATGAAGAATGATATAAAAAACAGAAAAAGGCTCAAATTAAGGCTTTTTCTCCCATATACTAATGTTCCAAAATATAAGGGGAAAAAAGTTTATGTGAATAACGATTTATTCGTCAATGTATTGCTTCGATTGAAAAGAAATAATTTTATATTCTAAATTTGGAAACATTTGACTAAAAAATAGATAAAGATTGTGAACATGCTTTATACTTATTTCGAAATAATTTTAAGGAACACCTATCATTTTTTTCTAAACGGTCAAAAATTAAACAAAAAGGAAATTCAATCGGAAAAACAGTAACTTTGTTATTAATTTAGGATGCGTAGCTCCAAAATCTTTATTTCGAAACATGTAAATTTAAATACAGGAACGACTCCTTATAAATTTTTTGACATAGAAAAAGAATAGTTTTCTGAATGCATGTACAAAATATTTGTTATTTCTACTATAAAATTTATATAATACATCGCAGCTTTAAAATGTTTTAAAACATATGTACATTTAACCTTCTTAAAATGTAAATTCATATAGAAAATCATAGTTTAGAATTATGTCTTAAAATATAGCTGTCGAGATGAGCTTTTTATTTAAAAACTATTTAATTTTCCAAAAATTTTTATAGTATTTTCCAAACCTGTTAAGCGGAAAAATTTACTTTCCATCGCATGCATGACGGGGAATATATTCATTGTTATGATAAAATACACTTTTGTTCGGTTTTTGAAACATTAAACAAGTTTCTATGACAGTTTTTCTGCATGACAAAATATGAATTTTCTTTACAGGTGCTTAGCCAGCAAAAGTTTTCGAGGTGGGGAGGGTGCGAAATAAATTTTGGATAAATAAACAAAATTTATGCACGAAATAAACCTTATGTTAATGAATCAGGATTTTTTTTTTTTTTTGAGGGGGGGGGATGTATACCGATATCCACTCCTCTGGATTCCCCCCCCCCCCCTCACAAATTGAAATGTAGACAAAATGCAAAATATTTGCTTAATTTTCGCTGTTCAGAGCAACAGAAAATCCTGTTTGAAAGAAAAAAAAAATAAAGCAGGCATGAAAATATACCCATGATAAAGCAGGCATGATATATATTAAATCCCATAATCTAATAAAACAAGTCACCCTCAAAAATTCTCAGAGCGGCCATTGTGACCCTGTAGAGGCAGTGTCATGCCTCAATTGAAACATCTTTTAAGAGTGATGGGTCCATTATAGGTTGAGGAATAAAAAATGATTCCGCACACAATGGATGCAACGGTCATGGCCATTTTTATATATTTCAGTACAATCTCCTGTGTAAAAAATATCAATCACACAGAGACGACGGCAGATGAAAGAAAAAAAAAGGAACTGGAACATCCTGTGATGTAATAATATTCGTGTCTTTGATCTGCCCATGTTCTCAATAAATCCGGAAATAGGATAAGTTATCGAGAATGGCGTGGGCGTGTATAGGTGCTGCAGTGAAACAGGTGTTCGAAAAAAGAGGAAGATTTTTACAAGGACATTCTCCTCAGTGGACACAAAATGTGTCCTCTCGCCACTTTATAAAAAGTCGTGGGTGAAAACATTTTTACAGATTAAGCACGTGTAACTTTTTACTTGGCATCAAAATATGTGCTTAAATCTAGGCTAATAATGGAGTTGATGATAGAATATACAGATTATTAAATTAACATCACATTGAAATATGACAACACTTTTATTCGAGACTCAAGACTGCAAGTATCACAATATTGTAACCACTATTATTTGCTTATGCAAAATAGTTTCTCTTGCAGAATTTTTTATGAAAATTTTTGAAGAGAGTTGAATTTTAAACTGTCATTTGAGAGATAGTTCTACTCTTTATGAATTTAAAACAAATGTGGAGGAAAATACGAATTTAAGTTTGACATTTCTTAAATTATTATACCGGAACACAGGTAAAGAATAAATTTTCTCTGGACGTCAATAAACGTTCAGAGAGCGTTACTGAACGTTCTTTGAATGTCTATTAACGTCCAGATAGTATTACTGAACGTTCTCTGAACGTTAATTGATGTTCAGAGAACTTGCTGTGCTACCTGGGAAGAATCTTTTAATAATATTCTACATATAATTATTTTGTATCTTGTAAATGTTGTTGCTTTGTATCTTTTTGGAAAAATATACCAGTGTTTCGAGCCGTAATTTTTTTTGTTTCCGGTGTTCGTTCCGCCAAAAATAACGGTTTTCGGTTCAGACGATTCTACTTGGAAAAGGGGTGATAGGTTGAGACAGATACATTTTGAAGATTTATTTGGGCGTGCTGTCTTTTTATGTTGTTTTCCATTTAGTTTTATTTCAATCTGGAATTTCCGAAACTATTGTACTTATTGCGCGTTCAAGTGTAAACAGAGTTTTAAACATAAAAGAGCGTAGCTAAACTTCCGCGCGCTATTTAGATAAAATCAAATCAGACCTGGCGCATGCGTAAATGGGAGGAAGGTTCTGAGAAACGGAAACAGACTGTACATGTAATGATGATAATTATATGGCTGATGTTAAATTAGAAAATATTGATAAGTTGGTTACAATGAACAATGTCTGAAGATATATCGAACCGAAACAAACCGATTTTTTTTTTTCGCTTCAGTTCCGATCAAAATAACGGTTTTTTCCGGTTTTCGATTCAGTTTCGGTTCGAAGCCCTGAAATACGCCGAATTCACTGCAGCATTAGAGGCCATAAAATTAAGGTCTTGTGGTAAACTGAAATATTTGCTACGGCAGACGTTTCTGCATCCCTCGCATGCTGCATTATCTTCATCCTCACTGCATATTAAAGTAATGACAGCGACCGTTACAGCACAACCCAGGTTTTTTTTTTCTAATTTTTCTCACCTAAAACAATTTTCGAAGCAAAAGCAGGTGAAACGGGTCCACCTTTGGATGTACGGTGAGTAGTAAGACAATGGTGATGAATGAGAGGGAGCATTTAGCGTCAGAGCCCTCAAACTTTCCAGCTGTCCCATCTCCCACCTCGACCATCCTGAAAATTAGATATCCTTCACCCCTGATCCAGATTTTTCGCTGCTCCCTCCAACGCATTCTGTTCGCTGGAGTTTCCCGAATGTATGGTTTTTAAATCCCCCTTCTGTTATAAATGATCCAAGCCGCCTCAGGTCAATGGTATCAGTTTCGCGTCGATTAGCACACAAGAAAACGTCCCGAGCATAATGAGCCTGGATTTTTACGCTCATCAGTCATGCTATCCGATTTTTCCCCGGGAATTTGTTTTTGTTCCGGGGATGCAGAAAATGGATGGCTTTTTTGGGGAGAAAACGCACTCTTCCATCCTTCCACCTGCAAAGTCGAAATGAACAATCGTTTGCGATAAACATTTGATATCCCGCGCGATTTAGTAATTCAATAAATTACGTATTGAGTCGAAAAGATGCGAAAGTATTTTTTTTTTTGTTTCTTGTGCACATACATATTTTAATGTGCGGTTTGAAATCCATTCCCTTTTTTATAAAACAATAAATAAACCTTCTTCTGGTTTCAATTATTAGTTACTGGTTGGCTGCTGATCGTGATTTTTAAGTTGATTGCCAAGTCGTGTCAATCATCAGCAACAGACATACATGAAGTAAAATAGAGATTTTCAATCTGTAATAACTGTGGTTGTAGAGATCTACAGGCTACGCGAAGCTGACATTTTGGTCACACCCTTTTGGACTCAAAGAGTCACGACTCAAAGAGACCTTGGACTCAAAGAGACCTTGGGGGTGTGACCATCTTAACATGGCAGGACGATCACACCCCCTTGTTCACCTGACTAATGATGGTTGCAAAGGGGTGTCACTAAAATGTCAGCACTATAGCCTGTAGATCTCGCCAGCCACGATAATAACAAAAAGATATCTATTAAGAAATAAACGAATTCGTACCTTTAAGTATCACGTGTTGGTGGCAGGACGTAGCCAAGGGGGGGGGGGTTAGGGGGGTCATAACACCCCCATGAGGAATTTTTTGCCATTCAAAATGTATATTCTTCACTACATTATCACACACACGTATACATATATATGAGTTGTAGTAGTCGTAACCCCCCCCCATGAAAAATTTCTGGCTACGCCACTGATTGGTGGAATTGACAATATCGCTATACGAAATTAGAAAAACTGCAAAGAAACAAGCGCAATCAGATTTCCAAACTTAAATTTTCATCATTAAACCTATCATTTGCTTATTTTGTATTTCTCGAGACCAAAGCATTCAAATATTAGGAAAAAATTAAAGAAAGTAACGGTATATCACACCGCGATTATACGGTGTAGTTTATCTCATGGATTTTTCTAACCTGGATCAGAAATTAAATGTTGAAAATGAGTTCTGAAAGATTATTTTATACATTTTTTTTGTTTGTTTACGATGAAAATTTTGAAAAGAATAGCGATATGCTGCACCAACCAGCGAATTAAAATGTGGTGCTCTTTTATTATAAAATAATGGTAAACAGGCAATGATGGCTTTCAGCAAAAAATTATGCCAATTGTAAAAACATTTTTCTAAAGTTAATGTTTGAAAATGATTAATTAAATAACCTTTCAAGTGGAACTACATTTTCCCACGAAAGTCATATATGCACCCAAATTTATTTTGACAAAATCAAACACATCACAAAATAGGATTTTCAAATTTGAAATTGAATTTCTTGATAACATTACGTAACAAAAGGCTTTCAAGTCTCGGCATGGCATAGAAAGCATCACTTTTGTTTTTAAGCAGAATAGAATAAAATGTACCAGTAATGGTCTGTAATTTCGTTTAAATCCTGTTTTCACGCTGTAAAACAACGATTAAGTAAATGGTATCACTTTATTTAACAAAATGATACAATCGTTTCGCATCACGTCATATTCAGCTACTGGAAACGATTATCTCTCAAACTGCATCACGCACATTTTGATACTTCCCGCAACTTGCCCATGAAAAAATAATGAGAATAGAATTTTTCCCACACACACTGCATCTTTTTTTTTTCTTATTCTAGTTGTTTGGTGTTTTAGTGAAAGCCTTTCATCTTATGAAGAGGTGTTATTTACTTAAACCGGAATGAACGTTTAGATAGTGATTCACTTCAAAGAAGTGTAATATTGCAGGTTTCTCATCGTTATGAAACTAAAAGAAATTAATGATGGGTCCAACATTTATCAAAATGGAATATCCATTATAGGTTATTTCAATATCCAGATTTTAGAAATTATAATGGGATAATTCGGTCCTCATGTTTTATACTGTCGACCGTGCCAATTTGACCTCAGTCCTTTTGACGTTCAAAACACTTACACCTGGCGAGATTAAAAATATTGTTGTATTAAATAAGTAAACAGTTATCTATGTAACGAAATACTGCTCTCAACACTAGTAGAGAAAACTGCATAAATGTTTAATATTTATTGGCTCTTAAAAGCACAGATTTGGGGGAAAATGCTATTATCGAAAATGGTCGATAGTATAATACATAAGTACCGACAGTTCAGTTAAAATAAGTTTTCAAGAAAAAATTAATTTTGTCATTAGAATTCATAAAATTAAAAATTCATATAGTTGAGAATTCAAAATTACAAAATGGAACTACTATAAATTGCATAAATTTGTTCTACCATGGGTAAAGTAAATGCAACTAAGGGAACCATTCAGCGGGCAAATGATAAGGCAGCATGAGTATATGCATTTACTAAGGAAATCAAGTACATTTACAGAGGAAAAGAAAATCATGGGCGGAGAACAGCGGAAGTGATAAGGAAACACATATATTTGCAAAAGACTGAAGATTAGAAAACAAAGCAATTATTGTAGACATTCAAAAGTTTAATTATTTCACATTCGGTCTTCTTGTATGGATTTTACAACTGCTTCAGTTCACTAAAAGATAATAGTAAAATTGCCTTTGAAAGTAACTATTCATGTTTATTATATCTGTATTCTGTAATGTTTCGAAATAAAGGATACCTTGCCCTGTAACATCTATATTTAATAAATGGAATCTGTAGAAATCTCAGCATTTTCCAATCAAAATGAGTTTTACATTCAAGAATGGCCTACTTCAACGGAAATAAAAACTTTGTTTAGTCTTTTTGCATAGCAGATCTTCAATTTAGGACAGAATTTACTGTCATATAATGCTAAAAACATTTTAAAATAAGTACCTAAGCAAAACATATATGAAACATGTGACAGTGATTTATGTTAATAGAAATCATACCACAATTATTTTGCGGGTAATATTTTAAATAATTCTGATACTGTGGCAGAGTATTTTTTTTTTTCCTGTACTTCAATAAGATGAAAACTTGGGTGAAAGAAATTTACGGCTATCAGCATTGTTTTTTTTTATATAAAAATGTATTTGCACACTTATTTCAGAAATATTCTGTTACTTTACAGAATAACTGAATTTCATATTTAAACGAAAAATACATATGCTACATAACGTTTATAAAACCACCTGCATGTATTTTATAAAATTAATTAGAGCAGATGTTTTGTCTCCCTTATAGAATTAAAAAAAACTCTTATTGGATATCGTTATTATTATTTTTTTTTATGAAAACTGCTTCCATCTGTATCATAATGGGAGAAAACGGGGAGTGCACACATAATTATTTTTGGGGATGTTGAAAAATGGTTTAAACAATGCGCTATTAACCACTTAATTAACTAGTCCAATTTTACTTAGTATGACTTTTAATCGATAGTTAGTCAATATTTACTGCAGTATGGAAATTATTATTCATCGAGTACACTAAATAAATTTTTTCGGTATAAATCATAGGAACACAATTTTTCCTTTTACGATATCTTCATACTACAGCTAACAAGAATAGTTCGACTTTTTATGCTTGGAACTTAAAACTTGTAATGCATTGTTAAAAAAATAATTTTTACAAACACTAATTGTAGTATCCATTAACTGTAATATCAACAAGCAATCGAATGACCTCCGATAAAAAGAAACATAAAAATGTCTTTAATATGAAAAAAGGCTTAGGAAATAAAATGACATAAAACTACTGAAATATATCTTTTGTTATTGTAAACTGTTTTAAAAATTTGGATTTATTTTTAATTAATATTTAAAGACAAGTGTAATATATTTAGCATAACAATAATAACTAGAACTACTAATTTAAATAACACCGGTCAACAATAACAAAAAATTGGGGGGGGGTCTGTTCTCATGCTTAAATTCTGATTCTAGATATTGAAAAGCACTTAAATTTTCATTTTTAGTTCTTAAAGTTTGCATTTGTCTGATTTACATCGATAAGTATATTTTAATTTCTTTCATAAACGAGAGATAGCAGCACTTTGATAAACCCGAAAGTAAACCGTATTATTATAATAATATTGTATGCAATTTTTTTATTTTATCAACACAATGATGCAAAGTAATACAGTAGAATCTCGCTACAACGATATCCTCTATAACGATAATTCTCTCTATTACGATATTTTTTCATAGTCCTGGCTGAATTCCCTTGAGATTAATGTAAACCCTAGTAGCACAACTAGTTCAAAAAACGTTTAAATTACGTTGAAAACACGTTTTTTGACGCTAAAAAACGTGTGTTAAACGTTTTTTGGACGAATTGTGTTACTAGGGAAACAGTTCTCTGTATTGCGATATCCTTTAAAACGATAATTCGCTCTACAGCGATGGTAATATTTATCCCTTACATCACAATAATTCTCTCTACTACGATATATTTTTTTTCTACGATGCATCAGAAGCCCAACTCATGCAAAGACATCGAAAGCTACACAAAGAAAGTCAAGGTAAATGTGGTTGGAACAGGTTGGACCATGCCTCTGTCAAAGGACGTCTTCCAAGTTTCGTTTTGCTGATTTAACACTATGGTAATGAGAAAGTGCATTTCTCGTAAGGTGGAAGGACAGTTGGCATTTCCTGGATGACACATCTTTGATTCCTAAGAGGGGGGATAGGAATGGTCAAGGAAAAATGGTCAAGGATTCCTTTCATCGGAACTGATATAGAAAACGATACGTTCTTTTGTCTGAACTTGAGCAAGAATTTTAACCTCCGATAAATCCTATCGAGGTCGATTATTACACGAGGATATTTTAAATTATTTATGAGTTTTGCTTATTTTTGAAGTTTGTTTAGTGAAAATCGAAAGCAAATGGCTAAAAGAAAACAATTATCTATCGAAGTGAAATCCAACATCATAAAGGATTTTGATAAAGGCATGAAGCAAGCTGAGGTTTGCAAAAAATACGGACTTTCACAGTCGACTGTTGTCAATTTCCGATTTCTTTACACAGAATTCAAAATAAATAAGGATAAATTAATGGGTATGTATTTTCAATTAATATCTAATACATTTTAAAAACGCTTTTGCGGCATTCAGGTATTATTTATTTAGACATCATATATTTTTTATTCAAATATGCTATAAATATTTATAAGCTATATCGCCGCTAGAATCCCTGGCGAGGCGGCAAGGGTATTTAACTAAAATTTGTGAGTGTTGTGAAAATTACTGAAAATTACTGAAAATGTTTTTCTCCTTTTATTTATTATATATTACTTGCGAGGGTGTGCTGAATGAAAACAGAACACTTTCTGGTGACACCGCAGGGTATGGGATATATGAAGAACAAAAATCTTTTCGCTCCAATATCGAATCTCTCTATAACGATAATTCTCTTTACAACGATATATTATTTTGACCCCCAAAATATCTTTATAGAGGGATTTCACTGTATACTAAAAACTGTAATTGATTGCGTCTGAAAAAAAATGATGATTTATGTAACAAGAATACTCAATAAAATAATTATTTTACATTTATATGTTATTGTTTATCACAAATCTTGAATAAAAAAGACTATTATATCCAGTAAAATCTTTTCTGATCATAATTTAAAGTGGAATGATAAAAAAATATATAAAAAACTGTGATTGTTGCAGAAAAATTGAAAAATTGCTTTAATTTCTACAAAAGCAAACTTTCATCAAAATAAATAAATAAATAAATAAAAATAAAATAAAATCTCCAGAGTTTCAGCTCCAATTTTTACTTTTGAATCATTTGTCTAATTTAGTATAATTAGAACATGATTTATAATTGAACTACTTTTTAGATAACAACACTTTTAATAATATTCTATTGAAATAATAGTTTAAAAACTTGTCCATTTTACGAGATTGAATAATATATTATGTATAAAAATGTCATAGTATTTAATTCAAAATTCAATTTACCCATGATATGATTCCTTTTTTTATATTGAGAGCTGTAAAAAATTTTCTTCGATGCCAAACCTTTAAAAGTAAACCTCCTTCAGCGAGTAAATTTAAAGGATGTGAAATTCATCCAATGGAAATTTAAGCTACCAGCTGTTGTCATAAATACCAACGCACTACACAATGAACCTTTTCTGTCGATTTCTCTAGAGGAAAAAAATATTTTTTTGACCCTGAACGCCATATTTACAACATCCGAGATAGAACATTCAATGACTGCTCTGTGTAATATCCTGTATTTTGAAAATCTCTGTAGCCCGATGTATTTAGAAACATACGTGTATCTGCTTGAAAATAAACCAAGGGGAAGGATGCATAGAAGAAACGTACATTCTGAATTAGTCACTACTGATATCAGGCTGACTAGTTGAAAGTAGCATACTGAGACTAACGGTTAAGGTGAAACGTGATCATTCCTAAATATTAAATTAGGAAAATTTAAAACTAGAAAGTGCCTGATTTGTGTTTTCAGTTATTTACTTATGGAATGTTTGCTTCTTGCCATTTTGGACCAATTTCACTGACTAAGATATTAAGTAAACGTGCAATAAATCGAAACATTTGGTTCTTATTCAATAATAACAGACAACTATACCAAATAACTTAACCTCAAAAGCATTATAAATTTAGTAAACTAAAAATAAGTTTTTATATCTTTGTTCCAGACTAAACATGTTTTATGCTGTACGTTATACTATGACGATAAAATTAGTTAGGGGTGATTTAAAGTACTTTGCAGGTTTACTTGCCATTTCGTATAGTGGTAGCGTTGAAGTGAATTGCAATAAGTCAAGGAATACATTGTGATACAAATATAAGCCACTGCAGAAAGATGAATAAACTTTACTTTCAGTCTTATACACGATTCCTACAGGATGATGGTGGCTAGGAGACATTTAACTATGGTCAAAAGAGGTCTGATTAATCAGAAGTAAAATTCAATCGCATAAAGATGAGGAAGATGGCGAAAAAGTTAAACTTAGCATATAAAAGGAACGAGCAAAAGAGAGCCAATGATACGTTCATTATTAAAGGCGCCGAAAAACGGCAGGATACTCTTAGTCAAGAGAAAGACGGCAAGCCATAAGAAAGAGCAGGGCACTTAACTATTGAAGATAAAACCAGCCAAATTACAGTAAACATATTGGTAGAAAATTAGTTCTGCAGAATTTTAACTAATGTGAGAATATATTTGGTAATATAAAAAAATAAAGTATTGTACACAAATAGAAAGACTGTTAGGCACAGATGCATATTAATTAAGTGTAACTGCATTGCATGAAAAACGGATGTTTCTTAGCATCTAAGAAAGAGGAAGAAATGCAACCGAGTTTGACTTATTATTGGCACAGAGCAAAGGGTGAAAGAATAATTTAAGCATGAAATTCGGATAGATAAGAAGTTAATTGAAACTGAATAAATGGGAAAAAATCGTAATACAGAATTGTGAAGCCGAAGTAATTAAAAATGAAAAATTAAAATTGAAATACCTGATTTGAAATATATTAAATTTAAGAAGCAGAAAACAAAAGACAATAAAATTAAATATGTGCTCTTCATCACACATGTCCGGGCAGCACACTCAGGTTCTCTGAACAATAATAGACGTTCAGAGAACCTGTGTGAGCTGCATGGGTATTTAGCCCGCAAGAAATTAAATTAGACCTTAAAGAGGTAAATAATTCTTGAATGATTTTTACTATTACTCGTTGACCGCATAACACTGCCACATTAATATGCACTAATGCACACAGCACGTGATATTAATACTTGTAATCTATCCAGACATTCATTCCGTCCATTATTAATAATTTGGCTTTTCCAACACTTTTACGTGAGCTGCAGTTCATCTTCCGCCCATTAGGACGTCGCATGCATGGGAAAGCTTTTATATGCAATTGAAAAATATCGTATGAATAGAAAGTTTAGAGGCTTCCTCGTCACGACTTCATAAATGCAGATGCTTTCAAAGAACAATCCCGTACGAACACAAGAAGCCAGAAACCTCAATTCGACTTCCATTGAAAAAAGAAGCTCGTGTTTGAGCAATGAATTCTGGAACATCTCCAATAGATCTACATGTCTACAATAAACAAGTATGTCTACAATAAACAAACCAGTGTTTTCTTCAGGTCACACACACCATGTGTTGTGATAGCCTGCCTCATTGAATTTCATCCCACATGGCCCAGGTTAGTAAGGACAATTGCTTGCACAAATTATTAATTTAGGTTTCTGCCAGGTTTACGCCTCTGCTTCTATGTAGTTCTCAAACAGGGTGTGTTCTTTTTTGCACAACGCCTACACCACTCGATGTATAATGCTGTTTATGCTTTTGTTGCCTATTTTAAATAAATCTGCGTAGCTCTAACATCTGTAATGAAACCACAAGGCGTGAGTGTCTTAGACGCATGTTGCAGAACTAATTTTTAATTTGGGAGTTTCTTTATTACTAAAATTTCGATACTGAACCAAAAAAAAAAGGAGTGAGAATTTTAAATTTATCTCTATGTTCTGAAGGTAAAAGGTTTACGTCATGCAAGATGCTTTTCTCAGCAATAGATATGTTTCGCAATTTTTATTCAATAATTTTATAAAAACTAATTTACAATTTATCATAATTTTTATTAAATTTAGATCAAAACATTTTGTGTTTGAACCAGTGTTAAAAACTGTGATGGGGAAAAAGTGCCAGAAATCAAAGTTAAAATTGGCCAGAAATGGCTAAATGTTTTAAAGCTATAAAAAATAAATTATTCATTGGCGTTTAATTCTAATTGCTTGTGCTGTTGAAGTATACTTGTCTGCAAGTGTTTTTTGAGTCATTAGGACTCTCATTTCCGATTTACAAAATACTTCGGTATTGCCAGTTGGTCAAGATCTAGCCACAGAATGCATAAACTGGCAGATCTATCCACAAAAATGGCCAGATATAGCCACAAAGTGCCTAAATCTGGAAACCGTGGTTTGAACCAACAGTATAATAAAAGACTGAAAGGGACAATAAACAGAAATTCCTTTCTTTCATTGGTTTAATGAGTGTGACTATTTTAAAAATAAAAGCTAATGAAATACGAATTTATAAATAAAATGCCAATTTCAAAAGCATTTTCATTCGTGCACTTATAAAATGGAAAAATAATATAATATTTTAAAATCTGATAAATTGAATGATTTTTGGAAGTGCATCAATTTTTAATGAATCAGCAAAGAACTCCGGTTAAAAAAAAAAAAAGAAAAAAAAAAACACTTGCTATGCTTTCGGGCATTTTAATTCAAGATGCATAGTTCTTTAGTAAATATATACGAAATGTAAGGGTATAACGCCATATTATCGAAACTGATAGCCTCCAAATGGACGATACCGTAGATTATGGCATCCTGCACGACGTAACAGCACATAATAATTTGTCAGACCTCGTGTGAAACGATATCCCTTTCCCCAACCTACAGCAGCAGTCGTTAGGACCACCTTCAGACGCAGAACCCCTATGCGGAGAGATAAGGTAATAGCAGAGCTGAGCAACCTAATAGTTGCCAGGACAATATCATGGATCCGTAGCTGTGGTTTACGACGCCCCCTGTTTGAATCTTCCCGCTTTGTCAGCTGGCTCATTGTCTTTAGGCCGGCGTTATAATGATGGTCCTCGTCAAGACGCCAAAGCTTAATGCAACAATCGTGTTCCATTAAGCCGTCCGGAGCTGTTTCTATGCATAATCACTCGCTTTATGCTCCGCCAATACGGTTTCTAAGGGGATAATTCAATAGAGGTTTGCGGCCCGGGATGTCAGACGCGGCCAGTGGCCGGCACGGTCCGGGATCTGCTGGTACTTGACACGAGTCACGGATGAACAGGCCCTTCATTTGGTCTCATCGCTCTGCGATTATTGGCTGTTTCCGAGAGGGGAGGGTAGAAATCAAGTCGGTAGTGAAGTGTCTTAAGATGTGAAAGGCACCTCGTTATCCGACGACGCAAATTGGGTAGTGTCTTACAAGTCGATGGTGCATGTCGCGTAAGATTCTCCTTCGGAATCACCTAGACGTTAGGGTGTCGGAGACGGAAATGCATGTCGGGAATAATTTATCATTCGCTAGAGAGAGAGCATCAGTTTAAAGAAACGATTTACCGTTGAAATTAAACATGGCATTTTGAAAATGTGCATAAAATCCAAATTCATAAACAAATGAAGGTTCCATTCAACGAGATATTATTGGTAGGGTTTTTCATAACGTAAATATGAAATTACCTGGTTTACTTGAAGCATTAAACTCAACAACACAACACACAAAAAACAAAAAGCATTTTTCGGAAACAACAAATTTTATGATTTGCAGATGTAGGAATTCTAAACATTTAAGTAATATTAAAAAGAAAAAGGCTCTATATGTGATTTTACGATTGTACATTAAAACTAATTATTCGCACGACTAAACTATGCAGTTCAGTTTATGGAAAATATTGTGAGTATTTTGAATACCTGACATAACTTGTTTATTTTTTTTAACTAAAGCGGTGTAGTATACATTATTTTTTGGCCGACCGAGTTGTATGGTGAGTAAAGCACCGTACTCCGGTTTCGGGTTCAACTCCCGGAGGTCGGGGTTCGATCCCCGACTGGGCGTGGTTGTCATTGTACCCGTCCCTTCATAGGGGGTAACTCTGACCACCCACTGGGTGCCCCCATAATAAAATACTCACGTCTTCGGGCCGTTGCAAGGAACAATGCCTAATCGGCAAGTTCCCATCCGTTATATATAAATAAAAAAACATTATTTTTTCAGAGAACAAACTCTCATAAAGCTCTATTATCATCAAGTAAAGACATACACTTTAAAGAACTGATTTTTCAAAATTAATAATAAAAACGATATATTAAGTGTATACTTAATTAGCGTTTTCAGTTAATGTTTTTAAAATCGTGTTTTACTGATTATTCCATTATTTTCTGATTTAAATGCAAGCCACAGATAGGAATTTGGTTTAAGCCACTTCTCCTCTAGTTAAGCTTAAACCACTTACTCTAATCTTGATAATGAAACCGTCGGCTTTGGATCGATAAACTTTATTCTCCTGTCATACCCAAATGTTTCAAATTCCTTGTGAAACAACAGGTCCCCCCAGCTTGTCTTCTCGAACCCATTAACTAATTAGGCATTTTTAACATGGGTTGATAGATTGAGGTGGTGACCCAAACAGAATAAAGAATAACTCTTCATTACCTAGGGACTCTCGAATCTAAATTTGAGTGCACCAGTAATAAATCATTCATAAAAAAAAAGAAGATAACAACAGCTGCAGAACTATTTTCGAAGTGTCTTCCTGACCGTACCAATTAATCAACACTTAAATTATGAGGGGGGCTTCTTTTTCCCTTTCGTGAGTAACACCCATTGTATGAATACTGGATAAATGTTTTTCAGAATAATGTGTCCATATAAGTTGCATTTTACAAAGTAGCGGAAAATATTACCGTGATTGGATATACTTCTAGATAGGTGTAAAGGGAAAGCTGAAGCAGACAACAAAATGGCGTGTTTGATTATGCTTTATCACTCTGAGTATTTTCGGTAAAATTGGATGGACCTCAATGAAAATCCCAAATCCAACTTTTTAAAGTGTATTAAATTCATTTAATTAAAATGTAATAATTAGCGGTATCAGTTAACTCTTTGAGGCGCAACTTTCCCAATACTGAAAAAAGAGCAGCCGGCACAGCCAGCTGCTTCAAAAAAGGGTCTCTAGATCTGTGGCACTCGATGAACGTTTCGATCGTCCGCCATCTTGCTGGTAGTTAATGCGATCGATGGCAACGGCTGCCCTCTTTTCAGCATTGGGCAATCTAACGTCCTACGCGACCTGTAGTGGAAGGACTTGTAAAACTAATTGTGTAGTAACAATGTTCAATAACACGTTCTACTCGAGGTAGTACATTTACTGTCCATATAATGCACAGATAAAATAATGTTCTACATTAAATGTCCTAGTTTTAATTGTCCTTATCCATTAAATATTTCAAATAAAATTTACAGTAAATAAATACTTAACGAAATAACTACTAAAATCGTAAACAATACCGTTAATTAATCAAAATTTCTGCGTTCAATCTACAACAGAGCGGAAAATCAAAACTCCTAAACTTTAAACATAATAACTTAATATATACGCTAACCTTTCTCAAATACAAACTGCCGGAGTCTTCAACAAGAAAGAAAAAAAAAAAAAACCAAACAAATGATCTAGCGCAACTGATAAAAGTTTCCGATTAGTAAATAATTTGTCTTTGTTATACAACTATGTTCTAAACTCTACGATTGTTATAAACGGATTAAAAAGTTTTCTTTTCCGACGAGACTAAGAATTGACAGTTCTGAAAATATCCCTGATTGTAGCAGTAATTTCTTGCAACGAACAATTCCGATTATTCAAGCATTTAATTTAGCGCCTATTGTTCTCGAGAGCCTAAGGGTAGTTAAAGTCTAGTTATTTACTGCATTGTTTAATTTGTTGGTGCTGAACAGCGTACTGACTATTCTTTTTTTTTTCTATCAAATTCCCGCAATAGCGCTAAAACTTTTCTGGTTGTAGAGTGTTTGCTTCAGATTAATTTTGTTAAACATTTATTATTTGTGCTCGAGCATTGACAAACTTTATTAATAATTAGCGTACCGTTTATAAAATTAATTTATATTAGAAATTGGAAGGTTTTGTTTGATTGTAGAAAAGGGGGTAGTGTTAGGGAATGTGTATTTAAATGAGTTCTTACACATCAAATGCGTAACTGGGTATTGGTCCTTGAATATTAGTTTTAGTTATCAAACTACTGGTTATAATTATAACTTTTATAACTAGGGTTATAACTAAAACTTCTATTACAAACAACATTCTGTAACTAAAACCGGTGAGTAGATTGCCACCAAGTTTTGCACATGGATTGTGCATAAGATGTAATCATGGAAAGTCTTCAGTGTTTTTATTATGGGAAAAAAAAGGGGGAGAATTTCTCACCCTTCCCTCAAAACTGAGTGAGATTTAAAAAAAAAATAGGTGAGAATTTCTCACTATAGATGTGAGTTGGGTAAATACCCAGTGGGTAAGGTATGTATAAACGGGTACTCATTCTTGCCTCGGGAAAACATCCAAAATCAGAGTATTTATGAATTTTAGTTACATTTATAGCATGTAACTGGTCCTCCAAGTCTGTAAGTCAGGTCTAGTTATATGCAATAAAAAGGAAACTGCGAGAATTTTGCGTATACAGTCTCTTTATGAAAAATGGAAGCATGCGCGACTTTATAGAGGAAAGGGTTCCAAATCTTCAGAAAAGCGAGAATTTTGCGCAGAAAGAAACCGATTTGTAGGGTGCGCGAATTTCTCGCAGTAATAATTTTTTAATGCGAGAAAAAGAAAAAAAAAATGCGAGATTCTCGCGTTCTCGCGCTGTAGCGAAAACACTGGTCTTTAAAAAAATGTTAGTTCAAATAGTATCCACTAGGTGGCATTTTGCACAGTAAAATCGGCTCAAAAAATGACCAAAATTAGTTAACAAATGTTTAAAAACTATTAAATGATACATTGAAATTGTACATTTCGAATTAGCCATTTCCATCGTTAAATTTGCAGTTTTTCTATGCAAAGCGCCAATTAGTGGATATTTTTGAACATTTCAATTATTTTTTTTCATGATATTTCAATGATTTTAATTTATTACAGATACCTTTGCGATCGTCCACTGTCTGCTAAAGTGGGGTAAAGAACCCCTTGCCGAATCTCACTTGTACGCATACTTTTACAAAAGCGGAATGGAGAAGTATTTCATGCATGACAAGTACGCTCAAATAACTTTTCAACGTTTTCAAAGCTGCACGTCAGTCATTGGCACACGACGATCACGATCATGTCTTCAGTTCTACTTCTACATACTGTGTTTAAACCTACGGCCAACAGAGAGGCATCCTTCGATGTTGCAGCAAATACAGATGCATTTACATAGCAGCTTTCAACGATGGGCATGGATGTAGGCTGCAGATCGTGTCAAGTTTCCAGATGAGTTCCAAAGGTGTGCAAAGACTCTCTGAAAGTCTAATGTTTTCATCTTTCATTCGGGGTATAAGCACACCACACGAGCTCATGGACAGCCCAGTGTACAGAATCCTAAAAGATAATGTTCCCGATCATCTCTTGTTCATATAGGCGTTACCTGGACACTTCTAAATTGCAATGACTGTCTGCTGTATTCTTTTTTGGGCATCCGCAATGCAACTTCCAAATTACATTCCCATGCTTTTCTGATTTATCAGTAATGAGAACGGGTGTTAGATGTTCACATGGTCAGTATTGATCTATATATCTGCCATCAAATGACTGTGTCAGAAAGTTAGCAGATTACTACTCACTAGAGCAAAGAAATAGATAAACATTGGTAGAATGTTTTAAGACACATGGAATGTCATAACCACAGCTCCCGCGCTATTCAATAGATCCTTCCTGTTTTGTGAAGATGGTTTCTCTAAAAGCTATACGAGTATATTTAAATAAATGTATAAATTGAGTTACGTATTTATTCACATTTCCCAATAAACTGTAACTGGCACTTAATATCATTGTGTTGATTGTTCTTTTTCCTGATGGATTAGTTTAACAGCTGCTTGCACTGTAAAAACGATGTACTTAGAAATAAGCAAAATGTAGTCATTTCTGAGTAATTTGTCATCTTTTAATTGCTCTGCGTACTTTACTCTTAAAATTAAGCAACGCATGTATTTATTTATTTTTAATTGTATTTATATTTAAGCCGGTCCTGTACTCGTTTATAACGAAAAAAATTCTTTTACTAGTGTGATATTCATGAAATTCTTTAGACAATGACTGCAATAGTTTTATAGTACATAACATATTTCGACAATTGTACACATGAGAAAGGCTAATGTCTCTATCTATAACTGTTTTGTGTCACATACAAATTAAATAACCATTTAATTGCAGTTTCGTATATTCTTAAGTAATACAGTACTCCAAATCTTAATAAATATATTTATTTTCTAATATGAGAAAGTTCCTTTTATTTTGTAGAGTTATATCCATAAAGAAAAGGCAGTATAAGGTCTTGCTAATAAAAGTAGAACGATGTATTTAACTTAAAATATAGAATTGTGACTTCTTGTAAAAACACAACATTTCTAGCACGTGAATTTCGCATGGACAGATAACATTTCTCATTAATTTAGAGAATGTACAGTAAAAACAAAAGAGGATAAGAATTATTTTGATAAAAAGGAATTTATTCAAATCTTGTAAATTTCAGAAGAGAGGCGCAATTAGTGTAAAACATTGAATTGCCTTTATAATAATAATAGAAAATAAGTAATCGGCTCTAATAATTTGACAGTTTACTTTTACAAAACCTGCCTTTTTTTAAAAACTACATGTTGCTCCTATTATAATACTTATAGAGCAAAAGAAAAAAATATTTATGTTAAAAGCAAGAAAGCAGATTCATAAGTTAAGCAGAGTAGCATGTATTCCATATTTTTAATTAATTTTTTATTATAAATCTAAACATGTTTAAAATTCTCTATCCATTAGCAGAAATATTGCTGTGTACAGCAACATTATTTTATTGATTAGCAATTGTTTTTTGCATAAACTTCGATTTTTTAAAATAAAAATAATTAATTTTCAATTACTTAAAAATCTTGAGTGGCCAAAAGTCAATCACTCAAAATAAAATTGCTAAAATCTGTTCCTTAGCTAGTAAATCTTTTCGATAGAATATTTACTCACAGTTAATTCATTTTTCTCATTTTTGAAAAAAATATCAAAATTAGAATTTTCAGCACTATGTAAATTTTTGAAATGCAGTGATTTAGTCATAAAAATATTTAACCTCTTTATTCGGATATACGATTAAGTAAAATTGTTACATTGTACTTTGTTTTTTGTTGTAAAACCTAATGTAAAATTTATATTTTACAAATATTTTGAAAAATAAAAATAGAATTTAACTACAAACTGAAGCATCGTCTAAATGATGCAAAAAACTGCTTTAATTGTGTAAGTGATATGTGCTGTAAACACAAATTTATAGTTTATTTTACTATAGTTTGTGTCCCGTGTATAAAATTCGTATTTTTAAATGTAAGCGAAAAGAATGTTTAATAAAAAAATCGTTGTAGTATTTTTACTGATTGTGAAAATAAAACTCTGAAGGAAAACCGTTTTTGAACTTTTAAATTTTTAAAGAAAAGATCGCCAAGATATTGATAATAATATGCATTATTTTCTCATTTTAGTCACATTTTTGCAACGTTCTTAAATGTTTAATCTTTTTAAAATTAACATACGTGAAAATCTGTACACATATATATTTATATCTTAGTATTGTACACGATAGTACTATTTTTGGATTAAAAATATTTTAAAACTACATTTATGTGCCTCCTTATCGGTTAAGACTTTACCTCAGACGAAAAGCGAATGAATTAGAAAAAGTCTCCAGAATGCGAAAATTCCTATTATCAGAGTTCACCCAATCAAACAAAATTACGGTGTGAAATTAATTATTCACCATCTGACTCAATCTCAAGCTCCATTTGTTTCTCGAAAAATGAAATTGATTCCCTCTTTTACATATGCCTTCCGTCTTAATCTTCTTGGCTGTGCAGGAAAGAAGATTTTTCTCGGGTACAAATAAGACAAAGCCAGAAGATAGCTAGGCCTCCCCCCTTTCTTCTTTTTTAGTTCTCTATCTGACCCCAACCATTCCAGCATCTACTTCAGCGAACTGGATGGAAGGAATAGAAGAAATAAAAAAAAGGAATAATGAAATACATACGTATATATATATATATATATATATATATATATATATATTCTGAGCTTTCCATCTGTGCGAAAAAAGGTTTCAATCGATAAAGGGGTTAGCTGGCATGGAACAAATGTATTTTACATCACATCAATTTCGATTTCACACATGGATTAGGGCCGCTCAGCGTTCTTCCCTTGGTTGCACTTTATGAGGGATGAAGGGCGGGAAAAGAAATGTCTCCGAGTGCCGATGCAGCACACGTCATATATCGGAGAGATAGATGCAACCGCAAAATGGGTTAGTCCTCAGAGTGAGGACTCGGAAGTGCATCTTCCAGGAGAATAAAAGAAAGCGTTTCGACGCAGAGACAGTTGCAGAAAATTTCTTCCTTTATTTTCAATATCTCGAAGACCGAAATTCAGTCGAGGCAGGTCCGGTCTGGCTCCTTTGGGGGCCCTCGACTATTGACTGAAAAGGGGCCCCCTTTCTAGAGAATTTAGAGGGAATAGAATACTAGTATATGCAATATTTGAAAATTAGACTTAAAAGCACATTTAAATATTTTAAGCAGTTGGGGTCTGTGGTGCCCTCCGCTACACCACTTCGTAAAGACATAAGATTATTGGGAAATAAATAATCAAATTACCCTGATATATATCAAATTACTCTACATATAAAGTAGTATATACATTTTTTAGGAGAACTGATCGGGTCCCCATGGGCAGAGGGCCCTCGGCAATTGCACCATCCGACTTCATCAGTTCGGGCTTGGTCAGACGTGCAACAGTCGAGCAACGTAAGTGGATGATTTTGAAGCAAAAGCTGGAATATGGTCTCTGTTGTGTACGAATATCATTAATATCACCGCATCGATTGCAGTTACAATCAATCAAAGCAATCTCAAAAAAAAAAAAAAAAAAAAAGTAAAACTTAAGCATTATTTTTAGGATTGCTTCTTTTATACACTTACCGAAAAATTCTCATATAGAGACTGATAATTATACAATAGATTTTTTTTTCCAACTTTGAAAGATCATAAACAGAAAATATGTAAAATTTTAAATTTATATTAAATTTGAGTAAAAAAAAATATCTATTCGCATGATATGAATGACTGAAACCTTTTTATTAATAGCTATAATTAGTTCAAAATTTAAAATTTCATGATATTACAAGAAAGGATATTGCCACTGATTCAATTTTAAACTGTTATTATCATAAAAATATAAAAAAAAAGAATGCTAAATTTCTAAAATGAAATTCTACTCTCATGATATAAATGGCTGAAGTATTTTTTAACATAAATAATTAATTAATACCTATAATTACTTAACAACTATAAAGTTATAATCTCATGATATTACAAGTGTATATTATATTTTTTTAAGTTTATTATTTTCTATTACTGTTATAATTTAAATCAGAACAACTTCAAGAATACCATAACTGTTATTTTTTAAATACATCCTGCAACGATAGGTTTTTTAAATGATTGTACATTCAACAATTAAGCGGTTATCACATGTTGCAGATTTTAATGCTGTAAAAATAAAAATATGTGTAGCTTAGATATTTTTAGAAATTTATTACAATGTAAGTTTATCATAATATATTGACTTTCGAACTATTTAAAATACTTTCTAAGTACTTAATTATCTATACATATGGTACCCAATGAAAGAGTTTATTTATTTATTTATTTTTACTGCAAGATAGTACTACACGGAACTCCACCTGTAGGATAAAATACCCACTTCTCTGCTGCAAACACCTCAGTTGTTAAACAAATAAGAGTGAGAGTTCTAAAAACTTTTTATGGATCATTTATTAAGTAATACAATTAAAAAAAAAACATTTTTGAGAATAATTTAATTTGAGATAATCCTAAAAAAAACCGAACTTATCAGCAACAAACTGAATTCACAATGCTTTCGGTTCGCGTTTTATTTTCTATCTTCGTATCTTATTTATATTCCGCAGACGGACAATTAACAAACCAAACGCATTAGTCCAGAAACGTACAAATAAAACTCTACCCTTGTGATAATATTAGCTCAGCAATAAACCCCCTCAGGAAGTTATTCTTTTAGGCACGAAGCAAATGTGTGCGCAAACACAAAAATGAGTCTCACCGTAGCCTCAGGGTTTTTTTTCTGCAACCCCTTCTTTACGAGGTGTGAGCAACGCTTTGAAAATCTCACGTAATGACACCACCGTGCCTTTTGGATTAATCTTTACGAATACCCAAAGGACAGAGCATGGATGCAATACTGGATCAGAAAGGGGGGGTCGTCGGAGATATAAAAAATAAAAATAAAAAACTCAAAGCTTGAAAAAAAAAAAAAAATAAAAACCGCTGGGTGCGATTAACATAGCTGTAAATCCTTCCTTCGCGGTTAAGGCTCTGCGAGGGACCAAGCTTGTTTAATTCTTCGGGATTTATAAGTGGATTTGCGACTAAAATCCTTGGGGACGGGGGGGGAAATATACTGTGAAAAGAGCATTAAAGAGTTCATCTGCGTGAGTAACTTAAAAAATCATTATTTTTAATGAAAAGAAAATAATCTCTTTAAATTATATTAAAATGTTAAAATATTTTAAATGATGCTGAAAACAGTAAAATAGGTGAAAACGTAGCACTTATCGCTGCAATAAGTTTCCCTTGTTGGTCTGTTAGATTTTTTGTATGCATATAAACGCATACATGACTGCCAGTATATTTGCAAATTAGTGTTTTCATTATTTTAGTATCTACACTGGGATCTCTTTTTCTTCCTGTTTTACATCAATATAATTGATTTCAACAAAGTCTTCATCGACGAAAAAAAAAAGGGAGAGACTTTTGCTACTAAATTAAAGTTTCGGAAAATTGGGATTCTTTTTTTGGTTGAAAAAAAAAAAAAGGCGATTTTCATCCTATTTTCAATTATTCGGCGACTTTTTCTTTACTCTTCTAAGCAACTACTTACTCTACTAACTACTCTCTTGCTACTAAATTAAAAGATATGGCAACTTTAGATACTTTTAGGTTTTAAAAAAGGCGATTTTCATACTATTTTCAATTATTCGGCGACATTTCCTTCACTCTTCTAGGCTTCTAGAAATGCAAGTAACGTACTTTATTATATTTTCATTCCAAGCTTAATACATTATCAGCCTGATTTCTACAAGCTAGAGATGTAACGGATAGTGATTTGGCCGAATACCAAATATTCCGGCTATAGCTCAGGCCGAATACTGAAAATTCGGCACATAGTTTAGTCCGAATACCGAATATTCAATCGTTTAAAATTCCCTTTTAATTGTAAATAAAATGTCGTTTTCAAATTTGTAATTAAATTCTAAATAAAGACTAGTTAAAATTATTTTTATATTATTTGCAGGTACTTAAAAACACACAACAGTATACTATCTGTGAAACTAAAAGTTCTTGGTCATGAAAAAATATCTTTTACAAAGTTAAACACTAATAACAGCATAATTATGTTTTGAGATATTCATAATTTAATAAATATGCTATGGTAAATGTGATTAATATGGTAACTATACATCATGCTTTGGGTTTTACAGCCTCTGGGCAAACAAATGTGGTAGCTTTTTAAAATTATGTTTGTAATTGAGGATCTGAAAAGATTCCTCTTACCCCACCACATAAAGGAGGTGGAAAAAAAATAAGTAGTGCCACCAAGTTGAAAAGTCTGTAATTTTACTAAAAAAATTAGATTATTACTCATTTAGCCTAAAATCCAATTACTTAGGATACATGTTATAATATGAAATTAACATATTGAAGTATAACTAAGCAATATTATTTGTAGATTCATTTAAAATTCTATGTTAAAAATATTTTTTTTCTCTTTGTTCTGAAATTATTCATCTGAATATGTAGCAATATTCGGCCACAACTATTCGGCCGAAGTATTCGGCTTATCGATAATTCGGCCTACCGAATATTCGGCGAAACAGCCGAATAGGCCGAATACCGAATTGTGGCAGAATATTCGTTACATCCCTACTGAAAGCCATTCTAAGACTGTTAGCATATCAAAAAGCTGTCCTGGGGTACTAAAAAGTGACTTGGTCATAATGCTATATTTTTGAAATTAGTAAAAGTCTTATGTATGCAAGAGAACGAGAAAATGACAGTATTCACGAAATTTTTCTTTTAATTCAGTTTCATTTTGTGCATTTTTCTTACTCAATAATGTCACTAGAAAATTTACAATTCTTACTTGTATTAAATCAATGTAAGATGTGTGAGTGTGAGTATATATGTAAAAGATAACAAGAGAATAAATATACTGATCGGAAAAAATGAAAAATCGATTTAATTATTTAATCTTATGCGTTTTGTTTGTTTGTTTTTATGCGATGATGTGCATAATAAATTCCTGAACTGAATTTAGAAAAATGTGCTACTGTTTTTTCTGAAGTTTTTTCTGTACTGAAGAAAAAAGTATACTATTTTGGTTACTTTTTATGTTGTTGAAGCTATTTTTGCCTCCTTACAGTGGTGGATACCCTGCTTTGAGACTTTCAGAAAAGGCAAATTCTTAGCCTTTATTGGTTTGGAGCAAGTCAGAGCAACTTTCAAGATGCTAATTATTCCTAGAATAGTGCTTTAAAACAAAAGAAACGAATAGCAACTGTGAAATACTCACATGTTTATTACAGATTATGTGTACGAATTTTGTAACTTCATGAGTTCGGATAATCTTAAGTCAAATTTATTTGAGAATAGTTTTGATGTTGTGACAACTGCTTTCGTTTTAGATACAAAAAAAAAAAACACTCCAATAAAAGTATTTTATTCCATTACTCTTGTATATGAAAAGTATTTCCAATACACCACAGCTTTCATTTCCTTATTTTACAGCGCACCACATCCAATCAAAATTGCGATCAAAACAGCTCTTTCTGTTATATGCGCAGTTGAAAACCTAGCTCAGGGGCCATCCACGATGACGATTATTAGACCTAACCAAGCATTTCCAAAGAATACCTCTGACCACGCGCGAAGCATTAGATAAAGACCCAGAGGAAGTCATTCCACTAAACGAAAACGGTTTCGCCATTTCTCCCACGGTGTTTCCTGAACGATCGTAACACCTTTTCACACATTCATTTACTCATAGCATATTCCGGTACTGCGGTAATTATCCTAATGACATTAGAGGGGATGGGGGCCCATGCGTGCTCAAAAACAAATGAAACATCAAATCTTGCTGATGCAGCCCTCCTTCTTTCTCGACTTCGACGGTGTCAGTACACATACTTCATCGGCAGCCCACTCCATTTATTTAATGACTAATTCTGGTCATTATTATCGTGGAAGCGAGAAGCCCCTTGGGTCACGATAGCGAGGGGCGTGCCGCGCACTTTTAGTATTACGCCACCCCAGAGGTGAATCCCTCAAACCCCATAAAAGATAGGGGGCTGAAGGGGTAATGGCTCGATTTCGAAAAGACCAACAGCTGCAAAACCTATTGAGTTGCCCCGAATGTATTATATTATCCTATATTATAGGACTTTCTATTCGTTATGGTTGGTAAAACTAAAATGCAGAATTTTCAATTTCACAATATCTTTAACAATTGATTGGATGCAAATACTAAAACTTACTTCAAGTAATGTACTTATATAAAACCTTATGGCAGGTCTTGGCACGATATTTCTGATGTGCAACTGGTTCACCAATAACTGCAATCTAACGCATTCAAAAAGACTGCAATACACATACTTCTGACATTTTCAGATAGATCTCAATTACAAACACAGATCCAAGATATTTCTTAACAAAAGTTAAATGTATATTAGTAAATAATGTTTGAATTTTTAGCTTTTAGTCTTTTACATTTTCAGATTCCAACAGCTAGCGTTAGCCTTTTCGTGGTTACACCCAAACAAGTCTTTCAGGTTTTACTAGTTCTTCCAATATTTTTTGTTTTGTTTTGTTTTGGACTTGAAACGTAAGCTTTATCTGGCAAAGGCATGATATTTTCGTTAATTACTGAAATCCAATAATAAATAAATACCTCAGTAAAGCAATTTATATTAAAATCTTCATAGTATAAGATGAAATTTTTGTACCTTTTAAGAGTCAAAGCAGTGCTAGTCATATTATAAAAATACGTATAATAAGAAATATTAAAGCTAGTAATGAAGTGGAATTATTTATAAGTTTAATGTTTTGAACTCATATAATCGACGAAGCGGAAACAAGTACAAAGCTAATTATGCTATATTTTATGAAAAAATAAATGTACAAAATTAATGAAAAAATGTACAAAACTAAGTGTAAAATATGAAGTAATAAAGGTTGCTTAATCCTATTTTTATCAGTTCATTATATTGACTTACAGAAAATGAAATGTTTAAACAATCACAATGTCATATGTACACGGTGGTCATAAACTCTTTTCCGTAATTGCAAAAAAAATAAATAAATAATAAAAAACGAAATAAAATAAAAAATAACTATTTTAATTTAGTAATACGATTGTTTTGATATATTTTAAGATATTTTATGTCTTTTATAATATTTTTACTAAAACCACTTATGTCAGTAAGTTTCAGATGCAAGCATCATTGGTATCTATCTGAATGCCAAGGTAATATTCCTACGTATTGTTCAACATTTTTCTTTTGGGGTTACATAAAGGATGCAGTGTTCATAACGCTAGTTTCAGATGCTGATACGCATGCTGGTCACAGATTCAGTGCCTAGTGTGGCAGATGAAATATTGGACAATAAGTGGCAAGAATTGAAACATATTGGTCTAAACTCGCGGGCACACTTAAATGACTTGATATTAAAACTTTACTATGTATCCGAACAACTATATGGAAAAAATGTAATTTTTTTTTCTCAATATTTCATTTTAATCAGGATAACATTTTGTGATTACCCCACTAGTAAGTCTGTTCAAATTTAAAAATTAGTCAAACTGCCACGAATTCATTGTATTCATCTAAAAACCCGTCTCTTACCCTTTCCCCAGGCCTCATCGACTATCCTCGATGTCACGATGTTCCACTCGACAACAATTGGCTGTGCATATCCAATGTTTTACCACGGCTTTCGGTTGAATTTTGTTCCAAACCATTGTCCCCCTTTCTTTTTTTGAAACGATCGCCAGGAGATCATTAACGGCAGAGTGGCGATCAAAAAGCTGAGTATCTCTCTCTTTTTTTTTTTTTTTTTTTACATAGAGCTGTTGACTGATGGTGGAAAAGGGTTGGTATACGTAATTGCCGTGACAGCCGGTATCGTCGATGAAAGGGTGGAAAATCGGTCAGGTCGAACATTCTGCGTCATACTGGGAGGTGATCGTGAATCTTTATTCATTTTTTTCAAGCTTTGTCACATATTGCTCATCAGTATTTTGAAAAGCTTTCCTAGCTTCGATTCACGCACCGCATATTTACTGGATCTCACTAAAAACAAAATTACAAATAATCGTGATACAATATTCTCATATTACGTATTCAGTACTGGAGCAAAAAATTATATTAATAATTACATATTTTATTAAGGATATTTATTTAATGATATTAATCATTACATTTTTTAGAACTTAACACAACATTTTAATTTTTAAATTTGCCATTGAAAGACATTAGTGAAAGAGTGCTTCTAATGAATGAAATATTAATTAAAATTTATAAAATTACATATTTAGACGAAAATGCAGAAAAACGTCAAGCAGTATACACAGCTCTTCATTGTAGTTATATTCCATGATAGGTAATGTAGTAACTTTTTAATTTTATCTATAAGAAGTACAGCAAAGTTGTACTATACCTATCAGTCTGCAGATTTTGTATTCCATGTAAAATTTGTTTAACTAAATGGTAAGAAATATTTTTAACATTATGCATTTTTTTACCGCAATCATTCTAAAAACGTCACTTTTAAAACACCAAACTTTAGCTACATTGTTAAAAAATAACATTTAAAGTATGTTCAGTTATCTCCAACTGAATATAATTTGAAACCTAACTAAAAATTCATGTAAAGTCGCATTTCTAACAATATCAGGTAATCTTAACGATTCCGACAAATAGACCATTCTTACTTCTTTCGTGAGCTGTCGCTGAGAAACTTGTAACGACGACAAAACAGACCAAATTTGTGGGTAAGCAACTATATGCTTTACCTCGCTGTTGCAACAAACTTATTGAAGTTGTTTAAATTCCCCTTTTTTTCTCTTGACACTAAATTAAACTTTAAAACAAAACGAGTGATTTCTGTTTTGTATGTGACGCTATTTACCTCCACACTTAAGAAATGAAAAGGGGAGGATAGCGCGAAAAATAAAAGGAAAATGCGGAACAATGACGAGTAAAAAGATGGCTAATGGATTGCTGACTCTCTCGTTAAAAGGTCAATAGAATGAAAAATGAAGGGAAAGGGAAAGAAGCCATGTGAACAGATAGACATCCACACAGAGGAAACTGCAAATTATGGTCGTAATTCCAGTTATGAAACTGTTTTTTTGTAGTTTTCTGCGTCTGGCTTTTACATCTATTTTAAAGGAGAGAGTTGGGCAGGCTGAAAGATCGGAACAAAAGTGTGATGTCCTAATTCTGTGTTCCACATTCGCAGCGGGACGCTTTTTCCTTTAACGAATCATTTGCATCGAAATAGATCTATAAATAATTTGAGTGAAGGCAACAACATTCAACTTCCCTTGCAACATTAAGCGAAATCAGTGAATTAGTATAATTTAACTGGGCCAGAAGCTGTACTCTCAGGATTTGATAGTAAAAACGTGATGTTTGTGTAAAATAACAAAGCTTTTATGCTTTCAAAAGAAAGAGGAAAAGATTTCTTGAAACTCGAATCTTTGGGTGTATAGAGATGGCTACATGAATACGTGTAAGGCACCAAACGTCTGAAAATGTTGCGAATTTGTATAAAACATTTTTTTTTGTAAACTTTTCTTTAGAAAAGTGTTTGAGTGATAAATATTCACCCAAATTTTGACGTTAAATTATTTTGAATGTGACTACATAAAAGAAAAACACACACTTCATGAATTGTCATGAATAATCTGGTTGTCTTACTAAGTGTGTCGTATGCGAATGACAAAAGAAACTGACATTGAAGTTGATAAAACTAAACTTGTAAATATATAAAAATACCCAAATAAAAATGTAAATTTTGATAAATAAATAATTAATAAGTTTTACCGCCGAAACTTTCAACCAACTGTTTGTTGTCAAAAAAAAAAACAGTAAACTCAACAAAATAAATTTGTTAAATGCGCCACGAACATACCAGTAAACAAAGAAATTTTGTTGATTCAAATGAATAATTTGGTTGGAAAACTACCTTTATACATGGAAATTTCATGACGTTTGTATGAAAATGTCTTAAATTTTTGTCTTTCTCACATTCTAATTTTTACCGAAATGAAAAATTGCATGTTCAGTTTCAGTTTCAGTTTTCATTCCAAACCCTTTCACATATCATAAATTGCATCCATATGCAGAGCATCTGTGTATCATTTTTTTTCTTAAATATAGAATGATGGAAACCGAAATGAGCGCGGTAGCCACAAGTGCAGTATAGAAAACTAAGGAGACTTGGATGCTTGTGATCTTGCCACAAGTAAATTGCTGGGACATTTGGCTCAAGCTGGGGTTACCAAAGCGCTGTCCATCCTTTGCATCTGTTGTATGGGGTATACCCGCCGTTTGGTCTTTAGAACGATAACAATGATCAGGTTTTGATATTTGTTCAAGGTTTTGAGCACAGGCACTGTCCACTCTTAAAAATTTGGAGCAACATTTCAACAATCATGGTACTAGAAAAGTTGACCCCATAAAATGGTGAAACCTTGTTCAAACATTTGGTGCTCAGGTTTAGCCATACTTTGATGAAGCACCAAATGTTGGAACAAGGTTCACCAAGATATGGTTAAATCAGAGCACTAAATGTTCGAACAAGGCTTCAACATTTTATACAGCCAATTTTTCTAGTACCAATGTTTTTGGTGAAATGCTGCACCAAATTTTTAAGAATGCATTCGTTTTTGTAAAAAATGTATATGTTACTCGTGGTCTATTTAATATCTTCTGCAAACACAGCAATGGGAAAATCTAATAAGAAAAAAGGTAAAGTGAAAGCAAAAATGTTCTCATTAGCATGCATTAAGTTAATTACGGTCTCCTGAGATTTCACAACAAAATCGAAACCCCTAACAACAATGGTATGGATTCTAATTAGACACCCTCCACCCCCTCGCCAAAGTATATTCACGCGTTCGGATCAATAGCATTTCCATCTGCGTTTTCGTGATGCTTCGATATCGTCAAAATCCGAATTCCCAAACAATCATTAATCACCAGACCTCGGCTGTTTTGTTTCCGACATTTTCTCCGCAAACATCAGGGCAACCCCCTGCCGTGACATTGTAATGACTTAATCAAATTACACAAACCGTTCTGCTCTCTCTATTTATACAAATCCCAAACTTGCAAACTGCTCGCGACACGCTATCGTCATGATATGGCCCAAAGAAGAGTACCTAATATCCCCCCCCCTTTTGGATAAAAAATATATATATCACAAGCGAATGAAATGGTGCGGAGGTGGGGGGGGGCCAGATAACGCCACTTGGGTCCCTAAGTTTGGGGCCCTATCAATTAGGAGGGGGTCGTCGCCTAATTGCGTTAGGGTTCGGGCGTCAAGTCCTAGTGATTAATCAAAGCGAAGAGCAGCGTGCTGGTGTCATAATCGCATTACTTGGACTATTCCCCTCGTTTCAATTACATTGACGAGAGCTGTTCAGGGTCTTCCCCCTTCTGATTAGAAATTTCTGTTCGGTTGTACAGATGGTAGCAAAAAGTAAGCACACCACAATACTATACTTGAGCAAACACAGAAAAGTATATTAGCTATTTTTTTAATTCTCATGCTACATTTGTTTTAAAAATTTGAAAGATAGTATATTCTTCTTGCATTGTATTTTAAAGCGAATTCTCCAAACAAGTTTTGTTGATGTTGTTATTATTATTCAAAAAACCAAACGTTATTTTCATCATGACAAGTCTATTAAAGCTTAAAGAATGTAACCATAATTTACAAAAAATAAAAACTGAAAAAAATGCCTATGAAATAACGAAGTTTGAAAGCATTGCAGGCAACGGTACCATTTAAAAATATTTAAAATGGAAGCTGCTGAAATACCTGCAAAAATATAAAACTGCACACCGAATGTTTGAGCAATGCTGAATCAACTCTCCAGATCAAAAATAAAGTCTTGATTTACGATATTTTTCTGATGCGAGATGCTTTAAGTATGTAAAAATGTATTTAAGTGTAATATCACATAATAAAATGTAATAAAAAGTAATTGTACAGCTAAAACCAATAACTACCTCAAAGTTTTAAAATATTACGGATAAGAAAGAATTTTTTAACAGATAGTTAAAATTAATTTAACTTCACAAAAAGTTAAAAGACCCTGCTATTGTTTCTACTTTATTTTTAGCGTCTGAATGAAATCGTAAAAACTGTAGCTTATTTTTATTCAGTGTTCGTTTTATCCACGATATGCACTTCTTTTCTTTTACAGAGTAAATATTATACGAGCTATTCACGTGTGCTATGCAAACAGGTAGCGATCTTTTGACTTTGCTAACTATACGAAAAAGAGATAATCTAATGCTGCTTTAAAAATATCAACGAGATCAATTTATTAGAGAAATAAGCCAAGTTAATCAAATATAAAGCGAAGAAAAAATATGCAATTCGTTTTCAATTAAATAAATACTTTTTATTTTACGGGGAATATTGCGTTTGCTTTTTCAGTTATCGAAATAAAAGAATGGGTTTTAAATATAGAACTCTGTAATAATATTTTATTAACGTCGAGAAAATACATTTCTGTGATTTAATAAGGTTAGCAAGTTTTCCCCTCTATTAATAAGAACTTTCTAGAAACTTAATTAGGAAAATTGATTTATAAACAAAGTTAATTCCCTATTTAAATTAAAGTTATAGATGCTTACCATAAATGTTTTGTAAATTAGTTATTTTATTTCGTAATAAATTTATTGGCACTATACAATTCACCTGACATAGCCATAGCAAAGGAAGTTTCGATCTCTGTGGTGAAGGGCTCGGGCTCAAATTCCATCTGATCAAAGACCATCATGCACATGCGGCGAGCGTGTAAGTTAAATGTGGGGGGCGTCTATTCCTCCGTTCTGCAAGTCGTATGTCTGATAGATGAGAGGATTCTAGGAAGCCTTATTATTTGTGGTGCAGTAAATAGTGGAGAGCAGCGAGCCTCATATCTTTAAAAGGATCCCAGGGCAGACTTTCGCAGAAGTAAAATGTCCAATATAACTAATCTGTCAGTCTTTGGCTACATGATATAAAATTCTTTTGGCATGTTTCATTTATTATGCATAAATTAATTAATTAGAGAATGAAAGCAAGTTCGATTTATATAATTAATTTTTTTCCCAATGGACGGACACTTGCTCATCAAGTATTTTGCCTCTACTAAGGCCCAAAATTAATGCCTACGCCGGAATTCGAACCCGGATCCAAATCGTGATAGAATGGTTTTTAAAAACTACTACAACACCTGGGCGGTAAGAAACATAGCATAAATACGGTCATTAGAGCAAATTAAATAAATATCAATGATAATTCTAATCATGCGATTTTTATTCACTCAATGTAATTGAGATTGAATTAAGCATATAAATACATAATTATAAAATTTAGGAATCGAATGTGACCATTCTCTTCTTTTTTCCATATTTGTATAATTCAGAGCTCACATAAAATAAATAATGACCATTCATGCATAGTAATGCAAAGTTTGACAGTGATTATCAGAAAGGTATGAAATGAATTTAATTCATCCTACCATACCGTACTTTTATTTGGGTTGTCCAAACATAAAGAATAAAAATAATTAAAAAATCTATTTATGATTTACACAAAATATCAACATTCTTTTAAAATTTTTATTTATATGCATATTTTTTTCACAGCTGACAAAATGGTGAAATCGCTGAATAAAACTTGCATTAAATTAATTTTTGTATTTAAAACGAAGTGATCTACTTTCGTTAAGTATATAAAAAAAATTCAATTTGCAGCACAACAAAATTATGGGCATTTATATCCAAAGAGCACGGAAGCGATTATGTGTATTTATAAGTAAAATTATATGCAAGGAATAATCTTCCAATTTAATCAGATTCATCCCTATAATAAATCATATATTTTCAATAAGTGTCGGCTAAGAGTGAATTTGTAAAAATGAACCTTCTTTTTGCAACTTTATTCGGTCTAAACTATCTGTTGCTGTTTACAAATGCACTCGGGAAAACCCCCGCGTCTTGTTGCTCCATTCCTATGTAATAAATACTCTCTAGTGAAAGTTGCATTACAGCAGTTACGACCTGGATTCAGAAATTAAATTATCACTTTTTTCCTAGAAAAATTATTCTTGTTTGTAGGTCACTAAACTCGCTTTGTCAGTTCCGAGTTAGCAAACAGGTACTTTCTTGCAACTTTTCACTAATCATGCAGGACTGTAACTTCTTAAAAGCTTTCTTTTTTTCAGAAAATGATAAATTAAACAGAAAATAATGCAAAGGTTTTTCAGCTTAGATTTCTTATTACACTACAGGGCTCAAAATTAATGGAATTCCGCTGGTCCAAGACCATTAAAATATATAACGGAGCAGTAGAATATAAAACTTGGGCCGTCGGACCAGTAAAGTTTTATTTAAATTTTTCTCTTGCAAATTTTCCTCATTTAGTTCAATAATATATGTAACAAAATTTTATCAAAACATGCCATATAATTTGCTTATTTAATGTTTTTCATCCTTCGAAGCGGTTGTGAATTAAAATTCCGTCCACTACATTCAAATTTTAACTGCAATGCATATGTAATTTAAATTATTTATACAATTTAGGTATCATTAAGTATGTTTCGATAGTAAAGTTTGTAAGTAATTTAGGAGCTTATTTTTTAATAATTACGAATTTTCCTATCAAAATTTTATAATTTTAAAGCTGCAAAAATTTTTTACCGTGAAAAGAACTGTACATTATTTGCAAATTTCCAAGACGATCAGAGGGTTAAAATAGCAATTTGCATTTTTTAATTCAGCTATTTATTTATTTATTTATAATTTTTTTGAATCACGCAAACAGACCAGTAATAAATGTTACGGACCGGGGAAGCCATGGAGTTACTGGTCCTTTGGACTACCGACTAAATAGTCTAATTTCTAAACCTACATTAATTTATTAAATATATAAAATGCACAAGTAGTCCATCATTAGAAATTTATGACTTCAGATAACATATTCCTTGATTAATTGCACATGTATAAGGAAAATGCAGGAAACTCAATATTTAACATTGAAGAGAAAATACACATTCCATGTTTTTAACAATAGCTCTTAATATAGTAAAAATAGTGTGAAGAGTATTTTTAATAATAGCTCTTAATATAGTAATATTAGGTCTATGAGTATTAGTAAGCTTTCAATACAGTAATAGTGGCTCTTAATATTAGTAAAAAAATGTATTTATCAGTAGTCATGTCTAGCACAGGTGTGCGATTATGAACTTTCATTTATTGTTTTAATAAAGGCCTATCAATAATCGTGTAAATTAATTTATAAAAAAATATGGAAATGACAATTTATATCGATCAAAATAAGTTTATCTAAGCACTGTTTCGAATTAAAAAAAAAAAAAAACGCAATATCTATGAGTTTTATGACCGAAGGATGATAAAAATGCCTTCAAATACGATAAATATTTGCAATAATAAATGAAAAATTATGTAAGGTGACATTTTTTTCAAGAGATGCACCTCAGACAACAAACATTGAAATTAAAAACTTACATATAATATGATTAGGCACCGCAGCTGATAAACATATTCATTAAATAGGTACAGACGCTATGTCTTCCAAGATTGAAGATTTTTAACCATGCAGTGCAAACAATTAGGTTAAATGAACTTTATCTCAAGACAAGATTTTGATACCTATTCTGTGAAGATTTAAAAACTGTCTCTGGGTATTAATGAATTAAAATACCTTTCTTTCAAACCAACCATCAGTAAATTTGGAAGCGCATTTCTTTTTCAATTCTGAGATGTTTTTGACAAAAAAACTAGTAAAATTATTTTCAACATTTTTAAATAGTGAACTTAATAAACTTGTAGCGCAATTTAATCTTTAACGTTCCAGTTAACGATAGTCTAAACTATACTTTTTGCAAATTCTTTAATACACTACAACATATCACACACGTATAGTGATACTGACTTATTAATGTATTCATAATTGAAAACCATTCAAAAACCACTGAAAGTAAATATATATATGAACACTTATATTCTATTTTCAAACAATAAACATCTTTAATGGTAGAAACATGTATTTTCAACAAAATACTGCTTGAATAGACAACTGCTCACAAATCAGTTTTGAAAATCGAACAGCCAAACACAAACGCAGTTATAGGTAAAATCTCTAGTGTTTTCAAAATGTTCCAAAGATCTTACATTTCAATTGCTGGGTGAACTTTGGTATGAATTATTAACGAAGGAAGATATACATCGGTACATGCACGATTTTCAATGCATTATTTAAATCTAGCACTAGATTTGCTCATCTGATTCAAATGTAAAAAAAAGAAAAATAAACACATAAATATTTGATGAACTGTGAAAAAGCTTTTTACTGCTCAAACTGTAAGAATCGAAGATAAACAAATAGACGTTTATTTGAGGTTTCAAGATGTGATTTTCGGCGTCAGATAAATTGGAGAGGCATTTGGAAACTGTTACTTTAACCTCATTAAGTAAGTATGAAGTGCATAATGAGGACATTTAGCTGCTGCGTGTATTATGTTTGTTAGTTTAACATAAAAACTTTTGTTCATTTTGAGAGATGTTACAGTGTAAAAGCTAAGAAATATGTGTTCAAATGCCGCAAAGAGATAAACACAACTGATATGTGCTTCGTACAATTTTCAAATTCATATTTTAAAATTGTATAAACAAAATGTTATTAGAAACTAAGAACAGTTTTGCTACATCTATTGAAAATTTTCCATTTTATGCAGTATAACCTTTCATTTTAACTTTTATTTTAAGCTTCTGTATTTTTTACAGTACCTTTTTAGCACAGTGGTATTAAAATACTTGCATATATGATTAAATGCTGTAATTTTGTACACCCACTTCGAAATTACTGGTAAAATGCATTTATGCAATACGCTCTGCATTTATTTTAGGAGGTAATTTATATAGTTTAAATGTGTTGATTATGTAGCCTCAAGTAATACTTTTGTTGAATTTGAAACTATCACCATCGGAACATTCAAATTAAAGATTTGGAAATGTTTTATTTTTTATTTTTGCATTACCTAGCAATAACTATTCGCAAAAGAATACGCAAAAAACACCCAATTCAGAATGCAATTTTACTGTATATGTAATAAAATAATGGTAATATTCAAGGTAGAAATAACGGCAAATTTTTTGCTACTCAATGCCACACCTTTTAAGTCTAAGTAAAATAACTATGTAAAATATGATTAAGCAAAATAACTTAATTTAGAAAAATAAAAGTTTAAAACAAAAACACATAAATAGCGTTCATTATTTCTAAGGCATATAAGCAAATTTAAAAATGATTTTTTTTTTTCGCTGAGGCTTTTAAATAGAAATTATGCTCATGCATCCATTATCAGAGTAAAACGTTGAAAATTCAAATCTATCAAGAGCTACTTATATTTTTAGATTAATGAAATATTTATAATGGTTGAAAAGCAAATCACAAGAAATACATTTGGGGAGATTTTTTATAAATGTAACGTGTATAGTTATTTATTAAAATTATATTTTGAATTATAAACATCAAGCCCTAACTCATCATGAAAATTACAATGATCCAATAAACAAAATGAATATTTACGCTTTTGACTTTTCTAAAACTTCTTTATTTATACATTGTTACAAAAGGAAAATTTTGTGAGTTTACTAATAAATATTTAAAATTCCAACAAAAATTACATCTTACCGACTTTCTAGTTTGTTGCATAAAAATCAAAATGGAATTCATTTTCTTCACTTACCTATTAAATAAAAGAAAAAATAAATGAGCATACGTACATTACACAAAACGATACATGTAATTAAAAATAAATTTATCCATAAATAAAGAGGATAATACATAGATACGTGTATAGAAAAGAAGATATGTAAATAAATTAAGGAGGTGAAGTGAGAGAGAAAACTTAGAATAAAACCTGACTTCTTTAACAATAGTTCATGGTTTGAGGACCCTCCACGTGGATTTATTACGTTGATAAATTAAATTTAAAGCTATAAGACTATTTTACGGGATTATGACGTTTAAACTGAAAATACTATTTAAAGTTTGGATTTCACCACCAAAACAAAAATCAACCTTTTTACCAGAAAGAAGCGTTTCTAGCGCATATTTTTTTGTATTGATGAAAGAGAACAGCAGAAACAGTTCTTAAGATTTTTTTAAAAAAAAAGGGCTTTTGAGAGTATATAGCAATTTCTCACAGTGGGATAGAAAATGAAGGCGCACCTCCCCCTTCTGCATACGTCTACTTTTATATCATTCATCTATTTATTCATAAGTATTTAAAAAATTCTGATGATAGATGATTCAGAGAACAGAACATTACTGAATTGTTAATTCAGTAATGTTCTGTTCTCATTGCAATTCGGGGTCCGAAAAGCAGTCTTCATATAATAATCATATTAGAAGAAGTATTCAAGTAATAGTAAACTTTACGAACAATGGTTTTTCAAAAAATAAATCCATCTTTCACCGATTGCACTTGATAAAAATTGTTAATTAAAATAAATCCATCTTTCATCGATTGCACTTGATAAAAATTGTTAATTCAGAATTTTTTCTTTCATTACATTGATGGAAGTCGGAGTCATTCAAGTTTCATAAAGAATGGACTTGTCGGAGAGAAGTCCGTTGTTTATGAAACTTGGTTAAGAAATTAGACGCGCACTTCCAAAGTGATTATTAGCAGGTACATGAAGACGAAGTTTCCGACCCCGCATTGCTATCTGTTCTGAACCGTCTTGGTGTATCCTACCCCTCCTAAAAGTTTGTAAAACTAATTTCGAATCACTCTGTGTATATACATATATATATAGTTGAACTTTATCTAAAATTACAACAAAATTACAGTTGCTTCACATGTTATCTAGCGCTTAAAAAAGAAGCATAAAAGAAAACATGCGTTTAATAATATTTAGAAAATTTATATAGAAAAAACCCTCCAAGCCAATCATTGTTAAAACAACAAAACACTTTAAAATGCATTGTCCTCATCAGAGGGGGAAATGCACAACTGTACACCATAGGTTTCAGACTCACAGCCTGAGATTTTGCCAAGGTAATGTATTATAGCCTTGTTTATATTTAAATACATCCTTGAATATAATACATTACCTTTGCAAAATCTCAGGCTGTGAGTCTGAAATCTATGGTGTACAGTTGTGCATTTCCCCCTCTGATGAGGACAATGCATTTTACAGGGTTTTGTTGTTTTAACAATGACTGGCTTGGGGGGTTTTTTCTATATAAATTTTCTAAATATTATATATTTATTTATTTATATATAATTTAGCTTAGCAATTTACTCATTCCAGATTTTACTTTAGTTTGAAAAAGTCACAAAGAAAACACGAGAATGAAAATAAATTTAATTTTAAAGAAAAAATTAAATTTCTTAAGTTGAAACTCTTAACGCTAATTAGTACGGAATCGTATAATGTAAAATGTTTCTTTCAATTATGCGGTAAAGCATTTAAACACTCCTCTATGAAAATTTGTTGATCGGAACGCTTTGTGTAAAGTCACAAACAAAATAATCAGTCTATCAGACCGCAGTGGTATTTCATCACGTAATTCTTTTTGAGAACTGATAAAATATCCTAAAATCAATGAACCATTAGAGATCACTGACTACTATCTTTCGCACACATTTCTCCCAGCATCGTCATCGTCCAAAGGACAAAAAAGTACAAACTTTACCAGCAATACCGACGTATCCGTAAGTGTATGCAAACAATGTACAGAGTTAATCAATGTAATATAAGAAAGTTAAATATTTGAAACTGCATTGTCTTAAAAGCTTTGCGAAATTCGATAATAGTGCTGCTTGGTGTAGCGCAAAACGCAATTAATTTAAAGCTTTCCATCTACAAGGCCTGAAGCTTTGAAGTCTCTCCCTCACAGAGGTAATTATGCATGCCAGTGAAATTTACAGCAGTAAAGGGGTGGAATTACGTCTTTAAAGAACGTGAGAGATTGCGTCTTAATACATTAAATAACATAAAAGCAAACACTTCGTTGTCCTTAAAGTTTTAAAGGAGCAGCCAGATATTCAACAAACTTAGTCCAATTGAAAAGCGCGTTGTTAGTCATCCTTCAAAAGAGTGTTTATTTAGTTCATTAAAATATTAATTAAATGCTTAAGGAAAATATTTTTTAAGTATTTAGAGACTGATAGTTTAATGTAGTAAGGTACATGTGATAGTGTCATTCTATTGTTGCCAATTCAATTTTAAATATTTAAAATATGTATAAATAACAATATAATTCTAAAAAACCATAATTGTTAACTAAGCATAAATCATAATTGTTAATATTTATTCTATCAAAAAAACTCGTAAGTTGAAGAGCTTAAAAAAACTTACATTCTGTGGGGTTAATACACAAAACTATCAAACTAGAATAATGAAGTCTTTAAAAAAATACTTACAAAAAAGCTGATGCTGTGTAAATGTCATATTCAATGATCTACTTAAAAATTTTAAGCCTTTATACTTTGGTCTAACTTACTGAAAAATAAAAGACTATTTTCTTTACAATTTCCTAAAAATGTAACATTACCAGTTTGAAAACAAGAACCTTTCTCTTGAGAAAGAGCCTTTATGCTTATCTTCAAGAAATTGTTTTTTAAAAAAGTGACGTTGCGTAAATGTCATATTTAATGAGTTATTCAAAAGTTTTGACATTTATATTTGGTCTAATTTTAGTAAAGCAAAAGACTATTTTCTTTACATTTTCCTGAAAAGGTAACGTACCAGTTTAAATCCTCTGAGCGTTTTGGAAATGGGAAATAATGTAAAGTTGTTTTCATGGTAAAATTATCATAAATTGTTAAAATGATAAAACAATAAAATTCTGACAGGAAGATTTGCAATCATTTAAAATATGAGCTCCTGAAATTATTTACAAGCTTTAATATCAAAACATATTTTATGGTATCCGAGAGTTATAAATAATTTAATTTATAGATGCATTTCAGTGAAAACTGGAACGAAGTGAAACGGAATTTACGTCATCGCCGCTTGGAGGGTTAAAAACAAATTCCTTTCTCTTGAGAGAACGTCATAAGGCCTATCTTTAAGGAATTATCCACAAAAAAGTGACGTTGCATATACGTCACATTTAATGAGTTATTTAAAAGTTTTGAGCATTTATATTTGATCTAAATTGGATTTACAGTAGACCCCCCCTGTAACACGGATCCTTAGAACACGGTGAAATAATTGCGATTAGGTTTCATAACACGTTAAAAGAGACTCGTATATCGTCTGCCTTTTTCTAGTTGTGGTGTACATTAAACGTACCTGAAAGAACTTTTGTATGATTTATTTTATTCTATTTCAACTCGAGAAATAAAACGTTTTATTAAAATAAATCTGCGAATTTAAATCCGATTTAATTTAAAGGAAGTGCATATATCAGTTATCTCTAGTGCATACGTAGTATCAAGTAAGTAGTGTTTAAGCGAAATGTGAAATAAATTGCTGAAATAAGATGTGTAGCGGTTGAAATAGCGTGGTTTACACTCCAGGTGGAACATAGCTCAGGATCCGTACAATACGGATCCCTATAACACGGATTCCTATAACACGGAACGCATCTACCGTGTTATGGGGGGGGCATCTACATCTTTATAAATAAATAAATTGTAGAAAAGTAAAATAACATTTTCTTGACATTTCCCTAGAAACGTAACTCTGTAATTTTAAAAACGAATTACTTTCTCTTAAGAGAACGCCACACAAACGTCTTCCCTCGTAACGGAAAAAAAAAAAAAATTATCAAAACCTGCCCAAAAATTGAAACATGCGGCCCTCAGGAGCTAACGACTTTGACCGCGCAAAGTAATACGCTGCTACAACACAAACGCTCTTAAATCAAAAGGGAGAGAAGAGGACCACAATTCTAACGGCCTGGACGTTAACCGCTTGGTTAACGGTGCGGGTCGACTTTACGTGATCACGCAGCCGGCACGAAACTTTTGAGGCAGACCCCCCACTCCCCCAGCCCTCTTTTCTTCCGGATGGCCCCTGCGATAAGGGGGGGGAGAGAGCCCCCTGATTATGCCACCCGCTATTATGTATTCCCTTGCACCACAAAGCAGCGCCAGTGAGGATGAAGTCATAACATTAGATAAGAGACACAATGGACAGACAGAACGATGTTATAAAAAAAAAAAAATTGAGATCGGAAGAGATTTGAAAGGGGGAGATTTTTTTTTTTTTTTTTTGTCCACCGGGAGTTCATGACATGGCCACTTCCTGCGGACCACCCCGCTTTTGTCGAGAGTGGACCAGATATCCTCCCCCCCCAATAATTCTCTATTTTCAATTTTCATTCATGTTTCGTAAATATTGCATTCACATTGAAATCAGGGATAAAATCGAGAGTGAATGGCGTGTGCTGTAAATTTGCAAACAGAAATTACTCAGTTAGTCTCCTTTTTAAATTTTTGGATTGTTTGAATTTCTTTCTTTGCTTTATTGAGCTTTCAGTTTTTTCTCTTTCACTCACTATAAATCTTTTTCGCACATTGTCGTGAGCAAGCTTGCATAGTAAAGACCATACGGCACCCCGCCCCCCAAAAAAGAATATTAATAATAATTCCATTTTTTTAGAAAAGTTTTTTAAACACTAGTACACTTTAAATTTACCGCAGGCCATGTATACAAAACCTTCTACATGATAAAACTTTTATCAAATTGCAAGCATTTTATTAGAATTATTTCAAAATAATGTACATATAATTCTGAAATTCTTTCTTAATGCATATTGAGAATCATTTGATATAATTAAATCTAAGATTTTTTTTTTTAATGTTGAGTACCCGCTATTTGAAACCTAAAACAGAGTTATTATAAAATTTGTAGCCAAATGAATAACGCAGAAAGAAAAATGTTAGCAAACAACGCCAATGAGAGTTAATGCCCCAGACCGATTTCGGTAAGTATGATTTACCAACATCAGTGCAAGAATATATTCTTGTATTGATGGTAAGTCATATTTACCGAAACCGGTTTGCGGCATTAAATCTCATGCTTTGTTTTTCTGTGCTTAAGCAGAGTTACCTTACCAAATAATAGTTCAGCTTTAGAAAAAAAGCAGGTTCTTTTATAATAGAACTTCGTGAATACGATTTATTGATATTAAAGAAACAAGAATCTTCATAAAACAATTTTATATTAGCGCTAAGTTGGAGAGTGAAAAATTAAATCAGTGCATTTGATCCTTTAAATATTCGACCATTAGTTTCATAAATGAGCTCTATTATAACAGACATGCACCTTAGAATCCAGGAAACAAGTAAATGTTTATTTACTAAGAACCAAAACACAGCGGAATTTCAGTCACTGATCTTGACGACGTTATTAAAATGCTGTCTAATGTTTATTCAAAATAATTGCAAGGTAACACCAAAATATGCATGAAATATTTGGTGCGCTAATTCAGGTGACAAAAGAATTGAGGTTGCAATTCCTAACTTTTGAATTATGCCAGGTATGCGATACAGTAATCAATATTGGAAATTTATTAAAAAAGATCAGATAATAGTATTTAGTTGGGATTGACATTATTCGTTATTTGAATTTTCAAGCTAAATTAGAGGAGGCAATTTGTTCTCAAAAGCCTTTCCTTAAACAAAGGCGTTCAACAAAGATATTCGACAGTTTTAAAAACTCACTACTACAAATACTTGGGGAATAGAAAGTTTTTTTTTTTTTTAAACAAAAGGTAATGACAGCTACAATGCCTTCGTTTTAGATTGAATTAAATTATAATTTACAAATGAAATGTAACCTATACAGTTGAATAATGTTATGAATAAATGAAATGCAAACTAATAGAAACATAGCAATAATTTTAAATCTTGTGAACAGTTTTATATATTTATAATGCAAGTATATTTACTTCATAAAATTTCACACAGCACGAAACATTTTACCGCGAATTTATCAGTTATACTCATTAATTTTGTTTATTATTGTTTAAGAAAACGTGTAAGTGCATAAGAAGAGCATAGTTAAGTGTACATAATAACAGATAGAAGTTGATTAAATGAATTCTATCTAATGTCAGTCTAACTCTTAGAATAACAAATAGTAGCTATTACCATTATTTAATTTGTCGTATGCTATATTTTTTCTCACAGATATTATTTAGTCAAAATAATGAACTTTTTAAATACTTTTTGAGTGTACACAAAATACTAATGACAGAATTGTTTCCAAAAAAAGTTTGTAAATTCAAATTCATATACAATAAGCTATGAGAATTTTTAAAACTATAAAAAGCGGATTCCTGACATTTAATTAAAAAATAATTGTACTTACGATCCTTCAAAATAAAAGAAAAAAATTCTGCAGTTTTCATTGACACTAAAAGTTTAATAAATGCGCATTCATATTAAAGGTTTTCCTTAATGTTATTTTTTTATCACCATTGTTCAGAAAAAAAAAAATTTCCCTTCAAAACTTTATGAGAGTTTTGACGAACAAATTGCATAGTATTTATAAATCGTTGACAACACTGCAAGTGCACGTATTGGTGTCTAATGATTGCACAACAGTATGTCATGCATTTTGATAATTTCGTTTAAATACAAAACTTTAAGAGGCGTCAAAATCCTTTTTATAAAATGCTATATAACAAAGCCTAGTACAGAAAACGAACAGGACTTTTACTTTGTGAAGGGGATTTCCAGACTAAATATTTTATGCACTTTGGCGTAATTCAAATCACGCGTAAAATACCACATCTAAATACTTTATGAGACAGAATATGAAACTTCTAAAAATCAGTCTTAGAACATAAACAGGCGCATCCCGTAATTATGGTTTAGGACCCTTAAATCGGGGAGGCACGCAACGTTCTTTGCTGAAAGTGGCAATGAGCAGACTCACACGCCATCCGGTCGTTTAAAAAGGTTTCGCGTCTTGCATCAACCTCTAATAATGCAGATACCCGACACTTTATCTACCTATCAGTTTAAAAAATATGTTTTGTGTGCCTAATTGACATGATTATGCAAAACGTACAATCCATTCGATGTTTGTTTAACAGGTTAAAAAACATTTAAAATCGCATAAATGTTGCTTCTTTTTACTACGTAATTACAAACTTCTTCATAAACATTGCAGGAAAAGGAATTGATAAGTGGGCTGAAAAAATTTCCATGCCCACTTAGGAGTTTATACTCTCTTTAGTTTACAATTACTAGCAATCAAATAGCAATAATTCATAGACGATTGTAAGAGGCTGTAACGTTTCCTGATCATTCGTATTTTCAATAGGACTCATTAGTAATTCGTGTAAAATTTGTAAATTATTGTGTATATTATCATCAGCATCATATTTAATTTTTATCAATACCATGAACATGTATTAACGTCTAAATGCACTCTATAATGATACAAAAATATGACTACTGCAATTCAGTGAAGACAAGAACAACAACAAAAAAGTAGGCACGACAGATGCGAGCCATGTCTGAATCTCTAATACTTATAATACTTTATTTTTTGCATGTTTTAATATAAGACAGACATAGCAGTACATTGAAAATAAACACTCAAAAAACTGGTGTTAAAAGATAAAATAAATAAAAACTTTGTGAAAAAAACACACATAAAAGGTTACTTCAAGGCGTATACGCCTTGAAGTAACCTTTTATGTGCGTTTTTTTCACAAAAGTTTTATTTATTTTATAGCATTACATTAAAAATATTTAGATACTTCCTTGTTTAATGAAATGTTGGTCACGAACGTATATAAAGAAAATCCATTCATGAACAATATTTATACAAGCATTACTAGTTTTATTTAAACATTTCATTCAAATTATTATGAGTATTTTTATTTATTTTTAAATTTGCCGGTATGTTATGAAATTGTTTGAAAACAGATAAAAATGGAAAAAATATTTTAATACAATTTATGCAAATCATTTCACTTTAATATATATACTTTTTTCTTTGTTTATTGACAGAATAACTGTATGCGTAGTTTTCCGGTGTAAGCTTTGTCAGCAAGGAAAAGAAACATTTAAAGGAAAGAGTTATACTCCCGGGAAAACTCATAATAATAAATCGATCATACTATGAAATAGTAACGAAATTTATAGAATTCAGTCTCTTTTCTGAATAGAATGACTGTTGAAAAAATAGGGAAGGTTTGATTGCTTGATTCTAAGAGTATTAGTCTTCAACTAATTTTATGTAACTCAAAGCAAAGTTGGCATTAAACGGGAAAAAAATGGCACTGTTTTCAATTTATTAATCTACACATTTGAAAATCTGACAAATCTCTAAACCAGAAAAGAAGAAATTTTGGCCTGGTTACTTCTTTTAACAATTAGTATGAGAAACACTACTGTCACATCTTTTTCACTCAATCTCTTTCTTTATAGCGTGAAGTTTACAAATGCTAAGTTAAAAATTATGCAAAAATTCCCAAAAATTAAGAATAAAAAATAGATTCTATAACTTTTGCTTCAAATATATAAACTATTCAATAATTTTACTTTTTTCTTTCAAACTAGATAAAGAGCCCATATTGTCTTATTTTAAAACAGAATTTAGATTTTAAAAATTAATGTGTGATCAATTAATGTGTGTTTAAAAATTAATGTATATTGAACTTTATTTTCTACCAAATTTATTATTTAAACAACAAAGTCAATACCTAAGGGAACGTTTACCCCTATTAATGCGATAGAATTTCTTATGTAGACCGAAATCTCGCGTTTAATCATAGCTTATCATACCCTTTCATAAATACGTGATGCACTTGATCAAACAAAAAAATGAACAAATAAACTGCATCCTAGTAGTACATTTTAAAAGAAAAATTTCCTAACATTCAATTTTAATTCATTTCGATGTGAATGCTTATAAGTTAATTATAACAGAGTTGACTTTAACATGTAGTCATAAAATTCATCTGCTCTTATAGGAACTGCATTCCCTATTCATGAGGACAGACGCGATACATATAGAGAGGTAGCAATTGGAAGAATTCTCCTGTGACCTCTAAACGTGAATTTCTGAAATTAACTGTACACTACTCCATGATATTAGAAGCATAAAGTAATTATCGCGCAGAATCCTCAACGTGTGTGAAAACACTTACTTTCTTTTAAAAGTCATGCAGTAAGTTTAAATAAGTTAAAGAAAAACCGAATTGAACGATTAAGAAACTGTTAACAAAAGAATGTTTTATAGGTATTACAAGAAAAAAAAAAGAAAGCAAATAAGGTACTGCCTCTAAAATTTTAAATCAATTACATTTCATTCAATTATTCAGTGCAACGCATGCAAAAGTGTTTACTTCAACGAAGAAGTCACAAACTATTAAAAATAATTTTCAGTAGACTGTGTACTACAATATACATTAATAGAGTAGAATAGTTTCGCGCATGTTCATGCAGATTTTGTTTTTTTTTTTCAATTCAATAAAATGTTGCTTGGTGCCTTTATATTTTGCAGTATAGCTGAATCAATCACATTCTTTTAAAACACAGAATGGTTTTTTAGACAAAATATTAGAACATAAATCATTTTGGAATGAATGTATAATTAGTATGCGTATTGATAGAAAGGTTCAAAAACTCCTTACACCACCACTAAAAACGCCACATATGAATCCCTGTAATTAGATTTGATCTAATATGAAACATAATAAATGCTGTGTAAAATAGATTTTCAACACTTTTGTAAATTTTGATGAAAGGGAACTGTTTTAAGGAAAACAAAACCAAAATTTTCAGCAATAAATTGATCGGTTTTCAGTAATTGAATAACATTATCAGAAAGTCAGACTATTCTCCAGAAGATAAGGAATATTGACTGAGTAAATAATAAGGAATGTTACTTAATATTACCGGGAAATTTACTGAACAACCAATTGTCACCAATTAATCAGTATAGTTCCTGAGATTTTTATGTAATGTTCCTTAGTATTTTAGGGAACCTGAACAATCTATTACTTCCAAGAAACGTTCCTTGATTTTTTTACAGTGCTCTTACTAATATCAAAAACGAAATTTTTACAAAAACTTGTTGGCGTGAGTAACAGAGTAGCGAAACTTTATTGTTAAATAAATTATATCAATTCATCGTTAACGTTTGCAAATATTTGCTACTGAAAATTAAAAATACATTTACAGAACTATGGAAAATAATGCTAAAATGAAAAATGAAAAATTGTTCTGTAAACCGTAGAGGACATTTAAAGGTAGTCATCTTTCGCATACTGCTGATATGGATATGAAATTTAACCCTTAATTGCATGAATTTTAAACACGCTTCCTGCCGATTATGTGATATGACGAGTGTAAGCTAAATTTCCTACGTCATTTTTGTAAATAACTTATTAATCTTTCGAAAAACAAGCAGTTCGAAAGAAATTTCTGATATTTTTATTATTCACAACATGAATCATTTATTATCAAAAACTATATTTTGTATGTAAATTCGGCATAAGAAATTTAGCTCGTACTCTAATCCGCATTGAACGTGCTTTAACCTCATCGGTTCCGAAGTACACATATTCAGACATTTTTCTTTACATTCATAAAACGAGTCCTTAAGTTCTATTGTAGTTCTGAATGGTTGCACATATGCGTCGAAACTTTAATTTTGAATAAAGGATGTCAACGCATGTGAATGTGCAAATCCTACACACTGACGTACACACTTTAGTTTTGTTTGACGTTATTTTTATCTTCGTTTGTCATTACACAGAATAATATTTGAATGTTAGGGAAATTTCCGAAGTCAAATTAGTTATTATTTTTTGCTTAGTTGCGAAATTCAAATAGCCGAAAAGAACTTCTAGGACATTCTATACCTTTAAAAGTGTCTTGTCAATTTTTTTTAAGGGTGATAACAACTTCTTATTACTGAAACTGTGGATGGGAGTGAAGTTTTTATTTGAAAAATTATTTGACAATGAGCTTTATACTCGTTATTTTTAAATGTAATAAGTTTTTTCTAAATAATTATGAGATAGCTCTTTAATATGGTGAGGTGTAAATTCCAATGGGAAAAATTTTACACTCGCGAAAAGTAATTTATTCTATTCTGTCGTATAGTGAAAGTAAGCAATAATCCGGAACTCTGCCGATAGAGATTTGTACTACATTTTATTGACATTATCAATAATTACAAATTATATACGGTTAGTGCGGTGGCTGGCAAAATAGCGACATGAAACGTGGCCTTACAGGGCAGAGACCAAAGCGTGAAGTGTGTGTCAAAAAGGTCTGAGAAACGAAAGCCAACCTGGCGATGGAGCTGAGCGCAAAAGGGAACTGTCGCCAAATAAATCGCCAGATTGTAAAAATGAAAAGAAACGTTGGGCCTTACATGTGTTTGCTAAAATTTAAATGTGACACTCCACAGGGGAAGGGATCAATAGAGATAAAATGTAACCTATGCAAAATTAATAATACCCCGATGGGAACGAAGAAAATTAAATGAATTCTCAGACTAAAGGCACCAACAAACTGTATTGCAAATGAAAAAACCAAAGTAATTTAAGAAAAAGTTAAATATCATTATAGAGAGATGGGAGATTTAAAAATGGCAAAGAGTATTAAATTTAGAATAAGTAAAGGGAAAACGGTAGTAATTATAAATGCTTAATTAACTGTATGAAAATTAATTATAAATATGTGATTAACTGCATCACATATGGCATGTGGGAGGTTTTTGTCGGGTCTGAAGAGTTAGTAGATATCCATCGCTGTGCAATTATGGTTTAACATAACAAAAATCACAAAAAAACATTCATATTCATACAATAAGATGAGATAAAAGGCGTAAAAAAAGACTTAGCTTATTGTACTTTTATAATTTTGACTAAGTTAACGTTTGTATCTGAAGCTCTGGATCTCCAAACCTTCCTATCGCAACCGACCGCTTCTTTCGTTTGATACTCCAATAAAGATTGGTCTCGGCTCTCATCCAATTTCATTTATTGATTGGACTCATCGGGGGCATCTGTACATTAGCTATTCATGAATCCCGCATTGGGAATGTGGTTAGAGGAATTCGCATGCGGCTATGAAAGCGCCGAAGTTAATTTGAACTTGGCCACTCATTTGCTCCATCAGAACTGTCAGATGATTTTCCGGGATGTTTGAAACACCAACATTGGCTTGATTGATTAGTACATATTTCGATACAGGCCTCGAGGGTTGAGAATCTTTTGAGTTTACTTAACTCTGTACTTAGGGAGGTTTGAGTAAAGATATGCAAATATTAATAATTGTGCTGCATAACAACGACTATTCAAAATGAATCCGAGAAAATGATTTAGATGCTAAATTCAAATAAATGTAACATGGGATATTAATGTTAATTTCAAACACCTGGATATTTCTCGTGATAACTGAAAGTTTTGATAGTCAGATTGTTTAAAAAGGATAGCACTATTTGAGTAGCTTCATATTATGAAATGCATTGTCTTTCAAAATGTTTTGTTAAAATAGGTGGACTATGCTTGAGTTTGTGTGCATGTACATATTTCAAGTGAACTAATATTAAATCGCGTCTAAGAAAACTGATAAGTCTATTTAAAGATAAAACAGTGCTGTTACAGAATGGATTCAGTATATTAATGCATGAGTTTAAAAATATTACTTTAATTTTAAAATTCTAATTTTTTTAATTATACATTTATAGTATTAAAATATTCCCAAGACTTCCACCCTCGGCTATGCCATTAGATATCACATAACTTTCAAGCAAAACAGTGTCAACCAATACCAAAATACTACACTGTTTGGAGGAAAATCAGCAATGGGATGTTGTTGAAGAACGCCTTCTTACTATTGGAACATTTATTAACGTGTATTAAGAAATAGATTTAACAATGATACCATCTGAAACAGTGTCAATCAAAACCAAAATACTGCATTGTTAACACTGTTTGGAGGAAAATCAGCAATGGGCTGTTACTGAAGTACGCCTTCTTCCTACTGGAACATTTATTAACGTGTATTGAGAAATAGATTTAACAGACGAGACCATCTAAAACAGTGAACCAAAAACAAAATACTGCATGGTTAACACAGTTTGGAGGAAAATCAGCAATAGGCTGTTATTGAAGTATACCTTCTTCCTATTGGAGCATTTATTAACTTGTATTAAGAAATAGATTGAACAGACGAGACGATCTGCATATCTCTCCATCTCAAAATTCCATTACGCCCGCCAAAACCGTAAATATGAGATTCACTCAAAGGTCAACGAACGTGGGTCAGTCAGGCTTCTAAATTCCTCGACGGTCTGAATATTGAATAAAGAAGATCCAGTATCGAGAGCTGGCATATTTCCATGGCCTGTTCTCGCACAATTTGCGTGAACACTCCCACAACCACTTTAATAAGCAGTCGCCGGTGTAAAAGCCCCGAACCCCCCCCTCTAAATTCGCGAGGCTGTCCATCTACTATTCATGAGGCTAAAGTGGGAACTCGGTTTAGGGGAAATTCTCTAGGGGGTGACGATCGCGCCAGGCTATATTTGTAAAATTAACTCGACTCTAATTGGTTGGGACGCCGCTGAAACCGCGAGGAGATTATCCTGGCGCACATCTTGACGTGTTTGCAGCGGGGACTTGCAGTCGACATGGCAAACTGACTGCTTCATTGGAATATTCTGGTTCGATATATGAAGCCAAAAGTGAGCAGAAAAGGAAAAGAAAATTTGAATTTCTTGCAGCCAACACATCGACAAACAAGATCAATAAATGCTAAAAAACAGTTCTGTTGTTAGATATATAACATTATATAGAAATATGTACGCAAAAATGTAAATTCGGGAAAAATCAATTTTAGCGTACGTAAAAATGATTCATTACAAGAGACAATACATAAATACAGAGCCGGCAAATGAGGGTGGAGGTGAGCATTTTAACAGAGCAGTAATACTGTTGCCAGTTAAATTGTACAAAACAAAAAACAAAAAATTATCTCATAGAATAAAATTTACGAACTTAGTTTTGGGGTTATTGATTCATTTTTAATTAGTGAACTAAACTAAAACTTTTAGCAAAATATCTTATTTCCTTAAAAACTGTTGCAACTTTCTTCGAGGATATGTCCATTGTGAAACTTATTGCGTGTCCTTCTTTCCCTAACAGACAAAATTTTTTTCAATGAGGTTTTAAATCCATCTTTACTTTAAAATCTCATAATGTAGCTGTTCTGAATCATACAGGTAGATGTTTGTAATTTTAACCTTTTTTTTTGAGGGGGGGGGGTAATATTATCGGAAATGTGTACGTATTTTTTGATACATAATAAATAAGTCCAAGCACTTGGTTTAGAGGCCTCCTTTAAAACGTCCTTTTACAAGAAACGGAAAAAAAAAACTCATCTGCACTCTCTTTGTCTGACAAACGTGTCTGCAGAAATTGCTAATTGGTAATAACAGCACGTCGAACAAGTATAGCTGGTCCCGAGAGAAACAGTAGATGTTCAGCGAATTACGTATTACTTGCATAGGATGAAATCGGATTATAGTATCGATAAATATAGAATCGACGAAACTTGAAGGCTCAGTCAGAGTACTCTGCAGGTTTGCGAAAATTTGAAATTCCATGTATTAGCGATATGTTTTGAGTACGAATACCATTATTGAACATTTTTACGATTAGAATACTGCTGACAGTCTCAAACAGAAGTAATGGGAAGTTATCTTCAGGTTTATACATTTTTGGCACAGCAAGGGCTGAACATTTCAGGACATATGCGAATTTGCTTCTCAGGCGAAACATCAAAATGACATGTTTCAAGCTACTTGATAGGTCATGAGCATGTGGTTAACGCTTAGTGTGAAAAAGAAATTTTTTACTTCCCGTCTACCCCTCGTTGATTAGTGGCCGAATAGCCGAAAATATATCTGATGATAAAGCAAATTCACTTCTTCAGGTGCCTATACACAAGTGAAGGGTTTTTCCTTTATCATCTGTGACATATTGTACTGGAATTTGCGCAAAACCTAACTGCAAAACAAAAACTTATTTCTACTTACCGTTCCGTCTGAAACGTATCTGATAATTTCTATTTGGAAATACTTCCTCATAGCCTGAAAAAATTTACCTATGCCAGCAGTAGAATAGTTTTGGGCCTCTCGCAGACGTGTTTTGAAGTTGGCCATAAATAATAATGATCCGAATAAATCCAAATGTTTCAGTTCTTTTACCATGCAAATTTTCTGACTATCGGAGTCTGGTTATTGCATCAATATTGACATCTTCAGTGGAACAGTCTCCTCTACGTTTTCACTGATATTTCATTAAAAAACCATTAACTTAGTAATGGTATCATTCCTTTTTTTTAGCTGAAGCTTGTGTTGGTGCAATAAACTAGCTAGAGTTCAAGAGCAAGCTAGTCTTGAACTCGAGAATCGCGTATCGTATATGTTGATAAAATGAACATTAGACATTAGAATACATAACATATCCAGACATGATGTATTAAAAATTGGATTTAAATGTTCGGATATGCATTTCTGCTAATTTGAAGGGTCGAATCTGCATCACAAATGTGTAGGTTTTAGTGATTGTTTCTTGCACGGAAGACCACCTCAGATCTAAAATCATGAAAAGCTATACACAACGATCTCAGACACTTCTTTTTACTGCATGCCACTTTCACATTTGAAAGTGTGGATCTGTCACATACTACAGTAAATAAGATGCCTTATTTATGCTTCTTAAGTCTCTTAGTACTTGGGTCGAGGCAGATTGCATTTTCATTGCTGCTCATATATTCAAACGTTTAAAAATTTAAAAAATTGTGCGATCAGACGTACTTCTAATTGAAATTCATATACTATGCTATTAAATTTGCAGTGTCGTTAATTATTTCATGTTTGATGTGTACATTATAAAAGACAATTTTTAAACCATTTTCAAAATTTCAATAATAACTTTTGTTTAATTAAAAAACAAAGGGACAAATAGAAAACAAAGTACATTTAAATATCTGTATTTTATTACACCACGAAATAAAAAACAAAGAGTAACAATAAAGATGTGATTGCACTTTACTTCACAGCAATTAATAACCATAACTTTAGCAAATAGTTACTATTTGCTCAGAATCTATTATTCTAAACGAAAAATAACATCCCTATCACTTTCACAGTTTAACTGTTTTGAGCGGTTTAACTAAGAAAGCATTTTAAAATGGCTATTTTCATTCAGGAATCACACTGATACTGAAATGCGCTAAACAAAAGGCTGCTGCTCTTTCAAAACTAATTCTGTGAGAGAGAAAATCTCGGTGCAACCTTCCCCGAAAGTAAACTATTGATCGAAAAGTGGCGTACTCGCTGTGCTAGCTCCTATCCAAAGCAAAACAAATGTCTTATTTAACGAATTATCTGCTATTGTGTGTTCTTCATGAAGTTAAAGGGGATGATGTTTGTAAAATAGACCCCTAGAGAAACTTTTGCAAATTTATGAAGGTTTGTGATTGTTTTCATTCGTATTTGTTAAAACGTAGTTTTAAGTTTTATACAATCGATTTTGATGTGAAGTTTTGTACTCATTAGATGTAATGTAGAAATTTAACGGCATGAAACTCATCAATAGCGTTTTAATAATGTTCAAGTTCAATTGTGTTCAATTTCTGTGTTTTAAATTTAAGAATTAAAAGCAAGGCATGTAGCTGTAAAAATCAAATTTTTAATTGTAAACTAATTTTATTACTCTAAATTTCATGTTTGTCTGTATGACTGTGTAAATGAATTATGCAAACAGATTGTTGGCTCATGAAGAAATCCCTTAACTTCATATTTTAATTAGTAGTACGTATTCTATCGGACACTTGTTCGCAGTTCATTACCTAGAAAACTAAACGTTTATCTGTCTAATACTGACCTCATTTTTGTTGTTGTCCCAAGGAAATACGTCGTCTACTACCTCAGGGACTTAACTGTGTCAGTGTGTTTTAAGACGTGATACAGTTTATTTTCTATACATCAAAAGAAAATGAAAAAAAAAATGTCTGGATACCAGTGTCAGACTAGTTCCGAGTTCGAAGTGGTTTAAATTTGAAACTGAAATATTGAATGTGGAGAAAGTGAGTTCTTAGACAGCCATAGATCTATTCATCACATTTCAATACATTTTCTTAAATTCCTAATTCCTACTTATTTTTTTCAAATGCATCACTTAAATAATAAATAAAAACCTTTTGTACAGAATATTATACACAATACGTACATTTTATAAAATTAGGGAAATATTAAGTGATAAAGTCTTAGTATTTTTGTGATTTATATTTAATCAAGCTTTTAATAATTATTTGAACAGCTTTTAAAATATAAACATCGTTTTTAATACTTTAATAAACCAATTGCCAAAATTTAAAAAACAAACAAACTGAGAGAGTGATTCTCAAAGTAAATATAAAATGTAAATAAAATAAAATAAAATTGGGTAAAATAATTAAAATATCTTTTAATGCTGTTTTTGAGGTACTCCGAGTCATGAATAATGTATTATGAGGAAGAAATGTCGAACAAACAATGCAAAATGCGATGTCTGTAGGCATATTTTAAAAAATAGTAATAACACCAATTGAAAAAATTTAATTTTTGGTTCGGTAAATTTAATGAAATGTATGTACATTTTGCACTGATATCAATTTCGCGTAGGTTTCTTTCTTTCTTCTTCTTTTTTTTGGTAGGGGGGGATTGTGTGTAATATATAAGAATTTTTGTTACACAAAATCAGAAATTCATGCAGCTGCAAAATTATTGGTTTTATTTAATTTGTTGATACTCTTTTATCCAAATTAAAATGCACGTTTTAACGATTTTCTACCGCATTTAATCTGAAGAGAATCCCATTTTAGTGTCCAGTAATAGTCTGGAAGCATATACGGACTCAATTTATTTTTTATTTTTTATAATCGTTTATTATTGTTGAAACATATGTTAATACATGTAGTATTTGCTTGAAATATATGTAAAAAGACAACAAAAGGAAAATTTTCTCACAACATTTGTCTTGAATTAGACTGAAACGTAGTAGAGTAAATAAAAAGAGGGATGCATTTATCTAATAAAAGTGCTGTCCACCAGTACAATTGTCAGGCTTGGACAAATCTAAAAACACGGAGATTTAATCATATGAAAAGGGTTATTTTTTTGCAATATTTTAAAAATGTTATAGGTAATCTCGTATACAACAAATTTCGGCTTTAATTTTCATTTTATTTCGGGACCATTTCATTAAAAATGTTTCGCAATATAAATCAATTGACAATTTTATCCACTATCAAAATAGGAAGCAAAGCTCTAAATATTTAAATCTTCACAAAAACCACACTCTTAAACCTATCAAGTTTGATACAAACCGAACGCACCACATTTAATGTTGGTTGAATTAAAACCCCCGAAACGCAACTCTAATGCAGAGTCAAGAGCATCATCTAGTAAGGGCATCTAAATTTTGTTAATCATTTCACGCACGTTTCCGTTTTCCTTTCCCTGGGGAAGTTTTCCAGATCACTCCTGGCCCGGAGGTTTAATCCCGGGAAGCAGAACTATTTTCTAGCTCTAAAGTTGTGAAATATTATGGCTTCAAACATAAAACCAACACAAGATACTAAAATTAACCTCTGTACATGGCTGGGAATTGATTTATCGCAGCAAAACACAACTTATCGGCTTGGAACAGGCGAAACAACGAATGCATATCATTTTTGAGTACGAGATTCTAAATTAATAGACACGCGCTGGAAATTCCTTTACATCAACAATGAGCGATACGTATGTCTAACGTGTCAAAGTTTGTAGCAAAATGTTTCTTTGAAAGAGGAAAGCTCATCAAAGCAATTTAACGCAGAATAGTTACGTTTTCTGAAACTGAGTCATAACTATTTAAAAGATGCGGTTATTAATACTGGGACAGCTGCTTATTTTAAAGGAGTTGTTCTTATTTTAATGTCAAATTAACATCAAATGAATGCTGAAATAGAATTGTGTGAAATGTTTAGAAGATAAATCATTTTGAAATATTTAAAATTGTGTTTTACTGAAATTAAAACAGCTAATTTTAATTAATTAAAACAGTTAATTTAATTAATTAATTTTAAATAATTAAATAAAAGCATTTCAGTCACTACAATAAAAATAATTTAATCCATATTCAATTATTTTTAATATCTTAATTAATTAACGGGCAAATTTAACACAGAGGCATGAAAGTAAACAGCTTAAATCAGTTTTCTATTTCTCTAGCGGGTATATGAAATATTGGTTAAAGGAATTTTCCGCTTATTGTAATAAGTTTTCAACACATTAAAGTGTAATAACTAGTCAAGGGGATCCCGGATAATGGAATATCCCTCTTATTAAAATATATTTTCTTGGCAAATTAGATATTCCATTAAGTGGGATCGACTCTATCTTTTAAAGTAAAAGACGTCTGGGCTAAAATACATATGCATGCACACGTAAGGAGGTTAATAAATTAAAAATATTATGCAAGCATAAATAGCAAAATAAAATGCATAAAAGGAACTTTGATCCTCTCATGCAAAATTTATTGCAAAAATGAATAAATAAATAAAAATGAAAATAAAATAAAATAAATAAGAAGGTAGTAAATATACATAACACCTCTTTAGTAAATGATAAATAAGTAGCTGGTAAATATATATAGCACCTTTTTAGTAAATGGTTAAAAGAGAAAAAAGGTACACTTTTGAATAGAAAACAAAATAAACCTTTTAGGAATCTACTCTTTATTCACACTCCATACAAGAAAACTACCACTTGGGCAATAAATTAATCTCCAAGCCCGTTATTACACACACTTCACACAACCCTATCAACGAAAAATCACCTGCAGTTACTCGGTACACCTGCTCAACGCAAAAGGAAATAATAAATTTTTGAAAAAAAGAATCTTCTTTCCCTTTTTCCTTTCATTACCATACCAGAAGCAATAGATTCCAAAGCCGCTGGACATGATACAGAAATTAGCGGAGAGATAAGAAGCAAGCCCAACGATCGTGTAAGACTCCTGATTTATCAACAGACTGGGCAACTTATCGGCTGGGAACAGCAAAGGCATATATATATATATGCACGTGCAAGCGCTGCGTATACCCACGAAAACTCAAGATACCCCGAAATTAATGAGCCCACAGAGTACCTCTTGTCTTAAAAGAAGAGTCGCTGGAAAATGATGGTTAAGAGGTTGAAGCTATCTAAATTCGTTTTCGGAGGCTTGAAAGATGATGTGCTCTAACTTCCCATTCACGTTCCATCCGGTAGTTAAATATTATGAATAACATTCCGTGGGTATCCGTTACCAGTATAATCTGGGGATCCGAGAGTCACGCATAATTTAAAAGGATAAAAAATGGCTGCATAATTCATGGGGAGTGTGGTTAAAAGTACGATGCATTTGTTTTGCATACGAAAAAAAAGTAAAATAAAACAATAATGTAAGTTTATATGAATTCGGATAAAAATGCAGAAAATTGAAGATGCCAAGTTTTAAACATATTTCAATTATTTCAATTCTACTTTTAAAATAACACTTTTTCCTTTAAAAGTAAATTTATTAAATACTTTCAACTGTAATGGGTATCTGAAGTAACTTCCCGTTTTCACCAGATTATTTTTATTTATTTTTAAAGAAACAATTTATGAAATATAAATAATTTTATTTCTAAGTTGTACTATTACATAGCATTAACCAGGGGCATACCCAATGGGGAGGGGGATATCGGGATATATCCGCCCCCCGAAATTTTTGGATTAGTGATGAAATTCCGTCTGTTTATACACATATAAGTTCATAACCCCCTTCCCCCCCAACGAAAAATTTTCCTGGCTACGCGACTGGCATTAACCACTGTCATTTAAGTTTAAAAAAAATAATAATAACAGGAAAAAAAAATGTCCGCAGCTATTTTTTTTAAATTTCTAAAAATATTCTTTGTGTAACTAGAGGTATAAAGTAAAGGCAGGTAAAACATAAATGCTGTTTCAATTTTTTTGAAATTCATTTAATTAAAAGCGCTTTTCATTTTCAGCACTATATTTCTTTCTGAAGCGTTGCATTATATATATATATATATAACTAATAAGTAAAACACAATATATACTGCAAATATGATATGCCTCGCATTAAAAATATAACAGCAGAAGCAAGAATTAAAAACCACAAGTGGAAAAAAAATAATAACAAAGAAGCTGAGCCAAGTAAAGTACAATAAACAATGTGATAATAGAATAGAACGGAAATTATAACCACTGGCACCATAGTCAGGAGCCACAACCAGTGGATTATAATTAAAAACAAACAAAATAGTGGGGTTTCGGTTGTGTGGCATATCAAAAGAGATATTCACTCCACACGTTCTGGGCTCTACTCTACTATAAATAAGAAAACAAAAATATATCAAAATAATAGAAATAGCACTGAAAAATTGACATACCAATCTGGAGTGGTGGAAAAGACATGGAAGGCGAGTACAACGTGTTGCCAAAGTTAAAAATTGTAGTAAGTGAAAACTCGTGTTGCCACAGAATAAAAGTGTAACAGTGGAAAGAAGAATATAAAGGTGATGCCAAATACTAAAGGGTAATATTATTATACTTTATTACTATCCAGGTATATTATATATATATATATATATATATTAAATTTCAATATCTCCAATATCTCTCTACCCTGAGCATAAAAAGATTGCAACTAAATAACGTTTGGTCTTTTCGGCATTCTTGCCAAGAAATCACTTCAACATTAAAATGATCCGTTAGCCAGTTAAGAATCTTGTTCATTATTTGCTCAATTAAATTTATGCTGATGAATTTAATTTCAGATTTCCTCCCTAAATTAGTTTAAATCCCATACTTAGAACCACATTGACAAGAATATAATTATTTAATAAATCGAATAGAAAATATTTAGAATTGTATATTTTATGTTTTATTGCTCATGAGGCCATCACTTTCCTTTCGTTTATTCATTTATTTTAAATATATTTATTTACTAACCAAATTACCCCAAAAAGATAAACTAAGCGTGTCCAAAAAATTCTAGAATCAAAAATGAAAAAAAAAATGCTCCGGAGTATATACAATATTTCTTTTTAAAACTTTTTCCTCTAACGGAAGATGTTGATTGAAACTCACTCTATTAGGAAAAAATTCTGATATGCTTCCTTGAGGATTCGCCACTGTGTTCAATAAGGGATAAATAAACTAGAATATACTGTAACATCTTAGTCTAAAATTGCGATAAATAAATAAAACCCTGCAACATTTTCCCATATATTTTCATTCTTTTGTCTCATCAGACGGAGAGGGATGAACCGCCCGGGAGTGGAAAGGCCTAGTGCCTCGTTTCAGAGGGAACTACTTTCTTACGCTGATGAAAAAATTCTCTTTTCCCGCGCTTGAGGTGGCTCTAGGCCATGGTAATGAGCCCGCCATGACTCATGATATAGATTGAGTGCCTGCGCAGTCTTTCTGACTTCTATTTCAGAGGAGATCACATTGGCTCATCTAAAACCTAGGGTATGAGGCATAGCCTCAGGGATTTTAAAAATGTGAAAAAATAAATATATATAATATCTAGGGACCTACATATATATTATACAAATACAGATATTATGCAAAAAAATCATACGTAAAATACTTTTTGCAGTATTCCAAGTGTACGACTGCTGTATTGTAAGGGGTTTTAGACTTTTAAAACAAATATATGCGATGTACAGTGTGTCTCAACTAAATAAAGCCACTATGATTGTGAGCAGAAAATGCATACGAAACAGCCCGATAAGAACGAAACATATATAACAAGAAAGTATGCCCACAAATACACATTTACAAGGTAAAAAGTCACTCCCTGCACCACTGTTCAGAAATAAAAACTAATTAAAGGGGATATATAAAGTACAGAAAGGGGGGGGAATGTCCCGCTGAAATAAAGCCAGTACAGTCAATAGCCAATATATTCGCCATGTCCACGTATGACTTCGAGTAGTTGATGTGGCATATCATTTACCGATCCTTTGATCCTTAACATCAATTTTACTCCAGTGTTCAATGATGGCGGCCTTCAATTCTCTCACAGATTGAAACTGTCTGCCATCAACAGTTCAATCATATTCATCCCTACTGAGGATACACTACGCATTTTCTTGTGGACTAAGACGAAGAGAAAAAGACATGGCATTTCGTGACATACAACCCATAATCGAAAAACCATTTTCAAGATTATTTTGCAACGCGAATAGGTACGTTGTCATGATGGAAAATCAAACTTTGAGCACCGATTCTCCTTGGAAATGGAAGTAAATGGGTTTCTAGCATTTCTTGTTAATCAGTAGCTTTTATATGGCCCTGAAGGAAAAGCCAAGTTAGTTTACCAGCAGGTGAGGTCTCTCCACACTGTATAATGAGCCTCCATCTTCTCTTTTGGAGAAGATCTCCTCATGTCATGTCAATAGAACGCAACTATGACTGAACCATCCAAATTATTATTATTACTATTATCATTATTGTTATTATTTTCATCCGAGACCATAACATGATACCACTGATCTTAAAGTTTTCATGATATTTGACCGAATCTACTCTTTGCTTGTGGATAGTATTCAGGAGCTGTTGCTTCTTCTCAGTAGAGATGGATGTGAAAATCTTAGACAGTTTCAGTGTGTGGCAGAATTGAAGGCCACCATCAATGAACACTGGAATAATATTGACGTTGCCGTATTCCAAGGATTGGTAAATGATATTCCTTATCGACTATCCGAAGTCATATACAAACATGGCAAATATATTGGCGATTAAAAATGCTGGCTTTATTTCGGCGGGACAATTTTTCCCTTCTTTTTTATACACTTATTTTTTACTAGAATCCGGGTTGGCTGGCTTCCTGCTGTGTTTGTTTCCCCGCGTAACGAAACTGGTGGACCTCGCAAGAAAGACTACAAGGTAATAAGTAGTTCTGTCACTTTTAATCCATTTCTATCTTCTTTCTTTGGGCAATGGACACCTAAACATTCTGAAACCTTTTCTTAAACGATTTGAACAATTTGATGCATCAAAAACTACCCATTTTCGTAGTGTATTAAGGTTTAGGTTTATCGCACACGATTATAACAAGCACAAATGCAACGTAGCACACGGATTGATACAGCTTAGGAAACATACATTGAAGGGAATACCTAATACCTGTCTCCCTGAAGCTGTACGATCTTTATTTATGACATGGAGGACATGAAGCCCTCTATTGTGTTAAAGTAAAGAGAACAATAAAAACCCCCCCAAAAACCTACCAAATTATGAAAATGAAGATTTTTCTAGCCCCTGACGCAAGAATTATGTCACGGACAAAATTACACCTGTAATTCTCAGATTCCGTTTCGCTGGGAAAGTCACTAAAATATAATTCCAATTTTTATTTCATGAATTTTATTTTAATAAATTAAGTAGCAAATAATCATCATGGCAACATTACAAAAATCAAAATATGTTTGTGTGAAAAGCTAAAATTTGGGAAACTCGAAATCTTAAATTTGGTTTTGGAAAAGATTTTAAAATTCTGTTCAAAGGTACATTTATTAGTTTTCTTTTTATATTGAAATTCTGTAGAATTAATAGAGCTACTTTAGCAGGTTTTGGTGGGTTTAACGGTACTTACGTATTATCCCGGCGGTCATTTCCGCCAAACGATTTTTGCGTCAAATGTGCTGGCAAACTGTTGTCAAACGTATATCTAACCATGAATTACTTCACTTGTCCGGCATTTATCTTGGCAAAAAATTGCTCGTCTTGGCGGACCGCCGGGATAATACGTAAGTACCGGTTTACTTTGTGTCATCTTCTCGGAATTTAAGCAAATGCTTGTAGTTGGGAGAGAAGGAAGGCATCGTCTTGTTTTATGATTATACGATTGAAACTACTTTAAACCTCTTTCTTCCAATCTCGCGAAGGTGGCGATAAATATTATGTTCAGTTGCCATGACGATTTTTTGCATTTATATGCCAACCGTTACAGAAGAATATTGGGTACTTACGTATTATCCCGGCGGTCATCCCCCCCCCCCCAAATTATTTTTTCGTAAAATGTGCTGGCAAACTGTTGCCAGTTGTATTCGGAACTATCAATAATTTAATGAATTTTTAATAATTAAGTGTCTTTAAATTCCTTAACTTGTGCATTTATCGGGGAAAAGTTCGTCAGCGGTGGCATGTCGCCAAGCATGATACGATCGCCAAAGCTTATGGTAAGTAAACAGGCTTGGTATCGTTGCTAATCGAGATGAATTGAAGGAATTTGAGAATTTTGGATGCAGTTTTTTGAGTGTTTTTGAATTTTTAAGTCTTTTTGATGGTGTTTTTCTAGTATTTTGACTAACAATTTACAGAATTTTGGGAATTTAGAACTTAAACGTATGCACCCCATAGCCAAGTTTTTCTTCTTCTTCTTTTCCTTTTTCTTTCTTTCTTTTTTTTTTTTTTCTTTTTCGTTTGGAAAGGTCGTGTTAAATACATTTTCAATGATTCGAAATTTCAAGATAAGTGCATTTTTCATTTGATTTTCTTATTTTGTTTAATGGTATATTTAACGAACTTCAATTTGGAAAAAAAAAAACGCCAAGATACACACTGGTGACAAAAAATGTCGACAAAAATAGTTGCCACCGCAAACGAAATTTCCCCCATTTATCCTACCTTGTTTACATTCCATTCGTTTTCATCTAGTTCCTGGGAGCGTTGAAACATGCGTTATCCCGGAGTTTGTATTAGAGCTATATAACTCCGGTTGATTCCTACTTTAATGCTCCCACTCTCGCCAACCTAAAATATCACTGTATGTAGGCGAGTTTCTGAGTCATGATGCATGCGTACAAAAAAAAAAACTAAATGAAAATCAATGTAAACAAATTAGCGATAAATGCAGTAGTTAAGAAATTTGAGGGTACTCACGTATTAATCCGGCGGTCATTCCCGCTTAACTATTTTTTCCTGAAATGTGTTCGTAAACTGTTGCCAATCGTATTCCGAACCATCAATAAATTTATATGTCCGGAATTAATCTTGGTGAAAAATCGCTCGTCTTGGCGGACCGCCGGAATAATACGTAAGTACCAATTTGAGAACATTTAATTATTAAAACTACCTTAATTGGCAACTCTACCCCCCCAAACTTTCGTGTTGTTCTACACCACCATCTTAATTCTAAATTCGGTTGCCACATAAATGCAATAAATCGTCATAGTAATTGCATACGTATAATTATCGCCATCTTGGCGATAGTGGGGGCGTGAAAATAGGATTCAACCTATAACTCCTAGAGATCCATGACTGAGAAGCTCGCCAACGATTTGCGGCTATTTTTTAGGTTGGCAATAGTGGGGTGGGGGTGGGTGGGGTTCAAAGTAGGAATCAACCGGTAATCTTAATGAGGTATTGGAGAACAGGATATGGATGCAGACTCGACAATTTTTTCGTCATCTTTTGAGCACGATGCCATATTGTATCATCGACTTGCTTAAATTTTTACCCCTACGGCGAGATGAAATATTTTGCGGTTATTAGACCTAACTGCCAAGGGCGATGCATAAGAATATATGGAGAACTGTTTCAATGGCATCCTTAATGAGAAATGATTATCGACTATGAAGATGCGTAGTTCGCCAAAAAATGGAAAAGTTGCCATGGATAACAACTATCCAAACTCTTCCATATTTTAAAGTGGCCCGAATCTGCAACAATGCACCAGTTGGCGCTAAACTAAAATATTGACAATGGTTCTGGTGGTAAACTAATTTTAGTCTTTTAATCTAATGATCATGCATTTAAAATTAAATAATGTAAGCATAAAAAATGGACACAGGGTTTATGACTTTGGTATATTAGCAGGCCTTAATTATTGCATGGGCACTTGGTGGCGCCTTGACGTGGCGCTGTATGCGGAAAGAGGCGACAAATTGAATTTAGAGTAAGTATACAAGGATACAAAATTTGAAGAGTACCCTGGTCACTAAAATATTAAGCCCTGCGTATTAGCACTGGCGTTAACGGAAAGTGCAAGGAAACGCGTTAACGGAAGGTGCAAGGCTGGAGTGGGCACGAGGGGAGAAAAGTGAAGCCACAACTGTAACCGGTTTTTCCTGCGTCCACTATGTTCTTCTATGGGGAGAAAAATGAAGTAACCCTACGCGTAGCCTTGGGGACCGTGGCTCGGAGTTTGGAGCTCATACGTTTTATCGAGCCACGCCCCTCAAGGCAACGCTTACAGTTACTTCATTTTCTCCCCATAGGGGAACTAGCTCGTGCCCACTCCATATTATTAGTTCCTCCAATGTGCAAGGTAACGTGCCATTTCGCATATGGTTTTCAGTGAGAAGTTATAAAAATTCATAATATTATTAGCACTAGAGTCTAGAGTTCTATTTCGTTCATTCCGGGTTTTTATGTCGGCATATTTTTGTGAAAATTATTTGCGTCGAAACGTTTTCGTTTCATTTTTTAATGGGGTTTCCACTTTTATTTATTACTTAAGTGTATAATTACATGCTCCTCATTAAAAATGGAAACCGCAGCATTAACATACAGGGACACACAAAATATTTCCTATTTTTTCCGGTCTTTGTCGTATCTTAAGTTCCCAGGCCAGTATGAAGATTGGTCATGATTGGATAATTTTGATGGATATCAACATATCCATCAAAATTATGGAAATACGGACATATGCGCATTAGAAAAATATCAGGAATAATCCCTAATCAACACTATAAAAGAGATACAAGGAGAGAAATCTAATTTATAACAAAAATGTTGCGTCATTATTTAGACAGACAATGAGGCTAAAAGTGCTTTTAAGGTGTTAACCAACAGCTTCAGCAATAAATGAAAAAAAAAGCATTAAAGCTAAAATGCTTTTTAATAAATTCGTAATTCATGATTCAAAAAAAAAAAAAAAAAAAATACATGCCCTCAAGAATTCAAGAAAAAACAAAAACATCTTGGCATATATGAAATTATGTTAAGAACATCATTAACACAATACCTGAATGTAAATTTTTAAAAAGTCGTAATGTAAATTAAAATAATTCAATCAGTGAAAGATACTTGAAATTCAACATTATACTTAATACACACACAGTGGTTAAATGTTTTTTAAATTGTAAAATTTTTAAAATATCCACACTACAACTAAATAACTGCAAACAAAAATTGCAATGAATTATTTAAATTCCCTTTTTTATTAATTAATTAAATCTCATGCATCTAGTTGTAACTTAAGTCATTTATTAATATTTAGAGTACATACCATTATTCAAGAAATGATATTCATAATTTTTTAAAAAATATTTTCTTTTACTTTTATGGAAAAAAAAAATTCTACTAAATAAATATTGAAAAATTGTATTATTCAATATTTATTTCAGTTTATAATAATTTTAATTAAATTAAACTTTATAGACACACATAGAAAACACCCTATTATAGAGATTTTTTTTAATTTTTCTGAAAAATCGTCTATGAAAAGTATACTTAACGTGTCATATAAGTCTACTTATATAATAACAGATGTCAGCACCAGTGGAAAATAAGGTTTAAAATAAGATTCGTAATGCACTCGTAATTTAAATCGTATATTCTTTTATTGCGTATCATCTAAAACTACTTCAAGCTGCCTATATGTTTATTTCGCTGGTATTTCATCTCATGATAATTAATCATTTTAATACATAAGTATTTTGCCGTACAGTCTCTCCAGTTTTCGAATTCGGTGGGCAGGCATGACGTCAGTGAGCTAACCAATCAGGGATCTCGATTCCGGGTTCTATGTTCGGACGGAAAATTCGGGTCCGAATGAATGTAAGGTTTGGTAATATGCTCCCAGTCCGACATGAAGGTTGGCCATGACTCGTGAATGCTCTGCAGTCAGTCCATGGATATTATTTTGGATATTATTATTATTATTTTTATTTTCAGAAACCGTTGTCGTTGAGAGATGGCGCAGAAACGTGAGCGCACAAACCCGAAAAGGATCCGTCTGGTGAAGCCGAAAAAGGAGGAATCAAAAAAGGTGAAGCCACCGAAAAAGGAGAAGTCGCCCCCGAAAGTGGCCCCGTGGAGGGACCCGCTGAATTTCGAGGACGAATCCGACTGGGAAAATTCTGAGCGGCCGAAATTTTTTTTCGTCTGAAGGAGATATAACAGCTCATTCTGAACAGCTCACGAATCGACGAGTAGAAATCGACATGAAAATGCTGGCAGTCATTTGCCGTTGCATTCAGTGACATAGATGAATTATATTCATTTTTGTGGAAAAAATAAATCTGTTATTATTATTATTATTATTATTATTATTATTGTGTGCGTGTAATGTGATATGTATGCGTATGTATTGTTATTCCGTAGATTAGACAGAGCTTGGTCCCCAATAGGGTGGAGCGAAAAACACTTTTTCTCGAAATTCGCATTGCCTGAGTCATTAAACGGTGCGAAACTGATAAGAACAAATTGTCTCCAAATTTCAGCTCAAAATATTGTCATCTTCAGGTTCCACACCTCAAGCGAATATATTCCCAGTGTCTTTTTAGTCTTTTAGGAATTTCTATTGAAATAATTAGAAATTATTAAGTTTAATTAATTAATTGAATAATTAATACTCCGATACATCTGCTCTATCAAGAGCAACGGCTAGCTTGGGCATTTGGTTTGTCTTAGAGATTTAGGGAATCTCATCGTCAGTCGTTTTCCGACAAATGGCTTCCTGACTAACGAAATCGTCGTCATTTTCTGAGGTATATTCCATTTCTGAATCAGATCCTAAGTTGACTTTTCCTTCTAAAACTACAATTTCCAGCACTGACATGTGACAATAAAGTAATAATAAAGTAATTTAATAGTGAAAGCATAACTTATTATTTAATTATTAATTAAAATTAATTAATTAATTAATTAAACATTATTTTAATAAAAATAAGCTAGAAATATATTCGCTTGAGTTGTGGAACCTGAAGATAACAATATTTTGAGCTGAAATTTGGAAAGAATTTGTTCTTATCAGTTTCGCACCATTTAATGTCTCAGGCAACGTGAATTTTGAAATAAAGTTTTTTCGCTCCACCCTAGTCCCCAACCCTTCAGGATTTGATGGCATTCTTAGAGAAGAATGTACACCCCATTTGAATGCCTTCAGCATCATATCATCTCGGGTTGAGAAAAGTTTCAATTGGACAAACGCGAAGCACGTTAACAGAATTTTTTGAAAGATCATTCCATTTCAATCTTAAACGCAGATTCGGCTCCAAACTTACATCTGTGAGATTCATCCAAGAATATGTCTTCGAATTAAAAGTCTTGGGAGGGGGGAGGCTTGAGTCTGAAAAGTTTGCGTACCTACCTCCGCCACTCGCCTGAGGTCTGGGGCTTCAGAAGCCGTGCTTTCTCACTTTGTCTGTCGCCTGTATTTGTACATCTGTCTGCGATTGTCAACCCGTAATGCGCGGTGTCCTTACCGTTAAACCACCTCTTTCCTACGCTTTCAGTTGCTAGTCGCATAAAGTATGGTTAAATGGGACCAAAGCCGAAAAAGCAAGTTTCGTACCATTTGTACGGTATGATTCGATCACTGTTTTCGAGAAATGAATGGTTTTGAAAAACCACTCATGCTTTTTAAAATTTACGTGAAAAGTCATTCAATTACCTGTATAAAATATTAGCTTTAAAGGTCGTAAAATAAAAATTAATTTACTCAACGTTGTTTTTCCGTATTTTACCAGTATTTATAAAACACTAAGTGAAGTACCGTTCTTCGCACGAAAATGGATTATTAATTATCTAATACGAATTGTGAAAACTAAATTGCCATCACTGATAAGCTGATACTAAACGAAGTCTATATTCAACCTGTAACATGAAATATATATTTATGGAACATGCATAAACATTCTGAAAAGTTTAAAGCGTTTTGAAGCTCTTTGGGAAACATCATTTGATAATAAGATGAAAACATTTCAATTCCTTGAGTAACTCATTTAAGAATAATTATACGATATTCGATAAAAATGCACAGGCACTGCATCCCCAGTTATCAAGCCATTGCATTATTTGGCTCATAACAACCCGTGATAACCCAAAATTACGACAGCACTTTCTTCCACAATCATGATATCAAACACTATGCGGCACTTTGTAATTATGCTGGAACACTTAATAGAGTGAACAATTTTGTTGCGCTTTGTTTCTTAGGTTACAAGGGGAAAATGGGACGGCTGTGTTTAAACTATATTATCACGATGAAATAAATCAGCCTGTTAACGAGCTATCACACACCGCTATGGGCGTGTTGTGCTTCTTTCCATGCCCACTATCCCAAGGCTGGTTAAAAAATATTAGAGAGTGGACAGGGCCGAGGATAAATCATCTCGATAATGCTTCATATCAGAATTTAAGGCCGTTCTTTAAGATTGTATCTGGTTTCATAATTGTACATCAGAAATATTTGTGCATGCAATGTCAGACATAATAAGTAATTGGTGAAGCCAATTCTTCTTCATATAATGACAAGCTACAATATAAAAGTACTTATAGTTAAATGCAACGCATTCGCATTGCATTAGTGAAGTCCATTCAATGCTGAGAATGTACTGCGTCGCAGTTAAAAAAAAAATAAATGGAAAGCATATTAAATTACTAGAAATTTTAAAAATATATATATTTGAAGTATTTGTTTCATATTACATTACAAATTTATGTTTGACAAGTTTACTCAGTTATTTTTAAACCAATATATGTCTGATGGAATTTCTTAATTGTCTTTCTATTCTAAAAAAAAGTAACGGCCGCTGCCGCCGACAACTTTGTCAAAATCTTGTTCTTCTATCTCCTCCGAAACCATGGGAATATGAGTTTCGACAAATGTGTAAACGTATTCGGAAAATTCCGGAGAAGCTGATAAGCTGACTTAAATTTAGAAATTCCAATTATTTTAAAAGATATTAATAAAAAACTGGGAAAAATAAGTATAACGGTTGTCAGGCTTGGCAATATTTGCAAGAATAAAATCATTCATGCTTTTGCAACAAAGCAAATTCCAGGGTGAAATTAAGAAACATAAAGTAGAATTACACCATTTTGACACCAAATTAAATAGTAAGTGAAATAAATAAGTCAAAGTGTGTTACGCAAAGTTCACAATTTTCAAATAGTAAGTTCTTTTAGATAACAGGAGTTTAAATTGACGTCAATTCGATTTTCTAATATTTTTTGTAATAATAATTGCAACTGATTTATAAAGCGCCATTTTGGAATCAGGTCCGATCGGAGAAAACGCTATCACCAGGGTGAATCTAAATACTTCGTGTGTTCCGAAATGTTGGCACCCAATATTTTGAAAATTAAAAATAATTCAAATTCATATTATAGTAATGCGTGTTAAGTTCAGCTTGAGTATTTGCCACCCGTAGAAATATTTAACGGTGTTAATTATTCCATTATAGCAAGTACAGCTTGGATATTTGCCCGCGCGGCCAGATGATATATTTCGCGGGGCTAAATAAGCCAACGTGCAAAGGTTGTTGTTGTTGTTGTTGTTGTCGTGTCCATGGATAGTCGAATCCATGAAAAGAGGGGTGCCATTGCCCCCGAGAGGGTTGGACTTCTACTTGTTGGTCCCTAATTTTGAACCGATTCCAGATGAGGGACCAACCACCGCCTGAAATCGGCACCCCCAGAGGTATCGTTTAACAACTTGGAAGACATTGGAGCCACGACGGATTTTACGTGCACCAGCTCACAACGTGCAAAGGATTATGTATATGAATGTATGTATAACTGTTTACACGTCAACCTTACGTGATGATTATCCATTATGAGCATGTGTAAATCGCCAAATAATGAAAAGTCGCCATTAGTAGCAAGATACAACAGCTGTTCCGTAGTTTTTATAGAATCCGTAGTTTTTATAGAATCCGTAGTTTTTATAAAAGAAAACATTTGAAGCACAGTTTTATTAGAAATAATTATTAACTATACGTATATGTAAGTCTCCAGATTATCAAAAATCGCCATGGATGGCAAATAAGCAAGGTGTTCTATAGGTTTTGCACAATTAAAAATAGTGTGAAGTTGTTCCAAGGAACATGCAAGAACCAAGGAATGTGTAGCTGGGTAACATTCTATCAGATCCAATCTATGGGGCCTCACCATGGCACAGTGGTTATGCCACTGAAAATGGTAGACGGCCGAGGTATGAAGGTTCCGGGTTCGGTTCCCATCGCGCGGCTGTCGATCTAACGGTCTGGAACGGTCTGGTAGGTTTTCTCCAGCTGTAACGTGAATACGCGTTAGAACCCCTTAGAAAGTCCTCCTGCCAAGGCACATCCCATCCTAGGCAGATACCCCGCGTGCAGGCTACACAACACACACACGCCCAATCTATGGGTTTTTTCAATTATGCCTTCTTTACAAATAATCCTTATTAGGGGCCGAATGCCTCATACGAAAAGCGAGTGTAGCGAGTCTAGGGGCTTTGGCCCCTGTTCCTTTAAATGAGACGCTTTTAAAAGACTTAAAATTAAATAAAATTTTCAAAAAAAAAAAGATGAAAAGTGTAAAAGAAACGAACGTTTACCGTTTTTCCATGCTATAATTATACAAGAAAAATTCAGTAAAAAATATTTATTAGCCTACTCTCATGTACTGTAAGACTCTTCGATTTGCGACTTAACCTAAATGTACAATAAAAAGCAATTATAAGTCCTTCCAAAAATTAGAAAAAATGGAAAACGAGGATTTGTAATTTTGACTGAGGAATAACTGCAATTTCCAAAACTGTAGGCAGTAAAATTTTCACGTTGAAAAATTCCATATAAAAATATTAATCTTTATTTCCACTTTATTAGACCACTTTATTGATTTAAAAAATATATATATAGTTCAACATTGTAACCCCATTACATTTGGGATCGCTATAATTTTTTGATTAAACTGAATTCGAGAAAATGCAAAAATATGTTCTAGATTTAATAGTGTGCATTCCAATTTAAACTTTCACAAAAGAAAATTACAAAAAACAATGAAGAGCTTTCGATCTTTTTAAAAAAACATTTCTCTGAGAATCGCATCAGAGGAAAAAACGAAGTCCATTAATAACTGCACAAAGTAGCCTGGACGTAACTCGACAACATTCTTTCAAGTTGTCGGAAAAATTCGTTTACGGACGTTTAACCGAATTTCATGAAGAAGCAGAGAAGTTTGAGCTCTCTTCTTCCCCGAGAAAGAAAAACATCGGAAAGGAAAGCACATGACGAGACAACTCAATTTACAAGAAATAACTTTTGGAGTGGAGCAAATTCATGTCCAGGTTCTGACAGAGAGAGAGCAACAATTGATTCTTGGCTTTCGATCATCGAGAGTGGATAGGAAGAGTGCAGCTCCGTGTGTATGTGTGTGGAGATCGCTAATGACGATTAAAGAAGACTAACGCACTGCAGTATTTATGCATAAAAGCTGAAAATTAATCCTGGGGTATAAATAGTAAATTATTATTTGTTAACAGTAAAAGTTGTTTCTAGTGGATTCCTGTTTATTTTATGTAACAGCCAGGTGGTATCCAAACTATTTTGCGTCAGTAGTTTTAATTTATTAATTCGATAAGAAATTTTTGATAGTTTCTAATAATCACTCCAATGCATTTTAATTTTAAATAGGATTTTAATGATAAAAAAGAAAATTAATATAAAGAGATGATGTCTCTTTTTGAAAAAAGACAATTAACTAAAGACTACATTCAATTTTAATTTTTATAACAATTTCCAAAATGTATCGGTTTGAATATTGAAATAAGTATATAAAATTAATGCCGTCAGTCATAGTCTTCTTTCGTCTAACGTATTTCATAAGTTCATACATAAAAAAAATACCAGTGCTGCTCTAAATTTTACTGGAAAGTGTATAAGGAGATGATTTTAACATGTGGGAGTCAAGTTATAGTCTTGCAAAAATAGAGAAATATTTCTTAAATTATCTTCCAGTATATTAACTGCTTGATTGCATATAGTATTGTGTATTTTAAGATATGTTACTTGAGGGCTATCAGACTAGGGAGGGGTACCTGGAGTGGAGGACATTTTAAGGGATTCAAGCGCGTATTCACATTGCATCTGGAAAAAGCCGCTCAAAAATCCATACCGTTAGGTCGGTAGCCGCGCGATTGGCCCGAACCCCCGGCTTCACACTTCTGCATATTATTTTCAGCGTCTTTATCTATTTGGTCATGGAGAGGCCTTATGTATTGCTTCAATAGTTTAAAAAAAATCCTTAATGATACTATCATTATAATTATATGTGCTATCAGCTGTTTCACTGTAGTATAATAAAGTTTTAACAGTTTTGACACAAATACAGAACTGATCAATGAATCAAAACAAGTTCAAATCAGAGTAATGTTTTCGCACATCAAAAAGGTTGTTTTAAACACATAAAAGCATTGTGTAAAATAAATACTTATGACTAACACGGAAAAAATAATATAACAAAATTTTATTATCAATCTGCTGCAATTTCTCAAACATAGGCTTATTTCACGAGAGGCATTAGCCCGGGCACACTATAGAAACTTACGCCTTGTCCTTGAATTTATTCACATGAAATTTACAGAAAGCATTATAATTTTGTCAAAATTTATGTTTCCCTTAAAGGTATTCTTGAGTTAAACCTAGTTTTAGACTTAATTCATTCCGGAAAATCAAACGAGAACAAATGAATCAATTAAGGCAAAGCAAGCCGGGAAAAACGAAGACTGATTCGTACAAAAAAAGGAAAATGATCTTGAACGGATAGCTCCTTTGTTATAAGTTGAAAATTAAAAGAAAATCCTGCTTCTGACATCCCTTACAAAACGCGATGAAGAGAAGGGGGCAAAAACACACTTCTACGATCATGTTACAAAGCGGTGGCTTCGTGCATGCGTGCTCGGCTAATGACATTCCGGTAAATTGCTCCGGAATGTCCCGTTGCGAATTTAATTAACTGTGCCCCCAAAGACAGGAATGGGTTTTTGAGACAGACAGCCTTGACACAAATGAATTCACAAGGCAGAGTAACATCGTCGCCTTCTCCCACTGAGATGTGATGGAACATAATTCTGGACTGCGTGAGAAATCCAATGATGATCTAGATTTTAAGGCATCTTTATCGTGCAATGAATGAAGAAGAGTGTACTTTATGAGAAATTAAAAATTTTGAGATTTTAGTTACAAATTTTGTATCAGTTTGCTAATGCACATTACTTTTTTTTCCGATAATAATATCAAAAACAACAACAATAAAAATAATAATAACAATCGCAATTAAATTTCCAATAATAATTGTAATAATTTAATAAAAATATGAACATGGTACTTTGCTGGTAATGGAAAGAGAAAGTGGAATTCTGATTTGTAAATAGTACAATTTAAATAGATTCCTCGATGATGCCACTGATAGTTAACACATTTTTAAAGATTACTTTACTACAAATTACAGTTTTTTTTGAAAATACAGTAATTATAACTATGACATATACTCAGCACAGTGTAAAAACCTGAAGATTTTTAAGTAATAAATATGCATGACCTTTTTTGTTAAAAAATAACGTAATATGTATGCACATATTTTTAATTTACCATTACACTCGATTTCCTCTTGAATGTTTATAGAGTTTACAATAATAAATTTTACAAAGACTTAGTAAAATTATGTTTCAAAAGTTAATTTTGCAAATTCTTAATAATTCTTAATAATTGCTTTCTTCTAATTGCGAATCATTCTGAAGATTAGAGTTATATCATTCCACGATGAATAATTATGCAAGATTTGAAAAGAAAATTAAATTTAAGCGAACTCTACGGAAATAATGATACATAATTTTTTTATTTTAAACGAACCAATCATAAAAGCATATCATTCATAATAACTAGAAAAAACCTAATTGAATCAATTCTAAACATCCCATTTCAAATCTTCAGAGGTAAAATTATTCACTACTCTCCCTTATACTCTCCATTAATTATAATTTTCCTAGTTGTGTGTAATTCTACTTTTAAAAGCATTTTCCATTTACAAACCAGACTTTTCACGGGCCCTGCTGTAGAAAATAACACAAACCAGAAATGAAATAGCTCCGAGATAAGTTATGCAGAAATAATTAAAATCTTCTGTGAACGTGCACACATGGCCGAATTGCACTATTAAACTAGTTCGCGCGGGAAAATGAAAAGAGAACTCCACTTTGTTGGATCTCCGTGCAGCCAAAGTTGATTTCGAACACTCTAAAATATTAATTAGCAATTTCCGATTTTGTAAGTTGCTTTAAATTTAAAGGAGAGTTCAAATGGTATCCGAGAACAGATTCGGCTGGCAGTTAGATGCCATTAACTGTGAGTATGGACTGGCGATAAGCTACGAATGGCAAATGACGTGGCAAGTACGTAATCGTTCTTTACATTTGAAAATCGATTAGCCATTTATGCTTTATGAGTATGAATTTCAGTTCATTACAGGGGGGGAGGGATTGCAGTAATTGTAGAAATCTGGGAAACTGACTCATACTTGTTGCTCTGAAATAGTTTCCGATAGGTGCAGAAACAGAGGTTCAAATGGTATCCAATAACAAATTTGGTTGGCAGCTACAATGGTACGGTTCAAACGGTAACGAAAGATAGGTTCAAATGGTATCCAATAACAAATTTGGTTGGCAGCTACTATGGTATGGTTCAAACGGTAATTAAAGACAGGTTCCAATGGTATCCAATAAGAAATTTGGTTGGCAGCTACAATGGTATGGTTCAAGCGGTAATTAAAGATATGTTCAAATGGTATCCAATAACAAATTTGGTTGGCAACTACAATGGTATGGTTCAAACGGTAATTAAAGATAGGTTCAAATGGTATCCAAGTACAGATTTGAATCACAGCTCAATGGTATCCAAGGTTCAAATGGTGTGGTCCAAATGGTAAAGAGAGGTTCAAGTGGTATCCAAGAAGGATTTGGTTCTCAGCCAGATGCCATTAACGGTGAGCACGGACCCGAAAATAAGTTTTAAACAGAGAATGGCAAATAACGGGAAAAGTACCAAATCGTTTTTTTCATTCGAAAATCGATGTGCCGTTTTTGTTATATATGAGTACGAATTTCAGTTCATTACAAGGAAGATATTGTTGTAATTGTAGAAATCTGTGAAACCGACTGATACCTGTTGCTCTGAAACAGATTCCGATAGGTGCGAAAAGATAGGTTCAAATAGTATCTAAGGTTCAAATGATAGGCAAGAACTGATTTGGCTCGCAGCTCAAATGGAATCCACTGTTCGAATGGTATTTAAAGATAGGTATTAAAATGATTTTCTTAGAACATAATACACCACACAATCACATACGGCCATAAATCTTTACTTATATTTTTGTTATATTTAATTCATAATTTATGAAAAGCTCATTTTGCAATGTAGAAAAAAAAATATTTTTAATAGTATTCTCCTATTAAAAACAATCGTAAAAAAAAATCTAAAAATTTTAGGTTTTATTACTTCACTTATTCATTCATTATCGATGCTTTTGTTTAAAAAAAAGGAAGAAAGAAAAAAAAAACCTTTCCTGCTTCTACCTAAATTTTTAGATTTAAAAATATCTTTTATGTAGCCATTAATATTATGTAGCTACAATATACTAACGCACACTGCGATAGCTATCACAAAATTAGGAAGGAAGAAAAGTCTTATTTAAAATTAACCAACTGTACAGCTACTTATAGAAAAATAAATCATTTTTTTCCATACTCCCATATTTCCACGAGTTCAATATTTCCCATGATCCATTACATCCAACGTTAGGAGATCTGCCCAATTACGGACAAAACACGTGAAAAATAGCTGCCTGTCGTGCAGCTTCACAATAAAACCAAGCCAATTATTTGTTGCGTTCTTGTAGAGCAGGCACCTCGCGTGCTTTTCTTAAAACATGAATTCTCCTTAAACAAGGCTTCAGTGCACACCTGGAGCTTTTATCTTGTAAGGCTCACCCCAAAACTTCCCTCAATGTTTAATTTCCCCCCCCTTACTTTTATCTTTCTCATTTTGCTTTATCCACTGCGGTTGGCGATATTTTTCTGATGAAAAAATATTATATATATATATGTATGTATAAAGCAGATGTGTCTGGTTTTTGGTACATACCACGTTCGTGCGGTAGAAGACTTGGCTCTTGCTGAGAAAGAGGATTAAATTTTGCTATATAGTGATTATAATGAATTGTGACACAGCCCTCTCTAAAAACGCATTCTTAATGGAAGAGAAAGTGGCAAATGTGCGCAAGTTGAGAATAATTTAAGCAACAGACAAGGAGAGGAGGGCGCAAGAGCATGCTGTTAACAAGAGATGACTTTGAAGCTAAAGCATGAAAGCATCCTTGCAAACAACATTATAATACTTTTTTGTGCAATTTTTCCAGCACCATTTCAACACTTTTCTCAAGAAATATGGAGTTGCGTTAAATACAAAAGTGCACATGCATGCCTTATGTGTGTGGGAGGAAACATTAAAATGCACTTTTAAAGTTTCGAAAAGTCCATAAGTTGATTTTATTGTAAATAAGGGATGCCGGGGTACGTTTTTCAACTTTTTAAAATTAGTTTGCGGTTTTTTTTTTTGTGGTAAACAGGATACCATCGTATTTCCTAAATATTTCACACGAAAGTAGCGCAATTATTTTTCAAAAAAGTAAATAAAGTTTCTTATAGGAAATAGTTCAGTCTGATCATTTTAAGTTGGAAAATTTGCCTCGTATGTAAGCAAGATTCCAGTGATATTTTAAATGGTAAAACACAGGTAATAAATCTTGCTTGTTACTTAATATGTACTATTTATTGTAAACTAAAGCGGCATAATAATAGCAGAGTAATAGAGAAACTAAGAAAATAATAGAGAAAGTATGTGGATGCATTAAACAAATACCAGTTAATGGTTTTACAAAAAACTGTCACTTGACAATTTTACAATGACTTTTTTTTCAAGAAAACGCAGTGTTCAGATTCTTAGAGTGAGAGCAAATAAAAGATGTAATCTCCTCTTTGGTGGAGTCTTCATACGCACGCACACTTACTGAACGCACACGGTTTTCAATAAGAAACATACAACATTATATAATTTTTGTATAGATAAATTACCAAGTAATCCGACGATATTCATGGAGTTATATGAGAGATAGTAAAAAGCGAACTAACTGTGAAAAATTTTACACCAAACAATTTTTAATTTATATGCAATTTTCAATAGAGATATCGTCATATATTTTTCTGAAAGAGTTCTACTCTAAATTTCACCTTACAAGAGGACACTTTCTTAAATCTACTTTAATATGACTTCACGATACTTTTAAGAAGGTTTCTATTGCTCCAGTTTTTATTTTTAGAACATGTACGATTGTAAACAATTCGAGAAATGCGTTCTAGCTTCAAACATTTATGGAAGAAATCGACTGCTGCAGTTTCTTATACTGCGTAGCAACGAATTCAAAACACTTGTAATAGAACAGGCAAATGATCTCACAGTTCCATTTGCAAATTCCAACCGTCAAAGGAAAATCGGTCACTGATTCTGGAAGATCCGTGCTCAAAAACCTTGCTGCACTGCGGGGGGGAGGGAACTATATATATATTGTTGATTCCAAAAAATTTTGGTTAGCTCTATTCCACAAAATATATATATATATTCTTGTGCAAAATGCTTGTTAATTCAACGAAATACTTGATAATTTAACAAACGATGAGTGGCAAATGGCAAGTACCTAATCGTTCTTTCCCCTAGAAAATCGATTTGTCATTTTTGTTATATGAGTATGAATTTCAGTTCATTTCAAGGATAGGGACTGTAGTATATGTAGAAATCTGTTAAGCCAACTCATATACTTGTCGCTCTGCAATAGATAGGTGCGAAAGTTTAATCGAATTTATTTAATAAAACTACTTGTTAAAAACCAACATAATTATTTGGTCGAATTGGCGCCAACCAAATTTTGATGAAAAAAAAAGATTATTCAATTCAACAAAACATTCTTTCCGTGTGAAGTTAAAAAAACAAACTTTCATGTCTTCAATATGAGTACCAAAGACTTACGCACCATTTCCCAATTATGCATCGCCCTCTAGCAAGAGCTATGCTCCAATCTCCAGCTACTATATCACCCTCGCTGTTTCCTCTACCAGAGAAAGCGCCCCTTCATATCCTCGGTCAGTTGTTGTGAATGGCTTCGGACTCCTGCTATGGCCAGTTTCCTTTCACTCGAAAAGTAATTAAAACCCTGCGAAAAATCGAGACTTCTCGCTGGTTAATCACTCATTCGTGCATGCCCCTCAATTTCCGATGCCTGCGAGTCCCTTATTACGCCCAGCGAGGACGCCAAATTAGGGAAAGGGAGAGAGAAGGCAGGTGATTTAAACCTGGGATTAGAAAGGACGTTCAGCGTAATTTTTAATCCTTGGAGCGCCTGAGACGAGAATTTACGGTTACTGACCTCTTAGTTCCCGCTGCACTCACTCTTAATAGTTAGAATGCAAGTATCGTGAATTCTTTTTCAACTTTAAAAATTAAAAGTGGTTTTTTTTTTAGAATGTATTTACTCTTCAATGTAGTTATTTTTATAGCCTATGATCAAGCGCGTGTGCAATTTTTTTCAATAGGGTGAACAATTCTTTTACACTTTAATCGTCAAACTTTTTTTTTTCATTTTTAATCTTGCCTTAGAGTCTTTCAACACATCTGAGATGCAAACTTTCAGTTCACTGAACTTCATTTTCCACTGCATTTATATTTTATAATTTTAATAGTTGGAAATCTCGTATCATGAAATATTTTTAATTTTATTTTAAAGTATTTTTAAAATAACTATATAGGATATATTTTGTCTTCTCTCAATTTAGTTTTTTTATTTAATTGCTTAAACTTAACGCATGATTAGATTTTTCTATAGTATGGATATATATTTTACCCTTTTAATCTTGAATCGCTTTTCAATTTACATTTTGCATTTTACATTTTTCAAAAGGGCTGCAATGTAAAATTCGGTTCGCTGATTTCCAGTTTTTACTGCAATAAGCATGCATCTTATAATTGCTCCAATAAGTTTATTATAAAGGATTTTTAAATTTAAAGATTTAAACCAGCATTTAAACTATCTTTTTCTCTTAAATTTAGTTGCACTTAAGCGATTTTTATGAACTATTAAAATTACTTGAAGCCAGTCGCGCACAAAGGATTTTTCTGAGAACTATTTGTTATACAAATTTTGTACATATTTTCCATTTTTAATCCTACTCTACCAGAAGATTATTCCTCCTGCGAACCATTCAAGGAACTATTCTAGTACTTCGTCGAATCTTAGTCGTTGCGTTTTTGTAACGACGGGAGTGGGCGTATTAAAACTTGTGGAATACGTGCACAATTTTTAGACATTTTTTAGACACTTCTAAAATGCCATTTTTTTTCAAGATTACAAATTTCTAAAAGAGAAATGTAAGATATCATCAGCTAATCATCATCAAAGTTGGTTAAAAATTATTATAATAATTTATCGAGTACTTTACGACTTAAGAAAATGGTTTTCAAATTTATCTTAAAAAGTAATATTGCTAGCTTCTTTTTTATGCCATTTATAATAAAACTTCACACATTAATTAAATTTCGCAAGCAAATGGAATTAGTATTGCCTGCAAAAAATATTCTAATATACATGTGATACAAAAAAAAAAAAAAAAACCGATACGATGTTTATACGATTGAGTATACGATAACTCATTTCATGTATTCTAATACCGATATATTAATATATTGCTTATGAAATATTTATCAATATTCACCTACTTGTAATAAAACATGGAATATCAACTTTAGAAATATCGGAAAATTACATTATGCTCATTGATTTAAATACGGATAAGTCTTAGAAAATTAATACTGGCTACGTCCTTCATTTAGAGTGTATTTTTATCCCGTATATTTGTTAGATTTTGAGAAAGAATACTAACATATAAGCAGTTAAAAAAAGAATAGAACCTAATAGAAATCTAAAGAAGTCCCTGCGATACGATCTAACTTATATAAAGCATATTGAACTTTTCTGTTACATTCGCCCAAGCTGTTCCTTTTATAGAGCACCGGCTATGACAAATATTTCATCTTCTTTAACGACAGTGTGTGAACCAAACTCTATAAAGATAACACTATAACATACCAAATCGGGCTTATTGTGTTCCCAAAGAACTGGGTTGGGAGGAAATATCGAACTGCAATTTGCCTGCTCCCCCATCTTGCAACAGCTGTCCAGTGCCAAGGGTTGAGTAAAGACATCAAAAGGCCCTTCTCCATCCACAGCCCACCACCCTCGTGCACTTCTACCCCGATTCGAAACCTCTGCAGAGCCCTATGCACCTTCCGGCAAGAACTTCTTAAAATTTGCTTCAAGTTTAATTTAATTCCGCCCTTCAAAGAATCCATTTAATTGTTCTTATTGCTTTAATGGTTGTTACAAAGAACTTTGCGATTGATTTCTTGGAGAACAAAATGATCCTCGAGGGTGAATGGAACATTTTTATACATAATTCGAGACAAATTTTATTTCAAGATCTTCATGTGATTGTATAATATCTCCGATTTTCAATAAATTTAAATCAAGTGTGTTTAATTTTTAATTCTCATTATTGCTTTCCTTTCTTTTATCTGCTTAAGAAATAAATTTCGACCGTATTGTGTAAAGAGACGTTGTTCTACTCTTCTTTAGTTTAAGATATTTCTTTACTTTTTTAGCTTTTAGCACTCTTCTGGAGACTCTTATGTTTGCCTCTTTATTATTATCTAATTAGAGAGATGTTAAAAATTGCTATTATAATTAAAAGAGAAAAACTGAATAGTATATCGGAAAATTGTTCATCCTAAGGCAACCGTTTCCATAAAAATGTGTAATATAGCATCAAAAGGGTTTTCTCTTGAAAACTAAGTAATTATGCTCCTTTCTTTTGTACAGAATTTAATTTATTAATTCATTATATTATTTTTTACATTTAAAGTTTTTAACACTTGTTATATGTATATAGTGTATGTGTGTGTGTTCCCCAAATCTACGATAATTTTATAAATATTTTCTCATATGTATTTACTTCGTTGAATAATTAAAGTACTTAATGGAGTATTTGTACTTTTACTACATTAAAAATCATCTGTTATCGATAACAGATTATTATATTTAATAAAAAATTCCTTTTAGGTGTTTTGGGGGTAATATATCAATTAAAAGTCCAATATTATCATGGAAGGACAAATCGTACAACGTTTTTCGCTCAACCTTTTAAAAACCTCCATCCAAATAAATGATCACGCTACGACTGACTTGCCTGCTTTTTTGGAACAAGTTTTTTGAGTGTACTTTTATTATTTTAAAAAAAGGAGTTAATACTGGAGTCAAAAATCTACTTTTTAATTATCTTTCTTTTTTTATATATACTCAGTTATTTTCCAGATTTGTCCATTTGATTTCTAAAACCAATGCGAGATACCAAAACTTTAGACCTTCACACTTCAGAAATCTACCAGTGTTCAGTGTCTCATTCAAGACATATTACTTATCAAAGAATATCCCAAATTTGAAAGTTATATTTCCTGAACTAAACAAGCAAACTCAATCTTTTGAAGCTTTTTAAACCAAACAAGTAAACGCAATACTTTTAATGCTTTCAAAACCAAGCACAGTAAGCGCAATACTTTAATTATTTCTAAACCGCAATATTTTAGTACTTTCTAAACCAAACAAGAAAATTAGATATTTTAAAGAGAATTGTGAAAATGTATTTTGCAATTTAAAATTTTTGGATACGAGGGGTTTAAATCTTACAAACTTTCCCTCTTGTTTACGGCCTTGGTTTTTGAAAGGTGATAATAGATGGTCTCATTAAACATATATAGTAAGTTTATAAACTTTAGAATGATGTCATTGATTTCATTTGCCAAAAATTCAGTAACATCCGTAGCTTTGTATCGTAACTCCCCAAATACGGTTTCAAGTTTGGAGGTTGCACCCTGCATTCTATTGAAAGTTACTGAAATATGTAATATTTAATCAGTACGTTATTTCTATCGAGGTTATAATAAGCAGTAGAGCATTTAACTATCTAGTACAGTTAGTGAAATGTGTTACCGCGTCAAATGTTTACAGTTAGTTAACTGTGTCAGTCAGTCTGTCTCTACACGCTTGATTCAAAGGAGCGAAAATAACGATCAAAGAGGGAGTGAAAGGGAAAATTGTCAGTTTCCCTCTTTTTACATCGAAACACACAGTGTCAACGTAAAAATGCTCTTTAAGCATTCTTTTTCCGAGAAATCCACGCCCCGCTTTCTATTTACCAAAATGCTGATAACGTAACGTTCGCCCCGAATATTTCGCACCGCTCAGTGATCGAAAAACGCTCCTAAAGGAGAGGTGCAGTTTCAAGTACGGAAAGGATCAAAAATTCGCTCCGACTGATCTAATTTCGCTCGTTTGAATTAAGCGTGTAAGCCAGTTTGTCTAAGTCAGAAAAAGTGTTCAAAAGAAAAAAAATTAAGCACTCTCATATTAAAATGAACAAACCCATCCTGCGCATCGGTTGTGCAAAGATTTATCATTAACAGAGATCAGACAAGCACGAGACTAAACAGTTAGATATCAATACATCAAACAATGCGCCTAGAACTATACCTTTCTTCGGATGCTCACGATCGATATACTTAAACAATAAACAACTTTGCTGCCTGTAATGAAGCTCTACAACGATTCACTACTGTTTCATTGTGTCGAGAACGATACCTAATCTTCTCGAATATCAGCACCTTAAGAGTTATGCCTCGCAGCGTAGATTAAATGCAGTTTATTGTTTTAAGTAATAATGCTCTTCTAACTAGTAATCAGAAAGTGAAAAGGGAAGATGTGATCTTGTTAGAAGTGACGAATGTGCATATAATCATTGTTGAAATATTAATACTTTTTTATCGCAAATTAAGTGTGTCTGCAGATTTTGTTTTAAGGTTGAAGATAAATAAATGTAAAAAAATTAAATGCAGCTGTTTAAAATATATTCCGTTGAATAAAATAACCAAATTACGCTAATGATTTAATGTTTTTTCCCCTTATTTTAAGAATGTCTAATATTTATACAGTCTGAAGCAAATTTTGTATCTTGAGTTAACAGCTTTGACATTATAATTAATTAATTTTCTCTTAGTTAAAACTATTTTTTAAATTAGTATTAAAAATTGTTAATACAGAAATATAAAAATATTATTGCAGCTATTTAAGCGTGAATATATTCCAAAGTAAAATGGACAATACAGATATGATTTGTGGTTTTTTCTTATTTTAAATATAACTAATAATAAATTTTAAATATAATATTTATACAATCTTAATCAAAATTTGGTTTTTGAGTTAATAGAATTGATATTATAATCAAATATTTTTCTTAGTTTAAACAATTTTTGATAAAAATGTGTTTCGTATGAATTTTAAAGATACTGTTAATGTCTTACCCCTTATGAAGTTATATATCGGAATTGTTTTTTAATAGTGCAGATGCGAGACATTTAACACTGAATGATAAAGTTAATTTACTATTCTTCTAGTTTAGAAAAATGCATTTTCATTTATCTTCTCAAATGGAAGCTGATAATAAATGGATAGAGGATTCTGATTTGAATTTCTCAAAGTATTTTACTTCTTTATGCCGAAGGTGTAAGAGGAAAAAATTCCTCTACATTATTAATCAAGTAAGTTAGCTAGATATCCATTTATTTGAAAATAGATGCGGTAATAGCTGAAAAGGTTTTGAAAGAACAAAGAATATGCAAAACGTAAAATGAAAGATTATTGTATTTTTTCTTTACAACTTTTCCACTCACATATATATTTTTCGTTTACACTATCATTAGTAGTTTTTTTTATGTGTTTGATAACATACTTTCACTGATATATTTTAAGAAAATATACAATAAAGAATGTACAGGAATACAGGGTGATTCAAATTAATGTTGAGAAACTGCTGGTAGGAGTAGGTTATTCAAAGACGAATTAGAATCGCATAGCAATGTTGGGTCTCTCAAACACAGTTTTCATGCAACTGCTATAAAAACTATAGAAGTGTTGAAGGAACTGCAATGTTCCCGAGCATGGTTCGTGAATAACTATTCGACTTTTTGCAAAAAAAGCATTCGACAAAAATTCATCGTTCAGAAGTTAATATTAATTTTATGGATGCAGTTGTTAAGACAAACTCACTATTTATTAAATGCAACTAAGAATTTAGATAAAAGTCTTCTAACGTGATTAGTCGTACATACATGAAGACGACATTTGCGACCCGACATTACTGTGCGATTCTGATTTGTTTTTGAGTAACCTACGTTTCTCTGAAGTTTGTCAACATTAATTTGAATCATTCTGTATTTGAGTAAGAAACTATTAAATGTAATATAATCATTAAATTATTAAAAAATTTGTAAAATAACGTATATAAATAAATAAAAAATACCACAGAGCAGTCGTTTCATGTATTATTTTACAAAGTGCTAGGTTAGTTTTAACCATTCAATACTAGTTTTTTAATTTTCTTGTTTTTGTAATTGAGGTATAGACAACAAAATTTTATGAGTGATATATTTTAGTAACAATTACTTCATTTTCGAGAATAATGCAAAACATTCCACAAATTACACCGCTCGTTACTGTCCTGCAAACACAATAAGTGTCATTAATCTTCATCCAGTCTCATCTAAATTAGCAGTTCTTAATAACCGGGTTCTGAGCACAGGAAATTGTGACACCATCTAAATGACGAGTTATTATAGAGTGACTTGAGGGTATTATAAGCGACGTCATCTTCGGTAAAATTTCTCTGCGGTAGATCACGAGCAAATTTTGAAGTGAAAATTCATACTTATACAAGTATGTCGACAAATACGCTCTTAAATGAGGATCTACATTTAATGTTAAAAACAACAAATATTGGTGACAACAACAGTGGTAGAGGCCACAGAGACATATAAAATTGCACTTTAGGTATTAATGCATTTATTGTTGCAATTCAGTATCAATATTGAATAGTATTCTTAGGCAGAACTAAATAAAATCATATTCTAAATTTCAATTATTATTATTATTATTATTACGATAATGATTTACATGCATTTGAAAAATTAAGAAATTTGTTTATTATACCATTAAAAAAGAACTTGTCATCTTATTATATTCATTAAATTATATGATATTAAAAGCAATAACTTTACCTTATCAAAACCAGTGCAGTTATCTAATTTTATGTAGAAGTATACAAAAAAAGAAATTCATTGGATCCTGCAGTAATATAAAGTTAATTAGAAAATTTTTTCAAAGTAGGAGTAGCATTAACTATTAGAAAAAAATATATATTTAAATATTCAAGTTACGAAAACCTTGATACTTTTCACATTTCATGTTTTGTTGGAATGATACAATTGTTACTTCTTATTTTGAAGAAAATGTACACTAATATATATAATAGAACGATGCTTTATATTAAACGATAATCTCTTTTTCTGATAAAGAATGTATTTAAAAACGTTTATGCTGAATCTAAATGTGCATGATTATTTTAAGTTAAAATTTTGGAGAGTTAAAATATAGTAAATTTATGTTTAAAAATTACAGTATATGCAAGAGAAGAGGCCATTTTTCTATACGATTTGCAACGGCTGTTTAAATTTAATATTGCTTTGTTCTAACGTAATTCTACGCTGTGAGTACAGTAAGATACATAAACAGACTGACACAGAAAGGAAAGAGGGAAAAGTGTGCTGTTTAAACTTGTGATTCATGTCGCTCAAAAATAGAATGTTGAAGCAAGACTGACACAAGTTTGCTTGCTTGTCCCCGTCTGAGTTTACAGTAGACTGAGCCAATGGGGTTACCTAATTCGTCACTGTTTTCAGTGTAACTAACCCGGTTTTCACTTGTAGAATTTATTTTAACGGAATTTGATATAAATACAGATTTATTATATACATAAACTATGATTGCAGGACAAATTTATTATTACTTAATGATCCAAGTATTATTTTATGTGTGTGAATTACGGAAGTATAATTTAGTTTCAGTTAGATTTTAAAAATTGATTTAAATAAAGTAAATGTAAAGTACTTTTAAGACCTTTATTAGCTTTATTTAAAGGATTTTCTTTATAGGAATGGTTATACTTAGAAATTCATATATTTTAAAATTTTAAATTTTTTCCGTTCAAATTATTTAATTTGTGAATATTCATCATTTGATTTCAGCATTATGAAATAATTTTTTAAGCTTTTGAAAATTATATAAGTGCATATAAAGCCAAATATTTTATTTCAGCCTTTTTTGTTGTTGCAACATTTTCTTATAAATCTAATAAACAACAAATTCATACGAATTTATGACAAAAAAAGCTGTATATTAATGCTAATGAAGTTCAGAGAACGAGAACGCTTTGTTATGTTTTCTGAACGTCTTTTTTAATGTCTATCGACGTTGGGAAAACACTGCCTGCTGCTTGAGGTAGATCGTCCGCATATCATCCATCAGCGTCCCCTCTTCTCCTCAAAAAGGCAATATAAATCGATCAATTAATTCTAAATCAATAGGTTTTTTTTATTAAATTATAGTAATTGAAAAAAAAAACAGTCTATGAATATGCATTTTTATCTCCTTTTCATTATAACAATTATAAATAAACAAATACGCATATGGAAAAAAATGTTTAAGTATAAAAATTACGAACTTTTTTTAATCCAATAAAATACTTAGTATGTATTATTCTGCCAACGAAAATACAGAATTATATATGTATTTGGTGATTGTAATGCACCAATTCCACACCATGTGCTATTAAAAATATAATCATTAGTGTGTTCAGAACAATTGGCGAAAATTAATTTCATCAGAGGCGTCCACTTCTGTCAGCACTTAATGATATGTCAGTATTGGATTGCATTTCGGTCTTCCACTTTAAGAGGTCATCTACCATCATCTTTTAACCAAAGCACTCTCTCTGTTCCACAAAAGCCTTCAAATATACCCTCCTCTTCTCTGCGTAAGCACATTTGACTTATTTCCTAGGCCGCCTTCAATGACTACCTTCAATAACCTTCTCTCCCACGTTCGTGCAATTAAATTCTTGGAAAACCAGGGCATTTCTTGTTTAATCAGTCACTGTAAAACTAACGGTCTCTATTTTCACATCCCCGCGTCTCCCAGACTGCTGTCATTAGGAGGCTGCAGTTATTAATTTATTGGGGGGAAGATGAGACCTTAATTTGTTTAATTATTTTTTAAGTAAAAAAAGTTCTTCTTTTTACTTAATTAAACCTGAGAGAGTTGAAATATAATGAAGTAACGCCGAGATGAGGGTTTTAATTGTAACGAAATTTGCAATTTTCATCATGTCGCGCACTATTTTATTGGCCCGTAGGTTATTAGAATGCTGAAGTGTTTGAACTAGATAGAACTAATTGATGAAAGTATTTAGTTTAGCACTCCAATAATAGATGTTTGAAATTTTTGTTTTGCTTTGCATGTACATTTCTTATTTTCTTGTCTTGTGAGCTTTTGTGTGATATTTTGGAAGAGGGTAAAACCGTTGAACGTACAATCATAACAAATAAATATATCGCTATTTATTTATATTATACAGCACCAAAAATTTCTTTCAATAATAGTTTTTAAATAACCTAATTTGAAAAAATAAAGTAACGCACTCTTTAAAAGTTAACTATGAACTATATATGTGCATGCTGCATGAACGAATAACCATGTCTATTAAAATGTCTTACAGGTGTGGAGCAATACGCAATCAGATGTATGTGAATACGCAGTGAGGTGTAGATCAATACCCTGATAATGTCTAGGAAATACCTTGTCAAAACTACAAATGAACTACAAATGTTTGAATGTCTAGGAAATACTGTGTCAAAACTACAAAGTTTTAAAAACTTGGATGGTTATTTTATTTTACTGAAATTCTTTCTTCGTGTGTTAAGTAAAATTTATATTATTTTATGGCTGCAGACACCTTCCAACTATTGCAGTTTTAGAATTATGAAACAGACTTAAAAAAATCATATACTTAAGCTTTAATGTTTCCAGGTGACGGACAAAAATAGGCATAAAAGTTGATATCCCTATTGACTATAATTACACGTATTTTTGACTAATAAAAAGGACTTATGGAAAACCCAATTTCAAACCTGGAGGTTTTACCAAGAAAAGACGACAAGAACGGCATTGGTTATTATTCTTTCCAGAATGAATTTCTTTCAAAGAAAACAACGAAATTATAACGTGCTGTTTAGCAGCTTTCTTTAGAAGAATCACGTATATTATTACCTATTCTGAATCCATGAATATATATGAAATGAGCAAGTTTATTACCATGGAGACCAAAACGCAATTCTACGTATTGTCACGTGGATGTCAAAGTCTACCGGAAATTGACACCAGAGAAATACTTTCCCATGAAAAAACAGAAATAAGAGTTTTTCGTGATAATTTCTTGTAGTATTTTCTGACCGCCATGCAGACTGGTTAGTGGCTGCTCACAGATGATTTATTAAATAACGTAATTCAGCGTATACATTCTTCACATTAATCATGCCATTTGTTGATTACTGACTTTTATGTACAAATAATATCCATCCACAGCTAATATTACGTATCGGAGCATGTTAATTGTGCTTGTTATTTGTATAGAGTTCGCTGCAGATAAATACAAAACAAACTTCTCATAAACCAAAAATACAACATGATAAAGAACAAAAGTTTTTCTTATAATGCGAAAGTTTTGGATAGAAAAAGTAATGAAATTTCGCATTTGCATTTATTTTACAGTCATATAATAAGTACTGTAAACTAACAATTATATTCATGCATAAAAAATAATTTTGAGGTAAGGAAAGTAAACTGGGAATTCTACAACAATTTTTCCGCATTAGTTTGAATATAAAGCGATATTTTTTGACAGGCATTACCCGTTAGAAGCCTGACTTGCGCTAAATTCGAGGTCTAAATATAGGATTTTTCTAATTATCTTCATGAAAAAATTTCAGATTCGCGTTATAACCGGGCTAATGTGGTAGAGACTTTTTTAATTCACTAGACAAAAAATAGGGAATAAAATGCGTATTTTATTTAGAAAATTGATTTCTTTTTAATCTATGCAACAGTGTAAACTTTTCGATAGTTTTTATCGACAAAATTTCATCAAGCTAAATTTACACATGTATGCACTTGCTAGCACATGTATGTGTGCATGAAACTGCATTTAAGATATCGGCCTTAAAAAAAAAATAATAATAATAATGCATTCCACTAGACTGCTCCCTTCTCCTTTGTTCCGCACCGAATTATATTTCCATATTAGCGGACCTTAAGAAAAGGGCTACGTACTTCCATCAGTCTAGGAATTACAATGCAAGCACAGGACGCAGTAACGTAACTAAATTACGCACGAATTAAATAGTAAAGTTCCGGCCCAAATTGAAAATACGTGGACCATGAAAACGGTCGCCCCCTCCCCCTTCGACTTTTGTTCCTTTTTCCCCCACAGCCCCAAGAAGGGAAGAGAAATTTCCATCCACGTAGGGGCAGTTAATTTCTGCAATGATGAAGTGCTGGAAATTATTGAAAACTTTTACTGCTCAGACCTTCACAGATGAATGGCTCTAAAACAAATTAGAGGCCTTTAATTCCTCAATCCCTCCACTCCTTCGCCCGCTCTCAGGTGGTGTGCAAGAGGGTTTTGTCCGAACGTCTCATTAAGTCGGCTGGTAATTGGAGTTTTTCCATATTTCTTGCAACTTTCTTTTGGGCCGAGGCATTAGCGCCTCCTTGGAAGTAGAAGGCTGTATAAATTGCTTTGCGATCCGCTGATAATTCATCGGAAATGGGAAATATAGAGAATGCGTGTTTGGAAAGAAGAAAATGAATTACGGGTGCATATTAGAGGAAAAAAAAATACTCTGAGCTGTAGAAATGAAAAATCGTTTTTTTTGCGCTCAAGTGTCGATCGAAGTTGACTTTCTCTTATCTTTTCAGACTTTTCCAATCAAAATGTATTTATTTTTGGAGTGGGTTGAGCATGGCAGTTCTTCTGAATTTCAAATAATCCTGGCAATCTTAAGAATGCTGGGACCTACTAGCAGAAGTCCAAAACCATGAATATCGTGCTCCAGAAAGTGAAATTCTATAAAACAACATTGTAGCCAATTTAGAATAAAATATTCGGAGCCGGGAAGATCTATTGCCCTACATGCCCGTGGCATGTAAAATTTCCAGCCGGGCATGTTTTTTTTTTTTTTTTTTTTTTTTTTTTTTTTTTTTTTTTATACGTATATTTAAAATATATCATCAATACATTTAAAATTTTTATACGTAAAAACGAATGCATAAAATAAAAGTTTTTAATATAATTAATAAATTGGAGTAAGAGAAAAAAAATGTGCTGATTTGAAAATAGAAGTTTTAAAACGTTTGTGCTACTACTAAATAAATAAATAAATAAAATAATAATACAGTTTTTCTTGTTAATGCAAAAAAATAATAAAAGAAAAATTAAAATGTGTAGTACTTTCGCCGTTGGACGCGGTATTTAATTTTGGCATTGTTCTAAACTAACGGAATGGTAAAAAATAGAGTTAATGAACGCGTTTCAAAACATATTGACATTTAATACTCCTTGACAATTACCTTCAAAAAATGTAACATTTATACAGGCATAGTATTATTAAGAAATTCCTTTATCTATCCAATTTTAACTATGGAAACATTTTTTTTTAATTCCCAGAATAAAATTTTTTGCTTTGGATAAATAAATTTTTCTGAAATGTTACTATCAGTTGCTAACTGGTAGAAACATCCAGGGTACAAAATAAAACTCAAGCTTGTACACTTTTCCACAATAAAGTAATTTGAATGTACAATTACCATTAATAAGATATTTCAAATTAAACTTTTAGTTCAGATTCTTAAAATACCAGTTAAAAGATAGCTTTTTATCATGTTAGGTGCATCTCTAAATTTATATATCTCTTGTAAGTTTGTACTGACAATGTAATTGAAATGAATTCAGTCTTTGCTTATCATTCACGTGTAAAACATGTTGTACTTTCTATTTCACATATTTACAAAATAATATACTGATATACTTATTTTTTTCTTCAAATCTGAAATGATTTTTAAATTATTAAGATTTAAAAGTACATCATAAACAAACCCGATTTTGTTAATAAAAAAATAAATTTTTATATTTATTTAAATATTTCAGTTTGATTAATAATTTAAACTTCACTAAGTATACTAATACCTCAACTGGATGATATGTAAATCACAGAAATGTCACTGCATTCACCGAATTTAATATTTTTGATAGTGTTAGTTTTCAAGTCAAGCTTACTTATAATCGGTATAAAAATGTTTATTAAAACTCTCAAGAATAAAGCTAATATAATTTTGACCAAATATTTTCATCTTAATCTACTTGCGAGTAACTTCTTGATTCTTTTATTTTTGAGAGTAGAGAACGGTATTTAATTAAACTTTTGATAAATTACCTCTAATTTAACGTTTCAACTCAAGGCTTGCTTAAATAATAAATTTTTCTCGCATGTAAAAACTACATAAATGGGAATTAAAAATTAATATTTTCAAGTCGCGTTTAAGTGTGACTATATTTCAACGCTCAGAAAAAGGTTAACTAAAACATGCTGCGAGAACTCACGACTAGAACATGTTATTCATACTTTTTTTTTCTATAAATATAAAATCACGACGGTCTCACAGTACAACAAAGAAAACCCCGTGAATGGTTAATTTGAATGGCATTACATGCAAAAAGACCCAAGAAAAGGACTTTATTATTACACTAGATTAAGAGTATCAGTTTATTTAAGAAAATGCGCTGAAGAAAAGAATGATGTATTTGCATAGAAGCAACGTGATGAAATTTAAAGCGGCCTAAATGAGATTATCTAGATTCTAGTCCAGTGTTTGCATATTTACGATGGTCGCGTGCATTTTTAACAGAACATGTACAGAAAATTAACAAAATCGGCACACGGGGTGCATAAAGACTGTAATTGGTTTTCAGTTAATTGGAATCAATTTAATTTAACCGATCACGGAAATTTAATTATTTGCGGTTTAAAGAAAGCGTTTAAAAACATTTACTTTCTTGATGAATAATTCGAATGCCCCCTGAAGCACGCAGGCTCTTTACACATTTATGAATATCCTTAATAAGAAAAGCACATAAGTTATGTAATAACTTATGTGCTTATATAAGTTGTGTAATAACTTATGTGTTATCATGACTTACGCGTTTTTTTTTGGGGGGGGACAGCCAAATTAATTAAATAAATAAGTTCCATCACATGTGGTTACTTAACATCAAATATGCGTTCTGAATCGTATCAAATTTTTGCACTGTCTTTGCGCTGCGTTGAAATCGAGGAGAAATCATTGTTCGCGTACCCCATAAAAGGGCTATGAGGAATGACACGAAAAGTTCTTGTGTTAGAATCTTGTTTCACTTAAAATTTGAATTTTGTCTAAAAGTTTTGTTAAAAATGTGAGTAAAATTTATAAATTTATGTTCCCGCACGTCGTAACGATACTTGTCTAATTTTTTTTTTTTTTTTTTTTTTTAATAAACATACTTTCTTTGTGCGTAATATCAACACACAGTGATATGATAACTGATCCTATTGGAGCAAAATGCCCCCCCCCGCTAGCAGAATATTGCTTGCTGAAATTTTAAATTTCGACCTGATAGACTAAGGGCGAGATTCAAGTGATTCAACGTTTTCCGCGTCGAACAGGGGAAACTTCGAAATATATCAATGTTTCTTATTCAACTGAAACAAACCAATCTAGTTTTGATCACGTAGCAGCGCGATAGGTTCGTTCATAGGAAGCATTCTGGGGACTGTAAAACGTTCGGTTCGAACTCGATCGCGCGCGTTTTACTTGAATCTCGCCCTAAATCATAAACTAGTGTTAAAGCGAGCACGATTATATGAATTTAAGTACAAGCATACAAGATTTAGTGAGACGATGCCACACTTTAAATCTGTTTGGTCTGTCCAGGATACTAAAAATGCAACATGCAACGTTTAAACACGAGCTGCGATTTTCCAACGCATAAAAATATTTTCTCCACTCTAAACTGTACGAAGTCAACACATTGCACAAAAAGTAAAACTAGAAGCAGTTTGTGTGAGAAGGGGATATGATTATACGCAGTAAAAAAAGAGAAAGATGAATATATGCATAAAACATTTTTAGGCCCTTGCGTGTTTTTGTGTGAAGGTTTTTGAATTACAGCCCCGGCAAAACCATCGATTTAGAGCTGCGTGCCGCCATTTTCACGCTATGACTTGTGGTAATTGGACCAAGTTAATTTCTGAAATATGGTAATACTCTATCAGAATAAATGGTCACACTTTACCGTCCGCCCGTGCAAGCACCAGGAGCGTGCAGGCTTAGAGGACATTCTACTGTCCACACACCGCAGTTGGATATGAGTGAATGTTTCATGTTTCCACTATTGAATTCTAGGCAGTGCTATTGACACTTTTGCAGCGGCCAAAAACCCGAAACAAACTACGGTGACACAATATTGTTTGTGTCTTGTATTGTGATGAGCAGATGAGCTAAGCAGTCCGTTTTCATGTAAATTTTGTTCCCCGATAAATTATGCATTGCATTGCATTCTAAACGAACTGCTTTCGAAGTATTTGGTAATTGTTTTTAATTGCCTGTTAGGAAATAAATTACTATTTGATGATAATTTATGGTATAAGCGGTTTGAAGAATATAAGCGTTTAATAAAAGTATATACTTTTTCACGCTGTCACTTTATGCAATTTTGCGATGATTTTTGCAAAATTAACTCAAAGAAAAAAATATCTTTAAAGAACAAATAATTAGATTTCATTATAAAAATTTATAGTGCTTTTCAAATTATATTTATTTATTTATTTTGAAATAAGATTAAGTTTTGAATGATTATGTTTTCGAAACCCAGTTAACGCAATCTCAAGTTTCCCTTTTCTGTTTATTATTTGGGATCAATTCTAACAGTTTAAAGAAAACGAAATGAAGTTATACATTGGTTCACAGTCTTTAAATTACATGAAAAAGCTCTTTCTAAATATTTAAGTAAACAAGGTTAAATAATGATAGTTAAAGTATTAATCAGGATTCTGACTTTTGCTCTAGTCAGAATTATGCAATTATTGTTAATTGCATAGTAGTTAAATCGTTCAAGGAACTGATTCATTTTCTCAATTGAATTACACTTGCAAACAATTGTAAACACGCGTTACGTCAGAAAATATTCACTCAAAAGTCTCCAATCTAATACTTTGGACTGCAGTAATAATACAGTGTTTGTCCCGTTTCATTATTTAAACATAAATTATGCATAATTTTTAATACATATCATTCCCAATGCACAACTTTTGATACAACTTCAAGAAATAGTTAAAACGACTTGTCACAGATTTGATGAATCCATGATAGTAAAAGTCAAAATTTGGAAACTTTGAACACCAAACGAAAAACGACCAGTAAAATTTTGCTACTAGTGGCGATCGATTATACACAGATTTTAACGAATTCAGATTTTCTCACACAATATAAGCTCGAAATAAAATATCCAGTCTAAAATCGAAATTGTATAAGTTCGCTGTTACACAAATGCAAAATGTTGTCCCAGAAAATAAATTATGACACCTGTGTTAAACCCTCATTTTGAGGTACGAAGCATAGTCACCTTTTCCTGTGCTAATGGATGCAAACTCTTATAATATAAATCAATATTACTATTTCTTTTGTCATAAAATTCAGTCATATGCTATAGTTTCATTGATTTTTTGAAGCAATTAATCTATAAATTTTGCTTGCTTTGCATTTTATCTATTGGAAAACGTATTTACCAACGATAACTAGTTTCGATTTTGTTCTAAATATAAACCAATATGCATGTCCAGGTTTTTAGTTTCCGCCAATGACTTAATTCAAAATGTATTATTGAAGTAAATTCCCTTTATGGTTCTTATCGTAGTTTTTAACAGCATTAAGAGAAAATAAAATGCATTTTAAACAAACCCAAATCTTTGTTGTTATTTAAGAAGCACTTTAAAGTACTACTTGCGTTCGATAACTATAATATGAACTTCGGCATCACTGATAAATAATATTTGTTCGTATTTCGAAAGCAACAATTCATGCTTTATTTAATTTCCTGATCTTGTAATTACAATTTCCCAACTCATAATGATCGTCTGTAAACAAACTTTCATGCATAAACAAGCACAAACTTGTTCAAAATTAACTTACAGTTTCCGATGTACGTAGCATTTAATGTGGAATGAATAACAGAGAATATTAGTCGTTGCCATTCGCAAACATAATTAACTAATACATGCTTTCTCCGCCAACTCGATTTCAAAATTCTGCGACTGAGGTTTGCTGGTACAAATATTTTCAATTTAACTCCTCTCTTTGTAAAATGACCCAGATTAGTTTAAATCTCGTTTTGAACGGATGAATATTATGCAGACAAATATTTACAATTAATTCTCTGAGCTGGACCCGAAGCGAAATGCCAAGAAAAGAGAGGGAATTTCCTCCCAATGAAAAATAAACACCAAACCCATAAGTCGACATTGATGGACACGCAACGGAATTCAGCGCGATTTTAAGCGACAGCATATTTCAGCTTATTGAAGGTGAGGACCAATAATATAAGTACAGTGATTAAAAACAATCCAAAGTACACTGGGTTTCCAAATGAATATTTATTAGAACATTTAGAAAATATCTACATCTAAACGAAATGGAATTCCACCATTTTATTTGCTGCATTAAGAATTACCAAGAATATCAACTTGAAACTGTTTTATTTCTCTTACTTTAGCTATCAGGAATGATCAATACAGATTTGTGTGATAAATTTTTTAAAAAAAATTAACAAATACTAGCTATACATCCGATGAATGTTTCATTAATGAGTCAATTTCAAAAGAGTATAACACAAACAAACCCGGAGAAGTCAAGCACAAACATTCAGGAAATCTGATCTTTTAATCATAAAACCGACATCTGAAAATTCACTAATATTAATTTATTTTCTATCTTGACATGATTTGAAAATGAGCGGAAGCTGTGCATTTTCAACAACCTTACTTTAATAGAACATGCTGTCGGTTATTCTGATAAAATGGAGAATTTTTAGTGATTTTTTAAGGAAATGGTTAAAATGAATCACTGACATTAAAAAAATTACAGTACTTATCAGTATCGTCAGTAGATAAAAGATTAAATTATTTTTATTTGGAAATTAAAAAAAAATGAATTTTAACAAGATGATACTTTAAAACCTCTTTAAAGTATTATCAAATTTCTAACCCAAATGTTACGTACTGTATTGAGTTTTGAAATAGTCGTAGAAACTGCACATAAATCTTTTATTAGCAAATAATTTTCTATCAACATGTATAAAATTCACCGTATTAAATTTATTGTGAGGAAATTTGTTTACTTATTCTTTATTCTGCTTAACTAGCACTTTTAGTAGCCCTTTATTTGCGCTTGAAATAGAATTAAAATACATCCACAGACTTGAACCCATTTTGAATGTTTTTAGAGAACTGTTTTGTAGGTTACGCATATGTCTAGTAAAACAGTTCCAATGCATGATTATTTTAGTTTAATTATATAATATGTACATTCAATGTTTCCATGCTTACATGCTTACATATCAGAAGTAAAAAATGACTCCCTCTAAGTTTTGCAGCGTAAGAATAAACCTTACAGCCCTTTTATCAAAAGAAATGCTAATTCTATTCAACTGTATTTCGCCGAGAAAAAGATATCAGTGTATATTAGAACTTGAGCATAACATCCAACAACAGTACAGGGACATAATGCGCAGTATTTTTTCCACAATACGAATTTCCGTGCTACTGTTCCATCCGCAGGAAAGATGGAAAAACTGCAAAGTAGCTCTCTTTTATGCAGAACTAACGATCCTTGCAATGGCTTTGCATCACAATGCATTAAATATCCTTTATTTCATCGATTCCCATTAAGATATCGTTTGACATTTGAGCTAGCACGTAAGCATTAGACGATGTGAAAGTTTCTGTGGGCCCGAAGGCAACGTGGATTTTGAAAATAATTGCCGCTATTAAGTCTTTAATAGAAAAACGAGTATGAGAGCAGTTTCCCTTTATTTGGTTTATGCATGGTTGATTCATTCTTATGCAAGTTAAAAGCTTAGTTGTTAGCTTGAATTTCAGCTTTTTTCAGATTTCAAAGTTTCACATTCTGTGGGCTTTGAAAATAAAGAATTCCCACTCCAACTTCCTATTTAATCAAAATGTTAAACTACATACGGAAACGTTATAACGAAAAGTTTGAAGAAAACGACCTATAAACAGTATTCAGTCTAATTCCGGTGAGTACAGACAACGTCTCTGCTGCATGGACTATACACGAGATGTGCTTATGGAATTTAAAAAAGTTTAATAAATGGTCACAAGTGACATGTTTGCAGAAAAGAATGTCTAATGTTACCAATAAATAAAATTAGGGAACAAATAATCATTAGAGAGTAAATATCAGATGTGTTTGTACTTTTTGAATTGATCAAATCCTTTGTTAAATTTGCTGTTTTTGCGTACCGAGAGTAACTTTTGCAGTGTTGTACGAAATAGCAGAAAAGAAGGATCCTTGAGTTATCGCATGCACTGTCCATACATTAAAGTTGAGGCAATCTGCCCACTTTTTTAGATGAATGATATTGTTTATAGGGTAAGATCAATAGCACAACTTTTAATTTTTTACATGTTCTATGGCTTATGAAAGCAGTAATATATTGCAAATTTATGAAACATGTTATTTCTTTTTTCAAACTTTTGTACAGGCATCTTTTGAAATTTTAATAAATGATGCTGAAATTAATAATATTTTAATTATGTCTATTTCGAAATCAATGCATGGATTACGAGGTTTTACATAACAGTTCCATTAAATATAAATAAAATGTTTAACCCTATTATTTATTAATATTCATTAAATTAAAATACTTTCTAAATATTATTTTAATTTAATGAATTAATAAGTATTTGAATGTATCCGATACAGGAAAATGCATCCAAACAATTTATATAAGAGCATAATAAAAATTATTAGGTTGTAACGAAAGTTTCCCGCCACCACAAATATCGCCTGCAAACAGTTCACGTTGGTGTGTTTGCTCACATTTTGTCAAACGATATTTGTCATTTGAAAGAAAGATACTTACTTTAGAACACTGTGTTGTTAAAAAATATCGTTATCATTAAGTACAAGGTGTCTGAAATGGAACTATCACGTTACTGGATTACAACCATCATTCACTTCCAGTTCTGTTGCGAAAAGTGCTACAGAATGTCAAAGAATTATGTGTTTAATTTAGATTCTAATGTTGTATCATATGGCAATGTGAAGGTTTGGTAAAAAACAGGGTCTATGGCATTCAAGGAGCTGAGCTATCTGGCCAGCCTACTGATGTTGATGAGGGCCACCTGCGAGAACTATTGGAAGAAGATCAGTGTTTAACCACTTGAGAGCTAGCTAAAGAGTTAGGCATTAATGCCATGCCCATTAGCGATGCTATGCATCACATAAACTTCATGTACAAGTTCAATCGGTGGGTGCCGCATAAGCTGACTCAAGCAGATTTGGCGGAGAACTTTCGTTATAACCTGATGTTTAACTCATTTTTTTCTACTAGTACTTTTACGGAACTCAATTTATGATTTTGTCAAAGCATATTTTTAGAATATTGAACCGATGTTTCAGCACACTTTTAAAAATCGCAGCTTTCATAAGCCATAGGACATGGTAAATTTTAAATATACGCATAATATCCACTTAAATATTTTAGTGCCACTTATTGTTAATATTCACAATTTTCGAAAAAATTACATAGGATACTCTTTAAAACTTTGCTCATCTAATATACATTTGAAAAGCAAGCATGTCATAAGTAATATGATTACAATTTCAACTCAGCAGGTTTTCTCATCAGCTACTAATTGAATGCATGCGAAGATTTTTTTTCAGCCGTTAGTTTAAATAAATATATAATCAAAATGAATAAAGAAACTAGTAATTGCAAATATCAATTTCCTGAGTGAATTTTTAAAATAGAAACAGCTTGATCTATTTATTTCGTAAATTAATATTTCTCGTGTTTAGTTACTTCGCGCTAATCACACCTTGAGTAGTTATTCTGTATAACTTTAGAGATTACATGTAATACACTAACCTCTCAACAAATTTAAGGATTTTTAGCATCTCGTTTCTAATTTCAGGAGAAAACTATCTTTCATTTAAACCCCATTTGTTCGGCAACACGTTTTAAATACGCTACATATAATACATATCAACCCAAAATATTCACCAAATAAATTTAAAATACACAGTGTATTATTCCGCACATACTCAGCTTGCCACAGTGTTCTAATTTCAGTCTTTTTAATAAAACTGTCAAAGTGTCTAATTAACTCTTTCAGCTTAAATATCAATCTTCATCTCATTCCTTTATTGCATTTTTACCCAGGCTGCACAGCCAGTAAATAATCAATCACAATTTTCAAAAATCTACTGTCTAAGCCGCACCAAAATGGCCGGTTCTTTTGTTTCCAGAAACTTAGCCTCCGTACGACGGAAAATGTCTTCCTGCTCCGCACGCAATATAAACAAACTGACGACGTTGCGGGAATGATGAATCCTGCGAAAAGGATCAGCTGTTGTTCTCCCCCATCCCCACTCTTCCAGTTAAGGGGAACCTTCAATCTTCACAGCCTCTTTCTAGCTCTTATTCATCTAAAGAGTTTTTTTTTTTCTGGGTATTTTATACAGCTAAGTTGTTTTTAATCAAGAAAATGACGTTATACATTCTTTCTCAAGTTTAAAAAAAAAAAGAAAGAAAAAGTTGAATATAGAAGCTTAGACTGGTAAGAGCTGGATATGTTACCAGCAAAAACAAGTTTTAAAAATTATTTTCACATTTCAATAATTCACAAGTAATTTTTTAAAAGTACATTAACTGTTTAACGATTCTCTTTTGAACAATCCTTTTTTCCCCAATTTATTTTAATTACTCTACCCAGGCAACACAACAAGTTCTCTGAACGTCTGATAATGATCACAGAACTTTTAGAAATGCTATCTGAATGTTCTCTGTACGTTCATAAACGTTTTAATCAGTAAACGTATGTTCTTAAACGTTCTGGGATAAATAAATGGATTCCTAAAAAAGAAAACGTTGGATATAGAAACTTAGTCTGGTAAAAGGTGGATATTTTATCAAAAAAAGCAAGTTTCGAAAATTATTTTCACATTTCAATGATTTACAATCATTGCTTTCTTCGAGAATATCAACTGTTTAAGATTTTTGCTTCCTATTTCACTTTTGCGATCAATTCCTTTTTTCACCAATTTATATTAATCATTCTACCCAGGCAGCACAACACGTTCTCTGAATGTATGTTAATGTTCAGAGAACGTTCCGCAAGGCTCTTTGTACGTTCTCTATCCGTTCATAGACGTACTTCCAAAGAACATTGTTCTGCTGCCTGGAATATATACATTGATTCCCAAAAGAAACAAACACAAAAAATTAAGGTGCATTGATTCGATAATACAATAATATTTAAACTATCACGTTAAATGTATCACTCAAAATGAACGATTCATGTGCAGTTATAAAATACAAAATAGTGTTTAAAAAAACGACTTATATAGCTCAGTAGTTTAGCAAATTTATTTGGCTTATCAGGTACAGTACATTTCAAACTTTGATAGCTTGAATTAATGGACTTTCCCTTACAAATTGACCCCCCTTCTGTTTTACCTCGTAATTTCAAAAATTCAACTTTTTTTTCTGTGTTTCCTCTACTTGACCTCGAGATATTGAGGATATGCTGCACATTGTCAAAATCACCAAAATTGCATACTTAATGCCGTGTATCATTCATAATTAAGCATACATAAATGTAATTTTTTGTATTTGTTTGAGTACTTAATGCCGTGCATCAAACAAATTTCAAAAGAAAATACCGTTCATGTATTTGCTTTTGTTATATTTTGTGGCAAATTAGTCACCTTATCAATTAGTCAAGTCTTGCTCATGTTTCATTTCTTTTAATTACTGTAGCTGTTAACCATATAAAAGCTATGAAAATAATAGAAAATATGAATATTTGTATGAATAGTAAAAAATAAATTAATTAATTAATTAACGAATTTAGCGTTTATGGATTCTGAAGGTTTTTTTTTCTCGTTAAAAAATACCATTTATATCTAGTTCTTGAATTTAAATAAAAGGTACTTGACACTTATGTTAATTTCGATAAAAAAAAGCAAATCATTCGTGTCCCTGTCAGAATATTTTTAGAAATACAATATGTTTATCTGAGTTTTTGATAGACGTGAAATATGATGTGGAAATTCTGACGAAAGTCACATTAATAACAACACTAATGCAGAAAAATCACAAAATATGTTTAAAAAATCAATCACTGGTATGAATTTACAGTAAATGTTTTGTTAAGATTTTCACTAAAAGAGTATTAATGTCAACGGACATTTTAATAAAGCTTTTACTGGTTAAAATCAATATCATTAATAAAAGAAAGAAAAAAAATACTTATATAAAAAGCAGATTTTGAAAGAGCACCGCTAGTTTAAGAGGAATGTGCATTGAAACATGGTTTAGAATAAAAATTTTGCACTAAATTAATTCTAAATTATGTATAGAAAAAAAAGACACTTTTTTGTCTTAACTTAAGCATATCACTTTACCTGAAGCAATATTCTTGTGTTTTATCAGCATAAATCTTTATATAATTAGATAATTTTTAAATGTACCTTTTTTGCATATTTAATTAAATTTGTTTTTATTTTATTGAAGTATTAAATATAGATTCACAAAAGGTTAAAAAACACATATTTTAATATTTTTCTGAAAAGTTTTAATATATTTTAAACTGGATTCTTAATTTTCTCTCCCTAAAACAATTGTGGTTGAACCTAACAAAGTTCTGAAGAATTTTGACCGAGTGTTATTGATGACAAAATAAAAGCTCTGGGTGCGGGAAAGAAAAAAGCATGAATTAATAATAAAGCGCCATATACTTTATAAGAATTTAATTTAAAGGCCATATTAAAAATATGTAAATGGGCCACCTGATCAGAGAACGTCATCTGAAAGGCGAAGAAATTGCTTCATATTTCGAAGAAATTCTAGAATAACGGATAACGAAACTTTAAAAAATATATCTATTTTCGACACACGAGACGAAGCAGAAGACGAAACAGACTAGAAAAAAAAATCTATCCTTTTTTCTATCATCCGACTCGAGAAGATAATATAAATGCAAATGCAATAAAATTGCATTATAAGCTTTCGACCATAAAAATGCATGGGGAAAAAAAAAAAGTAAATAAGATAAATTTCCGAGCGCCTTTTCAAGTTTCTGCAAGAAAAGAAGGGCCTGCAGACAAAAGGGAAAATCTCATTTATTGAATAATTTTTATGAACAATTAACTTTCAGTGAGAACATTTAAAGGGAGAGGGAGGTGGTAAAATGGAAAAAAAAGGAATGTATATAAAAAAAACTAAAATGTGATTTCCCAAATGCAGAAGTTTTATTAAAACAATTCGACCGGTTCACTGAAACCGTATTCGTTGCTTGTCACCTTCTTCGGATGCAGAAAAAAATAAAAACACATTCGCAAAAAAAAAGAATGGTTTTAACCCACACATCGCCGTTTTTTTTTTCTGAAAGTTTCTTTTTTCATCGTGGCGAGGCAACTTAAGATAATGAAATCTCCTTTAAAAGGGGGTGAAAGAGAAATTTAAGATTTTTTAGAAATTTATTTTCTTTTCATCGAGATTTAAGAGAAAGGGCAAAGGGTTATGTCCTTTTAAACTCCGTTTGTTTGAGTATTGTATTCCATCTTATTTATTTTCTTCAAAAAACCATTTCGAATGGAATGCATTTTTAAATAGACATTTAAAAGCTTGGTTTAAAGTAACAGTCTAATTTGAACTAGATAGCTTTTAGTGTACATAAATTGCTTGTGCATTTTTATTTGTTATAAAAATGGGAGTGTTAGATAAAGTTCTTTTCTTATGCTCAGAATACGAAAAGAAGCAATTCGCCACTATGCTTGATACTTAGAACATTTTACTTAAAAATTATTTTATTACTCTCGCTTGCCCAAACTATGTAATTGTACTAACTGTAAACAAATACTGAATTATTTAAAATTTAAATTAAAGAAATTAAATTTAAAATTTAAGTATCGATTTGTAAAGTTTCACGCTCTTTAACAAGTTTTAAGGTAAAACTATTCTAAGTTTATATGCACTGCCTAATTTAATAAAACTATTGGCCGAACAGTTTGTTAAATTTGATTCAATAGATTTATAAGACATTTTACTGCCCTGGAGTCCTTCCTAGATTATAATTTTTTGTACATCTTTAAAACTTTAACAATTTCATTAAATAATTCACACTGAAATATCGCATTTATGTTAATTATCTTAAAAATTCTTTCTTTTTCCAAAATAGTACTGAAAATAATTTACAAGTGAAAAATTAAAAATCGAACTTGCATAGAAACATGAACATTTATTTTTTGAATTAATTTTACACTAATGAAATCAAAATGCAACTGAAATACTTTAATGTTGTAAACAGATTTATATCATTCCAAATAACACTAACACTTGAAAATTGTACAATTTATCCCTCTCAATACAATTATATTATAAAATGGTATTTATGCAATCAATATTAAAATACAATTTTTCTGCCTTAAAGCCACTGTTTTCAAAGTTGACTAGTAAGCAGATTAGAGAAATATACCGATAAAGATTTTTTCAGGAATCTGTTGAATATATCGAATTAATACTTTTTTTAATTTAATATAAGCACATTCTGAATGTTCTGTCTTTCTTACCATTCTTTCTTTAAAACGTTTAATTTACAGAAATAACTATTCATTTGCTACCGTCAATAATAGTTTAGAAAAAAGAAATTTGTATGCATTAAATACAAGTTATTTGAGTATTACTATTTCTATGTTATAGATACTTTCATAATTTCCTAACACCAGGTACAAAAATTATTTCGTCTTAATTTCTGAATTACATATAAAATTTAACTTTTTGTTTCAAACATTTAAAAAAAATAAGAATCTCAGATATCTTGTATATATAATAAATAAAAAGAATTTTTTAACTGAACAGACTCAACGCAAGCTTTATTGGTAACGTATGTCAAATTGATACATCCAACTCTACGCTAATGTTTGAAGAAGAGTTATGATATTTAATACATACAGTGAAACCTGTTTTTAAAGACCACCACTGGGACCAAGAAAATGTGGTCTTTAAGGAGGGTCGGTCTTTGAATTCAGGTAATACGATACATTTTGACAAAATTTTAAGTCGAAAAAGACCGTGCTCTCATTCCTGACTTATTTAAAGTGATAACCTCAATTTTTTTTTTCAATGTCAGGAATTTTCAAGAAAGTTTAGTGGTTTCCATTGTTATTAAAAATGAAAATAAAAAACGAAGAAAGCAGATAATATGAAATAACATTCCTTTCGATAGCTATCGTAATTTCGTTTCTGAGAAAAAATCACATAAACACAGGCTCTGTGTTGAATTTTTCATGCTTAGCTCTCGCCAGTATCGAAATTGCTCATTGGTTGAAACAATGACGTCATTCTCGGTGTAGTATTTTCCTACGGTGCGCACATTTCGTGATGTAATTATTTTTGGAAGAAATGTTGTAAAAGGAGAAATTGTGCTGAACGATTCGCTGTAATGTCTAAATGCATAAAATTCTATTTTCAATATATATCCTCCCAGAATGTTACAACTCAAACAAACAACTGTCAACTTTCGTTTTCATCATACCGCGTGATTGCTGATCATCCGAACAACGAACCCACTCAAATATGGGAAAATAAGATTTTTTTTTAAGAATTCGCGGTCGTCAAAATAGGATTTTAAATAAATTTGTTTCTTATACAAAGCGGTCGTTGGTCGCGTCAGGCAGGTGGTCGTTCAATAAGGAAAATAAATCATTATTTATAATTATATGGTACTCGGGACTGCTAAGACATGGTCGACAAGACCAGGTGGTCGTTAAATACGGGGGTCGTTCAACACAGGTTTTACTGTATTTGAAAAGTAAATTTAAATACCGTCACCTTTTTTATAATAACCTTTACAGCTCTACACCTTTAAATTATGTAATATAAAACTATTTTTCACGGATATAGCTTTCTAATTTTTTGAAGATCAGCAATCAAACCAGGCTTTACAATTTTGTGCTATTTAACTGTCTGCTGAAGAAAAAAAGCTAACGCTATATTCTTCCATCCAAGTACAAACATTGATTTTTTTTTTCACTTAACAAAAACGTCGGCAAAATTCAAAAATGCATTCCATATACAATTATTAGAATTTTAATATTACAATATAACATATAGTAACGAAATATAAATATATATCGTGCATAAGCCATATAACGAATTGCATCAGTAATTCTATGCGCATTACGGAACACCATAAATAACTTCTTCACTCTCCCCAGAATAATTTTTTTAGGTTATTGATGTCTGCAATACACTTTTTATAGCAATATTTTCAAATTTAAAACTGAATCACCTGCAGGCGTTATGGACTTAATGACTCCCAGATGAATACGGCTGCTTTTATAATGTACTTTGCCATTCATCTCTCAAAATATATCCCCTACCCCCTTTACATCACTTTATGTTCGCTAAAAGTAATACATTTTTTTCTTCCCCTCAGTTTCTGAAATTAGCTAACGTTATATGAGTACAATGGCATTGTGTATTCTCACTTCATACGCTTTCGTATATCAATTAATGTCCGGGTGAGTTATGCTTTAATGAATACAGTGAAAGTCGTTTTTGTTCATTAAGTACGATTATGTATTTTCGATGTGACAAATGAGTTTCCGGGCATTTACAATTTTATTTTACAGTTTTTTTAAACTGAAATGCAATATCCTTTCTTAATAAACGCAACTCTTTTGCTGTTCGCTACAGTTGCATCATTCAGAAATGTTAAAAATAGGTTATAAAAAATACAGATAAACAAAACTTTTGCAGATGTATGCATTCACAAAAAGATAGCAGATGACTGACCAAATGTAACTGGAAAAATAATATAGCATTATAAATAACAAAAAAGGGAAGAAAATTCACGATCGTAGAAAACAATGAAAAATTTCCTTAATTTGTTGCATATTGATTGGATACCTTTAATATTTTTAGCGCATTTTTTCCTCTTGCTGTAAAGTAAAATTTCGTTTAATTTTGTTTTTGTTATAATTTTCAAAATAATATATATGTGAAAAATCACTCAAAAAACTGGTGTTAAACGATAAAGTAATTAAAAAACTTTGTAAAAAACACACATAAGAAGTAATAGGTAAGAGAATACGCACGTTTCGTTCAAAAATTGTTTTGAACTTCTTCAGTCCAAGCCCTTCATCGTAAAGAACACAGGGAACTCTTTTTTAATTACTTTATAATATATATGATACTCACTCACTATGAAAACTCACGAATACGTAAAAATCTATTTCAGAACATTTCGAATATAATCATCTAGGGAGTGTAGGTGCGAAAAAATGGGGAAGGCGGGTATTTTTCTTAAAAGAAAAGAATTTATCTATTAAGTTCTCCCTTTTTAACAAAAATTTCACAAATATGAGTCCTATGATTAGGCACAGCTTGCTTGTAATTGCACATTTATTTGTTTGAATTTCATTTAAAGAGAGGGCATTATTATCCGGCACGTTTAATACTTAAAAAAGATAGCTTCATTTCTGTGACCCACAAACAGAACATGCTTCCCTATGTAAATAGCCATCTAAGCTTAAAATGAAAATATACCAAATGAGTACATGAAACTCAAAAAAAGATAAAGGAATGAAACATTTTCCTAGAACAGTTCAAGTGTTTAAAAGAAGTGGGAAAAGTACACTACCACTATGGCCTAAACAATATGCGTAGAGCAGAAAAAAAAAAATCTGTTTGTTAAAAATAAAGAAAAGAGGGAAAAAAAACTTCGTTTTCTTAATGTAGCTGTTTATGCAAAGGCAAAGAGCAAATTAATAGAAATTCTTAGTAATTCCCTAGAAAGATGGAAATGGATTAGAATAGACCGAGAAGACGCAAAATCAGAGAGGATAATTAATTGGTTGGCTTGTCACTGTCAAGCTTCGTAGTCACGTGATCGTTGCCATGGTAACGACGAGAAGATATATGCCTTTTGCAGAGTGATATAAATCTATGAAAGATTGTCATAAAACAAGCAGAATATAAGAAGACAGATATTTTACTCGAAAATTTCGATTAATATTACGCCGAATTTGGTACAGTGTTATATGTTTTCGCAATTTTTTTTCATTGAAACAACGTATCATAAAGTCGTAGAATGGTGTTAGAAACGTAGTGTCGAACTAGCGACGTCTAAATTTCTGTCTGACAAAACAATGTCTGTACTTTCATTAACTTGCTTTTCTACTGCTATACACACAGTATTTCAATTTAAAAAAATCCAAATATGGAGAAAAATTTTAACTAGTATTTTTAAACACTATCATATACATATTTATTGGCACATAGAAAACCATGTTTTAAAAATTTTAATAGAAATCATAATCTTTACAATATTTCTTTTATACGGATCATTTACAAGATAAGTATTGACAAGCTAAAAGAAAATATTTAAAAATATGCAATGAATGTGTCAGAGTTATGTGAAAAAATAATTATATATTGAATCTTGCGAATATTGAATTTGCTTGCGAATAAAATGCATTAGAAATATTTTATTTATATTTTCATATATAACCAACATATCGACATTCGCAGTTGAAGCATTCTTACAAGAATATGCGAACAAAAATTTTAGCAGAAAAAGTTATCTGCTTTTCTTTTTAAAAGCATGGACACAAAACGGACACTTGCGACATGAGAAATGTCACAAATTTTATTTATTTATTTATTTTATAATGAAACATTTATTTTGATTTCGAGCATATGTTTTGTCCTGTATTAAGAATTATTGTATTATTGTACACATTATTGAATACATTCTTTTAAATGAACGTTTTGCGGGGTGTTTGAAGAGGAAATTTTGTAAGAAAAGAGATGTACACTTTTGATTAAGCTAGTATTTTCAATACGAGGATGTCAAGTAAGAATAAAATTAGAACCATTTTGAATACTGCAGCGTATTTTTCATGAATGTGTAAAATATACCACTTCCGCCTTTTGAAATAATAGAAGCAAACTCGTCATTTTATATCTACTGTTTCAGGTTTTGCTAAAAAAAAAAAAAAAGATTGCAAATAAATTTCAAGATATATTACATGTGATACATGTTTTATTTCTAATTAAGTCAGTAAAATGCATTTAGTAAAATATTTTTAGTACCGATTAAATAACAGATGCCTCTACTTAACCCATCTAAAACCAACTCAATGTAAGATGTATATAAAAACGAATTTTATGTATTAAAGAGACTACATGAAATCAAATTATTATAAAACATTTAAATTTAATTTAATCGCGAGTATAGTTTTAGGATTCTCACTAACGAGAGAACAGTATTTTGAGAAAAAAGCATTAAAAAAGCATTACTCTTTAAATAAAATTTTGATATTCGGTAGCAATGTGAAATAATATATATTTTATTAGATTTTGACTGTTTAAGTTTATAGAAAATGTTTACTTTTTAATGCGTGCTAAAATATTCAATAACGTACATGAAATACGCTAATTGATATTATGCATTTTAGACGCATGTATGCATAACGAATAAACGTTTCAAAATATTTTATCAAATGCCTTTTTGTTTTACAAATAATAAGTAAAATGAATACAATGAATAAGATGAATGAACAACAACAAAAAATATTTTAAAAACTAAAAAATTAAATGTCTATTGATACAAGAACGGTTAGCTTGCTTTAAAAATATTGTAACACAAGAAATACTTCCTATGCAATCGTCGGCAGATGGCGCAGGCAACGCTAAGAGGGGCCATTTGCACCTGGCGCAACATTTGTTATTACACTTCAGCTCTAAATTTTTCCCAAAATTAGAGACACACACAAAAAATAAAACTAAATAAATAAATAAGTGCCTGAATGAAAGAGTCGCTTCGAGTTAACGAACCTAAATATCCGTTTACTGGAACATTTCACACCCTAAAATACTGAACATGAATCGGAGCGAGTTAATTCCTTGCATTTTTATCCCGGAGCCGCCGCAAAAAAAAACCCAACCAGGGGTGTATCTTTCCCGAACACAAACACCGGCAGTTATTCCACCCTGATTTCACAGTCCTTTATTAACAGTGCCCACTTCCACCTTTTTTTTTTTTTTTAACCTTCCAAATAATTTACGGTTCGCGATTCAAGAGTATGGAACAAGTGCGATAGCTTTTCAAACCTTATCTTTTCCTTTTCCGAGCTTAATTTTTCTCCCAGCCCCCAAAGCCCCAGTATAGTACACACTCCCTTTTGGAACACGCTCTTCGAAAAGACGTAAAATGTGACGTCTCAAAGGAAAATCGCCCTTTTCTTTAATGAAACAACGGGAACACTTGATAGAGAGAAAGAAAGAAAGAAAGAAAAAAAAAGTATGGTCAGGGAGGCCCGAGAATTGGAGGAGGGGGGGGGGCGAAAAGTTAAGAACTAACACGAGCACAGGAAACTAAAAGAACAAGGTGCTTTTCGGATGGGAGACACTGATAAGGGGAAAATCATTCTCTTTTTAAAAAGAACGCGCCAAGATACGTTTATGTCAGAAACAAGGCAAGGCGTAGGGCTCAAGGGAGAGTTACAGGGTTGATGTACGGCAGTTCGCAGTTTTTGTATTGGATTAAATTAGGTTTAAAGATTATGCAGGCGTGTATGTATTGGGCAATAAGAAAGTAAAGTCGCTTGCTGTGAGAAATAATTATGTTAGACGATGGAGAAGTCAAAGGATAGTGGGTCTTTTTTTTTTTTTCTTTGTTTTTGCATGTGTGATTTCTTTTCCAGTAAAGGATGTTTGGAGAATAAAATTAAAATGAATCTGAATATTTTATATGTAAAGGAAATCAATGAATCAAGTCTCGCTGTGGGTTAACTTAAAAGAATAATTTGTTTAGCGAATAGTATTTAAAGATTCGCTGGTAAAATAAAATTAGAATATTTATAAACGTGCAAATGTTTATAATAACTGATAATCGCAAATAATTATTCATTTTGTCTGCTCATTAAATCTATAAATATCTCAAAACATTAATTTTACAGAAATCAAAGTGTATTACATTCGTTTTTTTTAATTATAAATAACGCGTTGGAAATTCTACATACTTGAGACAAAGTATCTTTAAAAGCAGAAACACTCTCTGTTGTATAGATACATATACTAAGCATGGCAGATGCATTTAATATATTTCTTTTAGAAACAGTAGAATGATTCTAATACAGTTCATCAAAAATTAAGAATAAAAAATAATCGAGATTAAGATAAAATTACAACACTGACTAAATTTCTAATTTTGAGATATTGTTTATCTACGACCTATCTTATTCAAATGTACAAAGTATCTATGAATAACCTATGAATTACAACTTACGAATTATTTAAACCACACAGAAAATAAATTATAACTAAAAATAGTTATTTTATACAGATTTATATAAATTTTCTTTGATAATTAATAAAATTTTCTTTTAAAATATCAAGAATAAATAAAATTTTAAAACGTTCTAACCTATATTAAAAGTTAAATATTTCATTTGCCAAGCTTTTTTTCGAAATCTTACAGCATTTACATTTAAAAAATTACATTGATTTTTAATAAAGTTTTATTAAAAAAACGGATAAATCACAATACCTTCACAAATAAAATGCTTAGAAATGATCTACCATAAATTAAATTTTTCAACTCTAAACTATGGAACAAACATTTAAAAAAAAATATTTTGAAATTTAAACCTCCAACTTTTAATTCTAAAATATTATTATTTTATTTTCCATTTCCTTAAGAATCCCATATGCTTAAAATAACCACCATGCTTTAAAATTCGTAATGCAATTGAAATTTCAAGAAACACCAGAAGTGCAACTTCTTAATTAAAAAAAAAAAAAAAACTCCCAGAATCACACAATTTCACAGTCCGATAAAATTAATGCCGCTTTATTAAAATTTTCTTTTCAAACCATTTTAAAAACCGATGAATCCCCCCCCAAACATACTTTCCGAAAACGATTCTGACAGTGAAAGCGCGTTTAATACCTGACCAACTTCGACCGCAACGCAAAGGAAGAAGTCACGTGCGCGCTTAGCTTACGTTGCCGCAAAGAGGAAAAAGAAAAAAAAAGCAACATGGCCGCATGCTTCCTTCCACCTTCCTTTTTACTCCCCTCATAGCAGCAGATCGGGGGCTTACGCTGACTATCTACCCGCCACGAAGCTTTATGAAGACGTATCCAATCGGAAGTAATACCGGCAAGGGATGGGAGTCTTTTCAAGCTCCATACTTTCCGATACGTTCGTGCGACCAAGCGTGGCCGCATCTGAAGGCCGTATCCAACGGTACGATGAGGGCTTTTATCGCATCCACGTGATACGGGGGAAACGTAAAAAAAAGCACGCCCTGTCTGGTCGAATCAAATGCTGCCTTCCCGAGCTCTTCTAGCCCGGTTCCACGAAATTTGATTGACGGCCCGAAAACCTTACAAATAAAAATCGAATGGGAGAATATTTAAGGCAGATAAAAAATTTTTAAATTCCGGGTTTTTAGCTCTCTCTCTCTCTCTCTCCTGTAATCTGTGCACACGACGAGAAGTAATGGGATTTAAGGAAAAGACGACGGTGGGCTGAGATAAAAGAGGTGCCCAAATTTAAAAGATTACTTCTTTTTTTTTTTTAATAGGACATTCTTTTTTTATTCTTAGTGTTATTGGGAGATTTAATAAAACGAAAGAGAGAGGCCGGATGTTCATTTAGCTGAACAGGATCATGACTGTGTGATTTGATGCAAAATAATCGAGCAGGGAAAATGAAGTCGGTATCTAGAAATGCCATGTTGTTTTTAAGAAGGGAGAAAAATGGTATGGAGACATTAGTAAAACATTTTCAGAGTTAATAAAGAAAGATTGCATATTTTACTAAATTTAAGTCTTCTTTCCATCATCCTTGACAAGCAAATTAATTTTTGAACTAGATTCTGCATTTCTCTTAATCATTATTCTAATGTCTCTTAACCCTTTAACGCTCAGTGTTCCCGCTCCGGGAACACCGAACTCTGACGTTTAGACTGTTGCCAGTCACGAAGAATAGATTGGATTTCTATAAAAATAGTTGCGGGTGACATAGCTCCACGAGAATCCTTTACTTTCTAGCACGCCATTTCCCGTAAAAAAATGGTCACGATTATTTTTAACAGCACTGACATCTGTTGAAGAATGGAAGAATGCGAGAACAGCTGGATCGATTGCCCAAGGCTGAAAAAAGGGCAGCCGTTGCCATCTTGCTGGTAGTTAAGCCGAGCGATGGCAACGGCTGCCCTTTTTTCAGCATTGGGAAAGGGTTGCGCCTCAAAGGGTTAAGAGGGGAGAAAAAAGGTATGGAGACATTAGTAAAACATTTGCAGAGTTAATTAAAACGACAGATTAACGAAAGATTAACAAAAGATTACGTATTTTACTAATTTTAAGTCTTTTTTCCATCATCCTTGACAAGCAAATTAATTTTTGAACTGGATACTGCAATTCTCTTAATCATTTTACTCTAATGTCTCTTAAAGTGACCGTTTCCTTCAGTAGAAAAATAAATAAATTTAATTAATAAAAACAAAATTTAAAAAATCTTTTCATATGAGCAATAACAAATAATTTAATTTATTTTACTAAAGTTTTGTCACTTAAGGATATTTCGGTTTGATTATTTAATGAATTTAGAAGAATTTTTCGTAACGTAGTGTTCTTGTTGTCTTTTTGCTCAGAAACAAAAAGAAACAAACACATAAACTTTATTTATTTTCTGGGAAAATCAGTAAAAAATAGCGTTAAGTATTGATCGTGTACTGCTAAGCCTGTTCTCCTCTCTCTCTCTCTCTCTTTCTCTCTTTCTATCTCTCTCTTTTTTCGAATTTTAAATTTTTATTTGGGCATTTTAGGTTGTAGATTATTTTTTTTTCTTTGGATTCCACAATTCTTTTCTTTTCTTCAGCGTAACTTTTCTTTTTCTGCTGTTTGATTTTTGTAGCATTTTAACATTATCTATTAATTTAACCTCATTTGCGTGGTCTACGTTTCTGATTAACTATTTCCTTTCACTTCTTGGTCTCATAATAGTCGAAAATTTGTATATTTATTTGTTTCATAAGCAATACAAGAACGTAAGTCGCTGTAACTAAGAAATTTTTATAAGTTAATTTTGGATCCGGTTTTAATTTTCTGTCTGTTTAAAATAAAAACACCACAACTTATATAAAATTTCGTCTTCAATAAATTTACGACGAATATGATCAATTTCAATGATCCTATACGTTTTCTGCGAAGATTCTTTTCTCAGTGTTTATACTACTTTGCATTTTAAGTAACTTGTAAAAAGTTGGAAGTTTTATTCAACCTGTTTCCGAACTATTCTGCCTTGAACAGAGTTATTATTTTCAAAATTTTTTCTTTGAATTATTTATTATATTTTCAATACATAATATAGTGCGCATAGTAAATACAAATAGATACCATTTGTCCTTAATTTGGTTAGTAAAATGTTCTAAAATTTGTTGTGTCTTTGAAATAGTATATTAAATAATTTGGAATGTATAATTGCATATATAAAATGTATCTATTTCTAATTTTTAGTTTTCCGAAATTCCAATAATATTAGTTAATTTATGTAGCCTTGTTCGCACATCTTATATATTCATGAAAAATAGTGAGTCATTTCATAACTAATTAAATAAATTTAAAAACCAATATTAATTCTGTATGTGTTCGTTAAGAGTCTTCAATTACCTTAAATAAAAAGATTCTATTAATAAAGAATAAACTCTCAAATATTGTAGCTAAGGGATGATTGTACACGAAATTCTAGTCAGAAATCTTTTTTTATGTCATATCTAGATTCAATTTAATCAATGGACAGGTGAAAATGTCAATCAATATTTTAGTCAATCAAAATTAATGCATTGGCCCTAGCCCTCTTGTGGGGAACTACAGGAACAAGGCTATTTAACCGAAAAGTTGCTGGATAAGGGGCTTTTTTCTGGAAAAGCGTGGCGTGTAGAACGTGACAAAACTCTACCAAACCTTAGCAGCACTCCAAGGGTCTCAGGCTTCGTCGACTGTACAGAGAATAAAGAATTGGTCGATTCTGTAAGACGGTATCATCCCCGTCTAACTCGCCCTAGGTCTACACCCTGAGAATCATCCTATTTATATGTATATGTATGTATACATACTATTACCACAACATACAGCTATTCGTAGGCAAGACACCCATTCATAATAACAAGTAAAGAATAATCTCGCTCTCACTCGGTTTCCAACAGCATTCTCGGGTTTACGCGTAATACACTTTCTGAGCATAAAAGACTACGGCATGATAAGCACCGAGATGTTAAAAGAGTTTTAATAAAAGAGTTCGGCATAAAATTTTGCTCAAAATAATTTATCATGAAAGACGTATAAACATGCCAAGCTCTTCACGTGTTTAAAACCGCGAACTGGATTAGGTCAGGCAAAACAGCGAGCAAACTGTTCAGAGCTCTGCGTCCTCTTTTACGGAAGGAATTAAGGTTATTAAAATTAATTGTGGTGGACGCTAAATCGTTTAAACTTGATGATGATTCATTAAGGGTTCTTATGATTGTAGTTATTGGGTTTAATTCTGCTGGCATTTTACATTTGTTATGTTGTTTCATGATTGTCACGGCGAGTTATATGCATAACCGTGCTATTTTTAATTAATGAGCTAGATTAAACTTTTCTTGAGGCTTTAAAAAATACATAAAATAATGATGGACAAAGTATTGTAGTTTTTGCGTTCGGTAGTGAGTAAATTGATCATCATGATTGCTCCTTATGTATTAACTCAATTTCATGAGTAAAAATTTAGTTCGTGCGACATCTCAGAGACAATTATCGCATTTTCATGTGTAAAAGCTATACATTAATAAATTAAAATGTTCTTTTTTCCGACACATGTAGCTTCGCATGCAAATCGGTAAGTTTCTTTATTTAAAGATTCCCTTTTCATAAATAATCTATTAAGTATTTTCAGTTATCACCCTTAAAGCTTGTCACAGGAATAAGAACAAAAAATTTATGTTTAGTGTGAAATTGAATTTGCGTTATTTTTAATAAATACCACACATACTACACTAAAAAATAAAAACAACGAAACCAGATTATATTTTGTTGTAGAGAATGTAAAGATTTCTGCATATATCGACAAGCATCATTTTTGAGAATTTTTTTTCATCAATATCGATATTTGCACATTTACACTAAGCTTTAGAACAATAATTTGGCACCTGTTCTTGGATTGACAATTTTCAAACCTTTCTAGACAGTTGGTCGCTTTATCTATTTCCAGTAATGTATCAGTGCCTGAAACCCACATACAAGTATATAAAAAATGTATGTGAAGGAGTAATTTCCCAAATTTAATAGAAATTAAATACACGTCTGCAGGTGATCCTTGATGGCACGGAGAATATAGATTTTAATAAATTGGACATAACAACTTGTACAATCTTATTAAAAGTATTATTCTTTTCTTTTACCTATTTTTTATCTATACAAACCAGTGAAATTTGTTTAGAGATAGAAATATTTAAAAAATATTTTCCCAGCGAAATTGGGAGAGAGCAATGGCTAGACATTAAACATATTTTAAAGAGTGCTAACATTACGATCTTGTTCCCATCAAAACTCAAAGTTTCACAAAGTGTTTCCGCCTTTTTCATTCATTCATTTTTTTTTTCAAACACACAAAAATATACACAGTAAATAAACGTAACCAAAAATAAAAAAAAAACACGTAATGCTGTGCGGCGTGCGTATAATACCCATTTACATTCCCTCCAATTTAATAAAACGTTTTGCGACGCCAGGGACTAAATCCAATTACGCACTTTCTCACCTTCAGCCGCAGTTTTTGGTATATTGCTTTCGTAGAGTTTTTCATACATGTGCATTTATGCCGGGACAAAACAATTTGCCGAGTGTTTCCATTATGCTCGGCGAGAAAGCAGTGTTAACACTTGGCGATGGTAGTAGCTCCTTTTCGCAGTAGCAGGATGTTACGTATCATTTTGGCGTAATTTGATTTCAGATTGGGCTGCTTAATATCCAGAGCTTTTATTTTTAATGACTCTATTATGGTTGTCAGCGATTTATCCATTAAGAAACGTGGGGGTATTAGAGGAAAACGGGTAACTTTCCTCATTAATTATTTTCACCACCAATTATTCCTATACATGGTTAATTGGAATTATGCATTATCTTGTCTGATAATATTATTACAAGAATGGTAGTAATTTAGGAAAAGAATTTTTCCGTATCAAAATAAAATACAAAAGGTAGTAACTATCTTTTCAATGATTATTTCAATTTAGTCTTGCAGTTATAAAGTAGTTACTCAGTTTTAAAATGTAATTTGGATAACTGAAATTTGTAGTTTAGAAAAAAATTAGTATTTTAATGTGTAGTTTAAAAAATTGCAATTTATAACAAGATGATTAATTTGTTTATTTACTTTTATTTTATTCTGCATGCATTGCAATTATCTGTTTATTTGATTTGTAATTTCTGAAATTTAGAGCCACCATACCACTAAGAATATTTATTAAAATATTGAATGTTTGAATAAAAAAATACAGCATTCAAAGTTTAATCATATACTGTACCGAACTTGTTTTAAGGAAGTGACTTTTTAAATTAAAAAGAGCTCTTAGACTTTTAAATTGATACAAAATCTTGAGATTTAATGTAAAAATTCCTTTTTACTCAATGTTTATACTTCTCTTAGTTCTTTAGTTAATTATGAACACTAATATGCATTCATTACTTTATATTCATTTTTAGTAAGCATAAATTTTGATGCACTGACAAATGACAAGTGCCTTAAAAGTGGTTTATGAATCATTTTATTTACAAAATTTTATTAAATACTCGTAAATATACAATAATTTTTTTCGCCACTTACAATATAATATAGTAACTAAAACAACAAATGTCTTTTTTTTAATTTACGGACGCAATCTCACGTTTAATGAAGAATATTTAAAAATATATATTTTTAATTCACAGACAACTAATCAAAGAAAAACCTGAACGAGAAAAGAGCAGTTCTTCCAGCTGAATCGTTTTGTGTTACGTAACGATAAATAGTATAATGTTCATTGTTTATTTATATAAAAAAGGTAGCAATCTAAAAAATGAATCATTATTGAAAAGCTTACACAGCGAAGACAGCTGATAAAGAACAATTCACTAAATATTCTTCGACGAAGAGACTCCTTTGCTGTACTTCTGGTTGTATTTGTTGAAAAAATCGTAATCTAAAGAGCAACAGAACTGGAGGGATCAGTGCAACGTATTTTTCAAGTTCTTTTCCCAGAAATAATCAGACGTCACAAACGCAACAGCGCAAAATGCATCAACGGAATAAACTTAATTTGAGATTGTCTTCACGGTAGAGTCTCTTTTACCACAAGCCTTTCTCCATTTATCTTTTTTAAAACCCCGAAGTTTTTTTTTCCCAACAAGCTTTTAGTCGCATTGCCTTTTGTTGGAAGTGTCGCAGGCAATTTAGGTGCACTGCCTGTTTGTCTTTTTATTATTTTTAGTTTTTTTTCTTTCGCTTCGTTCAAAGCCCGCTTGGTCTTCTGAAAATGAGACATGCTTTTGTCCTTTTCGAATAAGTACCTCACTCCAAGAAACACAGTGTTCTCGAGGTCTCAGCGGCCAAGTGTTCCTTGGATAAAGAAGTTCTCTCTTCACATGCAACTGCAGTGTTTTCAGAAGTAAAAGTGCAGTGAAGATGGGGAGTTCGGAAAGTGTTTGCCTCAAGGGGGTGGAGATGTGAAGATAAATTCTAAGAGTTTTCGAACGGAAACTAAAGGGTAAAAAGATAGTTCTAATTGTTTCCGCACCTCCTTCGACGAAAAGATTCATCTTAGTTAAGGATTTGTTTTAGTTTTTCAATCTTAGTCACGATAAATTTCCTTGCGATAAATCATTGGTGCATTAATGTTAGACTTTTAAGAATATAGTTAAATATGTGAATATCCCAGATATTTTTTATTAATTTGCCAAGAATCAATGCAACAACACTTATCTTCTCTTTGAAATTAAAAGTAATTAAAAATACATAGTGATAAAAATGCATTAGATTATAATAACAAATCTTGATAAATTAGCTCATTATTTAATAACCGAAAGGAAAGAATTTCATAAGGTATATTATCTCTCAACATATAAATAAATTTTGATTTTACCGAAAATATAACAGATAACAGATATTTTGAATAATTTAATAATGCGACACAGGTCTTTAAAATCTCCCATATCCTAAGTACTTTAAACGCATTCAATTTCTGTTGCATTATATTTTAACGCAATATGATGCGTTCATATTACTGTTTAGAAACAAAAGTTATTGAATATTATGGTAGCTTGCCAGGCAAGTCAAAACGGCTTTAAAGAAAGAAGATTGAGAAACGCTGCGTCTTTTTCTTAAGTGAATATGTATATTATATAGAAAAGATACTATAAATATAGTCGTTTGTAAAAAGCAAGTTCTATCAAAGTTTAGCTATTTTGCAATGGTATTTTTCATATCTAATTTACTGTTTTAGTGATTAAAATAAAATGTATTAGGTTTTCCCTTTCATTTATACTTCATACTATTGTACAAATATGAGAGTAAAGACGTTTCAGATTCATTTATCCAAAACTAGGAGTTCTATAGACATGTTTCGAATATATAGCGACATTATTATCAAATAAGCACATACATTCATATGCATATATGTAACATAAAAATTACTATCCTCTCAAATTCGAATTTTCTGTCAGCTTTTGTTTTCAAACAAAGGATTCTCAACCTAACTTTAATAAAAAGGTACCATATATAGATATGCAATTGATCCTTTGCACTTTTATCCTTTTTCGGATGTCTCATAGTTGCCACAGCTCTCAAGAATTTCCAGAAAGTGTGAGACCTGGAAATTTTAATAGGCAATAAATGTGCCTTTTTTTAAAAATGAGACTAGCTTATTAATCATATGACCTGACGTAATAAAAAGGCCAACACCATCGACATCGCACTTTTCGTGACGTGTCTTGCTATAGACTTGAATTTAAAATAATGTATATGAGCCTAAATAAGTAGTATTTATTAAATACTAATTTATATAAATTTATGTAGATAATTTCGAATAAGATTGTTCGATATATATACATATTCAGACTATTTAAAATCCACTATTACTGTAAAAATCAAATAAACCGGCATCTTTCATTTTTTTTCAGTTTTGTGAAACATACTGATGCCCCCCCCCCCCCCACCATCTCTTTCACTGCAGGGCACTGAGAGTAGAGGATATCCGTTACGGTCATTTTTCCCTTTCTCTGGAGGTCTATAGATCCCAAATTGAAATCGTGACTTACCTAGTTGTGATACTCTGATGTGAGGTTGGATCCCGTCTTGCCACGCCCCCTCACCCCCGCCGATCTGTGACGTCACGTGGAGAATAAATGTGAAGAATAACACTGGGTACCATGGCATCCAAGATGATGATCTCTCCGACCACATGATTTTTGGCCACGGACAATTGGTTTTCTGGGGTGATGTTGGGGTTTGGTTACAAGACTTTTTTTTAAAAGCCTGTAGATTAATTGCTTTTCTACTGACTTCTGGAATGCCAGTTATGGAAAGTTAATGACAAATATCCCATGATTAGAAGATGATACACGAATGACGAAGTCCTGAAAAGAAATAAAAAAACAATATATAAACAAAAGTGAAATGCATTTGCTAAATGACACAGAAGATAGATGAATTAAAAATTTGAGTGTAAAGTCGATGCTGCGACGAGTCAGAACATTATTTTGTAAAATATTATTATTACCAAATAATGAATAAGAACAAGTCTGTACATAAGATCTAAATGTATAATACCGACGCACGTCATCCATACATAACACTTTCAGTTACTGTAAAATTTAGCAGGAGAATTACAGAGAAATTCGTGGAATAACTTAATGGAATAACCGTGGAAAATAGGAATACTATAGAATTAACCATTCTCTCGTTTTAGAAGTTGGACAACTCAAAATAATCCTTTCACAAAAATTATGTATATACACGATATTGTGCCAGTCAATTCGAACAAAATAATAAAACATCTCATTGAGCTGTAACTTATAACTATATAGCTTCAAAACCAGCAAATATATCATAAAACTGTAAAAAACGGTTGACTCTATGCCAAAATGTATTGCAAAACATAATAAAGGCCAAGGTAGGATAAATTTCCTGCTAAAAAATGTCAATATAACACTTTTATTCTTTTTTAATAGTTTATATTGAATAAATAATTTATTTTAATTATACCACTATTCACATTAATTCACACAATGCTGTATATTAACATTAATGCCATTTAATAGTTTCTATGAAAGTAGAACTGGCAAGCAAAATTATAGACACACCAAACGATAAATCCAGATGCCAAATTTTTCATTAATACCCCTCCCCCCAGAACGGTTTTAACAGCTACAAGTTGTGATTATTCGGTTTTTCGTGATGATATAAAAAAAAATTTCAAATAAAAACTAAATAAAAGAGCATTTTAAATTATGCCCTTTAAATGCTATATTCATCTTTATGTAAGTTATTAATATGCAAAAGGATTTAAAAAGCGGGTTAAGTATACAAAAGGCAATTAATATTACTTTATACGAAAATATTTCAGGTTATCTTTGTTAAATTTATAACATACGGATGTTTGTATAAGAAAGCAGCTAAACTTCTTCACCTTAAACAACTATATCACTCTATGTAAAATAACAGCGTGGCATTTGCCTATTTATTCACCTGAATTAGAATTTGATAAACAATATGATGATTGAAATTATAGAATATTATTTCTTTATAATATCTAACATCAAAACACGCACTGTGGCCAAGCTCCCAACTTAACTTAAATAAAAACCATCTATAAAGTACTGTGTTGTAAAATTGGACTGTGCCCTATGGCACGTCATAACGCAGCAGCACTTTTACAATGTGTCAAATACTTATCAGAACACTTCATTTATTTCAACAACCCTCCCCCTGCCAGTATAACAAATATGCTTTTGGTACCTAACAGTCTTTTTTACTTGTTTCGTTTATACTCGTAGTTGCTAAGTTTTTCAGTATATCAGTTGTTTAACAAATGAACGCGCATACCTGAAAGCCACGCTACAAGCTCTAAGCGTGGGAGGGCAAACTGACCGATCGACAAGCGCCTGAACAATGGTCATTCATTCATTGCGTGTTGGTGACCACTCCCATCAAATAAATGACCACACGCACATATTACAAAGGGTGCTCTTAAAATATGGGGAATATACATTAGAGGAGCAAAAACAGTAATGAATACTGAAATAATAAGTGTATGTTTTACAGTTTTAGGATATGTGAGTAATTTAGTACAGAATGGATATTGCAGGAAAGTTTGTAATCAATATTTAACTATTTCAAAAGATGGTTAAAATATGGAATGGACAGATGTCCGGAACTAAGCGATAAATGGCTTTTAAAAGGTAAAATGTAGGTTAATTAATGGTTTTAAAATGTACCTGTATTATATTGCAAAAACATTATTTTATAATATCCTGATGAGGCGTATATTTTTACTTTTTTATAAACAAAAATAAAAGATAACACTTTTTATAGGAACACGATCAGAAGATACTGTTAAAACCGATACAGATATATTAAAAATGTATAGAGAAAATACCATCATTTGTAAATGTAACTGAAAGAGGAGCCTTTTGTGGTATACGTAGCTATGCATTATATGTACTGCCTTCTTTTTGTATGCAGTTATTATATTATATATGTCAGCAAGGATTGTCATACTAAACTAACCCCAAAGAATAATTAGTCTCAAAAACAGAAAAGAAAAATAATTTCCTTAAATAGTGTGTAACCGTAGACGAATTCGACGGCTGTACACTTGAGATCGGGTTTAAAAGCTGATCTCAAGCCCAGAGCGAAAGGCATCGATTCCGTCTAACGAAGAGCCTGTTTGAATAAGCGGTGAAAACGCTTCACCAGCCCGTTAGATGCTGGGTTATAGGGTATCGTCAAGTATTTTTCTGTAAATATTGAAAACATCCAAATTAAATTACAAACGAGAGCAGATCCACAGGTTTTCTATTTACAAGTGGTACAAACTAAAAAAAATTAATATTTCAAAAGTGTTTGACAGGAAAAAAATCAAGCATTATCTCTCATATTGCGAAGAGGGAGACACACTTAGCATATTTAACTCTTCCTATACCCAACATTTTTAGTAGTTTAATCTATAATCTCTGCATTCAATAGTAAATAGATTTTACATTTTCAATTCCCATTTTTAAAAATAAATCAGAATAATTCATTGCTTAAAAAAAATTCTTATTTGAGAAGTGACAAATGCAAATTTGTCCATCTGGCAATAAATTATTAGTTATGTCTTGAAAATCGGATACATTTATGGCTTTAAGCTAGGTGATTACAAAAGTGAATGGGACTTATAAAAACAAGTACGGCAAATTATGCCATTTATAACAATTATGAAGTTCTCTTATCATTCATTCGTGTTAATCCAAAAAGATACACCAATTTCCTCGTTACAATCTACGCGAATTTTGTACATTATTGAATTTAGTACCAACATTATATTTGCTTCTTACAAAAAAAAAAAAAACAAAAAAAAAAACGAACATGTTGAAAGAAAGAAATCAGTGTCACAACAACTATAATTTTGTAACTATGAAGGTTCATCTCAGTAATATATAATTATTTTATTTGGTTTTAAATAGAAGACCACCTCCAAAAATTCATTTTAAAAAATTACTTCTCATAAAGTAATAATTATATCTCATAAAGCTTAACGCAACTAGAAAAATACATATTGACTATACTTATGAAACAAGATTCACAAGTTTTTATGTTAACGTTAAGCTTTTGGTATCATGTGAGGAAACATTATATATTATTTGTGAATTTGACTAAAGTTAATAATTTTTTTGGGACCAAATGCGAAAGAACTACTGATTGGTGCTTTTACAATGCAAATATACTCTGTATGCTTACCTAAAAGGCTTATATTTTACAACAACAAAAAATTATAATGATGATAACACACTAAGTAATGTCTCCCCCACATTAAGTTCGTCCAGCTACGAAGGACGAGTTTAAACGTGGATTGGGATATGGTTAGAAAAATGCGCATAGCTAATTAGGCTGTTTTACTTCCTGAGGTGAAGTAAATTAGTTTTTAAATATGAAGCCATCATTAATTATTTCCTTAACTATTAGCGTTTTCTTTACATAAGTGATTTCATTATTCAACAACCGATAAGTAGTTAATACACGTTTACTAAGTAACAGTGTTGTTTACAAATTTAAATTTAAAAAATCATCCCATATGCCGGCAGTTCAATTTAAAAACATGTTTTAACAATTAGAATCCATTTGTATACCTTGTTCTATAGAACGCGCTATATGCAACGTGTTGTGTACGTTTAAAGTGGAACCAGTCTTACACTATCATTGTACGTCTTTTGCCCTGAAATTAGACGCGACACATAAATTCTGTAAGTGATGAAATCGCGGGGTATTTTAAACGTCTTTTGAACGAACTTGTGCTACTGAGGAACATGACATAGTGCAAAGCATGGTAGTGTGGGTGAGTTTAATAAAGGTACAACATTTTATTTGCACTAAAACAGTCAGACACAGAAAGACAGATAGGCAAAGTGAAATCATAAGCACTGTGAAACTATCCTTAGAGCGGAAAACACAAAAAGAAAGTTCATAAGAAAATATGTTTATTTATTCTGTATATGATCGAAATAATCTGAGTAATGAGATTGAATTTAAATCTCGAAAGAAAAGAAATGTGATACAACAGAGGGTTTGTTCAATTAAAACAAAAGCTTTCTGAACTCAACGAGAAAAAAGCACTGCTATATTTCATGTAGAAGAAAAATAATACAGCTCTAGGTCGTATTAGGGAAAAGAAAAAAAAAACTTTTTTTTCTCCTCATGTAAAAATATTTTTTTCAATATCTTACATCTTTCCTTGTACTTCACGGCAAATATTTGCCACGGCTTAGCTATTAGAGGAAGTTTCTTTTAAGAAACCTTAAGTACATTTCTCTAGATACATACTATCTGCTTTAGGTTTGTTAAGAGTTCATATCGCATCTACAGCGCACTTTGTGTACATGAATCGGGAACGTTCTGCGTCCATCACAAAATGCTGCTTAAATACAGTTCATATAAGTTTTATTATTATTCCGCTCGAATAGGCATTTCTTAGTGTTAAGTGGATATATAGTTAAAACCAGATTTAACGTAATTCAAGCCACTGAAAAGAAATGACATTGTATGCGGGCAAATTCTAAATCAGTGTTGGAAGAATATAAAGTGCTGACAGTAAATTAAAGTGCTATTTATGCTACGTACCATTTGTTTATTCCTCTAAAATAATTCAGACGCTAGTTCTCAAAAATTTATGAAATCGGTTATTTTACTTTTTAACATACTATTTGCGTAATCGGAGGGAGGGGGGGTTGCATTACGGAATGCTAAATCAGGGTTTCACTATACTACTCAAGATAGGAAGAAAATATACGTAAAATTACTTGAAATTTTAATACATATACCTATATGTTGGTATATTTAAGGCTAGACACACTTGAAGCCCTCATAAAAGGTTCAAAATAATGTAAGAAATCGGCATAATATTCAACCAATAAGAAAATACGTTGCTAGATCTCTTTTAAAGAGTGAAGAGGTTCTTCTTATCAATTCAGTATGTCATATTTTTTCTTAAAGGTACACACGCAAAAAAATTGCAAATTTCAGCTTCAAAACGATCTCTCAGTGCTTTTTCACTTTTGTTACAGCTCTAGCTTTTATAATTCACTGTGAAATGAGATATATCAACATGCAAAATATAAGAACCTGTATATCACTTACCTTTTTAAAATAATTTTGCATTACTTTGCAAGCTTTTCAAATTGTAAAGTTCCGTTTGATTTAAAATTAAAACATAACTTTTTGGTGATCACATTAAATGCAAAATGTTATGAATTCTATCTGTTCTAACTCCTCACTACGAAAATTCAATAGCGATTTTAAGTGACTGATTGGCATTTCAAAAGTACATTCTCATATCAACCGTAACTGTTAAAGCGGTTTGTATATCAAATATTTTACTAAATATTCCTTTTGAATTAATGTCTGATTCAGTCATTTCTCGCAACAAACTCTGGAATAGATTATACTCTTTATGTGTATGTGTTTGTGTGTGAGTGTGAGTGTGCTGAGAGTTTTCATCTCCTCTCAATGTTTAAAATCTGTCTGTTCTCTTTCAAGGGAATATTTTGCTCAATATCCACATCCAACTGTCTGCGATTGTAAAGGCTTTAGACTCCGTTCAACAAAATGTCTGATGTTTGGCGAGCTTGCAGAATAGGAATCATTTTCATCGACTAAGTTGAGGTATGAAGGCGAAATGAAAAGATCTAATTGATCTTCAGAAATGGAAAAGCGCGAAAAAGCACTTTTGTGTGATAAAATACTTAAATAAGGGAGTGTGGATCTGATAGAAATTTCTCGACTCTGGTAAGTAAGAAAGAATTTGGCCAGTTTGCAATTCAGATTATGAATAATGATTGTAGCGAACGTCTGAGATTATCAAACTAGTCGAAAGTAGCTTATTTAAAATTAGGTGGTGCGATATTTAAAGCTGCCATTGTTTGGTTAAAAATGGAATAAATAAATTTAACATAACGCTGATGAATTTTTGAATAAGTCTGTAATTTTATGTATTTAAAAGAGCAGGTGTTTCTATTGAGAAAATTTTACCTGAAAATTCTGATATAAAAGATTGATACTAAACAGGAGCTATATCTGATATTAAATGAAAGCTTTCAAACTGCAGATGAGAAAACATTTTATGTTAACCATAGTTATTACATAATATAAACAAAGTCTGTACATTTATATTTAAAAGATATAAAATTCTATTCACCAACCTACACAAAGACGCAAAATGATCAACTTTCTGATGTTACATTATTATTTGAGAATTCATAAAATAATACCAACAAAATTTGTTGAAAAAGCAAAGAAATATTTGCATGCATGGCTTGCAATTTTAGTTTGCATTATAAATTTACGAAGAAAGTTTTAAAAATATAAAATAAGGTAAACGAATTTTATTTTAAATAATAAAACGAACTGTTACGATATACATTTTTTCAAGCTTTAGGATTTATCGTAATTTGCCTCCAACTTTATTTAAATACACTTTAATTGATCTATTATGCACTTTAATACAGCGTAGCATTTTAAATATTCGCAAAGCATAACACAGTTATGAATTATTAATGTTTCCCTAATTTAAATATTCGTAAATAATATGATTATTTCGCTGAATTACATGCTGGTAAAATTTTGATGTTTAACTCACAAAATGCAATTTTACCAGTAGATAATTCGCCCTGGAATCATCCGATTTTCCTAATGCAAATTTACATTAGATATATTATTTTTGGCTTTACAAACTTAACTTATATTTAATGCATAACGTGTCCCAATGATAAAATAAAGAAAATTCAGTTATATAAAGGAAGCAACTTGTAACAAGTACCTAAAATTTGAAATTTGTTTACTGTAACTGTTAATATAATACCTATATGAACAATATGTATCTATGTATGAGAAAACATTTTATGTTAACCATACTAATGTTATTCATACAAACTTACGTAGTGTGGATATGCTAATAATCCTTCAATCAAGTGATATCACATAAACGGCCGTTTATAAATTTTGTACAGACATGTAGAAAATCCACCCGTTCTTCAATTTTTCGCAATTTTTCGATTCGAAAAGTTTTCCATTATCTGATAGAATACAGTGATAAAGACTGTGATACATCGCAAGTGAGATTAACGTTATTATAGTATCTCGAGGTTAAATATGCATTAGAAAGCATTTCAAATTAAAAAGATTTTATGTAAAAGTGGTAGTCACGTGCGAAATATTACACAATTTATCAACTTAACGATTATAAGGAAATAGCTGTCTTCTTTTTTTTTTCTGTGTAAATCAACCATTTTGAGTTTGTTTTTTATATATTTTTGTTTTAAATCCATAAATATTTTTGTTAGTATCTAACATTACCCGTAAAAGTTTACTGAAAAAATCGCATTTTCCAAACTTAAATTTGAATTCTAACTTTACCAGAATTATTATAGGTTTAGGACTCAGTACAAATAGCTGTTACGTATTAAATATCAAACAAAAAAAAGTGTGCTAGTATATCATGTTTGTTAATAATAATCAGTTTTTTGCATTATAATAAGTACTTAAAAGTTTGGAGTATGAGTTTTGCATCTACATCCTCCAAATAGTTAATTTTTAAACTAGTACAAGGATGGTAAACAAATAAAATAATAGTTTGGTTTAAGTTAGAGTTTTAAAAATATTTTCATATAGAGACATTTTATACATTTATTTATAGATATTTATTCATATGAAATCTCATTAAGGAATGGATAAACATATACAACCGCAGAGTGAGATTCGAACCCAGAACGTAGTGAACTGGAATCATATGGATATCAAGCAGAAATTATACAAATTGTTTTTAAACCCCTTTGTTGAAAGCTATGAAATATCCAAAAACTTTCGGCTCGCTTTTTTGAGAAAATTTCCGAAAATGATTACAATGCAAAAATGATTGAAAGGATAATAATAATTTTTTGTAGCTTTTAAGGTAAAATATTACTTTTTCGAACAGGTCTGTCAATTAATGCGTCAATAAATATGCCTCTATTATTTGCATTTAAAAAACGCATATTTTACATAATAGAATTTATTACACAAGGTGCAAATATTCCAATATGCGAAACGAAATAAGCTGTCATAAAACATTTTTTTTCATAGTGTGCTTTAGAAATATCTGAGATGCATTTGTATTATATACTACTCTCATTAAAAATCAAAAAGGAAAAATAAAATTCGAAAAGATTTTTGTTGTTGCTGTTGTACTTTAATGTAAATCACAGTTAATATTTTAACGAACAGTACTACAAGTAATAGAAATATATATATTAACCTTAAAAACTTTTTTTTTAATGTACAGTTCAAATTTTGTTAAAATATTGTTTATATTAAAATTAGTTAACATAATTACACCGAAATTATAACTGTTGACTGTTGCATGACAGTACCAATGGTGGACAACTTAAACTGTATCACAGCAACAGTATGGTGAGTAATACTGATTTTAAAAAAAGTTTTATGTTATCCATGTATACGATATATACATACACGTGCACATATACGCCTCTTATTCACAAGCGTTAATATCAGAAAACAGCTAAGGCAAAATCAATCTCCTTTTCTTTTCTGAAGATTGTAACAGAAATGTGTATGCACAATCCTCCATTTACATGTACCTCTAGTTCGCGGAATGCTGAATATTTCGCCGCGATATTCTCGCGTAAGTGTTCCCAATTCCGAACATTTTCGGAATCTGCTTAGCGAAATGTCTTACGCGCGGTGAGTCTGCAGAATCGGGGAAAAGGACGATTTCAAAGGGAGTTAGTTGTAAGCCAAGGTATGTAGATGAAAGGGAGTAGCATCCATCAACCGTGCGGGCTTTCTATCAGAAGTGGGAGGGGAAAGTAGTTGGTTTAATAGGTGGATAGATAGATGAGTAAAGAAAAGGAACATGACAAACGCACAGGACGATAGGAAATTAAAAAGAAAGCCTCCTCATTCTTTCAAAAGTACAGTAAATTGATAATCTCAACCTAGACGAAACAATATGTTTCACTTCCACTTTGAAAATATCAGTTGAGACTTAAATTTGAACATATTTATGTTCCTTGGTATTAAACAAATTTGAACAGCTAAATTAGTATTTTGAAATTATATTTCGTTTTTGAGTTTGTTTTATCGGTTGTTTTGATTAAATAAATATAAATGCCCAAAATATAAAAAAGTTAAATACACAACATCTTAAAATAAACATAATAAAGTAATAACTGCACTAATTTAAACTACTTTTTATTTAACAAACGTAGCATTAGATAGAAATTAAACTGATGCTTAATATTTCATAAAATATTTCTTGACAAAAATCATATGAAAACGATTTTTCAGATGAACTGAATGAAATTGTTCGATAATCCTCTAAAATTCATTTAAAATTGATTAGCAGAAACCATAATTTATGTGTTATGATGGTGTGAATGATTTATAATTAAAGTCAATAAAGATATAAAACCTAAAAAGGCCAACATACTGAAATATTTATTGAATAATTTAGTTAATTTTGTTGAATAAATATATTTATTAGACAAGGTCTATAATCACAAAGCCATCTTCAACACAGGGAGATCAATTTAAAAGAGTACCCGTCGCTTTTTCTTACTACTCTTAAATTGACGAATGTGGCAACTATTTATCATATTGAAATATAATTTTTAACCTTTTTAAGAGTTGGAATGAATTTCCAACACTGTTGGACTGTTAAAACTTTATTTGAGAGGTAAAAAGGAAATTCAGACGCAGAGTGTTAAGTAATCCGATGATAATTTTATTTTTGTAAAACATAATTTAATTCAATTTTTTTACATTATTATTCCTTAAAGCAAATTCTGAAAATGTTCGCGCGGGGGCTTTTCCAGAGAATTTCTGCAAACAACGATGGATTAAGACTGAAGAAATTTCGTCAATAACACCAACAACGTTGGGAAGTGTGTCAAAAACCTTGGTACGACGTGTTCAAGTTTGCATTCAAAATGGTGGAGGATATATTTTTAATATTTTCTGAAAGTAATGATAATGTAAAAAATTTAAATTAAATTATGTTAAAAAAAATCACAAGATTCAGTAACATTGTGGGTCTCCATGTTCGTTTCACATCATTATTAAGTTGTAACATTCCAAGAGTGTTGGAAATTGTCTTTCACACTTAAGGCTCTTGTGTACTAACTTCGGAAGTCAATCGCCGCAATGTTATTCTATGGAGAAAACGGCCTTCACTACTACCACATTTCAAAACGAACTATTGCATATTTTTCATCCATTCTTTTTTCCCCTTAATCCTAAAACAATGATCTACATTTATTTTTAAACAGAATTTATCTAAAGCAATTAGAAGCACGTTAATTATATCTGAAAATAACATGAAATTTGTCCAGAAAGTAAACTTTCTTACAAGGTGTAATTAATGCACTTCTGATTGCTTTGGATAAATTCTGCTTAAAGATAAATGTAGATCACTGTTTTCAGATTAAGAGGAAAAAAGAATGAATGAAAAATATGCAATAGTTCGTTTCGAATTGCGGTAGTAGTGAAGGCCGTTTTCTCCATAGAATAACATTGCCGCGATTGACTTCCGAAGTTAGTACACACGATCTTTAAACAAGGTTAAAACAATTATACTTCAGTGTTCAGGATAGTTTCCACATCCGTCAAAAGGTAATACAAAAAACCAGCGGGTAGTCTTTTAAATTGATCACCCTTTATAAATACGTTACCTCCACGAACCTCGAATGCTGTGAGAGACACAAACCCCAATATCCACCACCCTTTCTTAATTATTTTCAGTCCCTTGCTCATTGTTACTAGATGGACTCCACAGCAGTCCTAACATAGCACTGCTCGTTGCAAGCTTCTGCTGACGGGAGACAGGAAGAAACAAAAAAAGGAAGAGGCGCTGCAGAGCAGAAAAGAAAACAGAGAGGTGGAGAGAGAGAAAACAAGTCTCACCTCTTAGCACCCTTCATAATCTTCACTCCGAGCTCAGGCAGCGCAAATGAACCTGGGCTAAAAGAAAACTGGCCATTCGTGCGGCAAACGGCAAACAATGTGTAGAGTAAGTAGCAGAGGAAGAGGGTGGGCCACAGCAGAGAAGAGAGAGGCGAAAAAAAAAAAGACAAGAAAAACTATATAAAGAAGAGAGGTAAGTGAAGAAAAAGTAGAAAAAAAAAGCAATGAACTGCCTACGTGACAACAAGAACAGTGGAGGGTTAACAGAAAATGTCCAATGTTACCGGCAAGTATTTACGTAGTGGCTATGTAGTGAGGCCCACTGCTGTTAAAAAGGCTATGCTAGTAATACACCGGGATTACAGGAGAAGAAAAAAATTTCTTTATTACATTTTCTTTGCGGAGGGAAGATAAAGGAGAACAAATTTTTCTGTAATTCCGGAAAAAAGTATGTAGTGATAGAGCAGCATTTGAACGGCAGTGAAAAAAATAAACTATATAGAGTGCCTTCTTTAAATGGATCATTTTACACATTTATCGCCTAAATTATTTTATGAGAGTCAGTATACTCGCAGGTTTTATTTACTATTGAACATTTTGATGTATACAGGGATCAAAGCACACGAAATTTGGGACCGTTTTACGGCCCCTTCTCAAAATTACAATCGATTAAAACGGTCCCTTCTGAGATAGCAATGGATTAAAAAGGACCTTTCACAAAATTATAAGCGTTAATAACGGCCCCTTTACCAAAATGAAATCGATCAAGACAATGTTTCATTTGGCATTTTATAGTAATTTATTTTGTAAATTATTTCAAGGAAAGGGGACTTTTACAAAAATTGGTGTTGAAGTTTGCAAAAATAGATATTGAAATTCACAAACATAAAAAATTTTCACAAAATGAACCGTGGAAAAAATACCTGGATCGATTCCTGATATGTATTTAGATTTATAAAATTCTATGTCAGCAAGCTTGATAAATTTTCTTTATTTTCTCTTCATAGAAATCTACCAATAAATATATTTGTTTCATTTACAAAAATCCTTTGAAAATACAATAAATCCATTTCTCTTTAAAATATTTTACAAAATGACATTTTGAATCAAAGCTTTGGTCTTGCCTCTGGAACTTGGCCAAAACTGTAATCATTAAACTGCTTCCACTTTTATTTTTTTCAAGCATGTGATTTACCTTGGATATGGTTGGAGCTTGTAATACATCGACTATTAGTGTACGTTTGTGTTCACGAAACGGATTTATGTTATTCTAAAAAAATATTTATTTTCTTGCATAAGTATCAAGTACTATTTACTTCCATTTCGATTTTTAAGTTGAATGCAAATTTTCCAACCTAATTTTTGCACGATAAACGTTTTATGTTTGTTTAAAGTAGTTCTTATTAATGATGAAATTAAAATTTTTAAATTTAATAAGTGTTCCACTGAAAATAAATATTCAAAAATCCAACCATTTAAAAAATAAATCTATCACAAACAGTATATTTCTGTCATTCTGTTTGCATATGAATGATCGTCTTACTACTGTGTTCTGATATTCAATAAATGCATATTAAAATAAAAAATCTGGAGTGACTCCACTCGACCTTCCGAACACTTACGATTAAGATCATTACCAAGCACTTAAATAAATTTTAATCGATTAATCATTCAAACATATATACCAAATTGAAACTCAATCGAATACACCGTTTAAACACTTGCGCACTTTCAAGAATTTCTCCCCATATGCCATTACGCCATAATATAAAAGAAAGTTTTGTCGTAGCCCTGTAGGAGAACTATAAGTCCTATACACACCAAAATCAATACCGGTCTTAGGATGGTGGTTTATAACATATATACCCAATTTGAGCTCAATCGAATCTACCGTTTAAACGCTAGCGCACTTTCAAGAAATTCCCCCCCATAGGCCATCATGTAAAAGAAATCTTTGTCGTAGCCCTGTAGAAAAACTATAAGTCCTATACACACCAAAATCAATACCGGTCTTGCGACGGTGGTTTATGACATATATATCCAATTTGAGCTCAATCGAATGCTCCGTTCAGGAGCTATCGTGTTCACTCACATACACACACAAACACACATACACACACACACACACACACATACACACATACATACATACATCTCGTAAAAATAGCATAAATGGATTCAGAAGCCCTCAAAACGTGTAAAAACACCAAAATCTCGAAGTCGAATTTTTTCATGATTACAATACTTTCCTTACATGGTACATGTTCGGAAAGTAAAAAGTCATTGATTGCGAGATAGTAAGCTAAAATTGAAAAATTGATTTTCAAAATGAAATAGAGACTAAAACTAAAACCCAACGCAGTGTACGTATTTAACTGCTAATTTTACTATGTTTTTGCTATTTTATTCGAAATTAACTGAAAACTTTAAGTATTGTAGTTCATTATTAAAATTTTATTCTGTATTATACAAAAATATTAATAATAAATTCACTGGCATTTCCTAATTTTCTTAAAATTACATCATACTCAAGTAATGATAAAATGACTGTTTAATTATAAAATTAATAAGCCTTTAAAAGGCACAAGCAATTTATTAAATAGAGTGTACTTTCAAATACATTTGTTTGTGTGCAGTTTTTTTTTATCTTAATTGTAGATTTATCATTTCATTATGAAATTTTTAATTTTAAATACATTTAAAATTAAAAATTGGTATATGAAATATGTAGAAAAATCTGATTTATAATTTTACAACATATGTAGTTACCTGTAAGTTATGGATTTTATGTCTGCAGATTATAGCTATTAGACGTACCTAAATGGTCACAACCTTATCTCTTGAATGTATTGTTTATTGTTTCATTTTAAAAGTAAATAAATTTCACAAGAATTTGAAATCATGTTCATAAAATTGTTAAGCATTTCATCAGGTTGTACTACAGGAAATATTCAACTTGTAAAACAAAATCTGTTAGTAATATCAGATCTGCGTGTAAAAAGTGTCTATTAATTTGACATATACCGTTAATAGAAAGTACTTCAACGTTTCACCATGCAATGGAGCTAAATTAGCTACATTCTTTCTATGAAGAAACGTTTGACCATGATATTTCGTTCCATTGATCCGTTTAAGCACCAAATCATCTTTCAACGCTTCTCTATAGAAGGGTTGTAGCTAATTCAACACTATTTTACTACTGTGAAATGTTAATTACTTTTATTAACAGAGTACATGCATTGAGCATGCTTCAGTCAAAAGTGGCTCAAATGAAGGGGATACCGGGCCATTGCCCCCACCGAAATTTTCTTTTACAACCTTAGATTCCCATACGTCATGTTTTCATGCGTTCAGTTTACATTTTAAACAACGTATAGACCTATCTAAACCGTTCAATGCCCCTTCCGAAAATTCAGTCTGGAGCTGCTCTTGGTTTTAGTTTCGATAAATGTGTATTTTAATTCATATCATTAAAATCTTGCGTGTAATGTGATAGTCATTTAAATCATTCAATGGTGTTTGACATCAAATTTTAAATATTTTAGGTATGCGTTATACACCTTCATTATACTATGGTCATTGACTTGCGGCCATATCGGATACAACCACGACTGGGGATCCTCCCCAGTTCCAAAAGCATCTTGATGAAATCGCAAACAACCATTATTCAATTTTAAAATAATTTAAACAAAACAATTATTATTATTATTATTATTATTTTATTTTTAGTCATGAAAATGCATACTTTCGGAAAATCAACCCACTTTTTTTAAGCAGAACTAAGTTGTAAACTAAAGTTAAAATAAAAACAGCCAATATCACGAATTCTAAAATTCAGATTTTATACTAAAAACAAAAACTGGCTTTATAACGAATATATTTTCGAATTAGCATTCATGACTTATGAGCATTTGACATAAAGATAAACGCACTTTGCAGCTTCAAGTTAAGATTCAAGGTGTGATCATTTTTCATTTATGTTTATGAAAAATTAAATAAAAAATTAAATCAAATTAGTAGCAAAATATATCTTTTACGTGTGCAAGAAAAAATAATGCTATTATCATTTAATGAATTATTTGTTTTTTAAGAACTAATTTCTTTCTTTCTATGTTTATATAAAAAAACAGAAGTGATAGCAACATGGATGTAATTTATACTGAAGGATTTTCAAAATATTTAAAACATCACTTCTAAAATTTGACATGGTTATCTAATATTAAGTAAGGAGAATTCCTTGTATTGAAAATTTTAAATGTAATAAATACACACTACTTCAGTGGTGTTATTGTTATTGTTAGTGGCTAGTACTTTTAAGTTTTGTGTGCATTTTAATTAAAAAGTTCAGCGATCATCTTTCACCAGATATGCAAATTAAGAAGTGTAACTTCGCGTGCAATTATTATTAAAACACAATATCAATCATAAAAGGTTGAATGCATTATAAATTTTTAATATCTCCAATTACAAACATACTTTTATTCATTTTCGGAATTTATAAATCATGTAATTTTAGTAGCATTTATTTTTACTTTTTGTAGAGAAAATTTAATGCAGTACTTTTCATATATTATAGTCAAGTTAGTATTCATTGATTGCGACCACGATGCACAAAAATTAGGTTTTAAAATTGAAGTTTCAAAAGAAGACGGGGAAAATGCCAAAACGTGTGAATGCTCGAATGTGCTTAAAATTTTATTTGCAAACGATTCTTTAGGAGTTTTTTTACACTTATTTTCGTAACACCTCGAAGTAATAAAATACTAAAATTATCTATATGATAAAATGTCTCTTTTGCAACATTTTCATTGAAGAAAACGTTCAACGGTCTGTTTTCAATCTTTATTCAGAATAGTATATTTTATAGTTTGTTGCTTTAAGAAATCACGCAACTCCCTTGTAGCTAAAACAGTAAAATGGGGATATAAAATATGATCCGAGATGCGTTGCTAAGGCATTATTTAATGGGTTTTTTTTTTTGTTTTTTTTGAAAATGGGTTCCCGTTAACAACTTTACATCCGATGTTCTCTTAACATCACATTTCCTGACAGAATCAGAAAGTAATACTACTAAATGTGCTGTAGAGTTGTAAATAAAGAAGTAATAAAATATTTAAAAAAAGTCAATTCCTAATTAGGAGTAACAGGATCAAAAATTAATTAATTAAATTTAATTAATGAATTAATATTTGAAAAAACTGTATTAACATCATGTGTCATCCACTACAAGTTTACAAACATGTATTTGAACTTGAATGGATGAATAAAAAGTATTTTATTGCGATTGAAAATTTTAACAAGATATATAAATATAGGGAGAGTGTGAACTAATAGTGGGAATTGAATAAGAAAAAGAAATAGACTATCCGACACATACAGACATACATACATACATACGTACTCTAGTAGTACATGTACAACTAGTTCAAAGCACGTTCAAAAGACTTTTGAACGTCTTTTGATTTAGTTGTGCTTCTGGGGTGCATACGTTCATTCTACATACATAAACGCAATCGTACATGTATGCGTACGTACATGCATGCATACACGCATTCATACATACATACATGCACTAATGTGCAGATACCCAATACAGTGTTTTAAATTTTCCCGTACTGAGGACATATGGATATCATTTGGATATTTTGCAAAACATCTTTGCATCTTGCCTACGATTTGCACTCAAAATAAGTCTCAAACAGATCAGTTCTCGGAATGCATGATAAACTGATTTCACTATGAAGAACAAAATAACATAGAGTTTTATTCATGCACACATCTTAAGCGCCAAAATAACCAGTCCATAAAAATTAAAAAATTGACGCAATGTCCGATCAGATTTTTATTTATATTTTAAACTAGAATCCTTGTTGGGCTCATCATAATAAAACTAAATTTAACAATCTTTAAGGCGTAACTTCTATGTATATAACAAACATGAAAGTATGCAGACAATCAATTTAATATTACCTCTAATATTTTAGGTACATAACCCATTTGTGCCTGGATATTTTTGCGACTTTCTTCGATTTATACTGATAACAGAAATAATAGATAAATTTCTGACGTCAACTTCTTGAACAAGGGATGATTTCTTTTAAAATCATTATGCATAAAAATCGAAATATCAACATCCTACTTGATCATGTTAAAATATTTTGTAGAGTTGAGGCTCGATACTCATGAATAAAGGCTAGGAAAAATAAATAACGTTTTCGACTAATAGCGAAAATGCCGTCCCAAAAAAGGGACGCTAGGCATAAATGGGATAATTTATGGCGAATTTATTAACGATAATGGGTATAATTGCTTGTAATTTGGCTCAAACAATAAAAGCATTTGTTTACTTCTTCAAGATTTCGAAAACACAGGCAATTTTCCGATTCCGAAAACATAAACAAAAGCACGTGTGGTATGACACACTTATAAAAATTGATTGCTCTCAACACATTTTCTGCTTCGTACAACAATCAATTTTGAGACTGTTTTGGCTTAGCGTATGAAAAATCTCAGTAAATCAAAAACCAGATTGTTTGTGTGATCTAACTCTGTCCCCAATCTGTTCTGCTATGCACATAAAAGCTCGAACTGCACGCTTGCACAATAGGCAAATTGACTTAAAAGAAATTTCCTTACCCGGTCGCACTCCACTTGTATGCCTCGTGTGTATTAATCCCAATAAAGTGTATATCCACGTTATGTCTCTTTAATCACTTCTCAAGAGCAACATTGCAAATCAAACAATTCTGTTCATTTCTCCACACAATGTTTCAGCCGGCCACAATCATTCTCGAGTATCGGTCAAGCTTCGTGAAATTCATCCCCGATAGCCAATCAGCTGTAGCGTGTACTGTGGGCAGTACTGTCAATGATAATCAACCATGGCCCCTTGTTTCTCTCGCTGTCTCTCTGTAGCTGGTGATTTAAAGTTTTCGCCCGCAAACGCAGGAGTTAAATGCACAGCACTGCTCGGTAGCTGCTTGCAAAATCAAATTGGGAATTAACGGTTCGTTAGAGCTCATGGGCAGACTTCACAATGCCAGCCAATTCTCTTAATTAAAGGCTACCAATAACGGTGGAGGGTGGCCGTAGGTGCACACTTCCTGAGGGGGGTGCTATTCGCTCGCAACTTGCCTGCGCTCCTATAATTCCACGCCTTTATATGTCGGTCACACAGTAGCAATCATCTGCATACCCTCGTTTTTTTCTATCATCATCTGCGGGCTCTCCTCTAATCCCGCGCTCGCCGCCCGTGCCGGATAGAGGCACAATCGGTATTAAAGCCAAACTGCTGACTGAGAGACTACGGCCCGTGAAAACCCTTTTCTACATCGCTTCCGATTGTAAGGTGGTCACGTGACTCGGGGCTCTGGCGGTGGCGGCGGGGAAGAGGGAGGGTGACTCCTATATGACGTCACCGGCACTTTCCATTCTTCTTTTCTCTTTTCAGGTTTTGATCTCTTGTCAAGGAGGGCTCTTCGGGAAGTTAATTGTGACACTAAAAACGTGAATGGTGTTATTGTTGTACGCTTGTGTGTGTGTGTGAGCGAGAGCAGCGGCAGAAGAGCTAACCTCAGTAAACAATGTAATGCATAGATTGTATACGCTTCTAACTAATTACTCCCATAATGAGGGAAAATGAACGCGGTACGATTGGAAGCTTTGTAGAATAAAAAGAAAAAAAAACTTTTATTTTTAATACAGTCGAACCTGCCTATCTCGAATTTCACGGGAAAGAAAAAAAAATTCGAGATAAAGATGTTTTGAGTTATAGAGGTTTTAAATACTGTCAGTTAAAAACGTTTTATTTGCTTTTGCTGTAGAAAAATACAGCAGTATAATTACAGATTTATTTTACGTACATCCATAACACTTTTGAAAATATAAATATGTGCCTTTAACAATAAAAATAGTCTTTTAATGACTTTTGATGGCTAACTTCCTCTTTTGCCAACTTTCTAAGGTTACCAAAAGACCCAATTTTAGGTTACCAATCCCTTATAGCAAAATTTACCCGAGGCTTAAGAAAATTTCAATCTTACACAGCCTTCTCTGGTCCTTTTGTTATCTCTTTAGACGCATCGGTATTCGGTACGCAACTTATGTTGAAGAAATGTGCTCTTTACGCACTGATTTTTGTAATTTACACTAACTAAAATTCGAGATATAGAGGTTTTAATGGTAGTTTTTTCGAGATAAACATGAGAAATACGTTGAATTTTGATTGTAAATGTAGGGAATTTTAGAAATTTCGATATATAGAGGTTTTCGCGATATACAGGTTCGAGGTAGACAGGTTTGACTGTAGTTACAGCCTTGCTGTTGTTGAGACTTGCTATTTCGCAGCCAATTTATTTTTAACACAACCAAAAAATCTTAAAAACGTCATTGCAAAATGCTTGAACTATTGCAGTTTATAAATTTTCAATCACAGGCAAAGTGATCTACTTCAAATAGTTGAATCTTTTTAGTAAAATAAAAATGTAAATAAATAAATTTATGTACACCCTCCAAAAAAAGTATTTGAGCAAGAGAGAAATTTCCTACGTTGGTTTCGTATATTAAAAATTATTTATCATAGAATATGAATTAGGCTTTGTTTAACCCATTTATGCCTAGCGTTCCTTTTTTGGGACGGCATTATCGCTATCATTCCAAAATATTATTTATTTTTCCTAGCCTTTATTCGCGAGTATTGAACCTCAATTCCACAAAATATTTTAATATGGCAAGTAGGATGTTGACATTTCAATTTTTATACATAACGATTTTAAATGAAATCATTCCTTAGTTCAAAAAGTTGACATCAGAAATTTATTAATTACTTCTGGTGTTAGCAAAAATCGAAGAAAGTCGCAAAAATATCCAGGCACGAATGGGTTAAATATGACTTTCCATATTTCTATCAAGTTGAGCGTTTTTCAAAAACTCAATTATTATTCGCAAATCTAAAATAGGAAATTTCTCTCTTGCTCGAATACTTTTTTTGGAGGGTGTAAGTCTCACATGAATTTCTTCAGACCAATTTGAAACACTTATCATGGTATTAACAATCCTAAGTATTCCTAAATCATATGTCTATCATATTAAGTGCGTCATATTTCATGTACGTGATATTTGAGCCGTAAAAATTTGCTGTCAGTGTATAACTAAGTGCACAGATTATGTAATTTGCATATTGAAGATGCCTTTATTACCTTTAAAATGACAATTTCGGGGGGAAATTTTATTTTTTTTTCTTTGGTTTAATATTAAATGCTTTAGGGTTCTAAATTAGTTAAAATTTTGCTGCTTTCTTACTTAGAGCTTGAGGTACAAGAAATAGTATATGAATCCTCTCATATGTAAGATGACCACATTTTTGAACCAAGAGTTGGGGACAAATCAGCATGGTGTCCCCAGTTTCCAAACAAAAATTAGGGAAGAATTGTAAATCCAATGCTCTTCGCATATAATCTCCTATTTTTGCAACTAAAGCATTATGAACATCCATAAAAAGAAGAAAACATGATTATTATTTTTTTTAATTGGAAGAGATAACTATTATATTGGAGGATATCGATATGACGTCATTTTTCAACCAACACGTGACCTTTTGGCTGTGTTGATGAGTAGTCCTGTAATCTGATTGGCTGAAGTGTATATTTTTCATCGACACGTGACTAAAATAGCCTCGACTCAGTGTAAGTTTTAATATGTTAGCATTTCCCAATGGGAATTTGTTGAAAGATATCTTTTTGTTATTATGTACAGGTTCCAGAAGGTTATTGAAACATCCATAGACAACACAATACAGAGGCATAATTATTATTATTTTTAATTTTGTGGTCATTACCAAGAGCCCAGCACATAAACCTATTGAGTATTTTCACGTGACGTCCCTGAATTTTTTTTAGGTCAACTCGGGTATTTAGGGATACAAAGCCACGTTTTCGGCCAATAGAATTGTTCCACGTGACGTCACACTGCCTCTTGGATGGCAAAACTAACCAATAGACTTATTCTACGGGACGACTGGTTGGCATAAGTAACCAATAGACTTATTCTACGGGACGACTGGTTGGCATAAGTAACCAATAGACTTATTCTACGGGACGACTGGTTGGCATAAGTAACCAATAGAGTGACTGTACGTGACGTCACTGAGCTATTTTTTAGAAAACATGGAACAAGTCTATGACCCTTCTCAAAAGAACGAATGTTTGACCAAAAAAAGCTTGTTCCTAAGGTGTGACGTAGCGATAATGACGTAGATGAAAGAGCTCTATGGAGAAAACGGTGTCTGTTTTCCACCGGCACGTGACTTTTATAGCCTCGAACCCAAGGAGTCGATATCCTCCATTAAAATTTTGTCCCCAATTTCTGTTTTATATTTTGGGGACAGTTTTGAAAATAGTTGTGACTTTGGGGACATTTGGTCACCTTACTCACAAGTAAAGCCTGGTATTTAAGTTTAATTTCTCCGTTTTTTTTTTTATATGAGATTTTCAAGACTTTTTTTTTTTGCAAATCATTCTAATTGAATCATGAAATTTTGATAAAATATTCTAAAGGAGTTCATTTTAGGCATGAACTGGTACAATGAATGTAATCAAATTCGTTTTTCATTTTTATTAACTTGAAATAATGAATCGTCAAATGTTTTCATGGTTTTCCTGCGCGTAAAAACGTTAGCATCTGTAACTTTCTAAATGAGATTGTTAAAGTTATAATAGTGGTTCATTAAAATTTACAGAATAAAAATACTTCCATTTGGGTTTTGATGTTTTGCAAAAGTGGCATTTTATAGCAATTTGTATGTATGTTGTATGTTTGATTTGAGTATAAAGAACCTAAGTATTTAAAAAAAAAACTATTCATATTTTCTCATGTTATTATCAGTTATTAACAATATTCTATAAAGTAGCGGAAATAAGTATGCAATTTTTATAATATTAAAAAAAAATCCTCTTCAACAGTAGGTAGGCATCTTAACTAAAATTTTATTTTCAGTATGAAAGTAAGTGTAAAAGCTTGGTTTGTTAGTAAGGCTGAGTGAGATTTTACGGCACAAAATACAGGTGGAATGTTCTGCGCCAGACGATATAAAAAAGAAAACTTATGATCTTAGTTATGCATTTCGATATTTTTATCTACATAATATTCGGATGTTTTAAAATACATAAATTTTAAACATTCAAAATATTTTTATATGAGAAAAATGTGATTTTATTAAGTTTGATAATTAAGTTTATATAGTGTGACATTTAAATACTGGTTTCAGTGTGGCAGTCGGAATACAGCTTACCAATTCATATTTCAAGTTTTGGTTTAATTTCACGTTAATATTTATGCTTGGTAAAATATTGATTCACATTACTGGGAAAATAAGAACTACTTCTCTCACTTCTCAAAATGTGCTAAAGAAAATTCCATCAAATATTAGTTGTTGAAGGTATAATTAGTTAAATTTGTTTTGAAAAATAAAAATAAGTAAGCAGTTTACCGCGTTAGTTTTATGTGCAGAATTTGAACTTAATCATTTCTAGAGCATTATTTCATAAAAATAATTCACCCCAAAACCATAAACCGATTATATATTTTAAAAAGTCTAATCTATTAACAACACAAAACAGCACGTAATTGTTGTAAATCCTGTCTAATTCTGTAGTTTACACAAAAAATAAGTAAAAATCTCTGATCCTGTTCAAGACGAAATTAAAACTATAATTTATGGACAACTCAAGTATTTTACATGTAAACATGTTTCATTAGACAAAATGTATCAGAGCCCGGAAGAGTGTAAATGAAAGTAAATTACCAGAGATATTCATATAAATGTTCTGAATACCTATTCGAATTTTTTAATTTTAGTGCAATATTATTTTGATTATGCTTTCGCACGTAATATTCATTCCAATATTGAATATATTGATCACAATGTATTAAACTATCCACAATTACTTCTAAGTTAATTTTAAATTATTTCATTTAATATATATTAATTTATTACTTTATATTTATGAAAATTCGAAAGCATATTTCAAAAATTCGCACTGTAACTTTCTGCAAAATTTAAACACATACTTATTTAATTACTTTGATGCATTTTCGCAAGATGCTGACGAAGTGCGACATTAGTGCCACCTAGTTGCAAAATATGACACTTCTTTCCTTTTCCTCCCTGAAAGAAAAAAAAAAGTACTCTCCCCCTCTATTTCATGTATTTTTGCATACATTAAATCACCCGCTCTTCAATCTTCCCTAAGTTGGAACTGTCATTTTTTTCGATATATTTCAAAGGGGGAGGTCAGAGGACTTCAGAATGTGGGGAGTCGTTCCAAAGAATCGCTTGCCTAAGATATATTTTTGACCTCAAAATATGTGGTTCGAGAAGTTTCAAGTAACCTTCCCCTTCCTTACTCATTATCTTCCACAACATTGTATAAAAGTTTGCGTGTCTGCTTGAAATCCGGTGGTAGCTGATAGTTTATGTCTGAAATATATGAAGCATACATCTTTTTCAAAAATAGATTTTAATAATAGAAATAGGGGAAATAATTTTAAAAATATTGCTTTTATTTATGTTTATTTCATTTATATATTCATTTATATAATTATTATAATAATAATTATTAATATTATTATAATTGAGGAAATGAATTTTCGTAAGTAGAACTGCAATTCATTTTAGTTGTTTTGTGTACTGAATTTGATTCGTTTTCCTAACCTACAGGTGACAAATCAGATAGTTTTCTAAATGTATAGCATAGAATTAACATTATAAGAACGTCCGTTCAAAATCCCATTCGTGTAAGTTCGGTGAATAAAGGAGTACTCAGAAGAGCCGGTGCATATATTCTATTTGTTTACATTACAATGAGAGTTCTGCGCAATATCTTCTTGGGAATAAAAGTTCAATTTTGAGTACAGTCTTTATGATTAAATACAACAAAAATTTATTGAAACGTCCTGTATGGCATGCTACACTAGATGTAAGGCAGGCATCGCAGTCGGTCCTATTTTTTTTTTAAAGTTCTTACCTCTATAAATAATACAGTAAAATGTTCTGCTGCTTCAACAGTTGTTAAATGTTGTTTTAGATGTTAAGATTTCGCCTATCAAACCATTAAAATACCAGGCTATATAAATAAAACTTTAATGTAGGTATTTTAAAAAAATAGGACCGACTGCGAGGTCTGCTGTAAGGTTATGTGGAGTATTTTTTTTCACCACATTCCTATTTTTATAACGTTATTTACATATGTTACACATTATTAAAACTGACAGAGGCAAATAAATTGCTTAGAAAATATTTTTTTATGGGATTTCATGCAAAGGTTAAAAAAAACGCAACATTAACAATTATTATAGTTTAAAAGCTTCTTTAATGGTTTTATTTAGAAAATGAGTACTTTGTACGCATCTTAATATCATGGTCAGGAGAGAAAAATTAACTTGAAATTTAATTAATGATTTGTATAAGTTAATGTTTCCTTTTTTAGAAAACAAAATTATAAATCTTTAATGAAAAAATACGCCGTTAAACTTTCAAAAGCTGGATGAGAAGTGACCAAACTGAAAACCTGTGAAACTAACATCTGATTTTAGATTACGTGTTTGATTTCTTTTTGTAATTTTAATACTATAATCAGTTTAATGTTATCTTCCAATCTTTCGTGTCTGAAATACGCACTCATTACTTATCATCTCAATACCATGTCACTATTATTAAATCATAGCTTTGATTTTAATAACAACTTTTGCATTCGTAGCTTCTGCAACACATTGTTAATATGTGCAGAATTTTAAACAACTTTTACCCTTGTACGTGAATATTTTAGTTACAGCTATAACGGGTTGAAACAGTTCTGTAGCGATTAGAAAAGTGTCCGTTGTCAAAGAGTTACACTGTTGTTTTCATGTGGATGTTTGATTTCCAGAGTGCCTGAGTGTATTTACAATGTCCGTCATCTTTCATCTAACTGTGGAAAACTTGTTATTTTTAAAGCGCATCCAATGGATTCCGCGTGTTATTCCCTACATCATGTTTCGTAAATAAGAAAATACTAGAAACACTGCAACTCGTTCCGATGTTAAAACGGAGAAACAAATCATCCTCATTTGCATAGACAAAGGGCCTCGCTTGTAAAGTTAACCGTCATTAAGACCCAGAGACGATTACAACAAAACATCCTCCGAATCCTTCCGAATCGATATGACCTCCCAAATCTGTACTCTGTGCATACTCCGAAGACCGATTAAAATTATCACTGCGTTGCAGGCGTTATCGATTCGAAACTAGAAAGGAGTTGGTGGGGGGGAGGGTTGGAGAATCTGACAATTGACGCATTAAACTCGTCGTCATCTTTTCCAGCATTTTGAAACGCAACTCCAGGAAAAAAAAAAAAAAAAATCCAGGACTCACACAAAAGAGCGAGTTTTTCCCATGAAACAGAACAAGCGTCTCTGACAAAGACTAATCCACCATCATTAATTTCTTCCCAATAAGTAATGGCGGCCGCGCAACGGTCCTAGGTGGTCACGTGACTCGCCAGCCGCTCTTTTAGCGAGGGCTTTGGCCCCGTTTGTCAGTCCCCTTTTGCTCTAGCTTTTAATCACTGATAACTTCGTCTGGTCATAGAGGGAACTGGAGGTGTTATCTGGAATCATGATGATCAGTGGACTCCCCTCCCCCTCCTCTCTCCCCCCCTTCCGTCATATCAGCGCTTAATGACGAAGTATTCTTGACTCCGGGAGGACGGACGTATGAGAGGAGAGTATTTAATATTAAACGTTGCAGCTAATAAATGCACTGTCTCCATCAGATGCATATCTGTAAGTGGAGAAGAGTGTCGGAATTAATAACCGGCTGGAGTAAACTTGATCTAACAAATAACGCTGTAATGGATGTTTAAATTCATATACGTCACTTCAGCCAACACGGTAGTGCGTACAATTAGTCATACCTCCTATAATCGAAAAATGAATATACTTAATGTATTGTGTGTGCGCGGGGGGAATCATCCTCACAAAATAAATGCGCAAACATAATACTTGAAGTGATGGGATATTACAGACAAAAATTCGTTTAAAAAGCAAAAAACTAAAACTTAGGAATATTAGCTAGACTTCAGCAAAGATAAGGTATTTTGTTATTGTAGGAAAACACTTTATATATCATTTTTTTTTAAGTTGAGTTCATTTAAAGTTTCCTGGAATAAGAAAACGTGGATTAATTTATAGCTTGAATCTTATACTACAAAAAGTAGTTTTAAATGAGTCATTCAAAGTTCTCAAAAAGTAAAAAAAAAAAAAAAAAATAATAATAATAATTACCCTGCCAAATACAGGGTGGCCATAATTAAACTGCAAGTGTTCAAGGGGTGTGTTGGAGAGAAAACTACCGGGAATAGTCCAGTGAAATTCGGTATCTACGCGTTTCAGAACATGCGCAAGTCAAATATGCAAAAAAAGAAAATTGCCATTTTCACCCGATAGATGGCGCTGTACCGTATTTCAAAGCTCACCGGTGGTATATACAACTTCCAAAACCGATAGACAGAGCATAATGACATTCTAAGAGGCATATAAACAATAAAAACATCATTTACAGTTTATCAAGATTCCATACAATTCGCTTCATTAATTAAATTTTTACAGTAACATGTAATCAAAAAATTAACATAAATTAAGATCACAAATTAAACAATTCATAAAGACGCTTTGGAAAACAATTAAACCATTATCTATTCAATGAAATTATCACATGATGTGCTCAATATGCGAACCACCAGATGCAACCACATGCTGAAAACGTAAAACAGCATGGTCCACCGTCGCATTTAAATTCCCTGGTGTAACAAATCTCGCATGGAATTTTGATAAATTGTAAATGATGTTTTTATTGTTTATATGCCTTATCGGTTTTGGAAGTTGTATATGCCACCGGTGAGCTTTGAAATACGGTACAGCGCCATCTATCGGGTGAAAATGACGATTTTCTTTTTTTGCATATTTGACTTGCGCATGTTCTGAAACGTGTAGATACCAAATTTCACTGGAATATTCCCGGTAGTTTTCTCTCCAGCACCCCTTGAACACTTGCAGTTTAATTATGGCCACCCTGTATATATTTGATTAATTCAAGTTTATCTCAACCATTTTTTTTTTCCAAAAGCCAGAAAAAAATCATCACTTTTACAAAATGAATTGAAACATACACGCATTTTTCACACATGCGGTCATGTGATGCATCTGTGTAAAATTTCGTCGCCACCATTATTCGTTTCCGAGAACATGCTGAGTAATCCAGACTAAAACTGGCAAAAACATTTATAATGCCATTAATAATCATTATCATGCATGGTAAAACAATGTAATATCTTCAATTTATAAATGAAATTTAATTGCTCTGTATAAAAAAAAAGAATAAAATCAGTGACGTAGAAAATGTTTAGTAATAACGTCTCAAAAAATCCCGTAACACTTAAAAGACACAATAACTGTACTATAACGTAGAAAAATTAATATATTGGTCTTTCACTTTATTATTCTTTATTTTGCTAGCTGTAAGGCGTTTAAACAGACTAAAATTAAAAATTTCAGTTTTAAAATGTTCAGTTACGCTTTACAAACATATACTATTTGAATAATGACATTAACAGTATACGCAACGTACGCAGCTACTACTCCCAATACCCGTTCAGTGGTTTACACACAATCCTAAATGAAACATCACCGTAACATAATATTAAACTTTTTACGCTCTCCTCTTTCAAATGTTGAATCGCGATAAAAATTAAATCACGCTCCTCCAAAGATATTTTCCAGAGGAAACTATTACGTCAAGCTTACAAAAGAAGTTCATACGTTATCTCCTTTTCACCTACGTGCGGATCAGCATTAATAAGAGAGCATAACACGGATTAAAGCGGTCCCTCCTGTTATCAGGGGCCTAGCGCGACGACACTTAATTTTCGGCGACCCTCTTTTGTTTCGGGGACCTCATCGACGAGTCCATTATGAGAAAATTTTACGTCGGTGTTTGCCTGCTAACCTTATAATTTACGAGGGGTTTAATACTTTTATCTATCTTCTCCACGACAGCTTTCGTTATTTTGCTAGCGTTGTCGGTTATCTCAGTGCGTCGCCAAAGAACAGGAGAGAATCTTACAGCTTATCGCGAACTGGAAATTAGCTGCTGTTTTCCGTGTACTGTTTGTGCGTTGTTGGGATATTACTATTTGCTTACTTGGTTGCAAATTGTGTGGACGCACCGCGAGTTGAAAATGGATCATTGAGTAGAGGTAAATGGTGGTGGACAAAATCAGATGTTACTCAAATAGTCACTGATGTATAGAGTTCTGACGACAATAAATCGAGTGAAAGTAAAGTAAAGAAAAAAACATCCTTTATTAGAGGTAAATGGTTGAAGACTAAAATCAGATGTGTTTAAAATAGTCACCGATATATAAAGTTCTAACGACAATAAAACAAAGGAAAATAAAGTAAGAAAAAAAGCACCCCCCTGATTAGAGGTAAATGGTGAAGGACTAAAATCAGATATATTTCAAATAGCCACTAATGTACAGAGTTCCAACGACCATAGAGCTGGTGAAAGTAAAGTAAGAAAAAAACATACTTGATTAGAGGTAAAAGATGGAGGACTAAACTCAGATATGTTTTAGTTAGTCACTAATGTACAGAGTTCTAACGACCATAAAGCGAGTGAAAGTAAAGTAAGAAAAAAACATCCTTTTTGTAGGTAAATGTTGGAAGTCTGAAATAAGATGTATTTCAAATAGTCACTGATGTATAGAGTTCTAACGACAATTAAGCAAATGCAAATAAAGTAAGAAATAACATCTTTTATAAAAATAGAGTTAAACGGTGGACTAAAATCAGACTTGTCACTAATGTATAGAGTTCTAAAGACAATAAATCGAGTGAAAGAAAGTAAAGTATGAAAAACATATTTGATTAGAGGTAAATGGTGAAACACTAAAATCGGAGTTTCAAATAGTAACTGATGTGTAGAGTTCTAACGACAAAAAGGCAAGTCAAATTAAAGTAAGGAAAAGAACTTTTATTCTCTTAGTTACATTGAGCTAAACGTGTGTGTTCAATGCATCATCATGTACAAGGCCTCAGCAGCAGGGCTTCAGTAGTTATAGTCTGTTCGCGGAAACGAGAGAACGAAAGTAAACAAACGGGTTACCAAAGAATTACATATTTTTTCACCAATCTCTAGTTTGGAGTTAAGAAAGGTTAAATGCGCCTAACAGCGTAAATGGAAGAAAGCAGAAATTCATACTGTGTTTGGCGCTTTGGCAAAATGCCAGGTGCTTAATCATCGCCAGTTTACATGTGCCATTATTTAGTTTCGTTCTCTCGACTCGGCGAACAGACTATAGGAGGACATATGTACAGCTGCGGAAAAAAAAAAGTCCCACTTGTACTTTTTTCGGCCGTCGTTCGTCGTACAGCAAAGTTACAGATACCAATCGTTTACGATTGACGTACACTTTAATTTGCTGTGCATAAAAATTGCATAAGGGGCCATCTACATATTAAAATTCGCACCAACTTTTTTTTTCTCAATAGCAAGCCCTAGATTTCACTTCATATTTCAAAAATTTAGCTCATTTTAACCCCGGACACCAATTTTCAATAAATTTGGACAGAAAATGAGTGAGTTATGAGCACCCAAAATCTATGTTAAAATATTTTTTCATACTTCTATTCATATCTCATATAATATTGGTAGTAAGAAGCTGATTTTTATTCGTACTATTAGAACTAAACGACCCAAACATAATTTAATGTTATTGTGATTTTCAATAAATTATGAATATGAATTATGAATTATTAAATTAATATTAAAAAAATTATGAATAGCGACCTAGCCAAATTTCGATGGAAATAGATGCAGAAATTAATATTACATGGCTGTGCAAAATTTCAAATTTTTACGTTCAGTAGTTTAATTTATATTAAATAAATGTGTTATTTTCATGAGTTAAGGGACCATATATAAATTTACTGTGAAATTTTTTTGAAAATTGCATAAAATAAACGTAAATTAGATTTATTTTGTGCAAAAACACAGTAAAAGATACCAGTATTAAAAATATCAAATTTTGGAGCAAATAAATTAGAGGTTTTTACAGTTTGATAGGGATTCTATAAAGCGTGTATTGTTGCGTCCGCTACCATATTCCCCCAAATAAAATATTTTCCAGCTATAGAATTAGATGCAGTAGATGTATGTCTTCTAATACAACGTCCTATTTCTGAAAAACTAACATCCTCAACTTTCCAGACGTGAATGTGACCTTTTTTCGGAAACATTAAGTCTTTGGACTTCCCCATACTTTATCAAACATTCAAAATCACGTTTTTCTGTCTAAATTTTCACCTAACTATAAATTAATATACCGCCAAAAGTCTTAAGAATATTGCACATTGTAGACGATAGTATTAAATGAAGAAAGTGAAATAACAAACACGGTGATAAAATTGGGTCGGCAAAAAACTAATTGAGTTTTTTACATGAAATTCAAACAAATAAATTTTGTATCAGGAAATTATTCTTCAAGTTCGACCATAGCTGAGTAATATTCAAGCTTGTAGTCAGAAGAGCAGCCTCTAACTCCTGCCAACATTTCACCTGTCTAAGAGACCCATCAACGGAAATACTCCATAACAATTTCAAAATTACAAAAATTTTCAAAGTCGTTTTGCATTTTTCCCTTAAATCATGTGTACGAACCAAGGAAGTTATGAACTCACTCGTCATTTGGACCACAGACTAAATATTCTATTCTACCCTTGATATTCTGAGTACAAAAAAACTTTAAGAGAGATGGAAACAATATTTTCCTTGAAAATAATATTAATTTCTTTTAACTCTCGCGAGCGAAATTAATAAAAGGAGAAAAGTTCGGAACCTACAAATAGCGTTTTTCAATTTGCAGAAAGTCACTTAAAAACGCGCAAAAATGAATTCGCAACATCTCCGGAAACTATCGCAGAAAATTGGTGAAAATTTATATTTAGGGTAATTTGAAGGTTTTCTTTCGTTTAATAAAGTCAAAATATGGGGTTGCCATAGAGAAAAACGAAGTTGATGCAGAATTAAATATGAAGACGGCCCCTGATTCAAATTAAATTAATAGTAAATTAAAGTGCGCGTTATTTGCAAACGAATGGTATATATAACTTTACTGTACGACGAATGACGGCGAAATAAAGAGCAAGTGGGACTTTTTTTTCCGCAGCTGTACACCCAGATGCTCAGAATCACAGAGTTCTATGGGGTTGCAATCATCGAATTAATGAAACTGTACCAAATAACTGTAGAAGACGTTTTGCAGTGTCAATCTAATTAATTAATTAGGTTTCATAAACATTGAGCTTGTCTCTGAGAATTTCATGAATGCACTAAACGAAATTCTAAAAAAAAAAAAAAATGGTCGGAAAGTAGATTATTGTTTGTTTGTTTGTTTGTGTGTTATATCAAGCCTGCACGAGGGGCATTTGACTACAGGTGTGTGACTTGAGAGGAAGACTTTTTGAGGGTTCTAACGCATATACACATTACATCTGGAGAAAACCACCAAACAATCTACACAGTTAGATCGACAGCTGTGCATTGGGTTCGCACGTGGGACCTTCCTACTTCAGTCGTCTATCATGTTTAGTGTCTTATCCACTCCGCCACGGTGGGGACCAAAAGCCGATTATTGTATCAACAATTCTTGCAAAGCGATTGTTAACAGGTGGATGAGGACTACGCTTGCAACCTGCTGTTGCTGTGCTCTTGACTCATTTACGTGCACCTTACACTTTTAGACGTTTGTAATTCTAGATCTGTAACCCACCCTGCGAAACTGATAAAATAGCACTTCTTTCAATTGCGATTTGAATGCTTTCTGACGATTGAAATTATATATTTTAGGTAATAATAATTTACATAAAGTATTAGCAAACATCGGATTTTTATTGAAAGATCGCGTAACGTGCTTACTTTAAGTAAGCCCTGCATATGTGACATAGTAATGAAAAACACACATAGAAATTATTATTTGAAATTACTGACTTATTTGTTAAAGACTACTGACTTATTTATTAAAGACTATTAAAGAAAGAACTAAAGCATAACTTCGTGCATAAATCACGATCAACTATTAGCTGCCAAGTAATGAAAACATAACACCAGTCCAGCTTTAAATTGATTCCAGATGTAATTTGCATAATAATATACGCTCACTTAAGTGATTTTTTTTTTTTTAATCTAGCTCTCAACGAACGTGTGTAACCTTTGGCGCATATACGCAAGCAAGTCGTGTTAATGAGATTTACGGTGAGAGACAATGGGATTTATGCCAGAAACAAGGCATTTTGAGCCGTCGACATCGATCTTATAAAATAACAAGTCTTAAGGCAATCATTAACGGTTCGTGGTAACTTCATTTTAAGGAAAGGCGATTACGCAAAGAAGGCCTAATAAGCCGAGATATAATGAAAGCTTTCCGCGTACAAGCCTATGAGCAAGAATATTGCGATTACACAATAGATGGGTTACTTTGCTTTTTGTCCGGGTATTTGCAGACAATTACTTGTTTATCTTGTTGAAAATGCCTTAAACCCATAGTTTCATTCATACAGCAGTTTTATGTATTGTTTTAAAGTACAAAATGAGCTTGTTAAAATACATAACAAACGTTTCAGTTTACCTATCACTGAAAAAATATGTTTGTCGAATTCATCAATATTTTGTTGAATGTACAAAATTTGGTTGGCGCTATTTCAACCGAATAATTTTGTTGACTTTCAACAAAATGTTTGTTAAATTAACATAATCTTTAGTTAAATTAACAAATATTTTGCTTATTCAACAAAAAAATTTCTTTGAAAGAAAGCCAGCAAATTTTTTTTTTTTCAATCAACAGAACATTTTTTTCAGTGTAGTAGTAAATGTTCAAGAAATAAATAATTAAAGTAAACTGTAGCGAAATTCTCAAATTGTTTCAATTTTCTTTCTCAGTAATAATACTAGAATACATTATTGCATTTAAAAGAGTTTGGCAAATTGCTAAATAACTAAACTAAGACTTATAAATTAAATTTTCATAATTCGGTCGTAAAGTGGTTTTATTTAAAGCTTAATTTAAAGTGTGAAATAAATGCCAATGAGATATAATGAAAGCTTTCCGCGTACAAGCCTATGAGCAAGAATATTGCGATTACACAATAGATGGGTTACTTTGCTTTTTGTCCGGGTATTTGCAGACAATTACTTGTTTATCTTGTTGAAAATGCCTTAAACCCATAGTTTCATTCATACAGCAGTTTTATGTATTGTTTTAAAGTACAAAATGAGCTTGTTAAAATACATAACAAACGTTTCAGTTTACCTATCACTGAAAAAATATGTTTGTCGAATTCATCAATATTTTGTTGAATGTACAAAATTTGGTTGGCGCTATTTCAACCGAATAATTTTGTTGACTTTCAACAAAATTTTTGTTAAATTAACATAATATTCAGTTAAATTAACAAATATTTTGCTTATTCAACAAAAAAATTTCTTTGAAAGAGAGCCAGCAAATTTTTTTTTTCAATCAACAGAACATTTTTTTCATTGTAGTAGTAAATGTTCAAGAAATAAATAATTAAAGTAAACTGTAGCGAAATTCTCAAATTGTTTCAATTTTCTTTCTCAGTAATAATACTAGAATACATTATTGCATTTAAAAGAGTTTGGCAAATTGCTAAATAACTAAACTAAGACTTATAAATTAAATTTTCATAATTCGGTCGTAAAGGGGTTTTATTTAAAGCTTAATTTAAAGTGTGAAATAAATGCCAAACTTTAAGAGGAGTGAATATATGCTCCACAAACAAGGTGAATGAAATTTAAAATAATTTTTATTAAGTTGCACAATTTTAATGTTAATTTGTAACATATGTTCTGTAATATTTGCCAAGAAAATAATATCACCACATAATATCGAAGAGTAGCTGTTTACTAGAGGAAACGATATCTTTGTGAAAAGTTCAAAGATAAACTGAGATTTTTTGATAAAAATGGTATTACAACATAGCGATATCGTCAGACAATAGTAAGGTACTCTTAGAAAAGCCGAAGTCTAAATGAAAATTTATATTATCGAAGTGAGAAAATCAACTTTTGAAAACAAATAACAAATTAAATGACTACAGAATAAACCATAAGCAAAGGAAGAAAGCTAACGGACCCATCGTTAAAAAAGGCAATGTAAAAATTCCCAAACGAGGAACAAACGTGCGATTTAAAAATATTAGTCTCCAAGAATTCGAATCTATGCATTGATTTATGAATGCACTCATTTACGAGCATTAGCGAATTTATAAATTAAAACGAACAATTTAAAAATTACATCGCACAATTAACTATTTATTTCATTAAAAAATATTTTTTTAAAACTAGACTTCAAATTTTTTTAATCGCCATTTTGCTGGATCCATTTCGGACTTCTCTGGTTTTATTTCATTTTGTTTTATTATTTACTTTTTTTTTTATCGATTCTTAACATTTTACAGAAAAGTGCCGTAAAAGCAGAAACAGACATTCAGAAAGAAAGCTAATCGCGTGGAATTGAAATATGACCCCAGAAGGAAGCCAAAAACTAACAATTCCATTAGCTAAACTCATGGGAGGCTGTGAGTGGAATAAATAAGTATTTCTGCGCCAGCTTCTCCTTTACTACATGCTACAGTTAACAATAAACACATTAGTTTTTTTTTTCAGATCCTTTCATTATTTAATATATACTTTACAATGAAGAGCTTTCCGTTACAAAACAACACTAAACCAATTTAAATTAGTGGCAATTAACATGAAATGTTTAAATTTCTAGCTGAAACTCTCACTCTTAAGAAAAAAAAAATGGGGCTACTAATGGTTCATTATAATGGCTGAAACTTGGATCGTTGTCGAGATTTTCCTCGACAATGGAAAGGGGTGCTTTGATCCGGAATTGACTTAATAGTGGAAAGGAGAATGGAGTCTTAAATATTTTTAACTGAGATTTGTGAAGTGTTCCCGAATAGAATACTAATTACGCTGAGAGCTGTTTTGTTAATCAAATAAATATTTAAACAGAGCGATGAATTGATTTCAGGCTCTAAATATACATGAGAGGTTATGCGAATAATGTAAGACCTTGTCTCTATCACAAAAAGTTTAAAAAATATCAAAATACTGTATTTTGTAATAAAATAACGAATAATATAGAATTAAATTCATATTATTGCAGGGGTATAGAGAAAGTTATCTGCTTTATAATGAAATCTGAAATGAATACTGCACAATGTTAAGTATTAAAAACTCAGCAGCTATAACTAAAATAAAAAATCTAGTCAAAACGTTTATAAAAATAACGAATTTTGGTGAAATAAAAATAAATACTCACACAATATATAAAATATGCATCATTCAAACTCGCATAACTTTGAATACATAAGTCAAAATATTATGGCTTTCATAAATACGCATAATAGCATTTTGTAAACTGTAAATTGGAAGTAAAATAGTGTAACTAATATTACGTTTTCATACTCATGAATCCGTCAATAATACAAATTCATTTTTCTTAAGTTCTTAGTTTTGTTTAATTATTTTGTTTTAATTTACGCATTCAATTCCGAATAAATTTCAAACACATTTACCAAATTAATTTCCAATTTTATTCACGAATACGAAAATGTAATATAGTTATATACTACATTACTTCATATTTACATTAAGAGATATTCCTTTACGTAACTTAGGAATTTCTTTTCTTGTTTACATAATACGTTTTCGAGAATTAAATAATCTGTAACCAACACCGGTAAAAATATTCTCTAGAGCTTGGATTTTTACGCTTCATTAAATGCAATCACAAAAACTGGAGAAAATAAGTGAAGAATGCAGCAGATAAATTTTTCAAACAAAATTATCTTATCGTGAACTTTTTTTACGGCGTTGTGATATAATTATCTGTTTCTTGCAGAGCTGAAATTTACGTAGAAAGAACTTACATATATCCAAAGAAACTCAAACTGATAAATACTTGTTCACGCAAGGCATGATACTTTAAAAATACTTTTTAATCTATCTAAAAATTTATTTCGTAAACTTCTGAAAGTCCACGTAAAAAGTAAAAAATTTATGTAAGTAAAATAAAACTACTCTTGAATTTTGTTTACGAGTAAAGGTTTTATTTTCTTACATAGATCGGCAAAATAGTACGTTGAAGCTTCGAAATGAAAAGTTATTTTTAATACGTTGTTTTTACCAGTTTGTGTTTTATTGTGCTTTATTTATATGAAACGAATACCAAATAATTTTAATGCATCATGGGGCTTTTCTCGCTAACGGATTCGCAATATTAGCCAAACTTGAAACTTTGGACTACTTGGAGGACATAAGGGAATGTGTAGAATATAATTCATTAAATTTTTTTTACTCCAGAAATTTTAATCCTATTTAGATTTAAAAAATAGTAAAAAGGCCAAGATTATTTTTTTTTAACTTTCAGCTTCAAGAGCCACTAAAATAATAGAAAAAAGCGACAAATCGAGTATCGGAGGTCTACACAATAGCCAATATTTCTATTATTGTGAAATTTAAAAGAGAGATCATTTATCCTATAGAAATAAACAAAATAATAATTATAATAATAATAATAATAATAATAGAATGAAAATAGGAAGAGAGCTTAATACTCAGTATTCTAGATTATATAAATGTTAACAAGTGCGTTATTTTCTAAAGAGTTAAAAATAAGGTTGGTTGGCTGAGTAAGATTTTATAGCACAAGATCCATATGCTGGGCCAGACAAGGGATAAAATAAAAAGGATAAAGTACCTAAGTTCGAGCACAATACCAATGCTCCCATTACTGAGTACGAAAATATTGAAAAGTAGTTCACTCTTCACCCTTGAAAAATATTATGTAAATATTAGAGCTGAATTTCCTTATTCAAAAATAGGAAATGAAAAGTACACTTTTCTTTTCTACATTTTTTTCATTAAGTTGCACTATGTAAAAATAAAAAGATAACAACAGTTGAAAATAAATAAATAAATAAATGAAATAATTAAAAGCTTGATTTGTTTTATATGTTTATTTATAAATGGGAGTTAAATATGTATTAAAAAATAATATCAAGTCCCTACACTTAATCATCCCCAATATACACGTTAATGAGCACTTTTAAGTCTCTCAATTAAAACTTGCCTTCATCTAAAGGAATTTTTTTCTGCCTGTTCAGAATTTATTAGACAAATTTTGATGTACTTCAAAATTATTATAAATATCTTGTAATGTTAGATTTCTGTGAAATTTTTTTTTTTCAATGCAGATTCATCTTAAGTAGTTTTTAGGAAAATTTAAAATCTATTTGAGCAGAAAATGCCGGGGACGCAGTACATTTTAACGCCTAGAAAATAGCCCAAAGCTGTTGGGCTATTTTAAAACAGACCTCTTCTAGATCGAATAACTTTTATTACCACAGCAATCAAAAACGTGAGAGCTATCCTGCACTTGCCCTATACCCAACATAAATACATTTTATTTTCTCAGTTTCTGATTTTTAAACTTTTTCGAAACATTTAAAAAGAAATTTATGAATAGAAAGTTATGAAATTTTGCATCTTGGTCGGGCATATAGATCTTTATTATCCGAACCTGAGATTTGATAATGGTATGGGGTCTACAGATATTTTATAGATAAAGATAAATTATTAAAAAAAATCAGTTTTAAAGTTTTTGCATTAATTTTTTTAATTAGAAAATTTTTAAACTTGAAGTTTACAGAATAAAGACAGTATTCGACTTCAATTTGATATAAGAATATAGGTTCTGTGACACATTTTTATAAAGTTAACTTGCGGCAAATTGGAGGTAAGCCAATTTATTTTTTCTATTCATGTGTATAGATTTTATATTATCAAAAATGGTAGATCATTTAATTTCAAAAGCAGAGATAAATTATCAAACCTATTAATGTGTCTTACAAGATTTAAAAACTTCATTTAACCCTACGAGGCTCTTTTTTTTTCTGTGTCTAAAATATATAAATGTGATAATGTTAGTGATTCTTATTTCGAGAAAAGTTGTTTAAAAAATAATAACATAATATTTTACTAGAAAATCATTTTTTAAAAATTTCAGTTTTGTATGCGGTACACTGAACCTTAGGTATATTTTTGGTATTTATTTTGAAATTTTAGTATTCGAATCATTTCTTGATAGGACGAACTCCAACACACCGTAATTTTTCTGGGTCAAAGCTCTTTGCTAACTATTTTTTGTTAATTTTCTAAAATAAACAAAACCACATTCGAAAGATGAGTGTTTAAATTTCAATCAGTTTTTGCAATAATATGAAAAGTAAGTACATCTACACGCAACAGCCTTAAAAAACGACCGATGTCTATACTAGTATTTCATAGACATAGATGAATAATTAAAGTACTTGTTCCACATATGGTACCAGGTACCTTGTAGGGTTAAAATTAAAGGAAAAGTTTTCTGTGTACGAAATTTGTATATATATTATTATATATACAAATACATATAATAATCAATATAAATTACCAATTATTGAATCGAAAAAAGCATGTTCAAATGCACAATTTTTGGTTTCTATAGACATTTAGTCACCTCATTTCAGTTGCATACAATGTATCTAATATATTATACATTAGTTGAAACAAATAATTGGCATAAACGATTTTATACTTAATGTATTTCTTATTAAAGAAACCAACATCTAGGACTTTCTGTAAGAATTCACTCTGCGATAGGAGAAATCGAGCCCGGTATTCCTTCCTTCTCCTACGCAACGGTAAAAATTCCCTATCTTCTCGAAAAGAAATATTTATCGTATTCCCAGCCCAGTTCTTACAAGTGATTTATAAGAATTCGGAATAGTTTAGTTGATTAGATTAATAGCCAGACCCTTTAGATTAAAGGTTCAGACATCTTAATCTGAAATCATTTCCACTTTTTTTTTGTTTCTCCTCTTTAGTTTCTCCCGTTCTCAAGCGAATATATATATCACTTAATTCTCTGGTTCCGATTGAATAAGTTATTTTAACCCGTTCATATTAAAAGTGCGGACTATGAACAGAGAGTTATCAAAGTAATACATTACACTGATGTCGTTGGAACAGACAGATTTTAACTTAAATCACCCAGATTTGTATAGTAAATTGTACTCGTTTACATGAAAACATAGACACGGAGTTTTCAGCTGAACTTTTGATTTTAGGTGACAACAATTTCGTAAAATTTTAACTGTTTCCAATAGTTTATTTCATGTTCTTAAACTAAACCTGTGTACAGTTTGTTTGACTTTTTAACCATTGAGTTTTTGGAATGTGACCGATGATGAAGTACTTTAATTTCTTTGTACATTTTTTGTATATGTGTATATATATGTATGACAATTTTTTCAATCTTAACTTTTTATTTTATGCAGTACATCTGTTTATACTAAATGTCCTTTCTTATTAAAAATAGATAAGACTTATAGTGTTAATATTTCTGTGATTCATTAAATTTTATTTTACCCTCACGGGTTTATAGAGTGTGTTCAAAACTATACGACAGAAATGTAAAGGGTGGTAGAGGGGACTAAGAAGGTTCAGAATTACATAGGAATGTGTGATCGGAAATGTTGTCCAAGCACCTCTTAATAATCACTTCGGAAGAAGTGTTGGAGTATTTGGAGCTGGCTGTGACGCAGCACAGCCAGCTGTCGTCAAAAAAGGGATCTGTGGCACGACATCTATGTCTCTAGATCTGTGGCACGAGATGAACGTTTCGATCGTCCGCCATCTTGCTGGTAGTTAAGTCGAGCGATGACAACGGCTGCCCTTTTTCCAGCATTGGGAAAGGGTTGCGCCTCAAAGGGTTAACCACTCTGTAAATTTCTTTGCATTGTTTGGATAAGTGAATACTTTAGAACTGATTGGCCACTTCAGCTCTTGTGACATTAACACATATCTTGTATGTGTTTTTACAGAGTTATCTATTTTTATAAGACTATTAAACCAGTATTTTTTGCGTTTTCTTAAATTGATATTTATTTTACATTTTGTTAGTATTCCCTTTGCTAGTAGATGTGCTATATCAGCTTTTTTCCGCTTCCACAACTTTTTTCTTTTAAATCTGGCTCAACTAGGTGATTCAGCCCCCCCCCCCTCGCCTTGAAGTACTGGATTCGTACTTCGTACGGATCCTGTACTTGCTAATAATCCGAACTTTTGATATATTATCCGTAAAGGTCTAATATTTTAAAAGTGGTCCTGTTTTTTTAATAAAATACAGAAAGAATTTCTCTCGAGTATCTCAAAAAATTGGAGTACGGTTTAGGCCAATTTTTCAAAAATTTGGGATTTTAGCAAATTAAGAACGCGTTCGTATTCTGGATGTAGATTGTTTTATCATGCAGCATTCGGAAGTTTATGGTGTCACTAATTGCCTTTACTTCGTAGAGATTCTTTTCTATATAAATCAATATGAAGCGCAGGCAATTTTACGACAAAAACATTTTCCGTTTGTAAAAATGTAAAACGCTATTCCTATGTCAGCAGTTCTGAAAGCTTCCTCATTGATGCATATTTTGAAGACTTCTTTTCCTCCCCTCTGTATAGTATAAATCTGTATTTTAAATACTCTCATAATGTTTTGAACATAAAATACCAGAAAGCTGCTGTTGAACCTAGGGTTTTAAGTATTCCTTGATATTTCAATTGATGAAGGTATATTACCAATTTGCTAATATTTATATTGCTTTAATTACATAATTATAAATAATCGAAGTATAAATCGGAAAAAGAACTATTAGACAAAAATACATGTGTGTTAAAAATGTTCATATGAGATACTAACTGCATGCATAACTTGAAATCAAACTTCACTGCAGCTGGCATGCTCATAGAGTAATTTAGCAGCAACACAGCTATAAAATCCCATAATACAAAAAATTAATTAGTTTACCCATATTTAAATAAACTTTTGTAGTTAAACTGACTTTTAACAGCTGTGGTAATTATCTTACTAAGGATAGAGCTTTAATTTTATATGCCACCATTTTTCTTTGTAAAGCTACTTATACAAGTATATTAAACTTCCTAAACTGTCTAATATATTCTAAATATAAAACGTATATAAAGTTTGTAAACCAAAAATTTTAATGTACGCATTAAGAAAACTGTATATTCCACCATTAAATAAAGCTAATTTAAAAACACAAATACTAATGAGTGCAATATTTTATAGTTTTAATGAGAATCAGCTTTCATTTTAATTTTCTTAAGCTATTCTATTTATGCAGTTAATGTTAGTACTTTGAATAAGGATAATTGAAATTAGAGATAGGAAACTTGATTCGCTGATGTTTGCATGTTGGGTGGGTGGGAGGAAATGCATTTCAGTTTGAACTGTGCATAAATGATAAATGAGAATTTCAAAATTTTAACTTAGAAAATTAAAATTAAATATTCAATATTTATTAAAGGCTGAAAATTGAAATAGGTCCTTTTACATAAGTAATATACATTATCTGAATTAAACATTGAAAGCATTTGAGTTTATTTTAATTACAATAAAATATAATTAAAAGAATAATCGTTGTACATAAACTTCGGTATTTTCAATTTAAGCGATTTCTGCAGGATCAGAACTTCCTATTTCTTTTAATTTATTTTGGAGAACATAAAAAAGATTTCGTCGTTTTTATATTAAATTTCACTAACTCATGGCAAAATATAATGTAAAATGAAGTTTCTAATATAAATTTTAAGCGTATTAATTTTAGCTTTGGATACATAAATCAAGTAGTCGCCTTTGGAAAGAAAAAAGTTCTACTTAAAAATATTTATTTATATAGCTGTTCTTAAAATATTTTGTATTTGTTAGTCTTAAATTCATTCATTTCATTTATGTGTACATAACCTTTCTTGGAAAAGAGAAGGATGGTTAACATTTTACACAGTAAGAGCAAAAGAGCAAAATTATATAATTCTTGTCGTCTCGACAGACAATGTTTCGAGAAAAAATTTTAGTTCTGACACAGAAAGTACAAAGTGTAAATCTCATATTTAAAAAAAAATGTTCCTGAAGAGCAATTTTTCAGTTTTAATTCATTTAAAAAAGAGACAAGTTGTTATAATATAAGTAGTAGCCAAGTAGCTTTAATGGCAGTTGTTGTTGCAAAGAAAGTGCAAGCTCACTCAAATTTGCAAGAGACACATTACGAAAATTTTATCGTGGGTAGAAAAAAAATAAACACGTACACTAAACCTCACATAAATAACCTCTTACTGATTGATTATGATATCATTTCTTGATGACAACGAATCCAAGCACACTTTTCTCAAACATTTTGAACAGCGGAATACCCAAAATACATGCTGAAGCAATGAAATAAATTTTCTTAGAAATATTTCTATCTTTTTGATCATGGGATCGTGAAAATACTGCTAATGTGAGAGATGTGGGCAATTTCATGTTTGTATCACATAAAAAAATATAAATTCTCACTTGGTTATTCTTAAATCACCAAGATCCTTTGAATTTCATTACTTTATACAGTAGAGCATTATAGTTAAAACAGTTACTTTTTAAAGTATGGCTATGTATGAACCTTCTTTTACTCCCGCATAATCAGTTGAAACTGACTTTTTTATAGTTTAATATATATATATATATGTGTGTGTATTGATTTTATTGAATATGTACATTTGCTTTGCTCTATGATATGATTGGGCGATTTCAGGAACGGGTCTAGAACGGATAACGCCATGCAATGAGATAAATAAAACTTTGTATAATAACACAAATTAAAAGATACTTATGCAGCAGTTTGATAAGCGCCTTTATACGTGTGTTATTATGCAAAGTTTTATTTATCTCATCTTTTAGCACCAGTTTCTTGAGTCTTTTGTTTTATTACCTGCATGAAAAGAGTGGTCATACATGCATTTAATAATCATTCAATTAATATTTAATTCATTATAAAATAAGAAATGAAAAAAGTGCGAAAAGCATTATTTTCCTTTAAAATGTTGAAGCTCTCTTTGCATTATGGCATGACTGGGTAAAAACTATTTAGTTCTTTTGTAGAATTCAACTCGATTTAAATAAACTCTTTCTTTTTTTGAAGGTTGGAGAAAAAGTACGTTTCAATACCATAAATGAGCACAAGCAGTTTTTAATTCATTTTTAATTGTTAGTATCATGATAGAAACTAGAGACATTATAGAAGTCTTTTCTTTATTTCTTTTTTGTTAACTTTATAAAAAGAACTTGAAAACGTACATGTTTACTTAAAGCCAAGTAAAAAAGCAAAAGAAAACACAGGATCGTTTTATTTATTTAATTTTTTGGCAAAATTTCAAATTATCAACGAAAAAATACTTAATGTTGTGGTCAGTAATTTCTAGTCTAGAACTTTACATTTTTCTTTTTCCGTTGGTGTTTGTTTTTTTTCAGTACAAACAAACATAATCAGAAAATAAAGGCCTTAAAAGAAAACGATACTGGCTTAAGTCAATCATATACATAATGCTTCTTAAAACAAACATTTTCGAACGTTCTTTTTGAGGATGTTTTATTTAAGCTATCAAAATAATATTAGAGATAAATTGTTTCAAGCTCTAACTAAGCTGTTCTCTAGTTATTGTGGTTAACTCAAACAATAGTGTTTCACTCTTTCTCGAATATTAAATCAGCCAATGCACAACTTAGCACTATAAACAATGCAAAAATAACTGTCAGTATTTCAGCAATGAATATTTATTTCCCTTAAAATGCACTAGAATAAGTCACAAATCTCGAAAGCTTTGTGTCGGGCTTAGTAAAAAAGTAGAGAACAAAATATTACTTTCAACTGCAGAGTCGTGCATTAAAAATATCAGTGCAAACAATACAATGGTGTATACTCTAGTTATAATTTATTACTATTTGATCTTTCATAACAGCCATATGACATGTTATGCAGATTTACAGTATAAAACTAAACAATTTAAAATTAAAAAGTTCTTCATTAATCGATTTAAAATATTATTAATCGATCAAGTTTAGCTTGATATATTATTTTAGATAGTCCAATGCAAGGAAATAATTAATGAATACATTTACATCTATGACAATGCGAAGAACCCTTTTTGCTTTTCTCACACCTCCATACCATTTGAAATTTTTCAAGAACAGAAAAAAGTTTCCTTGCACGTATGAACTCTTTAAATTTCCCCTACGACCTTTCTGAATATAAATTCCATACCTCTCTTTAAACTTTAACCCGAAATTTTGCATTTTTAACATTAAAACCCCCGTGCCAGGAATCAACATTATTCTTTTGCAACTCGGAACAGCCGCGCACTCACGCTATGCGAGAAAGCTGATCTAGAACTGACATCGCCATATTTCACAAAAGGAAAAGCAGTGTTTCTATTCATCTCTGGAAAATTTTCTCCGGCAAAATCCGTAGTTTAATTTTCCTGCGCCCATCGCTCATTCTGTCAACGTTCATCAATTCTCATTTTCCCCTTCAGCCTATTGTTTTCCAATTCGGATCTTCGAAAATTTTCCTCGGCTCAACTCACATTTATCCCTCAAATACCGTGAAAGGTTATCAGGAAGATGAAGAAGGCAAATGATAATAATTCAATAGAAAAAATAAAAGCTCATCAGACATGTTCCTGGTATTGTGTAAGAATGTCTTTGCATTTTAATTAACGGAAGAAGTAGGTTACAATTCATAAGAAGTCTGATTCGATATAAAGTTAATCTGAGTAACTTTTATTTTACGTTCGAAAAGGTGATACTTTTTCAATAAAACATACAAGAGCCAAAAAATACTACTTAACCCGTAAGCACGCGCGTCTACTTTTGTAACTTAAGCAGTCGCATGGGGTAAATCTTACCCCATTTTGTCTTCTTCATATTTTTGACTAAAACCGTATTAAAAACAAATTTGTGGACTTATAACATAAAATACATCAGTTCTGTTACGTTTCATGGGAAGAAATCGTGCTTTTTATATTTATTTAGAGATTTTCTGGCAGCTTCTTTAAATATCATGCTTTCTGAGAAGAAAATCGCATATGATATGCTTTATACTTAAAAACACTAATTACTTTATTAATATGATATTAATTTTATTTAATAGCCTTTTGTCAATACATACCAGTAGTGTAACGTCAATTTATAGTTAATTTACATTTAGTTTATACTTAGTTTACGTTAACAACGTAATGAAACGTTGTTAGTCGCACGGGAGTATTTAATCCCAAAGTGGAATTTTCTTCCCTTCCGGATAACAAAGAAACGAAATTCCTTCACCCACCCCAAATAGACCTTTACTTTGAAAGGTAGAAGACGGGGTAAACTTCTTCTCAAAAAATTTCTCCCGTTTTACGAAGAAAAAAAGTCACTGGGGTGAGATTTACCACAACGCGCCTGCTTACGGGTTAAACAGAGTTAGTTAAACCCTACACTGTTACATATTTAGTGTAACGTTTCACGAAATTATGGCTCTGTAAGTTGGCGAGACATTGTTGTTGTTCTTTCTAATGTATCTGGCACGACATCTGCCGATGCCAGATCCCAGACAAGGCGGCGATGGGCGAAAGAAGACGGCTTCCATGTTAATGAGACCCAGTGAGAGGAAGTCCGACTTTGTTTGGGATACCCTAGTTTTGAACCAATTCTAGATGAGGGGCCAACCACCTGAAATAGGCAGCCCCAGAGGTATTGTTAAACATGGAGGACATTGGAGCAGGCGCGTAGCCAGGAAAATTTTTCGGTGGGGGGGGATATGAACTTATATGTCTATAAATAGACGGAATTTCATCACTAATCCAAAAATTTCGGGGGGGATATATCCCGATATCCCCCCCTGGCTACGCCCCTGCATTGGAGCCACGACGGATTTCACGTGCACCAGCTCCCATTAGCGTACACGGTTTCGAAACCTTGTTTCAACACTTGGTGCTCAAGTTGTACCATAAAATCATATATGTCGTGCCATTAAGAGAAGAAAAGTTGAGCCATAAAATCGAAAGCATTGAAGAACACATTGGTCAAATATTGAACCTTCAAATGCCAAGTATGTTACAATGCCTAAGCGGCAGCCATTTTTCAGCAATTGGAATTTTCCTTTGTTACATTTTCAGCAATCTACTCAATGTGCGTCTGGCAACAGCTGCAATAGAACCCAGCGCTACTACTTAAACACCCTGCATTGTAGTTAGTTGACCGAAAAATGTCTGCCTAAATCTAGAAAGCCTTGAAAATACTTTTCAAGGTTTACAACCGGTGTCATTGCTATAAGTAGATGTATATGATGTTGAAAAGTTCAAACCATCAATGACACAATTCACCATTTACAGTAGTTTTGAAAAATCATATGAACCAATTGTCCGTGGTCTTGTTTTAATGGTTCCATTAAATGGTTCAACGTGAAACAAAAAGTTTTTAAGAGTGTACTTGTCAACCGTACCCGCTAAAACGACTACAGAAGTGTCTAGATGGCAGTTACTACTTCTATTCTCTAGAATGCAAGGCTAATATTTTGTCAATATACCCTTATACACATTATTATAGTACAATCATAGTATATACTGCTACTTAGAAAAGCGCTGTTATTGACTTCACTTAGTTAAGTAAGCATGCATCTGGGTCTTGGAAAGGTGAAGTTGGTGAAACACGCTGGGTGAAGTTGGAAAAACTTCACCACACCTTTTCAGATTTTCACAAAATTTTATGTAAATGATTTATAGAATAGCATAACTCCAAAATCGTAGTTTTGAAGTTCCTAAGATTAATAATTTTCTCAGAATTTCTTAAAGGACTCCTTACCTTTAGAAGTTACTGAACTGAAAATATGTTTCTAGGGGTAACTTTTTAAGTTGATTCCAAAAATGTTATCAAAGTTTGCGTATCCTCTATGGTTTATGCATGAGCATGGCATTTGCTGAAAAACATCATGATTTTTTTTCGGCATGTTTGATCAGAAACACATGTTTTATATTTTTAGCGTTGTTAAGATGGTATACCACTGCATCCAAAACAATTACTAAATTTTCATGCGAATTTTCATATATTTTGTCTAGTAATAAGTTTTAAAGAGCGTATCGAAGAAATTAATATGCTATTTAGAACGCGTATTTACGTAACACCTGGAGAAAACCACTCCCAAAACGCCAGACCTAGACTAGACTCATCCATGAAACCAATCCGCTCAGAATTCATTTAGTTAGACAGACAGAGGTGGGATAGACCAGATGGACTTACCTAGGGCTGGACCTTCACACTTTATCCATCTCCCAATATTTAGGGTCCTATCTACTCGGCCGTTGGTTGGAATAATAATTTTGTAACATTTATACTAATTAAAGTCGATTAATCATGACACTCACTTGTGAAACACATACCCTTTGCAGTGTTTACCCTACATAAGTAATTTCGGTAGCTTTAATCTTGAAGTAATTTTTCATTAATTAAATATTACTTGTACAGTTCCAAATTTTCAATTTTAAAATCAATCCAAGCGTGAGCACGTAAGAGGAATGTAATCATCAAGGTGTTCATACGACATTTATACACATTTTCAAACTCACAGAAACGTAGGATTTGTTCGCAGACTCGTGAATAACATTTTAAATTGCATTTGCTCATCATTTCTTTCTGCCATTTCATTTACTATGATGTTGACAGAATTAAGCAAAAGTAGTTGCTTCACAATGCGATATTTGTATTAGTTAGACTAGACTCTTCCATGAAACCAATTCGCACAGAATTCATTTAGTTAGAATCCCCTGAAACTCCCTTTCGCCCAACAACCCGAAATGTTCTGTTAGTAACTTGCAGCAATTAAGTAATAGAATTGACTAAAAGCGATGTCTCTCTCTCTGTGAACTTTTCACCGTATTGCTTTAGGTGCTGAAACTTTCAATTCTATGAGTTAAACTACTCAATGAGATTAGTTTTATTCAATGGAAGGATAGTTAGATGTGCGAAAAGTTTTATTAATGAAAGCATCGGATAAAATGTGTGTGTTCAAAGCGATACCGAATTGTCTGCGTGTGTGTAAGAATTTGGTATAAAATATAAAGTGAAACCGTGTATCTGAGACAGAAGAAAAAGTAAGTGTTCTAGAAGTAATTACTTTTTAAGATAAAAAGGAATAGTAATAGAGTCGTATACATATATTTTTATTGAAAATTCAATGAACTCTGATGGCTTAGTAGACATGAATTAAACTTAAACTAAGCTTTTGTCAGTTGAAATATTTATTGTTTGAATTTTCTTATTTAGTTACATTTGTTTCCATGTGTGCCTGTTTGTGTGTGCGTGCGTGTTATACGTGCACTCTTAAATGGTACAATGTTATTTTGATATTCATGCGAAACTATTCTCTGATTTTCACCGCCAAAATCAGCCACATAATCGGCTTGCAAAAGGAAACCAAGCAAAAGACTTCAAAATTATTTTTTATGGAAATTATTCCTGAGAGACAACAAACAACATTAAAAAAAAAAATGTACTTTCAAAACATTTCTTGGTTCTATGAGGTTGTTCGAAAACCTATCACTAAAATTTTTCTCTAGTCAAAAAGGAAAGGAAAAACTTATACCTAAACCATGAAACTGTACATGAAAGTGATTTCACAGTAATAGAAAAGCTAAAATATATTTAAACAAAACAAAAACTCTTTTGCAATACTGACGTTTAATAATAACGAGAAAATTTAAAAAAAGTATTTTGAAACCTCTCAATTTATTTCTTACTTTAGCACAGATATGCAAGGAATTTCATTATTTTTCCTATGTCTAATGCTTACCTAATTCAAATAAACGAGATTTGACGTTCTTAATTTGTTTAATATATATATATTCAATTTATTTTTACGGTGAAACAATGAATACATTTTCATTTACGGGTTTTTTTAAAGGAGAAGAGAATTAATATACTACAAAAAGAATATGTAGAGAATAAATAATTAATACAGTTTTGAAAAACTTATAACTAGTTATATAACCATTAAATCATGCTTACAATAACTTTGATAATATATTCATTATCAAAATATTTCACTTTTTAAAAATATTCATAAAAGTTCGATTTAAAAGGAAAAAATGTATAACAATATTATATAAAATTATGATTAAAAAATCTCATGTGGATAACACATGACTTCCTTGCACGTGAATTTAATCAAAAATATTTACGGCGCTTTCATCTAAACTTTGTTTCAAAGAGATAAAATACTGCAGTAGTACTTAGCGATTTCTAGCCTAAGGATTAGCGATTTCTAGCCAAATATTTCCAATATTGCCAAGTTGGATTTAATTTGGAAGATTTGTTTTTGACACTTAATTTGGCGATATTCCGCCAAAAGCCGACAAGCTTGAGATAGTTTTGTGTGGGGCAACCATAGTAGTCATTGTCCACAGACTTTCAATGAATTGAATGTATCCATACACTTTAATGTTCATAAGTCATTTGGGTGACCCTGTAAATAAATTACTCAGTCGATTACAGTCAAATAAGAGGGGCACAATTAGATGTTACAATAGTTCTAATTACAAAATTTCAACAGTCTACAGTTAAAAGTTTAAGAGTTATGCGAAATACGAAATTATTTTTGCCGCCAAATTAGGCGATATTTCGCCAAAAATCGCCAAGGTCGATGACAAATGGCGAGATTTTGGGCATGGACCAAACAATGACTGACTACAGACGCAATATATTGAAGATGTCCATATCATAAATGTATTGAAATTCTTTTGGGTGGTCCTGTAAATGAACTCCCCAGTAGATTGGAACCAAACATTGTAATGCGCAACTAGATAATACAACAATCTTATATAGGAAATTTCAACATTCTACGACAAATAGTTTTTGAGATGCGAGAATTAAATACATACACACGTACACCAAAAGTTGCCAAGCTTGGTGACATTTTGCGTAATTTTTGAGGAAGGCACATGAGCGTGGTCGGACCGTTAGCTAACTATATGGGAGGACGGAATTGTGCTTCAAATGGATGAATGTCTCTAAAACTGCCATTCACCGTAATGTGTTGAAATTCTTTTGAGTGTTCCTGTAGAAGAACAAAAAGTGATAAAGACACTATTTTCGATGGAGAGATTCATTTTGTAACCCTTAACAACCTATATCACTTCTGAGTCGTTTGAAATAGCCTGATACATCTAAAATGCCATTTATTGAATTTCTGCCCATTGAGAGTACTGTATTTAAAATCTTTTGGACGACCCTGTACATAAACTAAGCTGTCGATCGAGAACCAAAAAGCGAGGTGCAAATAGATATTAAGACAATTCTAAATATAAAGTGTCAACATTCTACGACCAATAGTTTTTGAGATATGCGAGTTGCATACGTACATACATATGTACAGGGTGGCCATAATTAAACTGCAAGTGTTCAAGGGGTGCTGGAGAGAAAACTACGAAGAATATTCCAGTGAAATTTGGTATCTACACGCGATCTACACGTTTCAGAACATGCGCAAGTCAAATATGCAAAAATAAAAAATCGTCATTTTCACCCGATAGATGGCGCTGTACCGTATTTCAAAGCTCAATGGTGGCATATACAAATTCAAAAACCGATAGACAGAGCACAGTGACATTCTAAGAGGCATATAAACAATATAAAACATCATTTACAGTTTATCAAAATTCTATACAATTCGCTTCAGTAATTAAATTTTTACAGTAACACGTAATCAAAAACTAACGCAAATTAAGATCACAAATTCACAAAGACGCTTTGAAAAACAATTAAACCATTATTTATTCTCATTGACACTCATTGGACCTCTTCTTAATCGTTTCATACGCCGGTATTCTTTCAGAGTAGCTGAATAATTGCTTTCATTGCGATAGAATATCTTCACTAACAATGCACGTTCCTTCTTATTCAGAGTCATGATTGACCATTACTCAATGGGCTCTTATTTTTACACTGTCCGATGGGCTTAAAATTTGCATATATGACGTCCATAAGCATTGAAACACGATATAGCGCCATCTACCGGGTGAAAATAGTGAATTTTTTTATTGCATATTTGACTTGCGCATATTCTGAAACGTGTAGATGCCAAGTTTCACTGAAAAATTCCAGGAAGTTTTCTCCCCAGCACCCCTTGAACACTTGCAGTTTAATTATGGCCACCCTGTACATGCGTACATACGTATGTCTGTAGGTATGTACAGATGGCATGGAAAAACTGGTCAAAATGGACTCGCGGTCGGACAGAATGTGTTGTGCAAGCATTTATATGAGCGCATGCTAGCGTAAGATGAGATGCATCGCAAAAATTCTTAAAAATAAATTTAGAGGTAGTCAAAATCGGTTTTTTCGTTCTATCGAATTTTTTGCGATCCATTACTTTCTTATATTTCGTACAAGGAGGTAAAAATGATAATTTTTTTAAAATACAAAATATAATTATATTCATAATTGTAATATTATAAACATTTTAAAAGTATATATTTTATACACTAAATATTATTTCGAACTCTCACATTACAGAACATTCCGTTCTACCATCCTAACTTCATATTGGTGCTTTTCAAAGCGCCAGCTTAGCCGAGCTGTTCCCTTTCGCCGTAATTACTTAACCACAAACGCATTTCTGGGTGGCCAGAGAACTAAAGAATGTCCAACCCTCATCAACTCCGTAGACTTTTTTTTTTTTTTTTTTTAGTTACTTCCATCAAATGTTCTCTATCATCCTTCAATTGGAGGGCAGTCAACTGTCTGATGGCTTGCCCACCTCGGAGGCTTGAGCACATGGACTTTTTGTGTTGTTAAGGAAGGGGCATGGCACTATAAGTGTGTCTATTGTTCAAAAGTGAAAAGAAATATCAGGCGATGCTGAGAAAATGTCTTAATTTCTTAGTTAGTTCCATGGGATGAAAGGATAACGTGTCATTGCTCTGGGATTTGTTGGGCAACACTCGAATTCACTGCAGACAAAAAGAGTTATATATGTTTACAACGCAAGTATTGTTTATGAGTATAGCTGGGATTTTGCTGACATTTGCATTTTTATTCATTTATCATGATTACTATTATTATTATTATTATTATTGAAAGAAATGTTGGTTTTGGGGTGAAATTTTTGTTTGATTATTGGGTCATTTTTATATTTTAAGGGGATTTTTTTTTTATTTATTAGGGCATTTTTTGCATTTTTAGGATTTTTAGATTATCAAAATCCGGCTATATTTATAAGTATTCAAATGGATCATTATTTAAATGCAATATTTGCTAGTATTTTTTGGCGTGGACTTTCGATTCGGTTTAATTTAAACCAGTGAAGTAAGTACAAAGACAGAAAAAAAAGAAAAAGATCGGTGGCTTGTAATGCTTAAATATTAATAAAAAAAACAAAAAAAGAAAATTTGCTAACCATAAAAGATCATTAACACATTTTAACATGCCAACTCACAAAACATGCTTCAAACGCACTGCTAAAATCGTAATGCATTATTCCTCCTAATAAAAATTAAACGCACTGAAAAATATATACTACTTATCATGCCATGAAAATTAAATACGAAAGAGCAACAGAAAAAATTATTCAAAAATAATGAATTTCTCGATCTGGAAAGACTTATTGGTCACTCCCTTTAGCATCCGTAGCCCAAATTGAGTTTCTAGTATTATCTTTTTACAACTCATAATCAGGGGCGTAGCGAGGGGGGGGGGTTAGGGGGGTCATAACCCCCCATGAGAAATTTTTTGCCATACAAAATGTATAATCTTCACTACATTATCACACACACGTATACATATTTATGAGTTGTAGTATTGGTAACCCCCCCCCCATGAAAAATTTCTGGCTACGCCCCCTGCTCATAATACGTAACAAATAAAACAGCTAACTTCGTACTTCATAATCTTGAAAAGATGCATAAATAAAAATTACCGAAAGCGGTTATTAGAATTACTAAGCCGAAATATTTACTAAAGTGTCATTATCTCTACAAAGGGATCATATTACAGAAATTACACTTTTCTTCCATTTTTTGTATCTCATACTAAATTAAAGAAAGAAAAAGGCTCTAATGAAATACAAAAGATATTCAAAGGCGTCAGTTTTATTAGAAAAGACAATATTGGGATAATACCACCAGCTTAGAGCCTATAATGTGCCTTAATTTAATTCCGTTTTCATTTTTCTTTAATAACTGTCATTTGTAATGGCCATGTTCATATGAGAAAAGACGGGGGGAGGTGGATGGCGGCCCACCTTGTAAATGGTGGATGCTGTATAAGGATTCTTTTCATTAAAACCGCTGACAAACGTGGTTAGTCCCCCGCATAAGTACAACGGCAACTCATTTCATTCATTTTTGACGGCGATCATCTAATTTTAAAAACCCAAATTACCTAACATGTTTCATTCTTTTAATCTTAAAGGATTACGCAGCAAACAATTGTCATACCCCATGTAAGTTATCCCCCCCCCCTCTTTTTTATAACATAAAGAAGAAAGAATTCTGGGGGGGGGGATTAAGAGACGTTCAAAAGCACAAAAGAAAAGTAATATATACATTGCTTTGACGTCTCTTTAGTGGGCTTAAAACAGCAAGGATTACAAATGGGAAAATTTTTTCCCCGTTTATTAGAAAACGAGACAGATCCATTTTTTTTGTTTAGGTTTTTAATGAATATTTTCTCTCGTTTTGTTTTTGCAAGCAGCTCTTTTGTTTATTTTTTTATTTATTTTTTCCTTCCCTCCGGCCTGTCTTTATTAATTCCATTAAGCCCTGAAATTAATTGGCCAGTGAAATATTCTTTGTTCTCTTTAGATAATGGAAACGAAAATAATTGAAGATCATTGCGAGACGAGAAGGAAGGGAAAAAAACAGGTATTTATCGTTTATATTATAACTTCAAATCTTTTCTGTTCTGTTCCGTATTTTTTCGTATCTCTCATGTGTCTCCCGTTAGATTAAAAATGGGTATAATTCTGTTCGCTCTTTTAACTTTTTTTTTTCTAACTGGATTCGTGCATCTGTCATTTGGAATTTCTCAAAATCCTAGTTTGCCCTTTAATGTCACGGAACGATTATTTTTCGTGCGCCCCCCCCCTTTTTTTTTAGTTTAAAAAGAAAGCACAGTAAGAAACAAAAATTCATTTTAAACATTGTTCCATATGGAAAAAAAAATATTTTCTATAAAGCGCTAAACTTTTTGTTAAAACAACATGAAAAAGGTGTACCAGTGGCAGATCTCAATGCTGGATATATGTCTCGTTATGACTTTTTAAAAGTGAAAAGAAATATGTATGCATACACATCATTCTTTGTATTTCGTATAATGACAACAGCAGTTTCTTTACTGAACTTTCTGAGATCTAGTGAAGGATTTCTATATATATTTTTAATGTAAGTATTCGAAGTAAATGTGTGTTTTTGATAATGCTTTTATGTAGTTCCGTTTGTAAATATGCACCTGTTAATAAAATTACGTAGGATATTTCCGCGTTACGTAAGATGCTCCGTATTACGTAAGATGCAATTGAAAAAATTTGCTAGTCAAGTATCACAAAATTTCGTTTATAGGTTATTCCAACCAGATGATTGTAATTTAAGGGGAAAAAAATCAAATTTTTCATTAATTAAACTGGTATTGTTCATACTTTTATTTATTTATTTGAAAAATGTACAAAACTTACATTAAAAAATTATTTTGACATCGTTAGCAAATAAAGCTGAATGAGGTTTACATCTTAGTGTTCCAAACATTTCTTTCTTTGAATTGCGCTGTCTACAATGCGCAGTAGCTCAAACTGAATTTACGGGGCTTCAAAATAATTTTGTTATTCTCCCTATGTAAAGAAATCTTCTCATGTAACCCTCACAATGTGTGGTCACTTTCTTGAGGTGAATCCTTGGTTAGCAAGTAGCCGACATTAAAAAGAAAAAAAAAATGTTGTTTTATTATTTTCACCTGCTTACTCAAATAGCCGCACGAGTAAAACATGTGACAAACCTTTTTTTTTCATTTATATCTGTACTGTTGATTAAACATGTCTTTTCTACAAACCATAAAAGAATTTTGTTGTAATAAACAAAACGTAAACACTCCTATAAACGTAATGAGTCAGTAAAATATCAACGTAATTAATTTAAGTTTTCCCTTCTTTTGAATAATTCATATGCATCCAAAAACCTGAAACAGAATAACGCATTTTTGAACATTTCAGGGAAAATTTCATTACTTTCACAATTTAATAAAACTGTGTGGACTTTTCCTCAATAGGCGTTGAACAAACTGATTTTGCAATGTTTAACGATAAAACAAAGAAAACACGATTTTCAATAAAATTATAAGTGAATAAGTTTCCTGAATATTACAATATCAAGTAAATATCTCCTCTCAGTTGTTCAATTTTGTTGTTTGATATTTGTTTGACAAATTAGGATAATATTCGTGGACGTTTTCATCCGCTTATAAGAATTCATCAAGATTCCCGCATAATTTAGATTCTCATCAGGTATACTGAAATACTTCCTAATATTCATACCCACTGGAAACTGCTCTTGACCGATGATGTAACGTTTGACTTTATAAGTTTGTTTTCAACATTCGCTGGGAGCACTCTATAATGAGGTCATTAATCATCTCATGCTCGAGTTTAGGTATTACGATCTGTAATCTCATTGCCTAGAGGTAGCATTCTAGGGTGACAAAAATATTTTCCTATGTGTTATTCAATACCACGATGATATTCCAGTATAATATGATCCAATAGCCTTGGATAGATGCAAAAATATATATTTTGTCTATTTTGACCATTTTATACATTTATTATGGACTTTACTCCAAATTAAAGCCAAGGGAGTCAGGATTGGGAGAAGATATAGCATGTGTCGGAGAAATTTTCATTGCGTTCGTTTTAACTGATTCAGGCTTTTACCACGGTGGATAAAAACGCTGCTACACACGAACTTGCTCGCCAAAAATTTAGCCGCTTTAAGATTTTAGAGTAAGGAACCCGTTAAAAAATATTCAGGAATCGTCTTATTTAAATTTTAGACTTGTTGTTGTTGTTGTTTTTGGAACATTCCCATACAGCACACACAGATTCTCTGAACGTCTGTAATCGTTCAGAAAACGTTCTCTGTACGTTAATAGACGTTCATGCGTGGCGTATGTGTTTATTTTCGGACTTATTTGCTTGCTTCAAGAACCCGCTGATAAAACCTCGACGAATAAAGTGGATGGCACATTGACAGTTTTGACTAGTACGGAGAAAATAAATTTACGGTTCACAGGATAAACACAAACAACCAGGGCATGACCCTTGTAGCACAACTAACATTCAAAAAACGTTCAAAACACGTTTTTTGAAGTTCAAAAGACGTGTTTTGAACGTTATGCTTCTAGGGGAGTGAGAATCGAGCCATTGACCTGTATTTAAGCAATTAGCGGAGAGGAGGACAGGCCCTTAACCTCTCAGTCTCCGGTTTCATAAGTTTTGTTGTTGTTGTATATCGGATTTGTGTGCTTGCCTCAAAGCCCGCTTATAAATCCGCCTCAGAAGGACAACACAAGGGTAGTGCCCTCCGTGGTGGTCTTTCTAAAGAGTCCTAACCCGTATTCAAGATAAGTTTCGGAGAAAACCAAGAAAAACTGCGAACGGTTAGATCGACGGACGCGCGATGGGACCCGAACGCAAGACCTTCACACTTCGCCCGTCTACCATTTCCAGTGACATAACCATTGCGCCATCCCCAAGTTTTAGTCTCCTTGCTTACTTAAACATTCCCCATCTGCCGCTGCCGTAAAACATTCTGAAATATTACACTACCCCGATCAAAAAAATGGGGCCACGTCTCCCTATATCGCCATTCTGTTTGAACACAATTATTATGTCCATTCTATTTTTCATCGTTCCCTATTAATCAGAAGACATTGCGTCATTCTGTCCTTTCTTATCAATGGTGACGCACTTTACGAGCGACTGTGTCCACTTCGAAATTGGCCCCCTGTCTATTAATTGATTAAGCGATAGCAACTGGCCGCGAGCTCCCTGTGGGGGCGGAGTTAAATGCAGTCATATTGTAGGACAGTTAACTGACTTATGATTCACTTGGACTGGCCTCCCTCGGGGGTCTGGCGAGGGTTAACTGCAGGGGAGTGTTGATAGAAAATAAATAAGGTTACATGAAATATGAATTTATTCATAAGTAACACACTGACGTTGGATAAAAATACCACGGTGCATAAATATGAGTTACATGATAGAAACATAGTTTGTAAATAACGTTGTGATTTGAATTAAAACACCTGAAGGGATGAATTTTACCGGGCTTCTTATTACTTAATATTTCAACATTCACTTTTTTTTTTTTTTTTGACTCGAAAGAAAGAAGAAACATTTAAGTTATAGAGGAATCTTATTTATATCGAACACAAAAATAACAATAGGGTAATATATTTTTAGTTTGTGACAGATCTGTCCTTAGTAATTTAATTCATCTTCAGAATTCTAACTAAAAATTAATGCAACAAAATTATGTTATCATATTAATTTACCTTAGATTCAAACGAACAGTAATCTCTCCTTGTAATTAGAAGTTATATTAAGTAATGATGAACACGCAACAAATTATGTAATAATAGTTAATCAGATTCTATGCATTTATCAATGAGGAAAAAGAAACCTATGAGATAATTCATTTGAGAGTGTGTATCTTAGAAAAAAAACTTTCCCAGATGGAATTTTCTTCTGAGAAACAATCAGTTTTACTATTTTTTTTTTAGAAGAAAAACATCCAGTTTAGCTTTAATCATTCTTAACAATCATTTATAAATGCAATTTAAATGGGCGAAATAATCAAAAGTAAATTTTAAAAATTGTGTAGTTTTATGTTTTTTTTCTTCTTTTTATATAAAACTTCGAAACAAATACTGTCTAATATTTTCTTGTAAGTACTGTTGAAGAGAAAAAAAAATGGATTAAAACTATTAAACTAAAATAAAACAGTCCCTTTTAGTAACTATTCTGTTTTTGATTTCTTAAAAGAAAAACAAAGTCTTAAAATTCGGCGAAAATAAAAGACAAAGCAAGCTAGAAAAATAAATAAATAAATAAACAAAAAGTTAGCCAACCTTATTTGAAAACAAGATTTCGCATAATACGTTGGCAACAAAATGAACGGAGCACGAGAGAAAAACAAGTCCAACTACTACCCCCACCGCATCGGAATATTCGAAATACGCTGAGTAGTTCGATTCGAAGAGAAAGAAAAAAAAGGCGAAAAATCAAAAAGAGAAAGACGCACGATGAACGATCAAAATAAAGAGAAAACTGAAGAAAAGAAAAACAAAATCTGGACTGGAAAAAAAAAAAGGAAAAAAATATCGAGAGGAATGGGCGACGCATCGGCAAGACCTCTGTCATGAACGATAGTTGATGGTTTGCAACGCTAAGGGATGAGCACTGGAAAAAGGGATTTTGGTGTTTTCGCCATTAAATGAAAGAATGGATGGATGTAGACACGGAATGGATTCCCAGCATAAAGAGCATAAAGATGTTGGTATAAAGGAGGGATAACAAATCTACCTGGCAAAGTGCTCAATGCGCCAACACGGATACGGAGAAGTCTTTAAGGACGAGAAGATGGCTCTCCGTATATGCATAAAAGGAATTTTGCAGATTTGAGCTCGGAGAAATAATGAATTCAGAAAAGCGTTGAGAAGCATTTGATATGTTTTTGGGAATAGATTTTACATTTATTTAGCTTACATTTGAATTGGTTAAAATTGCATATAAGCTATATCCATCAGCAATATAAAATGGCGGGGCATTTTACCACATGCATGATAGTGCAAAACTTTTATAACGAAATTACTTTTCCTTAACATTTCTTTTTTATCATGAGAGAGAATTCGCTATTGTTTTTTTAATTACATCGCACAAATACATAGTAAAAAAGGTATAAGTAAAAGCAGAATTTTCCCAGTGATCTTAATACTACTATTATACGTTCGAATTCTGGCAACACTGGTGTTTCACCTCTTGATTTTGTCCACATTCTTACAACAAAATTTTCTGTCTCATGCCACGTGATCTGCATTGTTCCTGTTGGGTATGTCTGTTTTGCAGTGTTTTTCGATTATTTTGCTTTCAAAATAATTATGTTTTTAATTTATTGTTTTTCTATACAAGGATAGGACTTAAATGTGAGGAGAGAATTTTTCTTATGCCACACAACCACATAACTGAAGATAACCACACAACCGAAATCCTACTATTTTGTTGTCTTTAATTATAATCTTCTGGGTATGGCCCCTGATGAGAGTACCAGAGGTTACAATTTCCATTCCAATTGGTTTTTGTGTAATTTGTGGTTTCATTGTTTTTCGATCTTCATACGGATCTCTCTGATTTCCTCTGATTCTACTGATGTATATACGTATTTTTTTTTTCCTACGTGGTGTGTCATTTTGCAGTGATGTTCTGTGTGTTTTGTTTACCGATTATATATATATGTATATATTACATACATGGTATTGGTTTCTTTCGCACGCCCTTTTTTGTATAGGATTCCGTTCTTGTATTTTTAAACGTAACAAGGTAAATTTTATTTTAATAAATGAATTAATTTTTATGACCTCACGATACTGGACATTTTGTGAAAGAGTTACCTTTACCCTATTCATAGAAATAGCTCCCACTATTATATCACTAGCAAATACAACACGTTCTTAGTCGTAACTTTTTAAACTTCTCGATACTTCGGAACATTTTGTACCAAGATGTTTACATTACAATCTCAAAAGACACGTTTTGTGCTTTGAATGCTCATCAGTCGTGAGCAATTGAAAAAGCGAGTAAAACTAAAATAGAACTAATTGTCAATGCAGCAAATGTTTGAGTGAGGCGAGTGTATTTGGACTTTTTTCAATATTAACTGGTAAATTCTGAAAAGCAAAATTAAATCTTTTTGTAAAGCAGAAGTGAATAGAAAAACAAATGCAGATTAGTCCAGTAGATTTCAATCAGAATTCAACAATAAAAGTACGTGTGCCTATTTTAATTAATTGTGTATGAGTTAGTAATTTAATTCTCTAATGAATAAACTGAACTCAAATAAAAGGGGGGGATCTTAGATCACTACAATAGTTCAGAAATTTATTAATATTTTTTAGTATTAATTTATGTAATATGTGTGATTTAATCCACATTTTAGATTTCGGATTCTGGTTGATAATTTTAGCTGTTAGAGATCAGAAACTGTCAAAGGAGCCAGAGTGAAGCTTGTGTTGGTTACATTATGTTTTATAATTTTACTGCTTAAAATATAATTAGAAGCCATGCTTGTATATTGAAGATATTCAACAAATTACTTCTCTCCGATACTCCATCTGGGTAGACTTAGCGCGACTAGTCAAATCTTTTTTCCTAAATCAAATCTTTTTTCATAAAAATAGATTGGTTATAATGCCTTTTTCTATTTTCACTTAAATATTTGTTCAGCTGTTGTAATTTCTGTTACACAAAGGGAGAAATAAAAGCAAATCATAATTCTTCTATTTGAACCCACAGTCTGCGAGATAGAAATTTCCGTAGTACCCTCCATAGTATGAATAAGATAAATAACCGATTTAATGTGCAATTGGTCTATTTCCTAACGCTTCCCTCCTCGCAGAGAAACGGATTAAGTAGGTGGTGAAAAAGAACGTCCTCCCCGTAAGGACCAATAAAAATCTCAGTCACTTCATCTATTGAAGGGAGTGCATGATTTTGAGGACAAACTTTCCCCCACAGATTTAAGGGACACTTCCACAGCCATGAGTCATGCACACCTTATCTCATTTTGGGTGTGGCAACAAATCGGAAAAAAACGACTAGATGCATACTCTTGATAAGAACTCAGCTGTACGTATGATAGGATCTTTGTATAATGTTTTGTTTGCAAGACCCTGCTTCCGACATCAACATAGCTCACCGCATTAATTATGGAAATGACTAACTATAATAAACTACGACTGTAGTTTATTATAGTTTACGCAAGTTTAAAAAAAATGCTAACCATATTCGTGCCATGTGTGAAACTCACAATTATTCTAACAAACATACTTTTTCGGAATTGTTAATTAAATTGACCAGTGCAATAATAAATATATCAAAGTTTAATTTTAAATTTATCAGAATATGTTTGTTACTGGTTACATCACGTAACCCTATGTAATAAAGAAAGCTCCAATAACATTTCGAAGTTGATTAAAAAAATATTTTAAAGAAAACAAAATTTTTTAATGTATTCGTTTCAACTGTTAAGTAAAAATGCAATAAAACTAATGTGTGGAATTAATGGTAATGCGAAATCTACTTACAGATATGTAACAACTCCAAGATATTTCTACAGCAGTGTTTGTTGTTAACCCAGATTACCGGCCGTTACATCTAAATTTTCGCTCTTTAATCTCCATTATTGAAAAGATACTGTTTCTTAATTGAAAGCTAGATCTATATTACCATAGCTTGATTCCTATATGGGGTGAGTGATGTAGTTTACCTCTCTTTAAAAGTCGCATTTAATTTTTAGAGACTAAAAAAGCAAATTACAAATCTGCTTAGTAATTTCGCATGTATAAATGTATTGGTTTTTATTAAAATTGTAAGTGGAAGCAAACAAAAAACATTTTGAGAATTCTTCTTGCTAGGCATAGCATTCCGATTTTCAAAGATTCCACTTACGCCTTAGAAAGAAATCACATTATTTTTCTCTTGAAAGAAAAAAAAAATCAAACGAATTTCTAGCTGATAGAACTGAAAAGACCCCATTCTGAAACATGCCAATATCACACGCGCAGACATATCCTCTTATTCAATGACTAAGTTCTAATTATCATGTTTTGGCACCCATTCCGTATTCTTCATGTCTTACTTGCGGTTGATTTCACATTTCTAGTTCGGAATCCCGCCTTTTGTCGAAAAGCAGGGACCTCTTTGAAGGGTTGCCCAATTAGTTCGAGAAAAGAACGAATAAGGGGATGGTGGGGGGTGATTTGATATCCCCCATTTTTTCTTTGTTGCCATTGGAATTCACTGACTGAGATCTTAAGTCAAAGATGAATGGAAAATTTTCGGACTTTGTAAAGGGGATTCCTTTTTGAACTCTGAAAAAGAAAATGGGATTTCATTATACTCGTTAGAAACCTTTAAAAGGAATAAAATACCTAAGAAAAATTCTGAATTCTTTTGCATGGATTCTACGTCAGAGTTTTCCAGTGATAGAAATTGTTGGTATTTTCTTACAATACCCTTTATTTTATTGTAACTAAATTTATCTGTTCAGAAAGTCTTGACTTTTAAGAACATATAACATGGAATAACACTCAGATGCAGATAAGTGGAGCATTCTGAGTAAGTTAGACGAGGATTACGAAAACGATATATGCGCTACTAGTTTAGTGTTATTGGAAGAGTGCTTGATAGATACCAATGACTTGAAATCTGTGCCATGTTTACCCTACTTAATAAGAAAACCATGAAGCTACGTTTTCCGCATTAGTCGTGGCTTTTAGACAGTTCCTACGAGCTGAAATGGCAACAAAAGAATTATTCAATTGAATACGGATGGAGCTGCTGATTGAGAGCCAAGCTGTGGTTGGTTCGGTTTTTGGTGGCATTTTAGTACGCAGGTTGCTGGAACAGGAAAGAAAAAATGGACGAAAAGATGGTAGTAGTTTGTAATGAATAACCAAAAGAAATTCTAGTTTATTTAAATGAATGTTACCTGAAATTAAGAAATCGACGACTAAAAATCAAACTTATTTCGGCTGTCGGAAAAGCATTTTGATTTCTTTTTGATCTAATTCCTCAACTTCAACCAATTCCTCAACTTCCCCATAAGTTATATTTATGTACCCATACAAGAAAGAGAGGTGAATGGGGGGATAAATTTGTAAAAAAATGGCATCAAAACAAACAAGATCAGTAGATGACGCAACAACAAGGTTGACGTACTAGTCAACACTTGCATCAAACAAAAATTCGGAATCATGTCACTGTACAAACCGTACAGTTTCGATACTTTGAAAGTTGATTACGTAAAATTTTTATCGACCAGTTGCCATCCTTCACGCATACTGACGGCTGAAAATCAGAAACGTCCTTTAGGTTTATGTGCAACATTCATTGCGCTTTGTTCACGTTGGCTTGTTCTACGAAAGAAATAGCTCATGCTTGAGATTCATAGTCCGTGGGAACGTAACTTTATCTTTCTGACAAGCCAGCTTGATTTGTAAGATTAAAATCTAAAATCTTTGAAGGCTTCTAGATTTCACTATTGTTGAAATTATTGAAACGATTCATAGAAAAGTATCGAAATGCAATTCCAACATTCACAACAGATAGTAAATCCTCTTTCTCTGTCTCTTTGTATCTAACAGCAGGAACTTCTAAATATAACCATGAGACTTAGCCATTTCTTTAAACAAATTGTTACAACATGAAATAATTTTTTACATTTCAAACACCTTGGTATGGATAACATTTTGATATAAAGAGTTAAGTATGGCGTTGATTCGAGTTTTATAGTAATTTAGTATATCTCAGATTACCATTAAACCTAATTCATATAAATGCTCACTATACTGTTTATCTTTTCTGCTTACAGAATTCCTACATCTTTTCTCTGACTCCAATAAAAGCAATACGCACGTAAAACTCTCCTTCCACTTTTATTCCACCTACTGATATGTATTTCCTTTTGTTCCTCCACTACTGGCTACAAAGGAAAGAAACAGTCTAGAAGACAAACAGTTTTAGGGTAACGTAGCACCGGAATACACTTGCAACCGTTGGAAACAAAGCTTCCGAATTTTACCTTGTTTTTTCCCCATTTTATTCTCATTATAATGCATGTGGGCCCCCCTAAGGATGCCCCTGAGCTAAAATATGACTAGAATAAAGATAGAAGCTAAGAAAAATGAACAAAAAACTGAAAGGAATAGGGAAAGACGGAGGGAATAAAACCTGATGTAGTAACCGATTTGGCCCCGCGGCCTCAAACATTAAATTGAAGCACAGTAAGATTTTTTTTTCTTCTGCATTTTTTTTTAAGACAGAGACGTGGCTTCGGGCCTATCAGCAGTCTCGACCAATCGCATGAGGGGGGGAAGGAGGTTATCCTAGACTAGAAAAAAATGAATTTCTTTTCTTGTGGCATTATGTCTTTATAAAACAGTCATCTCAGTATGACTCTTTAGAGCGTTATCTAAGAAGAGGAAAAATACCGGATAGTCCAATGTTTTTAGCTTGCAGCGTGGTTATTTCACACTTGTAAAGTGGTTGTGGTAGCAAAATTCATTCAGGAGGTGTTAAAGTAGTTGCCAACAAAATGTTGTCGCAGACGTTTCCGGATTTGACAAATTTCTGTTGAACAAAATCCGTGTACAGCAATTGTTTTGTTTCATTTCACTTTTAATTTGATTTACCAAAATGTCAACATTATAAATGGATTCAAATACAAAAATACCAATTTATAAAATTTTCAGATTGCTTGTTCTCTAATTTTTTTTCTATTGTACGTTAGCTTTATTGTGGGGCATTAGTCGGACAATTTTAAGAGAAATTGATAGAAATAATTCATAATAGCTCATATTAAGATAAAAAAAATCCCCTGAATTCGGAGTATACTAAGTATGCAAATATCTAAAATACGAAGAAATATATTTTAGTGGCTTGTTTTTCTATTTAGTTTGGCTGCTTCAGGTCATCCAAAGGGTATCGAAGAAATTCAACAGTTGATAACGAATCTATATTCTCAATTATTTAAAAGAATGAGATGGTTAATTATTTCTCATGCAATACTATGATAGCGCTAAGATGACGAATCCATATTATCCCTTATTTGAAATAATAAGAATGATATGTTTAATCATTCAGCATGCAATAGTATAAGCCCTAATCATACAATTGTGATAGGAAGCATTTTCTAATTAAAGTGTGTTTGTGTGGGATAGTTCATCTTCCAGTTTGTGGTTCCTACCATTGAGCTTTGATATCGTAATAAATAAATAGGGTCAGATGAAGGAAAATGGTAGGAAAATCATGCATTTTTAAAAAAAAAACTCTAAAATCAAGCTGTTAAATTTATCTTGATTAAACCATTGATGTATATTACATACATTTGACACAATTCAGTGTATTCTTAATATACTTCAAGGAAAAGATGCACCAAAAAGGATTATTTCCCAAAATATTTAGCTAAAGAAATGGCCACGATTGTCAAATTCAGGTTCACACAGTATATGGCAGATGTTACTTAGGGGTAAATGTTACACAAGGGTGTAGAAAAGGATGGCTGATGGGGCTGTAGCCACCCTGAAATAAGTAAACATAAGTTATGAAAAAAGATTACGAATTTGTGGATAAATTTGAATGTTCCCCTTAAAAATAGAGGTTCCGTTTTGGACCTAAGCCTAATTTAATATTTTCTTCCACGTCTGTTTCTCCAACTGCAAATATTTCATTCCCTAAGTACGTTTGAGGTCAGGTACATTTCTAGAACTGTAAAAGTATCCTAGGGAGCACACACTGTATCTCTGAACGTTGATGCACGTTCAAGGAACATTACTGAACGTCCTCTGAACATTAAGAGACGCTCAGAGAACCTATTCCAGACAGCGCAAACAGGTTCTTTGAACGTCTATTAACGTTCAATGCGTTCATAACGTTCATAACGTTCAATACGGTTCATTGAACGTCTATTAATGTTCAATACTCTGAACGTCGATAGACGTTCAACGAACCTGTTTCTACTGTCTGGGATGTCTGCTGTCTAGGATTGGTCTTACAAAAATAAGTCCTGTAGACATCTATAATAAATAATCTAATTTCTGTCTGAGTTAAAATAAATAGTAAAAAGACACAATTTTTTAGAAATCTGAAAACACGCAGTTAATATAGGTTGTTCGTGCATGTACATCCCGATTTAAGCCTTTCAGAATAGCATGCATTGTCCTTTTACACCGTTTTTACACTTCTTTACCACTATTTCACCCGTTCTTTGAACGAACTCAAACTGCTAATTTTATCCACCATCCCATTGTTTTGAAAACAATTTGACGATGGCTTTAAATCTCTATTCACAGTCACTCGCGCCTTTCATTTCGCTTCTAAACACAATCCTGCTCTTCTCCTGTCTAGGAGCGCGCCTCTTGGAAGACAAGTCATGGCTTGGTCTAGTGACCAGGTCATGGGCACGAGGAGCTTGACCTGCTTACAAGTCTGCGACCGTTAATCTTGTTCTCCCGACGAGGTTTCCTTCCCGGATCACGTGACGCCTCAGGTGATTGTTACCAAGCATTAAAAAATCGTAAAACGAGAAGAAGAAGAAGGAAAAAAAAGGTAATATATATCTCTCGTGCAAAGTAATCTTCAAAGTGCATCACATGTATCTTACCTATCTGTGTTTTATTTGAAGAACTTTCAGAAGAATTTCTTTTCTGTTTTTTCCCATGCTATTTGTTTGTTTATGCTTTGCCACTGAAGATGTATAGCGTGAGTAGCAAGTCCTAATCGACGATTATATAAGTTGGACATACAACATTTTTCATGCATAATTGATATGAGACGCAAGATGATTCATCGGGAGATAATAGGATGAAGATGAAATTTTCCAATGTACCAAATGCTTTCACTCCGTACGTCTGCAGCAACAAACACTTAGACTTACTAAGGCATCAGTGAGAAATGTACTTAACTTCCAACTAATATGTTTTGAAATTTTCACAGTGAACACTTACCAAGAAGAAAAATATAGTGGTAAGTAGCGTTGCCAGGCGTCCGGATAAAGCCGGACATAGTTAGGCTTTTTGATTGCGTGTCCGGCCAAACTGAACGGTGTCCGGATTTTATTAGACTTTTTACGGGTGACTTTGGCTGATTAGTAATAAAGTACTTAAACTGATTTGGCATTCGATTTTATTTATATTTCATTAGAATTTAACAAAATTCATGGTAATCATCAAAAAAGCTTGATTTTACGTACATTTTTTTTTTTGTTGTACCTATTAATACTGAGACAATATCCTCCATATTGTAGGCTGTCCGGCCTTTTTACCCAAATGTCCGGCCAAACTGGCTGGTCTGTCCGGCTATTTGGTTTGGCGACCTGGCAACCCTAATGGTAAGGATAGTTAAAGGAAAAATCTCATTGGTGAAGATTTAAGCTGAATTTTACAAAGTAGGAAGAATTCGGTGATTTTGCAATATCTTATAATGTGATCACAATTCTAATACACAGGGTGATCAATTTAAAAGAGTACCCGTTGGATTTCCTTATTACCCTTAAATCTGACGCACGTGACCACAAATCTAACATTGAAGTATAATTGTTTAAGTGTGAGAGACAATTTCAAACGCCGTGGGACTGTTACAACTTTATTTGTAAGGTACAGCAGAAATGGAGGTGCACAATGTCACTTAATCCTGTGATAATTTTATTTTTGAAAAACATAATTTAATCGAATTTTTTTCATTATCATTACTTTCAGAAAATGTTGAAAATGTTCGTCACCATTTTGAATACAAACAGGAACACTTCGAGCTAAGTTATTCGACACACATTATTGGTGTTATTGGCGAGATTTCTTCAGTTATGGTTTCTTTTTATTCATCGATATTTGCAGGAATTCTCCGGAAAACCCTATCTATGTGTTAACATTTTTAGCATTTGCTGCAAGGAATGATAATGTAAAAAAATGGAATTAAATTATGCTTTCAAAAATAAAATTATCAACGGCTATTAAGTAACACTGTGCGTCTCCATTTCTGTTTTACCTTCATACATAAAGTTGTAATAGTCCAACAATGTTGAAAATTGTCTCCCACACTTAAACAAGGTTAAAAAAATTATACTTCAATGCTAGATTAATTGCCACATCCGTCAGATTTAAGTGTAATAAAAACACGCGCACTCTTTTAAATGGATCCCCTGTACGACATAACACTTTCATAACTGTACTTGTGTCTTTATCTTCTATATAATATTTTTCAGTTTCATGTTATAAATTTCAAATTCCACCTACAAAATCAACAATATGTCTTTCAAAAATCTTTAGAACCTTTTTGTTGGGATTCTTTACTATAGTCGAGCAATTTAAAAAGATACTTTTTAGTATCAAACGATTTAATTTACCTTTTATTTCACTTCCTGTTACTTTCCCGCATTATTTCGAAGTGCGAAATAAAGGTTCGATTAATTGACTACTTGCTTTCAAGGGAATGAATAAAGGTATTGAATCCTTTCTAGTCACTGACATTTTGCCTTTGAAGTCGAAATTTATCTTTTGTAAACAGTGCTTCAGTTAATAGGTGCTCGGGTGTTGAAATCTTGAATTTATGCTTGAGCAAGCAGAAATAAATTTGAAAGAATCTAATTTAATTTGCAATTTTACTAATGTCTATAGCTTTAGAGCTTGGAATCGGAAATTTGGCTTTAAAAGCAACTTTACTTAATTTGTAATTAAAACCTATACAGTTACAGTATTTCTAATCTAACAAAATATAGAACTGATTATTCCCATAACAGAAACCTGAATTCTTGTGAAAATCTTGGAAATATGGACGATGCTAAAATAAGCACAAGAAGAGCCAAGAAGAGCCAAGAAGAGCTGCTTAAGAAGAGCCAAGTAAAGAAAAAATGTCTTAGAATTCTGAAAATAAATCTTATAGTTATAAGTATATTTACAATCAGAAATTCTTTGCCTGCTCCTAAAATTATTTGAATAAATTAATGTAGAAACATTTTTTTAAGTACTGATTCAGTCTCAAATATCTTGTCAACCATCTAAAAATATGACTTCATGGCTCAAAAATATTCGTAAATGCTATACATGTAATTTTCAAATCTGAAAAAAAAATCGTCTTTCAAGAAATTACCAGAGCACCTTTTACAGACAATAAATCCATAATTGCAGCTCTCCAAGAAATAGACGCTATACGAGTCGGTGCGTTATCATCAATCGTCAACTTCTAAGGTAAAATGGCAAGAAACGAAGTAGAGAAATGATTTCAGTCTTATCCTTTTCTTTCATCCACTCAGATTCAAAAAAAGTTTTTAGTGATTATATATATCTATATATATTTGAAATCCTCAAATGGTTTTCGTTCACAAATGGAAACGGAAATGTGTGGTACGGCCAATTATCTACTCTAGGGATCTAGGCCGGGGTGGGATTGACCTCCGTGGGGGGACTTCCTAAGGGGTTCTAACCCGTGTTTACACTAAATTTTGGAGAAGACCACGGAAAACTCCGAATGGTCAGATCGGCGGACGCGACGACCACAAATGAAGTACAGATGAGTTCTAAAGGACGTAATTTTATATTCTCGAATAACTCAAATTAGTATTGGAAATACTATTTCGTCTTGTTTTGCTGTTTTGTTAGGGATATTTAGTGCTTTGCATGTTGACAAATGAAAGTAAGGAAGCTGAATAGAGAAAGGAATGATACATGTGTCACTTTAGCAATACACAACATGTCTTCATTTCATAGCGTGATCCATTTTACGAACTTTTTATACCGGCAAAGGTAAAATCATAAAAAAACTTTTGCAAAATAGCCATAAAATTTACTCAAACGGCCATACAGCTGCTTCGATCGAAAAGATGTCGATCTTCGTCGATGGTGATATAAGCTGTCACAGACTGGAATCCTGGAACAGGGAACTGAAAAGAAAGTACTTCTCAGCTCCCCGTTAAAGGCTTCCAGTGTGTGACAGATTATATCCCCAGTGACAAAGATCGAAATTTTTTCAATCGAAACAGCTGTATGGCCGTTCAAGCAACTTTTATGATGTTATTTTGCAGAGTTTTTTTTATTATTTTAAGTTTTAAACACTTGCTTTTTTTTTGGGGGGGGAGGGGCGTTTTTGTTATCGGCAAAGGTAGTTACAGTCACCCCATTGCTATGTTGACAAAGGGAATATTGCCATTGATTATTATTGGTAATCATTCCTCATTTGTAATATAGCCTTAGTTAAAACGATAGACGTTTTACTTATCTAAGAAACTCTATTTAACCCACTTGGGAACTCTGTGGACCGTATTTTATAAAGATGATCCTGTAGAAAATATTAAGTAATTTGACGGGCGTCCAACGGTCCCTTATAATATGGCTACACAGTTTGCTGAGATAAATTTACATGCAACAGTCTGCTACTTCAATAAATACAAATCTGCCTCATTCATTTGTGTGAATCAATAAGAAACAAACAAGCAGCACCCGAACAATCCCAAGAAGCAACTAATAGTTCCAGTTATTAAATCAGGGACGAAATGTTTCCTATATGTATGAGACTTCTTTAAAAAATGCATATGTGTGCTACAATGTAAGGTAGTCACTCACGTCATATGTACACAATTATGTGCAATTTGGTTACTAAGTAAAATCAGCATAGTCGATCATGTGCATTTAACTGAAAATTATGTACAAGAAGTGAACTGAAATATATTTATGAAATGTTTAACTTGACATGTTTTAAGAGACTGCATTTGAAAAGTTATCTTATACTTTCCATTTAACTTAAACTTCTTTTGTTAGCAAAATGAGTGTTTTCCATTACAGAATTTTGAAGTTTTTATTTCTAAAAATGTTGCTGTTAGATTTTTACATGAAGAACTCACGAATCCAGATACTAACTCATTAGAAAGTTAATTAAATGTTAAACTAGTGAAATAGACAAGCCAAAACTGATTTTGCAACGTACGGTTTTATTTTTTTAAAAGAATGACGCTGCAAGATAATAAATGACCTAAAAAGCATTTTTTTTGTTGCATTTTGAAAACAATTTAAAATTTTCCAGGTAAACGAGGTAATTAAATACCGCTATTTCGTGATTTGTCATTAAAAATTATCATTACGCAACTGAAGCTAGAAATTAGTTACAGGCAAACAAACAAGGTTGCTTTTAAAGAAAATTAAATATAATATTCTTCAACGTTAATTTATACATTTTACCAAAATAGGCATGCGGTTACATTTATTAAATTACATTTATGTGATTGCAATAACTCAAAAATTTTAAGTATTCCAAAAAAGAGCAAATGTCTAAGTTTCTTTTATTAAAAACAAATTTACTTATATTTTCACTGTATTTTAAAAATCCCGAAAAGCAAAATTCCGAGAAAAGCAACCGAAACTTTTTTCATTTTAAAAAGTATAATACTATTAAAAATAATCCCAATTTTAAGTCAGTATAAATCATGAATTTAAAGTAACTCCAAACATTAATCTAATTAAAAGTTAAGCAATATTTAAAGATGGAAAAAAGAAAACCAAAGTAAAAATAAAGACTAGTCAAAGAAGGTATGAGGGATTTATTCCTTTATAATCGGTGAACTAAAAATAAAAATATAGCGAAAGCAAACGATTTTTGTACATTGTTTTTAATTAGTTAGTCTTTTCATTAAGTATGTAAAGAAAAGGGATTCCTTTTGATGATACAAAATTAATTAATTCATGATTTTGTGGTAAACAAATACCTTAATCTTTCGAACAATAAAGGCCATTTTTTGAATATAATATACGGTTGGTGGAGAAAATAGCAAAGAGTTTGAGTATTGAGCCAGAAATTTACCTCAACAAAAGGGATTAAGTCTGGAAGTTAGATTTTTTTCTGCGATAACGTGGTATGGGACATCCCAAAGGGAAACTCTAAAGTTTTGAGAATAAGCTAAGAAATTTTCCCAGAAAAGAATAGAAAGCCGATACTGTTTTATTTAGCATTAGTTACTGAAGTTTACCATAAAATTTCTGATAAAAAACAAATATAAATTTTCTTTTTATTTGAATAATAAAATATTTAGTTAAATGATACAAAGTAAATATATTTAAACAAAGTTTAGTACGTTTTACAGACTAAAAATAACCCAACTTTCTTCATATTTTAACCGGATATTATTTTATTTATTCAAGTAATAATTCATAAATTTTAAAATACTAATATTTTTTAAACAGTAATTGCAAGATTTGTTTGAAATTGTAAAGTATCAAAAGTATGATTGCAATATTGCTGATTTTTATTTTATTGCTCATTAAATTGGTTGGAATCATTACAATATGAAATAATATTTTCATAAATACTAAGATTAGCAAAATTAAAAAATATATGTGTATGAAAGATAATGCAAGTCTTTTCATTTATCCAAACAATCTTGTGAATGACTAAATTCATTCGTTGCAACCCAGCATTCGCTGGGGAGTAATAAAAGTATCGTAAGGTGTGACCATACTTCATCTTCTAAAAATTCTTTTGATATAAATTAAATAAAACAGTTATTTAAGTACAAATAAAAATGGACATACCAAATAAACGCAACAGGAAATAAGCTCACCTAAAAAAAAAAGAAAAAAAAGAAAAAGTCATTATTATTTGCTTGTACAGTATACAATAAGACATATATAAAATGTACTATTTACAGCTTCTCATATCCATATTCTCCTTAATTGTCAAAAATAATAAAAAGCATTGTAATATTATGTAAATTTATGTACTTTTCTTAATGCATGATTCCGAAGACCAGATTCAGTCTATATTGAAAGGGAAAAAAATAGTCTGTCAGAAAAGAAATTTAAATACATTGTCGCAATTCTTCTGCACCTTTTCTGAACATTACCCATTACATTTAAAAAGTAAATCAATTTAATAGATCATCTATCAATTCTAAAATATTCACCTTAAATTACTAGATCAAACTAAATGTTGAGTACAGAAATTACGCTGAAATATAAATGAATTTATGATTTGATCTAATACATCGAGCTATTTTATCAGCAAATTACATGGAATATAATTATGCCTTTTATTTGAAATGTTTAAATCTTATTGAAATACTTTTTTTTTTTTTAATCTCAACACAAGCAGTTCACGAACTGCTACATTACATCATACTTTTATATTAATGATTTCCAGTGATTCACAGTTGGCTATGAAGGTTTTGAATATACAGCATGCTATAAACATAGCGTAGGTAAAAATGTTACTATTCACCTTAAAGAGTTGGTGGCATGAACATATGACTCACGCTGTGTTTTGAAATGTTTTCTCTGCAATTCATCGTAACAAGGTAAAAAGGGAGAAATGAAGGTAATCCTAATTCATTCCTCATTTTCTCAACCCACTTTCACTAAATTGAAGAAATAAACTCCCAAAACACCAAGTGACTCATACGTCACAGTCGCCAATTCGTAATGAATGATTTTTTTTTTTTTTTTTTTTTTTTTTCTCTTGCTTGCTTGTTTGCTTGTTTGCTTTTTTTTTATTATTTGAGCATTATTTAATTAAACCTATTCCACATGATAATTTTTTTTTACTTTTTTTCCCTTAATTGCGGGCACTTGGCCCCCTACTAAGTCTGTATTGCTGGCCTCTTTATTATGGAGGTACCTAATAGGTGGACCAGCGTTGCCACCTATGAAGCAGCTGACGAAATTAAATCGGAAATACCGGAAATTGAACTCAGACCCGTGGCGTGGTAAAACGGCTCTCTAAACACTACATAACCCGGGCGGACAATTTTCAACTGTTAACTCAATGTAATTTTTTAAAATTTAAATTTGAAAAACAAATTAGTCTCTCTATCAATTAAGCCTTCATGTTCTTGAATAAATCAGATATCATTTGGTAAAATCTTTATAAAAGTATTCAGTAAAAAAAAAGATTTTTCGAGGAGAATAAATAAGTAATTTCAATCATTAACTAGAAGCACTTTTATGGCAACAGGGAAACATGCATAAAATTGGAAATTTTCTTTGCTTTGCTCATTGAAACATTGACTTTCACTTTAATTATTTATTCGTATTCGCAAAGTTGTACCTCAAGAAACACAATCCTGAACCTCTCGAAATGATTTCTCATTTTCCAGCTTGTAATACTGATCAGCCATTTACCCGATAAGTACGAATCCATCACTTCATGTAAGCTTACCTCCATTACTCATCTCTTCACCTTTCTATCTCTCTCTCTCTCTCTACAAACAAATCTATTTCCCCCAGGAACTTCTATCACCGCCAGACCTTTTCCAGAAATCGGCTTCCCACTATGGGAGCTAAGACTCCTTGGAAAAGGAAAACGCGCACAGAAACAGCATCATTTTTAATTACAGGTTTCTCTCTCTCTCTCTCTTTCAGCTAATGGAAATACGGCTGCCTGAATTTTGCTGAATGGAAGATGATGGTTACGAGGCAGCAAGGTGTAATTGAGGTCTCGAGAAGGAGAGTATGGGGGGAGGAAGGGTGAAACATGTGCGATTGAAAAGGTGCAAGCAAGGTTGATGAGGCAGCTTGTTAGGATGAGTTGCTGTGTTAACAAAATCGTGATGCTTTTCTGTTTTCTGCAAGTTTCTACGAAGGGTCATAACAGTAAAAAAAAAGAATCATCCCTTTTTTAAAATCTAATAACTTATAATGAACCATTAAATTATGAAAGCATAGTTCGTGATTGTATTTTTCTGGGAAATTTCATTACTTTTAAGAAATATAAAAAGTTGACCTTTTTAAGCATACAAACCAGTTCATTAATGCAGTCAAAATGTCGTAACTAGGCAGCGCAAAAAGTAAAGGTAAAACGCTCTACAATGGTATTGGTTACTTTAATTTCAAATATATATGACTGATGAAATCTACTGTCATTATAAACTTTTAATTTTTAATATTTTCTTTCATGCAAGAAATAAAACGCAAAATTGTACACAAACTGAATTATTTTATTGAACTCAACAAATTTTTCTTGGTACTATTTACACCTAGCAGTTTTCAAATAGAACTATTTTGGTAATCGTACAAAATTTTAGTTGCATCACATTTTTAATGTTTCAACAATCTCATAAAAATGCTTATAAGTGGGACTTTTTCTTTAAATAACAAAGACTGCTTATTGACGAGTAAAAGTAACTCAAGGTAACTCTGTAGAGCGCATTTTACAAATAAAACTCTCACAAAAAAGAAATACTTACAAATTAAATCAAATACAAAATGAAGTTTGTAAAGAAATCGAATACAATTTTCTCTGGCGATTGCAAAAGCCACTCATCGTAATATCGTTTATGAATAGTATTGACCATATACTACATCATTTTCTTAAATACCAATTTCTAATTTTTTTTCTTTAGGATAAAATCTAAAACAGAACTCACCAAAAGCAGACCATTTTCATGTCTTCCATTAAAAAACGCTAAGATTTGAGCTCACACCAAAAACTATATGACACAGAAGCTAAAATACCATGAATACTATTCCTTGGATTTGCCGGTTCGGGATTACGGCCAAAAATGATACCGTAGATACCAAAACGAGGAAGTGCGGTCTTCTAAAGACAATGCTACAATTTTGCTATGTCATTTCAGAGCTTACGTGTGTAGGACTGACACGTGCCATTGTCTGGAAAGGATTTTAATCTACACGGGGCTCGGTTGCATTGTGTACGACATTTTTTTTTCTCTTCCCTTCTTTATTGGGGGGGTGGGATCATGGTTTGAAGATGATACGGTTTATGGGCAGAAGGTGCCTTTCAAGACAAACCTTGTCTTGGAGTACATCTGTGGGTGGAATTATAAAGAAGTTATTGTTTCACCTTATAGAATGCAGCAATTAAGCGATGAAGGTCGATTCACTAATTTCAATTCAATGCCAGGAGAGAAAAAAAAATCGAAATTATACCTTTGTAGTGCGTTTGAATTGTGTTTCAAATCCCCGGGGTGGAGACACAGTTCTTTTTTGTGAACTCTGTGGTTAGAATTTCACTGAGATTTATTTCCTGAAATATTGCATTTTGATATTATAACTATGCCCTTACCTATGGGCATGGAGGTACAATGCTCCCCTCTCCCTGTCTCCCAGGGAAAATATATACTAGCATAATGATTTAAGATACATGATTATAACACAGTGATTATGTTAACATTAAGGTACGACAAGAATGCTCTTTTTTATAATTTTAGGTATTTCTTACGATTATACAGCCGTTTTGATAACTTCCGTTGAACTGCTTAAGATTTTCTGCAAAATATCATTTGAACAGTTTGATTGATATTTTCTAAACTGAATATATACGTTTATATAAAACGCATTTACTGCAAGATATGCTGAAGAATAAACTGAGTGAAAAGAAACACGTTTACTTTATCAAAATCCTACTAATATATAAATGTCAATGTTTGTATGTATGTTTGTTACTCTTTCGGGCTGAAACGGTTTGCCAGATTTGGATGAAATTTAGGATAAAGACAGTTAAAGTCCTAGATCAGGGGTGGCAAACCTTTATGTATCAACATGCCATTTTTTCTAAAGAAATGTTTAAGGAGGTCAAAGGCGTACCGTCAAATAATTTTGACTTAGTGATTATTGGGAAAAAATAGTAAACTAAATACTAACAACTCAAAACTCTTTATTTACTAACAAAAAATGCGGTTATATGTGTAATTCATATTTAATATGTGCCGTTTTTAATTAAAATGCAAACCGTTTTGATCCGTGGCGTGCCCAAAATATTGTGCCGCGTGCCATTGGTTCGCCATTCCTGTCCTAAATTAACAAATAGGCTACTTATAATTCGTACCTTTTTTGTAGGTTTTTATCACTAAACCATCTTATTTTTGCAACCACGGGCGGCCCGACACGGTAAGCAAGGTAAGCATCGCATCGGGGCACCAGCTTCGAAGGGGCTTCATTTCGAACTCAAAAACTAAGTAGAACATAAAGGGGGCGCCCTTTTTACGTTAGCAGGGAGCGACACTTACCCTAGCCCCCCTCCCCCTGTTTGTAACCATCTGAATTTTAAATTCCATTCAGAATCTGAGAGATTTCAGTGCCATGGAAGCCGGTAAGAACCCCTACGCTTAGTTCGCTAGTAGTAACGCTAGTTCATGTTATTTTAGTAGTACGCTAGTACGTAACGCTAGTTCATGTTATCATCCATAACAGAGGGAACCGACATTTAAGGTTTACGGCTACTTACACTCCTGGGATATCTCCTAATTTAGGATGAATTCCCGATGAAAGACTTTCATCTGGATTAGCACCCAAGGATGCATCATTCCAACATGGAGGACATTGGTTTTACATGCATCAGCCCACAGCAGTACAGTTAAAGGTTGTAAAAGCTTCCAAGCGCTGAAGGAAACCAATGCCGTTTTACTTTCACGGTTTTAATGGGAACCGAATTTCCATTAACTGGGCCACTGCGAGACCCATAAATGCATACTTTAAAATTATTAAAAAATTAAGTATATTAGACGCGGATTAATGAAAATGATATGTAGATTTGTATTATTACTAATTTAATATTATGATAAAGGGTTATACCACCTCTGACAATCGTACTATGTCCCCTGAAAGTAAACACATTCTTTGTGAACGTTAATGGACACTAAAAGAATATTACTGAACGTTTCTCTGAACGTTATTAGAGGTTTAGAGAACCTGTGGGTGCTGCCTTGGTCAACGTTTACGAGTTTATCACTTGTAAAATGTCAAATAATGTATACCACATATGAAGTAAGTACAATTAATCACATGTTTCGTTATAATTTAAGAATTTCAATAAAAATGATCATCTTACTGAGTTTTGTTTGAATTATATCAAACAGTGTTTGTGCAAACTTATACGAAATTATTTAAATGAAATATTTTTTTTCTAAATCATAAAGAGTAAGACTGTTTTATTTATTATGAAGCTAAGTCCAAAAAATAACAAAATTTAAAATGAGAAAAAATAATATTCTGGATATCTCCCTTATTTTTAATTTCCATTTTGTTTCGATCATTCAGGGTTAAAGAAAACGTCTTTGAAAACTTTGTATTAACCAAACTCAGATTAATTTCAAGTTGCACTGCGCCAGTTATATTAATGGCATAGCTTTCTACCGAATTTAACATAAAATACTGATTATCATAAATTTTTTAGTACAAAGTATAAATTTCAAATTTCAAGTCGTTGCATTTCCTATCGTTCAAAAGGGAGAAACTGCTGCTGCATAATAAATAGTTGATTATAATCGTAAATTGCACGAAATTTCACCATCGCTTACCTGCCTTTTAAAATTAGACCATAAATCTAAGTCTCATCAAAAGTTTCACGACTGAATCACTTTTATTTTAAGGCAGTATCGTATCGAGAATTTTAACAAGCTAGACTCTTTAAAATTGCTTAGCTTATATATAATCAAAGCATAATTGGTGCAGTTCACTCATAAGCAGCTAAAAGTTACCTATAATTAAGGTGAATTTTCATGCTAAGTAATTTATGAATATATACGGCTTAGGAAGGATATATTTGTTGAACAGTTTTAAACGGCTGTAAAAAATAAAGACTACTAAAATAAATGTTGCATTTTAATGTAATGCTTAATAATAAATATCAATGTTTTATGGGCAAACCAAGAATATCTCTTGGTTTGCCCATAAAACATAAAACTCTTGAGGTATAGTTAGACTGAAAAGTATGTGTCGAATTTAAAGTTCATGCATTATAGTGATTAAAGTATAATCAACTTTGGGATTCCGTTGATGCTCTTTAGATTTTATCATTTTCGATAACAAAAAAATGCCAGAAGAGTTGGGAATTTTCAAGAACAACTACAACAATCTTTTGATATATTGAAAGTTTTCTTTATAAACTTTGTTTAATAATAATATTTTTTTATATTTAAATGCTTCTTACGACTTGATTTTGTATCCTTGACCTCCCACAATCAAAGCAGCAATCACAGATCAAAGACATCATGACTATTTTCTTTATTTTAAAATTTTCATTTTTTGGAACGGGAGAAATTTTTTCTTTAGCTTTCGAGTGCATGAAGTAAGAACTATGTTTGCTAATCTTGCTTTGTCAAAGAATTGGTGAAATTCGTAGCTAGAAAGCAGTTTTTATCTAAGTCACTGACAACTTTATGACCCTTTGGCTACTTACTTCCCTTTCAAATATGATGGATTTTGCACCAACATATTTCGAAAGAAGTTTCCACTCTTATAGCTTCCAAAAAGAGATTAAATCAAGGATCACAACAAACGAGGAAAGAGTTTTGCTGAAAATATTAATGACATAATAGTGTAACATAGCAGTGTATTTAATTGATCGCCCTTCCTTTTTATTATTTTCCAAGATTGTCAAAGAATTTGCCTGAGATCAGTACCGGGTGGCTGTAAAATAAGTATCTCTATTTAGAGTTGTCTGTAGTTTGTAGGAATAATCCGAATAAAACCGAAATCGGTGCACTTACTAATCGAAGAGGGGAAAGAAGATTGGAACAATAATAAAAAATTAATTGCAATAATTGCCGTCAGGTGGCACTTTTGAATGTATAATGTATATCACAAGAACAAAGAATGGAAACGGAAAACTGGATGGCATAACTCATTTATTGAAAAATGTTGCAGAGAATGTTATATCCTCAACTGCAGTGCCAGTTTCTTCTTGCATGGGGAGCGGTACTGGATTCTTCACTAATCCTTTGTCCCTAAATTCACGTTAAGTAGCTGAAGCGTTTGAGCAGTTAACGTTGAGTAGTTTTAAAATCAAAGCTCTATCTCGCAAACTAAAAGGCATCCCGTACAACGTTACTGGCAGAAACGACCACTTCTTGATTTTTCTGATGATCACAACGGCATTTGCACTGGAGCGTCATCTGTCGGCGATTGTTGAAACTATTTTTTTATTATTATTCCATTCTTCTTCTTCCTTCTCGATTAGTAGGTGTACCGATTTTGCTTTCATTTAGACTGTTCCTTCAAGCTACTGGCAGCTTCAAATAGAGATACTTCTTATACTGTATATATAACCACCCGGTATTTAAAACTTGAAAGAATAAAAAAAAAAGCAGTTGTTCTCTCGCGAGGTACCAAGAATAGGTAAACTTATTGGAGAATTCCATATGAACCTGTAACATGAGTTAACATATACTTGATTCATTAACTAATTTTATAAAATACCTCATACAAAACTAAATAATGTTTTGCGATAAGAAAGGTACGTACAAACTCTCATAAAGATTATAGGAATTAAGAAGTAGAATTTTAGCATACTAAAGAACTGAAACAGAAACTGAAGAATTGGAACAGATATAAGAACTGAAACAGATATCAGGAATTTCATGTAGACCACAAACGCAAATACTGTAATTTTGAGGTAAGATTTGTTTTCACGTTTTGGGATCTTAAATTTCTTTTGGTATAAAAATACTATTAATATGTACAAAATTTTAGACAAGACCGGATGGAAAGCACCATAAAGGCCAAAGAAAACAATTTGTGTAAGGAGCTCCCCAAGTAATGTGAGACTAAATCAAGCAAATCTTTATGTTCATCACTAGTCAATTTGACAGTGCAATGCTCTTACAGTAAAATTTTTCGTTTTCCTTCGATGACGGACGATGGCAGTTAATGGTGTAATTTTAGCCATTGTTAAATCAATACTCTTAAGAATACTAAAAAAGAAACTGTTTATTAGAAAATGAAATGCTTCAATATAATAAAAAATCGCAACTTCAATCTTTCGGTATTGTAGACATTACTAGAAGACATGATAATTATCGTGACTCCTAAATCATGTGTCACGTGATTATAGTGTGAAAGTTTATAAAGTATGCCATGTAGAAATAGCCAACAATTATTTCTTCAATAATCTCCAACATGCATGCTTTGCGTTACAAAATGATGCTTTTAAGACATACTTAAAATAAAAATACTGTAACAGAATTCGGAGAAAAGTTTCTAGATGAAAATGAAAAAAAGAAAAAAAGACTATTATTATTATTATTATTATTATTATTATTATTTTACACTTGGTGAACCACCCTATTATGCAAACAATATGATCTTTCTCTCCACATAGTTTTAAATTATTCTGTCCAATGTTGACATATGATTCATCGTGATATTATTTTCAATGGAGTATTTAATGTTATTAATAATATTAAATAACTGAATTTTATAAGGTGTCCGAGACAGCTTTTATTATTTAAATGTTAAGAAGAAGCTCCAAGACATACGTTGCTTAAATTCTCAATATTAACAAATAATTTATTAACTGTCCTTTGAAACCTTTATTTTTGCCACATGAATAGACTGGGACTGAAAATTGTATCCAGTAAGTACCAAAAATGTATAAATATTCCCTTATATGTCTTAGCGCTTTTGGAGGATTACAGCCCTTGCGATAATCCGGCTTCCTTTTGTAGAGTCAACCAACATGAGTAATGATCGAGATAAAATGCAGGGAAACTATTACCATACATAATGTGCAGTTATTGGGAGAGAAAAATTTATATAAAAGGAAAAAGAATATTTTTATTGTCCATGCTTAAGGAGGAGCTGTTACGTGAACAATCAACAGTATGTCGAGAACGATTCTTAAACAGATATTTATTCAAGATTGGTGTGAAATTTATTTCCTTTTCGATAAAATTCTGAGTACTGTAATGGCTACTAAACATGTTTGAGTTAAAGTGTGTGTACTCAAATATTTACGGAAGACTTAACCAAATCATTCAAATTCTACTTGAAACATTTCACTAAATAAATTGCAGCTTGACAATAATTGCTTGATATTTTTAATGGAAAACTGAATCTTATATATATGCGCATACAATGTTGGTAACAATTATGTAAAACATGTTACATATTTTGCATATGCAATATTTTCACAATTAAAATTCATTCCACGGAAAATTTTGAAAATGCTTTTCACCGTTTTCAATGCAAACATTAATATGTCGAACGAAGTTCTTTGGCAAACTTCGCAACATTGTTGTCAAATTGTGTTGACGAGATTTTTTTCAGTTATGAGTTGCTTTAATTCATCAATGAATGCAGGACTTCTCTGGAAAACCCTATCTTCGAAATAACCCCACAAAAAATCTAATGGATAGAGGAATAATTGATAATTGAATGATACTGTAAAAATTTTGAATTAAATTATTTTTTTCCAAAAATAATTTAATAAGTAACATTGAGTAACATAATTAAGTGACATTGTGCGTTTTCATTCCTATTCTACCTCACAAATAAAGTTGTAACTGCCCAGTAGTATTGGAAATTGTTTCCCACACTTAAACAAGGTTGAAACAATTATATACCTGAGTATTAGAACAATTTTCACAACCGTCAAATTAAAGGGTAATAAGAAAAACTAATGGCCACTTTTTAAAATTGATCACCCTGCACTTCGACTCAGATTCCAAATTCAAATTCAGACTCCTGTAAATAGGTTTTTTTATACTATATAATTTACGAACCGCTAAAAATTTACACATGTAATATTCTGAAACTTCTCGTTGAAAAGAGATAGTGTAATCCGTCACCACTACGCAACTAAAGGCAATGTAGATAAACTTGATTGTGAGTATGGTTATATCCCTTATATTATGGATATAACTTTATGTTTGATTTAAAAATATCTAAATTTTATTTCTTTCTAAAACAACTGTAGTTTTTTTTTACATTTTTACTTAAAACCAACATTAATCAAATAAAAAATACTGCAAACAGTTTTCATACTTTGAAACTAACTTAAAATTGAGTATTTGGATATTTCGCTTATTATTAATTTATTGATATAATTCCTTATATTGTTTTCATTTCAGAAAAATTATGATTTTGTGACTTAGTTATTTTTAAAGTGACCTAATCAAATAGTTGTAGAAGTAAGGCAGTTTGAATTATGTGAGCCATAATGGACTGCGGATAAAAAGAAGTAGAAAATATAATTTTGTGTATAATCTAGTTGCAAAATTTAGACAAGTTTTCATAATGGAAGTAAGATTCAATGTACAATTGCATAAGATGCTCAATACCACGGATATACGCAATACGCTTATACCTTTAAATGGCTCTAATTTTTATGATGTGATATTTTATATTATCAAGAATTGATACTATAAAACATCACATATTTTATTCCACGAGTTATTTATTTTACTCTCTAAAATTTTAATTCACTATCGAATATACGTAAGTTGAATCTGAGAATTCAGATTACTGTGAAACTTATATTTTATATGGTGTGTAAATTACTAAAATCTAAATATTTAACACATGTAATATTATCACACTTATTAAAACTTAAAAAACTCGAAACAAAATGTAAAACAAAAAATGATTCCAATTACATAAGATCTTTTCATAAGTACTTATTAGTTGAGCAACTAAAGCCATTATTTCTGAGAATTTACCTTGTGTGATTTCTGGGTGTGTCGAGGTTTGTAAGAGAATATAGCAGTGTAAAAAAACAAACAAAATGTGATAAGTGATTTAACATAGAACTTGAAAAAACTATTATCATGAATAATTAAGAACACTAATAAAAATTTCTAGGTGAGAGGATCTAGAAAACCTCAAAAAATGATTTAAAGAGAGTAATAAACATGGACGAAAGTGTAAAACTTCAAACCTTGCGTGACTGCTTTCAACTAACACAAAAGATGGTCAGACAACAATTAGTCATCCCTTTTAGGGAATATCTTAGGTTAAATATTCTAATATACAGTATTTCAATTTTCATTCCTTAAAATTAGAGCTGGATTATTATTGGAAATTCTGTTAGGCTCTTCCCAATGATGGTTTGAATAACCTCTATATCTCAATCAATGTTTTTTATTAACAATATCTGGGAGCTCAATTTTGCTATTCCTAGACGTGCGAGGGGAGGCTTCTTTAAAATCTAGGACGTGAAGTTTATTTCGGAACGATTTTTCACTGTGACGTTTGAAAGTTACACCATTTTGCAAGCATACTCGGCATCGTATATTTTCAATCTGTTATAAAGCTCTTTTTTAAATGGATTAACCCTAGATCTTTCGCTGTTTTATCATAAATAGTCTTAAATGTAATAGAGACAATAGAAATTTGGTTAATTGCTGGAAAATAGTATAATGTCATCATCTTGTATCTCATCAACTCTTTCACACCCTGCACCTACAATTGATGACACTAAAAGAGCCTATACAGTCGCCCAGGATGAACGCCCTAATTTGTGCTACATAAAAAAATTCAGTTTCTTGGAAAATTTAATAGTCATGATTTTTATTTTATTTTTTTAATTACAAATTTAAACACTACTAGAAAAGTAAATAAAATAATTAAAAGAGAATTTATTTTATCCGATGAGAGGGTTAATGTCCTTTAAATTTCTAGAAGCCCTGGATAAAATAATCTACGTTCATATGCACTCTTCACTCTTTGTATGTTAGTTTTATAATTACAATCGCTTAAAAATGCGGCATATTAAGTAATCTGAATAATGCTATTACTGGAATTTTTACATCTTGAGGAATTCTATGCTTGTTTTTTGCCATAAGAGTAAATTCTCTCCCATAAATATATGAGAGAGAATTTACTCTTCCACACTCGCCCATAAATTTATGGGAGAAGAAACCTCCGTACAACATATTTAATAGCTGATGCTTCTCTATCTAGTTGGTGAAAATTTTGTATTGGCAGAGTCAACTACAAAACACTACAATTTGCCACAATGGACAAGTATGTTGTCTGGCCTTCATAGAAACGATCATGCCGTTAATTTTTGAATTATTTTTGTTTATTTTTTTGTGGGGCCGTTAAGTAAATATACATATACCTTGTGATACGTAACTTTTAATGCCTTGCATTTTGTAGAAAACTGGAAAATTTAAAGGTTTTTTTTTTTCCATTCCGAAATAAATCCAGGCAGTGGCATACGGAAGGTAGCCAGACTATGGATTTACACCCATACACTTTCAAGCTTCAGGAAGTGTAAAAAATAATAAGAACATGCAAAAACACTGGCGTTAAATTGTTAACTCTAGTAAAGAACTTTGAAAAAAATACTTTGAAAAATTTAAAATAAAACAGTACGAACCGTTTTATTTTGTATTTCGTACAATGTTTAATATAAATTCTATTATTTGTATAAATTTCATGTCAATATCAAAACTATTATTGCCTAATTCACAATGTTATGAAGTTAAAAAGTTTAAATAAAAAATCTGCGATTTTGAGCTTTTATTTCGAGCAGAAACAAAGTTCTAAACTTAAAATAGTATAATTTTCAAGCATATAAACTACAAGTTATCCAGCACGGCTGGCTGCACAGCCAGCCCTGTGAAAGAAGTTCATTAGCTCTGTTTCAGACGATTGGCGATTCAACTGACCGCCGTGTGTTGTTTGTAGCTTAAACGAGCGATGGCAACGGCTGTGCTTTTTCACATTGGTCAGTACATCCAGTTGTTCTGTTATATCGAATAAAATTAGACTAATGAAATGTAATAGTGTTCAAAGATAGATTAAACCATCCTCGCAATGTTCTATCAATGATAAACTCAGTTAATGACGAATGACGATTGATGTAATTAATTAATAAAAATCCCTATTATCCCTGATTCATTAACTACAGAATTGCAATGTATATTGTTAGATTCAGTCGATTTCACCGAGCAATTATTTCCTTTCTCTATGCATCACTTACATTACTCCCAATAATCTATACTTAACTTAATTTTTGAAGAAATAAATTACGGGATAATTCAAACAGAATGTATTCCAGCTTATATCTTCCAATTCCCCCAAGACAATTATATCCAGCGTATGTAAAAACATACATTCAGTCTTGAAAGTTCCTAATGACTAATTCTGCTTCATTAATTCTCCGATTCGTCTTTTGAATGTCCTGCACATTATTGCCATCCTCTCTGCAATCAATCTTAATCTGTACACATATGCATAGGTGCATTAGAAGACAGCTATTATCAATTCTTATTTTTTGGGTTTCCCCCCCCCCCGCCAAACTCAGTCAATACTAGGGCGTTACCCAAGGCGTATTTTTTATTCAGGTATTATCGCGTCTGATGACCCAAGTCCACTATTATATGGTGATTGAGACTGCATTATTCAAACCTGCAAATTGCGCCATGTTGTTTCTGCTTTTTAAGAGAAATGCTGACTATTAATCACAAATGCTTGTTTATATTACTTTAAATTTCCTTTTTAAAAGTATATTAAGCATAAATATTTACATAAGATACGTGAATTACTCAAGATATAAAAGCTAAGCTATAATAATCGTAGTTTGAAACAGTTCATTAATTATGCAATTGGCTGCCGGAGTCTGTACACGAGCAGCAGAGCAAGGAAATGAGATGCAACACTTTAAAAACTTCAGCCCCACCTGGTTTGACCCGAGTTGTGATCGGCCAGACAGTGCCAACCATCTCGCATTATCCCGAATGTAGCTCGGCCAACAGAAAAACTTGCACTGTAGCATCAGTCTTTTCCCAAAACGTTTCGCATTTGCTTTTTCCAATCGTTTCGAAGACTTTTGATAGCTTTTCTTGCCATCAGATAGCAGCTTTGTACAGTTTTTGAGATGAAGGCACGGTTTAGGAGTGAACTCAAAGATCAAATCAAAATATTCTTTTCGAAATTTCTCTGCTGAACACTTGCATAGAGTTTGCTTATGTTTGACTTATATTATCAAATCCGATTCGGATATAAAAACTGAATGTTGCTTAAATATATCAGAAAAAGAATTTTTATAAAGTTTTAAAGTGGAAAGACATTGACATTCTTAAATAGAGTGTTTACGTTATCTTTCATGAAATGCTTTATGTGAATAGTGCTAATAGTTAAAAGCATGAACATTCATAGTTAAAAAGAGCAACAGAGAACTTTTTTTTTTTTTTTTACCAGTAACACAGGAAAAAATGAATTCTTGAAAGGATTAATTGAACATTTTGCATGCTAGTTTTCAAATGTGTTCTCGAGTAGTGATTAGGGAAAAAAAAAAAAAAAAAAAAAAAAACGGAAAATATCTTAGCGCACTACACTGAGCTTTATAGGTCAAATAATACTGATATCTCTTAAAATCTGAGAGAGTTTAATATTATTATGAATAAGTTTATATTTATAGCAACTCTTGAACTTATGGAGAGAAAATTCAATGTAGCAGCTTAAGACTGTCAACCAGTAGGATCCTTTCAAAAAACTAACAAGATGCATAAAAATAATGATGTAAAATTCGTGTTAAAAGTACCTATGTGACATTATTCTTCGCACTTTTATAGTAAAAATGTTGCTATATGTATGTTGTATATAATAAGATAATTACAGAAAGAGTAACCATGTAACGAAACACTTCTAATTTCTTGGTATTGATTACAATGTGCTATTAATTATTTTCTAATAGAATAAAGTAAAAACCAATGTATTCAAGAAAAAGTTAGATTGCTTCTCAAGTTAATTTTATTTGTGTCATTAATAGATGTATTTCAGGCATTAAATCCCATCATTATAGATTTTAGTTTTCTACAAAAGAATATGAATTGTGAAGTTAATTTTTAATCGAAAGTAAATTGCAGCTGAGAAATGCATAGATGTTTTCCAAGCCATGATTCTAGAATATCTATGAAGTAAATTTCCTTATATACTAGGATATCTAGTAAGCAAAATTACTTCTAGTTTCTTCGTGTAAATATTAATATATCTTTCATGGTTTCAGTATGCATTTTTTTTTCTTCTTGACTTCACAGTAACTTTTATGAAATTAAATAGATCTGTTTGATACATTAACAAAATACCCTCTTTTAATTTAATATATATTATGCAGAATTACCTTTAACCCTTTGAGGCGCAACCCTTTCCCAATGCTGATTTTGACGTCAAAAAAGGGTCTCTAGATCTGTGTCATGCGATGAACGTTTCGATCGTCAGCCATCTTGCTGGTCGTTAAGTCGAGCGATGGCAACGGCTGCCCTTTTTTCAGCATTGGGCAGTCTATCCAACTGTTCTCGCATTCTTCCATTTTTCAGCAGATGTCAGTGCTGTTAAAAATAATCGTGCCAATTTTTTTAGGGGAACGACGTGCTAAAGAGTAAAGGGTTCTCGTGGAGCTATGTCACCCGCAACTATTTTTATAGAAATCAAATCTATTCTTCGTGACTGGCAACAACAGTCAAAACGTCAGAGTTTGGTGTTCCCAGAGCGCGAACACTGCGCGCTAAAGGGTTAAACAAAAGAAAGATAGAATAAATTGCTTCGGCAAAATCTATAGTTTGCGATAGTTCTTTTGAAACTGAAGAGAGAATCGGCAGCAAAACCAACACCACACATCTACAATGTTCTGGAGGAGGAATGAGACACCAGGAATCCCTTCTGCCCAGGAGATGGGCGGGTGGACCAGCATCCATCTCAATAAACTGCCAACCTCCGGAAATGAATGACAATCCAAACAAGCCATGCTCCTCGCCAATCTATATTGAGTCGCACGGTCAGCCTGAATGTGGACAGTGGTCAACTCTTCTTTTCTCCCTCTTTCTCTCCCTCTCTTTCGTCCTCTCGGTCGTTTTCTCTTGGAATTATGACAGCCTCCGTGACGGAACATAAATGAACGGAATGTCAGCTTCCTTTTTCTTATTCTTCTTTTTCGTTGTTCTTGCATTCGTGCTTTTGTTACGATGACAACTGCAGAATTCTTTCGCCCACGAAATATGCTGGCCGAAATGAACTACATTAATGCTGAGGCATGCAAAAAATAGGGAAGGAGATGATATAAGGAGTGTGGAGTACGGGGGATGGGATTAAGGAAAAGCTGATTATTGTGCCGATGGCAGTTGAATGAAGCGCCTCCGACGTATGGATTGACTGATTCTGATATCTGAATTTCAACGATAAAAGTGGAAGCAAGGAAGTTATGGCGTTTCCTAATCAGGACGAAGACAACTCATATGTACCGAAGATATTAATAAGAGCCACTAAAGATTAATTTCTCCGTTCTTTATTTTTTTATGATCGATGGATGGTGACTGAAGGAAATGCTTTCGTGACGTTGATTTATTTGCGATTGCTATTTATTTTTTAAGAATATAAAAATATTGTTTGACATAAAATTAGCAAATAAAATATTTAAAGTGCTATATAAATTTACGTTGAAAGAAATCCGGTAGGGGCAGTACTCGCGCAGGGTGTAACATACCCGCTACACTTTTGTTTTCGATGTGAGTTCTTAACAGTACTTTTTTTGAAAATGAATCAAACCTCGTATAGCCGTCTCTAAGGTCATTACCTTGAAGGGGACACACTTGTTTTTAAATTCTTCAAATAGGTTTTCGGATACCGCCAAATCGGGTGTGTCATACCCTGCGCAAGTACTTATGCTTCAGTTCTGAACTCACCTTTTTCTTCGATGTACCTTCCTAACTTCTCTTTGAAAATTGATGAGGACTGGTGCAGCTGGCTCTAAGGTAATAACCTTGAAAGGGTAAAACTTGTGGTGGAATTCTTCAACATAACTACTAGGTTTTTGAATAGTGACACGCCGGGCATGTCACACCCTGCGCGAGTACTTCTGCTATTATTCCGAGGAAGGCTCTAGTTCTGAGTGTATAAACACGTTTTTATTGTTTGCTTTTGCGAGTAGAATTTGTATATATATGGTTTCATTTATATTTACTTTTCATTTTTTAATTCTCGTGCATCAATTTTATGGTAGAAAACATTAAAAAAAAAACCACCCTTTGGTATAAGATACCCCTCGCGAGTTATTCCGTTCGTTTTTTTTTCGCACGAGTAATCCTTAGTTAAGTTGCAGTGATCCATGTATAAAGTTTAATTCTCGTGCTGAAGAGGGTTGGTTAAAGCTTTTATCGTTTCTGTGAGTCGATGAAATTTGGATGAAGCTTGTTTGGATAGCTAAACAGTAAAATCTCAGACATAATCCATTTAGCCCCGACCATTCAGCTGACATTTATCCATGGTATATTTTTCAGCATCTGAGGCCTCATGCTCGAATTTGCTTGGATTAATACTACAGGATTTACGAGAAGTACAGTGCCAATTTTTTCCGCTGTATACATTTTTCATTGAAGTATCTGCTTTTATTATCTTTAGTCGGAAAATTGAGTCTGAATACTTGAAGATGAATTTAAAAGCAGTTCTATTGACTTTCTTAGGAAAACTAGGTTATATAAGCATACACTGAAACTTACTAAATAACGGCCACAGATAAAACAGTTAAACCAAACAGTCTATTTTGCTACAAATTACTTTCATTTTCTCACATCTTTTCAATCAAAATGAAAAAAAAAAAAATAATTAAAAAAAAAACAACTGGAATTCGAATCTAGCAGAAATAATCAATTATCATCGAATATTGTGACCGAGTTTATCATAATAGACTTTTTGAAAACATTTTTCATTGTTAATATGGAAATAAACTGAAAGTGAAATGAGAAGAAATTTAAGAAGAATTATTTTCACTACATCTATGCATATGTGTATGCATGTATGTAAATATTAATACTAAAAAAATAAAAAAATAAATCTCTCAATTGTTTCATTTTTCCAAGCAGAATAACAAACAGAAAGATAATCATCTTAAAAGAAGTCGTTCATTTGAAGATAAATACCACATTGTATGTATGAAAAATAAATTATTCAACATTATAACACAGGATCATCTCGAAATTTTTTAGAGAAATTAAGAACAGAGATTTTCTAGGGCAAACACGTGAAAGGCAGTTAAAACAAAAACTAAAATAATGGGGGGGAAAAGGAAAAACTGGCACTTAATTTTCATTCGCATATATTAATGCAATTTGCAGTCAAATAAGGATTCTTTGAGCGTGACTCCTCTTCAATGCAAAAAGATTTCGCAGATTAATCTCCTCCTTTTTTCTTATTTTAGCATGAAAAGAGAGGGTTATTATTCCTGTTATTTATCTTGCTGGAGAAAAAAATAAACTGAATTACATGCGAAAATTTCATTGAAGGATTTTTACACGAATCACGATATTTTAATGCGGAATAAAAAGAATGTCGTACAGTTTCACGAAATATGACGAAGAACTGATTGTAATTTCATTAAAGGTTGCTATAGTTAATAACATCTTAATTCGTTTTGTACATTTTTTTATGCTGTAAAATCCAATTAATTCTTATGTTTTACAGGTGAATGAGTTTTCCATCTTTTTTGTACGCTTTCAATCGCGTTATTTTTTTTTTTTTTTTTTTTTGAGTAAATAGATGTTTTATATGAATTTAATTTAAGTGAAACATGTTTTCTAGTGGAAGCCTATGGGTTGCCCAAAGAGACTTTATTATATAGACAAGTATGCAGATGTACAAGAAACAGTAAGGGTAAGAGTGGGATCAAATATTCAATTCGTCTGAAATACATTTAAGATAAAAACATTTACTTCTAAAAATATTTTATAGTCTAAATTTTCCTTTTAATTAATTATTACAATTTTTTTTTCGTGTTCACATTAATTTTTTGATTAGAAGAGCAACAGAAATTTATTTAAACGGATAATTAGGTATAATAGCGGTCTAGTGTAATTCCCTGTATTAATGGGGTACCTATCCATATTTAGACACGCCAATAACAATGAGAAAGTTGTAATAGGAGTTCAATAGAAATCTCATTTAATATGAATAACGCACTTATGTTATTAGTTTAAGGAATGTATTTATTTACATACAGTGGTACTGAAGTTTTTGGCATTGCAACCTTATGTAAGACAGCTAGGCAACATGCCTATCTAACAGTTGCCGCACGCGGTGTAAAGAAGTAACCGGAATTTGAAACGAAATGAAAACAAATATAAAAATGCCTTTTAGTGTTTTCTTATCACGTGATTCAATAAATTTTAAGATTTAATGAGCTTTCACATTCTAAAACCTTTTTTTTCTAAAGAAAATTAATAATGAATGAATGAATGAATTTTTTTTTACTATTTTTGCGACTGAGTAGGTAATTTTTTACAATCACCATTCACACCTTGTCTTACATCATAGTAATGAGATTAATATAGACGCATATGTTTTTCTTATAATTTTTTATTAAGTTCCTCTACAGTGCAAAGTTTGGTGTAATGCGTTTAGTAACAATAAATAACGAAACGGTGATTACAAAAATTTTATCAATGTGTTTGTGCAATATTAAATGCAGTATGTTTTTGTGCAGTATTAAATGCATGTGTAATTTTTCAGCTTCAGAAAAAATTATTACAAATTAGAGAAACTCGGTTGAATAAATATCATGCAGATGAACCACTACAGTAAAAATATTCTACAGACTAGCAAAATTTTATAAATGACAGTTTTTCACGCGTAGAAGTACTGAAAAAAGACTGACTAAAATTTTTATGTAGAGGCATGAAAATCGTAACTCTGAATTAATAAATTATCAGGAGTATACCGTATATATTTTTACTATAATGCTTAGTTATCTTACCAAAAATATGATTAAAGACTTTCATTAGAAAAAAAATATGTAAAAATTGAAGTTTTAAGAAAATTAATTCTTTAAGAAAATTAAATCTAATATGCACATAGCCTAACGGTATAAAATAGCTTGCCAAAAGCATGTCACCGAACAATTTATTTTCTAACCAATGCTTTAAGGCCATAATTATTTTTTTCGGTAAGAGTACTCTGCCCGGTTATAACACCGAGGCCTGTGGCAAGATTTTGAAAGGGAACAAGTGCTGTTGCATTCTCTGTTTCTGAAGAAAAAAGAATGTTTCGGTAGTCTTCTATTGAAGATACCGCAGGATATATTCACGTAGGCCTACTTATCATTCAGTTAGTTAGGCACCCGTTGAAGAGTGATAAATAGTACAAACGCTTTTAATTTCGAAAAATATTTATTAACACGGTATCTTGTGCTCTAACCCGTGGTAGCTTAACAAATTTAATAAAACCATCTCTATTGATGATATCTGTCTTCGTTTCTTCCCCTTAGATGTTCAATTTAAGTATTTAAATCCCACATGGTTCAATAATTTAAAAAATGTCAGAATGTGTCATCTCGAGGATTCGCTTTACGTTAATTATATTATTAAATACATAATATATAAATTAAAAATAGTTTCAATCGTGCAAATTGCAAATATGACGTAAAGCTTGTGGGATAGTTTATTAATGTCATGGAATTATTAATTTCTGACGTCTCAGTTATGACTGCCGTAAGAGAAACCCCGGGTAGTTCACTTAGTTTACTCTGGTTAGTTCCCTCAGTTAGTTTTCAAATTTATGAAAAAGAAGAATTGAAAAATATTCATAGGACCGTTATGGAATAACGTACTCTTACGTTAAAAAGCATTATGAAAACAAATGCTTTTAACCAGAATGCAATTTACATTTGATAATTGAGAAAGCGTTATAAATTCAGGTGGGTACATACAGAATTATTCGATAAAATAATGAGATTTTAAATGTTTAAAATGAATGCTCCAGAGCAAATGTCAGTATCATATTCTTGAATTTATTAGGATGTGAATCATCGAAATTTATTGGTTTTTTATGCGCAAATACAATACAGGAAGTAACAGTAATAAATAAAAAAATAATGAATTTCATAAAGAAGAAAGAAGGCATCATTTTGCAATGCCTGACAAATTCAAATATCTTTCGTAATTTATTTAGATGCTGAAAAAATATTTAATAGAGTTAAATCCATTGTTTTATTTTGTGTTTAAGAAATACATCAAATCCTATTGTTTTAAATAAAACAATTATATCAGTTAAGCATAAATTATCGAAATATGAATGCATTTAACAGTAATAGTTGAAACAAAAATAAATAAAGCTCATAGACTAAGGAAATAATAAAAAAAATAAGCTTTTCAGAATCAAAAGCATAATATTTGTATCCAAAAATGAAAATGATTGTAGTTATTTATTGGGTTCAAACTAAATTATAATAATATTGTAATCCTAGCCGTCTGCTCTATCATCACAGTCGCAAAACTAAGGTTCCCAATTACAGCTGGAGGTTTTATTGCAACCTCCCTTCCCACCCACCCTGGCCCTGATGTGATGGCTAAACGAAAAGTATGTGGATGGATCATAGATGGATATACTGTCAAAAGTTTCTAGCTTGGACAGTGGCAGAGACACTTTACCACTGTAACAGAAAATCTCGTAATTTTTTTACTACTGTTTTCTTTAGCTCTGTCGTTGGAGAGCTTGGCAGAAGTCTCAGCACTCCATCAGGATCACACTGTCCTGCTATTGAGCGTCAACCGTCACTTAATTGAGGCTGTGTTATTCTGGCAACAGTTAACGTCGTACTCATTTAATTTTTTCAACCATTTTTTTTTTTTTTTTGCTTTTTCATTTCGTAAATATCTATAAAGCAATAAATTAATAGACTTTCAAGAGCTTAATCATTTCCACCATAAAAGTACAACCGAATACATTTTCTTAATATATATTTCCTGTCATGCAACTTCCGCAGCGAAAACGTCGTTTGTAGAATAAAGAAGGATAGTCAACTCGAGACGTTACGCTTGAGTAATGAAATAAATTTCGTAACATAATTTAAAAAAGAGAAAAATACATCCACAGCAGTATTTTTTAAAAATAAAAATCAGAAATAACAACTTATACAAACGGCTTGAGCCTTAATTGCCCAAGTTATAGTTAAAGTATACATGTCTGTTTCCTGTTAAAATGTGAAGTAGAATACAAACATATTAAAATATAGTTGTTAATCTTGAAACAACTATTTGATAACAGCTGATCATTATTGTTACATAAATTAGAAATATAAACAAAAATGTATTACTTTATTTTTCTAAATAAATTTATTCTTAAGTTGGAAAAGTTTGATTTTACGCTATTCTAAATTAATGACATTCAACTGAATTTCCATAAGAAATTTCAAACATCAAAATTCAAATTTCTTTTTCTCGTGAAGGTACACGGGCAACATTTATTACCGCCAAGAAAAAAAACATAAATAAATATATTCCTAATGTCTCATTATATTTTGGTGATAAATGTATTCCACACTAGCGGCGTGCTGCTGCTAACCACCTCAGATTGAATTAAAATCAATTGCACGGCATAATTCGAAATGCAAAAGAATATTTCATTCTTTCGGCCCAGGCATAAAAATCTTGTTATTCATGAGAGAGATTCCTTCATTCAAATTATTACGTAAAATATTCCTTTAAAAACTCAAGAAGAAGAAGAAATCATAATAACTCCCTCCCGTTAATGCATCAGAAATTCCGTGATTAATACTTGGAGGCCTTTTTTCCCCCATTGAAGAGCAATCATGCTCAAAGAGTCCTTTTTCGGCTGCAGATTGCGCTAATGAATTCGAATGAAAATGGAATGCTGCTACTTTTCTTGATTTTTCTTTTTTTTCTGTTCCTTCTCTTTTCCTGAAACGTTTCGCACATTGATGCTTCAGAGTTTTCTAATTCGAAATCCAGAGAAAAATGGTGTTCGAAATGGAGTTTTTGAATTATTTATGTCACTTTTTTTTCATGATATTGATAATACATTCCGTGAGAAGTTGTGAATAATTTATCGCATTGTTGTACCACAATATGACAATGTATTTTGCTTTCCACACGAGACATGCTAACAGTGTAACGCCTTTAAAAAGCATTTTCAAAACAATTTGCCACCAAATTCCGCTATTGGGAATTAATAATAAGATTGCCTGGATGTCCTGTTTCATTGAATAAGGGAAATGTGTTCAATATGCATACAAATAATTATCCGACAGTGAAACCAATCCATATAAACCAAAAGGAGTGGTTTGTATGCACGAAACATAGACACGAATGTCCTAACATTTTTTTTTTTTTTTTAGCACATCAAATCATTTTCCAACTTTAAAGCGTGAAACAAACCTTAGAGCTGATTTTAAGCGCTTTATCATTAATGTTACTCAAACTAGTTTTTCGTTTTTAAAATTGCTAAACCCTGTAGTTCGTGCGCAATTTTTTCTTTTTTTTTATTATTAATCTTGCTCACTAAAAGAATTTATTGGAGAAATCGCTTATGAATGTTATTTTTAGCACTGGTCCAATAATTTAGCCAATACTGTAATTACAAATCGGCTGGTGTGACATAGCTTGTTCAAACCGTTATTCTTCACAAATGCACACGATTCGGTTTTCTTGAACTATTTTAATTTGTGCAATCCATTTTATCAAGAATAATGGCCAACTGTCTTGTTAATTAACATTTTGTACAGCAATAAACAGATAGCAAAAAGCAAATCAGCAAACATCAATAAACAGATTTCTACATTTTACTACATAATGTAGAAATCTGTTTATTACTACTCTTTCCCCCCTCGTCTGTAATCAGGAAACATACTTCTCTTAAGTGCCGGCTAAATAAACGATTCACTATGCATTTCTATCATGTATCTTGTAATTTACAAGTTGCGATATGCATATACATACTATATATATAATATAGAGTGTCCCAAATTTACGCAAGATTTTAGTTAGAAAACATAGTTTTTTGTTCATTTTTTTTTAAACGTAAAGTACACAGGTTAGCGTTAAGTATGTAATAGAACATCGAAAAAATGACTTCCACGACTTTGCTGGCACATAGGCACTCTTGTCGAAATTTTCCTAAACCATTTCGAATAAATATGCCTGAGTTTCGTTGATGAGAACGTTGAGTCCTCCGCACATCCCTCTTCAATGCATGGGTGGACGTGGGCTAGTCGACATGACCTTTGACTTCAAATCACCCCAAAGAGAGAAATCCAGTGATGTTAAATCACGTAATCTTTCTCATCAATCGTCATCAAAAGCATCATGAATCAAACTTTCACTATTTTTAAAATGTTGTTAAACAATGAAAACGCGTTGTTCTTCTGTATAATAGTGCACTTTTACTGACCCTAAAACTGTCAGCTGTCAAACTGTTCAACTTTACTTATTTCCAAAACTAAATTAATTAATTTTATATTTAATTCAAATATTGCGTAAATTTTGGGACACCCTTTATAAATATACATTCTGTCAAAAAAGTTCCGGAAATCGATCAATAAAACACAATGTTAATTAGTCATGCAAATTTATTTTCTCACCTTCAAAGTAGGCCTCTTTCGAAATAATACACTTATGACAGCGAATAATCCAATCATCAAAACATTTTTTAAACACATTTTTCGGAATCGACTTCAGTTCACGCAGCGAATTCTCTTTTATGTCTTCTATCGACTGAAAACAGGTACCTCGAAGTGGTAATTTAAGTTTTGGAAAGAGAAAAATGTCGGCTGGAGCGATATGGGGTGAACACGGTGGTTGTTCGATGGTATTTGTTAAGGTTTTGGTCATAGATTCGTTCACAATGATAGCCATGTGAGATGGTGCGCTGTCGCGGTGCAAAATCCAAGAGTTTTCTTTTCACAAATCCGGCCTTTTCCGACAAATTTTCTCTCTGAATCGCCGCATAACGCGCAGATAATATTCTTTATTTACCGTCTGACATTCTGATGAGAATTCCGAGTGCACAACACCATGATGTTCAAAGAAAACAGTCATCATTACTTTGACTTTTGATAAACTTTGACGAAGTTTTTCGGTTTCGGCTCAGTTGGAAGGCACCATTCCGAAGCTTGTTGACTGTTGACTGGTTTGCATGTCAAACTCGTAAACCCATGTCTCATCACCAGTTACAATGCGTTTTATGAATGCAAAAATCGCAAAAAACACTTGAAATGAACTGAAATAATCGAGCACTGTAAACATACTAAATGACAGATAACGCTCAAACTCTGCGTCAGTACAGAGGACAGTTGTGCCAACTTGGCGACAGAAAGAATTTTGACAATCTCTCTAGGTTGGCTTTTTAGATGACCAATTCGCGGTACTTTTTTGACAGAATGCATCTGCAGAGTGTCTGAAAAGTCCTTGAAAATTTTCAAAAAATCACAGAGAAGCTACAAATTGTTGCTGGAATATGCGGTTCGCACAACAATACTTCACAGATTCAAGAATTTAATTTTTCATCTTAAAATAAATTACTTCCAAAATGTGTTCATAGATGGCGCTGCACCTCCACTTTTCGGCAGTAACGATTTTTCGTGAGTTTCAAACAGCATTGACGGTGCGGGAATATTCATTACAGCTAAGGCGACTGCAACTGAGGAGGCGCATCGTGTGTGTAGGTTGGCATTTCGAATCCAAATCCATAACTACAGTTCAGAGAAAGTTTCGTAACATGTTTAAGAAAACCCTCCGAGTCGAAACAGCATTTTGGCCCGACATGAAAAGTTTTTAAGAGACTAAAAGCGTTTTAGACAGGGAAAAAAGTGTTCAGTCACGAAGGCCGAATGAGACTGTTCATGTACAAGACACGGACATGGATGACTTGATACATGGGATGAACTTGAGTACCGTTTAGATGTGGTCTGCGTAACAAAAGATGCAAAACTCTGGCAATGAAAGGTATTGCTCTCTGCTTAGTAAAATGATTATACACCTCACGTTACGTTTGTTTGTTTTTTACTGTGATGGTACAGCGCCACCTATTAACACAATTTGGAAACTTTTTTTTTTTTATGATGTCAAAAAAAATTCGTGAATCTGGGAAGTATTATTGTGTAAAACGCATATTCATGCATTCGCTGCTTTTCTATGAATTTTTTAAATGTGTGAAGGACTTTTTTCGGACACCCTGCATATATATATATATATGGCTCCAATGTCCTCCTTATTTAAACAATACCCCTGGGGATGCTGATTTCAGGTGCTAGGTCTCTCTGCAATGGGTTCAAAATTAGGAGACCACACATAGGGGGCAACGTTGGTCTTCCTAATCCGCACCCCCAAAATGAAATAAACAACACCTGCTGCCCTTGTAGCGGTAAAGCCTCCAATAAGCAGCTGATCCTGCCATTAGAAAGAAAAAAAAAATTTCGTAAGCTTTAAATTAAAGCAAGAGATATATTCAATAAAATGACTATTTGCCTAACTTGAATTTAATAATTTGAATTTCTGATAATATGAAGTTGAATTATCTTGGAATAATTTTCATGTTAATACACTCATGTCCATAAATTAAGGATAATTCAGAATCACACAGAAATTGATCTCTAAAATAAAAATTTCACCTGTGGAATGATCACACACATCTTGAAGAAGAATATGCAAATTACAGGAAACCACCAGATGGCGTGGATGGTACGTCACAATGACGAGAGTGTAAGAGAGGGGTATATAAGGAATGGTAGCAAAGAAGTAAAATTGTTCACAAGCGCTGTTAAAGCCTTTCAGTGCAAAAACCGCATAGTTATGGCACAAAGGAGGCATTTGGATGATGTTTTACGTGGCAGAATTATCGGACGACTGGAATGTGGACGTACCCAGCAGGAAGTATCCGAGGAACTTGGAATCGCCCAGAGTGTCATCTCCAGGCTTTGGCAACGATTCCAAGATGATGGTAATGTGAGTAGACGTTACAGCACAGGTCGCCCCCGAGTTACAACGCCGAATGAGGACCGCTATTTGGCAGTTACTGCCAAAAGAAACAGACGGAGTACAGCATCAGACCTGTCTCGTCAGCTCTCTTCAGCTACCGGTACGACAGTTTCAAGGCAGACCGTGTACAGACGCTTAGGGCACATTGGTCTATATGCTCGTAGGCCTGTCAGATGTGTTCCACTTACCGCAACTCACTGTCGCCTGCGATTAACCTGGAGTAGAGAGCATGCATTGTGGACACCGCAACAGTGGTCTTGTGTGATGTTTTCCGACGAGTCCAGGTTTCGTTTGGAGTCTGATTCTCGCCGGACATTCATCTGGAGAGCACCAGGTACCCGTTACCACCAAGAGAACACCATTGAAAGACACCGTTACGGTGGTGCAGGATGGCTCGTTTGGGGAGGAATTATTCTTGGTTCCAGAACTGACCTGCATGTTCAGAGTGTAACGATGACAGGCCACATCTATCGCGATGTCATTCTGGAACAACATGTACGTTTGTATGGTGCATGGGTGCTGAATTTGTGTTTATGGATGACAACGCCCGTCCTCACCGTGCAAACATTGTAGACGAATGCCTTCAATCGGAGGATATCACCCGTATGCATTGGCCAGCATACTCACCGGACTTGAATCCAATAGAGCATGTGTGGGATATGCTTGGCCAACGAATTGCAGCCCGTCAACCCCCTCCCACCTGTCTACCGGAACTTCGGAATGCATTGCTTGATGAGTGGTGTAATATTCCCCAAGATCAGATTGATCATTTGATACTCAGCATGCCTAGGCGTTGTCAGGCCTGTATTGAATCGTCTGGGAGACATACTCCGTATTAACCATCCTACTAACCATGTTATACTGTTTTTTGTAAATAGGTTCTTTTTTTAAATTTGGTCAAGGGAGAAAAACTTGCAATTTTTATTAATTATGTCAAACATATAGCATCTTTTTTGCTCTTTACTTTTTGTTTAATAAATAGACTTTACAAATAAGTCAAATTTGTTTTGCTTCTTTCTCTTTCTTTGCCTGAACTTCATTATCCTTAATTTATGGACATGAGTGTATATACACCTCAATTAAATTAGATCTAGATGTAAAACGACTCGTTCGACTAGAAGTTCAATCTCGTAGATCATCAAATAAAAAGTTGAATAAGTAACACGTATTTAAATTTATCATGATAATCTATTTGAACGCCTTTAATTATCTTAATTAGAGCTAAATCAATCGAAGGCTCTGAATCACCGAGCATTCAAAAATAACACTTAAATACCTGTATAAACTTCAATTAGTAATTTAATTAAGGAATCAAAAGAAGGGGTAAAATCTTGCTTTATTATCTTAGTGACGTCTTCAAAATCAAATTAAAAGATTTGCAAAAGATTACTTCGCTGTTAGAAATGCAATAACATTGTCTTTATAATGTCACATAACTTTATTTAATTAATGATAATGAACTGTTTGCTTTAATGAAAAATTGATGAGAAGTTGAACAACAAGACTACACAGACGGCTTCGCAAAAGAATCAATGCTATAACATCCTTGAATTTTCTTGTACTATATTTATGAATTTTTTTAATTTCAGAAAACAGTACATGATACAATGTTGGCTAATAAGGAATGGATTCTAGCAAATCAATGCGACTATGTTAATTCAATATAAGTGTTAAGTTGTAAAACTCATATTCTTCATCAGTAGAAATTGAAATAGGTAAAATATACCGCCATACAAATTCACACATCAGGAAAAATAGGGCTCGGTATGTATTAGAAGGGTCAAAGCACAAGTTAGGTGTTAAATTCTTGTTCGAAGGACTCAGATTAGAATCTTAGATGATCGAAGATCTCTGTACACAAATACATAAAATTTGTGGGACTGTATGCCTTTCTGCGCAAGTCGGTAGGTGGCATAGATCTGTGGATCCAGGACAGGAGTGCTCTGAATTTTAGTGATAGAATAGCGAGCATTTTTCGCATATTGTCCTCATCTGCCTGACACATAGTTACAAGCTTGAGAAATTGGCCAAGTGGTTCACTTGGTAACTTGCAATGCTATTGAGACTGCGTCAAGCTGACGTAGAGTACTGAATGTATCGGATATCTGGATTGTTTCTATGAACGCACCCTTGTAGAAAAATTTTAACGTAGCAGAACGTTGCCTTTTATGTTAATTTTTAGTTATTGTACACTTTATAATGTTGTATGCTGGAACTGAACCTGGTAGACGTTCTGTGCAGGTCACTGGCGAAAGTATTGTATTTGTTAATAAAAGGATTTTATATTTTAAGCTTGTCTTCCCTTTATCCACTACGGTACCCTGCAGATAGCAGTGCAAATGATCATTTAGAAAATCGCTTGCCTTGATGGGAGGATTTTTAAGCGATTTTAACGCTTCTTCGCGTTATATCTAGAAAAAAAATGCTAAAAACTCCAGAGCGTTGGATAGAAGTTCGAGCCGCAGGCCAGCACCTTTCTCCATCTGAATTGCTGCAAGAATTTTTTGACTATTTTTTCTTTTTTTAAAGAACACCCCTTCAACCGATACAGTTTGTGGAATAATAGAAAAAAATATACAAGATCGACAAACAACATTTTAGACTACACTCAGACTTTCTGCATTACTAACGTGCTAAGTATTTCCCTGTATTTAATCTCGCATAAATCACGCCTAGCCCAAATTAAGACACGCAAACACAACGTGGCTTAGAAATCGCATTAACGAATCCTTACTAAACAAACTACTAAACAAATTGAACCATTCTGGTTTTCCAAAATGTTTGAACGATTCAGGCTATTCACCGAACCATCTTCCAAGGGGAATCAGTGCAGCATCGACCCATCAAAACCAATTATCCCGAAATATTTTAAGTGCCCTCTGTCCATTCACTTTAGCATCTGCCCGATGCGAGAAGCGTTTAACGGGGCACATGACAATGCTCGAAATCACGCTTTAACGCCCAAAAGGGCCCGATCGGAGGATTAATGGAATTCTGGCGTATCGTAGAGCGGCACGCCTGGAGTCTTGATGCCAGACGCACGCGGTCCTGTAAAGCGGCTCTGGTGTTTGGAATGCGAGTATATCTGTTCGGGCCGTGCGTTTAATTCCCTTTCAAGTGCACACACACACACACAATACAGCAAATAGCAATGTGTGCTCCGCACAGAGAATCGTGAGCGGTGCGATAATGCGAGATTCGGGAATCCCTGGGTGTTACACATCGCTGGGCTATCTGGCTATTGAGTAAAATGTTAGAGAAAGGAGACTGGAGGAAATCAGGAGAGAGTTTGAAGATCTGTGTTTCTCGAAAGAGAAGCGATTAAAATGGATGCAGTATAAAATTTAATGTAACTCGTCTTGTAAAGATTAAAAAAGTAATTACGATTACAGGTATACATATATATGTATGTACTGGGTGTTTCAAAACTCTCTTGACATTTTTATGGAAAAGAAAAGCTTTATCTTGGAAATGTCTGCAGAAAATAATAACATAATGCTCTGGAAATTATGCGCAGAAACCAAAGTAAACTCATTTGCAGAAACTTAATTCGTTGAAAAATCTGTTTTAGATTATTTTTTCTTCTACTCAGAAGTACCAATATTCAGAATTTAAAAATACCAATATGTTTTTAGTAAAAAGTTCTTTCTTTGTGACCACAGACCTTCCAAATATTCAGGAGGTGGTCTGGAATCCTTTAAAAACAGGCCAAAGTCCTCCTGAAGTATTTTAAGAGCTTTAGTTGTCTAGTGTTAACTAACAGATTAAGTACCTAACAGACAAAGTGCTCATAACGGACAAAATGCTCATAAAATCCAAACAAACGACTGTAAAGTGTACCAGAAGCATCACCTCTTCCAAAAAAATAATGGAAAAACAGCTACTAACAGCATCTCGACACTTGTCACAATAACTCATAGTGCTTTAGTCGATGAATTATTCTGTTCTTCATCGACTATCACAACTAACCTTGTTATTATGGGGTTACGCTGAAGTTCAACTCTACAGAGGCAGAACAAAAATAACAGAATTGTTGAAAACAGCGTTAATAAAAGCGATAATGTCATTCCACCAGACCAACTCAAGCATAATATTAGTCAAACATGCATAGTATTGCAAATTTCGACCGACAGATGGCTTTTTTGACGTAAAAAGTGGGCTATGATAATTTGGAGTGTTTTAAAAAAAGCGTTGTAGTTAACGCCATATAATAATTCTTCACCATTCCTTCAGAGAAGGAAGCGCAATCTTCAGTGATCAAGTTGTTTCATAAAAACTTGCAGTAATTTATTAACGGCGAGATTATCGACGCTTGAAAACCACATGAAAAGGGCCTAAGCAAATTTGAAGCATTTTGAAATGGTCAGTAGTCTGTACCTTACAATCATTAAGTTTTTTATTTCTTTATTACTATTTTTAATCAGAAGAGCAGTAATTTTTCAAATGCACTGCGAGAACATGACGCTTGAGACAATGTCCTTTTTGAAAGCGTTTCAATCGTCGGTATTTCCGCAGTGCTCTTCACAGCCCTTTGTAAAACTCTCCAAATTTGCATAACGTCCTTTCTACGTAAAAAGCGCCATCTCTTGGTAAAAATTTGTTTTCTTTTAGTTGCAGATTTATTTTCTCCATGGTCCATATAACGTATTTAGACAATTTCAACGAAATACGTTCACCAGAATAGGCTCATCTACACAGGTTTAAACACGGTAACTTCAATTATAACCACCCTGCATATTACAAACACACTTTTTAACGCGAATTAGCTTCCTGAAAAATTTTCCCATTGAGCCAAATATCTTGAACACAGAACGGTCAAATGTGTTTACTGATAATGTTGATAAATTGTTAATTTTACAATTGTTATTGCCTTAAAAATATTTGAAATTAATGATGAAAGATACCTGTCAAGTAAAGCACATTACAAGCTTTATACTAAATGTTTTGGCAAAACTGTATCATTTAAGGATCGTTTAAAAATGTATAATTACTCCGTGGTCATGAATACCCTACCCATCTCTGTATAACGTGCATTCTACAACAGTTGTAGTACATCACCTAAAGACTTCTTTTAGGATTCTCCACAATAAATTAATTTCATATTAATTAGAGTGTATTTTATGATTAAGGAGGTCTTGTATGCTTTTAAAGTAATGAATATCGAAAAAAGTTCTTTTACGTATACAATCCAACATACACATAAATAATTTATTTTCATGTAATTTATTTCCATATATCAGTACAATAGCCTTTATAGTTTACATTAATGAATTTCAAAGTCCTGCAGTGGACAAGGTGCTAAACTCCTTTCTCGTAAGAACACAGCAAAGTGAAGCAGCATCCGTGCTTGGGAGGGTCAACTCCCTCTCGGCTCGACTGCTGTGGGACCGTGTACGCTAAACGGAGCTGGTTCACTTAAAATCCTTCGTGGCACCAATGTCCCTCCAGATAATTAAAAGATACGCCTGGGGTTGTCGATTTCAGGGGGTTACTCCCTTCTCTGGAATGGGTTCAAAATTAGGGGACCCTGGGCTAAAGTCGGACTTCCTCCCACTTGGGCCCATTAAAAATGGAAGACGCGACCCTCTGTCCAACACCTCTGGATCTTGGGATATCTGGCACGGCATACGGCTGTCAGAGGGAATAAGCGAAACAAGAACAAAGTTTTTCAATAACGAAATTTATATTAATTAACATATTACAAACAACTAATGTCCATGTGTGGTTCACTGCGCTTATCCTGACATACATAAAAATTATTTTACAGACTCGATTTATTTTCTATATACCCTCTTAATTGCATAATTAAGATGACCAGTATTATCTCGAAGAGTTAACATACCTGTCTATATAAACATAATAATAATAATGATTTTCTTTTCACTACTGAGGAAATTAAACCATTTGTAAATTAAAAAGCTATATAATGCCAGGTATAAAAATAAGTCATTTTAACTATGTATTAGTCAGAGTACAATTAAAAAAAATATTTAATCTGAGTTTTATTTGTTTTAGGATAGCAGCCACACATCAGTGCACCAAATATGAAAAATAGTGCCTTTTTAATCAGTTAATTTATATACAATTTCCTAATTAAGTTATAACATTTTTGAAGTCATTAATGTAAACAGAAAACGCTAATGCATTGATATACAAAATTTCTTACGTGTAAATACATTATTTGCCTAAATATGAGATCATATACATAAAAGAAGTTATTTGGATGTTCGTCATTTTTAAAAAAGTACAAGACCTTTCAACGTGCTTAATTTTCCTTTTGAAAGTCACCAGCATGCATGGTTAAGTCACCGAAATTCCCTGGTTGAGAATCTTAAGTCCCCAATCATCACATTACAAGATGTATAAATGTAATGTGCGAGCAAAAATCTAAAATAGTATTCAGATTGCAAAGACATTTTCATTCTGAGCAAAAAAGCTGATAGCGTCTTTATACAGTAGAACCTCGATTCATCGTTTTTTAAAGGGGTGCGTAGAAAAAACGATGAATGCGGGAAAGCGACAAATGCAGGTTCAAGTCAAAATACGAAGAAAATAATCTTTATGCATACATGGAATGACTGTATGACGAATAATAATTTGTTAGAAAACAAATAAATCGAAGACGAAAATTAAGTGATGTACTTATTTTAAAAAATCAGTAATTTTATGCTGGGTTTTTCATAACTTTTTAAGTTAAGCAGTAAATTTTCACGATTTACATTATTTTTCTGGACCTTTTATGTGATTTTATGTTTATATGAAAAAGTTCATGCAGTTTCAAATACCGTTATTGCTTCAAACTTCGTACTAGTGTAGGCTCAACCTCATCGGCATGAACATTATTCTCTGCTTCGCCATTATTTTCATTTTTTGCATCATCACACGTTTCGTCCATGATCAGGATACCGCAAGCCTCAACTTCTTGATAAACGGGAATATGATTATTTAATTTCATGCTGTACACAAGCTCTTCAATACTCAACCATTGTTCATCTGCTCATCATCAAACCCCAAGAAATCACATCAAGAAACAAGGCAGGTTGTATGCCTTGTGGATCAACTTAACTTTCAATTTCATTTTCGTCTGGAGAAAATTTTACAACGATGAATGCAGGAAAGTCGTTTTTTTTTCTTTTTGCGAACGATACATGCGGGTTTCTTTAACGTTATTCAAATACAATTTGTGTAGGGACCACAGAAATAAAACGATCAATACGGAAAAACGATGAATGCGGGAACGGATCGGGGTTTCACTGTATACGCTTTAATTTTAGGGCCACCCTATTAGCCAATTTGTGTACTTTCTTCTCTGAGCTTAATAACTGCATAACGCAAATGCAATATGAAATTTGTGCGTGTAGATGTACAATTTGCTTATGTGTGCTTATGGAAATGCATAAAATAGAACACGTTCAAATTAATCTTTGTTGTTTGGACGTCAGTTACATTCTTTGGCCACTTTGTTCGGAAATAGCACCATAACATTTCAAAGGTTTGAATCATTTTACGTAGATTTAACTAATAATAGAGAATCATTTCTATAAGCACATTTAAACAAATTATCAGTCCACGTTTCCGAAGGTTTTTTAGAAATTAAATCATAACTAACTTTTATAACTCAGAAAACGTCTAATGTTATCCAAAACTCACTTCAAATGCAAATTTTTCTTAGTATTCTCAAATTTCATTTCATGAAAGGAAATCTCATACAAGCCCCCCTTCTTCTGCTCTTTTTTTTTGGGGGGGGGAGAGTGAAAATGCCACACTACGTAAAACATTCAAGGCTAACTCCACCATCATACTTTTAAAAAATAACTAACATTATTATACAAATATTTACTATAAACCCATGATTTAAAAGCATTACTTCAGTTTATAAGTTTAATTTTATGCTTTCTTAAGTACTACTTTTAAGATTCCATAACATGCAAAAAACGATTTAAAGAGTCATTAAATGAACTTTTTTATGAGTGATTCACGTTTTAAATAGTGAATTATGATTAAATAGGAAAAAAATGACAGCAGAGTAATATTAAATTTCGAATAGTAAAGTATTTTAAATGTCAAAAGTCGTTTTAATTTTATGCTTAGAATTGCGATACTTCTTTAAAATTGTGTAATTACTTGTTTTTCAATTTGCATAAATACTATGAATCTCAAAATTTTAAAGTGGACTATTGAATAATTTAGATTTTTATATGCCAGCATGTATATTTTTAATATTTGAAGATAAGTTCTGACTTTTGTATAATTACTTTTTCTATAGAGAACGTTGGTTTATTTAAGCAGCAGCAATCAATAATCATTTTTATTGCCTTCAACATCAGAAAATATAATTATCTATGTATGAAGATGCAACTGATTAAAAAAATATAAATTTTTATATTACAATAATATGAAATAAAAAACAAGTATATTATATTTTTATTAGATCTGTACAATATAGAATTTATAAGAAACTGCCATAGTTAGTCAAATACCCATAATCATTACGTTTAACGCACTTTAGTTAGAAATTGTTATGATTAAGAAAGAGAGAAAATGAACATATTTCATAATTTAAAAAGGTATAACAAATGCATAACATTTTTATTTATGTTTTTATTTAAAGAAATATAAATATGAATACCAAATTTTAAAAGCAATATTTATTTCAACAGTTTTACTCCAAGATTAACAGTTATGAAAGAACTTATAAGCATTTTACCAAATGAAAACACATACAGATTTTTGGTTTTTTATGAATTTTTATTCTGTAAAATTTCTCAAGCTATCTCTTATGAAGGAATCATATTAAATATGATTAATTAAATGTATCGTAATAAATATCCGGAAAAGATTAAAATAGTTTGCAGAAAAAAATCACTAATGGATAAAAAGTTGCGATTCAGAAAAAGGAATACGAAGGTATGTAAAGAGCCTACAAAATAAATAAGTATAAAAACGTGTAGTTTTGAAGTATCTTATAATTTAGTAAGGACGCATATAAAAATATAAAATAGTGACGCACGATATCAAATATTAATAAAATGAATCAATAATTAGACAATTGTATTCCAGTCTGTAGTCCTTGTAAAATTCTTGCAGAAAAAATTCACTAATGGATAAAAAGTTGCGATTCAGAAAAAGGAAAACGAAGGTATGTAAAGAGCCTACAAAATAAATAAGTATAAAAACGTGTAGTTTTAAAGTATCTTATAATTTAGTAAGGACGCTTATAAAAATATAAAATTGTGGCACACGATATCAAATATTAATAAAATGAATCAATAATTAGATAATTGTATTCCAGTCTGTAATCCTTGTAAAAGTTTAAGTTAGAGTCAGTAGGTTTAAAGCTATAAAAATAAATTAACAACAATAATAATGATTTAAAGAAATGCAAACATTTATACTATGATAATTCATAAGTTTGCTTTAAAAGAATGAATAAATTAATTGTTAATTTCTTTAAAAATATTGACATAATTAATGGAAAATGAAACACTTTTTATTGCTTTTATTCGTGTTTATTTAACCTTGATTTTGAAGAGAAGAAGTATTTATAGAATTCGTTATGTTTCCTTTTTAAGATTGCGTTCATTTTTGTAACTATCGCAGTGAAACGATATAATTCAAACAATAGCAAATGAATTATGTTTTTTAAGCACAACTCCAGCTCTTTATTAGAACAAATAAACATTCCTGGAAATAGCTGATTAATAAAAAAAAATATGTAATCACGTATTAGTACATAGTAGTTATAATATAAATTGTATTTTTTTTCTGCAAGAGTAATTAAAAGAAAATTACAGAGAACCATTCTTTAATCAGTTTAATAGATTTAATAATTACCTTTAAATCTTTTCAATTAGGAACGGTGAATAAATTAGAGTGAGTGAACAGATAATCATTGTGAAAAAAAATCGTTATTAAAAAAATTTCCTTTTCCCAGTTGCATGACATACCAATTCGCTTTTTATCGCAACAAAGATAAATAGATAAAAATAAAAAATGATAGTTTCACAATATTTTTTTCATTAAAGTGCAACCAGCATGAATGTACACAAATACACCCCCCCCCAAAAAAAAACGTTAATGCAAAGTTTTATTTATTATTCAACTATATATACATAAAACGAATAGGAAGCAGGATCATCATAAGAAAATAAATCTCAGAAAGAGAAAAATAATTCGGCTAAAATATAACTAGTTATAAAAAATGTGAATAAAAAAAGTATAATTTGTTATTATGTTTTATTACCGGTATAATTATAGAGTGGTCGTAAATATAGGCATTTAGTATGTTCCACACAGGAATCATGCTTACAGTGACGTTGTGATGACGTTACATTTTGTCGTATTCGTCACATCGCAAATGCCATGTGACTGCATAATGTCCCTTCGCGTCAAACATGTGACAGTGGAGAGCGACATCGTAGTGTAATCGAGAATTTAGTCCCAGTGTGACATCATTGTTTGACAAACATGTGTTTCACAATGACGTTGCAGAGACGTCCTGTATCACATCCATAATGATCACTCCATAGCGGCCGTTCTTTCTTTGCCACAGATTCTCTGAGACGAACGCATCACGAACATTAATACTAAGCCACAGTGTCACAAGTATGCGTACATGTTGTGACGTCACGGTGCTAAATTGCGATAAAGCTTGGGAACTATTGTTGTAGAATACCACAAGCTGTCATTTACTATTTAAGAAAAATGTTTCAGATAATAATGAATCACACAATGAAGTGAAATAGAAAGCAAAGCCTTCGTGCACCAGCTAATGGCCACTTTTAAAAAAGCAGGTTGTTTTACTGGATCTCGTATACAGAAGAATTTTCCACGAAGATAATTTTCGGAGACAAAGCGTTTCTCGAAATGTCAATACATTTTTTTTTCACTATAATCGAAAATTCATCTAGCATCTGATCATCTTTCAGAAAGCAATTTTCCAACTTGTACTTGAGAATGCCGTTCATAATTCCGCATTGATATGTAAGTCAACGTACAAGCAGGGAGGAAGACTTCGGAATCACAAATTTGACAAAAATTTCGCGGAAATGTAGCTCATAAGATATGCAGTCACTAGTGCGAAATGTAGGACTCAATATACAGGCATTCTCAAGAAATTAAGTTCTAAACATTTGAAAAATCAGCGTATACAGTTTCAGTATTGTACTAATTGAAAGTTTTACGGAGAAACGCAAAGCTATCGGTAAAGGAGTTAAATTTGGGTGCCAAAGTTTAGGGGTCCTAGAAAGAACAAAGCTATTTTTATCCTCCTTTCGTACAATTTAAGGCATATTTAGTTAAGTAGTAAATTAATTTGAACGTCGCACCTTGCTTACTGAATCAATTTCAAATATAAATAAATAACGATTTGATGTCGTATGTAAATGTTCGAAAGCCACTCATTTATTAAATAATTTGTAAAAAAAAATAACAATTGTCTAATTTATTTCTGTATTTTTATTCACTACTATTCAATAACTATATATTAGTTTAACGAAAGTCCTCAAAAATACTAGAATCGAAAACTCGTCCACTGGAGCTATTTTGCATATCAGTTGATCTAAAATAAGAATCTCTATAAGCACTAAGTCCGCATGTTTCGATTAAAATATATACAAACGAGATGGGGGTCGTACTTCATGCCCCTGCTTGACCACCGACCATTTCATTTCATAGGAAGTCATGGCCAGGGCATCAGCACGGAACAAACCCGGGTTTGTGTTTCCACACTTTGCCTTGATCAGTGGAGCACGGAGCAGAATTCCGAAGTGTGAAAGGATTAGAGAATCCAATCTACGAAAATCAGCGCTGCACTTAGTTAAATGCATATACGCTGTACGGGAAAATCACTGCTAAACTAGTATTGATTGGTTGCAAGTAAGCTGAGGTTATGATAACGAGCGCTCCGACCTGTTTTTGTGGAGATGGAAATGAGGTGAGTTTTGGACATGCCGAAGATGTATCATTAGCTCAGATTATGCTGAGTATGATGTTGTTGTACGGGATGAGTTTAATAGGAAGCTTATTCTGGCGTAACTATATTCTTGAGAGTTGAGATACGGTGGTAATGGTTAACACGAAGTGATTGAATTGTTGGGAAATGCTTAAAAACGCATTGCGACAAGAAAAGGAAGTACTTTAAAAAATAAAGGAAAATAGGAAATAAGAAAAATTTTGAATCTCGTAAACTAAATATTAACCAATATGTTGAACTACTTTCTATACATGTAATGTAAAACAGTATCACAAATCATCTGTATGTGTGCATACATTATATGCATCTATCATCTATCTACCTATCTATCTATGTATATATACATATATATATATATATGCTTATCAATATATATGTATGTATGTTAATTTTCTTAACTATAAAAGGGTTGTGATACCACATTTTTCAAAAATGTATTACTTTTAAAATGCTTTATAATTAGTTAAAAGTTAACCATATTACATTCAATCCAAACTTAAGCATGGATTTTTGAGTGGTGATTTCTTTAAAATTATTCCGGAACATATTAAAAAAAATGCGATGTCATAGTATTGCACATGTAAGGACGATTTTAAAATCCAATACGTATAATTATTTTAGTCCATGTTATGTAACAAACCAGTCACACTTTTTAAATTGAAACACACATAAAAAGAACTGTAATACATAGCATCTAAATTTTCGGGGATATTTTCCCTTCTTAGGAAATATTGATAGTCAGACTACAGTAAAGCAGGAAATTTAAGGATACTCCCCTTCGAATTCGTGAATGAATATTCAGTGTTTTTTGAAGAAAAAAGATCGGTTTCTCCCGAAACGTACGCACAGATATTTTTCTTCTATATGTGAATTCTGTAGCATATTATACAAAAGATTTCCTTTCTCACTGTGGTTAAAACATAATAAGTATTGTCAATCAATAATCATTGCTTAATAATTCATTGCTATGATAAAACAAAAAAAAATGAATTGGTGTTGGGGGGCATAATTCATGTTATTTCAATCAGTTATATTTAATTTCAAGCTCTAATATGGTCCAAGTTTTAAATTTATGGAAGTATTTAAATGTATTTTGTGTACTTTCAAAGACTTCATAAGCATTTACTTTACTTTGGATGATCGCATTTCAGGGATCGTACTGAAATTACGAAATAATATATCCCCCCCCCCACCCCACAACGCAATAAACGATTACATTCAAATTCAAGTACATCCCCCGATCAACTTTGTTTAAAGATATCTCTGAGACGCATTACATGATGATAGGCTGAAATTTTGTACATCTTTAGTGTATTGGGCACATTTTACTTGCTGTGAATTTTTTTGTACGAAGGTCATAAAAAAAATTATGAAGTGTTACTTCTTGAAAATTAAAGAGAGGATTTTTTCCTTAACGGAACCTTATTTCCAACCTTATTTTTGAACATATTTTCAATTTACACTGACCACTTAACTGCAAGAGATAAAGAATAAATCTTAAAAGACTTGTGTTGCCTTTTGGCAACAAACCCAATTTAGTTTCATAATTATAAAGCAAATAAAATTGAAGCTTTAGTTGCAGAGTCTTTAAAATTCATGTGTTTAATTTTACATAATTTTATCAAGAAAATTTTCTCTGTTTAAAGCTTTGTGATGTCTGTTTAATAGATAAAAATTGTAGTACATTAGGTATTTATGGTTTAAAGCCCGTTACCAACACTTTGAGACATATTTTTATAAATATATATATATATATATAATGAATAAGCAAAACATGAGGAAAACACTGCAAAAATGACATTTATATACACACACACACATATATGTATATATATATATATATATATATATATAGAGAGAGAGAGAGAGAGAGACAGAGAGTGTATATATAAATAAATATATATATATCTATATATACTCTCTAAAGGACATAACTTCGAAGAAACATAATCTTGGAAATCACTCATGAATATTCATGAAAGAAACTGTACTTACGTATCATTTAAATGTGAATATAATTGGAAGAAATATTATTCTTACCTGAAAGAAAAACAAGAAAGCAATTAGAACTGAGAAAATTCTTAAAACGTGATTTTGCAGTATTCAGTTATTAGAGAACACATCATCATAATTATCGATGTTTCCAATTCTTCAAGCTTTAAAATGCTTGTTTTCTAGTTTTACACGATGTAATTTTTATACCAAAATTTCATCTTAAATTTTTGTGAAAGAGAAACTCAAGTTTAAAAACTTACCCGAACTTGCATGCTTTTTACTTTAAATTCAGTGCAGCTAATTAAGATGTCTGTTTCACGAGAACATCGTATTATGAATTTAAGAGAGCTCAAAGATTATAAAGACTTTAATTAAACACTTTGGAAGTTATTCAGCTCATTAAGACTCGCTCCCCTATTCTATTAATTACTTCAAACTATCATAATTTTACTACTCAGTCAGTGACTTTATATAAAAGGTAAGGAGATGCTTAAATTTGTTTTATCATTCCTTTAAAAATTACTTTAACATTTATAATTCCGATAAATCTCATTACATTTTAATAAAATATAATGAGATTTATAGGAATTATAGATGTAAAAGTAATTTATGGAATATAGAAAAGAATATTTTAATAAATATCTCTATATATAGGTATGCTAATTACGGTTATGTTTTAACTATTTAGTACTTAGATTTAATCGTATCAAAATTACACGAATTATTTTATATATTGATAGTCCTCATAGAAACTTAATCATTTTGCTTGTACCAATTTGTATTAAATAAATAATGCATTGCGCGAATTTAATAGATTATGGTTGTTATCCCATTGCTTAAAAATCAGATATTTATAATTCAGCTTTTTTGACGAACTTTTAGAAAACTGTAACATGTACCGTTAATACGACGATTACACAGTACAACCTAGTGCCTCCAAAAGGATATAGAAGAATGTTACGACTTTTTGAATTGAACTAAAAGAATTGTTTTAGGAAATAATAGAATTAAAAATATTTACAATAGCTGTTACAAAAAATGTATTTTTCACAAAACGTTAAGTGTGTTGTTTTCAGGATGGAACGCTAAATAAAAATCAGAATAAATAATAAAATTATTAAATTATGTAGATTTATCCTTTTCTTTCGGTGCTTTTCCAGTACAGACAGCCGCCAATCTTCTTTAATGACGCGGTTGGTTCAAAAAGTAAGATAACAAGTACTTTAACAAAAAAGTTTATCCCCGAAAATTAGAAGATACACAAACATAGCGAAGCACAGGGTATAGATTACTTGTCAAAATGGCCTCCAGGCACATCAAAGCATTTCTTCTAATATGTTGTTGTTTCTTATGCCCTTTGGCAACCACAAGCGATGCTGGGTCCTCCATATACGACGAAAGCGGGCGGCTTTCATTTTTAATGAGCCCCATGGGAGGAAGGCCGACTATGCTCGGGGTATCCTAATTTTCAATCAATTCCAGATGAGAGACCTAGCATCTGAAACCCGCATCCCCAGAGGTATCGTTTGAACTTGGGGCCAAGAAGCAATTTTAAGTTCACCAGCTCTTATAATCGTGCACGGTTCCACAGCAGCCAAGCCGAAAGACGTTTTCAACCTCCTAAGCGCTAGTCAAGCCGGCGCTCTTTACTTTCCGTGTTCTTATTTGAACGGCGCTTGGCCACTAGGCTACTGCAGGACTTTGTTCAATCTGTGTACCAATCTGTCGAAATCAAGTTTAAAAATTGGAGGCCACTTTATGACGGCGGACGCCATTAACTACTGTATCGGTTTGTAAATGGCGCCTTGCCTTGTTCCGCTTTAACGGCTCTGAGATATGGTGCGAGATTCGTGCTGTACAGAGGGTATTTCCAAATAATTCCATGGGGAACACTGTAGCCAACCACGTAGCCTCTATTGGCCAGCAAGCGGCATTTTCTTGCTGTGATCGTGTTTTGTACTTAGACATGGAGTTTCATTATGTCGGAGAATATGTGCACCCGAGAGAGCTGTTGTTACGCTACTTTTTGAAACACCTACTGTCTGACTGCGTTTAACGTGGAAAATTGGCGACCGGCCAGTAAAGGTGAATCCAAATGAACCGGTCGAGGAGGGGAGAAGGCAAGCGGAATGAATGCACGTCTTTCGTCTTGTTTATTGAATTCTTATTCTTAAGTTCAATTGATTTGATGGTATCCATCTGAATTTTGTAGTTGTATTTGTAAACAGAGAATTTCTAAGGAATAAAATTTCTGGAACATTTAAGAATAAATCGTTTCGAAGTAATTCGACAAGCGCACATTTGACAGGCACCCCCAACAACTAATGAACTTTCCCGTTTCCGCCTTTTAATCGGATGTTTACGTTTTTATCTAATCCGTAGTCAAACGGTACGTATTTAAAAGGGTATAGATAAAAAATACTTTTCAGTGTCACCTTCATTTGGAATTCATATTGATAGGAAGCTTAAAGAAAAAAAAAGCTTTAAACTGGCTTCCTCAATTTTGAAATGGCACAAGGCGCCAGTTGGAAGCTCATTTAAAAGTTATATGTGTATGTACTGGGTAGGGTTGGACGCGAGATGAAAAACTGTCCTGTCCGTCTCGCAAAACAGCCAAAAAGCTTTGTCTTGTCTCGCAAAATCCCCATATTGCAATGATGAAAATGTTTGTCTCGTCTCTCAAAAAAACTTTAAATCTCTCTGTTTTCTCGTCTCGCAAAATCCCCATATTACAATAATAAAAATGTTGGTCTCGTCTCTCAAAAAAACTGCAAATCTCTCTCTCGTCTCGTCTCGCATCCATCCTTAGTATTGGGAAACGCAAGCATCTCAATGGAGACATTCTTTTAATTCTTAAACCAAAAATAACGACAAAATAATTTTTCAATACATTGTTTATTAACTCAAACTTTCGAAAAAAAAGACGTAATTTAAGTGGTAATAAATCCACATCTCTAGACGCATTAGCCGATAGTACATTACGTTGGAAAGCGATCGATAAGGAAAGCAAATATGGCGGTTATTACTGCAAACCAGGCAAAAGCCATAAACTGGCGTGAATGGCAAGCAATTAAGGAAAAATGGCTTTTGACAATAAAGGAATTTCGTAACCACCATAAACTAAAATAATAATCCAGCATATTAACAATTGCTCGAAGAAATGTTAATATGAAAGAGTTTATGAATGTCTTTCGCAGAATGAGTTCATTATTTCATTATCTCAGTATTTCATATGGGCACGGAGGGAGAAGAAAAGATATGTTAAAAATAAGAGTTTTATTCGAGTTTATAACAGGAGGGATAACAAACGATAGTTTGGTTCGATATAATAACTCTCCGAAACACGTAAAATAATATTAGTCTAGTTATCGGTTATGAACAAAAAGTAAAATTCCGAACAGGAGAATAAACATTCGGAAACCAAAGAAGGCAGAGGAGAAGAATGCTGCGAAAAGTGATAGCAAATAGAGTTTTGGATTAATAAGGTACACGCGGATAAGAAAAATTATGTCGTCAAATAAACTCCTAATTACGTGTGTTTGGAGCAAAATGAATAAAATAAACATTTGAATTTTTAAATTTTCACGATTGCCAGAATATGAAATTGTATGTCTTTGCATTGTAATTTAAAAGTAAACCATAGTAAATATTACTTAGAGGAATAAATAAATAAATTTTATCTATCTGCAAGGTGGTTATAATTAAACTTCCCCTACAAACAGCATTCTGCAACTGTAACCGGTGAGCAGATTGCTACCAAATTTGGCCTATGGACTGTACGCGAGATGCGCTCAAGGGGATTTTTCAGAAGGTTTAGTTAAAAAAATGTCCACTAGAGGGCACTTTGCATGGTGAAATCAGCTCAAATATTACCCAAATGAGTGAATAAATGCCCCAAAACTATTGAATAAATGTCAAAATTGTTTATGATTTCAAATTAGCCATTTCCATCATTAAATTGGCCGTTTTTCATGCAAAACGCCGCCTAGTGGATATTTTTGGAACTAATTTTTTTTTAGAAATTCCTCGAACGCGTATCTTGTATAGCCAAAATACCAATTTTGGTCAGAATCTGTTGGCCTGTTTTAGCTACAGAGCACTGTTCATAGGGCAAGTTTAATTAAACCACCCTGTATTCAGAATGTTCCAAAAAAAAGTGGTATCGGGCTATAATTCTTGATCTATTAGATATAAGTGAGTAATGTAAATTGAAAAAAAAAATGTTCAAATTATGGTCGGAAATAACTCCGTTAAGAAAAAATTCCTCCCGTTAATTTTCAAAAAGTTACACTTTTTAAATTTGTATACGATCTCTGTACAAAAAAATTCTCTATTGGTAAAATGTGCACATACACTAATGAGGTGAGGAACAAAGTTTGAGAATTATACCCTAAAATCTGCCAGAGGTATGAAGCTGAATATATGTTGACTTAAACAACTTTTCAATAGCTCTAGAAGGGAAAAAAATAGAACGAAGGGAACATCGGATGATCACATTGCAGACGTCGTACAGAAATTACGAAAGGAAATATTTTTTTCTCCTCTAGCAATAAAGTTTAGATTTAAATTCCCATTTAGTCCCCGATCATCGTTGTTTAAAGATATATGTGAGACTTTTTATGATGAAATCCTAAAATTTTGTGAATTGCCTGGACAGCAAAACTTCAGTGACGCCTCATGTAAATCGTGTATAAAAGTGCTATAAGGAATCTTTGCTATAAGTAAACTGTTGTACTAATAATTGTTTTTGTTATCATATGAAAAGCCATTTACTGGCAATGATTTTTGTACTGTTTTTCGATGCAACAAACCCCCATGTCTTTTCAAGCAAGTGTGCCAATTTCGACGTCTGTATCTACATTATCCCAGGAACTATTGACTTTTTTAATGTTAATGAACTTTTGGGTCACCCTACGCATTTCAATGTTTCCCCCGAAAATCTTAAATTGCTCCTTTTGACAAAAAATATAATATCTACACCACAGTACAACTGCCCATAGTAGCTCATAAGCGTTAAAAAAAATAAATGTCCCTGCTGTTTTGGGAGGAAACAATGAGCAAAGTTTCTTAAGAGTTGCCGAGCAAATAAAGCAATCATCATTATCCTCCGGTTAAAGCTCCGCAAACCTAAAGTCAGCAGGCTATATCGGCAATGGATATAGAAGAGTTTTACGCCGCCCCGGGATAGCCTACTTGGTTAACTGGACTTCATGACACAGCCCATTTTATAAAGTGGCGAAAGAAATAAACAGCATGGGGTGAAAATGTCTAATAAGGAATGAATGAAAGCACACAAACAAAGAAATGGCACCGGGAAATTGCATTATGTTTCAAACCAATTTAAGAAAGCTGTAAGAAAATAGGAAATTGATACTAGTTGCTGTCTATGGTATTAATGGTACACTAATTTAAATGCCTTAGGTACAAGGTGTCCCTGAAAATATACGTGTTTCATCGACATTTGGCAAGTTGGATCTTTTTATTATTATTTGAAATGAGCACAAAATTTTACGTCTTTTTCTCAAATTATCATGATCTTTTCAATACTACAAAGTCTCAGATAATGCAGCAAATGACTTCTTTGAAAATCAATAGTAAGACACACTAAGTTAGTAGTTATGTTGGGTAAGTCATAGGGTGTAAAGGACTAGCAAAGTTAGTTGGCTGAGCAACTCTTTGGCGCTTTACTTATGACGCGTAACTATTCTAAAAAGTTTATGTTTTCTTTCAAAGATTTTTTTTCACCAAAACGTACCAATTTCAATTTAAAAAGTATTCTTTTAGTAAATATTTGTTTTTTTTTTTGCGAACAGAGACTGCAGAAATACTCGGGAAATCGCCTGGTGTTATTGAAAACGGCAAAAATCCATCATCAACCATATTAAGAACATTATTTGCCAAGTTTGAAAGAGCATGTTCAGTAGCTGATAAAAGAAGCAATGAAGAACAAAAGAAAATTGCAAAAGGATACCTAAGACACCATCTCTTACGAAACAATAACTGAAGAAGAGCCATCAACTTCATTTCGACACTCAACAATTTGATGGTAGAGAGATGCAAGAACGGAAAATATCCACACACACATCTTCATATTTTCCCTTAGAAAGCTCAGTTAGTAACCTCTCGGACCAGATGCTATATGCTGTTGTAAGATTTTCAACAATCATCTACATCACGTGCGAAGTGATCGACAATGGTTTCATCTGAGGCAATTTTTTTTTTTTTGTCTGATAAGGCACACATGCTCTGTCAATCATCAAAATTATCGGATTTTGAACAGCGGAAACCCAAAATCCCCCGTTTATAATCCTTCCGATCCACTAAAGGTCAATTACTGATAGAATTTTTGGGTCAGTATATTTTTGTGTAGACAGTGATTTCTGAACTCTCCTTCTCTCTGCCAAAGTCAATCTTAACGCCAATTCTCTTCCTTTATTTTACAAATAGTTGAAAAAAAAGAAAAATAAAAGTTAAATTTTTAAAAGTTAAGTAATGACAATGTATGTATACATGGAATATCAATTTTTTTATTCTACGTAAATAAAATAAAGAGTAAAGAACGATGAATATTTTACTCTGAAAAAAAGTGCCCTAAAACAAAGCATTGTCTTAGAAATAAAAAGTACAGTTAAAACTTTAAAAACATTTATATTTTAAATCTAGCCTAAGCACAAAACTTATGTTACTGACAAAAATGAATACTACTCAAGTAACAAGCTACTAGAATAAACAGGCATATTATTTTTTAGCTTTAAACTTATCTGGCTATTTACCCTTGAATCCCATTCACATCTCTGCTGAAGCCTGCTTATGTTTGGGGCTTCAGAAAACTCCACTTCTGCTGCGCATATAAAAACAAGAACATAGCCAAATGCGCCTATTACTTGCCCATTTAACTCGCTTTAAAACACCCATTAAAAGAAAAAAAGGAAGCGATAACAAAAAGAAAGGTTTATTGCTGAATCATTTGTGCCAAAGTTGATCATGCATGGTACCAAGAATGATTTCTTGTTTTCAACTTTTTGAATCATGAGGGAAATGGGAAGCGAATGTATTGTATTTATTTTTTATTTAGTTATTTATTTTTCACTGTTTTACTTTCTAGTTAATCTTTAAGAAACAGCGCCATTTATCTTAAAAAGCAGTTTCACTACTATAACTAAATATATGTACATATACAAAAACAAATCATTAGGTAACTTTAATTATCTATTCTATCAAAAACTCATGGCTAAACAAATGCAAGACATTGAATGTGTTCACAAGCGATTTCTTATCAGATGCCTAAAATAATGCACCTCCCCTAATAGCACAGATGGTCACAAAAGAGTCGCTGTGACGTCACAGAGGGTCACAATTGTCACAGGACTGTCACATACTACTCACATTGTGACTTGTGAGTGATGTGACTCTACTGTGTAGTCACTGTGAAGATTATTTGTGACCAGTCACCAGGTGACGTCGCCGTGAAGTCACCATGTGACTAGTATGTGATCGGTCGCTAAGTGACACTACTGTGAAGTCACCATGTGACTAGTATGTGATAGGTTGCTCAGTGACTCCACTGTGAAGTCACCATGTGACTAGTATGTGATTGGTCGCTCAGTGACTCCACTGTGAAGTCACTGTGTGACTATTTTGTGGCTACTGATTTTTTTGTACTTCAAAATGACGTCACACAGCCGCTTTTCACTCATTTTTTCTAATTCTTTGTGGCAATTTCTTTCGTGAAACATTTAATAAATAAATCCGAAAATAGTAATTCAATAAAATCTCGCAGTTATGTAGTAATGGAATTTAGTTTAATTTATTAATTTTTAAATTATTTCGTTTAAACAAGACAATATTATTTACAAAAAATATTATTCTTAAAAATATTAGAGTTGAGAGTTCTAATCACAATGGTGAAAACTAAGTATCTGTGAGTAAAATTAACAATTTCGTTTCGTTAGCGTAATGCGAGGTTTAAATTTCGGATGGGGGGGACTATCCGGTATTTTCAACCTTATTGTTACTAGAGTAAATACAAATGTCTCAAAATTGCTGTTTTTTAATAATTGCTTTAAGTTTTCAGATCCCCCCCCCCTTTCAAATACGTCTCTGGTATGTTTGAAAGTTCCACTACGAAAAATTTGAAGTAAAACTTTGAGTCTAAGTCAAAAATACTTTATTTTATCTAATGCATGTTTTTCCGATTAATTTTACTTATTTTTATATGAAATCCCTTTTAGGCAAAATATAGCAAAAATATAAATCTTATCCCTCATACCTTAATATATATCAAACCCCACATGTCGCACATTACAAATTTATTTCTCATAACCGAATAAAAAATTTCAATAAATCATTAGTTTCTTCGGATGAATACTTAAATAAAACAGCACATTATCTCCTGAAAATAATTTATGTGGAAAAAGAAAGATTTCCAAGATTTTTAATTTATATTTATTAATTATGATATTTTTTATATTATTTATAAAATACTCACAGAATATAAAATTTATTTATAAAATAAATATATATATTTATATATGAAACTTATTTATAAAATACTCGCAGAAAAATTTTAAATTTCCAAAAGAAGCCTTCAGAACTAGCTTTTGCAGCAATCAGTTTACTTTTAAAGGATCTCGAGCAAGATAATCACAGCGTCACAGCGAAAACTCTTTTTCCCCCGAGTTTTTTCGCTGTTGCAAAAGTGTCCCATCGTGACTTCTCTGAACGGTAACAATGCAACTACACAGCGAGAGGACATAGCGACACTGGCGTGACTTTGCTGCGGAGTCGCGGCGACTGTTTGTAACTCTATTGTGACAGTATTGTGTGGTCGCATTTCAGTCACAGGGGACTGTTGTGCTATTAGGGTCTACTGAATAACCAATATATAATGTTGTATTTAGATAAATATTAGAAAAAATATACCCATATTTATATCATTTTTAACATTTTAAATTATTTTGTTCCACAAATTCAAATTTTAAATCCAACATAATTTTTCGGTGCGAAAAAAAGCCCGAAGAAATATCATTCTCTTCGTAGTCCTAAAAACCGTCTACAGAAAATCAAATGCTGAAAGTATTTTTCTTTTATTGGATACTTTTTCTTTAATGTTTTACATCTGAAAAGTTTTTATATTTTATTCATGAGTGTGAAGGTTTAAGAAGTTCAAAAAGCAAACTACCGTAAAGTTCTACAAAATGACGTTCTTTTTTTAAGTTTAGGTTAGTCATTCTGGTGCAAATGTTGTGCTAGAAGTGAAATAATTTGGCAGTTTTGAGATTTGTTCTCATCGAATAAACTTCAAACACGTGTGGTTATAAAAATGCCCGTTTTCTTCTTTATGAAATACGAAAAACGAGTACTTCAGCTAGTACACAGCTAAAACACACACACGCATGCATATATATATATATATATGTATGTATGTATGTATGTATGTGTGCATTTAATTATTATACTTGTTGTTTACTTTACATAAACAAAATATTGGACGTTTAATAGATAATTTACACTGTAAATCGATTGTTTGGATTATCTATACTACATTTGTTTTAAGTGCATAATAAGAACATTGACCGACCTAACTATTAAACAGATATTTAATACTTGCGTGACACATAGTTTAGGTTGACAAACATATTATGACTAATAGTCCTAACGTAAATAATTTAAACATTAAATGTCTGGTATCGACATAATACGTGTATAAGTTAATGTCATCAAACTTTTTATACTTAGCAAAAATATTCTTTTAATGATAACACTTTGCAAATAACATGGAATAACTGTGCAGTATTTAAAAGTCAGAGATCAAATGAATAAATTTTATTGAATTCAGAATCTAAGAAAAATACAGGAAGGGATCTACCTCTCTAATGAGATAGGTAACTAATTAAACAGTACTTATATAAATTTGTTCTACAGATTACTTTAATTTTTCACCTACCTGGTTTAATGCACCCTCATTGAATGAAAATGTCGACAAAACTATTTTTAAAATATCGCACAATATGCCCAAGAAGCTAGTATAAACACCGTTTCAAAACGGAAAGATATCAAAAACGTCTCCGTTTGAAATCGAAATTCCTTTTATCTTCTAGTTCTTCTTATCGTTCATAAGATAATAGCAACAGATAGAATAATATTTTAAAGTAGAGGTTTAATAACGTTTACAGTTTTAATGTGCTTTATGACACACTCAGAAATGTTTTTAGAAGAAAAAAAAAATATTAATCAAAGACCGGATATATGGCGCACACTATCTATAACAAAGGTTAATTTAATGTATTGTACTTTTCTGCTATAGTTGGCCGCATGCTCACAATGTTTGGCATTCAACGTAATGCAATTAAAAAAATAAAAGTACTTAAAAAGCTCTTTTAAATATTAATAATGATAAATTTGCTTACTTTTTAGATAAATTGATTAATTGACTACACTGTTAAAAGCACAAAAATGAAAAATATAATTTTTTATGTTGCTTCGTCTTTTAACGCTTTGAATTTCCCGACAGAAATTCGCATCGTAATTTTTTCTCGATTGAAATAATTTTATAGTTTTTTAAATAGTTGATACGGGCCATGTTCTTAAGGTTAGTTATTTATGGATCAAATATGGCTCATTAATTGTTTTAGTAGTTCATTACTTATCTATTAAAAACCTTGTTTTTCCATCGCTGTTGGTTGTGCAGAGGTATCAGTAATATCGTGGTCTGTATTTGCATAGGATTAAAATATTATATTAATGCTTCATATTTGAAGATTTATGTTTTGGTCCATAAAAAAAAACTTTATAACACAATTTTAACTTTCTGAAGTTAAGAATATTCAAAATGTTTTTATAAAGACGTACATTTCTATACTTGATAATTTGTTAATATAATTCATAGTAAAACTACAGCATGGAACCTCATTTATTTTGGACAGTTCCTTTTAAATGACAGCAATCATATTTAAAGTAAAACATGTTCATATTATAAGATGTGCCACACCCCCTGGATCACATGACTCTTAGTTGACAAAAGGGTGTGACCAAAATGTTAGCACCGCAGCCCGTCTTTCTCGTCAGCAAACGACTGCTCATTGAATGATGTAGTGTTTGTGATTTTAAGTGGCATTTGAGACACGGTATCAATATTATAAACTTCCTGGTAATCTGAAAAACCATTGGAATAAGTAGTACTAGTAATTTAAAAAAATCTTGAATTGCAGAGTGCAAGTATCAACGTACGAACGTTAGAAAAATTACGGTGATAATAGGAATAAGACGCCAAAGAATTATAAACTTAAAATTAGTCTATGATTTCATCAAGATGTATGCTCCGTCAACTCTGAATATTTATAAAACGTAAAATAAAAGTAATAGTCTTCATCTTCTTCATCACTTCGACAAAATATTCTTTTAAGTAGCTTTTGCATCAACTGCTCATTCCTAAATTTATGAGCAGGCACACACGGAAACTTTATTCTCACACATTAGTTTCTGAGTGATTAAATAGTATGCAAACATATGAATTGAAAGATCGTAATTGCAAACATGTTTCAACTCAGTTGACTAATGTTAACAAAAAAGAATTGTTCGCTAAAATGCAGTGAGCATCTGCCTCGTGATAAAACATTAGGAAACTAAAAAATCGATTAAAGAGTCTAAACTGGATGAGATGAATCGAAATCATTCAAGCGTTCAGACGTTTTCTTTTCTTATTGACAATCGAACTCATGAGGCATGAAATACAACTAGAAATAGAAGGAAATAAACTTTTTTTATTGTTTTCTATTATATCAGCTTCATACGTAGTATTATTATTTTTTTCTGCTTAAAAAAACTGAATGAGAGACCACACCCAATGGTGATGTTTGCAGAGATGAACAGGGCTTCTGACAAGTGCCAAAAATATGAAAAGTTGAAGTTGTGCTCATATTAGTTGAGTCAAAGAACCGATGGAATAACTGAACAATTCTTTTGAATACTGAAGTAAAAGGCTTTGTTCTAGCAGAATACCTGTTCACACATAACACATAATAACGCACATAAATATACATGCACAACATTTATCTACGTTATTATTTTTATGATTTACATATTGTTATGTATGCCATTGCATAACATTTATACATGTTACATAAATAAATATATCAACTTTGAAAATCTTTAAAAAAAACCAGTCTTTTGAACGAAATTATAAAATAAAAGTTGAAAATTACAAGTGTTAAATGTGTACAGGTATAAATGTACACAGTTATATAAAACGCAATTCTTATCTAAATGGTTCAATAACTCATCACACATTTTTACGTATGTCTGGTATAACACACTGCATTTTAAAAATGTATTAAGAGATTTTTTTAATACTAATAATAGCACTGCAAAGTTGAGACATTAATTTATGCACACCCTATACTTTTAAACAATTCTAGCAGTACAAAGTTTTAATTAATTTTGTCTTTTCACAACTGCGTGTATGTGTCATGCTCATAAGACTCTGTGAACATATACCTGAAATTTGATTTTGAGTTTTTTATAGCTATAATATTAAGATTGATATAAACATAAAATAAATTGTAGATGAGTCTACAATTTCTTCACATTTTTTAGAGTGTTTTTTGTGTGGATTTCCTTAAAATAACCTAAATCTTTATAACTCTCATTTTAACAATTTTAAAGTTTTAATAAATACCCTACTTATAACGAGGTGTGTGCGGGTTTTTTAGTGGCTAAAGAGCCGCTCTACTATATCACAGTTCCAGGTTCGATTTCCGCTGTGATCATGGGCGTCATTTCGTCTGTCCCTTCACGGGAGGAAACGTTGATCCACCTATTACATGCCACCATAATGAAATTACCAATACTCCTAGCCTCAGCAATAGACAACGCTTACAAACGGGAAGTACCCGCCATTAAAATATGAATAAAAAATAAGCAGATTCTATACTAAGTTTAAAAAAACCCTCAAACAAATCCAATTTAAAAGTTTTCATTTCTTACTTTTACACTGCTTAAGAAGCCTTAATCTAAATCTAAATTTCATATTAACACGTCTAATGAAAGTTGATTTTTGTGTCTGTGTGTGTTCAAATTCATGTTTTTGCCGTAATTCAAAGCTTTTGTTATTTCCAACACCACGGTGATGTAATAAATCTTAAGACTATTTAAATTACATCACACAAGCATTTTAAGGCCGCATCTCATCTGCGTCCATACCATTGTACAGGGAGGGGCCATGACCCCACCAGCTATCCGGAAAAATATATAGGGTGGTCCTAAACTGTATGTCAAAAATATAAGTTTGGTAGAGGAGACCAAGATGGTTCAGAATCACATATCAAAGTGGGGGCGAAAAAGTCGTCTTCATGTACTACTTGAAGAAACAATGAACTTTCCAACCATCGTTCGTCAAAAACGAATGCATCTTTTACAGAAAGCACTTAACTAGAACTGATAATTTACAAATTCTATTGTTTCATGGACGAAAGTCTCGGGGGAAAAGCTCATTGTTTATGAAACTTTAAACAATTTAGACCAACAGTAGTGTAAGAAATTAAGAGACTTTGCAGACTTGGTCGATTATCTCTAGAACTACTGGACCAATTTTAATGAAATTTGAAACGTACATACATTGATACAATATAAAACAAATAACCATTCAATAATTATAATATACAAGCACGATCGTGCGTAACACATGTTGGAATCGGACGGTATGAAACAGCGGTGCAGAATAAACAAAAAAAATGAGTTTAATAGGGGGTATGGTCCCCTCTTACAGATATACAGGTCTCGCAACGTGATTTCATACTTGAAATAAGGCAGTTTATCATTTCCTAGGGCAATTCGTCCCACTCGTTCAGCAACGCATTTTTCATTTCCTGGATGGTTCTCGGAGGGGGTTGCGAGTTGCAATTGCTCTCCCTAGCTTGTCCCAGACATACTCTACAGGGTTAAGGTCTGGAGATCTGTCTGGCCAATTCATCCAGCGAATATCCTCACTCTTTAGAAATTCGTCGAGCAGAAGAGCTCTACGTGGCTTCACGTTACAGTCCATTAAAATGAAATCAGGGCCAACTGCATCCCTGAAGAGACGAACATAGGGCTCCAAGGACCTCATCCCTATACATCATACCAGTCACAGCGCCTCTTTCAAAGATATGGAGAGGTGTGCGGCCATCTTTTATGATGCATGCCCAGACCATTAAACTTCCTCTGCCATAGTGTTCGATTTCGTGGACACTGGAGGGTATATAGCGGGTTCCTGATTCTCTCCACTTGAAACTTATGGTGAGAATCGGTGTTTAGTCTGAATCGGGACTCACCAGTGAAGAGAACGGTCGTCCATTGATCCATACTCCAATCTCTATGATCTCTGCACCATGCTAAACGGTTTCTCCTGCTCATAGAAGTGAGCGTTTTGCAAACAGCAGTTCTTCTTGCAAACAACCCTCTCTCATGAAGTCTTTTGGAAACAGTCACCCTTGATGCACGGGTTCCTATGGTTGCATACAAGTTACGAGCGAAATGAGAAGCTTTAGCACTTCTGTTATGCCTCGCTATAAAAGACAAATGGCAATCTTCTCTGGCTGTCTTCGCTCTTGGGCGACCTTGGAGAGGCTTTCTCTCGATGGATCCGGTATCCTGGAACTTTTTCCATAAGTTATACACGACGCTGGGCGTTAAATTGAATTTTATGCAAATCTGGATGAGATTGCCAGCTTCTAGCCTCTACACAATTGGGTACCCCATTCCATCATATAAACATTGCTAGTTACTCATTTTTACTGCTACAATTCTAAATTAACCGATTGCTGCAAAATAATACCAAGAAAAACGAAATGCGTCCTAACTTACGCGTGCTAATAAGGATGTTTCTCTACTGGCTGCGCCTACACACAAACGTACGCTTACGTATTTGACGTACAAGATTTGCATTTTTGTCTAGAATCAGTGGTTTTACATTTAGTTCAGTTCTTTTCACGAAATTGGATAAAATATGCAAATTCTCTTAATTTATTTCACCAGTGTACATGAAGGCGACGTTTCCGACCCCACATTGCTATGTGATTCTGAGCCGTCTTGGACCCATCTACCACCATTTACATTTTAGACCTTAATAATTTACTTACTAGTATATTGTAAATGTGATTCAACACTAATATTATATTTCTGAGCAGGAACCTTGATTCTCCCCCCTCCACCTACAAACAGTTATATAGGCACCCATGCCCCATCTTAAGCTCAACACTACTTTATATATGGTTTAAGTATCTGATTACAAACCTACATACAGACTTATAAAAATATAATAAACCATGATAATAATAAAACGACGTATGAACATTTGACGGGAAAAAAAACTATAATATGAGAAATTCAAAGATAATATTTCAAATATTAAGGAGCTTTCCAGAACTTTTGATTTCTTAAACGAACTAGTTAGTCAAAGTACCTAATAACAAAAAAAAAAAAAAAAAAAAACATATCGTATTTGCTTCCAACTACAACAACTCTGGCAATGTTTTGAAATTTAAAAAAAGAACCAGCCGGCTTAACATCAAGCTATCAGGCCTGCGTATGATTTAGAGCGATAAAATACAAAGGCTGCGCCCGCCTCCGCCTTTCTTCCTTTTTCTTGCGAATCAAAAGTTCGACAAAATGAGAGGAGAGAAAAATAAAAGAAAAAGAAGTACCAAAGAAAAGAAACTGGCGATTATAATATCTGAAACGCGACTGATAAAGAAAATGGAAGGATGAAGAAGAAGTAGAATACAAAGACGTCTCAGTAACAGGAGATATGTTTGGAACGGTGCGGAGAGAGAAAAAATGGTATAGTTAAGTCTGCCTGCTCATGAGATAGAATTCTCTGTGGAGCAGCATTACTGTTTAATTTTTTTAAAGATTGCTTTGATTTCAAAACTGAGAATTTAAAAGTGATAAAAGCATTGTCTTAGTTGAGTTATTGGTATAGAGAGATACAATCAAAAATAAGGCATCAAACTCTTAAGCATAGAAGGAACGAAAGAAGAATAAAACACTATTACTGATATTTCAGCCTCTTTTAGATCGTTACAAACATCTAGACACTGTCTTCCCTTAGAAAAATTAACTTCTTTAGGCCCTTTAAAATCTTTAGTAATAACGGTGATCATGTAATACGGCAATGCTAAAATGAAAAAAAAAAAAAAAAAAAAAACTCTTTAGAATTATTTCCTCTTTCACAAGCTATTACTGTATCAATATTTTTACCCATGCTAATTTGCATACGTACATGCAACTGTGAAATCTGTACTAAAATAATTTTTAATTTAACAATAGATTGTATATAACTTTGTAATCAATCTCCCCCACTTCCCCAAAAAAGCAATTTAAAGTGGATTTTCAGTTTATGTTTCATGACACTCATTGAAGCACAAATCTTTTTTTTTTCTTTTTACATCAATGTTGCCAGTATTCAAGGAAAATAATTTTCTGAAATGGAAAGCTAAAAATTGCTACGAATGGCTTAGAATATTTACAAACCATTGAGACTTATTCTGGAAATGAGTTCTGATATTTTTCGTCTTACCAATGATTAAATCTCTTGCCAATGCTCTTTAGTTCAATATTTTGCGGAAATTATAGCAACTTATTTCCGAATTCCAGAAACTTAAGCTTCAAATGAAATATCTACAGCTAATCAATCAATAGGATATCTAATTGCTTTTAAAATCTCAAAATTACATTTAGAATACATATATATATCCTTCTTATTTTTAAGTAGTATATTTGAAATTCTCTTCTATGTTTTTTTTTTCAAAACATTTCTGGCCTGTCAGGTTCTTTCAACAAGGACAGATGTAGCCAGACTGGAAAAAAATAATTTGTTGAATCAATAAAAAATTGGTTGGCTCTATTTCAAAGAAATATTTGTTGAAGTAAAAAAAAAAATTGTTAATTCAACGAAATGGTCTGTTAATTTAACAATTTTTTTAAAAACCAACAGGATTATTCGGTTGAAAGAGTGCTAACCAAATTTTTGTTGAATTAACAAAACTTTTTTCCCGTGCACAAAAAAGGCTTTATTGGCAAACATTAGCTTTATTTTAATGAACTCTCTTAGTGCCTATGTAATCCTTAGGGGTCATCTGTACATTCAAACAAAAATCTGGGTTTTAAAAATTCAATGATGAATCCCTATATCTTTACTTAATATATGAATTCAGCATGCTCATGCAAAATTCATCTAAATTAAATCTTTTAAAAATTTTTCAGGGAATAGAGTACGAGTTTTACACCATGGAAAACGCATCTCGTAATGCTAAAGATGACTTTTAAACGTCTAAAATATTACGTTTGTTTGGTTATTTAATTAAAAAGAAGATGTCACTTTAGGAAAGTTTTAAAAATACCATAAATTTATTTTTTTAAATTATATTTTTTCACATTAATTATGAGTTATTGAATAATTTAAAAAAATAAGAACATGCATAAATTTTAATTTAATTTAAATGCTTATTTCTTAGAATAAAAAAAAAATCGTTTCATTCGAAAATGCAGAAATGAAAATATCAAATATTTTTTAAAAATGAATCATAAGGTAATGTAATCTTAAACTATACAATTTTGGTAGCTGTCACGTTCAGCTTTAAGTAATAGATTCCCCTCCAAGCGCCTGTGATGTAAAATGATCTGCAGTTTTCACTGCAGTGCAACTACAGCTTACATTATTGAAAATTCACAGGTATCACAAAATATATTTTTATTTTAAAACAAGCATGTTATGTTAAGAGTTTAATTTTATAATCATAAATCTTCACACGAAAACCTTGTGGTTTTATATTTTTATAAAGCTACATGAATATTTGCCCAAGACACTCAGAATACTAAAATTTATAAAGATTTCTCCCCATCCGCAATCTCTAAGGCCACCAATGTTCCCCGTAGAGCAACAAAATTTCATGCCTGAGATATGCAAGATCGATTTAGTCGGATAAACGTGTATAGTAATAATAATAATAATGATAGTTTGATGGAAGATGGTGCAAATAATATTATTAAACTAATATTAAAAACATCTGAAAGTTGCACTTAGGAAGCGTTTTTCAAATTCAGTAAGCAATTTAGTTTCTTGTAATATTCAAATGTACATTTCTTAATTTTCACAGAGCATCTTAGAAACAAATAATATCTATTGTCGACAACTTTTTTTTAGTATTTCGGAAGTTCCTGGTGGACTACTTTCGCATCAAAGTCAGGCACGAACAGTTATCAACCGATATACAATTGCATATTTCTATCAATAACAGACTCTCATGAAAAATCAAAGCACATCGAGACTCAGTTTAACTTTTCATAAAAACAAATGCTTTTTTAAATACCAAAAAATTCATTTCCATCTTTCACATCTTACTATTTCTTAAAAAAACAAAAGTGATCATCGCAATTCTTTTATTGACTCAAAAACGTCGTCCCGCATTTACGTCAAGTCTCCATGCATTAACCTGCGACGCTACAAAATAACCCACTCAAAGCAACTCAGCCTAAAGAGGAAAAAGCATTTGCAAAGCAAAATAATGATATCTTACCTTAGTTTAAAATCATAACATGGCGTAGTTGACATCATATTATTAACCCAAAAGTGTTGACTCTGACACAAGGTATGAAAAGTGCTGTCGAACAATGTTGTTAGCGAGCATTCGCATCGTTCTTTTACACTTCTTATGCTTTGCTTTTTTTTTCCGTTTATTTTTATTTTGCAGAAAACGTTAATGGTTGTTTTGAAGCGAAAGTACCGAGACTTTGATTTGGAAGCTCTTCTATTATCTGTCCTCGATTCTTCAATCTTTTTTTATTGCTTTTTCTTTATTGCGATACCTGTGCGTTAGGCGGGAAAATGCGTCTCGAGTTGATAAGACCATTTTCAAACTTTGTTTTCAGCCTTTTCGAGTCGGAAAAGTCATGTGACCTGATAGGTAAAGTGGTGTAAAGATAGAAAGATGGAAGTTGTTTTTTATTATATAAAAATAATGGCTTAACTATAATGAAAAGCGACACGCATTTCAGTATTTCCTACGCTGCTAAACTATCTTTAGTAAAATTATGTATAATATAATTTTCCAAGAGATAAATAGCTAAGTATTAAAAGCAATATTAATTAATAGATAGATAGTTAGAAAATTAATATGCTACTTTTTAGTCATTAATGAGTAAAATATCGTATTTTTGTTTCAAACAAGATTTTCCAAACAGAACACTAAATGCTTATAAATAAATAACTTTTTTACATTTTTTACCTCAAAAATAATTTCAGCTATTTTTAAAAATTTCTTGCTTTAAAATACCCCGTGAGTAATATTTTTTTCTGACACAGCCAAATAAGTTTTCCAACATATTTTTTCATTAATGTTAAGAAATAAAAATCTCAAAGCCTAATTATTATAATAAACCCAAACAATTCCTTGAAAATCCATATGTTTATGTGACGTAAACTTTTCTTGAAAAATTGTGATTTAAGTGAATTTGTTAGCAAAGCATAATTTCACGTTGAGTTTTATGCTTTAAGAACTTGAAAGCATGACCTTTAGACAGTTATCTGTTTATTATTATTATTAGTAGTAGTAGTAATAGTAGTAGTAGTATTAAATAGCAAAAGCATTAGCAATTTATAGATAGATAGTCACAAAATTAATATGTTACTTTTAAAACATTAATCAGTAAATTATCGCATTTTTGTTTCAAAATAGGTTTTCCAAACAGAAAACTAAATGCTTTAAGCAAAGCACGCACCTAAACAGCCCTTCCTGGCATCATCTATCAACATGACACACGCATACTTATATGAGGCTGGCTAAACAGAAAATTAAGTATTAATAAATTAAATATATTTTCCCAATTCTTTCTCTCAAATAACTGCACAGGAAAAAAATTACTACTGTATATTTACTAAGGTTACTGAAACTATAACTATAGCCTTTGAATTATTTTTTACGTGCGTTAAACTCATTGTACTTAAATTGATCATTCACAATCTTCTTATAGCCCGAGCATAAGTAGGGGATGTTCAAAACCATTTACCAGTGTGCTATCAGATTTGCAGGAAATTTTATTGAGACCACGTAAGAGAGATTTACTATGAAAGAATAAAGTTCAAGAAATCACCTCCAGGTGGCGTTTTACAATGTTATAGTTGCTGATCGGATAATTCTCACATCGCCCTGTGGTACAATACATCTGCATTATAACGTTTTAATTTCTACATTACATCATTTGAGAATACTTATTTGTCACTTATTCGCAGCAAAGCGTTTTAAAAGGCCACCTGGGGGTGATTTTTTGAACTTTTTTTTCCCGGGTAAACTCTCTAGTTTTGTTTCATTGAGGTTACTGGCAAAATTTAGTATCATCTTGTAGTTTTCTCTGCACACTGCTCTGAATGGGACAAACAATTATGAACACCCAGTATTTTCGGGGCATATATATTGCCCCAGGAAAACGTTCAATCTATTCGGTGATTTTTTGAACTTTTTTTTTCCCGGGTAAACTATCTAGTTCTGTTTCATTGAGGTTACTGGCAAAATTTAGTATCATCTTGTAGTTTTCTCTGCATACCGCTCTGAATGGGACAAACAATTATGAACACCCAGTATTTTCGGGGCATATATTGCCCCAGGAAAACGTTCAATCTATTCGGTGAAAAATCCATCATAAGAGTCTCTTAACGGATGACATTTTCCAGATGTAATAGTGTTACTTTGCTAAATACTGCATGAACTTAATTGCTTGCCTTAATCAATGTTCATATCAAATTGAAATTTCCTCAACAGCACTTTTTAACGGTGCACAAATTCAAGTAAACTAATGAGGTCAAACACTTTACACTATGAAAATTTTTAGAATGTCTGAATACACTGAAATATAAAAAAAAAAAACGAAAATTTCAGAGAAAATTCTTTAAAAAATGTACAGTGCGATTCCATGTTTAATTTTTTATTAAGTTTCACCAAAGACACGGTATTTTCATTTATTTCAGTGTGTATTACAGCTTATAGAGAATCTTCCTTAATTTGTTTGTGTCCCTGGCACAGTAAGTTTATTTTAATTTATATACCAAAAGAGGAAGATTTTGTTTCGTCGAACTACGCCCTTAACGAAACTCCGTTTCGTTTAACATATATTTTGTCATTATATATTTTATTTTAGACATATTTTCACTTAGAAACACACGTTGCAAAACACGCTACCTTGTAAATTGCGTACTATAAAAGTATTACTCTCCTGAATAAATATTATTGGCTGTTACGCTCAAACAGTAAGAATGGTAAATAAATCAATAGCTAAACGTAACATACAGACAGCATATCGTCTGTATCGAAAATCGAATGTTTCCTGTGCTGCAGTACAAGCTAATTGCGAATAATTTAAATAATTATTTGAAAGGAAACTGTTATTGTTCCTGTCTTTAATGGAAATAATGTTTAACGATTAGTTTTCGGAATAAATGAATAACATCAAAATTCGAAGAAAACATAGCTATTTATTTCATCCATGCCACGTTGTAAATGCCATTTATTACCACGGTATTGGTTTATTTAACATTTTTTTTTTTTTTTCAAACGCAGTATCCATTTTGTATGCTAAGCAATGATAAAAATTTTCTGGATGAACATTCGATTAGTGAGATGACGTTCACTATAGCACAACAAATTAAAATTATTTCTTTTAAATTGTTTGCATTGGAGTATTTGTATCAAAAACAGAGTAAGATTTGATCACATTATATCTCTCATTTTATTTTACAGCAATTTGGACGTTTCGGGCTAAACAGTATTTGCAGATTAAAATATATACAGGATGGTCATAAGAAAAACTTCTCCGATGTATGGACCTCTAGTCACCGCTCCGTTCAGCTAATCGAGATAAAATATCAGATATGTAGTTATTCAGAGGTATGCGCTCGAGATCGGGGTTGTTTAAAGCAATATAGCTCACACGGTTACGGCTATAGTGAAAATATTTCTAAATTTTCCAATGGCAGCGCTCACTTTTGTCTGCGAAAGTTGATAAGCGTATTACGAGAAATCTTAAAAGCCGTTCGAGCGATACATGAATGACGAAAACTGGCGGCGTAAAACATTTGCAAAGAAGGCCATTGTAAGGAGCCAATTATAGTTTAAGAGAGTAGAGGGAAGTTGTTTTTATCGGAATTAAGAATTTTTAGGTGCTTTGCTGTTAGTTTAGCATTTCTACAGTCTATTCCAGTGAATTAATGCGAATTGAATCAATGCACTTTACCTCTGTGTTAACTTTAGTTCTTTTTCGTTTCCACTAATGTTACTTGACATTAAAAACTTGTTATTTGACATTAAAATCAACCTCCAGTGATCCATAGAAATCCCTAGAACCTTCAGTTGTTCTTAGTAGTGCATTTGAAACTGAAGGCGATCGTTTTATGAAAAATCGAAAACATTAAAGAAGTGGGTGAGATATGTTAAACATTTCACCTGCTCAAATATTCAAATGCATTTCAAAAGTATTCATCGGCTAACTGATATCCTAATTACAATCCTTTTTCCAAATAAAACCGTAAAATAAACCTGAATAGTTCTTTAAGGCACATCACATATTTTGCTCACACCATGTAACCACAGCTTTCTTATCCGAATTCAGGTATTGGACACATTTTCCATTAAAGGAGCATCAAGTATCGTGTCTTTTTATTTTTTTTTTTTTTTTTTTTTTTTTTTTTTTTAGTTTTGCGTGGGGTGTAGAACTCATTGCCCTACAACCCCCACCCCCCTCCTTTCTTTTCCGTTGAGGTCACCAGACCGTCTACGTGTTCTTCCTACACTTCTTAGGAGACCACTTTCGACCAATTTGCGCCGTATCTGATAAAAGAAACTTTTAATGCCGTGTCGGGATTAAACAAAACCTTTCGAGGCTTTGACATCTAAATTGATACAGATTTCATCTTTCGAAAGTCCACCTTTTATGTTCTGAGCATCGTTGGTGTCATTTGCAGCCAGCCAGCCACTCGCGTGCTTCGAGACTAAATGACTGTTTCTCGCGCATTTTTTTTTCTTCTAAACCACCTATTACCCACTAGCTTACAATAGCCCCCGCAACATTAGTAAGCTAGATTTTTATTTATTTATTTTTTTTTTTCTTTCGAGCTTCTCACTTATCAAGATTTGCAGGTGGATGCATGCGTCTCCCATTAGTGCAAATTTTATGTGGGATTTGGCTGGATCGCTTGAGGTTGTTAGTTCAACAAGAGGTAAACAATACAACCGAAGTCATCTCATCTCACGAATTGAGAAATTCGTGTTTAGGAAAGTGAATTTCAAATAAATAACTTGAATAATGAGATAAAACATAAATCTCGTTTTCGCTTTTATTTCATTACATGAAATTTCATATTTCTGAAACTGCAAATTACTAAGGTTTTTTTTTTTTTTACGTGTCTTAGAATAAGCATATAAATTTCTCCCAAAGACAAATAGCAAGAGATAAATGTTTATTTCTTTCTTTCTTTCATTTATTTAAGATCATTTTTCATCTTTTATGTTCTTGATATTACCGGATTTTAGTAGTATCTAGGGCCCCACCATGGCCGAGCGGATAAAACACTGAACATGGTAAAGTGAAGTGTGGAGATACAACGTTTGGGCCTGCCGCGCAACTGCCGATCTAAAGCTCTAGAATTTTGGTCGGTTTTCTCCGGATGTAATGTAGTGTTAGAGCTCTTTAAAAATTCCCTCCGACCAAGGCACCTCCTTAGGCAAATGCCCCTAGTGTAGGTTTGCCATAACAAAAAATACAAACATAGATCATAAATTAGAAGTAAGTAAATAGTGACTCCTTTTGAAATTCACACCTAACTTCAACTATGGAATGTGCTTGCAGATTTTTTTCGCAAGACTTAATATTTTTACAAGTTTTTCACCAGGCTTCATTAACCATTAGCTATATAAGCTATTATCTAATAGCCATATAAACTGTTTTTGCTACTTTGTCTAAAGTGCAAAGTATTTAAACACGAACATTCCTAAAACACAACATGCAATAAACGCAGTTTAATACTACAGCGAAAAAATTTTATTGTCGCATTATCCAATGCATAAATAAATTGACACGATACATCAAAAATCCGCGACTAGGCATCGAGAATTTCCAGCCTATAAACTTGACTAAGATTGCTCGTCTCCCTTTTACGCTTTGTTTTTGTATAAATTACCCTCCCAGTTTCCCTTTTCATAAAATTACGCAAGCAAGTTTTATTAGCGATAGCAACAACAAACAACAGTTGGCGACAGAAAAAAAGAAAAAAATAAATAAAATCCCTATTGTCAGCCTCACTGAGCAAATCAGAAATTGCAGAGCCGAACCGTTATGTAGAAAATTGATTCAGCATGCACATCACGTCCCTGAAAGTGAAAACATAAATGAAAATCAGCCTTCCCCCCCCTGCGCCCTCCGAAATATCCCAGTTTTATTTGGCGAAAAAATATGCATAATCTGGCCATTCGCAGAAGAGAAACATGGCCACTTACACCCTTTCGATAGCACTAGGGGAAGCTTATTTTACTGATACTGTGCAAATGACTAGATGTCTATGAAATCCAATTCCAATGGGTAACGAGACCAGAGTTGTGGCAAGGCGAAATTAAGCATTAAAATGCATAGAATTTTTTTTCCAGTCGAAGTCTAAATATAAAAATAAAAAAGTAAACTTCTGGAAGTATGCTTGTTTTGAGACTCAGACACTATTTGTAGTTAGGTTTTTCGGAAAATATATTTATTTCTTCGTATATATATATATATATGTATTTCAAGCATATTTCACAATCAATAGATGTTTTCTGAATTATCGTTTAAAAAATATATTAAACCATCATGTTCAGGAAAATATTGGCAATATTTTTAAATGGTGATTCTAGTTTTATGAAATTATTAAAATTTAACTGCATTATTCTGCATTGAATACTGATAATGCATTTAACATAATTATGCACTACATGTAATGGTGTTCAAACAATAAGATAGCTCATTGCCAATAAAATTAAATCAAAGAAAGCTATAAACAAAAATTTACTTTTTAATATTTGTATATTTAAAATTACATTTTAATGTGACTTTGTTGAGACAACTCAGAATAAGGAAGCAAAATATACACTCTATTAAACTAGTCATTAACTAGTCATTTTCTCCAGTCACTGTCCAGCTATGTGTTAATAACATTTAACTATAATTGAAGTGTCTTAGGAAAGTTGCTTATTTTTATGTCATTAAGAGAATCGCCATTGAATGGACCTTTTTCTGAGGATTGAGCAAGTTTAGGGAATCGAGAATAGATAAACAACAACATTTAGATCTTTTTTTTTGTTTATAATGCTGAGAAAGCGTTCAAATGTTTCAGAATCAAAAGTATGTGAGAAAATTTTAAAAAGTCGAAATGTTTTCACAAAAATTTGCTGGGAGAATATACTTACTTCCTTAGCTCTTTTGATAATAAACCTATGATTCAGGTTTATTATCAAAACGTAAAAAGAGTTACGTAATAAAATTTAAATAACCTGCATTTGTAGCATCTGTATTGAAAATGAATGCTCTCGTGTATTTTTAAATATTTATGTATATTGAATGCCTCATATTATATTTACGAATTACTTAAGTTTGTCCGAATTATATGTATCTCTGCAAGAGTATCCCCAAAGGTAGTCTACAAAGCAGTATTCAAAATACACAGGACACAGAATCAAGGGCACAGAAGTATACAAAAGGATACAGAATCAGGGCTGTCTTCTTGAAAAGGCACATTAAGCTCTTGTTATGGAGATACGAAACTACAAGAGCATGCCACAGTAAAAAATAAAAAATAAATAAAAAGTAAGAAGAAAAGAAAAGAAACATTTCCTTTTTAAGTGTTTACATTTTCTTATTACATAAATAAATCCAGATTGTTTTACCTATTGTTACATAATGAGACATTTAAAAAAAGTACTAAGAAAATTATGAAAAATAGCCCTCACTTGTTTCGGAAAGCAGTGGCTATTTGAATCCGAAAACGTTAGGGTGTAGTTCGAAGAAACAAAATCGGTCTAGTTACACAAATTAAAATAAACCAATTGCGTCAGAGGATCGAAAAAATTCAGGATTATTCTTTCTGGGGTCTACTACCTAGAAAATTGAAACAACTGTACCTATTAAAGAACATTCGTAAAAAATTCTTCAACATGGAATTGTGTAGCAAAAATTTTCGATAAGTCACACATCTTGCTAAATTTTCGATTTTTAAGAAATTTTTTCTGGAAGTTTAGCAACTGATACAGATTTATCGTTTATTACGATGTATAGTACCGCTTGTAAAGAGATATTCTAAAATTTTGATGAGCATGGCTCAATTAGTTTATTTGTATTTGTGTACCAAAACCACATGATTTTTTTCGAACTTAACCGTTAATTCTAAAATGCATAATTTTTTAAAATGGTCTAAAAATAAAATTGTTACTTCATTCAGGTTTACTGGTGGTATGAAAAATTGGTGGTATTGTTTTTAAAAATTTCAGCATGTAGTTTCCCAGAAAAATCATGAAAAAATTCAAATTCGAAAATTTAGAATGCCCACCCTATAGCTCTCATAAAACAAAAAGAAAGTTATATAGCTTAATTCTACTTTATTTTTAACAGTTTAGTATTTATTTAGCAAACAAAATTCCGAGCAAAAATTTGTACAGCGAACTGGATAAACACGCTATGAATTCATGCTTGTTTTCTCTAAAAAGAATGTTGCCATACATATATACGAACACAAAATTATTTCCGTAGTGGTATGTATTTTAAATGCATGTTTTAGAACAAAACTATTTTTTTTATTACGGAGTAATGAGGGCGTAGGCAATTGGTTATGGTATGCTTTGTAAGGTTAAAAATATTTAAAAGTATCTATAAAAATCAATGCGCGTCTGTAATTTGAAATGTTCAAAAATATTTTTTTTAATGTTAACATGTTAGCAATTGCTTTTTAGAAGAGACATACCGAAGTTTCCTGGGCCATATCATTATCATTTGACATACAAAAATTGATCAACGGCTGTGCACTTCTATTTTCTTTAAACTGATCTGCTGGGACTTAAAGCGACACATAAATATGCGAAACAAAAATTTAGGGGAAAATATACCATTCCACTTGTTAGCATTAAGGCAGCTTTCTAAATTATTACATTTTAATCAAAATGAGTCTGTGTAAATGGTGTCATTACATTCGAAACTTTTGGAACGAGACAGAATTAGCTTAAAAAGAAAACTAGGTGCCTGGTCTTTATTTTTGTTTCGAAAAAGAAAGAAAAAAAAAAGAAAGTAAATTGGCACGCGCTGAAAGTGTAATTCATTCTCCCTATTTATCTTTTTTTTTCTTGTAAAGACAGACAGATGCACTGTCTTTTAACGAATAAATTGGCTCTTTATATCGTGCCGACGGGCAACGTGTGCAATTTGCTTTTTTGCCAGGAATATTATACTGAGTCATTCGTTTTAATCCCGAAATTTGAACAGCTGCAATTGAGCAGCTGACAGCTGATCAGCGCTTACAGGTGCCAAATCATTCAGATTTCTGTAGCTTTGGTGCAGATTTTTGGAAGATTGTACAACGTATGAGAGATCCTTTCTTTTCGGAAAACAATCCATGGCACAGTCAATATTGCAATGAAAAATCACTTTTATGGCTGTCCAAACTTTTTCTAGAACTCTCTAACACGACTTTAAAAGTGTTTATGACTAAGTTGTCTATTTGTAAGTCAGTCATTCGTAACATAAATTTTGTCAAAATATTTGAGCCACCTCAAATCTATTATATAAATGTGAAAGTTTGTCTGTTTGTTTGTTTGTTCGTCCGGGAACTCCTCCCACACTGTCAGACCTATCGGATTGAAATTTTGCACATACACGTGAAACGACATAGAATAGGCCGTAGGCTACTTTAAAATTCTGGAAATCCACCCGTTCCCTAATTTTTAACGATTTTTTCGCAATTGTCAGGGCAGAAAGCTACTCAAATGTCCGATTTCAGCAAATTCGTGAGCATGCGCCGAGACGGTTGGTCGCAGACCTTCCGAATTTTGCATACGGCTTCACTAGGACAGATCCTAACACGCCTCGGAGCAATTTTTTCGAAATTCGAATTAGAAAATGTTTTATTTTATATTTTGTCCGATTTTTGGCGATTTTTCTTGCTTAATACGTAATAACGCCAGTAATTACACTCGCAACAAAACGATATTTACGTCATCGGATAGAGGAGAAAATTTGCTTTTCAAAACTGTTTGTTCGGACTGTGTAACATAATTTGCAGATTTTTGGGGATTTTTCAAATAAAATTAAATTTCACGCTGACTTTCGTAAAATATTTTTAAAACTGCTGCATCTTGAATTCTATCCGTCATAACTTTTTTATATTTTGTCAAATGACGGAGCATACATTTCGTCCTCTTTTAAAACAGAAACCAAAGGAAAATATAAATTAGGAGATTTTTTACGAATTTTTATGTAAAGAAGGATTTTCATTTCAAAAGCAGATGCTTAAAATTTCGGTATGATATCTTGCGGTTTGGTTGTCTTGGAGACAGCAACAATGATTAAAATTGCCAGTTGGAAAAAATAAATAAAATTACTTTAAAATAACTGAGTTTTCGCATGTTGAATGTTGTGCGTGATTTTGATGTCACGAGTTTAAAACCCCTTTCGAAACTCAATCAGAATAACGAAGTCACAAGCAAAACATACGCCACGCAGGAAATAATTCTATATTTTATTTAACGTTGCCAGAAAAAGAATTGAATGCTGTTTTTTCACCAGTGAATTATCCAACATTATTTACAATTGAGATTTTAAACGGGACACGTTTTCGATCGCAGGAAATATATTGCGGTGTTAAACAGGACCTGATTATGACCAGCGGGGGGGCCCCGGGCATTGATGAATTTGGGCCCCCCCCCATCTATGAAATTTGTTTTACTTTTCATAAAATTTTGTTGTTAAAAAAAAAGAACATTTGAAATTGGGGGCCATTTCGATCCGGGGCGCCTGGGCAAAGTCCCGATTTGCCTGTGCGATAATAGGGCCCTGGTGCTAAATCCACCAATCTGACAAGAATTATGCTTCAAAATTTATGGAGCTGATTTAGTGGCAACCATTAAGTGAAATGATTATCGTTTATGCTAATGCGTAAATTGCAAAGAATCACCAAAGAGTTAAAGACTGCATTCGTGGCAAATATCTAAACCGTTTCTTTAAATTAAGCATTAACGGTTGCAAAACGAAAATATATTGCATTGGTATCAGTAAAAGATAGTATAAGTAATAGTAAGTAGATATGCTAAGGCAATATTGATCAGAGCACAATATACCGCATTAATAAATATTTCGTGAAACTAAGTCTTCTATTTATTTTTGAACAGCCGTATTACATCACAGCTAACTAAACATTAAGTAATTCTACGTCACGTTAATATATCCCGCGGTAGTTTCCACAGAAAAGACTGCAACAGAACTTTCTTTTTTCTTGCAGATTCTGTTTTGTCACAGGTAGTTATGATCACATTTTAGGAAAATTTTTTCATCTTTCCTTGCGAAGAGCGGGTACACAACTATTTTAACTATAAAATAAACCGGTTCTCCACATCATGTAGTATCTAAGGTATTAATGGGATAACTTAAATCTAAAAATGAGTATGATGTTACAATGAGACATTTTGAAAATTAGGAATTTTCACTGCAAACCGTCAACGCTTTTCTTTTCTAATCGCGAATGACATAGACATAGTTTTTTGCGTCATAATATTAACAATGGTCTCAGGTCAGTACTTATACCAACTTTACAAATAACTAATGAGTATCTTTACGCCAAGAGTAAAATCATTTTGCTTATTTTTAGATTACAAATCACTGGAATCAATTCGAACTATACATTAAGAAAAAGTTTCGTTCCCTACCGTACGGAGAACGGGCACGCAGCTAGTTTTTAATAAAATAAAGCGTTTACTGTGAGCGTTTATTTTACTTTTTGTCAAGTGGCACACAAAAGGATCCTAAAATTTGCTGTCTAAGCATCGACAATTATCTTAATCATGAATATTTTACCTGTCAAAAAGAAAAAGGGAATTTATGTCCTTTTTATTCTGAGAAGAAAATGGTCAGACCATATTATAGTGCTACTTGCTAATGAGTCTTGCATAAGAATTTAGATGATCAGTTTCTATCGTTTTAATTTCTAGAAACAATCATCAAAATGTGAAATGTGATAATTGACACCCAACATTTTTAAACTATGAAATTGTTTAGCTTTTCACATATCAATAAAGTACTCGAGAAAGCTATCTGAATAATTTCCCACATCTCACTAAAAATGTACTACGATTCGATCAACAAAACACAAACAGATCACGCGTTGTCTGGGTTTATGCGTCGACAATTCCGTCCCAACATTCCCTGCCCGAAAATTAAGTGGGGAATCAATTTCACTACCGAACGAATCAAAACAGAGTCAATTTTCTCCCGTTCGGATTGTCCTGCCGCATAATAACACAAAAGAAAAAGAAAATCTTCCACAAAAAGACGTTCCATGTTTTTCTCCCACTCTATCTCTTTATTCAAGCCCCCTCGGTAAATTATCTTCCTAGGAGAGAAGCTTATTTTCTTCATTACACGGGATTGCTATCACGCACATGTCGCGAAATCAAACTTCGTTGTAATGAATTTGATTGTTTTTTCTTCACTGCAACCGCTTTTTTTTTTTGGTCTTCCTTGCTATTTATTGAATGAGTGACTAGTGCCTGACGTGATCGGAAAATGAAATGTCACGTGACGCATGGTACTTCGTGAAGGGTTGTTTAATGGGGATATATATATCGACACTGATTTTTTTTTCTGTATTTTATTTAGTTATTTTGCGGAAAATTAGTTATTTTCCAAAGGAATTGCCGAAAAGTAGGTCTATTTTATTATCTTGATATACAATAAGAGGATATTACTTCTGTATAAAAGGCTACTTTATTATAATAAAAAATATGTTAGGGAATACATGAAATAATCTTTTTTTAATGTTTATTAAGCCTGAAAAGTAACAAAATGATCTATATTTTATTGTACTTGTATACAGTCGATCCTGCTTAATGGAATACCGGTTAAAGGAACATCCGTTCATTGAAATAAATTTTCAATGTACCATACCGTAATAATTATTTGATGCGATTCCGGATAATCGAATGTCCCGCTTATTACAATAAATTTTCGTGATGAACTGGCTATTCCATTAAGTGGGTTAAAGTGTATATAGATATGTCATAGCAAGTTACACAACAGAAAATAGAACTTCATCTAGCAAATTGGAAACTGCTGTAATGTGCATAACATGCTAATTAACCCTTTAAAGCAAGGATTCTAAAATTATTTTCACCGCGGCGCACTTTCCAGGCCAAAAAATTTCGCAGTGAGTTGTCTTTAAAGCGGTATGAATATTAAAGTTAGAAAAACAAATAGTGCAAGTTTAACAGTGATTTTTCTTTGATGCGATGGGTGAAATTGTTTGGATGCATTTTCCAATATTTTCTTTTACGTTTATTGGGTTGGCTGTCAAAAAAATAACCCCTTGGAAAGGGATTGTAGGATTTTGTACGCATTAAAACCCCTTAGAAAGTCTTTCGATCAAGACTACCCCCATCCTAGGCAGATAGCCCGTGCGCAGCTTTGCCATAACAACATGAACAAACAAATCCCTCCGTTCAGTATCTGCAAAAAAGAGGCGACTGAATACTAGAGTCTTTCGAATTTGACTGAAATATTTTGGTTTTCGCCCACTTGATTAACGGGCTAGAGAAATTCTTTGAGATATCAACACAGGTCCCAGTAGAAACAATAATAACCCCAAAAAAATAACCCCTTGGAAAGGGATTGTAGGATTTTGTACGCATTAAAACCCCTTAGAAAGTCTTTCGATCAAGACTACCCCCATCCTAGGCAGATAGTCCGTGCGCAGCTTTGCCATAACAACATGAACAAACAAATCCCTCCGTTCAGTATCTGCGAAAAAGAGGCGACTGAATACTAGAGTCTTTCGAATTTGACTGAAATATTTTGGTTTTCGCCCACTTTATTAACGGGCTAGAGAAATTCTTTGAGATATCAACACAAGTCCCAGTAGAAGTTTTTTACAGTGCTACTACACGAAGAGTTGGACGTTTTTATTCATTTCCACGGTACTCCTGACATGCGCTCGAGGCATACCAAAGGGCCGCGGCGCACAGCTTGAGAACCACTTCACCGGAGAAAAATTTTGTCACATTCTTTAGTTTATTTAGACGGCTGGGGAAATGAATTGTGTTATGAAGGCAGTCATTAACCAAAACATCATAAGTAGCTTTGTGCTTTAATTATTAAGAATATATTGAATGTTAGTATTATACAGACCTGATCTTTGACTTATCAGACTTCATACAATTTCATAAGTAAATTTCCGTAAATTCTGCACTCATTTCGGAATACATATATTTAACTGATCGTTCAGTCTTTTCCTGTTAAATATTGAAAAAGTAATTTGCATCAAATAATAATAATAAAACTATAACAAACTAACATTTATATCTCATATGAACACAATCAGGAAAGGAAGCAATTTATGAAAAATGTTCAGAACTGCTTTTTGCCGAATACCTTGATGAATATTCAGGGGTTGAAAAAAATATTTTAAGCAATATGAAAAGAAAAGTAAAATAACAGCAGGGGAGACGAAGGCTATAATAGGCGCAGCTTTCAATTATTGATTTTATTAATTATTTTGTTCAAGTTTTTTAATAAAATTGAATTGGACCTTAAAATCGCAGATATTTGGAAATGAATATAGGGGGTTCAGTGTTTGTAATATACGTAGTTTGTACTTAAAGGGAGCCTTAATTAAGAGGAAAAATATGCACCAACTTACTCCAAGGTGGTGCAAGTTGCCTTTGAAAGACATAGTAGGTTCGTGCTCAGGTACTGACACACGAACCCATAAAATTACTTTCAAAATGAAGCTCAAACAATTGGCTCTTTCTTTTTTTATATAATTCAACCTCAACCACACCGCATCACTTCCTGTACTGATTATAAAAGATTGATTACAGGTTTTAACCTCCAGGTCTCAGCCTGATCCTTCACAATTACGGTTCTGTGGCTAAAAACAAAACGCGGTATTGTTAGTTTTTAGAACAAAACGCGATTCATCCGTTTCGCCGCGGTATATAGTTATACGCTTTTACTTTCGAACTCATCACGGGGACCGACCGAAACGCTTTGAGGTTATCGTGAGCGTCAGCGTGACCGTAACGGAAAAGCTAAATTGATGTGCGCGCCATATTGTTTCCGAGTTTATTGGCGAAACAATGGCTTGGTTAGCACATTTTTAGGGTCATCAAAAAAGATGTTACAAACGATGGTTACAAGCAATTCTTCATTATGAAGAACCACGACCCAGGACAGAAGACTGAGTGTTTAAAAAAATGTATCCGAAGTAAGATGTTTATCGAGTTAATCCACACCGAATCCAAAATTAACCAATTACTCCATCTGTCTCGAAGTGGTGCAATGGTGAAAATGTCTCTTTCGTGCATGAGGATGCTTCCTTATTTCTGAATGCCGAAACACTGGTCACAAATAAATAATCTGACGCCTTTACGTCCTCAAAATGAGGGGAGGAAACAGACTGAATATAATTCAAGATTTTTCTTATTATAGTCGAATCCGCTTAATGGAAAAGCCAATTTGCCACTAAAAATTATTCTAATAAACGGGATTATTCCATTATCAGGGGTCACTTTGACTAATTACTACGGTTTGATACATCAAAAATTTATTACAAAAAGCAAGATATTCCTTTAACAAGTATTCAATTATTCGCGTTCGACAGTATTCTCTTATCATTGTTATTATTATTATTATTATTATTATTTAATATTGAAAGACAAAACTCAAAGGCAGGGACCCTGGACAAAGGGGCGGTCCAACACGGTAAGCATCGCATCGTGGTGCCATCGTCAAAGGGTGTCATTTCTAACTCATAAACTGAAAAACTTGTTATGAATAGAAAGGGAGAGCATTTTTTTACGTTTGCAGGGGGTGCCACGTACCCTAGGGGACATGTAGTTCATTTGTCCTTACGATAGTAGAACCTGAATACGAGACCTGAAAGACCTGATAATACGCGGCGTTATGAAGAATTTTCGTAGACCCAAGGTGCTAGTATAATTGTTGGAAATGCATTAAAAAAAAACTGTAACATTGATAAACACTGCAGAACTTTTAAAGTAAATTTTCGATTTGGTTCAAGGTTAACAATATATATTTCAGAGAATAGTGAATACATCACGATATACAGAAGGGCGCTCTTGATAATACGGCGTTTGGTTAGTCCGGCAATCTTTGGAAAAAAGATGTCACATAGTCTTTATTGGATTTGTTGGCCATTGCGGATGTAAACAAGCACGTGTGCTCATGTTCTTCTCTTCCTCTTTCGTCATTGTTTTCCACTTGCCTAATGCATTTAGTAGTGTATTTATCTAGTCTACTACAAACTCAGACAAAGAGCACTTAACTATGTATCAAAAACAAGAGATCTTGATAATCGAGAATTTTTTGATAATCCGTCGGTTTTCTGGTCCCATGCATGTCGGTTTATCAATGCTGTACTACATAGAACTCAGAAAATAATAACATTCAACTCAGAAATAGAACACTAAATTTATTTTAAATTTTAACTGCGCCCCCCCCCCCCGCGAAATACTGATAATGTTATTTTTAAACAAGTTTAATATTGTTGCAAATTGTTCACCGTTTTCCAAATCTCCACCATTTGTAAAAATATTTTTATTGTTATTTAAGTTTCATTTTTTCTAAATTAATTTATTTTCATAAAAATAAATGAACTGTTTAAATATTGAGACAAATATTTATTTCAAATATTTTGTATGTGTGTGTCTTTTGTTTTTATTACTAATACTAGTACGCGATTAAAATAAATCATGGTTTATTTGGGGACATGAATTGTGGTCTGTCATTTTTCAAACAGCATAAATAAAGAGATAGCGTGTTTACAATATACTTCGACGGATTTTTTTTTTCAAAATATATGTTTTCAAAACTATTTCATTGCGTTTTGAATTCTGGAATTTTATTTTTTGAATTATGAAGAATACATTCTTAAATTTCGTAAGCCATTCTTTCCAATAACTTAAATTACAAAATTCGAATTAATTTAGAAGATATTGATAAGAAACTAAATATTAAACATTATGGTTTGCCATCTTCGACTATTTTTGCCCGAGTACGATAATTTAAGTTCTCTGATATAAGTCATTGACAAAAGCGTCAATTGTGTCCCTTACGAAAAAAAGAATAATCTTGAAATTTCTTCCCATGATTTTATCAAAATATACTCTGCATGTGGATGTGAAAGAGGGGCGGGGCGGAGACAAATTGCTTTAAATAAATGAACGAGGATTTTGATGCACTTTCCAACATGATGAAAAAAGAAAAGAAACAAACAGAGAGATGGCTGGGTTATGTTATGTTTTACAAAGTAATGAAGCATGAATGACAAACAGAGTTGAGACATGTACTATTTTGTTGCATTTTCCGAGATAATGAAATAAAAAAGATTAGTAGAGCCCACCCATAGATTATGATAGGCTTTCAATATACTGCACATTTGTTTAAAATCTGAAAATTAGTTTTTTTATTATTATTACTATTATTGTTGTAATTACGAAGACTAATTACGTGCTACACTGGATTCAAGATAGCGTTTCTTGTTCAATTGATATTAGCATAGTCTGTGACAAATTTTTTAAAGAGTCTTGCAAAAATGTTATTTATCAAATTTAGTACACTCATTATATGTTGTTTTTACGCACCTGTGTATATGTCACTAAGCTTCTTCTAATAATTTTGACTTTATAAGTTCGTCGAATGACTACTGTCATCCAGTGAAAGAGTGGATGCAAAACAAAATGTCTGGTAAATATATGACTAAGTCCCCCGTAAAAAAAGAGAAGCGACTGCCTGTAACGGAAAACCGGTTACTACTTCATTGGAATAGACAGACGTAGTGGAATAAAAATACAAAAACAATGGACTGTGTGAGTCAGCCAGGTGGCGATGAACTTTCCACAGGTGCTTTCCAACCGCTTTTGTGGCTCGGTTGACCATCCAGCTAGTGATTGGGAAAAAGACTGTACCCCGCCCACGTTTTATTTACAGTAGTAGATAACTGATTTTATTCTAAAACACGAGCCGCTTATTGAGAAGATAAATGATGTATTGTCTTTTGGGGGTAACAGAGACTGACCTGCATCGTCAAAATTTATGTTCATTTCCATTGCATGATTAAGAATTATAGTCGTTTGTTTAAATAATTTATTTATGTATTCATTTCTATTTATTTGTCTACTTATGTTGAAGCAAACTTGAGTGCTCTACCAAATACCAATACGGGATTTTCTCAGAGATTGTTTTAAAATAGTCGTAATTCTAACCGGAATTTCCACAGATGGTTTAAGATTCATAATTAAATAATGTTATTTATTTTTGTAATGTTATACAGGGGTGGTTATAATTTAACTTTCCCTATAAACGACAGCTAAAATGGATGAACGGATTTTAACCAAATTTGGTATAGATATACTATATATATGAGGTTTCGAAAGAATTTCGAAAAAGAAAAGAATAGTTTGAAAAATGTCCGCTAGGCGCCACTTTGCACGAAACAACAGAAATGGCTAATTCGAAACGTACAAACAATTTTAATACTTATTCAATAGTTTTTGAACATTTATTAACTAATTGGGGTCCTTTTTTAATCAGATTTCACTGTGTAACGCGCCACCTGGTAGAAATTCTCTGAACTTAACTTTTTTTAAATTTTCCTTAGGTGCCTCTCTTGTATAACACATGTGCCAAAAGATGAGGAGGCTCACCTGTTTCAGCTGCTGAATGTTGTTTATAGGTGAAGCTTATTTATAGCAACCCTGTATATTAATCACGTTAGTCGAAGAGATTCTGACACAAGATGTGCACAGAAAAACAAAAAAAAAAGGTTGTTTTTTTTTGTTTTTTTTCTTAATCTATCTTTCGCTAATTATTTTGCAGTAAATCATTATGAATGTATCATAACATATTGTCCAGTCAAACATAAATTTAAAAATGTGAATTTATGAATTGCCTACATTTTGCATATTAAAGTAGGAACACTTATTAAAACTCCGTTATTTTCACACACTGAAGACCATCTCTCTCTTTGATAAAACGTTTAAAAAAATCATCCATACATTATTTCCTCCGATAACTTTAAACTAATATACTCTGAAAATCCCTGCAATTTTTCGCACACTTCAATAACCCTGATAATTTTAAGCCGCGCAGTTCACATCTTGGATGAAAAAAAATAAATAAAATAAAAATAAACAAATAATCGGAATACTTATAGGCAGCTAATATATATATTTTTTCCCTTAACATTTTATAAACGATTGCGGAGTTTATAGGTCACACGCAAAAAGTAAACAAATACTATGTATCATAACATTTCACACTTCGCTTGATCTCTGATGAATGTTGTGTATGTGTATAACATGGTCATCATCGGAGGGGCTGCCGTATCCCACCGTTTTGAGGTAGTGTATAATCTACTGCAAATGATAGAAGTGTGAACCCACTGTAAAGTAATGATGCGAGACCTTCTTTGTGTACTGGGTCATGAGATAAATTTTGCATAAAATAACCCGAGATAATGGAGTGGAAACTGAAAAACTAAGATTTATTGTGGAACATTTGCATCGATATCTGCCATTTTCGCTTTTGTTTTTTGGAACGAATAAAAAGAAAGAGAAAATATGTGGGACGCTTAACCGCATACGAAATAAACGCTAATGCCCATCCTGAAATCGATTTTTCAAAAATCTGGGCTTCGATGCATAAACTAAACAATTCCAGAATAAAATAAAATATGTATTACTTCAATCATAACAAATTAGTTAAGTTTTTTCAGTAAGTGAAATTTCAATAACTTTTAAAAGCTTAAGTAATTATTGTACTTTTGATTAATCGTGTAAAAAATACGTAGAATACAAAACTAAAATGAAATTATTTACATTTAAACCTTTAATTAATTTTATTTTACTAGGCATCAAATTATCCATTAATTTTTATACTATTACATGACTTCTGAGGTTAAATAATTGTTTACATTTTTTTTTTTTCCAGCAGTGGTATGTTTTCGTCTCCTTGACGATTCTTAAATCTGAGAACATCATTTCTTTTTTTTTCTTAATAGTATTTCTTTTAAATAAACTCAATAACTATTCTCATAGCTCACATCATATAAAATGAGCGTATAATGTTCAGTTCATGATCAATTTTATTGTACACTATTATCATTATCATTTCATTTTTATATATTTATCGAGTGATTTTATTTCCGTGTTCTTTTTGTAGACTTGTATATGTGTGTATGTGCTTACAAAATATTACCGTAGGAAAAGATTGAGCATTTTTTTAAATCCGTATTAATCTTTAAATGGCCCAGTAAACCATTCAGCTAGTTTTTAAATGTGTTCAATCTTACAAACGGCTAAATATATATATATATACTTTACATTTCTTCCTTGTTTGCTGTGTAATTGTATAATTCTAAAGATATACTTAGAATGTCTGATTCATTTTTACTACATATAAACTGGCTTACTTTATGCAAGTCACGAGATGAGTAGTCTACGATTAAATGCACTACTTGGAACTCTATCTATGACGCAATTGTAAAAGGTTTAGTAATGTTAGTGGAATAACCTGACGCAATTTACAGAGTTCCGTTGCTTGAGGCCATTGTCCGAAGTCAGTAAAATGTTTAATTAAGATTCATTTAATTGAGTTTTCATGTTTAAAACGAATTATTCTGCCCTATGGTTACCTGTAAAATTTTGCAGTTGTACTGTATCACCATCTTTAACATGGGTTTACTTCATTCTATGTTCGAATCATTGCCTATCACAAATGCAACAGAATTGTATTCGATTTTTTGTAGTCACATCTTCATGCTGCGTCTGTAATAATTAGTATGTCCGTCTCTGTTTTCTTCCTTAGGGTGCATGCATAGTGGTTTTGAAGATATGTGCTACAGCAATGCTAACTCCAGCCTACATTTTTGATAAATATGAAATACGAACATTTCTTTTGTAATGCAAAAAAGAAGTGTAGTCAAATGAAAGAAAGGAAATGTATTTAATATAAATATACGAACAAACAAGTATTCTACATTATGATTTTCCTTTGATAATGTAACATTAAAATTGTACATTCATTAATATTTCTTTTGCATGTAAAACGAGGCAATTATTAACTATTTCTTTTATGAAGAAACGTTGATATGAATAAGAAATATGAAACATCGTCTTTTATTAAAAAAACTATATATAATTTTCGGTGTTATTATGAAACAATGAAAAATAAAATAGGAGAATTTTGTTATTAAAATTGCAAACACATCTATTCATTATGATAAATTATATCAATCTGTAAGCTACCTATCATAATTGTTAATCTTCCGTACATTATAGCTAGTGGTATAGATATTCATTATGGTATACGAAAATATATAATTATGAATAATGAATAAACTGTTATATTTCCCGAAGCATTTTAGGTTAAAAAAAATTATGAAACGTTATATGGCACTTAAACGTTAGTCCGCTGTTTTTTCTACAGAGAAATGCGATATTATAATTGGAGTAAATAAGACTCAAGCAGTCAAATCAACAAACAACAATGAATAATTAGATGACATCTCAGAAAATGGAAATTTTTTCATCAACATAGAAAACAATGAACCATAAATATGAATTTCTGAAGTTTTTCATCGTACTTCACTCGTACTACTGAAGCTTGTGTACACGAAGTGGTGTATAAAAAAAATGTTTTTAATGCTTCAAAAATTTTCTATTTGAAGAATTTAAATCCTTCAGATACTTAAATGGTGGTTAGAACATTTATAAGCAGTTATATAAATTGCAGATTTTGTACTTAAATTCCTATGATGCCAAATTCAAAATTTTAAAAGAACAATTTTTCCTTGTAAGAGCTTTAGTTCACCTAGTCCTTTTCAGTTCACCAACGATGTAAATTTAATTCAAATTTCTCTGAAATAAAGACCATGAATGTTTTGAATTTGTATTCTGTGCCGCAATGGATTTACATAAGGAACGCAATATTCTTTTAATCCATTGGTATCGGTGGTTTGCCAACCCTATAGTTTCGCAAGGTGTATAAAGAGGTATGGAAAAATATTATACTAGCATACAGCGATTTTATAAGATTTTCACCATTTTTTTTCCGGATTTTAGAAGGGGTTTTCAGAGAAGAAAAAATATTGGGAACCACTATTTAATCGAATGAAATATTGAAAATGCTTATAAAAAATATTTATTTAGATAGTGATGCTTGCAAATCTTTAATTTATTATACCCTATTCTAATAAACTTATTTATAACTAAAGCTGTGTCTGTCTGTGTACCATTATATTAGGCTGGTTTTGAACTTTTCAGGTATCGGCATTTCTCTTACATTTTTTCATTTTCACAGACCATGCGACCAAAAAAAAAAATCGCACATTAAGATGAAAAAATTCCGTCCCCTTTGTTGAACGAAATTGCTTCCACGTTCTCAATCGTCTGTTAGACAAACCACATTATTTGCATCGCTTCTTCTTTTCGCTCCCCTTACCCCATTCTTCTGTTCTGAAGCAACAATTCTTAAACCACTACCCCAGCCCCACTGTCCAAATCGAGGTTTCTTTCCTCCGCAGACCTCCGCTCCAAAAAAACTCCCGAACTGTTTTCCAGAAAAATTAACGAATTTTTCTGCAATTCCCCTTCGTGAGTGTGTGTGTGTGTGTGTGTGTATAACCGAGCAGATGGTACAGGTTCCACGTCGAATCGATTTTTTAACATCTTTTGTTTTTGTTGCCAGCTTTTTAAGTCCCCGTGTGTGCTCGCTTTACTTCTTCTTCATTTCTTTGTTTGATTGGGACTCCCCCCCCCCCCCTTATGAAAGTGGGATCGAGGGTGGGAAGGCGAGCATATTTTCCCTTTTTGAGCGATGCCCAATTTTTACTGACTGGCATGGGCATAAATGGCGTTTTTTCATGTTATTCTGTCTTCGGAGAACTTGAACTGATGTAAAATCTAATGTTGCGAAAACAGCGTACATACATTTGAACCTACTTAATGGAATAGCCAATTTGAGACGAAAATTTATTCTAATGAACGAGATATTCGAGGATCACATCCTACTGTATAGTTACGCTGATCCTGGACTCACTGATTCACTAATTCTGTAAAAATTCCGCGTAACCCTTCCAAGGCAGATATTTTATCACCATTATTTTACCAAGACTAAAAATTTTAAGCACAAAAAAGCGTAAAGCATCACCATTTGCTCGATCCGCTTGAAAGTTTTCATAATTATGTATAAAAATATAGAAAACAGTCTACGTTACTTAAAAAATCTGAAAATCCACCCGTTCCCTAATTTTTAAGCGATTTTTTGATATTTTCAGCTTTTTTTAAATTTCCTAGAGTAATAAAATTTAATCATTTGCTTGACAAAATTAGCTGTCCCAAGTGACAATGATGTCATACTGAAATCACAGTTATCGGGCTTTGAAGGGAAAATTACGATTCCGATTAGTTTAAAATAAGTTTTTAGACTACCATTTTTACTAAAAACTAGATAAAATTATTTCGTCTGCATGAAACATAGATATAAGAAGGGATGTTTCCAGCAAAACGAAATCTTTCGACTGTGAAAAGCTTTCGCATGTTTAGAGAAGAAAATACGATTACGATTTTGGCATATAATAAACATTGAATATAAAGTTATTTATTTTAAGTGGACGAAGATTAATTATATTTAGAGTAGACATATTATGTTAATTTTTTTTCTATCTCCCGTTGTAATTGCCTCTACAATGGACTCTATCTTTCAGTTTCTAATTATTACGGTTTGGTACAATGGATTTTATTGCAATAAACGGAATATTCCTTTAACCAATATTCCATTAAATGAGTTCGATGCAGTCATTTTGAATTAACTACCACCTTCCATTTTCATAGTAAGCTAACAGAGAAAGATTTTCTGAGATCTTTCTCTCACAAATGTTTACTGATTTATGAAAGTAGACAAACAACATCAACAAGAAAAAAACCTCTACATTTCATTTAAATAAAATATAAGCTCAGGTAAAAAATATATAAATAAAACTGTTACAATTAATATATTATTATGCTTTGTAATGCATTAGTTTTTATTTTAAAAAATCACGCTTAAAATATTAAGTAAAATAAATGACGTACGAGTATTTCGTCCATAAATAAATTTAGAAATTCTGAATGAAATAGAAAGTGTTACTATTTATTCCTTTACTATTCAAGAAGTCGTTTTAAAACTCTTTTAGATGTATTAATTATTACTATTGTAGAAAACAGTTGTGCCAAAATAAAAATTAAAATACACCTATTATATATTTTAAAGAAAATACTCTACGAATCTTTTTCTGTACGATTTTATGTGTGTTTCTAAACCTTGCATGTATAGTAATCGAAATATTTCGTTCGACTCCGAGATCTCACTTCAGATCAGATCAAAAACTGGGAAACACTTGTGCCCTACACGGAAACGGAAATATGCTGCTACCGGATATTTTTCGAACGTTTCGCGGAAGAACGGAAATATCCAGTTGAGAAACTTGCAGACGCCGAACTGTTGCTGTCTAAGATGATAAGCTAGGATCACAGTAAATTTCAGAAGTGAGGAAAATGGAAAACAACTTAGATATACATATGTATATTTAATAAATAATTTCATATTTAAAAAAATGCTTTTGAAATAGTAATACCACGAATAAATATCAAACATTTTATTTAACCTAGGAAATTCTCAATTTTTAAAGAAAAGTATTTATTTGGTATCAAATTTTGTTACTTTTAGAATATTTTTTTAATCTGCCATCATTGAAAATCTATTTATGTATTTATTTATTTGCATATACTACATTTAAAGGGCCTTTTGATAGAAAAGTAACCTTGTAAATAGCCTCAATACTATAGCTCAATAATTATCTGAAAAAAAAAATGACAACGTATGCTATCATTTGGAATTTCCTATTCCATACCTACATTTACCATATATTTGTTTTAAATGTGACCATAAAATGCTATCAAATACTAATTTACTGTGAATAAATTTACAAATTGTTTTTTAAAATATTTTTATAAACTTTCAAACAAATTTCAATAGCAGAAAGAAATGTTATAATTAAAATAAGCGCCATGAAATATTTTTCCGCCGCACGAATCTTTTCAATCACATATATATTTTCAACTATTCCATGCAAACTCACATGAAATATATAATTTGTTTATTTATGTGCATATTATTTGAAGTACTTTTTGTTGAGAGTTTGTGCAGATCGCATTTATCGTTATTAGTTCACGGGTACAAAAGTCAAGCATTCTCCACATATAGAGAATTTTTTTTTAAACGTTTATTATACAGTTTGGCTTAAATTAAAAAAAAATAACTATTCTGACAAATTTCTCGAGTAAGTAATAATTTTTTTAGACACAGAATAAAATGCTACATTAAACATTAATATGACATCAAAATCTTCAAAATACTTTTACTAGCAAGTATGCTTTTCAATTAATAACAATTCTTGCATTTTAAAGTTCATATATCCCAAATAAAAATTAGCCCTGCACTCTGTGATGTGCCAGATGAGGGGCAAATCATTTAACCCCTTCTACGCTTCAATGAATCTTAAATATAGCTTATCTCAGTTTTGAAAAATATCTGGAAAATGAAGATGAAGAGTTTTACACCTGTGCTTCTCACTTAGATGACAATACCATACTATACGGATAGCATTTCGAGCCAACGCCTGTAGCAAGAAAAGTAGTGTAGTGAACGGTTAACGTTGCAGTGATTAACTTCTGGAACACTGGTAACGTGTCTGAAAGTCTGAACAGAGAATAAGTATACACATTTACATGTATACTGTGTTTCATACATGCATGTTGTACTTCACACATTTGTCAATAACCAATATGTTATTTGAGTTCAATAAATAATAACCTACCAGCTAGATGTCTAACCCACGGGTATCATAGGCGCACCCACGGAGGGGGCTATGGGGGCTGAAGCCCCCCTAAAGGTGGGAAATTAGAAGTGAAAAGTATTGAAAATTAAAAATTGTCACTAATGAGTTAAATGTTTTCTTTTTAAAAATTGTCTTCAAATTATTTCTAAAATACTTTTTACCAAAAAAATATGTTAGTTTTCAAATAAAAACTTACAGTTAGAGCATGAAACACGGTTAAACTTGGTTAGAACATCACTGAAAGATCATATAATTATTTGATTCTAAAATGAGTTACATTGCTCGTGGGGTTATGTTCTACGTGCAAGTCGACTAGCACAGAATATTTTGACGTTATAAGACAATTATAACTATAATTGAGGTCACTATAACCGAGTTCAGCAGTATTTGTAGCCCAGCCCCCCCCTAAACTAAAATCCTGGGTGCGCCACTGCACGGGTTGGAATCGTTTGTTGACTGCATCCGATCTAGCCATTCTTTTGCTTGCACGTTAGCAAAAAACAAAATGCAGACTTTAATGACCATTCCTTTCAGACAGAATATGCACATTTCCTTTCTCTGTAGCATTATTATTAAAAATAAAACACACATTCATAGGCTTTACAAAACGCTCATTCCTCTGATTAATTGTTTTCTAATGACCCTTTCTTACACGACTTCCCATCCAAACACGCTTTAAGTACTCACTCAAATCATTAAAAAATAATTAAACACAAAACACTGCTCTCATATCTATCCCTTTTCTAGGAGGGGGAAAAAAAGGGGAGGGGAGTCCAGTAAAGGCGTGGGGGTGGGGGGGGGGTAGGGGAACTAAGAAAACTAAAATCACTCCACGTCTGAGAGAGCTTTTGCAATTCGCCTTAAAAACACTTTTTATGTATCATAAAATACAAATCCACTCCCGGTTTTGAGACGCATCAAGCCGATGCTTTTACGCATTTTTCCTTCATCTCGGGAAAATAGAATGTTAAGGCGACTTTTTCGGCTCAAGAAAGATCCTGGCGCCGCCGCGTAAAGTCGTGGGGAAGGATGAGATTTAATTTGCATTTCATGCTCCGGGTATCTTGTCACAGGAGCAAAGCGAACGAGGACAAGCGTCAGTTTCTCGGGACATGCCACGATGCCAAGCCTAATTACCTACAAATTGTAAGCTAGATGGTGCAACTTAAGATGTTAGTTATTCAAAGGGATGGCACAACTTTCAGGCTTGCGTAGTTTCCGCGCATTTTCCTGACAGTCGAGTGTTTCCAACATATATGTGCAAATTCATTGCTTTTATGTCTGACTGCAGAAGATTTTTTTTTAATCTGATGATTACACATGTATCCTCATTTCTATCACTTAATAATAGTGTTAAACAAAATATAGTCATAATCAAAATTAAACAAAACATAGGCGCAAAGCAAATAAACAAAATATGCAAGCGTCAGTTTCTGGGGAGATGGCACGACCATGCCTAATTACCTACAAACTGTGAGTTAGATGTTACATCTTAAGATGTTGGCAATTCAGTGGGATGGAGAAACTTCCAGGCTTGCGTAGTTTCCTGTTTCCAAAACATATTTAGCAAATTCATTGTTTTTTATCTCATCCCTGATCCTCATTGCACAGAATAATTTTTGTTATCTGATGATTATATTCTAATTTCCATAATGTAATAATGAAATTAAACAAAATATTAAAATAATCTGTGGTAAAATGAAGAATATTGACAGCGGCAATTATTAGTGTTTGGAAAACAAGTCAGTTCTATAGCGTATATAAGTAATTAAAAATTGTCGATTAAAATGAAGTCATACCACAATGCCAGGCCCATTCACCCACGAATTGTAAGTTAGATTCAAAACTTTCAGGCTTGCGTAGTTTCCGCATATTTGTCTTGACTGTCGACTGTTTCCAGAACACATATGCATACAAAATCGTTGCTTTTACGTAAACCTCATTGCAGAATAATTTTTCCTATCCCAATTTCTATCACTTGATGATGGCGTTAAACAAAATTCAGAAAACAAACCAGTTCTATGACTATATAAGTAAAAAATTTTCGATTAAAATAAAGCTATAAAAGCTTAATTTTACCAATATTGTTCAGCAAGACAAATGCAATCAGACTATACAGTTTTCATACATATTAGAAATATTTTTTTCAGCGGTGATTGACAAATTTGAAAAATTACTTTTCAAATTAACGGTGCGCGCCTTTGCTTGCGCCTATGCTACCTATTTAAATTAACGGTGCACGCTCTAAAAATGCGAATGTTAAGTGCATATTGAAAAATAACCGTAATTGAAATTGATGTTTACTCATTAACTCCTTGAGCGTCTTTCTCTTTGAAAAAAAAGAAACAAAGATATCTTCTTTATACGCTACATAAAGTTTAGGCTTTTGTGCACGTGAGATGATGGACGTTTTTAGAGAGATTAAGCATATGGAACCCAGGTCTAGCCTGGACTATATTCCATTAAGAATCAGTAGGGAAAATTGCACTCCTAATACTAACGGACTTTCCAATCACAAACCTTTGGATGTTTCACTTGTTGCATAAAATCTGCGACACCGCGGTCTAGCCTGGATTCCAAGGGGGTTTCAGCCGACAGCGTGAGAACAAGGCTGCTGAAAACCTTTCACATACTCATGCTGCAAAATCACATTGAACACAGAAGAAGAATCTTGATAGAGGTCACAGAATGACAAATTGAATAATTGTGTGTATGTTTGCGTTTAAGTTAAAGTATTTTAACAAAATTTTAATGTTGCTTTCCCTCATCAATGTGTATTTTGCTGGAAAGAGAGTTATACAGGCATTCTTGTAAGTGGGAAATGAGTATGTGAGTCCTTGAACTTGGCGACAAATTTGGCGACCAAAAGAAAGTTCTCGGAAGTGGTGAAATTTTGTACCATCTGAATTTTGAAAGAAGTTAGGTGAAAGATCGAGAAATATGAATTTACAGTATATGTGACGCCACTACCTGCTTGTAAATCTATAAATATCAGTGTCATGTGTCTCTTTCACTGTGAGTTCAGTCTTCAGACTGTGGATTTTGAGAACACAGTTGTACGATAGACATATAGATAGATGCGATTTGAATAGTTAACGATTTTCTGTTACATGCATCACTAAATTCTTTATTTTTGTGTTATATTAGACCTTAAATTCGTCGAGTAAAGTTACATTCGTTTTTCGAGCTTCTTGGACTATTTTAATGTGCAGCAACTGCGTCATTTTCGTAGCAGCATTGACGTGAAAACTGGAGATGAATGAACGGAATCTTACGTGTCAGCCGTGCTCAAACGCTGAAATCAAATACAGCAAAACTCAATCCTCATTCCTGATATACATTTGAGCCAACCGCAGTCACTTAATCCGGAATATCTCTGGCCGACAGATATTAAACGAAATAAATATGAAAACATTCACGCTGGTGCATGCTAAACACCTAGAACTCGATTTAATTTCCCCTAAGCTTATCGCATGCTCACCATGCCGTGAAAAACGTTTTCGGTGATAATAAACTAGCAGGAGCAACAGGTTCATAAACCCAAACGAAGGATTATAATCAATCATTGTAATTCATCGATCATGTACCGAAATTAATTATGTACGCGATCCCATCAGCTGCACTAATGGTCAGCTGAATATATTACGCGAAATGTAATCGCGCGCATCCGATAGCCATATATTTACGGAATCCCCTTCGCCTGATGAGCATGTGTCAGCCTTATCAGAGAACGAATCGGACTGACCTCTGGCTAATATCTCCTGTCAAAGTGGACCGAACATGAATGGATTAAAATAGGCGAGCTTGTTATATTTAAACTGTTACGCTGCATAGGAACGGGATATCGCAATCTCATACTCAAAGAGTGCATAGTCAGATAAAATAATAAACTACCAGCGCACTTAATCCAAAGCTAAATGCAAACTTGTAACAGCCCGTGATAACAAAACATGTAGCGCGTATATGAACACATAGTATATGCAACGCAGTTGAGCTATAGTAACTTAAAAAATATGTGTTCTGGGTTACTATCGGTCTTTAAATAAAAAATCTCCACGAAAGCTTCGGAATCACCACAACAGTATCTGCAAGACCTTCAATTGTAATTGTTTACTGTGTGCGCGTGAGTCTATATTATTTGACTATGATCTTGATTATGATCTTATGTACAAAAGACGCTATGAAATTAAAATTTCAGAACTAAAAGCAGTAGGTGTACATCGACTTAATGTACAACAAACCTTCATTCAGAAAATATGCATTCAGATATCCAGCACTCATATTAATTAGTATGTCGATATCGGTATGTTATGGAAATTTAAAACAGGTTGGGCAAAAAGTCCATAAAAACTGTAAAAATTCATTAAAAAAGAACAAAAAAATGATAGAAAATTGCAGTTTGCACAAGTACGATTAGAGTGTGATCGGATTTTTAAATGTCAGGACAGGTTGTCGTTCCAAATGTTACCGATAGGTGGGTGGACATTCACTATGTGAAGCCATTTTCCGATTTAAAAAATCCGGAAGTTCTTTAGTCCTTTCCATGCAAACTGCAATTTTGGATCATGATTTGTTCTTTATTAATGAATCTTGACGTTTTTACTAACTTTTGATGCATCCTGGGTACATCAAAGTTTAAAAATTCATCAAAAGAGCAAATAATAATACAAAATTGCAGTTTGCATGGATACAATTAGTGAGATTTCTGATTTCTTTTATTGGAAACTTGCTCCAAATTGTCATGTGAGTGTGGGTAACATTTGGAACTACAACCTTTCTTGTCATTAAAAAAAAAAAAAAAATGTAATCACCCTCTAACCCTATTTGCGCAAATCTCAATTATATATATATATATATATATATATATATATACCTAGATAGATAGATAGATAGATAGATAGATATAGATATTGCTATTACATTCTTAAAAGTTTGGCGCAACATTTCACCAAAACATGGTGAAACCTTGTTCTAACCCTTGGTGCTGCAGAAAAGTATGATTAAACCTGAGCACCAAATTTTGGAAGAAGGTTTCACCATCTTATGGAGCTAACTTTTCAAGTACCATGTTTTAACATGTTTTGGTGAAACGCTGCGTCAAATTTTTAAGAGTGTATAGTTAACAAGTTTTGTATATAAAACAGTAAAATAATGTTTCAGGATATTGTTCTTTGTAGTTATAAACATTAGATTGGGGAATTAAATATGTTTATTTGTGATCATGCATTTCGGAATTGTGTGCTTGGCCCGAAGTTCCCTGGTAAATCCACGTCAGAAGGACAACACAAGGTGGGGGGTGCCCTCTGTGAGGGGTTTTTCTAAGGGGTTCTAACCCGTATTTACGCTAGTTTCGGTGGAAACCACAAGAAACTAGGGTGATAGACGAGCGATGGTACCCGAACCCGGGACCTTCACACTTCGGCCGTCCACCATTTTCAGTGACATAACCACTGTGCCATGGTGAGGCGAGATTAAATATTCCATTGTCGTATAAGTCATCTGACTTATATGATATGGAACGTAAACAAACATATATTAGCATAAGCCACTACTTTTAAATATATTTTGTTGAGAAATACTCTCATGATTTTACTGATGTTTAGTTGATTTCATTCTCTATAAACCTATATTATTAGTTTTGTTTATTTTAAGAGAGTTTTAGATTATAGAAAATTTTAATGTATGTAGTGGGGTGATTTTAAGACAGTTTGACTGTAAGATCATTAAGCCTAAATTATTATTAATAACTGCTAATTCACTGGAAGCTTTCTAGACATAAACCAGGTCGAATAACTTTAACTGCCTCTTCTTTTTTGACAGCGAAAAAATTCAGATTCAAAATTTTGACTGAACCAGTTACGGTTACTTTGATTCTTGTGGATGAGCATTTTATAATTATCAATGGATAAGTATGAGATGAACGAAAGTGACCATACAACATCTTAGATAAATTTTCAAGTAAACCAAAAAAATGAAAGAAAGATATTTGATTCGTTTATAAATTTAAATAAATTTTAATATATAGGGCAGAGTTCATTATAAACAAGCTGACTGATTTTTGAAATTAAGTTATAAAAATTCTTAGTATTTTCAACGACCAAAGGTAGAAGAACTACGAAGAAATGAAAGTAAAGCTACTTAACTGTGAAAGGTGATCATCATTTAATCATTTAAAATCTTACCTGAAAGAAGAAGAAAATATATGTTAGCATCAAATATTATAACAATTCAAATTTAAATAACTTTGAGGCACAAATGATATGATAACACAAAAATTCTTTTTAAAGAGTTTGTTATATGAGCAAACACACTCGTAAATATTTTCCACACAGTAATTACATTTTATGTGTCATTTTTCATTGGAGAGCCAAAACAGTATGGTCACCTACTCAATAACGCGTTGAGCCTCCTTTTAAATTCAAAATATCTGCAACTCGCCGGGACATGGATTCCACGAGTTCTTGGTAAGTAACTGGAGACAGGTTTTACCAAATATTAAAGCAGCGATCATGTAAAGTCGAGAAATTGGAACATGGTGCTATTTGAGCCCTGAGCTGCAGCTCTATATTATCGCAAAGATGCTCCATGGGATTAAGATCCTCGGAGTTAGCTGGCTAGGACATTAATTGGAATTCATCACTATGCTCTTCGGACCAATCCAACACAATTCTAGACTTGTGACATGGCGCGTTGTCCTGTTGGAAGATTCCATTTCCAGTTGGGAAGACATACGCCATGTAAGGGCGTAACTGATTTCGCATCATCCATGGTCTGTTCTACCACAACTACGGGTCCCAGAGCCGCCCAAGAGAACATCTTCCAAAGCATAATACTACTGCCAGCAGCCTGCTTACAGCCCGCTGTATATAGCCTATCTGTTCTTCGGACCATTACAATCTGCCCTCTATCAATTCTCGGAGATTCAACAGCCTTTCCCATCACTTACAAACGTAAGTGCAAGAATGACTTCTTACCTTTGCTAGCAACAGTTAAACATCATTCTCACTTAATTACGTGCTCTCCATGTCATCCAGACGAGTTCATTGAAAAATGTGGGAATGACCATAATGTTTTGGTTCGTCAGTCTTATGGATACTTTCTATGTCTAGATACTTTCTACTATAAATAGATACTTTCACTCAGTATTTCCATAACCCTACCACTTAACAGACAGCGGCCACAAATATTTGAATGGCTGTGGAACGCTTAAGAGCATGGGCATCAGTGTCGAGTGCATATAAACAAATACTTGAAAGCAGAAAATTTTTACCAATGTTATTAAAAAGCGATATACGTTAGCTTTAGGTTTTTTGCAAATTAAATGGTGCCACATATTTAATCCTTTTTCTGATAATTTTGACAAACAGGATTAAAATTAAGAATTCTGTCAAATATATCTTATTTTCACACTTTTAACAGAGTGAATAATGAAAAGCTTTGATAAAGATAACAAAATTAGAGAAATAAGCTCTAATGAAAATTATGCATTGTTAAATCTGAAAAATAATTTATGCTGTTTTTGGTTGGTTCAAAATCTATATGTATTGCATTAAAATCTGGAGTTTAATAAATGGAACTCCTTCCTTGAACCAAGCAGATTTTACAGACATTGTGTAATTAAAATTCGAAAAAACTGCTCTACTGTGTAAGTTATATGAAACATTAAAAAATGCAAGTAGCATTCATATTTTTCGCAGATTGACATAATTTTTTCTTAATTAACATTTGGAAGTTCTGGTCAGTGAAAAAAGATTAACTAAGTATACTCACGGACATGTATGGAGGGTAGGCGTCTGTACCCCTCTAGTCTACACAAAAATGCTAATTTTAACCGAATATCCACATGTATACTCTATATTTTGATGAATAATTAAAAAAATTCTGTAAAGATTAAAAATTTGGAATATACTAATGTTTTGCAAGTTATGAAATGTTTTACAAGTTATTATAGTAAAATTTGCCGTCAATCAAATTTTACAGTAAGAATGGGATCCCCTCCCCATACAGTAGGACCACCCCCCCCTCCCATGAGAAAGCTATTAGCTTCGTCCCTGAATATACTTCCAAAAAAATACAGCGTTTCATAATGCACGGAATGTAATGAAGCTTTGTATTCGTTCGCGTTTTTATCCATGCATATTTGGTACCTTTAAACCATGAATCGATAACTAATACCAGATTATCTCTTTAAGAACAGAAATACCATACAAATATTTAATTCGATAATGCAAACAAAAAAATTCGTTGGATACTATTGTGTTAAGTTTTAAAAAAATAGAGGATCGAATACCTTTAAATTTTAAAGGCAAGGAAAAATTACTTTCAAGGCTTTCCTGCCGTTAATGCGCTCAGACTTGACAGAAATGATAGCCACGGAAAAGTAGGAGGCTGCAGAATTTCGAAAACATCATTTTCGATCCTTCGGAATGTTCTAAATGGTTCCCCAGGGGGTCTTTCGAACGTAGAACGACATCAACAGAAGCAGAAGCGACGAGTGGAAACGATTGCTTCCAATTTCGATATTTTTTTAAGAATTACTTTTGCCGTTTTTCAGCATTCTTATTTGGAAATTTCTCTCGAGAAGTGTTTTAGATTTTTTTTTTTTTTTTGATCAAAGGCTCATTCATTAAGTTAAGAACATTTCTTTGTCTAACATAAGACGAATTTCTTTTTTTCAGCTTATAATGTTTAAAAAAATTGTATTGGCTTGATATATTCTGCGAATTGAAATTTTGTAATCATGCGCGTTTTCAAAAAAATAATTTAGTTCGAGATACTAAGGTTTTGGGCTATTAATTTTCAAAAGTTGAAAGATTCTTTCTTTGTCAGGAGAGGACAGCTCACGTCAACGGATGTGTCATTTAGAATTGCTTGCGCCTTTCTTGGAGTTTCTCGCCATAATTTAGACACTCATAAGAAGTTGGTGTCTGTCAGGAAGTTTATACCCTTCGGAAACTGTCATCGACCATCTACAGTGCTTTTAGAACCACGAATTTTATGTATACATGCATCGCATGTACTCAGTAGTCCTTAGTGATAGCTTTGAAGGCTAACGTTTCATTATAATCGAGAAAACATTTTTTTAAATATATGTAGAATCTATAATTTTCCAATTGATAGTAAGCGCAGCATCTGGTTTTACCCTCGATTAAAATTCATAAGAATGCAGCTATTTTGTCAAAAACGTATAGCAAATGGTAACGAGACTTTTTTTTTCAGATAACTAACATTAAAGAAAACAAATATAACTAAAATTAAATTTAAAAAAACTAATATTAAAAACGTTTCGTTACATTACTCTACCACTCAAAACATCTTATATAAATATTACTGAAATGTTTGGCTCCAAATATTGCTTTAGTACCGGGGAAAATAAAATTTAAAAAATTCAGGGAATGAATGTCCATATTTGTACATTAACGGTGATACCTGTTATAAATACTTTCTGCGAATTTCGCTTTTATAAGCAACTAGCTTCTACCCGCAACTTCGTCCGCGTCGGCTTTAGAATTAGGCCCCGAGAGAAATGTGGCATGTGTGAATAATAAATATTGTTGCGACAAAAGAAACTGCATTTAAATATTATTTGCTTTTTACTTGTTTCAAATGAAGTATAATGCATGGTAGAATACTTCATTTAAAATAAGAGAATATGCAGAGTTACTAAATTTAGATTTTTTCAGGCATTTGGCGAATAGAGACAGTTACGACAGTATCTGCGAACTGTTTTGTTAAAGAAATATTTATGCTATATGCATGAATTTTAGCTTATGTTAATCAGAAATAGAGCAACTTTCTATTAGTGAAAAAAGTTTTAGAATCGGTTCTGTAGTTACAGAGATACCCAGGGAGCGTAATGTTTTAGAATTATTTTGAGTGTTCCTGTTTACGCTACATGCAACTGGTCCTGTGGTCCTGTGCACGCTACATGCAACTATTTACGCTACATGCATGAATTTTAGCCTATAATACTCAAGAATAGTTTAGCTTACTATGAGTAGAAAAAGTTTAGCAATCGGTTCAGTACTTAGAGATACACATAGAGAGTAATGTAATTCTTAAAAGCATCTCTGTAAAAGAACTATCTGTGATGTATGCATTAAAGGTAGCCTATAACACTTAGGATGCGACCAGTGTCTAAGAAGTTCTGCTCTTAAAACTGCTAGGCGAGAGGTGCCAGGTTCAAAAGCCGGTCGCGCCTGTCGATCTAGACGCTCCCAGTTTTCCGTGGTTTTCTAAAAACCTTGCGTAAATACGGGCTAGGATCCCTTAGAAAGTCCCCCCCCCCCCAGAGGAATTTGCCATATAGGCCTATGACCCTAGTGCAGTCAATCGGTCTTAATCCAAAAACAAACAAACAATAATACTCAGGAATAATGTAACTTTCAATCAGTGAAAAAAGTTTTAGAATCGGTTTAGTAGCTACAAAAGTTCCATAGAGCGCAATGCATTAGAATTATTTTGAGAGTCTTTGTAAAATAATTATTTATGCTATATGCTTGAAAGGCTGCCTGTATGTTAATCCAGGGCATAAGCTATTTTCATTACACTGTTTTTCAAATCCGTTCAACCATTTGTGTGTGATTCAGTCAAAAACATTGAAACCTACAAACGTACACATTTATATTATTGGTAGGATTTGGAAATTTATGAACTTTAAGAAACACATCTGGACTTTCCTTGGTACTTACGTATTATACCGGCGGTCATTCCCGCCAAACTGCTTTTTCGTCAAATGAGTTGCCAAACTGTTGCCAATCGTATTCAAAACCATTCATAATTTCATGTGCCCGGCATTTATTTCGGCAAAGAATCGCTTGTCTTGGCGGACCGCCGGGATAATGCGTAAGTACCCCTTTTTTTTACTTATGCGTTTTAATTTGGCGTAAAATCAACATAATTTCCATGTTTTTCAAATGCATGTGATTTTGCAAATAGAATTTCTGCTTTATTTTAAAAGCATAAATCATTTTGTGCGGGCAATAAAACGGCTTTTAATTAATTGTTAGAAAAGTAGTTAAAATTTCAAAATTCTGAGCCTCATGTGCACTTTACCGAAGTTATGGGCTCAGTCTTTCAAAGTTTTGCTTTCTGTAGATTTGTCTCGAGAACATTCATTTTTATTATTACAGATAGATAGATTTCTCATAAAACTGGCTTAATTTCCGTGCTTTTTAATGTTTTTCAGATGCACGCGCTTCTTTGTTGAAGTAATAGCATTCTTGTTAGCTCAAAACATGAATCATTGGATACGAGCGAAACTCGCCAAGCATGGCAACGTAAAAACAGTTTTTAAGTAATAATTAAAAAAGTAATTAAAAATCTAAAATTCGAAGTAGCCTATAACCATCTCCAGGGTCCCATCTATATCTAACCGAAAATGCACCCTAATCGATTCAGCGGTTTAGGCGTGAAAGCGTCACGAACAAACAAATAAACTCACTTTCACATTTATATTATTAGTTAGGATATATACGGTGCATATTCGAGGAATATCGTAATTTGTGCAGACTAAATGATTTTATAGAACGTGTCGCCGTGCTAGCACAATTTCGTTTCCTTGCAATATTTCTGTGCAAAAACATTCTACGCACACTTTTTCTTGTTTGCTGACAGCAATGAGGTTATACTTTTTATTTTAAGAAATATTATTACATGAATTTAAATAAAAATTTATAGAACATTACCATCGTCATCCGAAAAATATTATGACATGAGTTTATGATTGTTTGTGTGTGCATGGGAATGCAGGAAAAAATAAAAATAAAATAGAAACTGTGAGTATGTGCAAAGTAATTTTAAAATACAGTCATGTTACATTGCTTGTACATAGTTTTCACTATTATAAATATGGAATTTTGATTAAAAAATATATTTATTTACACTAAGATAAAGTGGTAGCAACAAGTCCTGGGCACACCTATTTTTATAAGCTTCTCTTCTACCTCATATGTCTTAAGAGTCGGCTTGTAAGTTTGGGACAAGTTTTTTTAGGTTTGCAACCAGCGGCAGCATGTTAAAAATGTCACCAAGGTTGGACACTTTTGGCGATTTATTGCCATTTTCGCCACTACGGCGCACTTTGGATATTTGCCCCCACGACAGGTTGAAATATTTTGTGGTGCAATTTAAAGTACCAATCTGCAATGGATTATGTATAACAAGATATGAAGAATTGTTTTAATGGAAACCATAATGAGAAATGATTATCGGTTAAGCGCATGCGTAAAGTCACCATTAGTTCCAAATATTCAAATAATTTGCTGAAAAATCAAGTTTTTGAGAAATTTAAGAATAAAAAATTCAGTCTTCTCGCTGAACTCCGAGAAGTTTACTGGACGTAGCAAATCGAACAACATACCTAAAATTATGTAAGAAAAGCTTATTATGTAGCTTTAAAGCTTTATAATATAATTATAAAAAGAAACACTTTTTAGTTCATTTTATGGCTTAATTTTTGTAGTGGACTTAATGTTTCCGTGGCTCAGTTTTGAAAATTTCTTGGCTCGAAAGTTGGTGATAAATTTCAAAAAGTGAGCAACCTTGGTGACTTTCGGCATACAGCCGCTGTTTGCAAATCTAAACGGGCTGATCCACACTTACGCCACGACTCCTAAGCACGGCACCAGAAATAGAGCAAGTAGAATTAAATAAAGCTTCACTGAATGTTCTTGTTTGATTTTTAAATTATACGTAAACAATATATAATGCAAAATAAATCAAAACGTATTTGGTACTCCCTGAAAACATTTTATCTAGCCATGCAAATCTTAACATGATCGCATTGGATTTACGTGCATCGTCTAATATAATAAAAAAAAAATAATCTTCAAACTTTACATTTCTCAAGGAAAAAAAATCGAGATAATAGGACCGAAATCTCAGCAGATCCTAGCTTTTAAAGAACTTGAAAAATATTTGGGAAAAAATAAAATGCCGATAGTGGAAGAAGAAGAGGCGTGCATGCTGAAAAGACAGTTTTTGCTACACGAATATGAATGAAGATCTTCCAAGAAATAAAAAAAGTGACACGCAGCAACTTTTGAAAACACAGCCCTTTAAAACTCTCCCACAATGATTTTTGTTTACTTAGCTCACTTCCAGGGAAAGTTCTTGGTTGGAAAACTTTAATATTCCACGTATAAGCTCATGTATTCAAGATATTTTTAGTACGTTTGTTGGGTTTAGGAAAGTTACATAACGTATGTATCGAATTTCAGTTTTCTTTTTTTTTTTAGTAAATATATGACTCTGATGTCTTTCTGCTCACAATTTTTTTTTTCTTCTCAATCTTTAAAAAGTCATTAAATCCATAGTTCATCATTAGAAGGTTTAGAAATTTACATAACGCATATATCGAAGTTCATATTTTTTTTTTTGTGTGTGTGTACTTAATTTATGACTCAATTTATGACTGATGTTATGCCTTTTTGTACACAACATTTTTTTTTTCTTTCCAAGGTTTAAAAATTCATTAAATTTATAATTCATCATTATTTTAATTTTTTTTCCAGTGCTATAATTCCCTTTTTAGCAGGTCTTCGAACCGTAATTTTTTTCGTTCCGGTTAAAGTAAAAATAAAGATATCCGTTCAGTTCCGGTTTTCGTTCCACCAAAAATAACGGTTTTCGATTCAGTTCCGAATGAATAATTTTATTTTATGTGTATTCTCACTTACGCAAAAGTATAATTATATCATAAACAAAAACTTTAATTCTATCAAAATTTTAAAGATTTTATTCTTTGTTTAATTGGTAAGTTGGTTACAGCAAAAAAAAAAAAAAAATGACTGAAGATATATCGAACCCAAATACACCGATATTTTTTTTCCGGTCCAGTTCCGGTTCGAAGTCCTGTTTTTTAGTCACTTGTATTTCGAAAAAATTCATTAAATTTTCGTACATTGATACAAATAAACTTATTATGTCAAGCACGTTAAAGTTTTTAGAATGTCGCTTCACTGGCTGTTTTATTCACTGAAATACAGTACAAACCTATATCAGTTATGAACCTTTTAGAAATAAATTCTTAATAATGGAAACTTTTGCATAATGTGTCTGTTTGAAAAAGTTTGCTGTGTAATTTCACGTTAAATAAATTTTTATGGAAATTTCATAAAATCCATCGCTTTCTCATTTATTTTAATGTAAAGTGTAGCATATAAAGATTCATGCTGAATATTTTGGGGTACCTAATGCAATTAGTTTTAATTAGTGTACCAGACCCGTGAGGCAATTTTTTTTCCTCTGGTATATTCCCTTACGCATACTAGTTCGCTTTTAAATTGTTTAGAAAAAATTGCAGAAGCAAAAAAATTTAGGATATACACAAGCAATATTAAGATAGATATTCGATCAAAAGCAACATTCTTCGAGATATTTCAGTATTGTGCAAAACATTACATCATATCAGGAGTTATTCAAAGTATCATTGAAATGTAAAATATACACAATTTTGTAACACATCAAAAATATTGGTTTATTAGTGAAACATAACGTGAAATACTTTAAGATAATAGCAATCAAAAAGGTATTAAGATAACCCTTTATTAAAACAAATGATTACAGTGTTACAATGTGAAAAATAATTTAATAATATCCCCTTATAATGTCTTTAAAATATTTCTCTTTTAATGTGCTTTAAATAGTAATAATGTCTTTAAAATATTCATAGAATATAACTTCAAAATATATAAATCGCTTAAAAGAAATTTGTGAAAATATATGTCTATCATTTATACGATCCTGCTTTGTAAATTATGAAAATTCTTTAGTACTCCATTGACAGACAGTATTCAAGCAACTTTTTACGTTTATTTCTAAGTAATAAAATAAAATTGTTTTAATGAAAAACGATAAGTGGCTAATAGGCTTGGTTTTAATGAGCAATTTGCTACAGTATGCAAAGCGTTCAAATGTCGAAAGAATTGCGTTAGTGGTAAAACATAGAATTTTCGGAAAATAAGTTATTATCACAAGGAAAAACCTTACTACTTTTCATTAATGAGCACATAAGTAATGGAAACTAACACCACCACAATACATAACTAAATAGTATAAATATGGGAGTGAATTTGAGAAATATATTTGTGAGGATTTAACAGCACTAGAATAATAAAAAGAATAATAATAAACTAGTTAAAAACTTGTAATGCTAGCCTTTTAGAATCTTGAAGCATTAAAGTCTCATATCTAACCGAAGGTCAGAGATGTTTAAGAAGTTTATAATTCTTAAATGAAAATTTTATGAATTCAGTAACATATTTGTAATAAATACTTGGCGAATGATATTTTTTTACTTTATATCTCATCTCGCAATAATTTACTTCAATGTGAATAAAATTTTTGAAGTCACCATGTTTGAGAAGAATGATCAATAATTTCTTTTTACATAACAGCAAAGAAAATTTTATTTTGTTCCAAATAAACAGGCAAAGGCCTGTCTTACATCCTTCCAAAGTATAAGCACAGTGTTTATGTAATATGCCAGCTCAATTTCAAGGAGTTGATGGGGCATAAAATAATATGCATTCACAGAACATCAATTTTTTTATATAGTAGTGATGATTATTCATATTTTTGGTCGTTGTTGTCGTTCATTGGTGCATCATTATAAAAAATAAAACAAAAAGTATATTTTTCTTGGTCGCTTTAAGTGTGAGCACTTCCCATATACACTGCTGGCCATCGTAAATGCAACACCCTGAAGGAAGCATGCAAATAATATGAAATTTACAACATGCATTAGCTGAGGTGAGATATGCAAATGATTAGAATTTCAGCGCAGACGCACATCAAGCGCGCCTGTGGCGCCACCTCAAAGCGCTATTTAAGGCTTGGAGATTTCGACGGTTTCAAGTACAGCAATTGTGTTTTTCTTGCTTTTTTTTCAAAAAAACGATAAATTATGCCTCGTAGGAAACAACGATCATCTTTTGATCAAGTATCCGAGTTTGACAGAGGAAGGATAGTGGCATACCGAGATTGTGGGTTATCTTTCAGGGAAATCGGTCGTCGTATTGGACGAAACCAAACAACTGTGATGCGGATATGTGATCGTTGGGTGCAGGAGGGTACGACGGACAGACGTGATCGACCGCATCGACCTCAGTGCACCACGTCACGTGATGACAGGCAGATTGTACGCATGGCAGTGACGGACCGCTCAGTCACATCACGAACCATATCACAGCAGATTCAGTCTGTAACGCATCATCCAGTGTCTGCGCGTACCATTCGACGTCGTTTACAGCAGAATGGTCTGTCCGCAAGACGTCCGTTGCTTTGTCTACCTCTGACGCGGAACCACAGACGTCTCCGCCGCCAATGGTGCGATGAAAGAAGGATGTGGACGACAGAATGGAATGAAATTCTCTTTACTGACGAGTCACGCTTCTGTATGCAACACCACGACGGTCGGATTCGAGTCTGGAGACACCGTGGAGAGAGGATGCTGAACAGCTGCATTATGCACCGTCACACTGGTCCTGCACCGGGTATTATGGTATGGGGCGGTATCGGATATCTCTCTCGCACTCCTCTAGTACGCATTGCCGGTACTTTAACCAGCCAGCGCTACATCTCCGAGGTGTTGGAACCAGTTGTCCTTTCTTACATTCAGGGCTTGCCAACAGCCATATTTCAGCAGGATAATGCACGGCCACACGTGGCACGCATTGTCCAAGGGTTCTTCGTCAATCACCAGATTGAATTGCTTCCCTGGCCGGCGCGCTCTCCGGATCTTTCGCCGATAGAAAACATGTGGTCCATGGTTGCTCAACGACTGACCCAGAGTTCATCCCCAGCTGTCACACCAGATCAACTTTGGCAACGTGTGGAAGCTGCTTGGTCTGCTGTACCCCAAGAACACATTCAAAGTCTCTTTGAATCAATGCCGAGGCGTGTGGCAGCTGTGATCTCCAACAACGGCGGCTACTCTGGGTACTGATTTTGGCAGGAACCACGCTTCATAGAATGCTGTAAATTTAATCATTTGTTACTTGGTCAACATGTTATCTACACAATAAATTTTGTTGTGATATCTCTTGTTTTTCTTGGTGTTGCAATTTGGGTGGCCAGCAGTGTAGAAGAGGAAGAGGAATAATAGAAGAGGAAAGGTATGAAATCTTTGTCATTTTATTATGGGGACACACAGTAAGAGCCCTAAAGTATCTTTTATGAAAGAAAGTCCAAGCCAGGAGCCAAGCCCAAATTCTTCACCAACTAGCATACAATCTCAGGCGGAATTTACTTTGTTTATAAAAGCAATATCTGAAGTCTTATTTAATAAATTTCACTGACTGACAAAAATAAAATCCGGACAAATACCTAATTTTTGCTAAAGTTTTTTGATGATTCTATGAAAAAAAAATTTGAACACCACCAATATGGTAACAAACTTGAAATTTCAAATATTATTATACTTTTAAATATTTTCTAAAGCTACGCTGCAGTAAACCCTATTTTAAGTAATAAAACTCCACAAATTATACGATTTGAAATTCCGTTACAATTATTTTAATTTAAAAATCTCTTAAAACAAGCTTTAAAACCTCATTTGAAAACATGAGAATGAAATTTCAACAGTAGTTGATTACGGCAAGAAAAAACGTTCCAAACCAGTTTCTCCGAATAAATGACATAGGAAATTAGAATATATATACTTTCAACATAAAAAAAAAATATCTGAGTTTTAACCATTTGTTACAGAAGCAATTATTTAAAACGGAGAAAAGAAGTTTTATTATTCTAATTAAGCGAGAAAGTTTTTTTAACGAAAGAATCACACGTACCTAGAGGGTTCTGTTGCATCTAAAAATTTTAAACGTAAACAAATACAGATTTGCTGACGCTAAAAGACGTCATTAGCAAACTTGCAGTATATACGATAACGACAACAAAACGCGGGAGTGAAAATTACGTAAAGCAAGAAAAAAACACTGAAAACAGACGATAAAATTCAACATACGAAAGAAAGGAAACATTTTGTTCTTTCGAAAATGCAACAAAGGAAAATGGTCTCTTCTACACCACGCAGCTTCGAAATGAAACTATACTTTTTTATTTTCTTTTAGCTTTATTGTACCAGAAGAAAAATTAATGGAAAAATAATTTGAAAGCGCGACTGTTGGTGCGAGTGCAAGACATGAACAGTCGTGGAGAATATCATCTGGAAAATCATTAAAAAAACCTGTACTTTTTCAATGTGCGTAATAATTTAAACATTTGATACGCAGTAGACCCCCTGCAGCACGTTAGATACGTTCAATGTTGTACGGGGCCCGACCTGTACTCCACCTGGAGTGCAAACTGCACGGTATAACGGCTGCAAAACTTATTTGCACACCTTAGAAACACAATGATGTTCAGTGTTGCCATTCAAAAGTTATATTAACCACTGGAGCTAAAGTCGAATCAGAATATTCGTCTCATTTAACAGTGCTATACGAGTTACATGAAAACGATCGCAATTATTACGCCATGTTCTGCGAATCCGTGTTGTATGGACCCGTGTTATGGGGGGTCTACTGTACTTCAAATGTTCGTAAATTATTTCTTTGGATAGCATAGACTAGCATGCATTGGCGTAAACTGGCATGTACACCAAGACCATCGCCAGGTTTATATCTGAATTTTCTTGAATTTTAGTATGGGGGAGGGGGCGATTGCAACCTCTTACCCATAGTAAGTTACGCCTATGCTAGCAGGGCATCTGTAGTATTCTCAAAAGAGAAATCAAAAAGTTCGATCAGGGCAAAAACGTCCATAGAAAAACGTGATTTCTCAGTAGTTTCTTCCTTATGATGAACGCATGCTAATATTAAAGTTTGTGATTGCAACTGCTATCGATAGAGTGGCCAAATTCCGCCATTTTGATGCACCTAGTTAATTTTTAAGAGTGAAATAAAAACAGAACTACTGCAATACAGTATCCTATTTTATTATTTTTTTCTTGGAGAAATAGTTCATGTTTTCATTGCAACATCATTTAGCAGTCATAGTGCGCTTAGTATCTAAATATTTGACTGTCAGTATTCAAATCGTCCTCAGAAATTGAGGACATTTAGTCACAATAACTACCGACCATGGCCGCCGGCAGAGTATTTCCCAAGGGGGGGGGCAAAGACTACATCAACGTATGGTTACCATGTTGGAAAGAGCAAAAAAGCAAGGGAAAACACTGAATACAAAAATCCAGGGGAGGTCATTGCCCCCCCCTTGCCCTATGCTGCCGGCGCCCATGCTATCGACAATCACGATATTGTTTACGTTTCAACTTTTTTACAGAAGGTTCATTGTTAAGATATTTTATATAGGAACTAAAAGGAAAGAAAATAAATTATTCCTACCCTCGCGTTAGAAATGCTCTAATAAAAATTTTGGCAATTAAATTGGCATAAAGGAAGATTTTCCGGCAAGAATCAATCCATACTCATTATGCCCCATTTTGCAGGCATTAAAAGAAAAAAAATGTCTTGGTTCATACTTTTGAGTCATTGTAACTTTACATTAAAAGCAAAAGCAAATATTTCTAAACAAACCATGTACATTCAATACTGGCAGAGGCCAAAGGGGAATTTAATACTTTCTAAACCAGATCTCTAGAGGAAAATGTTATGTATATGTATATATATGTACATACAAAGCAGTATATACTGCTTTGGGGAAAATGCAAATCCTACTAGTACATATCAGAAAAAAATTCACTGCTTTAGATGAAAATGTATTATGTACTCGAAGCTGGCTTTACAGGAAGCAGAACATTTAAGTTCCGACAAAATGCTCGATTTTCTAAGACGTATATATTTCAAGAAAAACTTTCCTTACTTCATATTAACAGTCCTTTCGTTCAAAAATTTTCTTTTCTTCCCTACTTCAGATAATTTTCAGATTTTAGATTTTTTTGGGAAAAAAATCTATTCAGTTACAAATAACGTTACACTCTAATTGAGGCTCAGCCAGATCCCATGTGTATGGAAGATTTACATTTTGGTACTACAACAATCAATTTCGGTGAATTTAAGATGAATTTAAAATCCTCTTTGGAAAATTTCGAGCCCATCAATTTTTTTAATAAAATATAATATTTAATAATCAGCTATATTCTATTTAAGCATTTTTGTAAGAAACGCTTCAATTTTGAAGTATCAATTTTAAATATCTCTTACTTCTATTTATTTAAACTAGAAACAAATATATATTTTCGCAAAAGTATTCTAATGTCATCTAATTATTCCTTCCCAATTTATTTTGAAATCTTATTTGGAGCTCATTCATTCCACTGTACAGCCTCATAATCTCATACAAAGAACCTCATTTATAAAACTCTAACTAACTTTCAGAAGTTCACAGTTAAAGTTTGCTTAAAATATCCGTAAACATTCATTAACACCACCGCGTTTCGTACCTTAAAATATTTTAATAGCCAAAATTTTGAGGGCGTTACCACGGCAACCGGAACACCGAGTGTGGATTAGTTTCAACTGCTGCTTTTTCGGCCATTATCGTTAAGAAAACTCCTGTGTAAAAAAAAAAAAAAAAAAAATAACCAGCTGGATCTGACAGTTCACTGCCGTTCTAACTGGAAGATTACAGAAGTCTCCTTCCTGCAAAATGGAGGTTTCCAGTAAGACCAGTTTTGTTCACCCAGTTTAGCAAACTGGGCTTCGGTGATAAATTAAAGATAAAAAGTTGTGGATATTGATTACTGCAGGTTTTTCTTTTGTGTCTATTTTAATCACATAAGAAATTGACAGCCGTAAACCTTGGTCTACTTTTAGTTAAAATATGAAAGTAAAAAATTTTAATTAATGTTTCTTTTTTAATGGAAATTACATTCAAATATCTGGAGATAATAAACGTTTTATGAATGTTTGATTATATTTTCAATAGATTGTGCGCAAAGTGAGCAAAATATGGAGTGCTTTAAAAATATCTGACACAAGTGCAAAGAGCGATCAAGGTATTCGGAATTGCACGGAAATGTAGGGTAAAACTCGTCGTTCTTATGCACTTGCTAACTACACAAAGATATTGAAGTATTGGTGAAATTTCAGTTTATGAAAGATTAATTTATTAAGCACAAATGCAAGAAACTATACGAAGGGAAGTAACCCAGGAACCTTGACTTTTTTACGTAAATCTGAAATTTTATTATCAAATTTAGACTAATTGTAAAAAAAATTCTGTATTTTTCGCCTTTTTAAATATTTCAGAAATATTTTCTTGTTTATATCTGCACAAAGACGTGTGTTCGTATTTATCTTTACGTATCATTTTAAGTAATTAAACAATACTTATTATATTTTAAAGAAGTTTTAATATGTGTTCAAATTGAGTAAATATTTGAATGAAAGCTTTTTTCTCTTTAATGTAATGGCAGTTCAGATGTAAATAACTTAGACTATACTGGATTTTTAAATCTTCGGCTTAAATGTATATTTTAATTCTTATCCTAAAAATTTTAATGAAAAAGCTTTGTAATAAGCAATACTTATAAAAGTGTAAAGTTAGTGATTTAATCCGCAACAAGGCATTTGCAAGTAGCAAATTATTTACGTGCTTTATCCAAATTAAAATAGATAAATAAATAAATGGCATACTCTAACAAAATTGAAGCGAACACTTTTATGGCAAAAAACAGAAAAGTCGCATTTTTAAACACTTTTACCATTGAGTAGTATTGTAATTACTACTCAGGTCATGTAGTAGCACTCTATATCATTTATCTATGCGGTGCTACTATGTGCCCTTTGTTTAGGAAACGTTAACGTACGATTTCAATAATTGGAGCATTCATGGAGCCGATTTCTCCTTTCCTTTATTTATATTTTTCAAATATCAACAAATTAATTGCTTTTGAGAAAATTAATCATGCATTATCTAACATAAACTTTCGCTCTTTTCTGCTTCATCAATGTGATATTAATTTTTTAAAGATTTATTTGTACAGGAACCTCACCTTTCACCCGGACATATATAACGTGAGGTTTTATTATTATATTTATTACCCCAGTAGCACAAATAGTTCAATAAACGTTCAAACTATGTAAACAGCACGTTCAAAGACGTCCAAAAACGTGTTTTGAACTAGTGCTACTAGGTATACATTTCCACCAAATTAATTATTCCAATATTATGATTTATAATTTAATAAACTCGGACCATACATTTTCTCATTTATGACATTCCGAACAATTTTCTGTAGAACATTCACTGTAAAAAAGTTGCAGCCGTATTAATATAATTTTAAATATATTTATGGAGAGTTTTGTTGATGTTTAGAGAATCTTAATATATTTTATTTAAATTCTTTTTGAACAAAAAATGCATCATTATTGAAAAGTATTTAAGATGTAGTACAAACTTTCGGGAAAATAAAACTGCTTCTAAGTATATTATACTTGACAGAAATATTCCGTAAAAGTTAAATAAAATTCAGTATGTACTACATACATGACGATTAATTTTTATATGTAATTATAATATAAGCAGTTGCAGGAAGAAGTAATCCGATTAGTGTATGTAAACATGTATGTTTGAAATATGGTTGCTCATCTACAAATACGCACCTTCTTAAAAGTGCGTTTGAGAGAGAGAGAGAGAGAGAAGAAATCTTTAATATTTCTTATCTTTAAAGAAGAAAGTTTTTATTTTGTAAACGAATGAAAAATATTTCTCTTTTTTTATCAAAAATTTAAGGGTAAATTAATTCACTAGCGAGAATAAAACTCAGAGTGAAAGTTGTAGTACTTTTTATTTTGAGAAAACGTTAATCCTTTTCTCGGTTTTTCCTCTTGAATGTTTTATATTATTTTCCATGAACAGAAGTTTTATTGTGTAGTTGTCTTTTATGAATATAAATCCCAGTTGGTTGAAGTACTAAGTAAATATATAGAACTTCATTTTTTAAAAATATGGACATATTTCTTTCGAACATACAGCCAATTTTTAAAAGCTTTTCCATAAAGATTATTTTTTCTTGAAGTTCTTTTATTCCAAAATTATCTTAGTTATCAATATAAATTATTACACAGCTATTTAAACTTTCTTTTATGAGGTACATTGTTTCATTATATAGATTCTGCGTTGCTGTTTCACTTGACATTTAGCACACCAAATTCTACTTCAATTTTGATAAAGCTTCCAACGTTTTTAAGTGTTTTATTTAAATTTAATTGAACTCCTTCAAATCATTGTGAAAATTAACTAGAGAAAGGTCAAATGTAAGTACTTTGCGTGCTTGCGTCAATAACTTGTATCAGAAATCTATTGGTTTTAACTTTAAAATGTTGAGTGCGACTTGTACAAAGAGCTCTTGTAAAAACTGACTTTGAGTCACACTTGACAAAGACTTAATATAGGCTATCAAAATATGTTCTGTAGCGTTTAAATGATAGTGGTAACGCACATACACATTTATATAAGATGTTGGAATAAAATGTTTGTTAATGAGATTAAAACATAAAATGATTCAAGTATTTTTTTTTATTTATTAACGTTACTTCAGAACTACAGTCCATTTTAAAATAAGATGATATATCCCATGCAATTTCAAGGGGTAAAAACGCCAAGATAAATACATAAAAGAAAGAAGAAAATATAATCTTTAAAAACTTGAATATGTTAATAATTTTTCTCAATGGAGCATGGGTTATAAGTTTTACACATTTCCAGTTAAAATACTCTAAAGCAATATTTTAAGAAATCATTTTTCCTCTAAACTTAAAATGTCTCTGTTTTCGTCGAAGCATTGCACAAAATATATGCACATTTACCGGATTATATATGTACCTATATAAATATACACATGTTTATTAACGATCGCAATATATTATCTTTGCCATATATCGTATAATTTTTTCTGAATGATAAGATACATTAAAACCAATATAACTAGAAAATCTCAGACATAAACACATGAACTTCCTCACTTTGCACTCTTTCAATGCCGATTAGACGTAATGGTAAAAATACTTTTCCCATTAGAAGGAAGAGCACATTCAGATAAACATTCAGAGTCGTCTAGAAATTTCCCGTATCAAATGCTATGAAACCCAAAAGTGAGAGATCTTTCTTAATTATCATGCAAAAGCCGTACGCTCTAATGCGAAAGTTAAAAACTAGTTTTCAAGTTCAGAGAAACGTGTCATGGACCTACAAGTGCCTACGAAAATAAGTACCTAAAGTGTTTCGGATAAATTCGGCTTGTTTTGATTATGTTGCTAACGTACTGATGTGAATGAAATTTTAATTCCTCCACGAGTATGGTGCTATATTTTTTAGTAGAAAATTAAAATGTATATCCATGCATACTTAAATAAATTAATGCGATTCAAATTTGAATCCATTAGTCTAAAATTAAAGCGTAAATTAATTTTTAAATGTATTTTGATTTTATATCTAAGTTTTGCATTTTTCAATTATAATTATAAATATATTTTGTAAAACATTTCACAAAACTCATGTCATTGAATAAATTAAGACAAAATATTTGCAATTTTTTTCAGTCCTTGATTATTGTTTTATTTAGAATCTATTCAAGTTTTCCATTTTCGTTAATAATGTTACTTCTATTTCAAAAATTCTGGCGAATAAAAATTTCCTGCTCGTTTGAATATTTTTGGAGTTACCCGAATAATTTAACATAATGATCAAGATATCAACTTTCATGAGCTAAAAAAAAAAAAAAAAAAAAAAAAAATAAATAAATAAAAATTGTCTATCTATTGAACAACGATTTAAATCAGAATTTTTCGCTAAATTCCAACTGCTCAATCATTAATTGAAATCTAATATTAGACGAATATTCCCACTTATTTAATTATATATATGCACAAATCTGTCCTTCGATGTTTCACTGAATTTTTACCAAAAAATATGCCACTGTGAGTGACTGCACATTTATGCATTCCAGGATAGATATGTATTTTGGATTTGAGAAGAATTGGGGCTCTCATTCGTTCTTAAGAATCCGTCCATGGAAACCAAGATTCTCAGATAAACAAAATTTTTAGTCTATTCAAACGTATATACGTCAGAGGCCAGAATAATTGTAGCTTTTTTAAATTCTCGTATATGTAAACACTCTCAAAACTACGAAAACAGCTTATCGGTCTAAATTGAGCTGGACTTATTAAATCTGCTAAATTTCGATAAATATTTTTTTAAATTTTCTTATACAGCTTCATACATACTCAAATCTCTTTTTTGAGCATATGTGAAGGTAAGTAATTCCACAGTTATACTTTTTTTTCAATTAACTATTGACTAATGTCGCATACTTCGTTTTACATAAAATTTAAAGAGAATTTTTTGTGACCTGTTTTGTGTTTAAGTTACTAAGACAATATAAGACAATATAAGACATTAAAGTTATCGACAACAGAGAAAACACACTATTTTGAACTATAGGTATCTGTACAAATTTTCAGTTTTAATAAACTGATACAAAAGACTTTGTCATATCCAAATTCTGAATTCATCAAATCAAATAAATTATAACATTCCTTTAAATATTAATGAATCTGTTCCGTTTGAAACTAAATGCATTTAATTCTTGAATTTAATATTAAAACGTAAACTGGCTTTGAGGAAGAGTTTTCTCATAGTAAGGTTACCAAAGGGTAGACTCTATCCCGCTCAAAAGAATTATTGGAGTGAGATTTATAACTCCATAAACAAGTAATATTTGAAGTGATCAAATATTAAAGCGCATTCTTTCAAATATTAGTCAGCCTGTTCCCGTTTGAAATTAAATTCATTTAATTCTTAAAGTAATATTTAACAAAAAATTAATTTTCTTTTAGAGAGAGTTTTCCATTTTAAGTTTTCAAGAACGTAAAATTAGTGTTCGTATTTTTACTGAATGTGAACTATCGCAACTCCAACAGGCAGACATCGTGGGCAAAACCAAGATCTCAGAGATTAGGATGCCAGATACAGTACCACAGTATTAGCAATAGCTCTAGCCAAAACTTTGAGCAAAACCACATCTGCTCGCAAATAAATCGCACTACTACCACTCGTAACTTTTTATTTCCTCTGTATAATACCAATTGCTCTCCCGACAAAGCACTGGGACAGAAAGACAGACATACACGCCGATGGCCATAAATTCCAATCTGTAGTGACATTACTAAACTGGGCCCCATTCTCGGGCCCCCATATTTTATGGGATGCTGGGACACATTTCATGGTATTTTCGCGCGGAATATAAGTGACTCATTAGATGATGTGAGGGGGAAAGAAGTTGCGATGACAAACGTTTATTTGTCACGATATGTAGGTGACATTTTTATCAAGCCAAAATGTCATGAGGCTACGAGGGGTTGAGGTGTATTATTGTTCACAGATGGGCTTTGGGCGGCTTAAAAAGGAATTCCCTTAAAGCCGAAAGTTGCACTTGCACACGATAAGAATTCAAAGGAGCAATTATTATATAAATTTGCATTTGTTGACAAGGAAAGCCAAATATAATTATTAAAATTTTTATATAAGATGCAGGAGTGTGGTAATAAAAAAATACATACTAATTTTGAAATAAACAAAGCACAACCCATTTAGAAATATCCAAAATATGAAGAATTAAAGAAAGCTAAATGGTAAAAGGGAGGGAATCATCATTTAGCAAAATTTTTTTAAAGAAAACAACGTTTTATTTGAGAACAAATGTTTTCCTTGCATCAAAACTTCGAAAATTTACATAACATCAATTTAATCAAAAATTTAATTTCAACTAATTATTATTTAATGCAGGTAATGTGTAGATTTGAGTAATATTCATTAATATTTTTATGCTGTAGCAACATGTTCATGATTTATGGGTAGAAAAATTTATCAGAATATTTAGCAAGAGTCATATAATACTTTCATCTACATCACTATGCATGCGTATATAAAAATTTGATCGATTCTTTTTACAAATCTTTTACCACAAATTTTGTACACTTAAAAAGAAAAAATTAGAGTAATCCTCAAATAGCAATTTGGTTTACGTACAACGGCTGGAACCTACTAGTTTTAGCAGTTGTACTTGAGTGGATGTTGAACTTCATTACAGTTGATAAAGGACAAACCTCTTTTAAAAGCAGAAATGATCATCTTGTTGATAAGTAACATTTGTGTGTTATTATCAGAAAGTGTTTAGTAATTTTACATTCCAACTTCATGTTGAGTGTTTATGTTACGTAGCAAACAGTTAATCTGTTCCATCTCTTCGATGAAAGTACATGACTTCGAATATTCTCTCCTCTAGTGCACAGGAGGACTGCGCCATGCTTCTCTAATGAAATGGTCCGGAAAAAGATATTCAGACCAGAAATAGGAAGCAACGATGAGTTCAGAAATGAAAATCTCTGCCGTTGTGCTTGTGCTTAGAAAAGGAAAAAGTATCTTTTAAATGCTACCCTGGCAACGTAATTCATGAAAATAGTTTCATTTACACATTTAACCCTTTAACGCGCAGTGTTCCCGCTCTGGGAACACCAAACTCTGACGTTTTGACTGTTGCCAGTCACGAAGAATATATTTGATTTCTATAAAAAGAGTGGCGGGTGACATAGCTCCACGAAAATCCTTTACTTTTTAGCACGTCATTTCCCGTAAAAACAATGGTCACGATCATTTTTAACAGCACTGACATCTGCTGAAAAATGGAAGAATTCGAGAACAGCTGGATGGATTGCCCAATGCTGAAAAAAGGGCAGCCGAGCGTCCTGAGATCCTTTTTTGACGATAGCTAGCTGCGCCGCACAGTGGAGTATTTGTGTCAAGATCCTGGCCAAAAATATTTTTCGTGTGTTTTAACGTTAAAATCATTACTGTTGACTTTTGACTTACTTTTTAGTATTATATACTTCTTAAATTATATAAAAAAACGTGTTGTCGCCAAATTTGGCGATATATCGCTAAACGACTCGAAGTTGGTTTCTAACAAATGTCTTGTCCGGGAAGTGTCCCTTACTGGGAAGTACTGCTTTTGTATAATACCACTTATAAATGTAATACTACGCGGCTGTCGATCTAACGGTCTGGAGTTTTGGGCGATTTTCTCCAGATGTCACGTGAAATACGCATTAGAGCCTTTTAAAAAGCCCTCCGCCAAGGCAACCTTCCCGTAAGGAAAATAGCCGTGTCTTAACCCAGCGGTTCTCAACCTTTTAACTTCGCCCCCCCCAACAAAGGCTAACTTACGGTAGCGCCCCCCCCCCTTCACATTGTTCAGCATACATTCAGTTTTTTAATCTTTAACAATGCACATTTAGTCGAATTTTCTACAAAATAATGTTATCAGTAAAGTTTGAATGAACATTTTAAGCGAAAATGGATATACTTTTGAGTAAAAATGAGAATAAATAAAGTGATTTTTTAAAATCGTGCATCATTACTTGCTCTTTGGTTTTTCTCGTGCCTCCCCTGGTAACGCTCTGCGCCCTCTTGGGGGGCGCGCCCCACAGGTTGAGAAACGCTGCCTTAACCACAATAAAAATTTATAAATGTAATACTTTACTCATAACAATACTTATAAAAAATAATACTACTTATCTATAAATCAATTTTTATCATAAAAGTTTCCAGATTTTTCACTTTTCTAAATGTAGTTACTATATGGATCTTAGTTTTCTAATGACTTCTGAAGATTAACTTTTTCATACCGATTCTTTTGAACTCTGATATTCGTCTTCACTCAGAATCACTTTCTTTTTCTTCTCCTTCTTCCTTTCTTTCTTTCTTTCTTTCTTTTTTTTTTTTTTTTTTTTTTTTGAGAGAGAGAGAGAGACCACCATCTTGTCCCTCTGGAAGAAGTTATAGGGTCTCACTGCTATAAGGCTTGCTCTTTTTCATTGGCCTTTATCTAGAGCAGATCATATAAGGGCACGGCTTAAAAGAAGGCCCCCTTTGCAAACCCATAAAATATCATTCCAAGCTCGAGGAGAAAGTAATTTATTTCAAGCCAGCACTTCAAAATGACTTAAAGAGGTAGCACGTGTTTCTGTTTACACACTCACACTTCCATGACCCGAAGTCACAGTTGTCATCCTTTGAGAACCAAAATTGGGGAGTTTTTGCTTTGGACACAATTTACGACATAAATGGAAAACTAAGCTATAAATAGATGCTACTATTTACAGGACTAAGAAAGGGTGATTTTGGAATATGTAGAAATTTTCTTCTTATAGTAAATTTACATCAGAAAAATAAGAAATTACATACTGAATTTAAAATACCGATGTCAAATCTTAACTAAAATGAAATTTTATATACCTTTATCCAAACACTTGCACATAATTTATAGTTTATGAGAAATATAAGCGCGTATGTTTGTATCCCTTTTGCGATCACCCGTCAAAAAATTATCGAAAAAATAAAAATGGCGCTATATAAATAATTTTTTTATAAAAATGGTGGATGTTGGGGGAACATTTTTTTCTTGGAATAGACACCCAATACTGTAATAATTACGATTATAATTGAAATTAGGCGCGACAAGCCGCGACACCCCTTCAAAAAGCTTTTTGAAATGCGGATCTTTGAAAAAAAAATTAGAAAAAAAAAGTTTACAATTTTTTTAAATAAAGTCATATTATTTTTTCAAGCTAATAGATACATATAATTAAAATACATATATTTTACTACAATTATACTTAGTATCAAATCAGTAAATTAATTTAAAGAACCCGTAAAAAATGCAAGACGAAGTAATAGGAAACGCTGAAATCTCTTGCCGTAAATGAAGAAACTTGCTTTTAAACCGAGTGTTGCATCTTTTGGATATGAATTATGGTCGAAAAACATGCATTACATTATGCATCAGTTACTAGGCTATCCAAAAACACATATATTACTGTTTTTAAACAAATTTAAAAATTTTCGACTTTTGGCCAGGATTTTGATACGAATACTCCACTGTGCGCCGTGTCAAAAAAAGGTCTCTAGATCTGTGGCACGCGATGAACGTTTCGTTCGTCCGCCATCTTGCTGGTAGTTAATTCGAGCGATGGCAACGGCTGCCCTTTTTTCAGCATTGGGAAAGGGTTGCGCCTCAAAGGGTTAAAAGATCTATGACTGCTTCATTCACTTTTCTCCATAGAAAGACTAGTAACATTTTGTTATAAACTTCAATAACGAATAGTAATTTTTTTTGTGCGTGTGTGCGTGAAATAGATGAAGGTTTCTAATACGCACTTCATGTAATGTCCACTCATTGACTGCTGTGCATAAATTTATTACGCAAATCTTTGAAAGAATTTTGCAGAAACATGTCTTTCATACACATAATTTTCAGAAGTGTACTATCAGCAGCACAACATAAGCACTTCGTGGCAATCGATAGATATTTACAACTGTGACCCACGAAGAGATTGAATAACAGACTGTAAAACGGATCCATAAGCACTTTCAACTATAATGGAAATAAGTTAAAGAATTTAATTCAAACTATCGCACAAAGAAATCCATTTTTTTCTAGAAACATTTTTCAATGAAGTTGAAAGGTGCTTCTGATTTCAGTTTGACTGTCTGCCTGTCCGTGCTACAACTGCCGCAAGCATGCATCGATTACTACGAAATTTCTACATGCCTTTCCAAATTACTGCATCATGTACCTCATTGCATATGGTGTATGTAGCAATTACATATCTTTTGAAGGAGCACTCAAAATAATTCCAATGAATTACGATCTATAGACAATCATTGTTTAAAATGCATTTTAACAATTTTCGACTGTTTCAAACAGAACAAAACTGATGCAAGTTACTTAGTATTACAAAATATTAGGATTCAATAGATATTTACAGCTGTGACTGATGGAAAGAGTGAATAGACTGTGAAACTGATCCTTAAAAGCTATTGAGCCCCCAAGTAGCATTTAAAATACTTGTACAGGACCCCGCAAAATTACATTCAAAACGCTATATATCTTTTCTGAATACATCTTCAAATGCTTACAATTTAGACGATGATACAATAAAAAAAAGGCTGTTGTGTATATATATATACAGGGTGTCCAGCCTTAATGTCACCCAATAGCTAATTCCCGAACCGTTCGGTTTAGATATGCACTTCCAATTTGAAAAATGTTTTTAAAAAGGTAAAGAATGTTTTTACGTGCTTTTCGAACCAAAAAACCCATTTAGAAAAAAATTACAAAAATTAAATTTTTATACGGTCCCCAGGTCCTATCACTTATATTTAGTAAAAGATGCAGTGCACAAAAACAAAGTAAACCCAAAAAGTTTCATTTTATTACGATAAAAACTGACCGAGTTATGGAACTTTGAAAATCATACATTCATCTATCCATTTTCTCGGCGAATTTTCAAGACGGTACGCCTTACTAGCGTCTTGAAAATGGCCGAGAAAATGGATGAAATGTATGATTTTCAAAGTTCCATAACTCGGTCAGTTTTTATCGTAATAAAATGAAACTTTTTGTGTTTACTTTGTTTTTGTGTACTGCATCTTTTCCTAAATATAAGTGATAGGACCTGGGGACCGTATAAAAATTTAATTTTTGTAATTTTTTTCTAAATGGGTTTTTTGGTTCGAAAAGCACGTAAAAACATTATTTACCTTTTTTAAAACATTTTTCAAATTGGAAGTGCATATCTAAACCGAACGGTTCGGGAATTAGCTATTGGGTCACATTAAGTCTGGACACCCTGTATATACATGCTGTCCACTAAAAATAGTATACGTAGCATTTAAAATTCTTCTTCAAAAAATGGGTATTCAAAAATTTCCAATGCGTAATACATACATCAATGCAATGTATTTACGGCCTACAATAGTTTAACGGCATTCATTCATTTCAAGCACAATACGATAAAAATATAAATGTTTTTAAGAGATTACTCTTTATTGAAATGATGCAAATAGCATTTAAAACACGTGTGCAGGGCCCTGCAAAATTACACGAATCGTGCTATATAGCTTTTTTGAAGACATTTTCAAAATCTCGAAATTTTGACAATGATACAATGAAAAAAAAGGCTCTTATCCATGCTTCATAATCCATGCGTTTATCCTAATCTAATTTTCTTGTTTTAAATTTAGTGGTGAAAAAAAATCGCTTTAACTCTAGCAAAAAAGAAAGCAATTTTAAATCACTCTTTCACTTTTATTAAACGGAAAGCGTATGGAAGTCATTTATTCATTGGCATATTCAACTTTGACATCTGACCTCCATTTAAAATTCTTGGAATGTTATTATCAAACAAAAAGAAAATAATAAGTAAAACATTTGGCAACACAACATGTAATTGGGTAAACTGCGGTAGCTTGAAAGCGTTATTTGCAAATTCGGGTCAAAACAGTAATATTTCATTGTGTACTACTTGATTCATTATTGCTAAAGACCTCCGGCACTTTCTGAAATCGTATTCAAGAATAATATTTATTTAAGAAAATGTTCCTTCAATTTTGTTATCAACGTACGTCAAGTGCTTTTAATATTTGATTGAATACATTGAATGTCCTTAATATCACACGTGTATCTTACAATTGTTTGCCTTCAATTAATCTTTCGATTTTATTGCATCCACCTCCTTAAAATATCGGCAATAGAACCACGTGCCTTAACCCTTTAACGCGCAGTGTTCCCGCTCTGGGAACACCAAACTCTGACGTTTTGACTGTTGCCAGTCACGAAGAATAGATTTGATTTCTATAAAAATAGTTGCGGGTGACATAGCTCCGTGAGAATCCTTTACTTTTTAGCACGTCGTTTCCCGTAAAGAAATTGTCACGATTATTTTTAACAGCACTGACATCTGCTGAAAAATGGATGAATGCGAGAACACCTGGATGGGTTGTCCAATGCTGAAAAAAGGGCAGTCGTTGCCATCGCTCGACTTAACTACCAGCAAGATGGCGGACGATCGAAACGTTCATCGCGTGCCACATTTTGACAATTGATTTTCACAATTTTGACAATTGATTTCATTTTGACAACTGATTTGTGCCACAAAAAGACCCATTTTTTGACGACAGCTGGCTGTGGTCTCTAGATCTGTGGCACGCGATGAACGATTCGATCGTCCGCCATCTTGCTGGTAGTTAAATCGAGCGATGGCAAAGGCTGCCCTTTTTTCAGCATTGGGAAAGGGTTGCGCCTCTTTGGGTTAAAAAAAAATTCAGAGCATGAACTCAGTTGCCCGTTACCAACATGTGTTTTAATTTTTTAAATCTTAAAATCGTCCCACTGAAAGTAAAGAAATAACGAAATTTTTGTCCTACGCAGTTTATAGTATCCTGAGAAACAGTTTCTGAAATTTGTTGGGAACAAACGCACGTAATATGAATCCAAACAGTATTCCTTTAATTAAAGAAAATTAATATTATTGCCATACTTAAATTTTTCTCTGTACGTGAGATGCATAACAAGTATATCCGTTTGGAAATCAATATTTATTACAAAGTGAAATGTGTTGAAAATTTATCTGTTATATAAATACGAAAAATAATGGCACAATGTTTCCTAAATATTTCGCCAGTACGCATTCCTTTGGGATACGATCATGAATGTAAATATAAAAAATTGGAAGTTTTACCTAAATTTATTTAATAATCTGCGATAGTTTTTCTCAAAATTTTAATCGGGACACATGCAAAATACCGAAAAATCTTCACTTATTATTTGTTTAAATATTGATTTCTACTATTGACTCGGATCATATATCCCTTCAATTTTATATAGATCTTCCAACGGTTAAGAGTAAATATTTTGTTTGCAGTTACTCCATATCCCCTTCAACTGCAAATATTTCTTTAAACTGCAAATAGAATTATTTTAAGAATTTTTAACAATCGATAGTGCCAAAAAACATTGAAAGGTTTCAGTGTGGGATTTTTTTTAAGAGTACGCTTTTTCTAATTTACATTGATAAATCGAAAAGAAGTATTGATATTAATATGCTTATTACGTTAAATATCAAGTATCCCATCGCTACAATATTTAAAAGAGCAATTGTCAAAATGTTGAAAAAAAAAACCGATGTAAAAATTGTCTAAATCACCAATACATATCCACAAATACTTTGCCAACGTAGACACGAAAAGTCATGTTTTAAATTTTCAATACTTGTGATAGTATAGAAAAATTTGAAGCACCCTTAAAGACTATGGAAAAGAGGTTAATAATTATTGAACAAGGAAGTTAACAGTATGCATTTTAAGTAACGTTCCGGTCCTGTAAAAAAAGTAGTATTTTTTGGATAAAAGGGTGTTGTAAATTTATGCTGAAATCAAAATTTTGTCATCTCACAAATACTTTTACTATTTTCAAGTTTGGAATAACTAGACAGAATGAAATTTTTCAAAGCTGAGTTGTTCCCCTCCATAATGCTTTAGTGTACACATCTCAAAATATTGATTTTGAAATTTCAAAAATTAAAGTCAAAGAATATCCACCCTATACTCCAGATCTTGGACGATTCCTTTTCTTTTCTTTTTTCTTCAGACACAAATGAAGAGTATACATCCTAATCCTGGGAAGCATGTACTACAATAATATGACTGCAGAAATTGAGAAAATGTTAAATGTTCAAAAATGTTAATTACTTTCTTTACAAAATTAGCTATTTCAAGTGAGAAGGACGTCCTATTTACGGTCACGGTCATCAAGCTTGGAAAAGAAGTCAGATCATTTAAAAGTTTTTTCAGATAACATAGTTTAATTTTTTTTTTCATTAAAATAACCGTCTGCTTAAAGCATTGATATAAGCGGGGGTACACAAAACGAAATCATTCGAATGCGAAAAGTTTCCGCTCGTTTCGAGAAGAGCATGAGATTCAGTCTGTGTCTATGATAAAGAATGAATACGAAGTTATTTATTTTAGGTAGACGAAGATCAAATATATTGCTTGCACACATGCTTCCGTCAAATGATTTTTTTCTAGCACCCGTTGTAATTGCCTCCACAACGGGTTTGTCTTCTAGTATTCAATAATACCTCATTTTATTCTTAACATCTCTTTTCTACGTTCAGTAAATTCTAGTGTTAGATTTTGTTCTTAGGTTTTTAAAATTGTAAAAAAAAAAATGAAGTATTTACAAGAATAATGACAGCCCCAAAAGCTTTTAAAAATTGTAGAAGTAAATAAAATAAAACCAAATAACGATTCAATTAAACATTTAACCCTTTGAGGCGCAACCCTTTCCCAATGCTGGAAAAAGGGCAGCCGTTGCCATCGCTCGACTTAACTACCAGCAAGATGGCGGACGATCGAAACGTTCATCGCGTGCCACAGATCTAGAGACCCTTTTTTGACGACAGCTGGCTGTGCTCGTGCACAGCCAGCTGACGTCAAAAAAGGGTCTCTAGATCTGTGGCACGCGATGAACGTTTCGATCGTCCGCCATCTTGCTGGTAGTTAAGTCGAGCGATGGCAACGGCTGCCCTTTTTTCAGCATTGGGCAATCTATCCAGCTGTTCTCGCGTTCTTCCATTTTTCAGCAGATGTCAGTGCTGTTAAAAATGATCGTGACCATTCTTTTACGGGAAATGACGGCTAAAAAGTAAAGGATTCTCGTGGAGCTATGTCACCCGCAACTATTTTTATAGAAATCCAATCTATTCTTCGTGACTGGCAACAGTCAAAACGGAGTTGGGTGTTCCCAGAGCGGGATCACTGCGCCTTAAAGGGTTAAAAAGTAGACGCATAATGATAGCGAATAAATCATCATTGATATGACAGAATCTTTTTTTTTTTTTTTTTTTTTTTTTTTTCCGAACAGATCATTCGCATTACATCTTCACCACGCAAACGCAGCTAGAGAGCTCGCCGAATGACTTCTCTTCGTTAATGGTGGTAGCGAAAACTGGAAATAACCTTAAATAAAAAAGCGAATACTTTCTGTAACATTTAAAACGGACTTATTCATCGGGATCGTTCAATGCTTACGACCGCCGAAGTTATTAAGGTTTGTAAATTACTACAAGAGCGCGCACGAGAGAAATAAAAAAAAAAAGAATATTATTGAAATGAGCCCATTTTCAGAGTTATTATTATTATTTTAAAATAAAATCGGGCATGCCGAGTTTCTCAGTTTATGTAAAGAGGGCCTAGCTGCGACGGACGATTTCCAACTCAGAAGGTACCGTGAGTGGGTAGAAAGATGCGCAAAATAGAGCTAACTGCGCCGGGCCTCGATCTTAAGTGAAGGAAAGCAATCTTTAAATATTAAACCATTATTATTAACTAGAAGTCAAAGCCCGTTGTAGAGGCAATTGTAACGGGTGCGAGAGAAAACATTTACACTCGGTATATTTAATCTTCGTCCCCCTGAAATAAATAACTTCATATTTAATTTTTATTATATACCCAAATCGAATTTCGTGCTCTTCTGGAAACGTGTCGAAAATTTTCGCATTCGAGCGATTTCGTTTTGTGTACTCAGCATCTCTTATATCAATGCTTTATGCAGACGATATCAGTGATGTTATCTGGAAAAACTATTTTAAAGGAAATTAGAATCGCAACTTTCCCTTCAAAGCCGTGATGGGCCTCAGCATGGCACAGTGGTTATGTCTCTGGAAATGAGACGGGCGAAGTGTGTAAGTCCCGGGTTCGAGTCCCATCGCGCGTCCGTCGACCTAACCGTGGCTTTCTCCAAAACTTCGAGTGAATACGGGTTAGGATCCCTTAAAAAGACCCCAACGGAGGGCACCCCGCCCATAGGCCTAGATCCCTCGTGCAGATAATTGGCCTTAATCCCACGACACAACAAAGCTTTGATGACTGTAACTTCAGTAGGACGTCATAGCGATAGCTAATTTTGTCGCATAAACGATTCACTTTTTTGAATCTCCGAAATAAAATGGAGCTGAAAACAGCAGAAAATCGCTTAAAACTTGGGGAACGGGTGGATTTTCAGATTTTTAAATTAGCACAGATTGTTTTCTATATTTTTTTATGCATAATTATGAAAATTTTCATACGGATCGTAGAAACGGTTAGGATGTTATTACGCTTTTCGTGCTTAACTTTTGAATCTTTTTCGAGTAATGTCGGTAAAAGTTTTATCTTGGCGTGGTTAACCCGGAATTGTTAGAGACTCTGTTGTGAGTCAGGGATCAGAGTAACTATATTGTAGGGTAATTCCCTTTTATCAGGAGGGAATACGACGATTTACGAGTATTCCCGAAAATATACGAACAATTTTATTGAAAACAAAATACATTTTACTAAAATGTGCATTTGACATCTCGATAGGAAATGAGAGAAAGTTTTATAACCAATACTAATAAAAATCCAGGATATATAGAACCCCCGCGGTGAAGTTAATCGTTACTTCACCGCGAAGATCAACACTAACAAAAAGAATAGACACATAATGTCTGTTATCGACTGGTTTAGTGACATTTCATTTGAGTGGAGTTGTTATGCCTCGTTCTCGCACATAGATTATACGTATTTAACATTTTAGTCGACATAATAAAACAGATCGACTAATTTTATTCTACAGTTTTTCAGAGTTCTCGTGCTTGCATTTTTTTTTTTTTAAAGGTAAAAATATATCTTACAAACTATTTATACTTGAACTTCAGCATCCTGCAGCTGAAACTGACGAGCAAATAGCCATGAAATTAAGCATATGGAGTATACACGAGAGGAGCTCATGAAGTTTTTTGAAAGTTTAGTTCAAAAAATATCCACTAGGTCGCGCTTTGCATGGTGCATTCAGCTAATAAAATTAGTTAATAAACGATCAAAGATTATTGACTAAAAGGTGAAGTTGTTTCTATATTTAGACTTACCTATTTCTATTGTTAAATTGGCTGTTTTTTTTGAGGAAAACGCCACCTAGTGGAGATTTTTTGAACTATTTTTTTCACAATTCCTTGAACCCATCTCATGTGTACTGCTCGTCCAAAGATAAAAGGTCGGCTTTGGCACGCTGCCAAAAAAATGGATGCTGCCATTTGTTTTATAGGAAAGATGGGTTCAGTTGTTGTTGTTGTGTTTTAAGGCAAACCTGCACGCGGGGTATCTGCCTAGGATGGGGGGTGCCTTGGTAGGAGGACTTTCTAAGGGGTTCTAACGCGTATTCACGTTACATCTGGAGAAAACCTACCAAAACTCCAGACAGTTTGATCGACAGCCGCGCGATGGGACCCGAACTCGGGACCTTCACACCTCGGCCGTCTACCATTTTCAGAAAGATGGGTTCAGATGTGCAAGGACTCTTAAAATTCGATACGGATGTAGTGGTATTTTTTGAGACATTTGGACTTTCACTTTCGATTTACAAAATACTTCCGTATTGCCAGTTGGCCAAAATCCAGCCAAAAGTGGCTAAATTGACAACACTATCAGCACATACTAGAGAGAGAATTTCTAGCACACCTGAACCCATCTTCGCAGCATACATTTTTTTTGGCAACGCGCCAAAGACGACCTTTTATCTATGGGCGAGCAGTACACTATGTACCAAATTTCTATGAAACATAATTGTGTGTTGATAATGATAAATATATGAGCTTAAGTGTATTTCCATTATTAGAAAGCAGCAAGAAAATAACACTTCACTTAATCACCCCTGTAATATACACGTAAAAAAGTGCTTTTAGAACAAGATAAAACCAATTAATAGTATTTGGATTGAAAATGCTCTCTTGTGGTACTTAAATAACCAGAAGGATAGAGGTTATTTTTAATAGCAGAAATGAAAAGCACTTTTATGAATTATTAATGCCTTTTCATCAGGGTAGGCTTAAAATAAGAATATCTCCATAAAGTTTATAATTTATTCATGCATATATATAGTTACATCTCACACTGAGGTTTTCATAGCTCACGTTCTTCGGGGAAAATATGCAGAAGATTGCAGCCTTTCCCCGTTGCGTGATAAAATACGTAGAATAATTTGCGAGATGGGGGGCTCCCTCTTAAATATACAACAATAGAAATAACTTTACTTAATGAAAATTCGCCCGGGCTCAGCGAAAAGAGATACGCCTGAATATATTTAATGCTATTAGGAGAGATTTACAAATATTAAGGATGAATCAAACCTTAATACTCGCTAAAGACTGAATGCGAATGTTTCACCACACTCGAATTTCGCGTCGAAGTAAATTGATTGAAGTAAGTTTTCAGGAATGGGATGAAATTTCAAACGATGAAAATTGTCACATGTAAGAATGGAATACGTATGACGCTTAAATTCTTACAGGATAATTTAATGTTGGTAAAAGAGATTCAAAAACGAAGAAATAAATATGCGCCTGCCTGTAGTCTATATAAGGAAATTCAGACGCCGTGAATACTATACAAGGCGCTCCATAAAGGCCGGGACAAATTTCAGTATTCTTAAGTTTGAACATTAGTTGAAAAAACACTCAAAATACTGGTGTTAAACGATAAAGTAATTAAAAAACTTTGTAAAAAACACACATAAGAAGTAAAAGGAAAAAGGATACGCGTTTCGTTCAAAAATTGTTTTGAACTTCTTCAGTCCAAGCCCTTCGACGTAAAGAACACAGGGAACTGAAAAGCCCAGTTCCCTGTGTTCTTTACGTCGAAGGGCTTGGACTGAAGAAGTTCAAAACAATTTTTGAACGAAACGCGTATCCTTTTTCCTTTTACTTCTTATGTGTGTTTTTTACAAAGTTTTTTAATTACTTGAACATTAGTGTTTTATCTCGACTTTTTTGCGTATAGTCGTCTGTCTTCAGTAAAGGAACATTTGAGATTGTACTTTAAAAAAAACTAAAAATTCCTTCAATTAAAGGAGAAAAATAAAGAAAATTTAAACTGAAAGAGCATTTTCATTTTTTTCTTTCTAATGGCCGGGCCTAGAGCCGACTAGACTTATCCACTATGACAGCCAGGTACGTCGGCCATTTCATTACAGTGGCACCTAGAACGCAGGCAAATGTTGCCTCTATAGGTGATCTCCTAATTTGGAACAAATTCTAGATGACCTAGCATCTGGATCGGAACCCCCAGAGGTATCATTGGAACATGTAGGACATTGAAAACTCAAACAAAGTGCACAAACTTTCTTTAGAGTACATGGTCCCACATCAGTCCAGCCGAGAGTACTGTCACCCTCCTCAGCGCCGACCAAGATCAGTGCCGCATTAGTTTCGGTGTTCCTATGTGAGCCAGTCTTAGACTACTCTTCTACGGGGGACGGGGACAATTTAAAATTATAATCATGTAAAAAAAAAAAAATACTGGAAATAAGAAAAGTCTCAAACCATTTCGTTTGTAAGAGTAATTTTTTGTTTCAAACAGATGCCCAATCACGACTTCTTGCTCCTAGTTTCACACACAACATATGCATAAACGACATTAACTATATAGATACCCAAAATTAAATATGTTAGGCATTAACAAATATTAATATCTTTCAAACTACTATAATTAGTTATAATTGCAGCGCAAATGTTTGGATTAAATTATACGAACTGAAAATGCTCATTAATTTTTCAGATATTTTTAATAGAAGAGATTATTAGAATATTTTTTCGAAAATGCGTTTTATTTTCCTTTTGAAATATTTTTCAGTATTTTTTATAAAATCAATAGTTCTTCGAAAATGTTGGAAACATTTTTTTTTTGTATAAAGTTGATTTGAAGAATTGTTACATGGATTTAACGGATAATACATCTTAAAAATGCTGGATAAACGTAGGTTTTTTGTTATTTATTCAGAAATGGGAAGATTTTCAAAAATACTCTCGAAATCTTTGTGTTTTTATGTAATGCCTTGCTTTGCATAAACTTGATGAACGTATTCATTCACTAATCCCATTTTGTTTTAAGCAGTATATTCTTAAGCAAGCATTCACGTAGAAGATTTACTGTTAAGGACAAACTCGCTCATAAGACACGATAATCTAATTGACTTATATTTCGAGCGCTGTCCCGGACGACAAATGGCTGCCTTCAACGTTTTCAAAGTACAATGGTAAAATGGAAGAAGATAACAGAAAATTCGGCTCAAAGATAAGGGGAGCAGATAATTTAGAAGGCTTTTCAAACCAAATCTTGGGCAGTCGCAGCTTGCGCAATAAATCTATGCCGGAATCAGAGAAAATGGCGGACCCTAAAGATAAGTTTTATTTTTTATCCACAAAAATAAATGGTAGGCACTTAAACAGAAGAAGCAAACGGTTTTTTTTCTGAAATGTTATCTCGAGATGTAAATGTCTTGTAAACTGTAGTGACCATCATCATTAACATACAGTATTTCTACCCGAATCAGAAATAAATGTACTGTGTACTTTAAAGGGACCGAATAAATGGCGCAATTTTTCTCGTAAACTGACACGAGAAATTTATCAGTTAAGTAAAGGAAACGGCGATACGTTAGATTAAAACTAATTTCTCACAGTAAACTGAAATCTCGGATGAAAAGAAATTCATATTAAAACGTTGTTCGAATGGCTTGTTTTAGCGATAGTTGTTTAGTGACCTACGAGTAAAAATGTATACTAGTATTTCTATAACTTTAATAAATATGCTATGATATGCAAACTGATCCTATTTTGATTGAACTAAATAAACAGAATTTTTATAAAAATAAAAATCTATCTTCACTCTCAAAAGTTATGTCTTCAATTCACGTAATTTTTACTGGCAGTAGTGTCGACGGAATACCTCCGTAATTTGGCAAATATCCGTTTTTAATTTCTCCTATCAATTGAAGAAACTTCTTGAGAGTCAACGAATTTTTTTTTTCTCTTCTTCAGATTTTCGAGAAGAATTTACGAAAATATAACATTTCCAAAGGAACGTTACGGAACTTTCTTTAACGTTAACGTTTACGATAACGTTTCGGAAATTATTTGTTATGAGCAAGATATTAGTGTTTGGAAACGCCCTCTCAGAAATTATTTCTGCAATTCTCAGAATTTTTTCTGGTAGCAGTGCTGCCGGAATATTTCTGTTATTTGACGAATATCCGTTTCTTTTTTCTCCTGCCATTTGAAGAAACTCCTTCAGCATCAACGAATTTTTTTGGTCTTTGGGTTTTGGGGAGAAGAATTCACATAAATACTACTAAAATTATTAGTCGAAAAATGTGGGGGAAAACTAGTGTATAAAGACCAGTTTTTCTGAGAGTGTTGTCATACTAAAATCTTTGTTATTATTTTTTTTCTTGCGGAAGTACATACACTGCTGGCCACCCAAATTGCAACACCAAGAAAAACAAGAGATATCACAACAAAATTTATTGTGTAGATAACATGTCGACCAAGTAACAAATGATTAAATTTACAGCATTCTATGAAGCGTGGTTCCTGCCAAAATCAGTACCCAGAGTAGCCGCCGTTGTTGGAGATCACAGCTGCCACACGCCTCGGCATTGATTCAAAGAGACTTTGAATGTGTTCTTGGGGTACAGCAGACCAAGCAGCTTCCACACGTTGCTAAAGTTGATCTGGTGTGACAGCTGGGGATGAACTCTGGGTCAGTCGTTGAGCAACCATGGACCACATGTTTTCTATCGGCGAAAGATCCGGAGAGCGCGCCGGCCAGGGAAGCAATTCAATCTGGTGATTGACGAAGAACCCTTGGACAATGCGTGCCACGTGTGGCCGTGCATTATCCTGCTGAAATATGGCTGTTGGCAAGCCCTGAAGGTAAGAAAGGACAACTGGCTCCAACACCTCGGAGATGTAGCGCTGGCTGGTTAAAGTACCGGCAATGCGTACTAGAGGAGTGCGAGAGAGATATCCGATACCGCCCCATACCATAATACCCGGTGCAGGACCAGTGTGACGGTGCATAATGCAGCTGTTCAGCATCCTCTCTCCACGGTGTCTCCAGACTCGAATCCGACCGTCGTGGTGTTGCATACAGAAGCGTGACTCGTCAGTAAAGAGAATTTCATTCCATTCTGTCGTCCACATCCTTCTTTCATCGCACCATTGGCGGCGGAGACGTCTGTGGTTCCGCGTCAGAGGTAGACAAAGCAATGGACGTCTTGCGGACAGACCATTCTGCTGTAAACGACGTCGAATGGTACGCGCAGACACTGGATGATGCGTTACAGACTGAATCTGCTGTGATATGGTTCGTGATGTGACTGAGCGGTCCGTCACTGCCATGCGTACAATCTGCCTGTCATCACGTGACGTGGTGCACTGAGGTCGATGCGGTCGATCACGTCTGTCCGTCGTACCCTCCTGCACCCAACGATCACATATCCGCATCACAGTTGTTTGGTTTCGTCCAATACGACGACCGATTTCCCTGAAAGATAACCCACAATCTCGGTATGCCACTATCCTTCCTCTGTCAAACTCGGATACTTGATCAAAAGATGATCGTTGTTTCCTACGAGGCATAATTTATCGTTTTTTTGAAAAAAAAGCAAGAAAAACACAATTGCTGTACTTGAAACCGTCGAAATCTCCAAGCCTTAAATAGCGCTTTGAGGTGGCGCCACAGGCGCGCTTGATGTGCGTCTGCGCTGAAATTCTAATCATTTGCATATCTCACCTCAGCTAATGCATGTTGTAAATTTCATATTATTTGCATGCTTCCTTCAGGGTGTTGCATTTACGATGGCCAGCAGTGTATTTTATAATAAATTTAGAAATATATTTAGTATAATGACGTTTGCGATTTTCGACAACGGGGGCGAGTTGTATATAGGGAAGTTTGTCCAAGCCATTTGGAAGAGTGTTTTACAGTTATGTACCATTAAAAGCACAAAATGACTGTGCCGCCACTGCTACAAACTAATTCAAAAAGAATGTAAATCAATTTTCAACCATATTAAAACACACAAAATATCTGTTAAATTTCAAACCAGTAAAAGATACCCCATACTTTGATTATGTGATAACAAAATTTGAGCATTTTATCCTAAAGTGTGTCGAATATGTTAAAATTAATATAGGCTGACTTAAATCCTTTTTCAATGGCTCTCGAATTGAAAGAAATCACGTCGAATGATCGTTTTTTCAGGGGTCGTATACAAATTACGAAAGAAAACAATGATTGCTTAATTACCTAATAATTTTGCTAATACTTGCTAATTTGATAATATCCTGGTGAGTGTATTATATAGCCCATCACCAGTTTTGCTTTAAAATATATCTGAATCTTTTTATGATGAAAGTCTGCACAAGTTAATAAGTTTGAGGATATTTTTTAGGGGACCATATAAATATTTAAATTTTGTATTTATTTAGATTTAATATTCTGAAAATTTCAATCGACACCATAAGATTCTGTACATTTATTTACGTAATTTAGTAGTTTAATGTCTACGATCAATATTTAAAAATAAAAGCCTAGGTCAGTGTTTTTGGAACATCCTATAGTATATATATATACACACACACTTATTAGTAAGCAGAAAAAAATCTAAATATTTATATGCATTTTTACTATTTATGTGTGCTAAAATCCAAACACATTCACTCATAGCTTAAAATATATTATCACGGTTTATCTACGATAAAAACAAATGCAACGTAAAATATTAAAAGTGCTGTATCAAAGAGTGATAACGGCAAACTTTAAAACGCGCCATTTCGATCAAAGAATGTAATATCCACCAGGCGCATTAAAAAGTCACACAGAAAATATCCCTCTCCTATAGTTCTGGGATATTACCCTGTCTCTAACCGTCACTTTACCTGTCACAAAGCAAACATCTTCCCCATTCACTTCTCATGGAAGAACAAAAATAAGATAAAGTAAAATGCTCTGAAGAACTAAAGAATGTATTTTCGGTCATTTTTGAAGATAACGTTTTTATAAATTTCGGTTATAAGTCATGCTTTAGAACAATATTGGTTCTTTCTAACATGCCCTTATTGTACATCATGTGATGATAAGTATTATATAGCACTATGAACAATGTATGAATTAAGTAAACGTAATGGATATTTTATGGGCAATGACTACGGTAAGGAGGTAATATAGAATGTTCCAGAAAAGATGGCAACGCACTTTAATTATTTATACATAGAAGATCAGTAGGCTAAATTAAAAAAAAAATGTTCAAATTAAAGTAAGAAAAAAGAAAGTGAAAGAAATATTCATTTTATTGAACTAAAAAGTGACACAATTTAAATGTGTAATACTCTGATTTACACATTTTTTTATTTATCTTCATATCTCTCTTTTTAGGAAACTTCTTTCAAATTTGCTTCATCGCCTCATTAGTGAATGGGGCATATTTTGATAATCGGGGATTTTTTTCTTACAAGGGTCGTACAAATTTCAAAAGCGTTAGTTTTTGAAAATTAACAAAAGAATTTTTTTTCGTATGATTTCTGTGTGATATTTCAGCAGTGCAATAATTTATTTATTCCCAGTGCATAAAATTTTAGCAGGTCAATTCTTTTTCTATAAAATATGAAGAATACTTTTAAAAAACGCACACAGAATCGTATGTACATATATGGAAACACATATAAAAGCAAAAGAAATTAAAAACAGACAGAAGAAAAAATGCTGTTATTTCAAAATATGTGTGCTTAAAAAAACATGAATAAAACATACGACTAGAAGTTTAGTTCTTTCGTTATGTGTATTTTTTACAAAATTTCACTTGTTTACTTTTTCATTCAATTGAAATTTAGCTGATTTTCGCCGACAATGAAACAACTTTCAATATAATAAAACGAATTTTATTTACTTATTTACTAGATTGTTTTCAACAAATTTACTACTTCAGTTCACAGAACTGAGAGTTTTTAGTGGAACATGTACAAAAGCTATTCAAGACTTCAAATCGGCACCTTATATATATTTAATGAGTAATTGCATGCTCGAACTTTGTAAAAAGTATTAAAAAACTATTCTTCGTTCAAAATTAAAAAACTATTCTTCGTAATATTAAGGATGGTTTCAATTTTAAATAATAATGCCTTCGATTTTAAATGTGTTACTTACGTTTACAATTTTTAAAAATATTTATTAATAGTGTAAACTTAAATTGGACAAGTGAAACTATTGTATTCAACCCATATAATTGATACTTACGAATAGAAGTGTATCATGCATAATAATATTTTTGGTTGGGAGCAAAGTAGATATGAAGGAATTTTTAAAAAATGATTTCCTACCGTTTCTATATTCAGCTGTTCTAGCTTATTTAATCAGTAAATATATTAAAATTTATACATTAGAGCATTTTAAACTTACATAAAAACAACCCTCATCATACAAATATTTAAATCAGAAACTACTGTTTATCTACGAACCATGAAATGAAGAAAAGAAAGACATGTATGCACACAAATTTAATTTACTATTTAAATAAAACTTGTTCTTTTGATGAAATACAATTTCAAGCATAACAATAGTTTAAAAACTGAGAAAATATTTATTTAATGCTTATAGGAAAAAAGAAGCATTACACAAAATGCTTGGATAAAATTAATTTTAGTTCAAGCTCTTTTCTTCGATATCAGATTTTCTTTCAGGTAATTCAAGCTGTTTACATGTTTCAACTATAATCTTTCGCAAGACGAATTTTTTTTCGTCCTTTTTCATAAAAAGAGATACATATTTCAGACAAAAAAAATGTATCCACTGTTATGAGAAATATATTTTTTATCCTACTTTTTATTTGGGTAAAAATATAAAAGTTTTATCAGCATGAATTGTATTCCGTTGAAGATATTAAAGAACGTTTTTAGCTTAGGTAGAAAAATATTCTCGATACACTGGAATAGAATTTATATGTTAGTTTTATGCGCACATGCATTACAGTTCAAAATTTTAGTCATACACACGAAGCGGAATATATTTTAATAATCAAGCAATATTTCATAAGAACTATACATATTTTTTAAAGTAATGCTCATATAGCAAAATGCACGAGTTAATTTAGTAACTTTTCAGTTCTATAGCGTTCGTCTTTGTTCCGAGAATATTTTTACTCCATAGTTTATATCGTGACTTAAAAAAATATGCGTACATAAACTTACTTTTCATGAATATTTAATTTTTAACGGAATTTCACTCGCGTAATATTTAGGAAAAACTTAAAATATTTCATCTGTTATTTTGAAGCATTACTAAATAGGTGCTTACATAAACAGTTAAACTTATATAAACGGTAATACAAAACTCTCGGGGAAAATGCAAAGGGTGGTAGAGAAAACCAAAGCGCTTCTGAATGTTGAGTCAAAACGTAGTGTTCATGTACCCCCATAATAACCCCTTTTGAAGATCTGTTGGAAGTAATTGTGAACTTATCGACGACGGTTTATCAAAATCTACTGCATCTTTCACAGAAATCATTTGAGTAAAATGGATAGTTATCATATCCAATTTTTAATAACTATACATTTAATTTTAATGAAGAAATTGTCTGAGAAAAGATCATTATTTAAGAAATAAGCCAAATATTTTAACACTTCTGTCAAAGTGATTGTTAACAAATACACTAAGTCGACGTTTCTGCCCCCACATTGCTGTGGATTCTAAAGCGTCTTGATTCCTTCTACCGCCCCTTATATCCACCCCAAGAGTTTTGAATCATTTTGTTTACATACTTATATAAACGTTTATATGTGAGTATTTATACGCATATTTTATTTTTAGTAATCAAGACTTTAGGCTTGCAAATTTGAAGAAAAAAAATGTGCTTTTTTTTAATAACTACACCAAAAAAAGTTTTTTTTTGTTTACAAGTGGCAATTCATTACAATTAGTTACTGTATGTACTTCTCATTATGAGTTTGGGATTTTTATTCAAAAAGCAGTAAATTATTTAGAAATGTAAATTTATACTATAATATCTTCCTCTCCTTTACGGTGTGCTTCAGCATCAATTTCCTTTATAAAAGCTGAAAGAAATTACAATTCCTCCAGAATTCTCTTTCTTCGTACACAATTCAATACATTAAATGAAATAAAAATGTGTTACGCGTTTTCTTGTCAACCAGATTTTCAAAGAAGTGTCACGTCTGCCATACAAAAAAATAGCGATTTTTACAATGGTTGTACGCAACGACATTTATTTGTAAAAGTTAGAAATTAAACGGTACACCGCCTAAGTACCTTATTACTTTAAATACAATGAAGCAATCTATAAAATTTAATCTAGCACGTACATAATTTTACTGTCAGTAAGGAAAGATACATGAAAACACTCATGTGCTATTTGTAAAAATTTGAATTTGCCATGTTTATGCTCAATACACAATTGCTTTGCTTTCTGTTTCTTCCTTCTTTTTTATCATTTATTTTACCTAATTGTAACACTTTACATATGCAATTGAAATTGCTTATAAATATCATTACGTATTTCACAAAATGAATCTGTTCTTTTTGCATTTACAACATGTTTTTCCTCTCCACTAAATTAACTTCATACCTACTCAGCCGTTTTCATTATTTCGAATGTATTTTATGTGTTTATTATGGGGCGAAGTCGATTTAGTATTGAAGCATGCAACAAAGTTTTGTAATATATATTTTCGCTAAAGCATGATATGAAAATTTGGTTTTGTTATTATACATTTACAAGGTTTTTGCCTAATTTGTTTTAGAAAGAAATATATTTTAAACGAGAAGGATGAATTAGGTGGAACTGATCAATAATAAATTACTTTTTTATACTTATTTGCTTGCATACACTATAAAGAAATATACAGTAACCTGTTCTTCTGCCCTATATGCACAGACGATAAAGTAGAAGTAATTTTTCTGCACCCATCATGATTATCTAAAGGCCACCCAACCTTTGGTAAACCAAACTTGAGGTACTTGTCAAATCAAATTGACTTGTAGTTTACACTTACCACTCGCCAATTACAGCGATTAAGCACAAGTCTGGCCTCCCTCATCATTTCCCGGCCATAAGTCACGTGGTTTATCTTTTCTTCACTTTTCCAACGGGTTGGATGGCAATGCGCTCTCTTGCACAATTCTAGTCTCTGGACGTGTATTAGGGACTGGAAAGTAACGTCGCTTTTTCCGAGTCAGTGTTTCGACTAGTCGAAACTACTGGAGCTAATAATATGAAATGTGGCATGTATGCGAGTTTTTTAATGTAATAGTTAGATTAAAAAGCATTTTTCAAAATTCAGACCCTAAGGGAGTTTAAGGATCCAAAATATTTTTTTCGAGTGTACCACGTGATCTCAAAGAAAAAGTATATCCACAAAATTCTTGTTGTAAAATACAACACTGGAGAACACCTAAAAATCAGTTGCACGACATTTTGAACATCATCCTTCAAGGTGTGTGCACATGAAAAAAAAGGAGAAAGGTGGGCATATTTCTCTACAGGAAAGCTATCATCTATAGAATTCTTGCTTTAAAATGTAACGAATATTACCCATATGTTCAGACACAAATTGTTTGTAATGAAAACTTGTTTAAATTTATTTGCTTGAATTTTATCTAAAGAAAACTTTACTTCCAGCTCTCCCTAAAGCCCGGGTTTCCTGCTCGCGTCGACGGCAAGCGCTCCAATTTGTCAACCGCGAAAAAACGCCCGGGGTCTTTCGTGCGTCCACCAGATCTGGACGTCCCCAGCGACGCTCAACGCTGAAAGGAGACCACCTTTTAGTAAACGCGTTCTTTGGACGCGAGAGGCACCTGCTAAGGTCATTGATCACTCTGGTCGCTGGACGCTGGACACGAGCAGGACATTAAGTTTTTATACTAGTAACACATTTAAATATCATGCAACTGTCAGTAATTCCAAAATTACAAACTGTTTTCAACTTGGTGAATGGTGTTAAAATACGCACAAAAAAAAGGAAATTCCTGACTTTTTTCGTCTCTAAAATTACTTTTAGGTTCTAAAAAATTACCCTAGTCCTTCTTTCAGGATAAATGCTTCGTATATTTGCCCAGTGCACTACAGGATGTAGCGAGTGAAGACACAATAAAGTAGAAAAAGAAGGGAAAGGGGGGGGGGTCGATACCTTAGTAATAAGAACAGGAGTCTTCCATCAGAACGAAGGTCGCTTTGCGCGTTTGTGTGTTGTTTTTAAGTGAATAGGTGGTGTGTGTGTGTGTGTGTGTGTGTGTGAGGGTGGGGAATCAAAATCAGGTCGTTGCAGTATCGATCAGGCGCATCTGTTTTAATTCGCCAGAGGAAAAGAAACGGAATTTAGAGATATTTTTTTCAGTTTTGTGTTCCACGAATTCTACCAGCAAGACTGTTTATGTAGATGACGCAAAGTAAATAATCCAAAACACAGCAGTCGTTATAGAATAGATGAGATAAGAATCCATAATGAAACTACATAAAATGGCAATGTGAGAAGAAAATTCAAACCGGTTAGAGAACGAAAGGTAAGCGCGTTACAAAATTGTATCGTTGTTTTACCGCATTACAGTGTGTTGCTGGAAACAGAGTTGTACAGGCATTCCTGCAAGGGAATGAGTATGTGACGGCTAGACCTTGACGAAAAGCATGGGAACCGTTTTGGCGACTTGGCGGCATGACGACAAATTTGGTGACAGGAAGGAAGTTCTCGAAAGTAGTGAAATTTTAACTGTATCTCTATTAGGAGAGAAGCTACGAGAAAGATCGAGGAATATGATGTCACGACATGTTTGTAAATCTATAATTACCAGACTTTCTCTCGCTGTGAGTTCAGTGTGATAGATTGGACGGAGGATATAGAGAAGCAGAGTTATGTGATTGATATTGTGATTTGAATAGTGTTACTGCTACGATAGTTAATGATGTGCTGTTTCAGATGTTTCTAAATTCTGTATTGTTTTGCGACATATTTCTGCTTCGATTCACCAAATAAATTGTTATATTTTCTTACCGAGCTTGAGGGATTATTTTAACTTACACACATTATGTAATTTTCGAAACAAGTTAAAGCAAATTTTACCTTGTTAAATAGAGGTAATACAACATTTCATCATCAAATGCTCCCAAATTACCTGAAACCTTTCTATGGAGAGAAATTGCAGCATGATTTGGTACTTGAACTCATAAATGCACATAAAACATGGGGAAACCTTCCTCCATAGAAATGTTGGAGCCGTAATATGGCATTTGATGGTGAAAGGTCGAGTTACTTCTAATAACAGCGTAATATTAAAAAGAGTTGCTTGTATTTGAATTTAACTTCAATACTATCTTAAAAATTAGACGTACATTGAATAAATTATATTCGTGTTTGTATAAGAAACGGCGTCAACTTCTTTTGAATAACAATAAATATTATCCGCAGTAGCAATATTTGCGTATCTCCTGTATCTATTTTATAAGGAAATTTTTGAATACATGAAGAGAGAGCGAGAGTGTGTATTTTTATATACCACTTTTAAATATTTTTATATATCATATTTTTATATACCACTTTCATTTTCATGATTTATGAATAAGTTTTAAAGCATTCACTGATTATTTTTATTCCTAGCCCTAAACGGATAATGAGAAGTACAACAGTTTAACTACATTTTAAATATAAGATACATATACTTACTTTTTTCGTGAGTGGTTTCTTTTTTATAAATGAGTATAAATAAATACAGTACAAGTTTTTAAAACGTTTATGAAGAAAAAATCAATCCTACAGGTGACCAATAATATATCTTTCTAAAGAACCTAAAGCGAAAAACGAATCTTTAAAAATGATACAAATTTTGTTAAAATGATACAATTTTGAAAATTGGATTTCCATAAACTTATGGGGAAGCAAATGCTGATAATTCTCAATGTAGTGTAAAACGAACTTTGGAAATTTGCCAGGTAGGTTGTTCTTGCACGTAATAAACAGCTCAAAGAATTAATAACATCTATTAGTTAAAGTGTTTCAACCTTTTTTTTTTCAACAATATAAGATTGTCAAATTATTATTTATATATCTGCCTTTAAATGTGTTCTTAATATGTTAATATTACTAGAACATCTATTAAGGGAACTAATTTTATCTACTGCTAAAAAATAAGAGAATAATATTTTTAAGCATCGAACATACCCAAAAGTCGAACAAAATTCATTCATAAAAACATGAAACAATATTAAAGCTATTCGATGAAATTTTATTTTATACAAATTACTAATATTGTTTTAGGTATGTCAGTATACACGATGAAAATATTCTAAGAGAATTTTATAAAGTCGGTTCATTTTTCCATGCTGTTTTTATAAATAATTATAAATTGCATAACTTTTTAATACAAATGCAAGACCACCAATTTCATCATTTACCTTAATGTAGTAAAATTTTATTAATAAAGAAATTTTTCCGATTTTTTTTTTACTTCATAAAAACTGACAAGCAAATTAAGAAGAGAATATTTTGTATTTTATTCCCTATCTTGATATTAAATGCCCTCAAGAAAAGTGACAGAACTCTACAGAAGCTAAAATTTTCATTAGAAGCAAGAGGTAAGAAAAAGGTTATACAGCGTATTTTCTGTAATGGCAACGTGATACATGGCGAAATTTACCAAATTTTCAGATAACTGGTACGTTTATGACACTTCACCCATATCGCAATGCACGTAAGCCACACAAATAAGCTACACAAAAATTAATTTTCTAGATTGTGTCACATTTTTGGGAGGATTCAATACGCTACTAATGTTTAAAATTGTGTTCTGTGTGTTTGTGTGTTGTGAAGTCCCCAAAGGAAAGGCTTTAAATTTTATTTTTATAACTCCTATATGTTTTTTAAATTATGCAATTTATGTAAAGAAACAAAAATGTATTTCTTTAAAAGTACATGGTTTTACTTACAAAAATATAACATAAAATGTGGAAAACTAAATCATAATCGGAGACTTCAGCGGGAAAACGGCGCTATTCATTTGAAAAAAAACAACTTTAGGAAGCGAAAGTTACATTTTAACCGTAGACCCCAGTAAAAATCGTAATACACAAAACAACACCAACCTAATTGCGATCATTCCCCCTAACCCATACATTTACCCCCCATAATTAACTCTTACATTAAAACAATAACCTATTCCCGCATTCATATTCTGAATTTTCAAACCACTCCGCATTACACTCAAGCTCGCGAAAATATTAATTAAACAGAAGCTGCTGCTCGCCATTTATACAAATGTGTAAGCAACCCAACAAGAAAGCATTGTTCGCGGATGGTGTGTTATTCTCCAAACCAGCTTTTCTCTCAGACGAAAGAATTTTCCATTCCCTAAATGGAGTGGCTTTCGCAGATAATGATTTCGAACCGTAATTCTAGAGATTTCTTCCCCCCTTCAACAAAACTAACGGGAGATGCAGGTTTTGGCGATATGACGATTGTTTTGAAGACCTTGCAGATCGGGTGCTTGCTGCATGATGCGTAGCTCAGGGTTTATTGAATTTTCGAAAAGTTTTTGGGGATGTGGGGGGTTATGGCAGGCGGCAGTGCCGGGAAAAACAATAGTTTTAAGTAAAACAGTTTGTGTGCAGGTAATTGCGCATACATGAAGATGGGTTGAAATGAAGATTCAATGGGAATGATCCTGTGGCAGAAATGATAGCGTACACGTTCGAAGAGTTACAATATGTGGGATGTATCTTTGGCTGTATTTTGAAACTGCATCTAAGTTCGGCGATATTAAAAATGCAGTTTTTACCACTACTCATCTGTGAAGCTAACAGTGAATTATTTTTAATAGTAATTTTAATTTTAATTACTATTGCATCTATTTTTGGAATACGGTCTAATCCTGCTTGATGCAGAAAGTTGAGGAAATTTTGATAGATGAAGTTGCATAAAAATTTTACTATGCTGAATAAAGAAAAAAAATTATTTATCTTCTGATTAATTGCTTCATCAACTACTACAACATTTTCTGGTATTTTACTTTAAAATATCTTCATATTATATACTATATTTTCAAAGAATCATGCATCCATAACTAAAAGTTTATTCTTTTAGAAGTATCATGTGACAATATTTTGCCACAAAATTCCTCCAACTGAAAAATGTTGTGTGTTAACTTGTAAGTCCCTTCATAGCGGGTAACGCCGGCTGGCCTACTGTGTCCCATAATAAAATGGTCAGTAATTCGAGCTTTTGTAATGAGGAATGCTTGATGAGCAAGTGCCCGTCCTTTGAAAAAGAAAAGTAGTCGCAATCACATTATTTTTATTATAGTTTTAAGTCATACCCACCTCTTCAAACACATTCTAAATTTTTATGCCCGAAGAAAGAAAGAAGAGAGTTCATTACAATTCTCCTCTTATTATACCTTGATAGTTTGTCTTGTTAAACAATTTAGTTATGTGTATTGTGCATCGTGTATTGTTATAGATTAAAAGAATCTGACTATCGCATGCATTTTTTGCAATAACAATTTAGAAATAGAATTATAGTTGTATTTCGAATTCTTTTGTTCAAATTATATTTTCTTAATTGAAGCATATAATGCGCTAAAAAATATTTAAACTGTCAAATTTGGACAACTGGGTCATTTGCCACCAATGACAACTTTTTTCACTTTTTTGGCGATTTACTCATGCACGTAATCGATAGCCATTCCCCAAATTATCATTAAAATACTTCTTCATACATTATTGATTTGATTTGATTTGTAGAATTACGGCCAATTATCTACATCAGGGATCTAGGCCGAAGTGGGTGCCCTGCGTGTTGTGGGGGGGGGGTGTCTTTCTTATTCGCATAAATATAGGTCCAAACCTATATTTATGCGAAATTTCGGAGAAAACCACGGAAATCTCCGAACGACTAGGTCGACGAACGTGGCCTGGGTTTGAGCCAGGCACTTCCCGCGCTTCCAGTCTATGCGCTCGGCCACTGGTCGGGATCATACATCATTATGCATAATCCATCTTAGATTGGCTGTTTTGCGCCGCAAAATATTTCATCTCGCTTTGGGTGGCAGACAAACAATTAAGCTGTATCACCTCATTATTCAAACTTTTTTTTTTTTTTTTAACGAAATACATTCTTAATAAGACACTTCTGCACAATCTGTTTCACAATCCTATATGCAATTAAAGGCGCTTCCCATTGTGCCGAACTTAAAGCAATCTTTCATTAATCCATGCTTTCAGGCTGAAATCATCATAGATACATTTTAAGCCCACTCCGTTTCGGCAGCATCCAGAGGTAGGAAGTCATGTTCCTTCCTACAAATCCAATACTTCGGTCCAGTCCATTTGTTTCCTGGATGCCCAATCACCCGGCAGCAATCGACAGCAGCCGAGCGAGTAATTAACATTTTGCCCAGCAGTGCCAGTTTCCTAACGCTATTAATTTCGGCAGTCCGACGCCGGCTGTATATTTAGTATCCGGTTCTAATTGAAGAGTCCGGGACTACTCGTCAGGTTTCCCAGGCTCCCCTCCGGGTGTCCGGCTGCACTTTGCACAAAGGATTATGTTCAATACAAATGAAGCGAGGGGCGAATTATGAGTGGGTACATACAGAAGCACTGCAGGACACACACACACACCGAAAGCTTTGAACGTGTGAGTTTGGGTCAACAGCCTCCCGGTAGTTTGTACGTCTTCGAAGTGTTGTTCCTGTGGATTACTGTCCACATATGCGAGATGTGTGTTCTTAATGATCAGTAATAACATCCGCTAGCTGATATTGGGGATTAAAACACCAAATAAACATGCGTTGTAAGGTATATGCAAATAAAGGTGGTACAGTGATGAGTTATCACAAATATCGGGGGGATGCTTAATATGCATCTTACCACGTTTTAACGTGTCTTCCAAAATCAAACACTTTATCAGCCAGCAGGTAGGAAAGGAACATTTTCGATTTCAAGAACAAAATTAATTATTTTTATATCCTTTATTATTTTTTTAAGAATATTTTTTAATTTAATTTAAATTTTTATTTTCTAATAAAATTTGAATTAAGTTTTTTTCAATTATACATATACATATTATAAAGTAAGGTATTTTGGCTCCCCATAGAGATGGCGCCCGGTGCAGTTGCTCCGTTCGCTCCACCCTATGACAGGCTCTGCTTTGCACAAGTATCCTCTTACACCTTGGGCCCCCTCCGACAAAAATCCTGGGTACGGCACTGTTATTAAGTATATTATAGATAAATAAGCGCTATCCATTTTTCAAATAAATAATCTTCATTTTAAAAATTAAACTGATAAGCTATGACTCTTTTTTTAAAAAAACATTTGCAAAAAATACAAGAATTTTTGGGTTATTAATAAATGCATATAAAGATTTCTGTTCAATATTTTCATAAAAATAATAGTGAATAGAAAGAAATATGGGGCAAATTAACTTTAAGTGTGCCATTTTAATTAATTTGTTTTATTAAAAAATTTATGTTATTATTAAAAATGATCATAATATGAAGAAAAACGTTATTTGTTTCATTACAAATAATGTCTTGTAACACAACCGTATTTGTTGTTTACTATCTAACTTTGAACAACGACATTTTAGAGACAGAAAATGAAGTAAGTCTGTATAGTACTGTATAGTAATAAATAAATGTATGGTGATCGCTTTGTACGCATTTTACCAATTTGAAACAAACGCTGATAAAAAACAATTATCATTTTTAATCATTATCAATGATCAAGTGTAAGTTCAAAAAGAATTTCGTCAGTCGGTTGAGTTGAGTTATGGTAAGGCTACGAAGGCTGAGGAGGGTGCCATGGTCGGAGGACTTTCTAAGGGGTTCTAACGCGTATTCACGTTACATTTGAAGAAAACCGACCAAAATGAGAGCCGTGCGATAGGCCAGGCCAGAACGCTGGACCTTTACACTTCAGCCGTCTGCCTTTTGAGTGTCTTAGCCACTCGTACTAGGTGGAGCTTTAAAAAAAATTCATAATTTCAGAAAAAAAGGTTTTTATAAAACATCTTTAGCATCAACGTTTTTAATCAACATCTTTCAAATTCACTTCTGTATCTATTTAAAATACGAACCCAGATAACTTTCCCAACCGTTCCATTTTATCCCAAAATTTCCTGAATTGGATATTTTAGGACATAAAGCAAAAACGATTCCCTCAAGTTCAAACCAAAGACAAAACGTTCATCATTCTCGTATACTCCGCGAAAAGGAACGTAAATCATCATTCCAGATAAAAGACAATGCGAGAAGATGATTGTTACCATTTCTAATTTCGTTTTCTACTCTTATCTAAGTTAGTTTCCCAGAGATTTCTATCTATCTAATATGGCGCAGGAACCACGCGAAGAAATGCTTCTTCAGGTAAATGGGCTTCTATGACTCGAGAAAAAGATTCCAAACAAGAGATTTGTTTAAAACCATTTGTCAACCTAAAATGGATTGCAAAATTAAAAGATGCGATATGGGCGGAGCATCTTCAAAAGACACCCATAACAATGATAAAACTAATCGTTATCGTTTCGTCAAAAGACCAGATACGATACGGGGGTTTTTGATACGATGAAACTGTAATTAATGGTATGTCATCTTTTCCAGTTTAATAAGAGTTATACCCAGCTTTTCTTTTCTTTTTTTCTTTTTACATCCTTTTATCTTAATTTAGGATTTTGCCTTTGACATTTTTATTCATTAGTTATTCTTGTTTAAGGCCGCAGAACGTATAACAGTCATTTACTTGGGAATATTAAGGCTTAAGATCGTAAGTGTTCTGCGTAATAATAATAGACCTCCTACAAGCACAAGACATTATGCAATAGCTTTTTTTATTACGGTTTTGTTTAAATTTTCTTCGTGTGTAAATAAAATGCGCAAAAAAAAAACTTCGTAACAAGATTTTAGTTTTCTAATAACTCTCACGCAAAAGCAAGGCATTTATCAAAATTTTTGTCTCTAAGCCAGAAAAAAAATACAGAGAGAGGTGTAATAATGAAAAGAATAATTTATTATCATTAAAAAAAAAGAATTTTTATAAGAAATCCAAATAGCGCGCAACCGCTTGTTAGCTTTCGTATTTTCCTAAAGCTTTGTAGTTCAATCGCTGTGTAAAAACATTATTAATGATAAAGAGATCAGTAATTTAAGTACATAAAGATTTCATGGTGTGCAACAAAGCGTATTCTAAGAGGAAAAGTTATTGAAAAAAATGTTACGCGAAGGCCCAGAGAGATTAATGCGATCGATTAGGTTAATGTTACACTCCACGACAAATTATTTTAGTAAATGCGTTATAAACCAAAATAATATTCAATAATTTGTGGAAAAAATTTATTTTGAGATGAAATATTACAGAAATTACAATGCTTCAGAGAATCATGTAAATTAATCCAAATGATTTTTATTTTGAATTATGTGTCACTGTTTCGTATGAAAGGTTTTAAAAGCTAAATTAAATATTCTTTATTGTTTTATTATAGTAATGTTAAAAACATTTTATTTATGCAGTTAAAGAAAATACGATTTCCAAAACACAATTTTTTTAATTTGCGAAGTTCATGACTGCAAAAATGTATTTTGAATATGTTGGTTAACTTTAAAAAAAAGTAATTAATCATCAATTTAGTTAACTTTTTAGGTACTGATCGCGATAAAATATAATATAAGTATGAGATAAAATGTAATTGAAATTTGTAATAATAAAAATACGCAAAACATAAGAGTAAGTATCATCTTCATCAGTCTCAATCTTTGCTAGGGGGATCCGTGGTAGCCCAGTGTTGCACTGGTAACCGGAAACTTGCGGTGCCGATTTCAACATACCACTGAAGACTTCCATGTATATGCGGTTAAGTGAATGTTAAATTCGTGGTTCCTTAAGTCTTGTTGGGTATCAGTTTATGAGAGGGGCCGATATTCAGAAGACGTACCTTCTTTCGGATAATGAAACAAATTGTGACGGAAAAACTCCAGTAAGGACACATTAGCTGTAAACGACACATTCGGTGACGTGAGCTGTATCCTCTTGGCAAACAAACTTCACTTGGCTGAGACACTGCTTAATGTTATAGTTGGCATGTTCACTGCAGGTTTGTTTTTTGAGGTATAGTAGCTCACATTGACAAATGCTGCAGCGTCGTTCAGAAATACTTTTCCTGGAGATTTCATTCACAATTTAGAATCTCATGAATAAGTGAAAGAAATTTTGAACACTGTCACAACTCAGAAAGGCACAGTGGTCACCAAGAGAGCATTCATAAAGAAATATTCAACATCTACACACACTGTATATGGACGGTGACCACTAAAGATCTATGCAGTGGTCTGGGATAGAACGAGTTTTCCTTTGGTCATTGTATGTCTTATTTTCATGGATTATGGGGGCTTAGGTACTTCTTCTTTTGTAGCCACCCTACAGCATTTTGTATCCACCCTACAACATTTTGTATCCACCCTAAATACAGATCCGGAGCAGCTTCATTCAGGAGCTTCATTCAGATGGCAGCACTACCGATCGCAAGCTGGGCTTCTTAATTTTGAAGCAATTACCAAGCAGAAGAGCCCAAAACTTAGTTTTGCCACCCCCAGATAGGGAACTTAAAGGACATTGCGACTACAACGTATTTCATGTGCCCCAGTCCTTATTAACGAGCACGGCGGCTTTAGGTTGGTCCCAGGATCGAACTCACAACTTTTCAGTTTCAAGACCGACCAACGCCTTTCCCAAAAGGCCCAGCAAACACACACAGATTCTCTGAACGTCTATTAACGTTCAGAAGACGTTTTCTGAACGTTAATAGACGTTCAGAGAACTTGTGTGTGTTTGCTGGGGGGCTACCGTGCCCTACTTTGGTCTCTAATCTGATACTTAAATCACGGGGCCACAGCTTATTCACTACACATTGTTTCTAAAATTCATACTACAGAATTTCCTATTTATCTGCCAACATCGGCAAATGCCAATCCAGTATGAACTCGATTCATTCAAATACCTCAACTCTTTTAGAAATTGCAAGCCAACAAGAAGTTTAAAAAATGGTGATATTTATAAGTAAACAAAGAAAAAACCTACTATAGACGGGGAAAAAGGCAGTAAATTTGACGATCAAAAATCTTAACCCTCATCTGCACCCCTCACCCCTCTAATACCTCTCATCTGAATTAATATCTCATTTTTTATTTTTACTCTAGTGTTCTCAGTTTTAAACTTCATTATCTAAAAATTAAGTGGCTTACATATATACATTATTGGATAAAAGATGATATTAATAGATAGATATCCCTTCCCTTATTAAAATTTAAGCAAATTAATATTAGGTTTTAAAAAATTGTGCAATGTATTTCAAGTAAACTAGAAGTGTAGTACAAAGTTTAGAGTTATAAAAAGAATACAAAACTTTAACTTACACATTCTGTATAAAATATTTTTTTATAATTTAAACAAAGGTATAACTAATATAAGGGAGGGATGGAAAAAATACATACTTTTAAACTGTTGTCCGTTTATGAAATGTCTGATTTCTTTTTCAAAAATTCAGTTTTAAGATATTTGTACCAAAACATTCCAGTATTCTTTTTAAATGTTCATTAAAACAATAGTGTTTATAGTTGAAAGACGTTACGCATAATTTAGAAAAGCGATGCAATTATTTGTGGAAATTATCCTGCTTTGCAGAAACATTTGTGCTCTAGTGAATTACAAATAATTCACCGTTAGAATTTAAAACAGCAACATAGCTTATGATTAAATATAAAGTATCTTTTTTTCCTATTTTTTCCAAATGTAACAAAATTTGAGTTTAATGCCTTTGGGAACTGAACAAGAGAGGTACATTTTTTTTTAACTTTTTATCTTCAGAAACCCATGACATATGAGTTTTATTCGCATGTTTACAAATTTTTAGTAGCAAGGGAACAATATATTTATCTTGCCTTAAAAATTTTTTATCCTTTCCATTTATTTGGTGAATTTTCATCTGCAGCTTCCATAGATAGTCGTATTTGTTTTGTGCTGCTCAGATTTTACATTTCGTGTTGTCAGGCGTACAAAAAATATATTCAGTACAAAGAATATTCTAAATCTTCTTATGCTATAAAATTTATATTTATTACACACACGCGAAAACAAAAAAATAATGAATAAGAATTTGTCAGTAAATATTTCTATTTAACTATCCAGGCCAGATAGATTATTAAAAGAAAAAAAAAATATCGAATGCCGAATAGGATGGAATTGAATCCCATGCACGGCTATAAGTTGGGCTACCAAAATAATCGGATGACGAATATTATGAAATTCAATCCCATGCATGGCTATCAGTTCATTTACCGAAATAAGGATAAGTTGTAAATTTGATTACTTCCTTCTTCTAAATTATTAGCAAGATCTGAGACAATCTGTGATTACAAAGACCTCTGTCTTTTATGAATATCTAAATTGTTTAAGTCTCTCAGAAGTCAATGAGCAGCTATAAATATTTATTGGTGCGATCTGCCCTCTTCCCAACGGCTAAATAAAATATAATATTTCAGCATGTTTAAATTTTAAGGTTAGCTGAAAATACCGTAACGTTGCAAATTAGGAAAAACGTAACCATTTTCTTTTTCTAATATTCTAGGTTTATTTTTATCTGCTTTATCTAATATTGTAATTACAATACTTTAGGAAAATCTAGTGAAGCTTTTTGAAAAACACTTTCAATTCAAAGCTTGTACTTCAGTTAAGTATATGCAAAACTAAATAATTGTATTACAGTTTAAGCAATGTAACATACCACTTACCCACTATGTAAATATCCGTTAATTTCAATTAGGCTTACCTAAAATAAAAAAATGAAGTTACTAATTAGTAATATGCCAATTTACATTACATTTATTTAGACAATATATGTTACAGATTTAACTTTATAGAGATTAGACTAAAAGGGCAGATTACCAAATGACACAATAATTCAAACATAATTCAAACACAATATTCAAACATAATAAACAAACATTCTATTTATACGGATTAAAAACGAAAATCAAATGTACAAAAATAAAAAACATGCATTGAAAGAAATCCATGTGTACCAATATGATCATATATGTAAGTATAGGCGTTATTAGTCGGTGAATAAAAAGTAATGCATATTTGAATACCATATGTTCATTTGGCATACTTTCAACGCACTCATAAACAGCATATGATGCGCATCTAACGTATCATTTATAGTATAAAGTGGATATTTGCACAGTCTGTCTCTAAAAAATTAAAAATGAATTTATGAATACAAAAATCTTCCCTCACACCGCAACTTTATTATGATCTCACACAGAAAAAAAAAAAAAAAAAAAAACGGAATAAAACCACGGAATCATGGATTCATCCGCGGCGGATTAAAATATTCATCACTCTTCTCCCCCGCACTCACGCACGCACGGATATCTGCCTAAAAATATCATTCCAATTATACCTTCACTTCCAACGTTAATTGCAAGCCAATTCAATTAGAACTCGCAGCATCCATACACAACCAACCTCGCATTCCTAATAATCAAACGCAAAATAATTAAGAATTTTTGCCACCCGAAAAGTAAAAAAAAAAAATAAAAGAATAAAAGAGCAAACAATAAAATCCAGGAATCTTTTTCCGTAAGCAGCTTATGGCAGCGCTCATTACATCTTTTAATTAAATTAACGGGCGATGGCCATTTTTGTGCGAGAAGTGAGGGAGTGAAAGAAAGGGAAAAAAGAAAGAATAAATAATATTTTGAAAGCAGATTATTGGAAAATAAGTGCCGGGGAAATGGGAAGATGGAAATAAATTCGAGGAAATAGCATCGAGTTTTGAGCGATTTCGGCAAGAGGAGAAAATTCGAGATAGTCCCAGGCTGGAGAATACGAAAAAAGACCACGGGATTACCCAGAAGTAGATGCGCTATTTTTCCAATAATGGAACTTCTGCAACTTGAAGCATAGAGTTATTACATCTTAATAAGGTGGCTGTGCTGATAAAAATTGCAGACTTCGTCTGTGATGTTTGATGAAATGAGGTATTATTCTATTTCACGTTTGTGAAAAATTTCTATGTGTGAATTTTCTGAGAGCTTGAAGCCATTCCAAAACGCAGATAAAACATTTTGCGCCTCTAACATTGTTTAAAAAATACATAAATAACTTTGTATTTAACTGTTTTGTATGACAGTTAGTTTAATTACTAGTTAGTATTATGTCCCCCGTAAATATCAGCATTTAAAAATTTCAGCAACGATAAATTATTGTTTCAGTGTATTAAATTGCATTTTCAACATAGTTTAAACGAATATAACAGAGCTAATTTCTGCTTTTTAACTATGAAAGTGCACAACAAATAGTATAACGTCTTTACATTTTCAGATTGTAGGTTTGTTAAATCGCGCAGTTGAATCCAAAACTGAATAAAGTTAGCTTTTATGCGTTTCCAAGAGTCGTATATCATCCAAGAATATACTGAAGCTGGCTTAATTTTTAATGGAACACCAACAAATTGTTTATTGTATACAGGAAATTTGCATCCCGCCTAAATAAGTAGGCCAAAATAATAATTTTTAATTTGAATAAAACTCCTACTGCTGCTAATCCTATTTATAGCATTAAACATCCAGAGTTACTTACAGCTAATATGAGACACTTTTAAAATTTTCTGCTTACGGTATCTCCCTACATTCAGAACAATTTTTGTTGTTTAAGTTGCCATTTAGATGTTTTTTTATGCGGAATAGAAAAAGAAAATTACTCACAAATTTATTTTCAATTGTCCTTTTTTTGAAGAATTGGATATTTTAAAGTAATTTTTTCACTACAATTTATCAAAACTGTTAACACTGTACACACACACACGGTTGTATTGAATGAATCTTTTCAAAAGTGGGGTATATGTGACAAAGATATTTGTAAAAACGTAAGATAAACCTCAACAGGGAAATAAAATTTGGCAATTACATGACTAAGTATGCATTTCTTTTTTCAAATTTACCGCCTGTTGCCAATCAAGAAACCCGTAAAATACAAGCAAATAGTTATACGAGAACAACTAATTTAGGTCATTTTGTAGCCAATAATATTTTAAACATATGCTAAAAATTTCAATAAAATATCTTTATTAATACAGAAGTTATGGTGTTAATAGTAAAATGAAAATGCGAAAAACAAAATACTGAGAAAAATGAATTTTAGTAAGTTCTTATCTGATATGCATTCACAGCTGATGATGTGCTTCTAACTGGCTATAACTTCCCTTCCAAACGTTGTAGGATAAAAATGAAAACCATTTTAGAAATAGAAATGTTTAGAGCGCAAGATTTACGAATAATTTGATTAAGCATTTTTCGTCTTCCTCAGTAGACCGTGGTTATGGTGATCCTCAAAAAATATTCTTTAGATACTTGACTTTTCAAATGCAGGTTCATACTGATAGAGTTTATTTTTCTGAAGAAAGAAACTTATATTTGAATGTGATAGCAGAAATTATGCAACTGTTTAACGAAGAGATGTATTTAAGTGACTTCAATCTCATCTTTAAAGTAACTGATTATGTGACACACCAGCCATTAAAAAATCTTTCTCTAAGAATGCACTGGCCTTAACTTACGTCTAGCTAATAATAGAAACCTGATTAAAAGAAATAGTAAAACCGAAACTTCCTTTCTAGAAATACAGAGTAATGATAGATTTTCATAAGTTACTATATTCTTCTCTATTTTTGTATGCCAAAAAGCCTTTTTCAACCAAGCATTATAATGTTATTTGGATTTCAATATTCTGAGTCAAACCATAAATTTGGCTTCTTAAAGTAAATGACATAATTTATTAAAAAATGAATATTTTGCTAGGTTACTTGAATAAAAATTTATGTATATTTTACTGTTGTACTCTTTCTGTTTTCATTTTAGTAAGGTATTATGTCAATTGCAATTTACTTGATTGCAAAAACTCTTTCTAATGCTCTCTCAGAATTAGCTGATTAATATACTTCAAAAAGTAGCAGAATTTTTTTTAACATATTCTTCCTACGCTTAGATTATTTTGAAATAAATGAAGACCTATATAATACGTGCAAAGTCATGGAATTTTAATGTCTTCAAAAAGTTCTCTTTTAAAACGTTTAAAGTAGGTGGCAACAGTGATTTTTTAAACATTAATATTGTAGAGTTCACCAATGTTGATTTGTTACCCATTGTACGGCAGCAATTTTTTTTTCATATTTAGTAAAGTAGAAATATAATACTGAGAAAATCCGGAATTTTAAAAATGCTGAATATTTCAGTAAAAAAACAAAAAACAAAAAAAATGAAAGCCAAGATTTAACACATGTACGTTGAATTTAGTTGCAAATTCTTAGTACTAATGGAAATGAACACGAGTACATTTATTTCAACAACAAATGAAAAGATTATGCGTACTAAATTGATAAAATCTCTGAATTAAACGAAAATGAAGTAGCGTATACAATAAGAAGACAGCTATTTCTCTTAAATAAAAAGACACAGGAAAATAAATTCGTCCACAGAGGGTGCTGTTACCAATTACTTTTTTTTTTTTTTTTTTTTTTTGTTTTATTCGGCCTATTCTTCCACTTTACCGTATTTACCACAATAAAGTTTCAAAGATTTCATGAAAACGTTACTTCCGAATAAATTACAAACGAAATATGGGAAAGAATACAATAAACTTGAGTCCATTTCTAACGTGGTATAATATCCCTGGGCTTAGCATCGCATTTTCTATTTGTTCTAGAACGCTATCATATTCTTTTTTTTTACTTCTTTCGAAAGAAATATGCGCATTTGTTTCTGTTTTGCTGGTTTGATTTGTTTTTGGGCACTTTTCCCAATTGTAAATCTTTTCGGTGTATTTGTCTTGCTAGGGATACCACACACGTTTTGCATTTCCGAAGGATCGGAGACAATGCAAACAATTTTATTGGCTTTTTAAGTAATTGAAATTTCAGAATCTTTGTTTTTCGACTTTCCTGTTCACTTTCAGCGCACGGTTAAACTAATTTACTTTCTTTCAATTGATTGTTACTCAAGGAACTCTCCTGATTTTCTTTTTTTCAATTTTCATATGCTTTATTGATATTTTCCGTTAATTTCTTCTTCTTTCATGGTGACTATTTTTTCCAGTTTAAATTTGGCGACGTATTGTATATAAATCTCTCCAGATTGTAGTTTAGTGGTTAAGGCAAGGCATACGAGGACTACCAATCTAATGGGGGGTTCCTTGGGTGGAGGTCGTTTTAAGGGCTTCTAACACGTGTTCATGTTACATCTGGAGAAAACCACCCCAAACTCCATACCAGGTTGTGTATGGTTGTGTGTGGTTATGGCAATGCTACACAAGGGCGATCTACCAAGGGGGGTGCCTTGGTAGAAGGACTTTTTAAGGGGTTCTAACGCGTATTCACGTTACATCAGGAGAAAACCTACCAAAACTCCAGACCCGATGGCGAAGTGTGAAGGTCCCGGGACCCGAACCCGGGACCTTCACACTTCGCCATCTACCATTTTCAGTGGCATAAACTACATACTAGATCGACCGTCGCACGGTAGGACAGGAATCTGGACCTTCATACTTCAAGCATGTCCCTTGTTCAGTGTCTTATTCATTCGACCATGCTAGGACCAATAAAATGTCAGCTCTTATAATGGTGTGGGGATCCACAAGGCTCTAAAAAAATTAAAATTTTCGGAACTATATAATACTAAACCCCATCGTTGTGGGTTATGTGTACTTGAAGGCTGCTCAGTAGGCTTATCTGATGAGGAGATCTCCGCAAGATGGGGTACTGTTGTTCCATTACTGCAGTATGATGGAGTAGGGATAAAGTGCGTCAATCAACTTTCCACACATGTGGGAACAGCTCCGAAAACGGATCAGTCTATGTAAGCTTAAAGTTCCAGGAACATAAAAAACAATACTACAAGCTTTGAGTTCGAGCGTATGCAACACTTAATTAACTGTTCACGCGTTAAGTGTATTAGCGTTGAGGTTGTTGATTTTCTTATGAAATAAAAATAAAAAAGAGTTTTTTCTGAAAATATTTTCTTACACAGGATAGAGAGATATGTTATTTTTTCAAAGAAAATTTGTTTGGGATAGCTTCTTTTAATTCTTTGGAAAGTGGTAAGATATCGAACTTCTAATGCATTGCAGCAACGGAGCAATACTAAGTCATTTTGGTTCAGTAGGAATTACGCTTTAGTGAGCTATGGTAAGCAGAACTTTCCCGTTAGTAAATTCTACAGGATAGATAAGTACATCTACAAAACTGGAGAAATGCTGATTTATTAGAATTCATATTTAAAATTTAATTTTAAAAAATCAACATGCCATTACCGCCGTATCAAATTCATGATTTCCCATAAGCCAAAAATATGAATACGAAATGCAAAAGCAATTCTATTTATAAAAGAGTAACATAATGTATACATTTATTAAATTTTTTCTTGTGTAACTTTAACCAAATGATGGAAATGTATACCATAATAAGAAATCATGTGTTGGTGCACTAGCAGAAAACTGTAAATAAGTGAATTCCTTCCAGTGTATCAACCTACCAGTTGTTGAAATTATTGTATTGGATACACATGTTCAGAAATTCTCTGTATTGCAATCTAAATTCGATAGATGATGTAAATATCTAAAACTGTATCTCTGTTCATTACCAAAACAGTTTTTTTATTATATCCCAAAGTTCCTTTATAGTTTGTGTTGATGGTTAACTTTATTAAAATTATATTTTTTACTTTATCCGTGTTCTTTTATTACTACAACTTAATTTAGATCCAGTGCACAAAATCATGGAGCTCCTTGTCAAGCATAAACCGAAAGTTCTATACGTGTTACTCTTTTTATCAGTTTTATTTAAAGTTCTTGAATTCTTTGGTCAGAGGAAAGTGCAATTAAAAAATAAATTCTGAAATTTTATTTCTGTATAAAAAAAAACCTTCATTTCTGTGAGCATTACGGAAAATTAAAAATAAGTCAACATTCTCTTTGTAAGTATTTTATTTGCTCACATCATGAATATCACATTTAGATAGCATTCAGAATTATAATTAAACCTCTAAATTTCTGAGGGAAAAAAACTTCCATTTTTCCCCGTTTTTAAATTACTATGCCAAAGAAACCAAACAAGCAAAACTTGCAAATAGCGAATGGCGAACTTATTAGTTTTTTGATTCCGTTCCAAAATTTATGCATGAGAAAATCGGAGGGAGAGGCCGGGGTGGTGACGGGAAAACATGATTTTAATTTCAGAAGATGTGAGAACCAATATTTCATATTAAATACATCCTTTTGTAAAGTACATTTTCTTTTTAATAACCAAAATTTGTTTGCTCCGAGCTAGAAAACTGAATCAGCTTCTATCGAACACCCTTCGCGTCTGTAAATAAATTGATTCTTTTCAATCTTGTGAGAGAAGAAAGAGAATAAAAAACTAATCAATGTAAATTGAAAAATCAGGTCATTCAAATGTTTTACACAATCTTCTGCTCCCTCCACCTCCCTACCACCATACCGTCTTCATTCTATTTCAAATTACGTGGTAGGCGAGGATAGGTGAGAAATTTCAATTATTTAAAAAGCCAATAAAATTGGTTTTTTCCCTGGCTGGCTGCATTTAAAATGCAAACGTGGTGTCGCTGGAAAGACAAACGGCGAAATTTACAATTGGAAAAGAGTGTAGGAAAAAAAAAATACATCAAATCATGAAATAGAATGAAATAAAAGGAGCACGGCCAGCATACGGTCTTTTCGATCTTTTGTCGTCGGAGTTTTAGATTTTTTCCCCTTTCCGAACAATATGAACTGTTATCAGCAGTAAATAAATTTCTGAAGAACTGAACTAAATTTACTTTCTCTTCCACTTGTTTCTTGTTTTTAAATATATATATATATATATATATACTATTAGTTGATTACTGCTTTGGTAAAATTACTGAAAATGTAATCATTCAAAGTGTCTCTTAAAATCTTCAAATAATCATTAGAACTCTTGCTGAAATATCCCAAAAAACTGTATATTTTTTTTTACCTGCAGAAGGAAACACAAACAGACGAATTTGATATCAATCTCTCTAGTATAACATAATTAAACTAACTACACAGAGGGTTTGGGCTTCAAACTGTTTGGTTTCTGATATCCTAAAAGTTGTATATTGGTTGAAATAAAACATGAGCAGAATTCGAAGGAGCTATGACAATGTCTAAGGGTTTTGAGATTGAAATTTAAAAATATTTTTTAATGTGCCTTTAAAATGGTTTTTTTTTCAAGAATTGTTAAAATATGTTAAAAGCAAATTTGGATCTAATTGAGGCAGCAGCTTTTTTCTAATGCAGCCACAACCTTAACTACATTGCCCAATAATTGCATTCTACCTCTTCAGACACAGATACCGACAGTCGACAACCTATGAGCTCATCTTAGGCACTGAATCGTTTCTACTTCCTTGTCGAAATTTTTAACCTGGTTTTTCTAGTAGTCACAAGAGAAGAAATAAATCCTATCCCACTGTCTCTTTAACTGGAGGCTGATATATCGTCAGTCGATAGTTATCTAACATGGGCTCACGAATAGTTCCAAGTTTCACCACAAAAGGTGGCTGCGATACGATTCCCATCAGTGGCTTCCCAACTTTCGAACACATCTTTTAGAAATCTGAGTAAAGAAGGTTCAAATTCAGTTGAAACCGAAGAAATTGCTGTCGATTGCTGTTCCTATGAAACCACCTCGACATAGATAAAAGATAGTCAAAATGTTATTTAGTTCATGCCAATATGCATTATTTTAGAGCAAGGACAATATCTTCTTCCCATGGGACCCCTACAAATGTCTTGTCTTCTCCCTGGTAAGCCAGAGATTTTCCGCTGTATCAATGATCATGTGGTTCCTTTTTATGTGGTACTACATTGCGGTGTATGTCCGCACTACGGAAGCTACAAGAACTTTCAGAGCTTCAAACGGATTTACAGCTGCAACGTACAAACGGAATATCTAATAACGTAGTAATCTATAGTGCGTGGTGAATTTTGTCTAGCTTCAGAGAAGCCAGGCCCTGTGGACATTCTCCATATTCTCAAGAGATTGCAGGACAAATGCACAGAAGGTTCGGATGGTTAATGCTAAACTCATCTGCGCAAAGATCATTTGCATATAAGTCTGAGTGAATGAAATTTGGCTTAGATTGGCAATGTGTGGCGATCTCCTTCTTTAGTTCGGCTAGATAAATTTTTCAATCTTTCATAGCACTTAAATGAGACTACTTATTTCCCAATAGATATAAGCAATAAAATTTACATAATTAGACATCATAGTATATCATTACTATCAGAAACATGTTTTACGAAATAGTTTTCCACTCGAGTTTTACCCACATCGAGTTAAAGGATTTAAAATTTAGGGCATGGGTAAATAACCGGAGAAAATACAAATTTATATAAAAAAATCGATTGCTATACCTGACTTGAACTTTATTTTAGCTTTATGTAACCTATTTTAGCCTACGTAATAGCATCACAAGCCGACATCTTGGATGTAAAAGCTCATAATGCTGTCGAAATTACGTTGTTAACAGGAACCTAAATGGGATTATCTATTACACGCATGCTTCGGTTGCCAAAAGGTTGATGTTAGTTCTGTGAATGGGCCACGTAGTATGAAATTTATTTCATTCCTGACCTGCAGAGTTTATATCACATCAATTATTGCATTTTGCTTGTGCCTAAAAACGATCAAACGCTCAAATCGGGTCCGAGATCAATATTAGTGATACAGCATAAACGAAGAAATCCCGCTTACAAATTTTGTAGTTCACTCTAGATGCAATTCCGATTGCCGGATTCATAATAAATGCACCTGCCATAATTTATCTCTTTTGAGGTTTTGTTTACATAAACTTCGGAATACTTTAAAACCCCATTTTCATTCATTAAAGGTAATGGCATTTTATCTGAATTTCCACAGCATTTACTTGTTACGCAATTTTTTTAAAAATATTAGTTTCTTGGGCACGAATGCTGGTGGAAACTAGAGCGAATTTATGGCGTTTTATATAAATTTATTTACTTGGAATTCCTAGCACGTACTTCAGCATTTTCTGTATTATTTAAATGTTTACACACAGGACTATTTCGGAATGGAGGAAAAAAAAACCCATTTTTATAGCCAGTTATCCAAACTCGCGCAAATATGTAAGCAGATTTTATGTCTTTTAGCACTACTGCTAAATCCTTCAATGCTCCCTAAATATTTACTTACAAATCTATAGAAATCTAGATAGTGTTTTATAATAGCACATTTATTTTGGCACTTTTTTTTTACTCCGCAGTTTAGCACGCCTTTAATCGATATTTTTAATGAATTTGTCCGCTATTCAAATTCAGATTGTAAATCCCATTTGCGAAGCTGACAGCCTGAGTTGGTTTCTTAATGCACGACCATTTGCATACATTTGCAATTTCCAACTCGACTGTGGCAAGAGATTTGGCGGCTGACAAATCAAACAATTTATACCAAAGGAATAAAAAGGAAAAGGGGAATATCACACCGTGTGGAAATCGAAATTGCAATTATTTAGAGTGAATTATGAAACGTTTGTCGGCACGAGAAAACAATTGCCTAACAAATATTTCGAAAACAAATTTTAATATTTTTTTTCCCGTTCGCCTAAATGAAAATGAGAGACATAAATATTAATCTTTATTCTCCACTTTTTATGCAAGGAGCATTAATAAAAAGGTGTAAGCGGGAGAAAAAAATGCAATGCCAAATGAAGGTTACAGGCACGTAGCACAAGACTGAAGATTTTTCGCATACCATTAAAGACCGACGCAAGGTGTCCGTGGGGATTATACTCTACCTGCCCCTACTTATCTATTTAAATAGCGACGCATGCAAAAATACTTCGACGTGTTACATATGGAGCAGTCGATAAGACGGAACAACACTTGTATACATTCAAGGGGCCTGCTGCAAAGTAAAAATAAGAAGTATTCGTCGCACTAAACTATCCCTTGCAGGTATGAAATGGCTGTTGATGTAAGAAAGGCTGAAATAGGCTCAAATACTTTTCTCATAATAAACAATTTAAAATGTTTCCCTTATTTTTCGTAACAATTTGAAGTAGAGCCATTTTCATACCCAGATCGACTCAATCTACTGCTCAACACTGGAAAAAAAAAATACAATGCAATCGCTCCATTCAACTACCAGCAACATAGAGGTCGATCGTATCGCCAATCACGTGCGACAGAGCTAAAGAACAAAAGAAATTTTTCGGTACAGCCCGTTTTGTCGATCGACCGGTTCATGTCGCTGGTAGGGAAACCGAGCGATGGCAACAGCAGTTGCGTTTTTTAAGAGTTGGGGGCTACTTGAGCAGTCTCTGTCCACATTTACTCTTCTGTATCGATACATTTCCATTGCATTCTGCAGCTTTCAGCATTTGTCAGTAATTAAAAAAAATAATTCTAACATACATTTCACTAATAAATCATATATTTTACAGGAAATTATGTGCTGAAAAGTAAAGGATTCCTGTTTAACTATATATCACCCTTACGTATTTAATTGAAATCAAATTTATCCTTCATGAACTAAAACTTGGAAAACATCCAAAATGTCATGTGTTCATGTCCTCACAGCGAGGACACAGCGAGTTAAGGGTTAAACAAGCATAAATGGAATATTAAAGAACAGCAAAAGGAAAAAAGAAGGGAAACGTAGAAGAGGAAAGAGGATGATAAGAGAGGGGAAATGCAGAAATCGAGTTCCAGGTTGGGATAACTGCTGGATAATATGGAAGTTTACATAATAGGGTATGAGGTCAAGATCAGTCCTTGGAATGCAAATGCATGTCATTAATAATAATAATGAAAATAAAATAAATGTGTCCGCTGGCTTTATGGGTCTCAAGATTCTTATTGCTTGATGCGCCACCTTGGTTTGCCACCCCTTTTCCACTATCCCTATTTAATATTTTCTGTGAAAATATATCAAAGCTGCATTATTGAACCATAAATTTGTATCATTGTACATCTAATTTGATTTTTAGCATCTAAACTCTTATTTAAAGCAATTTATGAATGGCAAAGTCGTACTGACATCGAAGAAGATTTAGAAATCTATCGAATCTTATTGAATACTAATTAGTATATTCTATAAAATGCTGTAAAAAGCATCCAGGAAGTAAATAGTTTTCTGATACATAAATATCGCATGTATACAGGCAAATTATTTTAGAATTCGATCGTAGTAATATAGATCACATGAGGTTCATTTACTAAAAATTACTAAAACTGTACCCTGGAAATATTAAAGGACTGATTGTAATTCGTGAAAAACATTTTAGTGTTATATCATCCAAGTTAAACTAAACGATTACGGAATCATAATTTTTAAAAAATTCCGCATTTTCGAAAGTATTTTCTTTTAGAATTTAAGGTACATTTTCATCAATTTATATATAAATAATATACTATCAGAATTTAATTTTCAAGATCGGAGGATGATTTAAAATTATCCGTATTATCATTTAAATTTATATTTACTAGTAATATTATTATTATTATTACTGTATCGAAAAACGACAACTCACAGCAATTAGGTTCTTTGGGACTATTTTTACTCTTCCCGATAAATGAATGTAATCGAAAATTCCATTGCTGTCTTCAGAAATTTTCAAAACTGTACTATGCAATTTTATTAAGAGTACACCATCTATCTTGAAAAAAAGAATATTTTATATTTTTAATTACGAAAAATGAATTTCCCGGTGTCATATTTGTATATAGTATGACAAAAAATATTTCCCTATCATTTAATCCTGGTCAAAAGTTTAAAGTTTCAGGAAACGAATCTCAGTTTTTTGCAATTAACTTTCGTAGGTTGCAATTATTATGAGTTGTTAGAACATTTTCAAAAATTGTCGATTTTAGACTAACTATTCGTTGTATGAAAATAATTACAATCTCCATAGATTTAAAACTTGGATGCACATTTATCACGGATGTGGCTATGGCTTTCTCATGGTAGGGGTCCAACTAAGGAGGGGGCTCTATTCTTACTACAAAATGTGATTGACGGCAAATTTTAAGATAAATATCTGGTAAAAATTTACATTAGCAAGAAAAATTTTTAAGTTCTTGTGTTTGTTACGCATTGAATTATTGCGGATTGAATACGCATTGAATTATTGCGCATTGAATACGCATTGAAACGCATTGAATACGCATTGAATATTTACAAAATTTGTATGACATTTATTAAATTTTAATATAAAGTTTTCAAAATGTATAGTGTAAAATATAAATATTTTTACCGCATACTATTTTGAGCGATAAATTCAAAAGGTTAATATTTGTCTATAGTTAGCGTTTGTGCGGAGACTAAGTGGAGTATCCACTACGTTTTTGTGATTTACCCTGATAGATACAAATCCAATTATTTTTACAATCCCGATTAAATATTCCATATATTCCACGTTCTATAATATTCTCCTCTCTCCCGAAGCCTCTTAGGAACTATTTCTTTATAATCGGTACCCTACCCATCTCAAAAACTTAAACAATCTCATTTTAGAAAATGCGATTTAAAAAAAAATAAAAAAATAAAGTGAAAATAATAAAAATATAAATCGTATGCAATTTTTCGTGTATTCTTCAATTGAAAACATCAATTCTATACTCTTCGTTTCTAATATCCAAGAGAAAGAAGAAGTAGCAACAAAACAAAATTGTCTCAAATCTGCGGAAAATGAAAGGAAGAATAGGAATCGAAATGAAATACACACGGATCTATAATTTTCCAACAAATGGGCATTTATACAAAAATCTTCATGTAAAACTGCGATTTTCTTATTTTTTCATGCAAACACGATCAGATATTTTATACTTTCCCACTGCCCCCCTTTTCCTGTCCTTCCTCCCCCTCGCCCCTCCTATTTCTATTTCCTCAAAGCTGTAGCAACATCAGTGGGTTCATCCATATGAAGCAGCTTTTCAGTTTGGAGAGGGAGAGAAAGGGTTTTTTTCTTTCTTTCTTTCTTTCTTTTATTATTACTATTTATTTATTCTTTCTGATGCATAAGTATGGATTCAGTCTTTCTTTTTTTGGGGCTGCAACCAAATAACGTTAATTTCGAATTTGCGTGAAGAGTATGTTTTATCGAATAGATTTTTGCTTGTTTGCTATCATCGAAGGCTAGTAAACAAACATTTTTTGGTTTTTCATGTCGTGTTTCTTATTGAATGCCATTCAATAGTTAAAAATTATTATCCTAATCGATTCACTTTGTACTTTCAATTGGCATTGTATGTCAGGAAACTACTCTTGAAATTTTCAAGAAATAATTACCATGTTGGTTGAATCTGAAATGCATTGTTTGTTAAATTCTATATTCACTTTGTTGTTTGAATCGGTTATGCCATATGACAAACTGTGCGTTATTTGACTAACTGTTTATATTGTCATTTTAACTAATATTAAATTATGCTTAACACGCAGTAGTTTCCAAGAAAAAAAAATCCCATTGAAATATTCATTCTTTGAGATATTTTCATTATTTTAGATTCATTTTATTTTTGACTTATTTAGAAATGATTATCTTTCGTGCAAAGCACGGCACCGTAATGTGGCACAGCGGTATCGCTTGTAATCCCCAACCAAAGGATTTCTCCTTCCGTTTAAGTTTCCCAACGTCACACTGTAGGGAATCATAAAAGTGCAAAGGCGCATTTTAACAGCTCTATTCTTCATTAATGTCCACAGTGTGTATTTTTGTACTAAATCGATGATACTCTACAACTTTGTAAATTACATTTTACTTATCACGCTCCGTTTTCGAGTGCTAACTCCGTAGTTTTCCACCAGATGGTGCTGTAGGCGGTTTCAATCATTAGCGCATGGCTACTTTACTGCAACTAGACATCGCTTTTTTGAATACAGAAACCTCACTATAACGATGCTCGATACAACGATAAATCCTTCTATAACGATAAAATTTTGTGGTCGAGCGGAATTTCCGTTCAATATAATCGACCCTCGATATAACGATACATCCCTGTAGAACGATAATTTTACTGCGTCTCTTAAGTATCGTTGTATCGAGGCTTTACTGTAAAACAGGCCAGTAATGTGGCACAGCGGTATCGCTTGTAATCCCCAACCAAAGGATTTCTCCTTCCGTTTAAGTTTCCCAACGTCACACTGTAGGGAATCACAAAAGTGCAAAGGCGCATTTTAACAGCTCTATTCTTCATTAATGTCCACAGTGTGTATTTTTGTACTAAATCGATGATACTCTACAACTTTGTAAATTACATTTTTCTTATCACGCTCCGATTTCGAGTGCCAACTCCGTAGTTTTCCACCAGATGGTGCTGTAGGCGGTTTCAATCATTAGCGCATGGCTACTTTACTGCAACTAGACATCGCTTTTTTGAATACAGAAACCTCACTATAACGATGCTCGATACAACGATAAATCCTTCTATAACGATAAAATTTTGTGGTCGCGCGGAATTTCCGTTCAATATAATCGCCCCTCGATATAACGACACATCCCTGTAGAACGATAATTTTACAGCGTCTCTTAAGTATCGTTGTATCGAGGTTTTACTGTAAAACAGTCCTTCCTCAGTTAACAAGGTGGAAAGGGACATTACGGAGCACACTGGATATAAAAAAAGATAAATAATGTGGAATGGAAAAATGTTATATGCTTTAAATCGGTCACAAACACACACACAAAAAGGCAGGACTGATTTAAAAAAATAAAATAAAACGGAAAAGAAAGGAGTTTAACAGTTGTACTCCCCTCCCAATATCACTCGCTGAAAAATTTAACACAATTTCAAGTGCGGCGCTAAGTGTTATGAAATGTTTTCGGGAAATTCTTTAATCACAGTAATTACAAGAATCATTGTTCACGGTTAAAAGCCCCACCCTCGGAGAAAGTGTAGTTAACGAAAATTTTCCAAAGCACCCAGACCAAATTAGCTGCGGCGGGTGCCGCTCGCACAAAGAACTTTTATGAAACGCAGCCGTAATAAACGTGACTGCAGTTATAAACCCTTTTGTTTTAGATTAGGGCGTCGACGGTGAGAAACTTTTCAAAAGAAAGGGAATCATTTTTCAAAGCTTTTCAAACGCGAATTTTTAGCTTAGTGGTCGTAAACGGCTTTGGAGCGAGATTTTTTTTTTTTTTTAATGGAAAATTGGACTCGGTGAAACACGAATGTCGGGAAGACGGACTGTTTCGTCAATTACGGTGATAGTTTGAAACTGAATGACGCCTGAGGCTGAAAAAAAGGGAGGATTGAAAAATAAGGCATCTTCTCTAACCGTGTAGTAACACAATGGAGGAATTTTACGTTCCAAGCATCGTTTAAATGTAAACAGAACAGTTTTTATATAGCGAAATTAATGCATTTTTTGACCTAAACTATTAAATAATTTTTTATAGCATGCAATCAGTGGAATTTTAGAGAGATAGCATACACTTCTAATCAAAAATAAATAAAACTAAGCGCTTTATTTATTTTTTTAAATTGGAAAGGTGTGTTTTTTGTAATGCAGCCATTAGTGTTAAAATTTCTAACTGAACTGGTGAAAATTCCCAGATTTTGTTAATCCATTAACGCCCAGCGATCCATTTTAGACGATCGCAAAAGCTGTAAGTCGCCAAAAAATATTTAAGCATTGATTTTTTTTCCCTATTTTCATTTTACGAACAAAAAATCTGATTTCCACAAAATACTCAGCGATAGCATCGTGAATTGCTAATGTTTCATTGTTTCATTAATAGTTTTAGAAAGATAAACACATTCTTCATGCCCCACAAATGTCGGAACTTTATTTATCACTTCCGACATCAACATAAATTGGAGAATTTGCTGAAAAAAAATCGGGTGCTTATTTGTCAAATTAACTGATGGTGCTATGAATTCATATGAAGGGTCCACGGGAAGAACGATGAGAGTTCACTTTTCATCAATGTTGACGTTTCTACTGCATTCTGTTGTTCATTAGTGGCACTACTAATATCCGAACCCATAAGGGGAAAGAACAATGAGAATACACTGAAAAAATAGCCCAAAGATACAGTTTACTGGGGAAGAACGTGGAAAGTCCCGTGCGCCTTTCGATTTTTTGGAAAATCAGCTGTATATAGCTGTTTCCGATGTATTCGATTTTTTGGAAAATCAGCTGTAGAACGATGAGAGTAATGGACTCTCATCGTTCTTCCCCAGAGCCTTATTACCGCATGGGCAAATCGGGACTTTGCCCAGGGCGCCCGGCTCGAAAGGGCCCCCAATATCAAATGTTGTTCTGAAATATTCTTTTTTGTATCAAAATTTTATGAAAAATTAAACAAATTTCATAGATGGCGGCCCCCCAAATTCATAAATGCCCAGGGCCCCTGTTGGTCATAATCGGGCTCTGTTCTTCCCGTGGAACCTTCATATGCAATCGTTCGATTTCTCATAACATAAAATAAAATGCAAGATATGTAAAACCTATTTTTAATGGCTTTTTTGAAAAGTCAGAAAAACAAAATGCTTCATACAAAAGTAAATGGCGTATATTTTACAATAAATTTAATTAGATAAAAAGTCTTTACACAAGCGTTGTATTAAATCTGACGCCTGCGTGAAACTTGACGATAAATTACAGACTCTGAAAATTCACAGTCTTATGCAAACAGTCCCACGTTTGCGTCTCCAGCTGAAGCCATTTTCACAATTCCCGGATAAATTCGACGAATCCGTCCGTTACTTTTCGGACGTATCGTTAGTCGCGATAATTTGACCTAACGACACATCCATCGTGGAGATGAATGTAGGAAAGCGCCTAATTGCGCGGAGGAAATGAGTCCCTTTTCTGGATTCCAGTCACACGCTCGTTCGGCGGAACAACACAAATTTCCATTTTGTTTGCGCGCGAAACTCAATTTACTCGCGGAGCGAAGTTATCTCCCGTGCATGCCGTGCTGTGTGATTTTGCCTAGGCGGATAAACGGTATTCTGCCGTGAATTTCTTGGACGGTGGAAAGGTCGATTTTCTGGAAATAGTTGTTGGTATGCAGAGGAGGCGACGCTAAAAGCTAACAACAGGGGGACCGACGTACAAATAGAAAATTTTTATTTCAAGCCCAATTTTTAACTCTCCAAGTATTTGTGACGCAAAATCAAGTCGAGTTTTCACTGCTATGCATGTATAATTTAAATTATTTATACCACTGATATATCATAAAATATGTTTTGATATTAAAACTTGTAAGTAATTTAGGAGCCTAGTTTTTTTAATAAATACAAATCTTCCTATTAAAGTTTTATTTTTTTATACTTTTTTTTTATACTTTAAAAGCTGTATAAATATTTTACTGTGAAAACAACTTTACACTAGTTTACCATTTACAAAACGCTGAGAGGGTTAAATGAACAGTCAAGGAAAATTGCTAAGAGGAGAGTTCACTGAAATTTGGCTTAAAAATAATTTTTATTTCTTTTTAATCTTAAATTATAACTTATTTCGTTGTGAACAATTTGATACCAAAATTCCAATCATACGGCATTTATTTCAAGAGGCATAGTCACCGATCTTGTTTTTTTTTTTTTTTTAACCTATATACTTAATATACTGAGTTGTACCGATGTATGTAGCTTTCTATCTCCGAGAGCTCACTGCATTTGTTAAAAGCTTATAGAATTTATTGAAAATTATATTGTAAACAATTTACCCATATTACCTTAGATCTTTTTTTTTCCGTCTTGTAATCCATGGAATAAAAGCATATCTGCTATATCAAAATGGAGAACACAAGTATAGATAGCATGGCAATGTCAGTTTCTATTTGTAATTCTGAAGCATAAACTCTGAACTACCAATCAATGAGATTCAGTGTCATATTGACCAGAAAATATATTTTACAAAAAGGAAATAAATGACATTTAAATGATTTTTCATATACAGAGTCGCATTAAAAAGACAGTTAGACACGTGCAAGCATGAATACTGGAAGGCAATGTCCTTTCTTTTCGTATGTCAGTATTTTGCATAATGGAAAATGCGTGGAAAATGCATTGGAAAATGCGTGGTATAATGGAAAATGCATTGGAAAATGCGTGGCAAAATAAAATATGTGGGGCGAGTTCGCCGACCGGCGCCCCGTGTACTTAGGAATTTTTTTTGGGGGGGGGGGAATTTTTTAAGCTTGAAATTAAGTTTGAAATGTCAAGCTTAATGCAAGCTGGGCAAGTGTAAACTAGAACACTTGATTCAAGCTTGTATTAAGCTTACACGCTTGAAAATTTCAAGCTTAATTCAACTTATTGACTTGATAAATCAAGCTTGCTGCAAGTTTGATGCAAGTTTGCTGTGCTGTCTGGGCACGACCCCTAAAAATTAATTTTCTGAACATTAAGAGGAAGGGTGGCCATTATTATTGAAAGGAAAAAAAAGTTATCTATAAAATTTTAGCTTTAAAATTTAACAAATATGAATCCTACACTTAGGCGTTGAAAATTTATTTGTTTAAATTTTATGTAAAATAAGTACCGCTGCATCTAATATTTTTAATTCATCATATTAAATTGATAGACATGAAGCATAAATTGCTATGCATTGTTTTAAAATTTATTAAAAACATTCGTGGAATATCTTGTCAAACTCTATGATATTTTTCAAACATATTAAAGTTTAGAAAATGCAAATATGCTGTGCAAGGTTTGCAAAATGCCGAGTGAGTTGTATGGTGGGTAAACCACCGTACTTCGGGTTCAAATCCCGGGGTTTGATCCAAGACTGGGCTTGGTTGTCATATCCGTCCCTTCATAGGGGCGACGTTGGTCCGACTACTAGGTATCCCCATAATAAAGAGACCACCAATTCCGGCCTGTTGTGACCAAAGCCTTCAAGGCAGAGGCCGGCCATTAGAAAAAGAAAAGTTTGCAAAATAGTATTTGTTTTCTCTTTAACATATTTTTGTTTAAAGAATACATATTTTTGACCAATAATTTTGTCCATAAAATATATAGAAGAATTTTGCATCCGAATTCTTCATATTATTTTTGAAAATATCCAGAAAAGGATAAACAAGAGAGAAGTACAGTGTAATTATTTATAATGCTTATGCATCCCTAACACACTTTTAAAATCATTTTGTAAATAAAAATTCACTCTGGTTGATTTTCTTAAGATAATCCCCATCAAAAACACTGGAGCAGTCAATTGCGGCAGTAACTTTTACAATCTTTCCTATCCTGTAATGGATTAGTCAATTAACTTTAAACATGCTACGGCACTTTAAAATAAAGAACGTTAATGACCTACAACGTTGCGTCAATAATGCTCTCCCAGTCTTTTAGCAATATCAATGAAATTTTGAAGAAAAACATAATTTTCGTTGAATGCCTTCTGAAGCCATTAAAAAGACTTGCGTCAGCGTAATTTATTCAGAAAGAATAAAACCAAGCATACTGTCTAAACGCTCTGTGAGCTTTGTTATACAAATTACAGTTTTAAAGAAATTTGCAAAAATATTATTTCGTTTGTTAATTGAGAATGAAGTTAGCAGATTTAAATTAGCTTCAAAAAGAGATGTGTTGTCTTATTGAAAGCTGCTTTTTGGGCTTAGAAATTAACCACTTTATTTGTGAAAAATCCTTGAAGTCAGGCCTAATCTTTCCTTCTGTCTATGAACTCATCTCTGAGTTTTATTTAGCATAATTAAGCTATCTGCGCTGTTGTATTCAGTAACGATTCCAAATCTGTTATAATACGTTGTTAATAGAAGTAGTTCAACGTTTCACCAGGCAATGGGGCTAAATTAGCTGCATCTTTTCTATGGAGAAACGTTTCACCATGATTTGGTTGCATTGATCTGTTTAAGCACCATGGTGAAACGTTTCTGCATAGAAAGTATGCGGCACCATTTTATTAATTAATTATATTAACCCAGCACTATTTTATGGTGAAATGTTAACTACTTCTATTAAGAGTGTACTTGTGTTTTGTTTTTCTTGCATCAAGTTTCAATTAGGAAGAAGTGCTCTAAGAGAACTCAGGATTTCTACCTTGCAATTGATAATCACCTTCTTGTCTTAGACTTCATGTAAAAATCTGTTATTTTATATCACATCTTGTAGTTTTTCCTGTAGACTGCATCTTTATCACATCTCATTTAATTTAGATTATTTGAAGATTTTATTTTGATTCAACAGAACAGAATCTTTTATTCGTATAAGCAGCTTCGCAGATAAAGTTTCTTACTACAATAAAATATATGTAAATCAAAAAACTGTTACATCTTATTACATGAGGAAAATTTAGACAGATATTTGTATTACCATTAAATTAAATAGAATTTTTGTAGCAAGGTACTTATTTTACACTCAGTTGTTGTAAATATATATCTTTTACGTCTTACGGAATCCAGAATAACGTTAAGCCTAAAAATTGAAGCAGAAATAAATGAAAGCAAACAAATAAAATAAACTGAAGTAAACAAATATAACATTAAACAGGATATTTCAGTTTGTTTAGAGAGGAAACTTTTAAAGTATTGACATTAGCATCATACTTTCAATATAACATGTTTTCCATTGACATGCAGTTTCTTTTTATAGCCTACATTTTATAAGTTACATTTATTTTTTAAAAATCCAAAAATAAATTTAGATAGTTAACATGAGTTAAAAAAAATAGTAAAAGGAATTCCTAACCAAATTATTTAAAAAATAATAACTTTTAAAGAACAACATATAACGAATATTAACTTTTCGGGGGGATTAAATAATATTGAAGAGTTTGACCCATAAGGAAAGACAGCTGTAGAGGTGAATCTGAAAAAGTTCTGTACCAGAACATGGATGGTTAGTTATTATAAATTCGAGGAGATATTTTCATTCTCTTTAAGTGTTTTAATTTCAATATGGCTCTGGTAGATGAAATAATTTATTCGCAATTTAGTTTGGGAAGAAAAGTTTTCTTCACTTCCTGGGAAGTGAGTCTTCGGCTGGCTATTGCATCAGCGTCAGCAAAGATTAGACTCAAGGGGGAAAGTTGAGAACGATTGCAGGCTTGTTAGGCGAGGTTATCAACTTCCTCATTGCCAAAAATGTCGACGTGCGCTGGAATTTACTGTAGGATACAGGCTTTTTGGACAGCTATTATTCTGTTCAGGAGCACTACAGTATTCTGCGCAAGTGGAGAATTAGCCTCGCTGCATCGCCAGAAGCGAAGATTTTAAATCAGAGAATATTATGACGTCGCTGGAATTCTGAACTCCTTTGGACCGAAAAATATCCAAAATACCCTTGATGGCTAACGGATCTCTGGTATAATTAGAGGTAATTTTTGCAAAAGAAATTTCATGGAATTCAAGTTCGCCATATGCGCCAATAAAATAGATGCAGCGCTACTTTTCCTGAGATCAGAGTCACAGAAACCGCGTGTGAAAGTAATAGATAGAATTTGAATTGAGTTTGTAAATTAATTCATGGTGTGGATACATTTATCTTACACGTGATTTTTTTTTTCGTGCCAGAGATTTAAGAGGATGACGACTTGTGTAGGAGGACAGTCATGTCGTAGAGTGGAAGACCTTTCCACTCTATTTTTTCCACTCCATGCTTTGAATGTTTTGTTGGAGATGTGATGGTCCGCAAAATTCTTTTCGTGATTTTTCTTTCCCGAGAATTTGATGGCGGCTATTTTTTTCTGTTTTCTAAGGAGGCTTAGGCCACACTCAGTTTTTACTGTAATGCTGTTTTTAGATTAAACAGATCAAAAATGATTTTGGATGCCCAGTATTGAATGAGCACAGTCAATCTTTGTTGCAAAAGATGAAGTAGGTGTTTGTTTATATGGGTTTATCATATTCAGTATTGGGCATAACAAGCGAAATATATGCATTAAACCCTCCAAGCGCTGCTGTGACTCAAAATTCCGTTCAATTAATTCCAGTTTCCACTGCAATGCACCTACAATTTATATTATTCAACGAACGATGGTACGATAAAATATATTTTAATTTTATACTTAATTTATACTCGTAGTCATTTTTACTTCAGATAATGCTTCCAGTTATCTTCAGATTCCGTAAAACTTCTGTAAATATCTAATCTGCACTTTAGAAAAATAATTTAATGCCATATAAAATTTATATAAAAGCAACACTACTAATTTATTTGAATACATTCAATTTTAATTTAATCTACCCCACCAGTGACTGAGAGGTTCTGCTCTCGAAACTGGAGGTGCCAGGTTCAAACCCCGGTCGAGCCTGTCGACATAGCTTTTTGGAGTTTTCCGTATTTTTCTCCATAACCTCGCGTAAATACGGGCTAGGATCCCTTAGGAAGGCATTCCCCCTATTGGCGTAGGACCCTAGTGCAGTCAATCGGCCTTAATCCACAAACATTTAATTTAATTTTGTATAGTTTTCATCCTGACTTAGGTATACGGTTTCTTAGTAGGTTACACTGGGTCGAATATAAAAAATAAAATTATTTCATTACAAAATTTTGTTTAAACATTAAATAACTTTTACATTAATTTCATGACAAAAAATTATTCTGCCAGCGAATACACAACATTTCATTTCGAACATAGCGTGTAATTTATTTCACTAACAAGCGTCGACATAACGTCAAAAACAGAATAATCCCTGACACAACGTCATGGTCGGAGCGCAGTCTAAGGTGGACTTCAATAGAAATATTCTGTCAGCTTTTCTCTTCTCAAAAAAAAAAGTAACTGAAAGAACTAGACTACATAGAAAAACAACTAAAGAAAAGGAAGGTTTGGCATTGGTGATCTGGAGGTATTAAGAGAGTATGAAAGATTCTAACAAATAGAAGGGGGGAAAAATATGAAAACATGCAATGTTGTCAGCGGCAAAGATATAATTTTCTTCTGGTAAACGTCAAGCAGTTTTTGGAGGACAGTTTTATGATACATTAAATTTCTCATTATAATGTGTACTTTAGTTAGGTAGCAGTAAAAAATGCAGTTGAATTTGGTTATAGTAACTTTTTTTTTTCTGATAGTGCACTTAATACATCAAAATATTCTGTCCATCATCACACATGTTTATCATTAGATATGCTTATCCATAGGCATACTTGGAGTTATAAATCCTATTTAATCCATTAAGGCCCAGCGATCTATATTCATACGGTCGCAAAATTTGTAAGTAGCATAAATATTTAAGCATTAATTTATTCACCTGTTTTAATTTCTCAAATAGTAATAAATCTGATTTCCACAAAATATTCATTTATAGCAAAGCAAAATGAGAATCTTTCTCTGACTTATTCATATTTTAGAAAAAGAATTGCATTTTTCATACCACACAAATGTCGGAAATTTATTCACCTCTTCTGGCATTAATATGAATTGGAGAATGTGCTGAAAAAATTCGGTCACTAATGCGTTAAATAACACCTATGGAGACTTATCAAGGGAGATCTCGTTTATAATGCCATTTTATCTGTAGAAATTTTGGAACAGCTTGGATATTTGTCACCGCTGGCCATTTCTTATTCTCTGCTGAATTTCTGGCGATTCATGCGTTAGCATAATATTTAATAATTTCCCATCGTGCTTGTCCTTAAAACAGTTCATCATAGATCTTATATCTAGTACTTGGCAGATAGGCGTACTTAGCACCCCAAAATATTTCATCTCGCCTTCGTGACAAATATCCAAGCTGTCAATGAAATTCGGTATAGGAAAGGCTCATTCACCTTTGGAAAAAAAAATAAAACAGTAAATATGTGACTTTATAAGGCATTTTTGATTACAAGAAGATATCCTGCCTGTTTGTTCGATTACATGATCAAAGGTATTTAATGACCAGATGAGCAACTAAAGTGCATTTCTCATTTTAATGAAGCTACATGCTTCAAATACCATATATTACCAACAGCAGTACTACATGCATATTCTTTTTTTCTGTTCCATTCTTTGCAGTGGATTCAAAATCAGATAATATAACCTTTAATATAGCAGGATATTGCCGAGTTTCCGTCAAAATTACCTTGTGCAATCCTTTATTGCTGACAGTTTTACACCAGCCAGCAAACGCTGTTGGACCATCTGCTTGTAACTGTAAAAATAGCTTCCTCCACATGCTAATTCAATGCACGGAAAACAAAATAAATCTTCGGCTGGCGGCTGGCTATAGTGTTGGCGTGCACAACCTTTAGCAGGCGCATTAAAGCACCCTTGAGGATATTAGTTTTTCACATGCACGCCTAGGAATACTATCATGTTGATTACCGGTAAATTAAAGCGTTTTGTTTAAAATTCTGCAACCATGTCTCTGCTCCCAGCGTGCTTAGCCCTTTCCTTCCCGTGCACATAACGTGGTCCAGGAGAAGAGATTATCCATTTCACAGCTTGTCATGGGACACCGCCCACTTATCGTTTGGGCTCCCACTCCACTTGTCAAGCTTTTTGGAGTCCAGCGGTGACGTTTCTTGGAGCCGTTACCTGGCGCTTGGATCAAAACAATAAAACGACAATGAAAAAACAAAAGAAAGAAAAGGAAGACATGTAAGGAAAAAAAAATGTATATGTGAAGAGAAAAGGCGCACCGGAAATTTGCCCGACTAAAAATATTCCTTAATTTCCGAGTGTTTAATTTATCCCGGTGCAGTTGACACAGTTAAGGCGCTTTGACGCATCACGCAAAATTCAGCGGTCACGTTCGAGAATTTGCGAGCGGGGGTCCGGCACCAAAATACGAAATGAGAGTGATTGCTATGGTGATGGTTTGGTACCCGAAATTACGGCGTATTATGCAAATAAGAAGAATATATATATCTTGAGGATTATTTTTTTTTATACTGAATAATTAAGATATCCAGAAAGTTTGTGTACATGCATTGAACACGTTCAAAATCTATCCTTTAAATATACTTTTTTTCTTCATTCAAAGTAAATAATGTTCTTAGTGTGGTTATAAAGACAAGAAGCACAGTGAAAAAATTATATAAGAATGTCCGCAGACGTGTATCACGACAAAATATGCAAAAGTACTCAAATAAATAAATTCTGTAAGGAAAAAAATAAACGAAAATTTTACATACGAAATTACGGTAAAGCATTGATTTGATTATTTGATATCACATACTATTTAAAAATGAAAATTGATATATGATGGACGTTTTCGAGTCGGCATGAATTTAGAATAAAATTTTATAGAATTTTATCTCAGACTTATTAAGTAATGGGCATTTCTGCCAGTTTTTTAATAACTTAGATTTTTTATCAACATGATCGTTTTATTTATTTACTTTTTTTTTAATTTCATGTTTGTATACTTCACTGAATAAATTTTAGAAAATTATTGATATCTAGCAATTATTTAACATTTAAATCAATACACAAGTTGCAAACTATTTTTTAGTTATAAGTGATTTCAAATCTATTAATTTAATATATATATATATATACATTTAAATATATATGTACATTAATTATTAAACCATGGTTCAAAATGCCATAAATGAAAATAAAAACAAGCGTATTTTTATTAGAAATAGTTTCTCTCGAAAACACGTAAAATAAATTTTGGCTGTGTCGAAAATAAAAGTCAATGAGTTTAAATCAGAGTCCGTTACTTAAGTTGCCCGATGCTTTAACACTTCTTTCTGTGTGACTACACTGTTAGCAGGTACATGGATGAATCGTCTTTGACAGAACATTGCTTTGTGGTTGTGAGTTACCTTTAAGTATTGCATCTTTCCTAGAAATTTTGAAACACTCTGTATATATACAATCGAACCCGCTTAATGGGATATCCAGCTTGTCGCGAAAAGTTATTCTAATAAGCGACATATTCTACTATCTGGGATCACATTGACTAATTATTACAGTTTAGTGCATTGAAAACTTATTATAATATGGAGGGGTTAGGGGTATTCCTTTAGCCGATATTCCATTGAGCAGGTTCAACTGCAGTACTAACGGCCGTATTTACCAAACACTTGAAACGCGGAATAAACCAAACTCCCGTGTTAAAGTCATCGGTAAGATATATTACCGATGACTATAACACGCGCTTCACGATTAATCCGAGAGTCAAATGTTTGGTGGATACGGCCGTAGGAGATCCTCTCGTTGAATCGCAGAATTTATCTTTGACATACTAGTAGGTATGCATGCGATTACTGCATAATCGCATACAGTCGCTCAAGGATATAAAAGTATTTACAGCACCGAACTATCATTTTCATACAATCATAATGACAATCGCGTGCTCTATGAACGTTTCGGGTAGCATCTATGGTTTTTGACACGCTCTCCTTTTGCTGTTCTGAATTGTTCAATACCGCTTATTGCAACTACCAAGCCAGGTTCAATATTATGCAACAAAACATTGAGGTGATATGTAACAGTCATTACACTAACTGTAAGATTAATTGTTTATAGGGAAAATAAAGACAAATGCCTGTGTAGAGAGTGAAAGAGAGGAGGGGGGCAGGTAAAATGACTGTTTCTAAATATTTAAAAATTGTTTTCTTTATCCTTTTAGGGTGCTTTAAGTAAAATATTTACAAATTTTGTTTACTCTCTTTTGATTGCATTTTTGCACTAATAAGTAGCTAATAAACTCATGTTTAATGCATTTTAGGCTGGTTAGTCTAGATGTATACATACCAAGTTCTCGATGATTGAAAATCGACAATTCGAAAATGCTTTATATATAATTTTTTTTTCTGCAGAGACTAATGCATTTTCATTTTTTAAACTGAGCTGGAATAAATATCACCCAAGGAAAAAAATTTAGGTGCAAAAGAATTTTTTTTGAAATAATTGAAACTATATTTACTTCAAAAAAATACGGTATTTCAGAAACTATGGCAGTGTTATAAAATCCTCCCTCCGCAAAACTAAAACATATCCGATAAAGCATTTACTAAATCTTGAAAATAATTTTAAAGGACAAACAAAGCCCTGCTAACATAAAGTGAGTACGGATTCGGGAAAATATATCTCTAAGGTCAACTGCGTAGGGTTTACTTAAAGAGTACAGCGGTCATTTTACAGGCGATGGACGGCGATGCTGCAGCACAGGCTGGCAATAAAATGGTTAATAGCCTTCAATTTATGGCCCCTTTTATATGCCTGAATGTCATATGGCATTTTTTTTCTTGTACGTATTGTAAGAGATAACTGTATTGCCGTGAGTCTTGGTTTATGTTCTACTTTTGGAATTTGTTTTGGAGGAAATGCGAAAATGTGGATAAAAGTCATAGTTTTTCATACACATTTCGAAGAGAAAGACATTAAACCATATTTCTTCCTTTATCGTGATTTTTGAAAAATTGTATTGGACAGTTTTTACCTTTTACAAACCAAATTCAGATCCACGCATATTTTAAATTATTTGTTTTGCATATTTTGCCTTCTAATGCGTTAGTTAAAGCATATTAGTCATTTAAATGGGAGGGGGGATTGTCCCCCCATCCAATTTTCGCTGTATTCTCAAGTGGAAAGATTGGTCATTTCTGACAGCACTTTTAGGGGTTATACTTTACTAATGCTTTCATGAGTAGTTTAAATAATAAGGGGAATATTAAGAATAAATGAAAGATTTATTTTTGAATTTAAGTAAAAGAATGAATTAAGTTTGACGAGCGAGGGGGGTGTATTAAGATAGCCCTGTAAAAATTTATGAAAATGGCTAGTTTTATGATTTTTTATCCACTTTTTCAACTAATAATAGAAACGCAAATTCTGTTTCAAAAAATCAAGTCATTTTTAATTAATTTTTCCAAGTCAATTTTCATAAAATTTAATTTTTCAATTAATTTTTAATTTGATGTTCCCAATTTGGAACATTGGCCTATAAAAGGTTAAAGAACCTCTGCACACGCATTCCAACTATTGCATGTATAGGGTAGCAACTATTTAGGTATATGACAAAAAAAAGTAAACTTTTTCCAAGAACTGCAAGTTTACTTGTGAAAAAAGCTTACTTAACTAACACAAATTAAATTTAAATCACAACTGTAAACTTTAAAATGGCAGACAGTTTTATAAAATAAATTCTTATAGAATTTAGGATATTTCCTATATGAAGATAAAAGTAACTTGTTTTTGTGATTTTGAAAAAAAATGGTATTGGGCAGTTTTAAGGAAGCTCTGGACATGCATGTCATTTCACAACTATTTCATGTATAAGGTAGCAATTATTTAGATATATGAAAAAAAAAGAAAACTTTTTCCAAGAACTGCAAGTTTAATAGTGAAAAAAGCTTACTTTACTAACACGAATTAAATTTAAGTCACAACTGTAAAATTTAAAATGGCAGAAAATTTTATTAAATAAATTCTTACGGAATTTGGGATATTTCCTATACGAAAGCAAAAGCAATTCATCTCATATTTCTTAGTATTTCAATTTCTTTACTGACCATTCAAGAATTCTCACTATATTTAAAACATTATATAGAAAACTTTTTTTTTTTAAGATCAGGAAAGTTAAAGAAATCTAAACAGTTTTGTTAGCAAAATATATAAAAGCTAGAGAACGCGGGGCTTTGAAGTCAACCAAAATAATAATAAAAAAGAAAGGCTCAGAAAAACGAGCCAGGCGTATAGAATTTGAAGAAAAAAAAATGAATTTTAGTTATAACAGAGGAACGGAACTCCTAGCAGCCGACTCAAAATGAAAAATGATATCCCTTTTAATACTATAAAAAGAGTTATTTTATGAAAAATAACAGGTAAAAAGGATTTCGGGTTGAAATATTTTCTGGACATATTTGGAACACAACTCTGGGGGATTCCCATTTTAGCTTTATCAAATGATAAAATGTATACTGACGCGTGACAAAATACGGGGAGTAATAGAAGTGTATTTTTTAAGGGAGAAGAATGAGAAATGTTTTTAAAATTAAATTTATAATATATTTAGTACATGTTTCAGTGAAATAGAGAGAGCATGCTTTCTATGAGAATGCGTTATTTTAACATTTAACGTGTGTTTTATATGCTAACTCTGAAAATGTATTTGTTTTGTGTGTGTATGCATTAAAAAGAAAAAAATGATTGTATTGAATAGATGAAAAAACTATTGAATAAAACAGCGTTTTAAAATAATAAAGAAATAAACTAACGATTGTTTAATTTCTTATGTTTTTCTTTCCAATGGCCGGCAGAGTGGCCTGCTGTAGTCTTGATAGCTACGAGGGCCGGTGATACTGTTCATTTCATTATGGGGGCGCCTAGAAGGTAGCCCAACATTTTTAAAATACCCCTTTGAGTACTCTCCTAATTTTGAACACATTCGATATGAGAGACCTAGAATCTGGATTGGCACCCTCAGAGGCATCGTTTGAACATGGAAGATAATGGAGCCACGATAGATTTTACGTGCACCAGCTCCCTTTGGCTTATAAGATGCATAGCAGACTCAGCTGCGAGAGGAGTACATTTGCTTAACTTCTTTACCCAATACATTTTGATCGGCCTATAGATAAAAATGACTCATAGAGTTTGATTATGATTTTTTGCCCTATTTCTACTGGTCCCAAGCACTATATGAAGAGACATAAAGTAACTTTTATCGCTTAAAAATGAGAAATACGAATAAAGAAAGTGGAGAACATTTTAGAAATAGTAAAAAGAACAAAGTATATATTTTGAGTGTGTAACGAAATAATCCGAATAAATACTGCTCTATACCTTCGTCGCTTAAAAATTTAAAAATTTATAAAAGTGATCAACACCAGAAAATAAGTTATACTAATATTGAAGAGCGCAGGGACGTGCATTGCGGCCTGTTGCAGCGATGCTTATAAGCACACTATTTTGTGAAAACACTGTATAAGTACACTGAATTTCGGTTCTCTGTACTATCAGGCCCAGATACAAAAATGAGGAATGTTGGAAGCGCCGTGTTCTACGTTCTGTACACTCAAGTTTTTGCCCACCCAGCCACGAAAATGAGAATTTTTGGAATGGAATATGCATTTTAATGAATGCAAAATCTAAATATACTGTATATATAAATATGCAATGATGTATATATGAATATACAATATGTACAATATGCTGTGTAAATAATCTTTACTCTTTTAAAATATGTGTACGTTCGTCGGTCTGTTAAAAATTGTATAAATTTTCGGGTTCTCAGACAGGGTTACTGGGGTACATCCTATAGTTCATCTTAAAATCTGTAACAATGTGCTTTTAATATCATCAAAGAAGTTTGTAAGTAATTTACAGAACTCCGGTCTAACCGGCTTTTTTTTTTATTCGACCTACCCTTCCTCCACATTAGGCCGAATATTCGAGAGCTCACTCTACTCTTCTTTATACTACAGTTAAATTTTTAAACAAATAATGGACAACTGTCTTTTAGGGGATTCTTAAAACAAATTTCAAGTACCTAGAAGGATTTTTTTTAGTTATGGTAAAAATTGGATATCTAACTAAATCTATCTATTTATATCTCTCTCTATATATGTAATATAAAAACCCCTTTTAGGCTTTCTATACTAAGATTTCTAAATTCAAATTTGTATTTGACATTAATATTAACCTTGTTCTGAAAAAAAAAACGCAGTTTGCCCGCCTTGTCGGTGCCACTATGTGTCTAAAATGTTTTCCCTTTAAAAATCCGTCACAGACATGGTTTTTCCTAGTAGACATTGACTCCGCCTTGTCTAAATTACTATGGCCCTGCCCTGTTCCTGACAGTTAGTCACGTGTTATTAAGTATCTAAGGGAATATTTGTCAGCAACCTTTAGTGCATTATCACTATTTAAATACAGCAGCACGCTGATTTTTTGTGATTTTTGCTTACTCCTGATTATTAATCAAGTTATTGACTTACGTCAAAATTATAAAGATTTGCTAATTCCCAATATGTTTCTTTAAAGGCTGCCTAACTGCAAGTAATGGGGGCTGCCCCCCCTTATTACATACACTGTTTAAAGTGAATTCCTCATTAAAGTATTAAGTAATTATAGATTAAATCTAATTACTCTTAAGAGTGCCCATGGTGTCAATATTTCTTTCCAGCTGAAAATGTCTAACAAAAACGCATTTTTCAAAAATACAAACCAAACACGTAAATTAACCGTTTTCATACAGAATTTCTAAAAGGTAAAACATTTTTTCTTCTTTCGACGGAAGATGATCAATTTAGGGGGGAAATTCCCTAAATGAAGGCTAGAAGTATCCTGTATTTTTAGATTGTATTAAACTACTCCCAAAAATTGTCCAACCGGCTCATAAGCATTTCTCACATTACGCGCAGAATGAATGATCATTTTCTCTCGGCATCTTCCAGAAAAAAAAAAAAAAAAAATCATCGACGAAAATCGCAAAAGGCGCTAAAAAAAAAAAAAAAAAAAAAAAGAGAGAGAGAGAGATTCGGAATTGAAACGCTGGCCAGATATACAAAGCAGACAACATCTCGACACGAAACATGTACGGGAATCACGTTCTCATTTAGGGAGAGTGGTTTAGACATCAGGAGATGGCAGGGACAAGGACGGTGTACCAACGAGAGAGTATCATGCAGGCTCTCTCTTTGCAAACGATATGAGGGCAGGGTGTCCTTAGTAATCAGCAAATTAAACGGGCAGTTAATCTCGTGAGCAGGTTTGGCTTTCTGTCGGAAAGTGGTAATGCAAAATGAAGCTGGAATAGTAATCGGGTGCACTTCGAGTGATCAGTCTGACTACATAGTAAAATGCTTTTAGACGAACTGTTTTACTATTTTGCATGTTATAAAATGTCGGAATGTCTAGTTTACTCAGTTGAATTTAAAGTTTGCAAATCAGTTTAACGGTTTAAATGAGTTTGCGTAATTAGAGGAAATGCATTTTGCTGATTAAGATGTGCACCACAAAGTTGTACTGACTTTATTTTTTGTGATTTCGATGTTGTTCGTTAAAGATAATTAATTATGCTACAGTTATTAAAGTTTTTTCTTAAGTTTTTGCTCAAATTTTTTAAACAAACTTTCCTCAATATAAAATCATTGAAATATTCTATAGAAGTCTCAAAATATCAGAATATTTATTTCGTAAGACGTTGTATTTAAATCCGCCGTGAGATTTCTGTATGAAAATGCTTTAAGTGCAGTTATACTCCCCGCAGTTCAAGTTATCGTCTACAAGAAACCAAACACTGAAAAATTTCAACTTTTTACTTTCCCTTTTGTTGACCACATTTCTTTTCCTGGATTCTCGTATCTAAGAACTTGCTTTTATCTGTTAGCCTGAAGCCATGGATTAATATTTAAAGATTGATATTATCTACGCAACTAAAGCTGTGGAAACATTTCAGATTTTCTAACAATACACGTCGCTATCTCTGCTAATAAGCTGTAAATGTTTGCGTTATACTATTGAATTTAACAACTTAAATGGCAACAATAGATTCTACTGCTGCAGTAGCTGTAATGTTAAAAATGAAATAAAGATATTCAAAAGTTGTTATACTTTGAATTTTTATAATAATTTTTCATTAATATCAGTTCTATTTCATTAAAACTGAGCTTTGTACAAAATTTTGCATAAGTAATGTTAAAGAAGTATGTATTATGTGGTAAACTCTATTTTTTTTTATTAAATTTAGATCCAGAGATAAATTCTTTGTTTGAAAACGACAGCTCTTACGCCCCTATAGTAGCTTGAAGGGAGATAATAGAAACTTTGTTAGAGAGAGTGTATAAGAGTTTTGAGAGAATATTATTTTTATATGTTATATGTATAATAATAATTATTATTAAATGAATTATTATTAAAGGAACCATCCAATTACTTCAAAAAAGTATATTTTTACTATCAGTAATAAGTTTTTAGAATTAAATTATTTAAAAGTAATGTAATTTTCTTTTCATTCACCATTTACACATATTTTGTTAATAAAGTAATTTTTTAAAATTTTCAGGAAATCGTAAAAAAAGAAAAATCCCTTAAATTATTCCTAAATCTACAATTTTCTATTGGTACTTTAACCAACGGCTATGCATCCAGAACTCTTAAGTTAAACTCCCAATCTGAATTAAAAAGAACCACATCAATAAAAACACTAAAATATTTGTCAGCCTAAAACTCCAGTACAAAAGAGCTATTTGTTTCAACACAAAACGCCTTTAAACTCCTAAATAGGACCATAAACCATATTGTCCGCCCAGAACACTGTCCGAAATATCACTACAAAACCCTTTTTTTCCCCATTTAAAATCCCCATTTAGACCTCGGATTCTATGAAAGAGGTTATAAATTGAAGGCTATTAAGCATTTTATTACCTGTCCCTGTCCAATGTATGCTCCTATTGTCCATAAAAGCGTGACCACTGGAATCTTAGGTAAACCCCCGATACGTACTGGGCTTTAGAGGCTTGCTTAGGAATTTAACGAATGTTTAAAAAAAAAAAAAGCTTTAACGTCCTAGTTTAACCTTTGAAACGTAAGCTAAGATGAAAAAGGAAAGGTCCAACAATACGAACGTAGGGTTTATGCACATGCATGTTTAATTTTTGAAGGATATTTTTTTAAATTATGCACTATTTATTCTTTAAATAAATAAATACTCATTTGTCAACATTTTCTTTGTTCAGAGCGACGAAATATGTGATACTGACACGAAATTTAAATACTCAAAATCTGCATTACATGTACTGTGGCTTATATCATAATGCAAGTTCCTTTTATAAGTATTAGAGAGAGTGATGTATGCAGGGACGTCGCAAGGGTGGGGTACAATGGGGGTCTGGACACGCTCCGAAATTTTGAATTTTTGTTAATTGGATGTCAATAAACCAAGCATTTTTGTAAGAATTCTAAACCTTTTTCTACTATTGGGCAGTAGAAATGAGATGGGCTCAGCCCGAGCCTGTGCCCAAACCGGGTTCGGGCTCTGTAATTCGCGATTATGTACGCGATGTATAGCAACTCCTTATGATTTGTATTCTATCTAAAATAAACACTCAATACTCTTATAATAATACTAGTATGTAGATAAATATAGCTTCCAACTTTCTTCATTTAACATAGACTAAAAAATACTTGAAGAATACTAAAATTTAGTCAAAATTCACAAAAATGCTTCGGATGATGTAAAAATAAATGTCTTTTAGACTGAACTCCGAGCTCGTGCTTTTGAACTATAAAGAGACTCACAAAATTCTGAGTTTGTTTTAATTTTACACCTCGTGGACTCTTGGAATGTAAAGTGACAGTTTCAAAGAATTGTTACTTGTTTCGTAAATGATTTATTAGTCTCGGTCGAATCAATTGAATTTGGTGAGAATCAGAGTTGGAACCAGACAATTTTCTTGCCAGGAAATGTAGCTTTGAAGACAGCAAAAATTTTTAGCAGTCACAGATGAGCAGCAGAAGAAATCCAGTGATAGATTTGAGACCGATTATCTAATTTTGTCAATTTGATTATTTATTGTAAAATTTCGGAATTCATGAGAGACAGTAGGAGATGTCACTATAAGTGTCATGTAGAGTTTTTCTTGGAGATTTTTGCCCCAATTTAGAGTTACATGAAAAAAGAAAGGAACTTCAAATGATGGATTTACTTAGACACTAAATATTCCCAAAAGGATAGTGGAAGTCAAGTAATTTCACATCCGCTAAACATACATGGCAATCTTTTGCAGTCGGATTTTCAAATCTTTCAATGACTAGGCTGAAACCCACTGAGGTCTCATATCAATGAAAGTGTTTAGATTGTTCACGTGTATTAAATCTAAATTTTGATTTACAATGTTCTTCAAGGACTCTGGAACTCAAATCAATATTTTAAAGCTAAAGTTTGCGTCATAGTTAAGGATTGAGCAGAAGCTGAAGTCTGGATCGCAATGGGCAAATTCATTGGTGCAATATCCTGAATCTAAGCCAACCTCCCCCCTTCATCTTAGGTAACGAGATTGGATATTTCAGTTTTCGATGTTCTGGTGGACGATCAATAGCATTTTTATTCATGATTTTCAAAAGCTTGAATTATTATGGTTTAAGGTAGTTAAAAAAGACTACCTAATTATTTTTTCGGTTATTTAGCGAGATCGAAATAGATAAGGTTATCGTAAGTATCTCCTATTTAATTTACCTTTTAAAATGACTTTATATTTTAATTCAATAACAATAGAGGCGTTAAGGGTATTATAGAAATAGTCGAGAAATATGGAATACCGAGTTTTCGGCTCTGTTGAGATGCTATTGTCACATTGAAATTTCATGAACTAAACTACTCAAGAAAAATTCCCATGTTACAATGCAGTGAGTTGACCGTTTGTTGTTGTCGTACCATTCGCTACGGAACAAAGTTTGTTTTGTGATTTTTCCGAATTTTCAGAAAAGTTCTCAAACATTTCAACCTACTATGCACGTGATTTGAACATTGATATTACGCACAATGTACACTAAAATAATTATAGTTTTTTTGTACTGTGGTTGTTTTTCAGCAGACAGTGTTTTGCTTATCATTTTAAAGGTTTCTTAGGTGGCGTGTCGGGTATTATGGAATACCACGAAATATTGTAGTGGATTTCATACCATCAACTAAACAGCTGTAAAACAACGACGATGAATGTATCTTCTGCAATGGAAAATTCTCCAAAGAACAAAGAGGAGAAATTTGGATTCAATACTTCAGCTGTTCTATTAAGCTCACCTTGACTGTACAGGAGCGGAGAAAGTTTATACCTGCGACTTTTGTAAATAGTCTAGAAGCAAAAATGACTGAACATAATCTTAAGAATATGGTTATATGGTTAAAAATAACTGTTTTATGAAGTATGATTAGTTTTTCAACGCTTTAAACCACCTATTCCATATTACCGGAATATTTCATATTAATCGCCATTCGTAACTTCTTTTTTAAATATTTTTTTCAAAATAATAAAATAAAAAAATTTCTTTGCAAACGGCATTTCATTACAATTAGTTATAGTATGTACAGATGATGATTTTGGGGATTTTATTCAAAAACCTTTAAATTAGGAATGTAAATGGCATTCCGCAGTACTTTTCTCTCCTCTTATAATTATTCCAGTACTATTCTAATAGTTTTAAGTTCTCTGTTTTGTTACTAACCTAAAAAAAAATTCTAAAATATGTTTGAAGTTCATTTTTTCACCATCAAAAACAAAATAGTCAACAGTAAAATACACTACCCACTTTCATGTTTAAAAAATAATTACACCAAGGCTTTGAACAGGAGTAGCTGAAAATATCTTATAAATATTTGAAATAAGCGTAATTAGCTTTCTCCATTTGAACAAAACAAAACACTCCTTGCTTTATGAAGGAATATCAATCAGCATTTATTGATCAACCATACATTTACATACGTTCTGGCATTCATTACTCTAATCTAATATAAGCGTTGTATCACGTCAATAGACAGCTACTCATTATATTTAAATAAAATGCACGTTCTCCTATTCATGTTTAAAGTAATGTTTAACCGGATAAGGCGCAGCTAAACACCACTTAGCATAATCCATAGATGGAAATAGGATATTTCACTGGGGACCTCTTCTGTGTACACATATTATTTACCCATCCAGTAGAACAAACATACACCAACCTGCCTTGCACACTGGTGAGCGTGTGCGTGCCCTAAACACACGCAACGCCAAAGCAGTTGCACTTGGCTTTGCAGAATCATGATTCATCTTCAACAATATAGTGAAATTTGGAAGTTTAGTTACGGTCGGTTAAAATGCTTATTACGTGGAAATAAACATTAAGTTATGCGGTTGTATATTTTAAAATAAATTTTTAAGATCTCTGCATTCACATGGGGCACACAACAAGAATAGCAGTATAATATCATGAAACAAAGATTATAATGTTTTGAATTTTCGACAGTGTGTCTTAATCTGCCATTTCGAAATTAGAATGAATTATCTCTTTTCAAATTGGTAAAAATATATTTCGGTACAAATTTGAAAACCTGAAGATATGATTTTTTTTAACAGCATGAATATTTAAATATATTTATTGTTGTAGGTTTCTTTGCCGGCACACCATTACCTAAGTTAAGGGCTGGCTTTAGAATAATTTAGGTGAAACGATTGTGGCACCTCCCCCCCCCCAACCCCACCACCATTGTCTTACTCAGTAAGGTCAAAGAACAAAGTTTTTTGCTAAATAGTAATATCTTTATGAGACATGTTGCGCGTATTCAAATGTATAAAATAGCAAAGCTAGAACCAACTAGCCAGTATTTTGAATAGGCTTCTATTAAACTATTAATATACTTCGCTCAGGAGAGCTGCAACCACAATTTAAAACTCACGGCCTTTTATAATCAAGTTTATGGAAGCTGTTATTCAGATTTACTCGTCTTTAATTTCACACTTCCATTTACCAGACCGAATTCCCATCACTAAACTTACGACTGATGATTCACTGCATCCTCAAAGAACCAGAAACTGTCCATTTAATATTCGAGTGGCTAATCCATACCCCCTTCTCTACTCAACGCTCCGTCTTCTGGCACAGCACGGTTCCCCGTCTAGTTGTGAGTCCTCGTCCTATAGCTGCCTAGTACAGCCTCCTCTCATCGAAAACGAAACCGCCTCTTCAGCACGTTCCCCGACAGTGAAGCATGCGCCCGGACAAAGAGGCCCTTTGTATCATTCACTAATCAAGAGAGGTTATTTCAAATGAAGAACTTTTTGTCGAGTCCTATTTCTCTTTTATTTGGAGGATTTCTAGTTATGAAGGACACTTGGTTACATGCTCTGCGTTGGTACGTTTCCAGAATACGTGGAAATGTTAAGTCATCTTTCTTTTAAAATAGAGAGGAAAAAATCTCGAAAATGAAAAATGTTGATTAAGTGTAATGCATGGCCCAAAAAAAATGAGTTCCACATATGTATGTAAAGTTTTGTGTTCCTGTCAGTAAAGTAGCCAGGATTTGATTCCGGGGACGGCGGTGTATCAAATTATAAGCTGAGTTTCAATTGCAAGCTAACAATACAATTTAAACTAAATAAATGGTTCGATTTCGCAGGGGGGATGCAGCCCCCTCATACTCCTCTCTCTGGATACACGCCTGTTTCCTGTTAATTTCAGTGCTGAAAAAGTAATATTTAAAAAAAAAGAACACGACCTTAAATTCAAATTTATTTGCAATGACGAAACCACGGTAGCTCATTTATCCCGATTCCCAAAGAGATATGTTCAAGTACCGTTTTAGTGCTTATAATAACAGAAGAGTTCTATTCATTTGTCTTTGATCATATCGTCATAACTTAAACAAGCCAATATGGAACTGCCTATAAGATACCCTCTTCCCAATAAAAAAGCATCATCGAATCGGTCCGCGTGGTCTAAAATGATCACTGAACATACATAAAAAAGTCGGTTAAAAAACGGACTAATTAATATTCCCATTGATTAATAGAAGAGGTTCGGCAATTCCTCGCCAAGTATAGAAGATACTGCCGAACTGAGTTTAGTCCTGGAGATTAATGCTTGGCGATAAAGTTGGAGATAAATCGCAATGGTCAAACTTGTCGACTTTCACACACTACTGCCACCGCCGATACTAGCAACTCTTTATGCAATGGTTTGAAAGCACGCTTTTTTCAATTATCAGTACAATATCATCAGTGTGAACAAATTTATAGGGGATCACCCCTAAGATATCGCCATATCAATAAAAAAATTGTAAAAATTGGACTATGTAGAAAAAACTTATCGCTGTACGTACATAATTAATAATTATACAGTGGAACCTGTTTAATGTGACCATCTTCGGGAGAAGAAAACTGGTCACCTTATACAGGTAGTCTTTTTACAAAGTGGCAAAGTGCGGCAATGTGAAATTGTACGAAAATGGTCACTAGGCAGGGGATCTCTTTACCAAGATTATCACTTTATCAGGATATACATATATATATTTATATATATATGTGTGTGTGTGTGTAATGAAATTTTACATTCAATAAATTCTGAGTGATAAAATCTAAAGCTTTTCATTTATCAGCATTTTAAGACCTCAAACATTTTGCCATTTCTTTTTGCGAGGTAAATTCTTACATGTGTTCTTTTCTCTTGTTTTGCGATTTCCCGGTGGGCTGTTGCCGTAGAAACCATATAAATAAAAAAAAAATCGACATTAAGAAGCCGCGCGAATTTTAGAATTCCCGCCCACGCCGCAACTTCGATGCAAACGTCAGACAGTCTGAACCAGTGAACTAAATTGCGCTTCCCGTAGCGTGGCATATTGCCTCCAATGGCAGACGAAGTCGTCGCCTTAGTGGTCAGGTGACAGAGTAATCTTCAGGTGGTGCAAACAAGGAAGGGACGGCAATTCTTCATATGATATGATTTGGTATTTCTGAAAAAATAGATGGATAATCGAATAAAGTAAAGTAAAACTACACTGTTTTGTTCTCTCTTCATCGTATACCGTATTGTATTTTATTCGCTATTTTGATAATACATACATACATATATATATATATATATATATATATATATATATATATATATATACGTTAAACATAGAACTTCTTTCTTTTTCCAGTCAGTAACAAAAGCATAAAAGCATGTTTTTAGTATAACAGCATAAATTATTCTAATTGTCTTCTATTTTTTGTGACACGCAAATTCTTTTTATATCGGTTTTCTGAAAACTTAATTTGTAAAAAAGAAAGTAGCTTAATAATTCATTTCTAATAATATATATGCAGGAGTAAAAACATTGAAACAATCAAATTAATTAAAATTTTTACAAAATAAAATATTCCGAACCCAATCATTTAATACTGACAGCAACATAAGGTTTTTAAACAGTGCTATAGTAAAAACATGCCAATAAGCTGTACGAGACTATTCCGTTTTATCATCAATTGAACAAAACATTAAGATATAAAAATCGTCTAAGTTATAAAAATTAAGTTATAAAAAGTTATAAAAATCCTTCGAGATATTTTCAAAAATATTTTGTTTTTTTTACATTTAAAATTTTAAAGCGCAAGTTTCAAGATACAGAGAGATAAGCCAAATCCGAATGATCCTCCACGTCTTTGAAGCCAGACGTCGATGCAGTTTCGACTAAACAAGCAAAGCCTTATCTTCGCAGCTGACAGCCATCGTTTACAGTGCAAAGTGACGTTGCAACGATAATCCAGTACACACAGGACGTTCTGTTTCCATTCGCAGCCATTAATCTGACTTCCAGTGTTTGATAATTCTAAAGTAAATGTTGGGTTGAATGATGAAGAACAACAAATGTCAAGATGCCATTTCCTTGCAGATAGCTTTAAATCAACTTACAGCCAATAACTGTTGGGTTTTGGAGTAACATAAAGTACTGCAGAACTTTAAGAAATGCAAGATAATTTTAAATATCGAAATTTATTTCACCTTAGACGAATTTATTTTTATCGGCTGTTAAAGAATTTTGTAAAAATATATTTTATGGAATTAGATTTGAGAATGCATAAAATTTAGATGGAGCTATTTCAATCACATGATTAGTTGAAGATCAGCAAAATATTTCATCTACGAATTTTGTATTATAACAAAAATTTAGCTAATTTAATAAAATATGAACGAAAATTTTGTTTATTCATCAAAATTATTTGGTTTAAAAAATACCAGCAAAAGATTTGTTGATTTAACAAAATTATTTGTTGAAATAACCCCGAGGATGACATATAATTATAAATATATGGTGTTTCTACAGTGTTGAGCAAATTCATTTTTATTGGCTGCAAAGGAATGTTGTAAAAGTAGGTTTTATATAATAGCCACAGTTTTGTGGATTAACAACAATTTTTCACTTCGTTTACGAATTGTTTATTTATCAGGAGAGGACAGCTCGCTGAATATGACTTTTAGAAATACAAACGTCATTCCTGCATTTTCCTCCTAAAATTCGGTTCCTTACAAGAACAAGAAGGTGTTGCTTTTGAATATTGGCAGCCTTGGAAACAGCTAGGGGACAGCTGAGAGGACTTTTAAGAGCCAGGATTTCAAGTGCACGTAAACCGCGTGTTCACCATGGCGTTTAGAGGTACGTCGGATTTGAACCCCCAACCTTTCGGTTACGACTATAACGCCTACACCACTGGGCGTTGCATGCATTTATACTAGCAGAATTATTTACAGCTCGTCATTTACAGGTTGATCTTTCTTGCTGGATTTCAAGATTTCGGTTCATAAAGCGTCTTTAGTGGAACCAATTTTGTGGAGAAGTAGGAGTTTGTGCACCGTAAAAGAATTCAGGCACAGTAACCACACAAGATGAAGTCACAGAGAAGAAAAAAACAGCCTCTGCGGAACTTTGAACACAGTCAATAAAGCCACGGTGACATACTGGTAACATACATAAAACCAGCATGTACTAATTTGTTTCCTTTATTTCGGCCAAACTTTTGCTATGGATTCATAGAATGTTCACTCGTGTCTACAAAACTAATCGAAATTTTTATTTTAACTTGATAACTGTATTTAAAGTGAGTCAAGAGCATCGGCGCCGCTGCATTTCATTTATCTATGAATCTTATATAATAAAATCGGAGAGTAAACATTGTATGTACGTAGGTAGGTAGGTTTGTGACCACCGATGTTCTTGCGCGCGTCTCTCGATCACATTGCGCCGAGACGGTGGGTCGCAGACCTACGTAATTTTGCATACGGCTTCACTGAGACAGATCCTAAGACGCCTCGGAGCAATTTTTCCGAAATTCGAATTAGAAAATGTTTTATTTTATGTTTTGTCCGATTTTTAGTGATTTTTCTTGCATAATACGTAATAACGCCGGTCATTGCACTTGCAATAAAACGATATTTGAATCATCGGATAGAGGAGAAAATTTTCTTTCGAAAACAGTTTGTTTTGACTATGTAACATATTTTGCCGATTTTTTGGGAATTTTTAAAAAGAATTTCTCTTTTGACGACGTTTGCGTAAAAATAATTTTAAAACTGTTGCATCTTTCCTTCTATCTGTCATAACATTTTTTGTAGTTCGGCAAAAGACGGAGCATATATTTCGCCCACTTTAAAAAGAAGAATGGAGGAAAATATAAATTAGGAGATTTTTTACGAAGTTTTATGTAAAGAAGGATTTTGAATTCAATAAAAGCTGTTTCAAGATTTCGGTATGATATCTTCCGCTATGGTTCTCTGGAAAACAGTAACAATGAATAAAACTGCCATTGAAAAACATAAATAAAATGACTTTAAAATAACTGAGTTTCCACATGTGAAATCTACGTCATTTTGATCTAACGAGATTAAAACTCCTTTCGAAACTCAATCAAAATAACGGGCTCACAAAAAAAAAAAAAAAAAAAAAAAAAAAACATACGCCACGCACGAAATTATTCCCCATTTTATATTACGTTGCCAGAAAAAGAATTGAATGCTGTTTTTTCAGCGATGAATTATCCAGCATTATTTTCGATATAATTTTTAAACGGGACACGTTTTCGAATCGCAGGAAATATTTACGTGCTAAATACGCCAATCTGACAAGAATTATGCATAAAAATGTATGGAGAGCTGTTTTTATGGCAGCCAGAAAGTGAAATGATTATTGTTTATACTAATGCGTAAATTGCAAAGAATCACCAAAGAATAAAAAACTACATTAGTGGCAAATATCTAAACCGGTTCTTTACATTAAACATTAAAGATGGAAAAATGAAAATATATTGGTATCAGTAAAGGATACTATAAGTAATAGTTATTAGATATGCTAGGACAATATTGATCAAAGCACAATATACCGCGTTAATAAATATTTCGGAAACTATTCGTTTCTTTTCGTTTTTAAACAGTCACCTTACATCACAGCTAACTAAACATTAAATAATTCTACGTCGCGTTAATATATCCCGCGGTAATTTCAACAGAAAATTCTGTACCTGAACTTTTTTTTTCCTTTGAGATTCTGTTTTGTCACAAGTAGTTATGATCACATTTTAGGAAAATGTTCTCTTCTTGCCTTGCGAAGAGCGGGTACACACAACTTTTTAATTATAAAATAAATCGGTTCTTCACATCATGTAGTATTTAAGGTATTAATTGTATAACTTAAATCTAAAAAAGAGTATGATGTAGAAATGAGACATTTTGAAAGTTAGAAATTTTCAGGAACCGTCAAGCTTTTCTTTTTCTGATCGCCAATGACACCGACATAGTTTTTTGTTTCATAATATTAACAATGTTCTCAGATCAGTATTTATACTAACTTTACGAATAACTAATGAGTAACTTTATGCCAAGAGTCAAATCATTTTGTTCCCTACCGTGCGGAGAACGGGTACGCAGCTAGTAATGTAATAAAAATAGACTACCTTTTTTGTCACACCTCAATTTTTTAATAATTTTTAAAAAGTATTGAAGGTCTACATTTTTAGTAGGTTTAGTTGGGGTATGTTTAGTATTCGTATCCCGCAACCAGATTTCATTTTATTCTTTTTGGTCAGTTTTGCACGATGAGAGAACAAAAATGAGAACAGCTCTCAGAAAAACCCTAAAAAAAAAAATCAAAATATGAATATACGTTACAACTTATACCAACTATTATTCTTCGAAATTTTATGTTTCAAAACCGAAATTCTCCTTCATCTGGACAAGCATATAATTATTTAATGTGTTTTTGGCTTCTAGAGCGTTTGGAATATACAGATATTACAATATTTTTTAATTTGTACAGACTGAAATGTTAATAGATTATATACATTAGAAATGAATAAATATATATTACAAATGGATAAATTTTAAATAAAAGCAATAATAGGATATTAAACATGTTTTGGCTTATGTCATGTGCGAAATGTTTGTATGACATAAGTTAATTAAGTTCACTTTGCCAGGCATGGATGAATTATTTGCGTTAAAATTTCCTTCGAAAAGTTGCAGGTACTTTAGCATTAAAACGTAATGTGAAAGATGAAATATTTCGTTTTCTTTTTAACTATCACCAAATAAGTATTTGGGATTTCACATTACATTATATTCCTACTATCCAATTTAGAACTAAGTTTCCTTTAGACGCTTAATTTTATAACTATCATAATATGATAGTTTTAAGTAATAAAAGAGCACATTTATATGTTTGAAAAGTCTCTTAAAAGGATGATATGGCAATAAAAATTTAAATTAATATTCAATTTGCAAAAAATCATAAAAGTTACCCTTTATTTGCATAGAAGCGTTTATTTTTATATTTTAGGTTTCTGGTAATAGAAAAAACAGTAGTAGGCATCCTGTTTCTCAGAAACTATATCAACAATAAAACTACCATAAATTAATAAATTTACCGTAAAAATCGATTTTGTGTCATATTGTAACCCTTGACTGAGAATTTTAAATATTAAGACTTAATCACTGAATAATTACAACATAAATTTAAAAATAATTCTCCTCTTCTATGGTTTTCGCCAGTTAATTGACTTATCCACTCTACGAGGCTGAGAATGATCTTTCTTTTAAAAATTCTGCTTTTAAAAATCAGATAACGAGGTTAAATATCTGAACACAAATAAAAATATGTTCCGATAAACAAAGATAATTATGTCCTCTCTCATAAATCGGAAAAGAAGAGGGGGAGAAAAAATTACGAAAGGCAGACAAAGTTTGCAACCGCACGATTTGAAAAATTTTAAACAGCATCAGATTTCCAGATAATTAGAGATTTCACGCAGTTTTTGGTCCAAGCGCAAGAACTGTAAACGAAGGTTAATAATTACTCTAGGAAAGAGAGGGGGGGGTGAATTCCGATTTTTAGGCGGAGTGCTGTTCACTGAGTGAAAAAGGATGTTTTGTTGAGTAGAAAATTGCGTTTCCGTTTAAAAACGTTCGAAGAACTGTTCTTTGTTGTTAAACATAATCGATCGTTTTAGCTGTTTTTCTTTTTACCCCAAAAATTTTTTATTGATCCGATTTTATTTATCTTGAAGCGTTATATATAACTGTTTGCATTAAGAGCATGCTTTATGTTAAGGCCCATTAATGTAAAGGATAAAAAGCAAGGCAAATAATATGGAATGCCTAGATTATAAAACTCTTTCCAAACAATTTATTAGTTATTTTCAAAGACTAGACGAGCGAGATCCCTCTTTAGATATTCCCTTCATCATTTTCCAGGGTGGTTACACGCTTAAATCTATTGATTAAAACTAACACTCATTTATTGATTAAATTTCTTATCGGCCGATTTAAATCCTTTTACACCAAAAAATACTCATTCAAGACAATAATTTGTGAATGCCTCAAATCGTCCCAGCACTCCCCATCCGCTTTATTCTATTTAAATCATTTTCCGCAAAAATTTTGTCTATTGGAGAATTCTGACTTCTCCCCCACGACCCATATCCTATTACTATCACGTGACCGACGCTCTTAACGGATAAAGGTTCATAGTAAAAAACACGGGCATAGTTGTGTGTGTATTCGCGTGATAGTTTTATGTTATATCCGAATAACAAATGCATCTTTTTCATATTCAGAGTTGTGAAATAAATTCAGCCTAGATATGGAGGAGATGCTTTAGGTAAAGATTTCGCTTTAATGACATAGTTTCTTACGATTGGATTATAAAAAGCTGTTGTAAAACAAATGAAGTTATGATATCTCCATCCAAAGTGAGTAAGTAGTATTTTACCTTTTTCATGTCAATAAATTGGGTTGCTGCTTTAATGAAATCTCTCACAGCTGGTTTAACCATGATTGCATTTCTGTATTCTGACTGTACTGTGAATTCGTTTTATAACAAGAGACTATAGTGGAATTACATTATATTTATTAAAAATACTTTTTTATAGTGTATTAAGATATATGTAATGTATTTGCCTTGTTTTAAAATTTATTTTCTCGGGCTTATAATCATAAATTACAGCTCCCATAATAAAAAATGAAGAAAACGAATCATTCAATGTATTAATCAAAAACAGCAAATTTTAATAAAACACCCTTTTTCTAGCTTAAAATAATAATCTTAATTGAGTACAGATATGTTAATTAAAAAAGGGCTGATTTTGCAAAAACGTTTATTCTATAGCTTAAATAATAATCATAATTGAGTACAGTTATATTAATCAAAAACGGACAGACACTCCTCATTTTTGATTATTATTTAGCCTAAATGGAGCTGTTGTATAATGCTCAAAAATTGAGAATTTTTCGCTCCATTGATTTTTGTCGATAAATTGAGCAAATTTTACTCAATCGGGAGAATGGCTATTTGAAGTAATGGCTATTGGCAAAAATTGAGTAAAAATATACTCCGTTTGATTATTATTTTACTCAATAGATTTAAGCGTGTAATTATATATTTATTGGGTGAATAAAGATAATTATTAATTTACACTTTACAGCATGAAAAATGAATATCTCTCTCAAAATTTGACTGGTATACGGTATATTTTGCAGACTCTTAAAATTTCATTATCAGTCTGCATTTATTTTCCCCTTACAACTACGCTCACGTTATGAGCACAAAGCATTTGAAATTTTCACAAAGAAAGTTAATTGCGTCACAAAATTATAAAACAGTGAAAGTAGCTGATATCATAGAGTAATTCTGATTCTTACACACATACGTGCATGTGTAAACCCAAGCGGTACGAAGGTTCTTTGAACGTCTGTTCACGCTCAAAGAACCTGTATGTGCTGATAGGTATATATGCGTGCGTGCTTGTTGAGTGAATAGTTAAGCTTACGAAATGAGGAATCCAAACACTGATCTAGTACCAAAATTCAGATGTATTCAATGCAAATAAAAAAATTGAAGTAAACATAAGACAAACACTACATTCGAAGGCCAGGAGACATTCGGCAATTACAAAAGTTAAGCTAACAGAATCTGCATGATTACATCTTAAAGCTGAAAATTGAGGCCAAAACTGACGCAGCTGAACATGCGCTGCTCTCGGACCATGCTACGTAAAACTTCCAGAGAGGAAGATAGGATACAAATGTAAATGGCTATGCCACTCTGAAAATACTGATTCTTGCTTGATGTCTAAAGTCTAGCCGGCCATCGTTTAGTCCCCAGAAGGTTGGTTAACTGCTTGGAGATACTGTCTGTCAGCGGCGTAACCAGAAATTTTTCATGGGGGAGGTTACGACCACTGCAACTCACATATATGTATACGTTTGTGTGATAGAGTGAAAAATATACATTTTGTATAGCAAAAAATTCCTCATTGGGGGTGGGGGAGGGGTTTTGACCTCCCTAGGCTACGCCCACTGATGCCTGTTATTGGCATATTCCCCGTATTTCTTTCTTACAACCGGATTCTCCTAATATTCTTAATATATTGTTACAATTACTCGTAAAAAATAAGCGTTGTTCGTTTCTTTTCTAAATAGAGGCATTTTATAAAATTCCGAAACTTTTTTAAAATACCTGATGGCTTGTACAACTTTACCAATCCCGTTTTCAAGCACGGGTATAAAAATAGGAGAGGTTTTCATTTTTTTAAACTGTTATTGGCTACTATTTCATAGATATTTCTAAACTTTCAATAATGAATTCTGCATACACACCCACACATATATAAATATGTATGTATATATATATATATATATATATATATATATATATATATTCTAAAACCACCAAATATTCGTGTTTCATCCTTAAATAAGTAATACAGTACAGTTCCCATCTGCTGTAAGATTATTCTTTAAATACTTTTAAAGACATTGAATATTCTTAACGACATCCGTCAAATTTGATGGGTACCAACACTTTGTATTTATTTATTTCATTATTTGAATCTTACAAAAATAATCTACCTGTTAACTGCAACTCCCATCAGTTTCCTTTTGAGTGACGGTTTTCAAAACAGCTCCATGAATTAAGTGCATCCAGTGTATTGTGTTTAAGGTGAACCTGCACGTGGGATATATACCTAGGAGTGAAGTGGTCACCACGGACAAAGGACTTTTTAAGGGATTATAATGTGTATTCACGTTACATCTGGAGAAAGCAGCTCAAAACTCCAGACCGAAAGATCGACAGCCGAGCGGTAGATCAAAACCTTGGAACTTCACACTTCAGTCTTCTACCATATGCAGTGTCTTATCCAATCAGCCATGGTGGGCCAGCTACATAAATTGGACGAAGATGAACAAGAGAAATGTATGTGGCTGTATTCGTTTGTAAGTAGTGGGGAAGATTTTATTTCAAAAGATTTACCAGTTAGACGTCTTGTAAAATTGTGTAATATTAGTAAAAAAGAAATCCTTATATTTTAATCATATCATAACTTTGTACGTGATAATGACATTAAAGAAGCCCTTTTTCTTTTAACCTTTTCCCGGCGGGGAAATTTTGGCCGTGCTGTTTCAGAAGGACGGGAGCATCTGAAAAATGCTTTCCCCCATTTCAGTGACTCTTAGCTGAAGCTGCCATTTGTGCAACAATCATTGATGGATTACTCTTTCCCGCCCCCGAAGTAAAACGAACTTCTTGAACAAGGGGATTATCTGTACGCGTATATTCTCCTTTTCAGGAATTCTGGTGCAAGTGAATTGATGGATGGATGTTGACATCTCTCCCAGCCGGTCCAGTACAGGTGAACAATTACAGAGGGGGAAAGCATTAGTTGGTCGAAATATGAACCAAGCCCGTCCTTTAAGGTGTTCTACTGCTTGGTTGAAAAATCGACCGCCCGTCTTCAAAGCGTTAATATATAGTTCCATGTATAAATGGAAATTCATGATATCATAACGATTCTTCGGCGAATTACATCGCATGACATACGTAAGAAGGGCTCATGTTGAGAAATATATAATTTAAAAGTATGTAAAATGTAAGAGGAGAAAGAGCTAAAAAGACGTAAAAGATTAACTAAAAACGCAAACAAAATAAAAGCAGCGAAACCACGACGTCATTTGAAATTTTTTTCATCTTCTGACGACACCTCATCTCATTCTCTATACCACATCGACACTGAAGATGATATGTGAACTTGGAGGATTGATAATTTTAAACATAATTATTTTAAACATAAATCCTGCATCATATGCAATGAAGGAGACAAGGATGAACTTTGGTATGAGTGCTAAAAGTGGGCTCACTGAGTGTTTCGAATGGACTTTAGAGAAGCCAACCAAATACCATAAAAATGTGACTTGTGCATTTAAATGTATTTTTTTCTGTTTCTTATTAAAATCATTTGATAATAAAGAGCTCATCAATGTTAATTTACATTCCTGGGTTAGTTCGTTTTCTTACCCTATCTCATTCCTCGTCTTACCCCATTTCTGGGGAAAAATGACGGAATTTGCCCTGTTGGGGAAAATCGTTGTTTCGCCAATCGAAAGTTTAAACATGCAATTGAAAAAATTCGTGGTGTAAGGCAAGATATGGAAGAAGTACTCACAAAAATCTCAGCTCTAAGACTCATTCACAGTGGTCAGTAAAAGTAATAATTGCTTAAGCTTGCCATCTTACCCCGCCTTCCCCTATTGCAGCTCAAAGAACAGAAAAAAATTATTTCTATACTAAAGAAAATCATAACAATTTCAATATTTTCTCTGCAGATTTAGAGATTGAGTTCATTAATACTTGCAGATTTTATTCAAAAATATGCGCTTTTTTGATAAACTCATTTTCATTTATTTTCTTCGGAATAAAATAGATGTCTTCTTTTTTTCACTGTGAGAAAAATATGAGTGTGAGACAGAAACAGATAAAATATTGGAACAAAATTGTCAAAAACAGAAATACAGTTATGAAATGAACTAACGAATATTTTGAAACAATAAAAATGCATTTATTTATTTCCTTAACTATATTGGTATCTGTAATCAAAAATAAATCACTTAACAAAACTCAATAATTTCATTTAATGTGTTATAGAATTGTGTAGTAATATTATATTTTAAATAATATTTTGAGCATAATTATATCAAACTGAATGTAACACATCTTCAATAAAGGCTGATGTAAATTAAACAGAGTTTTCAAATCATAACTCAGTGCATGAACGACAAATATATTTGACCCATATTAAATGGCGCATTATGTCAGCATCTGTATTACGACCAGATTAATTGATTACGAACAAACTGATTACACATTGTTTTACGAGATTATTGACTCTAATAAGTACTTAATGAATCTAGAGTACATTTAAGTGATATAGGCCAGATAATATTTAAAAATCTTGACAGGCAAAATACTAAAAACATCTCAATAGGGTTTACATTTAATTAAATCCAATTGATTCTTTCTTCTTCATTAATCACAAAAGTACAGCTTTAATGTATTGTAATTTGCTTCAACTGATTTTTAATTACTGCACTGCTGCAGCTGTCTCGGTTTTAAAAATGAAATGTATTTGATGCTGTAATCCCTTTTACTCTCTGTTGTGTTGAACTCAAGAAATGCTCGCATAATTTAATCAGTCAAAAAGCTCAGCGCTTTATATGTCTAAATAAATTTAGATATGTCTTTATCGCTTCACTGGGCGCTTAATGTAATCTGCTTTGACCTTTCAAAAGTAAATGAGGCGTAGCCAAGGAGCTCCGAAATATAAATCTCTTTGATTTTATCTTGGAAATGTTACTTGGAGATGAACTATGGTGTTGCCACTTTCTCAGTTCGAAATAAATAGAATGCTTTGAAGAACTTGTTAACAGTTGATATGGCAATATTTTTGAATCAGCTCAGAATGAAATAAAACTGTATTATATTTTTTTGCGAGATTTAACATTTGTAGCTTCGTTTTGTAAGTCACTAGAGAGTACATTGTAAAAAAAGCACACCCTAAAGTAAAGGTTAAACATTAATTTAAAATTTTCGTTATGAGTTCTTTCTTTTTTTTGGGGGGGGGGATTTTTGAATGTAACATTAAATGGTCTTCTTGATATCCTAGTCTGTTTTCATTTGAATTTTTCCATGAGCGCTTAGTCGTTCAGTATTTCTATATAATTACAAAAAGTAATTTTCTTATAGTCTATACCCACTTTTTTTCAAATAGCATTTCCTTTATACGACAAAAATTAATACCCTTAATATATACTAGAAATGTGTTTGTTCTTTGTGTTATGGCAAGTCTACAAGAATGGCATCTGCTTAGGGGCCGGGATAGCTTGGGCGAAGGACTTTCTAAGGGTTTCCAGAGCGTATTCACGTTACATCTGGAGAAAACCGCCCAAAACTCCTGAAAGATCCAACATCAGCCATCAATCTTGTTCAGTGCTTATACACTCGGCTATGGCGGGAGCAAAATAAGATATATTCATACGTTGCTATATTGTTAAATTTTCAATAAAGAACACATACGCATCACGATAACTTTGCTAAATTCATGTAGAGTAAGCTTCCTGGGTTACTGCTCAAAAAACCATTCTGTATTAGCGTTCGAGTATCAACAAATCCATGTCACATACAAACCGAAGAAGAAAGAGCCTTTATAATTCTCTAAAGCCAAGTGTACTTCATTTTACTTTATTCTACGCAGAAGTTTTTTTTTTTTCCTTAAATCTAGTTAAACATTACTTTCATTCACATGCTATGCTTAGTAAGAATTTCTCGTTTTAAAATGTGTCGTGTTACGTTGTTTCTTTATATTAAATTACGGATGTAAAAATGAACTTCTGTATAAATAGTTTTGTAACGAACAGCGGTAAACTGACAGAGCATTCTTAAAAATAACATCGATACCGGTTTTAAAAGAAGACAATATGAAGCGTAAATTAAAAGTAAGTGGAAGGTTCCGTACATGCATAAAATTTAAACTAGTATACTAAACTTGTGAAAAATATTTTAGCGTGGCACTTTTGCAAAAAAGTATCTTATATGTTTGGATGCTAAGGAATTTGTCTTGTAGAACAACAGTTGCTTAACAGAATTACATTTAAAATTTAAATAGAAATTTAAATTTTAAAATTGCGTTTATAGCAGCATGGAAAAATATTTATTCTATTCTTTCAAACTGAATTAATTTAGCAATCGTGTCTATGAAAAATATTTTTTTGAATTTTATCTGAATATTAGAATATTTTGTTACTTAGTCAAAATAAAACATTTTTTCTATACAATAGTTATTCTAGATCTTGCAATAAAAAGTGATTTTGAGCATGTTCGTAGGAAAAATGTTTATAAAAAATATTTTTAATTGAATTGTACTGATGAAAATGTCTTATACAAATATAAAAACATGCTGACGGAAAACTAAATACATATCTTACTATAAAGGAATCTAATTGATGCATTTTAGGTTACGAAATGAAAATAGAAAAGCGGGTTTCTCACAGCTGTGGAGCTTACCCCCCCCGCCGCCTCCCCCGAAAATACTCTGCAATGGTCCTAACTTCTTAATAATCAGTTAATTTCGTAACTATTTTATTTTTTATCACGTGATCAAATGGTGCCTAATTCTCTGCATTTAGTGGTGCTGTCGTTTTGTTGAGGTAAAGCAGACTAAGGTTATCTGCCAAAGGAAGGAATTTTAGGGGTCCTATCGTGCATTTACGTTACATCTGGAGAAAGTCACCTAAAACTCCAGATCGTTAGATCGATAGCCGTCTGGTAGCCCAGAACGCTGGGCCTTCACACTTCAGCTTTCTACTAATATTCAGTGTCTACTCGGAGGATATAAATCTGTTAAAATAAATCACATTGCTATAAATGTTTTTTGTTAAGTTTTAAATACTGAATATTATACTTGCTTGTAGTAGAGATACAAAGTATTATCTCTGCTATCAGTAAGTTTTAATACAGGTATTAATTGCGCATTAGTTTGAATGCGTGTATGTTGTGTTTTGTAGCTAAGAATAAAATAATTCTGATATTAATCTGTAGTTAATATATACATATATATCTGTATAAATCTGTAACAAAATAATTTGCAAGCAATTTTAATAAGCCACGCAATTATCATTTTTTAGTAAATCTAAATTATTGAACTTCAAATAAAAATTCTTGCGCAAGCATTTTTTAAATAAGTATAATTCCAATTTAAAAGCAAACTGAAATTATTGTAAGAGAAGTTCCTAAAACCCGATTTCATTTCAATAAAAGAAGAAAAGTAAGAAAATCACTGCAATTTGCAGAGAAAACTGTAGTTCTAGTGTACGGAATGCGTTTCTACCCCTCACTGAATATCCGAGTTTAGAACAAACTTTAAAAGCCACATTCCTCCATTAAAATGAAGGGGGGAAAAACTAAAAACTAAAAATAAAAAAATCTACCAATCGATGTACTTGCGCTATTACTTATCCTGTTTCCAATTTTTCATTCAGAACTGGGAGGACAGAATTATATGAAATCCAAGTCGCTCTCTTGCTTTAAAAGTCTTGTAGAATGAAAAAAAAAAAATGAAGTTCAAGGAAAAAAAAAATAGCCACTCACTCCATGCAAATGGCACTACTAGAGTCAATTCCAGACAAATGACTTTTGATTCCTGTATTTGATTTTCCCCCCACTGCCATTATTCAATTTGGCCTTTTTTTTTCTACTATTTTTATTTTCTTTCTTCTTATTTCTTTCTTCATGTTACTTCATTCCGTTTGTGCATGTTTTTAACCCACATGGTTCGCCATGCGTGAAATTCGACTTCCAAGAGTGAAATTCGTCTCTTAGTGCAGTAGGGGGACTTCACCAAGAGATATCTCTACATTCTACGTGAAGGAGCGGACGTGAAACGTGAAGATGTTTGTAGGGGGAGAAGGGAATGTTCAGAGTAAGTACTACGTGAGAGAAAGTCGAAGGAAAATTTCCCCAGGCTACTTACGTTGTACTTCTTCGTCGAAAATGCGCAGTAAACAGACCTGTGGAAGAAGTAGAGGTTCTTTTTTTTTTTTTTTTTTTTTTTTTTCAGAGAGAGAGAGAGAGAGAGATGCTGTGCAGTTTGGGAATTTCACCGACACTTTACACGCCACTGAATGTGACAAACTGCAGTGCCGCATTTTGAAATGCATTACATACACAAAATAGGGTTCTCGGTAAAGTCTAGATAGCATATCCAAGTAAGCTTTAAAATAAGTCACTTTATGTGGATGTTAATGCATACAGTAAATGCAACCCGACTAATAACCGAGTGGATAAGATGCTGAACATTGATAAATTATTGAAGTGTGAAGGTCTGGGCTACCAAGGGGCTATCGGCCGTTTATTATATTTATATTATAAAAGTGTTTATCAAAAATAAACTACATCCAAAAGAAAGCACAAGTGCAACAACAAGTGCAGCTCTAATATGCCTTCTGTGTTTATAAATGCATATAATTTAGTGTTAAATACCCAGACATTGGGTTTCTTCTAGGTATATATAACACTTATATACATATACTAGCATATAGATATACTAGCTGAAGTACCCATCGTTGACGGGTTCGTACGTAATGCAAATTTCCAAAAAGGCAGAATTTTCGTCAACAACGTAGGCGTACAAAGATTAAAATTAGCATATTGGCAACATTATAGAAAGAAAAATTATAACTTCTGTGTATTGCTAAAAGATTAAAGGATCAAGAATAAAAAAGGAATGAGTAAAACTGGCATTAAAGAATTCCATTTTATTTTTAAAATTAAAATTTTATTCTGGTTGAATGAGCTTTTCAAATCAAGTGGTCATTCTTAACCGGTAACTAAATTTTGCTTGATTCACTGTAGATATTTTAGCATTATGCCTCAAAAACGTTTTGCACAATTTCACAAAATCTAAGTAAGAAAATAAATATTTTTAAAATTTCTACATTTTTTTTTTCCAAAATTACAAAATTTGTTGTTTTAATCGTTGCTGATCATGTTGCTAAACTTCACTGTATTCTCTTAATCCATTTTTAAGAGATGTGAGAACAAACATGTATACGATTTTCAAAAAAACTCAAAATCTATGAAATATTTAAAATAGTTTTGGCATCCGGAGTTTAAATTAACTTGCGTGTAATATAAGTCCACATTTCTTATATTCAATTTCTATTTTTCGGAAATGAAACAAACACGTACTTAGATTTCACAAAATCTAAAAAATTGTAAAAAATTGTAAAGTACTTTGACGCCTGTGGTTTAAGTGACCACATGTGATGACAAAATCTAAAAAATTGTAAAAAATTGTAAAGTACTTTGACGCCTGTGGTTTAAGTGACCACATGTGATGAAACTGTATTTCATACACTTCTATGGTTCAGACGTAATTGACAAACAGTTTCACATTTTGAATAAATTTGTGCAAAATTTCAAAATTCTAATCAAAATTAAAAAAAAAAATCGACACCTATACTTTAAGTTGAGTGACCACCTATCGTGTAACCAAATTTCATTTCATATGTTTCAGTCGTTACGTGATGCGCAGCAAATATTCACACATTTCGAAATGATTTCCGAAAAATCTCAGAAACTAATTAAACTTTCTTTTAAAATTTCAAAACCTACAATTAAATTGTGACCACCTATAATGCTCTTAATTTCATTTCATTCGCTTTAATCATTATTATGTGATTCGGGAACGAATATTTACTCATTTTAAAATAATTTTCTTAAAATCTCAAAGTGTAATCAAAAATTTTGAAAAATTCGTAGCCTATAGTTTAAGTTGAGTGACCTCCTATCATGTCAAAAAATATCGTTTCATTCCTTGTAGCCTTTATTTCGTGATGCTAAAACAAAAAAATATGCATTTTGGAAAGATTTTCGCAAAATCTAAATATCTAATCAAAATATTTTGAAAATTCGACGCCCATAGTTTATGTTGAGCAACCACCAATCAGATCAACAAGTTTCATATTATTTATTTTAGTCATTATTACGTGATGTTCGAACAAAAATGTACTCATTTTGAAAAGATTTTCGCAAAATATAAAAATTTAATAAAAATATTTAAAAAAAATTTCACGCAGTAGTTTAAGTTAAGCAACCACCTATCATGTCACCAAATGTCATATCATGCAAATAAGTCCGTATTACGTGATGCTCGGACAAATATGTGCTCATTTTGAAAGAATTTCGCAACATCTCAAAATCTAATCATTTTTGCCTTAATTCGACGATTATATTTCAGTTTAGTGACTGCAACATATCACCAAATTTCAATTCATTCGCTTCAGCCGCTATTACGTAATGCGCAAACAAAGATTCGCACAGTTTTAAACGATCTTTGCAAAATCTCAAAATCTAATCACAATTTTAAAGAAATTAGATGCTTATTGCTTAAGTTGAGTGAGAACCTATCATGTCACCAAATATAATTTCATTCACATTGGTTGTTATTAAGTGATGCACGAACGCATATGTACACAGTTTGAAACAATTTTCGCAAAATTTTTAGGAAATTTGAAGCCTATAGTTGAGTGACAACCTATCGTGCCACCGAATATCATTTCATTCGCTTCAGTCATTTTTGCGTTATGCGCGAATATAAATGTACGCAGTTTGAAACGACTTTCGCAAAATCTAATGAAATTTTTAGACAAATTGAAGCCTAAACTTAAAGTTGAGTGGCCACCTATCATGTCGCCAAATTTCATTTCATTCGTTTCAGTCGTTTCTGCGTGATGCGCGAAAAAAAGCGCAACGGACTGAGTAACAGAACGCAGACCATACTTTTTTTGTCGGTCGTACTGAATTCCCAGGTGCTTGAAACGGATAGAAATGGCAAAATTTTTTAATTCCGAGTAATGTACAGACAAAAGTCTAAATATACATATATACAGGGTAATTCGGTATTAGTTTTACAAATTTTTAGGAGCAGTAAGACACACCAAGACGATTCAGAATCATATACGGTCGTATTCACCAAGTACTTGACACCCGTCTTAACCCCTTCAGACGTTAAATAGACATCAAATTTACGTCCATTCGACATCTGAACCTCGATTTGGCGAGTTAACGCGGGTGTCAAGTACTTGTTGAATATGGCCTATAGCAATGCAGGGTCGTAAACGTGATATTCATTGCCTGTTAATAATCGCTTTAGAAGAAGTGTTCAAGTAATAGTAAACTTTCCAACCATGGTTTTTCAAAAACTAATCCATCTTTCACCGATTGCACTTGATGAAAATTGCTAATTCAGAATTTTTACTTTTATTACGTTAATAAAATTATCGAAAGAAAGCCCGTTGTTTATGAAAGTTAGTTTAAAACACGGAGGTATATTATAGGAGTGGACACTCTCCATAGCTGCTATACTGGAATTTTTGGTACCCCAATTAAGTTTCACTTATATAAATATTTGGAAATCTAGTTACGTGCAGTGATCCTAGCGGTCAAAGAATAAAGCATTTTCCGTGCTGACTGATAACTAACTTTACTTATTTTTAATTTTCTAACGTAGCATGTGATCGAGATTATAAACGCGAGCACTCAATTTTAATTTTTTTTCATTTTTGCTTACCTGGTTGCCTTAGTAACAAATGAGTAAAAAAAGAAAAAAAGATGTTGTATAAGATTATTAAAATATTGAGTCTATATTTGTTAACCAGTGCGTACATCGTGGCTGACAGAAAAGAAGTTTTCGTCTGCTACGGTATAATATTTACATTAGAAAATGGCTTAGAATTCATTACTGAGTTCTTTATGTAACATAAATTTAATATTTTAATATGAATGTTTAAGGGCAATTTAAAGCTGTGTTAAAATTTGTCGCAGCATGAAATAAATAAAAATACTGCTTGTTTGAGTGTGATCGTCATTATAAATAAACACTTTTTAAATATTGCATTCACACATACTACATTCTTCTAAATTTACTAATATCTCTTAAAATACAGCTTTTGGGCAAAATAATAACAGACGTTACATACATAATATCTCTTCGCTTCGAAACTCTTGCCTATATTAATTACGAAATAGTATTATAAGATAATTATGTAATTAAAACACATCTGAAGCCAATAATTGTTATACATCACGCTCAAAAGTCTATGTATTGAGTTTTTTGAAGTTCTGCTAATTCAACGATCTCCATTTACTTCGCCTCGATGGAATAATATAAGCAACCTGAGATGCGCAGATGCAGAAGATGCGCAGTTACCCAGTGTGCGTAGCGCCATCTGTTTGCAGCAACGGCGTTATCCAACTTTCTCAGAGAAGTGTCCCCTCTTATAAATTTACCTTCGTGGTTAAAAAATAGACGCACACATGAACACTTCTTCCAAAGTGATTAATAACAGGTACATGAAGACGACGTTTCCGACCCCGCATTGCTATGTGATTCTGAACCGAATCACCGTATATATATACATATATATATATATACACACCGTAAAATATCGAAAAAGTGAAATCGATTAAGTGAAATCGCGATCTATGGGGGCGGATAAACTATAAAAATCGGAAAATACACCGTTCAAGCGGCACCATCTTGAATTGGAACTGGTTTCATACTGTCTGTTTCGTACCACTCAGGCCCCCGCGATGACGTCACTCAGCGAAGCAAAGCAGAGAGGATAGTTCTGACGTTACACTACACTGGCATATCGCGATATTTCATTGATGCCATCTTTTATTTCATAATGAAAGTCTTTACTAACACAGAGAAAGGCAATTTTTACAAAGACGGCATGAGTTTAAATTGAACCAATGACCGTACGCTTAGTCGCTGCCAGTCTCCAGGCAGTACGAATCCATCTTAAGGGGGCGTTTATTCGGTATTTTGAGAGCAAACTAAGACCGCATTCGTAAATGACAAAGCAGTTACACTCGTGCAACGTGTTTCCATCTAAGTTGCTCGCAAGCGAAACTGAGTGCATTCAGTTGATAAACTAGGGCGTTCGTATACAAAAGTGAGTGCCGTTAGTTTCAAACTAAGTAAACTGTGGACAGAGCAGGTTCGTCCAGTTGTTGAGAGGACACACTTGCCGCACGTTTTTGTTGTTATGAAACAGCGGCCGTTGTTATGAAAAGTATTTTATGTTTGCTGAACCTGCAAATGTTATTTTTTCGAGGAGGAAATTCATATACACGCTGGAAACTGCAACGGGGGTACAGAATTTTGCAAAGGTAATCATTTTCTTGTATTTTTCATTTTAGTAAATTCAAAAATGCATATTTTTAGTGTTGAGATTGAAGTTGATTTAAACCGTTATTAGCGAAATTAAAACAGCTCCTGCTAAGTAATTTTGAAAAAATGAAAGTTTAAGTTGAAATTTCAAGACTTTGATCAGCGTACTTCAATTCTTTCTTTCAAAATTCTGTTGATTTTATATTGAGGATGTACTAAAAACTCCTCGAGAAAAATAACAACATATGTGAATTTGAAATAAACACATCTCCTATCCGACGAAACTGAATAAACTGAAGATAACAACATACTTTTTCATTACAACAGACGCCATTTCGAAACAAAAACAACGTGCAGCAAGTGTATCTTCTCAACAACTGGATGAACCTGCTCCGTGCTCAGTTTATATAGTTTGAAACTAATCGCATTCAGTTTTATATACGAACGCTCTAGTTTATAAACTGAATGCACTCAGCTTCCTTTACGAACACCTCAGAGAGAAACTCGTTTGGCGTTTACGAATGCGGCCTCTATCACCATGTTCGATGTTGGTGTGTTCGAATGTTGGTTGGTTCGAATGTGTGATGCACGCATTCAGCTTTTAAAAAAAGTTCATAAATTGGAATGTCCCTGAACTATCTGAAATGACTGAAAATTGTTGATTTTAAAACTGAGGAAGAAAAAAGAACTATATAAATTTTTAAAACATTAAAATAAATGTTAGGATTCAGATTTTTAAATTTTTGAATTTTAGCTTTTTCTTTGTTTGTGTAACATGTATTTCGGATTTGTGTGCTTGGTCCGAAGGTCGCTTATAAATCCACGTTAGATGGACAACTCGAGAGGGTTTGCCCTCCGTGGGGGGGTCTTTATAAAGGGTCCTAACCCGTATTTACGCTAAGTTACGGAGAAAATCACGGAAAACTCCGAACCGTTAGGTAGGCAGACGGGACCTGGTTTTGAACCAGGCACCTTCCGTCTACCATTTTGAACGACTTAACTGAATTTTGGCAATTTTAGGAAAAATTAAATTTCGTCTGTGTATTAAAAAAGAATGACTTAATATAGAAAGAATAAAGAATGTCTCAATTATAGAACTTACAAGTCACTGACACTTTTCGATCGATATACCAAAATAACATAACCTTCCACTTACGGATGAATCTGCACACCTTGTTCTTGTAAACTCATAAACATGTGTCATTAGTTTGAATGCAAAAAAAAAAAAGCTAAAAATATGAACAGGTATGGTGAGGGGTCAAAATTCCTTTTAAGAATAACTTCAGTTGCGTTACCTACGTAATGCTTGCGTTTACCACAAAATGTCCTGTCCGAACGAAAGCCAACAATCAAACACTAACGGCCTTATTCACCAAACACTTAACACGAGAATTAACCCGCACTTGCATGTTAAAATGACATCGCTAAGACATCTTATCTATGACTTTAATGCCAGTGTCTGATTTAATTCGCTTGCAGATTGTTTGGTGAATAAGGCCGTAAACGAACTGGCTCTTGTCTCAGCTGATTTAGTTTTTCAACTAACTGTACACAGTTGAATTTTTAATAACAATTGAGTAAACACTACTAATTACACGAATGGCACTTGTTGAGTGTTTACGAATGAAGAACTATACGTCCCTTGAAACATAGCTTGTAACTCATAGAAGGCTGATTAGTCCTTTGGTAGCAGCAAAGTACGGCATCTGGGAGAGTTTGGTGTTTCAGGATTGTTTGTACACACGAAAAATATTTCGGTTTTATTTTCTGCAATTGTGATATAAAACATGATTGATTTAGTATGCTGCCAAAAGGCGCATATTGACGATATATTAACAGGGGGCGATTTAGATCTTTCAACTTTATTTATGCATGACTTGATGGTCTTCCTTTGGGATGATCAAAGGAAGCTTCACAGTAGGCACTGCCCTGCAATTTACGAGATACATCCAGAATCCCCTTTGACCGAGGATGTCCGTCGCTTCATCACCCAGGAATGTGGGGATGAGAGTTACAGTTTAGCAGCATTGTACGACAAGTACGATTCACTCTTGGTGTCTGTATCCGAAGACACCCAAGTATTTCTCAACGACATGGCGGATTTCTTCATACATCTCCCATATCTAATCGCGGATGAGACTACAGTAAAAGATGCATTTTGCGGTTTGGTGAAAATGGTCAAGCTTACATGTGCATTCCAATCGAATTGTTTCCAACCTGATTTGATGTTATACTGCCTTGATGACCATTGGCTTGGAGCGTGTCTTCACTTCAGATATACATTTGATGGTGAGATTTATAAAGTATTGCAAAAATTTGCTCGTGAGAGTTTGACGGGCTGACTTGGAAGTAACTTGAAAATGCAAAATTGCCATTTCTTTTTAAATCCGTTACATTTTTAATCATTTTAATGTCAATTTTATATTTTTAATACGCAAGGGTTTTATTTTATGAGTTTATTTCTTGCTTATGTGTTTTAACTGCTTATGTGTCATTAAAAATTTAAATTTATTATTAATAGTGTTTGTGTACTGTTTTCTCCCCTCCCCATATGTCTAGATTAGGAGCCTTAGGGAGGTCTTAGATTAGGATATTTCTAACCTATATCATGTAAGTTGCCAGGATATTTAAAAAAAAAAAAAAAAAAGTTGATACCGGGGGGGACAGCAAATTACATACTAGATCAGGTGTATTAGCGTATAAGAAATTTTGAATTCTTTATTGGTAAGTTGCCAGACGTGTTATGCCATTTCAGCAGACTTTCTAATGATATTGTATTTAAAAAAACTTCAGACATACTTAAGCTTAAGAAGGCGTATTAGAAGTGCTGCCAGACTGAGATATATTCCTCTAAAAATAATCGAAATTTCCCCGTCCCCAAATGTTAAACTTATTTATGATAATAAATTGAATATTTGAGAAGAAAGAAATATACATACTTATATGGCTTTTGATATCTTTTTTTTAAATTCTTGTTCTAAATGACTGAAAGCAGTTACAAACCCATATCTTGATTCAAAACAAAATGCTATGAGCTTCCATACTTGAGGATTAGGTAGACGACTTTGACCCCCCCCCCCGGGCATAATTTTAGTAAGTGCTTTATGATATTAACAAAATTGCACGGCTAAGCAAAATCAAAACTGAAATTGTTGCAAGTTCGAGGTTCGCTTCGAAACCCCCACCCCTCCCGGCCAGAAAATATTTTCACGGGCGCCCTTGTAAAACACATTACTGTGGTCATGGTATTAATTTTTTTTTCCGAAAAAAACGCACGATTACAATCCTATTAAAGGTTATATTATTTTAAATAAAATATAATAAAATTGTTATATAATATTCAACACTATTTTTAGGAATAAATGTAACATAAAATATGAGCTAAGTGGAAAAAAGCATGCAAAAATTACATTTGACTGCATACGCGTCTAGCCCCATGCAATATTTTGCAATCTGTATATAATGCTGGTAACTTGAATAGAACAGAAAGTTTTTATTTTGTTTCGCATAAAACATAAAATTAATGGTAATCACTTAGGTAACATGCTATTTATATATGCTATAGTTTGTGTGATTGAGGCAACGCTACGCCAGGTCGATCTGCCAAGGATAGGAGGTGCCTTGGTAGGAGGACTTTCTCAGGGGTTCTAACGCGTATTCACGTTACATCTGGAGAAAAATTACCCAGGGGCGTAGCCAGAAATTTTTCATGGGGGGGGGAGGTTACGACTACTGCAACTCGCATATATGCATACATTTGTGTGATAAGAGTTAAGAATATACGTTTTGTATGGACAAAATTCCTCATGGGGGGGGTCAAATCATATTAGGGGGGTCATAATAATTCATAATCTATTTTTTCAATGTAATGTACAAATGTTGAACAAATATGGCTTCATTATTCTCTGTTAACCCTTTAACGCGCAGTGTTCCCGCTCTGGGAACATCAAACTATGACGTTTTGACCGTTGCCAGTCACGAAGAATATTTTTGATTTCTACAAAAATAGTTGCGGGTGACATAGCTCCACGAGAATCCTTTACTTTTTAGCACGTCATTTCCCGTAAAAAAATTGTCACGATTATTTTTAACAGCACTGCTGAAAAATGGAAGAATGCGAGAACAGCTGGATAGATTGCTCAATGCTGAAAAAAGGGCAGCCGTTGCCAACGCTCGACTTAACTATCAGGGAGATGGCGGACGATCGAAACGTGCATCGCGTGCCACAGATCTAGAGACCCTTTTTTGACGCAGCTGGCTGTGCGGCACGAGTCGAGCGATGGCAACGGCTGCTCTTTTTTCAGCATTGGGAAAGGTTTGCGCCTCAAAGGGTTAAAATGTATTTTAAAATACACTTTCAAAAAACATTGTTTTTGCGAGTGAAAATACAAAATACAAGATGCAAATGTGTATTGAAAATGTATTTCTGATACATGTATTTGCGATACTGCCTCTGTTTGCATCCATGTTGTACTCTCTTACTAGATGGAAGGTCTCAACTGCACATAAAGAAAAAAAGAAAAACAGTGTTCTTCAAAAACTTAATAATCAGGATTATTTTATTTTTTAATTGCAAATTTAATCTCTATAATTGCGCAAAAAAAATATTTAATTCAAAGAGAAAAAAAATTTTTTAGGTCTGAAAGGCTTAAAAAGAATTTTCGATTTTCTAAAACTGAAGCATCAATTGTAGGCTGACAAATAAATTAACAAAAGTACATCTAAGGTGACAAGAGTGAACATGCGAGTACTGGTGAGCATTTAAATGCTTTCAACAAATATCCACTGTAACTAGTACTTCAGTTAAATCTTATTATTTTTGCTGCATACTCAGATAAAGGCAATGAATTTCAAATTTGAGGCAGCCAAACGAAACAATTTGTGAAATTACGTAACGTCAAAGGAAAATTTGTAAGTGCATACCTCTGCATAAATCCATATATATCATCCTGATAATGCTTACCTGAAAGAAAAAACAGAAGTTAAATTGGGTAAATGTTACACCATATTGAGAAATTCTTATTATTTCAGAGTTTTTAAAAAATAAACTCTAATAATTTTTATGAAACACATATAAGAGCACATGGAAAGTAGTAGAAGAAGATTTTAAGCCGAATATAAATAGTTTTTCAAGAATTGAAGTAAGTCATATTCACATCTTATTAAAAATCATTTTCAACTACATGAAACCAAAGTTAAATAGGTAATAAGAATCAAGAAAAAATGACAGAAAATACTTTTAATTTAAGAAAATAATTTTAATGAAAATGATTTTACGCCACTTTTATGAAGCATTTAACAGCAAATTATAATTAATAAAATGTTACATTATGTATTTACAGGGTGAATCTAAACTCTTGGGCAAAACTTTAAGGGGTGATAGGGCACATAATAAGGAATCAGAATCACATAGCAATGTGGGGTCAAACATGCAGTTTTCACTTACCTGGTAATAATCACTTTGTGAAAAGTATTGAAGTGTTCGTCTAATTTCTTAACCAAGTTTCATAAACAATAGGATCGTCTCCAAAAAATTTCATCCGTGAAACAAAATAGAATTTTTAAACTATGAATTTTAGTCTTCTGTTTTCGGAGAAAAAATACATTAGTTTCTGACGAACCATGGTCGGATAGTGCACTGTTGTTTCAGCACTTTTTCCAAAGTGATTGAAAACATGAAGACGATGTTGCCGACCCCAGATTGCTACGTGATTCTGATTCCTTATTATGTGCCCTATCAGCTCTTAAGGTTTTGTCCAAGAGTTTAGATTCACCCAGCTTGTTCAGCGGTTTTACTATTTCCTAAACTGTTAGTCAGAGGCACGTAGTTCCAGTTGCAAAAATTCTCTGTATTGTATAATCAATTATATCAGAAAAAATCGAAGTCAATAAATCAATTCCTGTTAAAACTGCGAAACTTACATTTTTATAGGGTCCCCTGGTCCTATCAATTTATATTTAGAAAATTTTTCTTTATACAATCTCATGCACAATTAAAAAAAAATCGCTCTTCTACGACAAAAATTCACCGAGTTATGAAGCAACAAACATTTTGACTTAAGGCACTTTTCCCCGTTTAAAAATATCTCGTTACGGTAAACCGTTAAAGGACCCTATAAATATTGTAATTTTAAATTGTAATAATTTCATTTTCTGTCATAATGCGGAGAAAGAAGCAAAACTAATTTTAGAACACTAATCTTTAAGCAAAGGGTTATAGTCAGGCGCTATAATAATCTAACCGGGATAAATCATGTATATGTGTAGCATGTAGATGTGTACTGCCGAGTATGCCACGCAAAGTACAGGAAAAGTTTTCTACACGGGTGCGTATTTGCATTGCAGCCAAAGGAAGCTATACTTTGAGCAAATGTTACATTTTCTAATTTAATGGTTAATGAAATTTGTTTTTGTATAACACGGCTCATTTAAAAAGCTCTTTAAAAAATTCTATTTTCAGTATAAGCTATATTTTTATGTTAATTTATTGGATGCACATAGCTAAACGGTCATCTTCTTTACTGCAATCTACAATCGTAAAATAGTTGATGAAATCGGTAATAAATATTACAAGGCTCAAAATCATGTACATTAATTTTTCACAAATTCATTTTATATACAATCCCTATTTCGCATCTCGAAAAGGGCTCTAACTTTAAGCAGCTGTAATTCGGTGAATTTTTTGTCGTAGAACGACGATTTTATTTATTGTGCGTGAAATAGTACAAGGAAAAATTTTCTAAACATAACTGATAGGATCGGGGTAACGTATAAAAATTTAAATTCCGTAATTGTTATAGAAATTGATTTATTGACTTCGATTGTTTCAGATATAATAGATTATGCAATTTAACCCTTTAACGCGCAGTGTTCCCGCTCTCGGAACACCAAACTCTGACGTTTTGACTTTTGCCAGTCACGAAGAATAGATTTGATTTCAATAAAAATAGTTACGGGTGACATAGCTCCACGAGAATCCTTTACTTTTTAAACGTCATTTACGGTAAAAAATTGTCAGGATTATTTTTAAGAGCAGTGACATCGATGCACTTCTGCACTTCTGCTGAAAAATGGAAGAATGCGAGAACAGCCGGATAGATTGCCCAATGCTGAAAAAAGGGCTGCCGTTGCCATCGCTCGACTTAACTACCACCAAGAGGGTGGACGATCGAAACGTCCATCGCGTGCCACAGACCTAGAGACCCTGTTTTGACGACAGCTGGCTGTGCCGCACAGCCAGCTGCGTCAAAAAAAAGGTTATCTGTCAAAAATATTACCTGACCATACAACGTCTCAGAGGTATTTCAGGAAAGATGATCCGGGACTATACATGATTTTGAATGTAAACATTTATTGCTAGAGTGGAACAAAAGATTTTCTTTCATCCTTTCTGTACGACCCCAGAATTGCGATCATTCGATGGGATTTTTTCCCTTCGAGAGCCAAGGAAATGTGGTTTAGCTCAGCATTATACTTATCTTCATATCTCTAACACTTTTAAGGATATAATTCTCAAACTTTGTATGCTATCTCATTAGTGTACGAGGCACATTTTATTTGGAACATTTTTTCAATTTACATTATCCACTTATCTCTAACAGATAAAGAATTAAAGCCCGTTACCAACTTTTTGGGACACCCTGTTTATATATGCATAAATGTGGGTGTGATTTTGTGTTCTTTTTATGCATTTGAAAAATTTCTGATTCAGTATTATGAGAAAAAACAGGCAACCAACAACCTTAAGCGTTGAATGTTATTTGAATAGTTAGAAGCTTAAACGGATATTATCAATTATATCTTTTAAACATACTTCAACTAAAATTATGTGTAATATGTATCATTTATAACGAAGTTACATTTAATTGTTTTGAAATCATGAGATCGAAAAGTTTCTGCGTTTTTAAACAAAAATGTTGTCTATAAATGGAGAATATTACAATCCTTGTGTACTTAATGATTAAAAATATAGTGAGGTGTCATAGAGTTTAGAAAAGAATACGTATCTTCTACAGTTTCAGCCTCCCAACACATATTTCATGGTCGGACAAAATGGCAAAATATTCAATGAGCATTGGTCTAAAGTGAGTTGACCCTTATAAACGCACATTTAGATGCCCTATCTAAATGGCGTAGCATTACGTTGTTATGGACCTGAAATCAACCAGAAAACACTCAAAAAATGCATATCTCGTACACTTACTCTTTTTTTTTTTTTTGCATTCTTCAAAGCACTATAAATTGAAAAGAAAACAGATAAAACACTTAATTCCAAATTATAGTTGTTCTCCCGAAAGTAATGTGCTTTCCTGCAAAGAGGATGTGTATTTTTTTTTTTCACTTTCTAAACGTCCAGACCTGCCTGAAATAAATGGCTATCGGAGCCAGAAACCTAAATTGTCCATTTCCCTCTTTGTGACAGAGACTTGCATCTTTCTGATACATGTCGACGCACAAGCGTGTCCGATAGCACAGAAAAGTTAGTTTCATGCTCCGTTCAACAAGGCCCTGGTCTCCGGTGACGTGAATTCAGTATTCATCTTCGCGTCTCCTCTCAAACGACATCGACTTTTGGAGTCCTCCGGAGGAATTGCTGGCTTGTTATGGTCTCCTGGAAATCGAAGCATGAAGTTTCGCGACCTCGAAATTACTTGTTTCATAAATGTGAAATCGGAATGGAATTTTGTACGGTCCGTAATGAAACAAGAAATGATCCTGAATCATTTGTTCATTTAGGATCCTCAATTTTCCCTTTCTCGTCCTTCTGTATTATTTTTGCTGTACTCCTGTATGTTCGCTGAGTAGTTCGCAATTTTTACTCTTTTGGGAAATGATTTCCATTTTAAAGTAGCCTTTAAAGCAAAAACTAAACTAATACGTCTGCAATCAATACTTCATTCGAATTTCGTTTTAATTTGCGATGGCAGGTTTAGATACATCGCGTTCCAATTGCCATTTTGTACAGAGACAGACAAAAAAAGAGGAGTCTCCTTAAAATATTGCATTTATATTTGCGGTTATTTTTATACAATATCATGGATATCTTTCTTTTTTCCCCTAAAGTAAATATGTTTTAAGAATTTCTTAAATAAAATATAAGACAAAACTAAAGTTCTGGTTTTAGACTTCGATAAACAATGTTTTGAGTTGAAAAATCAGTTTTGATTCTCCTAATGTTACAACTAAATATGCTTTTAAGAAAAAATCCAAGGCTTTTTTCAGTAATACATACTGGACTCATTTGGTTTATAGCCAACGATCTTCTATAAGGAAGGAAACTCAGACCTGGAATGCTTTTTAAAAATGAGATACTCAAAATAAAAAAGGTTTGGTACGATTAGGCCGTACTAGATCAAAATTAAAGACAGATAAATCTTTAATCCAAAGCTTAATTTGACAAGAAATCATACAGAACTAACATCTAACATCTCTTACACTATTTAATTCAAGTATCTTTAAACAAAGAAGGAGAGTTATATAATAGGATGATTAACTAGACGAATTTTGAGTTAGTTGAGACGACATTATGGACAATATCCTCATCGGAACTTAACTGCGGCATTCTTGTCTAACCAGTAGTGACTTGATCTTTATGCAACCGTTTTTTAGTTAATTAGTTTTAGTTAATAGTTTAAATAGTTTTGTATCTAAACGACAGACAATGCAGTTTTAGCACCGTGCGGACCCTGACTCTTTCAGGCGTTGGATTCAGGCGATAAGATTAACATTTCGTAAGCACTTAGATATAAGATTTGGCCAACAGTGGATCGAGTACTGTTGTTCTTTGAGTCTTCTTTCTCTATTACCTGACCTATCACGTCTTAATTTAGTTTTATGGGCACATAACAAGGCTTTGTTTTATGGCTCTCTCGTTGCCAACGTCGAGAAGCTGCTTCAACAATTCCCAGAAACTGCCGGGGAAATTCGACGTATGTTTAGAATATTCCAGAATTCCATTCGTCGTAGATATGAGGCCTGAATGAAAGCCACGGAACGAAACTTCGATTACACAAATAATCAATCTTTGATCAATGTTCATGTAATTTTTTATTAAAAAATATTCTTCTTTTGCTGACGTTTCTGCGTATACAATTGCGTCATTAATTTTCTTTAGACTCTGAATTGCTACATCATTTCGAGTTATTAGGATACCCCCTGTTCTGCAGAAATTTTGAAACGTTATACTCATAAATGCATGTATATACGGGTTAACCAAATGAAAAGTGAACACGTGCGACAGCGTCAGAATGACTGCAACTATAGCAACGCCACCGAACAGCGATATTAAGTGCGGTAGAATATGTGCAGCGCATATGGCCTTTAACGGTTAAAAGGCTTATAGGTAGAAGAAATGGAGCGAAAGTAAAATCGTGCTTTATGTGGATGCATCCAGATCGGAACAATTCATTCCATGGATCACTTTTAATGGATTTCCTAGCCTAAGGGAGTACAATTAGTTCAACACAATACTGCAGTACTGTAACGAAACTACCTAAAGCAATCAAAAGTAAATGGCCAGGCCTTCTCACACAACAAGCGATTCTTCTCTATGACAATGGCCGCTCACACGTCACCCAAATCACCTTGCACAAATTCGATTGGGAAGTTTTGGAACACGCCGCCCAGCTGTGAAGTGGCTAAAAAACTATTCTATTATATTTTGGTTCAGGGTTCCAATTCTCGGATTGGGTTTGGAAATTGACTCGTCCGTCCCTTCATAGTGGGTAACGCTGGTAGTCCACTGGGTGCCACAATAGTAAAAATATCCAATACTTTTTTTTTCCAATGCACCAGCGTTTTGGACATTATCCTACGCAAAATATCCAATACTTTGGACAGTAGTATGGACGAATGCCCCATCGACAAGTATCCGCAAATACATAAAGAGTTGGAACACCCCTAATACAGTCCAGATTTGACTCCCTGTGACTTTGACATCTTTAAGCCACTAAAAAGTGCATTGCAGGGTACACATTTCATTGGGACGATGTCGTGAGAGAAGCTGTGCAGGACTTCTTCAAGACATCTTCCTACAGCAAATTTGAACGCCCGTAGCGATTTCTTTTGATTTCCAGATTTACAAGTCGCATTTGGATTTTGATGATGATGATGATAATGATATTGAACAAGGAAATTTCATCATCATGATTCAGTGTCACAGATAACGAAATATTGCGTAGGCGTATCATAGGAAGAGATCTCCGATAGCCTTAAGACAAATTTGTGAACAATGGAAGAAATGGAAATTTCGCCATATTGCTACGCAGAGTTTTTCTTATTAAGTGCCCTTCGGCGACTTAAAAATAAGGTGGTTAAGAGTTTTTGAATAGACAATTGTCTTTCGCCATATGCTAGGTGATGCGCAATACAGATTTATAAAACCTTTTCCGAGTGGTTTAAAGTGGGATGAATCTTTTTTCATTATCATTTGAAGCATGAATCAAATTTCACTCAAATGAGATTCGTTTATCCGCTTCATGATATATTTCGAAATTCTTTGAAACCGTAACTCATTTGAAATCCGTCAAAATTTCAAAATGATTCACAGAAAATATAGCCTGTACTTTCGAACCCGCTTAATTTAACATCCCGCTAATTGCAATAAATTTTCAATGTGCCAAACCGTAATAATTTGTCAATGTGATCCTGGATAATGGAATATCCCGTTTATTAGAATACCTTATGCGTGGCAAATTAACTATTCAATTAAGAGGGTTTGACTGCATGGCAAGTTTGCCGAAAGAAAATTTTAAAGTTAGATATATTTATATCGAGTTTCATTCTTACACAAAACATTTGACTTACAAACCTAACATAAAAATTTGGGGAATAACACTCTCACCAGAGTCACAGTACACTAGTTTATTTATACAGGGAAAACATTTTAGAAGTAAGCAAACAAGAAAACCCGGAAAAATATGCCTAATAAATGATAATGTTATCAGAATCAAGCAGTAGTTTCATTTTCACTTTATTTTGTGTCACAAGGACTATTAATGATTTCCTGTTCCATAAGGAAAGAAAATAACTCAAACATTCCATCTAAAAACAATGCATACGCTTGCGCTTTGTTAAAAACAGTATTTTGTAGTTTCTAATACAAAATGTTTTGTGGGTCATTATTTAAGAATTTTGACAGTTATTTTCTTTTGAAATCTAAAAAAATACATGAAAACTTAATTAATGTTGAAAAATAGTCGTATTGAACGGAAATAACTAGAAAGCAATTATATCGTACAAAGCCGACCGAGTTGTATGGTGGGTAAAGCAGCGTACTCCAGTTTCGGGTTCGACGAACGGGGTTCGATCCCCGACTGGGCGTGATTGTCATGTCCGTCCCTTCATAAGGGGCGGCGTTGGTCCACCTACTAGGTGCCCCCATAATAAACAGAACAACCATTCCGGCCTGTTGTGACCAAAGCCTTCACGGCAGAGGCCGGCAATTAAAAAAAATTATATCGTGTAATTTTTCTTATATTAAAAATAATGTAATTAAAAGAACGAAAAAAAATATATAGAATAGAACTGTTTTACTTAAGTCATGCATTTATCATTACAAATAAAAATTGTAAACTTTAAGACTTGTTGATCAGCTAATTTTTTATTTTGATTTAATAAATCAAGTTAAAAACCAAAAAGATAAATGTATTAACTCATAATTGTGAATGATTCTGTTTATTCCTGCTTTCAGCACACATTTATTTGATGGAAGAATATTCTGGGAGTTAAAAAAAAAGTATTTATGCATTATGTTTAAAATTGGGGTAACAGACTGAAGTTTCTACAACACTATCCAGTTTTTAATAAATTTAAAACTGATCTCGCCTGATCGAAATATTATATTTGTGTATTATATCGAGAAATGCGAACACTTCTTTCATATATTTAGTGCATTACCTTAGAAATACACCCTCTCCCATTAAATTAATGGAATATTAGACCCAAATTTTAAATTGCATTTTTTTTATCAATTAGTCTATTCGAAAGTACCGATTGAAAAGATTATCATGTTTTATCATTTACTACCCATATAGCTTTCTGACGTCGCAAGATGATGTATGATATCATGTGCAAATCACAGAAAGGTATCGGTGACGGACAAATGGCCGCCAGGGTCTTTGTGACGTCAAATGTTGACCATCAGGGACATCCTTGTGACCTCGACCTAGGGATGTCCTAGTGATGCGGACTTCTCCGTATTACACATCGACGATGCTCTGCGACGTTACACGTTTGACACGAAGGCACGTCACGGTAGGCGTAAATTTATGTCACATCTGTCATGTGACAAACATGGTGAAATGTACGTTACCAGTACGTCACTGCCAACATGATTACTGTATGGGTAAAAAATTCTTTTTTTTTTCTGAAGGGTTGGAAATTTTTATTAGAAAAATCAACATGAAAAATTTAACTCATGTTTAAGATAATGTGCTTGTTTCCAGGTTACGGTTTGCTGATCAATGCTTCCGTGACTAACAATTGCATCAATAGACCATTGATCTATGCATTTTTCAAACATTTTACAACATTGAATAAAAATTACAGTGCATTCCGCCATTCAATATCAATAACGCATGGATAAATGCCCTTTAAAACATCCATTTGCTTCAAAGCGTGCACTACAGACACGACTTTTAAACCAAAATACAACGCTAAGATAAAAGAAAAAGCTCAAATTTCTTTTTAAAATTGCAGGTCCGGTCAAATCCCTTACTTCATCTATTGTGGAGCCTCTCACTTTTGAAATCGGCTTTATCAAAACTATTCCTGTTTCAAATAAATCGCACTCAAAGTAAATAGCCGAATGCAAAAATTGCATGTGTCACATCGTTTCTCATCGCACGGCAGTAGGTCGCTAAATAGGCGTGACCGATGACAAGCACTAAACTTTTCACGGTCTGATCATTGCACCCACTTTCGTTCGACGGTACGACGAAAAACAGAGCAATTTTCTCGTATCTTTTTATTACACTGTATGTTTTACGTCAAAAATTACATTTTTTTCTAGTTCTAGTAACAAAAAAGAAAAGAGAGAGGAAAGAATGCCACGATTACCGGCTAAAATCATCGTAGCTGAAATGTCATAAAACATTTTACTGAAATATTTCGAAAGAGGAGTACTTTTTTTTTTAATGGAACGATTTTCCCCTTCTATGGAAACATTACGATAAAAAGACTACGGTAACTGAACTCGACTTACCAAATACTTGATCATTAACAATGAGTTAAATAAATTTGAAACGATGGATAGTAATTAAACAAACACAAAAAACATAAGGTGTGTATATTTTATATAAAATTCGTATACGTTATTAATTTAGTGTTTTTAAGTAATAATAATATGGTACCTACCAAATTTGCTACTATTCCAATGCATCATTTAGATATTAGCTCGTTTTAAATTATTCGCATCCATAGGCCGTATGTACATATATATATATATATATATATATATATATATATATATATATTGCAATCCTGTGAACAAACTACATTTCTACACGTACCAAAAATAAAGGAAGGCCATGTGATCGTGACCTATAATATACGTACCCTATTTGCTCTCAATCGAATGCACTGTTTAGACGTTGCACTTTCGAGAATTTGCGCCCGCAGTCCCTCATTTCTGAGAATTATTTTTGTAGCCTTGTAAAAAAAACTATACCTCCTATATACGCAAAATAAATGGCGGTTGTACGAGATTGATCTATAATGTAGGTACCAAATTTTAACTCAACCGAATGCGCCGTTTAGAAGGTATCGTGTTTACTCCCACACACACTTACACACATAGATACTAGAGATGAGACGGGCTCAGCCCGAGCCCGAAAGCCCGAGCCCGAGCCCGGACCCGACTCGGGCTCGGGGCTCTGTAATTCACGATTGCGTTCGGGCTCGGGCTCGTGAAAAATTTCTCCTTTGTTGAATATACTCCTTGAAACAGATTGTAAAAAGTGATTCATGGGATAAAGAGACGTACTTATTTAAAAAAAATAGCTGCACGGGGGACTAAAAGGTGTGTGAAGCTCCAAAATTTATTGTATCCTATTAATGAAGTAGTTAAATTTATTTGTCTTTAGCTGAAATTTCGGGCTCGGGCTCCAACTTTAATAATATTGCTCTTGATCGGGCGGGCTCGGATTAAAAGTCCTCGGGCTCGGGCTTCAAAAAATGAGCCCGAACGCATCTGTAATAGATACTCTGGAGAAGAATCTCGGTGGTAGAAAAGGCGTGCTCCAAAAGAATGATTTCGAAATTCATGAAATTGGGTAAAATTAAGCATATCCTTTGTATTCACCCCTTTTGTCATTTTACTTTCTTATGCATTCATTATATTAACTAAGCATTCATTATATTTATTAGTTTAGTGACTTCGTGAAACAAGGAAGAGGAAATTGCATGTTTACATTTATATTAAAAATTCAAAATTTTCAGCATAACGGGAGTATAGGATAAATTAAGTATTAAACTTATAGGATTGAAAATTAAATACTTCTTTTCAGTTTACAGTTTTTCAAAAGTCTTAAAAAAGTAATATCTGTGAAACTAAAAATGATAATACAAAGGAAAACGAAATAAATACTTGAACAAATAATAATAATAATAACTGCAATTTGAGTTTACTAGAGCAAAACCAAAAACCATCCAGTTGATAGCAGAAGCATATGGTCCAATTAAGTACTACATATGACTATCTAATTAAGTTGATACCGGGTATATTTTTGTTCATATCGTTCCTTGAATTAATATCATAAATTAATCCAGACTGTTAGGTTAAATTTCGTATAACGAGAGAGTCCACGTCAAAATTTTAATTATAATATATTTGATGTGGGCGTAGATGGAAAGCCTTAATTGAAACATCTTGTTTAAAGATTTCATTTAAAATTAACCAGATATGAGCATATCGCAATATTTTAAGTTTACTGTATTTAATTTATAGTTCATATAACTCTCTAGAAGATTTAAAATGTAGGTTATTGTGACCGTTTATGTAGCAGTATTTTCTGAGTGTAGCTTCATAATTTAGTTTCATGAATTACGGAAGAATTTTCTACATTATGCTAGTATTTATTCATCATTTAGGGCCGATTTCAAAAATCTCTTTTAGAAAGGTATATGCTAATAAGCTTGAAAAGGGAAAGCTTGATAATTTTACTCAAATATTATTATATAATATACTTGATGACAGTTTACCAAACAAAAGTTATTCGTTGTAGAACAAAATTTTGTACTCTAAAAATTATCCCATGCATAATCACAAAGCAAGAAGGGATAAATTTCGAGATTTTTAGCCCAAATTGGTAAAGGATAATCCAACATTGATTCGCGAAATAAATCAAAATAAAAAGGGTGAAAATTTATTCGTCCGCAATGTTTGAAAGGTGTGTGAATGGTATATCACACTATTAGAGAGAGTAACCCTTCTTCCGCTATAAAAATAAATTTATAGTTTCACTTAGAGAAAAATTTTCCTTAACACAAAGTACAAACCATGTATGGCCCACGTTTGCTATTTTATTTGCAGCGTTTGCATTTGTGCTGAAAGTAATGCTGTTTTTTTTTGCGTTGCTTTTGCTGGTAATTTAATCATCATCAGCAAAATTTGACGCTCGTTGTAAATAATAATTTATTACAGATTTTTATTTACACTTAACGGTGTAGTTCGAAAAAAATCATGTGATTTTGGTACATAAGTACAAATAAATTAATTATGTCAGGCACTTCAGAATTTTGAAACTGTTTATTTACAAGCTGTACTACATACTGAAATAAACTATAAGCATGTATCAGTTTCAAAACTCTTAGAAAATAATCTTAAAAATCGGAAATTTTCGCAAAACGTGTCACTTTCCGAAAACTCTTGCAGCACAGATCCATGTTTAAGAATTTTTTCTGAAAGTTTCACAAAAGGCACAGCTTTTCCGCTTATTACAGCGTTTAAAGCACCTTATGAAGAACTATCTGGAATTTTTTGAGACCATGGTGCTATTATTTTATTTCAATTTGTGTACCAAGACTAAAAACAGAGTTTTTCTTTCTTCGAACTACAGTCTTGAAAACAGAAATGATCGGCAAGACAATTATGAAATTTAGAAGTAGGGGAAAGTGGCCCAAAATAATCCCAGCGCGCAAAACGATCCACGTTTTCTTAGATACAGGCAGCGCTATCTGCCAGGTAATACATAAACTAGTTTTCCAAGTCAAGAAGAAGTAATGACGGTATTGAAATGATCAGTGTATTAGGTGTGAGTAGAATTCTTCAAAAAACTGAGTTTTATGATATCTCATATAAGGTGAGTACTAATTTTCCTATTTATTTAGAAATACAGTCTTTAATGTACAGAAATAAGACTTGGCTTACTGAATAGAGTAGAGAAGGTTTTAGATGTGAATTGCACTTGTTTTTCATGTTTCTTGGCGTGCTCCAGTAATATGACCTACATAAAGTGAGAAGCCATATTGCCGGGTAAAATAATCCCTCGATTGATGAAACTCCAGTACCGGGTCCTAGGCGTCATGGCAATCCTTCAACCGTTCTCAAAATGCGAGATTACCCATTACATTAATTATTTCTGCTTTTATTGTAGGGCATAATTTTTAATTATAATTTTAAAATATTCCATTTTATTGTTTGTGACACTTTTTTATTTTAAAATTTTCATAAAATAAATCAGGCATACTATATGATTGTAAAATTAATTTTATTTCATTCTATATACAATTAATTACTTTTATATCTTTTATTTTGCCGATAAAAGAACATTTTAAAATTATTTTCAAATGAAGGATCATTTTGCCCTTGGGTTGGAGGTAAAATGATCTTTCAGACACAAAATTCTATTTTTTCTCATTACTAACTACTTATAATATTATTAAAATATGTTTATGATGAAAATATACGGTAAAATATGATAGCAAACGGCCAAAGTTTTATTTAAACTTTTATGTTACTTTATACAAGTTTTAGCCTTAAGGATCATTTGGAGCCACCTTCCCTTACTTTAGTCATTTGTACTAAAAAATGTGCAATAAATACTTTGCACTTTATATTTTAAAATATCTACTGCTACAGCTGTCCGCAGTGAAACATATTACTGGATTTCCATTCACAGCTCAAACACTCATTTTAAAAAAAACTGCTTTCTCGTAACAGGGTCGAAATAAATTAGGCATATTAACAATTAAGTTTGACAATGACAATATCTACCAACTTAACGCACCGTTTACACATCTGCATATCTTATGAGATGCGACGACAGATAAGTGTCCTTTATAATCACTGATGCTGGGATATATTCAGAGAAACTCCGCCGTACCTGGACAGTGATCGAGCACCTAGATAAAGAGTGATCGGCTCTAGCGAGCGCCCACAGGATGCAACAAATGATAAGATGGAGCACCATTGAAACAGATCACTGAACTTCCCCGACTGAGCCAATGATTGCTACGTCGACCAGAATTTAACCTCCACTTTCACCATTTCCCACGTGCCTCCTCGGTTCAGTAGTTCCAGCAAAACATTAGAATCACCGAGAAAAGAAAATATTATTTTCAAGTGGTCAAGGACTGATAGATTGTCTGACTCCATCTGCATTCAACAGGAAAAGGAGGGCTGACGAACACACTTTAACCCTTTGAAGCGCAACCCTTTCCCAATGCTGAAAAAAGGGCAGCCGTTGCCATTGCTCGACTTAACTACCAGCAAGATGGCGGACGATCGAAACGTTTATCGCGTGCCACAGATCTAGAGACCCCTTTTTTGACGACAGCTGGCTGTGCCCGCGCACAGCCAGCTGCGTCAAAAAAGGGTCTCTAGATCTGTGGCACGCGATGAACGTTTCGATCGTCCGCCATCTTGCAGGTAGTTAAGTCGAGCGATGGCAACGTCTGCCCTTTTTTCAGCATTGGGCAACCTATCCGGCTGTTCTCGCATTCTTCTATTTTTCAGCAGATGTCAGTGCTGTTAAAAATAATCGTGACCAATTTTTTTACGGGAAATGACGTGCTAAAAAGTAAAGGATTCTCGTGGTGCTATGTCACCAGCAACTTTTTTTATAGAAATCAAATCTATTCTTCGTGACTGGCGACAGTCAAAACGTCAGAGTTGGGTGTTCCCAGAGCGGGAACACTGCGCGTTCAAGGGTTAATGAGAACGGATTGAACTGCCAAGTTTAAACTGGCACTTTAAAGTTGTTCCATTTCGAAACTAGACTACTTTAGTGCGTGCTTCAAGAAAGTCAACAGACTGAACGTGAGTTGTCTGATTGGGATTAACTCATCTAAAAGCATACCTGAATATTGTTTCAGTTTACAGGAGATGTGCCGTTTTAGGCTGAAATTGAATAGGTATTTAATTCTGACAAACTTTAGAAATAAAATAAAATTTTAATATTTACAATAGAAATGAGAGAGTTGATTCATTTTAATTTCAAGATTGAACATTTCAGCTGTAGTCGCCATGCGACATAGTGAGGAAACACAACAAAAACCACACAACTCTCGGTGGGGACTTCTTATACTTAAATACACAATGTATCTGTGACGACTTCTTATTTTTAATTTACTAAAAAAAAAAAAAAATGTAGTAAGTCTTTCCCATCTGATCAAAACTGATATCGATTTTCAAAATAACAACATGAAATAACATAAATTTCTATTCTCAGCCCTCTCTCTCGAATACTAACTATTACTGCTACTACTACTAATAATAATAATGATACTTGTATCTATATTTATATTTCTTTTAGCAAATACTTTTAATATAACTATATATTTTTCATATGTGTTATTTAAATTTGTTTTTTAACTTCATTATAATGTGTGTGTGCGTGTGTGTGTGTGTGTAGGTATGTATGTATATCATTTGTTCCTTTTGTTTACATTTTCTTTGTGCGTGGCATGTGAAGTTTTCATAAATCTCAAACAAAACTAATGAAATCTTACGGATCTCAATCATTCTTAAAGTAATTACTTAATACCTTTCTTTTCTTTGCACTGCTAACTATACATCTCAGAACATTAATTTATCAAACGCATGCGGCAGCGGTTTTTTCTCTCTCCCGAAACGGAGTAAAAATATTTAACCTAGACGTAACAGGGCGTGGGGGAGAAGGAAGGGTGCCTAACCTAAAGCCATTTTCGTAAAAACGCTTCTGCATAATATCAAAGTATACATCCTACGCCCAGAGAGAAGGCAAAAGAAAGAAAAAAAAAAATCGATAAATCCCCCAAAAAGGAAAATTTCCTTTTTCCTCCACCCCGTCTTTTTAATGTTACTAAACATCAATCATTGTGTTCAATCCAGGTATAAAAAAAAGGGAAGGGAAAAAAAAAATATATAAATTTGCCCTGCAGGGTAAAAACAGTGTGATGGCGTCTGGGCAGAATAGAGGGAAACCTTTTTATAATGTGTGTTGAAGAACATATACGGGCGCTCGGCTTGTGTATAGGGTCCCAGGCCTCCAGCTCCTTCCTTCCCCCCCCCCCCCTCTATTTTTTAAAAGCTTTCTTCGGTTGTATTCGCTAAAATCAAAGCGCCATGAATGGGAAAGAATCGTAAGATGCCGGGTGGGGATGTGGGCGTAGGGGGGTGATGAACCTGTAATGAAAGTAATGGTGCGGAGCGGTGCTCGATACCCACACTTTTTAGGTAAAGGTTTCATGAAATTTATTGCAGCTATTCGAATGCATGCCGTGAGTTACTTCTGCAGAAAAATATTTATCGTTTGGTGATGTCTGCACGTGCCTTTCCGTTCTCCTTTCCTTTTCATTTTAGTTGAACTTTATCAGTTTTCTAAGTTTTCTTTCCATCTTCCTCTTCTTTGGTTTTGGTATGTAAAATATTAGGTTGTAACGAAAGTTTCCCGCCACCGCAAACATCGTCAGCACACAGTTCTTGTTTTGCTCATATTTTGTCAAACGATTTTTGGCATTTGAAAGAAAGAGGTTTACTTTATAACAGTGTGTTGTGAAATCTGTCAAAAATATAGTTATGATTAAGTATAAGGTGTCTCAAATGGAACTGTCACTCTAGAGGATTAGAACCATCATTTACTTCCAGTTGTATTGCAAAAAGTCAGCTACATAATATCAACGAATTATGAGTACAGCTTTAAGTACTATTGTTGTATCATGTGACACTGTGCAGATTTGGTACCGGAAGTTCAAAAACAGTTATCTAAGGAGTTAGAAGCTAGTTTTTCAGGCAGATATGGCGGAAAACTTTCGTTACAACCTGATATTTTGGTCAAATATTTTACATATTAGTACCTTCGAATATACTATTCATTTTATTTTATTTATTTCTATCATTTATTTATTTTGCTTAACGAATTTCACAAAAGGGCAATTTCAAGAGTGGAACTCATGTTTTTGAAGTTGTACTATGGACATATGACTGCACACTTTATTGAATAAGATACATGTTTGGTACGTCAGTAAATATATTTCTGATTACTAAAAGTTTGAAGCCAATTTTCAGAGTTTAACCCTGTTATTATCAGCATCGGCTAAGAAACCCTTCACGGACAAACTTGACAACACAAAAATTATTATTCTTTACGAGAAAGGCTGTGATAAAAAACAAAGATGGGGGAAGTCAGTTATATTGTCGAAGCCGTGTTAAAATTGCGCGTGCTAATCAGGGTGCGAATTGAACATTTTCTCCAGCGGGGGACATTTGAAAGAAAAAATTCTCCAAGAGGGGACATTTGAAAAAAAAGGGGGGGGAGGGAAGGAGTAAAATGCTCCACTCACATAATATATTAGGTATTACATGACAAATGCAGTCACCAAAATGTCTGGGAAGGGACTTAAATTCAAATAAAAGTCAACCATCGATTTTCTATGCACAGCGATTCTCGTCTACCCTCAAATTCGGCTCGCGGCAGAGCAGCGCTTGTTCGATCATTTCGCAGTTTTAATTTGAAACCTGACCCCAGTTGCAGAATGAGAAGTGGCATCAGACATGTATATCTATTTCAAAGGGATGTTTGAAACTTGCTCCTTTGTCTAGTAAACAAAAAAATTTCGATTCTCAATACTTAAAATCGTTAGGTACTGAATTTGCAAGGACAGAAACTAATTTTAACATTTCTCCAGATGGGGATAAATAGTATCCCTAGCAGGGATCCATTAATATTTCTCTAGCCAGGGATATTACATTCTTCAGCCGGGGACAATCCCCGGCATCCCCCCCGTCAATTCGCACCCTGGTGCTAATAGAAAACAGTGCTTCTATTGAAGAAGGGTTGATAAGTATTTAAGGTTTAGAAACGAGAAAAACAGCACACGAAATCTCCGGCACGTTTGGTCATAAATAATGGTCAGATTTTCCCTGCGAGCGCCAGAGATGACGAGTTCGTCATTTATTCCTAGCCTTGATTTTATATTTTTTGTTGTTGTTGCTCAAAAAATCTAAAACCTTTCCTCAAGATGACCTTTAATTCGACAATTATTAGCAAACAGATCCTTAATATTAAGCACACTAGAACCAGAATTCAAAAATTCAAAGAACTGCCACTTTTATGAAATAAAAGTGGAAATAAATTTCCACTTAAACATTTCACAGCAACAGGGAAGTAATTACTTTCCAACATCTAAAGAAGGACGTCCAGCATTAATAATTCAGCATAACTAATGTAGTTTCAATTTGATAGTCTTATGACACTTGTAACTACGCAGAGGTTGTCATGCAATTAAAAGATGCATCACTGAATGACACATAACTCGTTGAATTAAGATTCAGCCAGTTACCACTCTGACGCAGCCCAGTGGCGGCCCGTGGTCAAAACTGTTAGTGCAGCCGGAAGCATATGACCCCCCCCCCCCCTTTTCCTCCGGACAGGATTGGAAAATCTTTGTTACTGAATTCGAAAGCTGGCGGATTACGCCCTCACCGAGGAAAAAAAAAAAAAGAAATTACATAAAAAATGTAAGAGATCCTATTTTACTTCCATAAAATGGATATAAATTTCAATCAGCCGCTCTTATCCTCAAAATTGCATTAATCCGTGTCTGATTCGAAGTTTCCTTTGAATTTTCTTTTGTAACGATAACTTGAGAAGAAAAGAAAAAAAAAAAGAAAACTTACTTATTTTTTATAAGTCAAATCAATCCTCCTTTCTTTTAAACATGCGAATCGGTCAGTGATGTCCCTATAAAAAGGCGTTGTTTTAATTCAGATATCCATAATTTTAAAAGCTCTTTAAAATTTCCCATGTTTAAAGAATTTTCTCGCTCGCCATGTCCTCTAAATGCCAGTTCTTGCTTACTTAAAAACAATACTGCTTTGATGGGTCATTGTCCATTCATAAGCGTCTATTCAGGCTTATCTTATTCATAAATTCAGCAATATAAAGTCGAGAGTTTTCCAAACATATATTCTTCTTACCCTCTCCCTCAGTTCTCGTCCGAGCCAATCAGTTAGTCGAGTTCTCAAGTTCAGCCGCCGTTAGAAAATCTTTCATCGGCTGTATCAGCTGCATGCCGGAGAGGCTGCTTACGTAGTCGTTGTCATGGCAACGGTGCTGCCAATTTTCTTTTCAGGGCTCTGGGCTGAACCAAAGATTCTCCCAATTGAATTGCGGGAAGATTAAAGTGCTTTTTTTCTGAATGAGCGATCCGACCACAATACGGTTTGTTTTTTGTTTTTTTTTTCCGGAGATTTTTTTAGTTTACCGTAGGAATTCCACAATTCTAATCTGAATTTAGGAAAATTAGTAGAATAAATTATTTTAAAGTATGTGCTGATAATTTCAAGTGCAGCCCGGCTGTACTTGCTGTATCCCACGAGCCGCCACTGACGCAGCCTAATACTTATGTTATTCAATAGTGCTAAGCATGACAAATTTAATTTTCTAAAAATGCAGGAAAAGAAATTTAAATAATATTAGTATCGCACGTACATACGTTATAATCGCTAAGCTGCAAACCATACATAAAAAAAGGCAACTCAAGGGCAAAATCCTTAAAGTGTTAACACTTTTATTATTTCTTTAACAGTTTATTCTGTTTTCCGACCGATGTGTACCAACTACACCCACATGTTTCACATATTCAATAGAGTCCGCTGACATTGGCAAAGAATGGAGAGTTACCAAATTCGATCTGGGTCAAGGGCTGGAGCAGAATGACGAGCACGTGATCTGCTTTTGACAGTTCGTTTATTCGATTACAACGATAATCTTTCAACTATTCAAATTTTCAAATCGCAATCGATTTGTCACCCGTCATCTACAATCTACACGAAAGACTACGGAGGGACTCTACGATAAAGGAAGCTATTTTAAACAATTTACACATTGTGGAAAGTAAACCCTCGTTCAGAATTGAAATGTTATTCATTCAATTTGGGTCATTTTATCACTCCTGTTTGTAAAAAACTTTTACTAGAGTTTCATCTTTTATTAAATATACAATCTGTGTTTTATTTGTTTTTCCTTTTTTTTAAAAAAAACTAAGCATTCTAGCAAATCACTATACTGTTTCAGAAATTTCACACTGTATGTCTTAGGAGAGTATTTCCAGCGCAGATTGAATACTGACTCAGCAAACACACACAGGTTCTCTGAACGTCTATTAACGTTCAGAAGACGTTTTCTTAACGTTCAGAAAACCTGTGTGTGTTTGCTGGGGACTTTCAATATCGGGTTGATATTTAAAAAATGCCAACACCGTAATCTTGAAAGCCAGTGTGTTTTTCTGAATATTTAGTGAAACATCCAATAAAGCATTATTTTTCATTTCACTGGTTCAATATGGTAGATTGTTTCATATAGTCTCATTTTGTGTAAAAATAATTTCATGCAAACTTCCCGATATTTCGCGTTTTGCCACTAAAGGTGAACCTACATTTTAATACCTACTTGAACACTGGTGTTACGCATAATGTGCACTAAAATATTTTTTTTTTTTTTCTGTGGTCGTTTTTGAGATATGACATTGTTTTCTCCATTAGTTTAAAGATTCATTTCCGTAGATGGCGTGTCGGGTGTTATGGAACACTAGGTAATACTAAAATGGAGTTCATGCCATCACCTGAAGAACCGGAAAACAAAGACGCTAAATGTGCCTTTTCTGCTTAATCTGCATTAATCTCCGAAGGTGCATTTGACATCGGTTTTGGTCGACACCGTTCAATGAATTCGATTCACTGTCGGATCCAAAGCAGGGTCCATCGCCCTTCCTACGAGCCCGCTTTAACCCACTATAGATCAAATAAGTAAAAACTTTGTGAAAAAAACACACATAAAAGGTTACTTATAAGGCGTAACGATCATTTCGACCAAAAATTCTTTCGATCTTCGTCAGACAAAATGGAAGGGCTTGTCTGACGAAGACCGAAAGAATTTTTGGTCGAAACGATCGTTGCGCCTTATAAGTAAACTTTTATGTGTGTTTTTTTCACAAAGTTTTTATTTATTTTATCATTTAACACCAGTATTTTGAGTGTTTTTTTTTTTACTAGTGATCAATTTAGGGTCATTTTTTAAAGTCCGAGGGCTTTTAATTGAGCCCAAGCGAGCGCGTCTGCGTTCTCAACTGAGAGACGAAAGGTGCCTGGTTCAAACCCAGATCACTTACGCCGACCTAACCGTTCGGAGTTTTCCGTGGTTTTCTCCGACATTTCGCGTAAATACGGGTTGGGATGGGATCCCTTAGAAAGTCTCCCACGGAGGGCAATCCCCCCACTCGGCCTAGATTCCCTCGCGCAGATTATTGGCCTTAATGCCTCATTTCATTGAGCCCAAGAAATGAGTCAATTAAGTCGGAGCCCGAGACCGACTTGAAATTTCACCTAGCAGATTAATAAAAGTACATTAGATCACACGAATTTTGCCGTGTGTGTCAATGACAAATATAATAGCGAACTGTTAATGCACATTCTAATTCTTTATATTAAGTTTATCAAATAATATTAATAATTAGTTTACTTCTCCCATGAATAACTTTTTAAAATCTGTTACAAGGGGAATGTTCAATAAAGGAGAAATTTCTCACAAGTCCGAGCCCGAACAGAATCGTGAATTACAGAGCCCGAGCACGGTTCAGGCCCGGGCTTGGTCTCGGGCTGAGCCCGTCTCATCTCTCCCAGACAGCACAGCAAACTGGCATCAAACTTGCAGCAAGCTTGATTTATCAAGTCAATAAGCTTGAATTAAGCTTGAAAATTCCAGTCGTGTAAGCTTGAATCAAGTGTTCTAGTTTACACTTGCCCAGCTTGCATTAAGTTTGACATTTCAAGCTTGAATCAAGCTTAAAAATTTTTCTAAATACACGGCGCGCCCGCTGGCGAACGCGCCCCACATACTTTATTTTTCCGCGCATTTTTCCCCCCTCTATGCTGTAATTTTAAGTTATTTTAATCGGTTTCCATCGAGTGTCCGTGGCTAGAATAGAACCTGGGACCTTTCGATTCGTAGCCGAGCGCGTTATCCATTCAGCCACCGGAGCCTTGTGCAGCTATCACTAAAGTTTGAAGTGAATTATTAAGCGGTTTTCTGGCCAGATTGATAAGTGGGCGATATGTTATTTTTTTTTTTTTTTTCAAATGGGATGCATCAAAATTAAAATAATTTTATGTGTGATTTAGAGACTCTACTAATAGGGAAATAAACATAATATAAACTTAAGAGCAACACATGTTTTAAAACTTTCGCAACACTCATGAGCAATACTGTCGCTGGCCAAAATCGAGACAAACGACTGATTTTGAAATCAATTTCGTAGTATAATTGTATTTTATTTTGAAGAATTTCCATATTTGGAAATATAGAATGGGTTTACTTACTTAACACAAATTTTGTGTTAAGTAAACTTAAATCAAAGAAACAGATAGTTAAACGTTACTTCGAAATGCTATATCACAGTTGCTAACATAGCATGAATAGAATACAAACACTTTAGTCATTTTTGTAAATATTTCTTATAATAACAAATAATTGAAAAATTTTGCTATTTTTTAACGCTAAAAATTCTCTTTACAAATGTGGTTAGTTATTTTCCTACATATATATGCTATGTCTATATAGAGCATTTCGAAGAATTAATAATAAGTTTAAATTAATTTATACAAATGTAAATTTGAATTAATTTCATTGTTCATACTTTATAATTAAAAAAATTATTTAACTTCTGAATTTTTTTTTATCTTTTGTAATTTTATTTTAAAATTACAAAAGTGTAAGATGTAAGATTTTTGGGCCCTGAAATCTGTAGGCCCTGGGCAGTTGCCCCGTTTGCCCTGCCGGTAATATGGCACTGGTAATAAAAAACCCATCCCCGTTAAAACACATCTTTTACGAACTTTCAACAAATTCGAGGACGCTAGACAATTAATGTCCATTCTCTTTCACACATGGCGCCATCACCGCACTTTCCAAGTGAAAATCCAGCTTAAGCCAACCTTGCATTTCCAAGCCAAATCTCAAGCTTGATTTAAGCTTATGTGCTGTCTGGGAGAACTCACTAGTGCTTCCTCATTGCTATAAAAGATACCCCCCCCCCTCTCCATCACAGTAACCAAATATACTATCCTATAACCACGCATAAATCGTTATCAAAACACGCATTTCACGCTATACACAGCAGCTGAAAAAAAAAAAAAATATATATATATACCTCCTTTACACTCGTGGCTACATCAGCCCACTTCAGTATCAAATAAAAGAACAAAAAAAAAAAAAAAATGCGTACAAATCCGAAACCTATCATCTACTAATAACGCGTTCTTGAACATTTTCGATCTGTATCGAAATCGGGCACACATTCATATAATCGCTGTAATGTAGATTCGTGCGTGCTCATACATGCATACATACATACATACATTATCAGAAATCGAATGCACCTCCGTATGTATTTATTCCACTTCGAAATGACGAATTTTATGATGGATACACGAGCAGGTTGGAAAAATGAAAAAAAAAAAAAAAAAAACTCCAGCACACAATCCAGGCGAAATAGAGTCGTTTCTATTCGCAAATCATTGGTCGGCACTCCCTGAGTCCCCCACAATAAACATATTGACAGACATCGATTTTGTAATAAAGAGGCGTTTTAGAGAAGAGTTTAAGCGCACATTTTCAGTTACCTGATTCTTTTTTTTTTCTTTTTATTCCAGCTTCTCTTTTTTCTTCCCTAGCTCTTTTGTCAGGTATTTATTTTTTGGGGCCTCTAATATCAAAAGCATTTATTTTTAGCAGCATAATTCTGTTGGTTCCTTTTTTTTCTTGTTTTTACGAAAACGCCTGAAATTATTCGTTCCTAGGGGGTAACTCTTTCCGGTATAACTTACCGTGAAGATAGAGTGCAGGGGGAGGGTAAATAAATAAAAGTTTCATCAGATATTTATTTATTTAATGTAGGTACGATGGAGAAATTCCAGTCATTTGCTTACACTCGATTGATTCTGCATTAATCATAGTTTTTGATATTATTATAGCTTGACAGCATAAATGTGGTATTGGATCCACATTCCGTACGTTTTTTCAAGGAAAGGAGCGATAGAAAGCGGATTATATTAAATTTGCGTTATTTTATGTAGTGGCTCGACTAGTTTGTCAAATGATTAATAAGTTGTACAATAATCCGTATAAAATTTTATAATCTCTCTCTATATATATCTCTATATCTATACTTAATGCTCTGCATAAAGTATATTTTTAACACGTTCACATTTTAAAATGAAAAAAAAAACTACTTTAAAGGATTTTCTTACTCTTATTACAGTTAATTTTGCGTAATATGAAACGAAACTGCATGAGAAAATCATTTCATTGTTCCTTTTAGAATGCTGAACTTTTTATGAACTTATTATTATTATATCGGAATAGAGTACAATACTATATTTTTTTGCTTAAGCAATCAGGAGCTACCATGGAAAGGCAATGTAAAAGAACTATTCACACTGAGTTATGATATGATTTTCTGTTGATGTTGTTGCATAGGACATTAAAAAATGAAGAGTGGCGACAATTTTTGGAAACCAAGGCCTCTCTCAGTGCCAGCTAAATTTCCGAATCTAATAAAATTTAAATGCTGAATCCAATAATAAAATTGTAGAACGAGAATAGTTTTCAGCAGTGTAAAGCGAAAAAAAAAGAAACTCGTTATATTACTTTATTAACTTTGATTTTCTTCAGCATTTACCATCTGCCTCAATCAAAACCTCACAAAAACAGTAAAATAGGAAACAAAATCCTTTCTTTGGGAAAAGGTACACACATATATATATACATATATATATATTGTATAATATTTTTCAAGTAGAGATATTGTTTGTTGATCAATACTGACTAAGAAACAATAGTATCGTTCATATTCACTGACAATAAAGTACGCAACTTCCCTGAACTCATAGCAATATTCTTTTCGTGGAACAGTAAAAATCATTTCTAAGAGATATATGAAATGTGCCACGGGATCGACTTGTTCCATTTCCAGGAACATAAATATTGTAAACATTTATATCTGTAAAAAACTTTGCCAATGTAACAAAATAATAAGTTCTTCGAAGAAGAGTTAATATAGTAAAGTACTGATAGACAAATTTCTCCTAGCTTGAAGCGCTCATAGTTTCTGACTTATTTTATTCTTGCTCTGACTGGAGGAATAGTTTAAAATAACCTGAGAGAGTAATAAGGCGAAGGCAGGCCAGACGACATGATTTTATAGCCTCAGGGCAGGTTTGAATCAGATCCCCTCCCCCTTCCCCCACACCCTACTCAAAAAAAAAAAAATCCTCACTTTTATCGTGACATATTTTTTGTTCAACAGTGTAGAATTAGTACATATTAAACTTTCTGTAAGCCACATACACCAAACTTTATACATTACAAAATTTCCATCCAATTTTGGGTCTGGGGACAATGGCCCTTCCCAGGGCCGGACTGGCCAATGTGTCTGACTGTCTGCAGACGGTCGGGCTCTACCGTGACCTGTCTGGCACAAATATTCAGATATACAGGAGTTCAGAAAACGACAAAAATTTCCAATTTCTTTGCACGAGCGGTGCTAAGTTCCCAGATTAGGATCACTTCAAATGTTTTCTATAAGCTAAAGTTTTTGTAGTCGCGATTGAGCCCCAGAAGGCTACAAAACTCATAATTTTGTACCTAGTTCTGAAAATACAGTAACCCCTCCCCTCACGCCTTCCGCTCTGTTGAGAGTTGAGACGGGTGGGCCCCCTAACCTCCCAGTCCGGGCCTGGCCCTTCCTGACCCCTCCCCTCTCGGAGGGGCCTGTCAACGCAATAACCAGGCATTCTTCTTACATTCATCCTAATCCTTTATCTGCATTCATTACAGCATTATCGCTAACCAAAACCACGAAGAACTTATCTCTGGTATAGTAAATAAAAAACTTTGTAAAAAACGCACATAAGATGTTACAGGTAAGTAGATACGTACGTTTCGACCAAAAATTGTTTTGGTCTTCCTAAGTCAAAGGCCTTCGTTACAAGGAACAGAGGGAACTCAAGTTTCCTCCCCAAGCTTCGACTGAGGAACACCAAAACAATTTTTTGGTCGAAACGTAAGTATCTACTTACCTGTAACATCTTATGTGTGTTTTTTTACAAAGTTTATTATTTACTTTATCGTTTAACACCAGTTTTTTGAGTGTTTTTTTCCCGTTATCTCTGGTATAGTTGGTGCGGAGCATCACATCCTATCAGGAAAACACGCGTTTCGCTTTCCCGTAAATAAAATCGTACGTACGTGTATGTTAAAAAAAAAGCTTTTGCTCACTGACAACCAAAACTCAATTTTCTCTTCAGAGCTCCGAAAATCCCAATTGAGATGGAGTAGTGAGCCCGGCAAAGAAAAAAAAAAAAAAAAGAAAGAAGAAAAGGGAAAAAGAATGGGGATGAGGATACTTTTGGCAGATACTTTGAATGGAAAGGGGGAAGGCCGAAAGCGGGATCGATAGGAAGCCCCAATCGAAGAGGACCTTGCCTTCGCTGCTCCGAACAGGTAGTGTGCTAAAGGTAGAGGGCCAAGAAGTGTTTCGCCGAAGAAATCGCTGCATCCTTCGTGCCAGGAGAGAGAGGGGGGGGGGGCTACAGTGGCACGGATAGCTTTATTTAATGGAACAGGCGAAGGATGTAGAGATGGCTGAATGTTTAATGACCGCTCGGCATTCAAATGTGGTTTACAGCACCCGGGCTCGAAAGAAGGTTTATTTTGTGTAAGGTTTCAATGTGAGATGGGTTTCTGGCTAGAGGCAAGCCTAAGACGCCTTTCATTTATTTCCTAAATACGGGGGGGGGTTAACCCTTTGAGGCGCAACCCTTTCCCAATGCTGAAAAAAGGGCAACCGTTGCCATCGCTCGACTTAACTACCAGCAAGATGGCGGACGATCGAAACGTTCATCGCGTGCCACAGATCTAGAGACCCATTTTTGACGCAGCTGGCTGTGCCGCACAGCCAGCTGCGTCAAAAAAGGGTCTCTAGATCTGTGGCACGCGATGAACGTTTCGATCGTCCGCCATCTTGCTGGTAGTTAAGTCGAGCGATGGCAACGGCTGCCCTTTTTTCAGCATTGGGCAATCTATCCACCTGCTTTCGCATTCTTCCATTTTTCAGCGGATGTCAGTGCTGTTTAAAAAGAATCATGACGATTTTTTTTACGGGAAATGACGTGCTAAAAAGGAAAGGATTCTCGTGGAGCTATGTCACCCGCAACTATCTTTATAGAAATCAAATCCATTCTTCGTGACTGGTAACCGTCAAAACGTCAGAGTTTGGTGTTCCCAGAGCGGGAACACTGCACGTTAAAGGGTTAATGGAACGGGCGAAGGATGTAGAGGTGTCCGAATGTTTAATGACCGCTCGGCATTCAAATGTGGTTTACGACGACACCCGGGCTCGGAAGAAGGTTTATTTTGTGTAAGGTTTCAATGTGAGATGGGTTTCGGGCTAGAGGCAAGCCAAAAACGCCTTTCATTTATTTCATGAATACGAGGGGGGGTGTTAATTGAACCGGGACCTAACAATTGTGAGATCCAGATTCGAGGAGCTAAAACAAACACGAATGTCACAATTGGGTCATGGATTTTTCTGTTGTTATTGTTTGCTGTGTGGTTTTGTATAATTAGTGCGATGTTTGAAAACAGTAACAACACTGGAAAAAAACGCTGTCTTTAAATGAATTAAAGTAATTAAGGTTTTTACGTAACATATAAACGCAATGTGGGTTTCTTTTGAATCACGATGAATTCATGCACATTAGACCATTTTTCTATGAACATTCAGTAGACTTTATTGCTCTGTTTCTAGTAACTAAATTCTAATTATATTCTTTCACACAGTTGCATAACTTTTTCCTTTATAAAACAAATATCTGGTATGGTATTATTTGAAGAAACAGGTGAAACACTGGATTCATAAGTAGATTGTAATACTTATATTTACTTATATTTAAGGACCTAATAACTGTTATATCCAGATTCCAACATCTAAAACAAACACGAATATCACAATCGGGTCATAGATCTTTCGCTGTCATTGTTTGCTATGCGGTTTTGTGTAATTGGTGCGATGTATGACAACAGTAATAAAACCGAAAGAAACCGCTGTCTTCAAATTAATTAACTAATTAAGGTTCTTACGTAACGTATGCACATAATGTAGGTTTTCTCCTGAATCATGATTGAATTCATTCACATCAGATTTTTCTTCTACAGCTGTAAGCCATGTTTTTTAATGAACATGCAGCAGATTTCATGTGCACTGTTTCTAGTAACTAAATTTCATTAACATACTTTCATTAAAGTTTCATAATTCTTTTGTCTTTGCAAGTTTGAGGTAATATTTGAAAAAAAAGGATAACACTTAATTCACGAGTAGATTATAAAACATGCGTTTAAAGAATTGAATCTTTCTTGAAAGAAAAACAGGTTTTAAAAGAATAATTTTTGTGTTACACTAAGTCGGAGGATTAAATGAATAAATATCGTTCTAGTGTGTGCACTCTCTTGTTTCATCGTAAAAGCATGTATTTTGTTTCCCTTTGACTCTCTTCTTAGAAAGGTGTAATTGCTTAAGTAGAGTAAACAAAAAGTTAGGAGTAAAAAGTTGAAAAAAATAAAAATGTGGTTATTTTTAAGACTATATTTTCGCACTTCGGTTAGAATTTATGGAAACTCTAACATAAAAAGAAGCTTTTTTAATAAACATGTTCTAATGATTTGATATAAAATGGTTAATGTTGTTTTCGTACCTACATTTCAGTCTTAGTATTTTTAAATAGTATCCTGACTATATGAATAGCTCAGTGGCGCAGCGGTTAACGAACAGGCCTTGGCCCTTCGTGTCTTTTGCGCCAATGTTTAGGTTTTGTTTAGAATATATAAATACCTGAAAGCCCATAGCTACTACTATAAATAAGACACATTATATAGTTAAATACAACGCATGCATTATTTAGAGAAACATCATTAAACATTGCCTAAGTTTCCATTTTCACGAAGTTATCAACTTTAATAGTTTTATTCTTTATTTAAAAACATAAATGTTTAATATCATCAGTTATGGTATGGCCAGTTATTTTCTGCATCATCAAACTGAATTAACAACATTAAAATCACTCAAGCATGTAACAAAGAGAACTGTTTTATTGCAGGTAAAATGCAATAATTAATTTTGATAGATACGAAAAAGTCATTCGATGTCGCTTTGTTTGCTGGCTAAATACTGTTTATCGTTTTGCATCCCCAAACAGTTGAAGTTCATGGATTTATACTGAGTTTATAATCAAAATACATTTGTAACAAATTTGATGAAAAAGATCAAACCATACTATATACTAATACATTCAAAAGAATAGAAAGTTGTAAAACCTTAAAAAAATTGCTTTTGCGAAATATAAAAAAGACTATGTTTAATAAATTTCAGGATTAAATATAATCAATTTACGGTGAATCTAACGTAACTATGTTAGGGTATTTAGTCCCATACGAAAGAATAATAATTTACGCAAGTTAATGCAATGCAAAATTCACACACACTCACAAATGTAATTTTTCTCCCTGCTCATTTACCTACATAACCATTAATAACTTTTCGCATAATTCTGTCTAAGTACAATTTTTAAATACATTACTCAGCTCGTATCTGAAACCACAATCTCACCACACAAAAGCTTCCATCTGTGTATCATTTAAATATATGAGTTCCTAAGTCAGCCAGATCTCCATTCTTTCGGCCGTCCATTAAAACACTTTTTTTTTTTTTTTTTTACTCTCGCTTTTCGGTTCTGGCGGCTTTTAATCAAATTCCAAAATGAAATAGAAGCAGGAAATCATATTCATGGCGTTCCCCGACTCAGTTTCAAACACGATTAGAGCAAAGGAACGTGATTCTAAAACTAATGCCTCCAATTTATGATGACGGCCTTATAATCGGACATTAAATTTTTATCCAGGACATAAATCAGGGTTCGCTCTTTGTAGCCTTTGTTGGACTAATGCGACAACAATGGATGCAAGTAAATATAGAATTTATCTTTTTTTTTTTCTGTACCACCCATCATCAGCGATATGCATATATTTTTTTTTTCATTAATTTTCAATCAACAGGGTACATTTTCATTGTTCGTTTTTGTCAGTTTCGTGGAATTTTCGTGATGGTGATAGCTGGGTTATATTTTAAAGTCAGAATGTTTGAATGGTAATGAGTTTATAATAGCTAGTGTTATCTTTCATCAAGAAAGTAAAATTAAAACATGATTTAAATGATACATAAAATTAATGATATATGAAACATATGACATATTATTAATATTATGTGTGTAAAGCAAATCAATTTATTTTATGGGCAAGGCCAATACTATGTCGTTTTATAATCATATGAGTAATCGAAAAATTTTACATTTATGTACCTTTCATTTTGAATATGATAATGCTTTATTGATATATATTTATTTCTTATTCTCTTGCAAAATTTGATTTTTATCAATAGTATTCTTTTACATAGTTTTACATAGTATCCATGAAGAAGTTGGCAATGTGTTTAAATAATGTATTTCATGATATTTACGGAATTAAGGTTTAAAATTCATTCTTGAAATTCTGTATAAATGAAATATTTTTTTTCAAATATCTAATATATGAATGATGCAATTTTCCTTTTAAAGTCACTCTTTGCATGAACGAGGCTTATTTTATTAATCAGTGAGTTTATCATCAAACAAAACTGCACTGGATGACTAAATGCAGATCTTGCACAAAGTAATTTTTAATTAAAGAATACACCCCGTGTACTGTACTATACATTTTTAGGTTTCTTCCAAATTTATTTTAGTAAAATGATTCTTTTAAAGCAATAAAATCTTTACGCACTTAAAACGATAGAAACTTTAAATCGTTGTATGGCATTTTTCATAAAAATACAACAAGATAAAAAAATATCCCTGTACATCCTTTAAGTACATGACACTGAAGAATAAAATATAGCTTAAAAACTCTTCGAAGCAGGAGGTGCTCAAATAATGATATTTAAACAACATTAGTTTTTCCACATTTTTCACACATTTTGCAACATAATCCCTACATCCAACTCTAAACCAGAGATAAAAATAATACCAAATTCCACCAAAACTCTGAATTTTTTTTTTCTTTAGCGTCATATCAAAAAGATTCCAAGTCGAGAAAATACTAAGCTGTATTAACTGCAATATCAGAACAGAAAATTCGATACTGCCGAATCAAATACGACTTCCTTTTCAGACCCCCCCCCCCTCAGGGCTAAACCACCCCCCTAAAAACCGCTCTTATAACAAACAACTGCACCAGATACTAAACAAGCAATCTAGCGGCTATTACATCCGGGTCAGAGCCAGAGATTGCGGCTGTAAATTTAATTTCAGTCAAATGAGATTACGCTGACATTTTTCGATTCTAGAGTCCCATCGAAGTTAAAGTTGGAGTAATTTTTTTCTCATCCTAGTTCTCTCTTTGAGATATATGCGTTATTTATTTATTTTTTGGGTTTCTTTTTAAAGAGACCTCCGATAAAATAATCACTACCGGCATTGATTGCGCTAGGAAAAAGAACATCGATGTTTACAGTTTTGTTTGTTTGTTTTTTGGGAAAGATGAGATTTGGAAATAGCGAATTAAATAAGTAGCTTATTGTCTTTTCCGTAATTTTGTTCGACTGAGTATTAGCGCAAAGCGGTCATTATGAGAAATAAACTTAGCGAAACTAACGCGTTTATTCTTGACTGACGAGATGGTTACTTTTTTCTCTCTTTCTCTATTTTAAGAAAATTAAATTAGTATCATTCGGTTCGTTGCAAAGATTACAACTGACCTTGAGAACTTTATGGTGATAGACTATTTTTTTCATTAGACAAAAATCCCTGTTATAAAATGTATTTAAATGAAAACTTTTTTTCAATTAACAAGAAAATTTTTTGGATGCTTTAAGTTCAATGCAACATTTCAAGAGAACAATACAAATGATACATGTAATAAATGATTAAAGCTCATTTTTTATTTTATATATTTTAATAAATTTTTTATAGTTTTCTAAACAATTTTTTAACATTCTCAGCAAATGATCCTTTTAATTGTTAAAAAAGTCCTAAGTATTTCTTTTAAACGAATGCAATGATATTTTATACATAAATGATGCTTTTAGAGTTTATAACTTAAAATTTTCCTATCAAAAATATTTGATAGAAAATTTCATTCAGATAACAAACATTATAACATCTATATTTTTAATATATGTTTTATAGGAAATAAATACAGCTTTTATATGTGTACTTCTGTATTATCTTCGTTTCAATGATTAAATTAGTAATTTTTTTGAAAATTTTTAACACAAGCCGATTTTTCACTGCAATTTCGCAACCGAGAATATAAAGCACTAGGTTTGGATAAAACGTTACTTCATTAAATGTATTTTAAACTTTGTATGAAATAACTAATTCATTTGTAATAAAATAACTAAAAATGAAGTCACTATTCCAGCTTTATGTTTAAAGTCTTTTGTTGCAATTTTCTATAAAATATATATAAACACCTGCAATATTATAAAATACCTGAATTTATTTTTAAAAATTATTTTTAAAAATCTATGAAAACTATGTTTTGTGCTAGTTTAAAATATAATTTTGTAATAGTATACTTTTGTAATAGTTTAAAATTCACCTGCGCATTGATTACTCATCTACTCGATTCAAGTCTCTAGTTTTAAATTTATAAGAATGTTTTGGTGTAAGTAGTGCTTTTGATAGATTAATGTTGAACAAACGAATTCATATTTTGCATTGTACTCTAAAAAATATACGTACTTAATTTGTAATAAAAATATACTAAAATAATTTGTATCAAAAGAATATACTTCAACGAAAAGTTGTGTAGTATCTTAGTATACATACTTTTTTGAAAAAGAAAGTTAAGTTAGATCTTAAGAGAGAGTATCCAGCTGATAACATGCAGGATATCACATTGTCATGAAGGTTGAATTGACAATGTCAAAAGTTTTCAGAACCCAAAAGAAAGAAAAAATAGTATCTAAAAATTTCTTATACTATTATATGAGGTTTCTTATTTTGAAAGAAAATGTTCCTTCTAAAGTAACAAGATAAAACCTAAAATGTTGCAACCGGCAACTCTTTTTTACACATTTTCATTTCTGATCCAACAGATCAAATTTTAAAACAATGTTATTTCAACTAATTTTTTTACAGTTTATATTTTGGAAAATTATAAAGTATTAGATTATTTTTTGTACATTCTGCACTTGATAACAATTCTTAAGCTTTTACAGGGCAATGCTCACAATTCGGAACATCAAATTAAAAAATTATTCAAAAATGAAATTTTATCAATATTGACTTGAAATAATTAGCAGAGAAAGTTAAAAGAGGACTTGATTTTTTGAAATAGAAGTTACATTTCTATCATTAGTAGGAAACGGGACAAAAAAAAATCATGAAACTAGCCAGTTTCATAAATTTTTAAAGAGCTATCTTGATACATTCCCACCCCTTTCAAACTTAATTAATATATTTACTTAAATTCAAAAATAAATATTATTTTAATTATTAATATTTCACTTATTATTTAAACTATCCATCAGTATATTCAGCTTTTTGAAACCAATGTAGAAGTAGAGTCAGAAATGACCCATGTTCCTAATTTAGAACACAGTGAAAAAATTGTATACAATATTTTTTCCCCATTTAAATGACTAATATCCTCTACGCAATAGAAGACAAAATGTGCAAAAAATGAATATGTATGTGAGTCTTGAAGATAACCGCCTCCACACAAAATTACATTAATCCGTCAGTACTTACACATGGATTTTTGGAACGCATTCCTCACGTAAATCAATACTTCACTGTGTATTAAAATTTTCGGTGAGTACTACAATAAGTAAAAATAACACATAGGTCAAACCAGTAGCGGCTTGGGACCCGTTTCAGTGGTGGGGCCCGAAAAAAAAAAATTGTGCCAATTAAAATCGCGACAATATGTATACATATAGAACAACCTATCCCCACGTGCACACAGCGTAAGTATTTAAAATTTCTCAAATGACAAATAATTATCGAATTTACTATACAACTTTTGCTATTTTTTACCTAGTTATGTTAAATTGAAAAGTTTACTTTATTACTAAACAAAAAGCCACATTTAAATATTTAATATTTATGTTCTTTATAGTTGCCTGTTCATAATTTTTAGATGATTTATTTATTTTAAAATAAATATCAACATATATAAAAAATACATTTATACATCGCTTTTCGTAAATCAAGAAAACAAAACAGAAAAATATCTGACTGCACTGCAAAAATACGATCACGCAAATAAAAAATTATTTCCTCCTAAGCGGAAAATTTCGCCAATAGCTACCGATTGCCGAAATTTTCCCGTACGGTCGTGTAGATCACCGTGCGAGGGCCCGAAGATCTGGTCCCAGAAGGCAGCGCCAAATAAGCCGTTTGGAAGCCAAGTTAATTCCGCGTCAGTATGGCCTTTGTGCTCAATGCCAAATATGTCAACCCGGTGAACGGAGAAGAGACGCCCAATTCAGGGCAAGACAGCCCATGGCCCATGCATGGTTTAGATAGGGGATCAATCGTATAACTATCGCTTTTTTAAGTGCGTTTTTTAATGGATAGTATTAAAATAGAGTAAAACGCGTGCATTTTTTTAATGAAGGTAAATTACTGAAATAACTGCCTTACATAATAGGAAGATGCTCTGATTTAGACGGTGCTTAGTCGGTGGGGCCAGGTCCCTTTGGCCCTTAATGACGAGCCGCCACTGGGTCAAACTAAGAAAAATAAAAAGTATGTAATCTGATCATCGTTTGCTATTTAGAAAAATACTTGTTTAAACTATCCAAATTATGATAGTGTCAGTACCTATTTCCATGGGGGCTGGCAGAATATTTCCTAGGGGGGGCAAAGACTACTCCAGTGGGCAAAGACTACTCAAGGATTGGCAAAGGCTACTTTAACGTATGGTTACCATGTTGGAAAGAGCAAAAAAGAAAGAAAAACACTGCATATAAAAATACAGCGGGGCCATTGCCCCCCCCCCTTGCCCTATGCTGCCGGCGCCTATGCCTATTTCAATTGAAAAATCAAAATTCGGAAGCTTGTTACACTGAAAGAGTAACAAATGTAGAAACCAAACAACCATCGTTTTAGACAATGTCCAATCATTTACATTGAAGGCAGTACTTTAGAGTATAAAGCCTGAAGGATACCCATTAACTCTTAAAGAGATCTTAGAGATATTAAAGTTAATAATAATCATCATCATACTAAGACATCATTATTTAGTATCACTAAAAAATGAAAGAAAGAGGGAGAAAGTTGGTAATGGAACGTGTGTGTGTGTGTATTCGAAATACCTTCATTGAAACTGGATCCATATTCAATTCTCAAAGATGTAAATCTAACAATATTATCTCTATTACTCTCAGTCGTTAGAACAATGATGATGTAGGTGGCAGCCGATGACGTCACTCATTGTTCTTTGGCAGACAGCCAACTTTCTCGGCAAAAAAAAAAAAAAAGAAAGAAAAGAAAAAGATATAGTTCAAGAAAGAAATTAAAAAAAAATAAAAATTATTCTCTAAGCAGACTTCAAAGCGCTAGGTATTCTAAAGTTAGTAAAAAAGATAATAGAGAAAGGTTCTGCTTCATTGAATGCCCTTGACTGCTTCTATTCACCTTATCTCTGATCGTCCATAAAGGACTGTAAATAATGACTTTCTTAAAGGTTCAGTCGCGCGATCCAAAGTAAAAACAGCTCCATATTATAAATAGTCAATCTCTGATAACGTGCCTCGTAAATAGTATGTCTGGATCTAAGCACTCCTTTTTGCAATGCAAATGTTAGGAGCAGTTTGCCCCAGCAGCAGCAGTATTACCCTTTTTAGACGACAGCTGGCTGTGCCGGACAGCCAGCTGTCGTCAAAAAGGGCCTCTCTAGATCTGTGGCACGCGATGAACGTTTCGATCATCCACCATCTTGCTGGTGGTTAAGTCGAGCGATGGCAACGGCAGCCCTTTTTTCAGCATTGGGCAATCTATCCAACTGTTCTCGCATTCTTCCCTTTTTCAGCAGATGTCAGTACTGTTAAAAATAATCGTGACAACTTTTTTTTACGGGAAATGACGTGCTAAAAAGTAAAGGATTCTCCTCTAGCTATGTCACCCGCAACTACTTTTATAAAAATCAAATCTACTCTTCGTGACTGGCAACCGTCAAAACGTCAGAGTTTGGTGTCCCCAGAGCGTGAACACTGCGCGTTAAAGGGTTAAGGCTTTAATATTTGGTGAGGCATTTTTCATATTTTCATGTTGAGATTGTGTGAGAGTGCGAGACGTTCCTCAGTTTTTCCTTAGAGCACATTGTATTCCACGTCAATCACAAACATGAAAGGTTCACTTAGTCACACTATTATACACTTAAGACTCTCTGGCGTTGTTGAAAAATAATGTAAAATTTTCATTTTTTAAAACTGCACTAAGAAATACGAATTAACCTCGAAGGAATTCATTAAGACCATTGCATGTTTTATTATACATTATTCAGGGAATGCATGTTTTTATTGCCTTGTGTCATTAGAGGTCCTTGCGCTATTCCCGGAGATTGCCACCAGGATGTTGAGGACTTCTTAAAACTTTGTGGATTAGGGCCGATTGACTGCACTAGGGTCCTAGGCCTACATCGAGAATGCCCTCCTTGGGGGACTTTCTAAGGGATCTTAGCCCGTGTTTACGGGAGGTTTCGGAGAAAACCACGTAAAACACCGAACGGCTATATCGGCAGGCACGACCGGGGTTTGAACCCGGCACTTCCTGCCTTCCAGTTTCGAGAGCAGAACTTCTCAGACACTGGTGGGGCCTCTTGAAACTTTGATTACTCACAAACTGCACTAGGGACTTTAAGAACGACAGATCCAGCGTGCTTGTACCACCATTTGATTTCAGTTCTGCGTCATCTTCACATTTTGGTCTTTAGTCGTAAGTCAAGAATAATTCGGATGAGATTCTGCCGTAAGTGCAAGTTGTGTCGAATACGGACGGCCGAATTCAGCGGGAGGCAAAATCGATTCAGTGATTTTAATGCATGCAATACTTTGTACTGTTTTACTGAAAACTTAAACTGCGTAAATTTCGCATTTAACTTCTTAAATTTCGCATTTTTATCATTTCATACATGTATATTCACACATTTTGTTTTGGAAGGCTTATTAGAATTATTTTTATATTAAGATATCACTATGATCAACTACTAATTTGTTAGCAAGAAATTCATCTAGTATATCCGCTTGCTGTGTTACAAAGGTAATCTTTTACTGAACACAGCAAATTTCCCGCTAAATTTAAAAGCAAAGGATATTCTTTAAAAATTTTTAAATTTAATTTATTGTATGCGCATCTTCTGCGCTACTTTTTAACGGATACGGCAAATGGTAGGAAATTCTGACTAATTTAAGCTGGATAATATTTAATAGAAGGTTGTGTTAACGAACCAACTAATTGATAGTAAGTCATGTTATATTTCGAAGAGAAAAGAAGTCTTATAAAATATTGCGGTACAATGCAACAGTTTAAGCAATAAGTTGGTAAAGAGATTTATGAATTTAATTGGTGTATGCATGCAGCAACAGATTGTTTTTCTATTTTCGATATTCTCAAACATATACATGCACATAAAAACAACTCCAGACATCTTTATATTCTCCTAAACAGGCATCACAAATGATTTCAACCACACCGCCGCAGAAGGATATAGGTGTAGTTCAGCAGGTGAGTCAATTTTCTTTCAGCTACCGAATTGTTTAACATCACGATTTTCAGTTGATTTTGGCAGAGGATTATAGAAGAGCCCCGACATTTCATACTGGCACTGAAAATTATCTTCCACACGCAGTGCTGACGGTCGATCGAAATCTTCCGACCTTCATTTTCGTCGACAAGCTTTCGTGAAATCTTTTGCATGGGCTGTCGAAATCGCAGAGCAAACTACCGCCGGAATTATAAATTACCGAGGAAGGAATTTCAGAAGGGTGTTGCGCAGATTATAACTGATTGTTACAGTGTATACGGTCGCAGCACGTTTATATCGAGGTTTAGAAGTTTAACCCTTCAAATTCGCAGCCCATTTTCACATCGATGCTGAACTGGATACGCTGCCCAACTCTGAGAAAGTGTCATCTCTCGATTCAACTACCAGCAGCATGGCGGTCGAGGCGATTCGATCCACCGTCATGTTGCTGGTAGCTAAATGGAGCGGTGGCAATGGCTGCACTTTTAAAAATGCTGAAAACAATCCGCGCTACTTTAAAATGATCAAAATACAATCTTTATCCCTGATATTTTTTTGAACTACAGGAAATTATTGGGTTAAAAAAATAATTAAAAGCTTTCGCAACAATGTCAGATTCACAAATTTTTTGATCTATGAAAAATTTTATTTCAAAATGTATGAAATAAAATTCATCTCATTGAAGCGACTGTCTTGCAAATTTGAAAAAAAAAAATATCTAACAAAATGTAGGAAAAAGTTGTGCTACTTAAAAATCGTAAAATATATCCGTTCCCCGATTTTCAACGATTTTTAACTTCAGAAAGTTGCTCTAATAGAGTAAAATAGTTCGTTTGTAAAAAATCCTCTCGAAATAATCTAGATTTTTATTTGTATGAAGCCTTGAATTAAGAATTCATTTAACAACTTAAGTGGCAACGATGTCGGTAACTACAATAATAAAAATGGAATACGAAAACACCTATTTTAAGTAGACAAAGGTTAAATGTATTGAGTCTAGACATTTTTTTAACAAAATGTATTTTTCTAGAGCCCGTTGTAATTGTCTTAACGGTCTTTATCTTCAAGTCTATTGTCGGTTCCCAACCGATGGTTTGCGAAAACAATATACATTACACATTTGATAATCCGGCTATTGTTAGTCCGGCACGTTCAATAATCCGGCATTATTGGGGAAACACATGTTATGTTGTCTTCCGATCTGCCGACACACTACCGATGTGAACAAGCATGTCCGCTCTTTTGTTTCCCTTCTTCTTTCATCATTGTTTTCTGCTTTACCGAATGTATTTTGCAATGTATTTATCTCTGCACTAAAGTGTTGAACAAACAAAAGAACATGACTTTGAGTTTATGTAAAAACAGGACATCTCGATAATCCAGAATTTTTCGATGATCCGGCGTTTGTCTGGCACTATATATGCCTACTAGTACACAATGACTACACAAGGGGTTCACCAATATGTTTCGAATTTTAGAAGGGGTTCGCAGGGAGTAAAAGAATGGTAACCACGGTTGTAGTCAATGATAATAAAAAAGAAATAAGGAAAGAAATAATGCCTTCTAGAAAACATTGTAAAATTTAAGAATGATATAAACTGTTAATATAAATAGTTAACATTCCACCATAAAATGGTGCTGAATCGGCTGCATCCTTCCTATGGAGAAACGTTGAACCATGATTTGGTGCGTAAACTGATCAATGAAACCAAATCAAGGTGAAACGTTTATCCATAAAAAGGCGCCAGTTAACTTAGTTCCATTGTATGGTGAAACAACTTCTATTAATGGTGTACAAGCATACCAAAACAATTTAAATGAAGTTATTTAGATAACGTACAGAGTGTAAATACTTTGCTCAATATATCTTTCACAGTCACTAGTATCATAAATAATTATCTTAGTTATAATAAATAATTATCTTATTTTAATTGCACAAAGACAACAGTCTTTTTAAATTAAAAAATATATAAAATGAAATAAGAGAATTTTCTCAGTTTTTTCCTTAAATAGTCACATAGTTTAATCCAGGAAACTCTCTTAAAACATTTTATGGTCGATATTTTTTTCCGCAAGAAACATTTTTCCGTTTACTTCATAAAGAGTGAGCGCAAAGAGTAAAAACAATGGAGATATATAGCTTGACAGTAAAAAAGTAGAAATGGGCCCCACACAATAAAGGTGGAAAAACTATCCGCCATTAGTAATGGCGGTCGTACATCAGGGTCTTCTATACTGAATGGCTTCTTTGGACTTACTGCAGTGTATCAAAGACATAACTATGGAATATCAGAAAACACGATATTGCCTGACGTTAGGTACGCACAGGGAATCGATTGGTTAGGCATAACAATGTTTCTTCGCTGCAGGCTTTAGTATTTAGTAAGCATGTCGTGTAGGGATATTGCTCTGCGTATATATATCGATATTGCATAATGGTATATCGATAAAAGAAGAAAGCCGTTATGACTGTGTAGATACTTAGAAATATTTGTTGCTTTCTGATAGATTCGTCAGGTGAAAGTAATATTCGTGCATGTATATAATATTTTTAAGGATAAGCTTAACAGATTTTGATTATTAGCGATTACGATTCACGCCAATTCAACCGATTGTACAATAATAAAAAATATCCCATGGAATACAATTCATTTAAAAAATACTTTTTAAATCATATTTCCTAAGTGCGTATAGATAAATATACATTGCGATAACTAAAGTTTGATCTAACTTATCTTAACCTTTGAAAAAAAAACAAAAGCAATTAGTACAGTTCTAGAAAAGCAGGAAATTTCTCGATTCGTTTTACTGATTTATTTTACTATATAAAAAGGGTTGTTGAAAAAGCGTTTTGACTAAATCAGTTGAGTGTAAGCATTATGGTAGCTTTTAGCATTAATTATTATACTTATAGTCAATCTGACTTTTGGCTGATCAATTAATGATGCATAAAGCAATATATTTTCTTATCTAATAATACTAATCTTAAATTTAAAAAAAACTCAAACAATTTTTCTTTGAAACAACAAAGCATTTGGACTTAAAGAAGAAATGCTATAAAATTGTGCAGTTATTATGTGCTTTGATTTTATCGACGACTCTTTTAAAATATCGGCCCTACCGTGGCCGAGTGGATAAAATGCTAAACATGATAGATGGCTGAAATATGAAGGTGTCGAGTTCGGACTTATTGCGTGACCATCGATCTCATAGTCTCGAGTTTTGGGCGGTTTTCTCTTGCTGTAACACGATTGTGCTTTAGAACCCCTTAAAAAGTGTTCCATCTAAGGTACTACTCTTTAGGAAGGCAGCTATCGAGTAGCTTTGCCTCAATACACAATACAATGCAATAAATTTAAAACATCAATGAAGTATTCAGAAAAAAAGAGAAATATTTATATTTTCTGCATGCTCATGGATGTCTTTAAAGAACCCGTATCACAGGATAATTGAATTTTGAAATATGGCTTTTAAAAGATACGCCAAACTCCTTACTAAAAAATATAAGCCATCCATTAGAGAGCAAGTACAATGTAGCCAAAACTTTCAACTATCCACCTATCGAGCACGCAATCCCATAGTCATCATCTATTCAGACACCTTCTTATGAAAATAAGAGTTCCGTGATTCAGTCTCATGAAATAGTTAAGCAGCATAGGGGATTCTAGTAAGCATCATCGCCTCCTTTCATTTCTGTCTGGTAAAAACCTCTCATTTCAGAAACCGATCCTGAAATATTGTGGCATCTAGACATAGGAATCAAGCAGGCATTTCCAGTCGACAATGCCTGATCTATTTCAAACCCATCAGGTATAAAACATGGAATAGCAGCTTTAAATATGAAAGGAAAACTCAAACGATGGCGGTCAACGGGCGATGACGTTGTAATGAGGTGTCGTGACGTATGGGTGTCACGTGACGGTCATTGAATTTGGAATGATCTCCTGTTGAACAAAATGCTGGTTGATTCGACTTTTTGTGGGTGCAAATGTCTTTTGGGATGTTTGTTTTGGTTTTTTTATGAGAAGGTAATTTAGATTTATGTTTGCTCAGTGTCGGTATCGATTTGAGAAAATGCTATCTCTTGTAACAAAATGCGGCTTATTTACGACCTGCATTTTAGAAATGATAGCTGTACATTTTTTTTCTTTCTGTGGGAATAAACAGTTTCATTGCCATAGGAAAGAAAAATTGTGGGAATGATATAAATATTATGGAAGAAAGGATAATGTTATTTTGTGTTTTGTCGGAAACCAATTCCACAGACGAATGCAGATTTGAAATTTGATTAAATTGATATTTTCTTTAGACATGATCAAAGTTCCATTACAGAAATTCTGCAATATACGACTTTAAATCGCTCATTTTAAATTCTGATTGAGAGGTCTGAATACGTGTTTGTTTTTCTCCTGAAAAAAAAGTTTTGTTAGAATAATTTGATAAAATTAAAAAATTTAAAAAGAAAGTTCGGTTGAAATAACGCCAACCAAATTTTGCTGAATTCAAGAAAACACTTTTCCGTGTATGAAAGTGCTCGCCAGTATTTCCTCAGTTATGAAAATAACTGTTAAAAGAAAAATAAAAATTTTCAAGGGTATTTCACAAAAATATTCGGTGATTTCTATATCAGATATATTGTGTGCCAAATAACTCTTATCCAAAGACGGATTACAGACTTTCAAGGGCTTACGTATTGATGACGAATTTCCTGTTTCCTTCTGTATTTTAGTTTTTGTGATTATGATATTTGAAGTACAGACTCATCGACAGATTTCTTGTTCATGTTAAACATTGAATATTTCTCAACCTTCTATAAGTGCAACACTTCTACAAATCAATTAGGTGTTGCGACCTGATTTTACCAATCTACTCATCAATAGGCACTTTAATTTAGCTGAAATGTTCATATATCTACGATACTGAAACACTTTAACATAATAAAAAAAACAGAAACACGATTTAAATTTGTTTTCAATGGAATTTTCATATCACATTCAGGCAAACCTTTATTCCATTTTTCTGCAGGAGCCCTAAATTCTTAACAGTCATTCTCACAGACCTTTTTTATACTATTCAACAGCCCGTCAATAGTGGTTCGTTATCAATGCTTATAAAAAGTATTTTTACTTTTTTTTTTTTTACTTTTAAGAAAGTATTAATATGTACACTAATTATATGCATATATATTTTCACATTTATAGTATTTTTTACACGATAGCACGAATTTGCAAATGGCTAATTACAATACTGTCATTCTCTTCATGAAGGTTTTTATCGGTCTACTCATAAATATTTCAACTGAAAATTCATTTTTAATTGTCAAGTTACCATAAACCACATAAGAGGAATTAATATAACATTTAAAAAATACTAGGTAGCAGTACATACTTGTATTTTGAAGTAATTAACGCTTAAATCTCTTGTTACTGAGTTTTAGACATAAACATGTAAAAGAATACAGGGCGTTTAAAACTAGTTCTTCATATTTCACTATTCTAGCGCAAGTAAGATCGTAGAAAGGTCATGAAGAACTTTCCGATTTAAACTATTTTCTTTTCATCTACAGAGAAAAGTTATTATGCTTACATTGCACATACAAATACATTTTTATAAGGAAATACTAGAGAAAATCACAAGAGTCCTTTTAGATTCGATAAGAAAATATATTTTTTCCCTCCTTTTCTTTCTCATTTCAAAAATATTTAGGTGAAAATCTTTCTAATCCTTTACACTTTGATTTTTAATTTCAAAAACAAATGAAGCAAAATTAGCTGCTTGAACGTTTTGCACCCATCTTTTATATAGAAAAAAGAACATTGTTCTTTTTTTCTTTTCAGTTCATTAAAATTCAACCTCAATGGATTTTTAATTCTTAAATTATTATTCATACAAATAAAATAATTTAAAATGAATTTATTGTTTATTATTAGTTTAATTTTAATGGAACACATTCATTGTTGAAAGTGAAAAGCGAAGAAAAATCATTTTTCGTGAAATGGCACAGGTTATTTGTAATTGAGTTTGGAGCATTCCGATCACAGACATTATCTAATTTTAGCCCGATTAGAGCCCGCGTCCCCAATTGAGGACATAAAAATTACCTAGAGTATCATCGTACAGGATTAATGTTTAAATTTGTGCAGATAAAAAAAATGTCCTCGAAAATTTAATAATTAAGATTTTTTATTGTGTTTTCTAATTACAAATTTACTATCTATTATTTAAAAAAATCAAAGAGGAATTAATAAAGGTTAAGCTCTTTTAAAAAGAATAAAATTATTTCCAAATTTAATGTAATCTTTCACTGAAAATATCTGACGCATGTGCTATTAAAAGCACAATCTAGAACAGAAATAAATTTTGTGTGATGTGCTTATTTCCATGCAGTTTTTGTTTATAATTATACTCAAAAATGAGTCTTAGTAATGAATTCACCTTTCTAAAGATAGGATTACTTTAAAATCTCTACGAACTGAAATGAATAACTCAACTGGTCATTCACATTTTATATTACTTTATTTCGAAAGTAAGACCCAAGGAAAACGAAACGTAACTCAGCTTTTTCCTCTGGACCTATGCATGTTTTATGAACAGTTTTAGAAAGACACAGCACCTGAATATAAAACTCATAAAAATTCTGCACGTGTGAGTACAGAAACGAAACAACTCGCTTTGTAAACGAAGTAAATCTAAAATTCATAAGGCAAAACAGACCCTATTCTTCTTGACATCTTGGATAAAATATTAAACATGCCGCATTTTAAAGTGAATGCTTTAACTGTCTAATCGAAAATATAATTAGATTAGTAAATATACGAGCAAATAGTCAGGGAAGTAAACGTCGTTGCTTATAGAATTTGCTTAGGGAATTCGTGATGTAAATGAAATACAGCAGATCAATATCGGGATATATACAGTAGCCAAAGATCTTGAAAATATATTGCATTAAAAAAGTGTACAGTGTGCCCGCTAAAGTCCGTTGTCACTAGGGTTGCCAACTTTTATAGACGGATTTACGGGACTTTTGCGATTAAAATGCGGGACATGGTTAAAAGAAGCGGTTTCTCAACTTACGTATCACAGTAAAGCGAGAAACACAATTAAAACCAGATTTAATTTTTACACTTTAAATAGTTTATTATCATCATTACCCTTAGAACTAATTCGACATAATTGTACATAAAACATAGTTGACAGTTAAAACAATCGGGCAAACTAATGAAAAATTAATATTAATTATTCGAGTCTTCCATCTCTCTTTGTAAACAAAACAAACAACGTTATCATTTGCAACTAAATAATCTTTTTATTTACTTTCACAAACAAAAACACAGTGTCTTTACTTTGGCATCTTAAATATAATTAAAACAACCCATAAGTAGGTATCGATAACATAAATTTATGAGGGAAAGTCTTAAATCAAATCTTCTACTAAGATTCTAATAATACTTTTTTGGAAAAGAAAATGTTAAACTACTTTACTGAAATTGTAATATTACTTATTTAGAAAAGAAACAAAGTATACAATCACTTCTATTGGGATATTATTTTTTAGGAAAGAGACTTAATGTTTAAAATCTCTTCTGGGATCATTATAATTTATCAAATTATTAAGTTGCTTATTCTATTCAAAAGACGGGACATTTGGCGTTTCGCATGCATCTTTCTCGGGGCGCGCCCTCTAAAGCCCTAGAAAGGCTTTAGGGCAACCCTAGTTGTCACCCCAATAATATTTGTACGGCGAAAGCTATAATCATAAAAGTAGGGTCTAGGTACAGTAAAATTGCCATGCGCTACGCAAGAAAATCACTTATAGTGCCATCTGGCGGTTAAATTCGCAGGTAGCGTTCTTCTCTCAAAAACGATTAGACATACGGTAAAAAATTCAGTTACAAAATTGTTCAGCATCATCGATTTTGAAAAAAAGACACATAAATTCGCACAATAATGCTGCGGATGGAAGGCATAAAATGCACATTTGTTAGGTCAAATTTTCCAAAACTGCATTCACCTGACATTAAGGCCATTTATCCTTCATGCTCTGAAAGTGATTTCTGTCAGCTACAATATAAATCTGGACGCTAAAGAGCAAAGTTGTACCAAATGGCTGGTGACAGGCTGACAAAAGCATCAATCATACGTTTTTATGTTTCGCATTTTATGCCTTCAATTTTTAATCTTCAAGACGTTTTTATGTTCAAGATATCTGCTTCATTCCTACGTCGTTCTAAAGTCCAGTGGGTGTAGAAAGTTCTAGAAAAGAGTACCTTTGTCAGGATGGAACAGGAACTTTATTGCTTCTAGAACTTCGTCGAACAATCGCCTGTACAAAATTTATAAGCACAATCAGCCAATAATGTGCTTATTACAGTCCGCTTAGAAGAGAAGCTTACATAAATGCTGTATTTCTCACATAAAATAAAACACTTCCACAGGTATAAATTCAGTGGAAACTTACGAGGGAAGTCGTACACTGTCCCTCAAGACTCACCAATGAAGAATTTACACGCAGCACTCAAAAACAAAGCTTCTAAAATAAGCTAAACATAGCTTTTCTAAGCGCCAATACAGAGTCTGAAACTTTCACGGACATCCCCTCTTAACACAATTAGAAGCAAGACTGACTGGACCGGAGCAGCCTGCTTCCTTTTACACTTCCCGACGTACTTTCCAGAAAACTCAGGACCTCTATAACCAGTGTCCAAACAATCGCGTTTTCATTACGTCATAGAAATATTAATGAATACAAGGGTAATATGTGTTGATGCAGTAAAACAAACTATAAAGCTCCCATTGCAAAAATCAAGCCAAATACCCGAAACGTCGCACATCTTGGCCTTTTTGGCGGAATTTCGCCAAAAATAAGTCCCCAAAAGTGAGGTTATCGAAGCTCTAACATCAATATTTCTCGAGATTTATAGAAAACCCTATAGAAACCAATGGAGAAAAAAAAAACTCCATATTTCACGTTCTAGTTAACTGATTTTGATACAACAAAATGTAAAATTTAACTATTTGACACGTAGAACATGAATTTGACCCGAAAATTCGTAACAATACGTTCCGTGTTAGATCAATTCTGTGTTGTGCAAGTCGCAAACACATCTATAGCATCAGCAGTGTTAAAAGGTAATACAGAAACATCTGCCTCATTCCTTTAACGTGTTGTACGCAATGGTAGATCCAGGAATTATTTTTGGGAGGGGCTAAATTTTTAATAAAGCTTATTTCACCCAATTAAAATTTACTATAAATCAAAAAATTTTAGTCTAAACCAATGTGCATGCTTTTGAGAATGGCTAAGTTATAAAATATGATCATTTTAGATATTTAAAGTGTATAATAAAAAATAATGTTACCCTTTACCATTCTCTTTTGGGTGGGGGGGGCAAAAGCCCCCATCCCCTCCCCGCATGCGCTACTGGTTGTACGAGTCCTTTTTAACGTACTGTAGGGGAAAATATCACAAATTTGACGCCATGTTATACGAATCCGACATGTATGAACGTTTGTTATAGAGGGGGGCGGGATCTACAGTATCGCTTAAAGCAAGCAATCTCAGAATAATAATAATGCATATTATAAATAGTAAAAATATCTTACTGAAACTGATTTATTAAAGTTTATTCCCATGTAGAATAGAGATTGTTTGTGAGAAATTTATCAAAACTTTCTGGTAGGTACGTCATTATAGCATGTTTTACATAATGCATCTTGTAGTAAAATAAAAACCTCTTTCTTAGCAGCCTGACGTCAAAAGAAAAAAAAACCCTTCGTGATTTAATATATAAATACGAAAAGTCGTTAAACTGGGCATGAACTTTCTGCGGGCGACTTGAATTGGTAATTATCTGACCCGAACCCAGTCTTGACCTTTCTCAAACTTTCATGTGAAATTTACCTTCCTGCTTTTTGATAGAGTCTAGATCTGGTCAGGTATGGAGGAGGCTAAGGTCCGATATGCGTGCTTTTCGTTAATTATGTTTTATTGAGTAGAAACATTCGGAGTAATGAAAGGAAGTATTTATTTTTGTATTATACTTTTGGAAGTAAATAATAGTAATGTGAGTTTGAAAATAACTATGCATGTGTTTTTATAATATTTTATTTAGATTTTTAATGACTGTCTGCGTATAATTTTTTTCCCGGATAATTCTCATACTTAAAGAATTGCATATTTTAAAGAAAAATAAAAATACGAGAATAAAATAAAAAATGAAAAACTGTTATTTTATACAAATTTCATATAAAACTGCTTTTAGTCGCAAGTAATTTATAACGTGAACATATATTGTACCTTTCAATTACTTCAGTCGGTTACAATGTCATAAAAAAATCATAAAAAATCTGTTCTTCCAATAATGTTATAATTGATTCCCTCTGTATATGTATTAACTATGAGTAATTATCATCCCTTGATTCTGGAAGTTTCTTCCGTCATCTCTTGAAGTAAAATATTTTGATTCATTATTTTAGTGACAATTCTGACAAATTTTCAATTTTAATTCCTTTCATTTTCATTACGTAGGTGGTTCAACAGGCGAGACAACAAGAGCTTTCACGGACGCATATATTCCCCGAGCGAATGGAATTCTATGTCTGGGCACAAAACACATTCACAGCAATCAAATGAAACGAGAGAGGAGCTGGCCTGGATATATAGATCATTCTCCCTACAGCCCGGATCTCGCCCCTGATGATTTCCCTCTCTTCGGGCCGTTGAAGAAGCACCTGGTTGGTCGGCATCTCCAAACGTATGCGGCAGTTCAGGACAGGACGCCATCGTTAAATGGCGTCTCCTAACATCGAAATGGCATCGTTAAATCGTTTCCTGATTTCTCCAACGCCGGTTTCAATAGATTGTTGCATGGAACAAAGCGTTGATGCCCATTGAGGGTATGTTAAGAAATAATATGTACCAAATGCTTTGATATGTCACTGTATCTTTTAGATTTCATGAATAAATAAATTTTTGCTTAAAGCTACCTTGTTAATTTTTGAACCATTCCCGTAAATCCTGGCCTTTTAACCTTTTACAGGCAAATGTTCCCAATTGTGAACATCGAATTAAAAATTTATTCAAAAATGAAATTTCATCAATATCGACTTGAAAAACTTATCAGATAAAGTTAAAAGATGACTTGAGTTTTTTAAAAATAGAAGTTGTATTTCTATCATTATTGGAAAATTGGGAAAAAAAAATCATGAAAATAACCATTTTCATAAATTTTTACAGAGCTATCTTCATACGGCCCTCAAACTTAATACATATCTCTGCTTAAATTTAAACAAATATTTTATTAATACTTAATATTTCACTTATTTAAACTACCCATCGGCATATTCAGTTTTTGAAACCATTATAAATTATAGTAGAAATGATCCATGCTCACTATTGGAAACAAAGTGAAAATCGTATCAAAAAAATTATTCCCCATTTAAGTGACTAATATCCTCTACGCATTAAAAGACAAAATATGCAAAATCAACTGATTTAAAATATGCCTGGATTCAATGCGGTCTGTAAAAGGTTAACTCATTCCATGGGTGAAGCTATGCTAAAAAACATGCTTTTAATTTTGTTAAATTTTAGTAAGACGTTAGGTCTCTTTGCATACAACCCAAAAAGAATTTCAAGTGGTTCACGCTGATATAAAAATAAATGTACAGAAAACAAACATAAAAAAATTAAACCAACGATAACGATCGCATTTTAAAATCAGTTAAAAAGATGTATTGCCCAAACTTATCTCAGCAAATGCTTTACGGAAACTGACTCCCAACTAAATATCTGGAGGAAAAAAGCTTTGTGCTTCGTATCATAAACAATCTTAACTGAACTCTTTATAGCCCCCAAAAGAATTTACAAGTATAGAATTAAAAGGGTTTCCCCTCCGAACACTATACACTATCTGCGCGCACGCCACATTGACCAGAAAAAAAAAAAAGAAGGAACGTTATTCAACTCTTAATAAAAATATAAGTTCAAGCGCCGAAACATGTTTGATAAATAGCTGCCATAAAGTAAATTTTCGACGTGCTCGAATTCGTCCATGCCCGGGTGTGTGTGTGTGTGTGTGGGGGGGGGGGTTACAGTGAATATGGAAGGGGGGGGGGAGAGTAGATGTCCGCCGAACTCACACAAATCTCTAATGAAGACTTTTACAGAATACTGGCAGATGAGAAAATGCTCCCACTTAATCACCCTTAAGTGGAATGAATGTCGTTTGTCAGAAATGTATTATTTCTGGAAATGCTGCCTTTTCTGGAACTGCAGAGGTTTGATGATGCTAGTACTGTGTGTGGGTGTGGAGAGGTGGCAAGGTGGGGGAAGACGGGTGGAGAATATATGAAGTACCTTTTTGTATTTGTGTGATCTCCTGATGACAGCATATTCATAAATTTTTAGAGACGTGTCAATTACCATGAATCTCCGTAGTCACTGCGAAAGAAAGAAGTAGTCTCTTCTGTTGAAACTACCTGAGATGTATATTAACGTGGGATTACTTATCTTTTGATTAATTGTAAGGCGCTCGTTGAAAATGTATGATTGTAATAGACACTTTTAATTTAACATCCAGGAAATATTACATACACGGTTCAGAGGTGTATCCGGGGGGGGGGGGTTGATTGAGGAGGGCACTAGTCACCCACCTCCCCCACAAAAATGGCCATTTACTTAGCTTACAGCAGGTATGGATAGCCTTTGAGAAGTTATTGGGCAAACTTTAGGATTTAAGCAAGCCACGGGCCAAACTTCGGGATGTTAGCGAAGTCGCGAGCTGTATAACTGGGATTTATGTGGGATTTTGAATGTTTTATGAGGGTTGTACACGGGGTTTTGATATGTTCCGACGGCCGAATGAAAAGCCGTGGTGGGCCACATCTGGCCAGCGGACCGGACTTGATTGTAAGCCACATAGTAGGAAACCTCCAGTTTCCCCTATGTGGCTTATAGTATGATATTTAGCTTACAATTTGATGCACAGCATCACTCCCGAAATAAAATCCTGATTACGCCACTGACATGGCTTACTGTGATCTCTATCACTGTAACGGATATTCCAATAAGCTCTTTCTCCTTTAAATAAACCATGGTTCAGCAAAAAAAAAAAAAAAAAAAAAAATAGTTTATTCTTTGTAATCTCGTGAAAAGTGACAGTCTGTGTAATCTTGGTGAGCTATTTAGAAGCACACTAATTGCGAATTTAATTTCATTTATGACGTAACTTTTGGTGGCAGGCTGCGAATCTCATTCAGTGTTTAATTCATAAAATCACTTTCTGACCCTCGCAAAATAAATACTTATTACATCAATTAGTTTTCTATTGGAGTAATAATTAAATTAAAAACGACATTATTGCATTTTTTTCCCTTTCCGATACAGTTTGTTTGTTTGACAAAATAGGACAGGTCACGTCAACGTATGTCTCTTGTTATGTTTTCTGGAATTTCGATCCAGAAATCAGCTCCTTATAAGAATGTAAAGGAATTCTTATATTGGCACTAGTCAGGAAATGCTAGGGAATGCCAAGAAAACTTTCGAAACAACAAATTTAACGTACATGGACACCACCGCAAGAGCACAGATATCACTTTCAAACACTTAAATGAAATCGAATATCATTTCGATGCTATCGTTCGGAACTACGATAGGATCTCATATTGAAAGCTATTAATTTTTTTATGTATGCAATTAATTAGCAATTACATTTTAACGCTATTGTGTTAACAATTTCTTTTAAATTTATTTTGAAAAGTATCTAACACTTCTCAGGCACCCTGTATTTAAATACATACTAAACATAACGCTTTAATTTATCTTAGAGCAATTAATTTAATAAAAATTTTGATTATCGCTTGAGCTTTGCTAAAAAATACAAAATTGAGCTATTGTTTTCCACTCTATCAAATGTATTTCTGAAAAGGAATTTGAGATAAAAGAAATATGAACCATCTGCACGAATCAATAATTCTTCTGATACAATATTTTTATTAAGTGAATTCTCGTATTACCGCTCATTAATCCAGTCTGTCGATTCATGGACTTTATTATGCGTAAAGTTTTCCTGCATTTTGCCTTCAGCTAGTTTTTAAAAATATTTGGATAACACTAAAAATGCAGACACCTTATGCGCCTAATCAATAAGTAAACTGGGAGTCCTCTGCTCATTATTTACGTTTCGTATGGATTCTCGTTTATTTGTGTTTGTCAATAGTCAGCTTTCGGAACCCCGTTTATTATGCCTGGGACTGTTTTTTCGTTTCTCCGTCTGGCGCATATTTTAATTATATAGTCATTATATAAGCGAGGTGTTATTTGAATATGAGTTTCCATTCAGGTTTTCGCTAGTGTTCATTATGCTTTTGGAACTCGATGGGTTTTTTCTCGTGATTACTGGTTTAAAATAAATTCGCAAACATAAGGAACATTTTTTTTTTGCTTGGCATATAATAATTAAAAAAAATATTGCAGAAAGTTTGAATTTGAGCTGTAGTATTGTAAATGCCATTTATGCTACAATCCTACTATGGCATTAACTAATGGTCCGACGACGGCGGTCGTGTGCCTCCCTCAAATATTGTACTAAATGCCACTAAGCTTGGCGACATATCGCTAAATGTGGCGTCAGAAATCAATCTCCAAAAGTCAAGGCTGCTTCGCGATATTTTCAGTATTTGGCGAGAAAAGGGGGGAAAAAAGCCTAATGTGAACGACATTTAGGTTTGGTGATTTCAGGAAGGGTTGAAAAGGGTTGAAGGGGTTTTGGTTGCTTTTAACCGCCAAACCGCTGTTAACTATAACCGCCAGATACAATTTTATATACTTGGCGGTTATAGTTAAACTTCCCTGTAAATAGGTTTCTACAGTTCATACAACAAGACTAGTTGATTTAGTCCGAAGCGCGTTTTCCAACAAAAAGCTTTAAGGAATTCATTTTCCAAGCAGCAGGCGACGGGTGCCCAAGATAGCTGTTGGAAACTTGACCCGGATGCTGTTGGAAAACGTGCTTCGTTCCTTTATTGAAACTTTGACGCTCCATCAACGAGTAGCGATTTAAGTTGTACACAAAACAAACGTGAAGAAAGAACAGCTTTTTAGTACAAGCAATATCAAAATAGTTTAATACTAGTACGTTTATTTTAGGTTTGAGTAAAGTTCTGAAATTTTTCTCACTATGAAAAAAATGCGGAATTAGCATCTTTCGGAAATTCGACAGCAGCTATTGAACTGAAACTTTCAAAAATGATCTGTGCTCTGCCGCTATTCAGCTAGTTCTCTCCCTGGCTTCATCTAACATCTTATTTCAAAACTAAAGTGTCCCTATTAAAAATGTGTCTCAGCCTCAATAATTATTTAACTAATTTGAGGTGGTATGGTTCCCTCAACAACACGATAAAGCTGCATATGTTGATAAACTTGATGAAAAAGTGTGTATTTTATGCTACTCGAAGTCCAACGTAAAACATAAACATATTTTTAAAAACGCACATAAATTAAAAATTATAAATACGCTCATTTCGGGTGATACAAAAGGTCTATCCTTCTACAGCTGTGAGGGGAAATCAATCTTGTTTTGATCTTAATACCAGGTTTCTTGAATGTGTTTAGCATCCAAGACAATTCAGTTAACCCGAGTCACGAATGTTTGCAGTCATAGATGGTGGAAAAGTGATACCCAGACAGGAATTTCTTCAGGTGCAAGTCATTAGAAGCATGGATTACCCATTGGCTACCGATCTTCTACCTATCTGGGCATCACTTTTCCACTGACGAAGACTGCAAATAACTGTGACACTCTGGTTGCTTTCTCGGGCGGCGGACTGACAAGTGTTACAGCTTAGATTATTCATATGTTGAGAAGTTTTGAAATTTTGCTGTATCTTTTGCAATAATGCTTTGTTAATTTTTATTGGACGTGGCAAACTTTCTTTCTGGACGACCTTCGTATCATACAAATTACGGAAAACAAGGAATGGCATTCTTTAAAACATTGAAATTATGGATGGGTAACATTATAATTTTATATTGGAAAACCAGTTAGTATAAATAGACAATACCCACATAGTTCACTCCCTACAATCTCGATTTAATATATTCTGTATACTATTAAACTAGTCAGCGTAAGAGAATGACGTGGAATTTCTCATAATATAATGGTATTGATATATTTAGTTTCTGCGAGTATGCACAAATTATGTCAGACGTATATTTCCATAAACTCAGACTTGCTTTCTGCACCAGCGTTATGGCGACCTTAACATGTAATATTATAATGTTTACCCTAAATTAATGGTAGCTCTTAATATTTCTCAAAATTATTAAAATTTATTTCCAGTGATGCATTTAAGTTTGTGGCCTCGTTCACAAGAAAAAATATCAAGAAAACCTGAAAAACCCGGAAGAAAATCTGATTTCAACAGAAAAAGTCAGGAAAACTTGTAGATTTTGAGATAAACTTAAGTCTGCATTTCTAAATTAGTTTTACATTTACCGCATGTCTGAAATATATATATAGCTTGTATAGGTCCGCAAAAGTGATGGATAAAGCAGCTTTTTGGGGGAAGGCCTGGTTAAAAAAATAGAAAAAGAAGAAGTAGAAAAGCTTATTCAACCTAGACAAAATGCGTAATAAAGCAAAATGTTATTTTAAAGCACTATTTTATTTTTCTTTCTTTAACTAGGTCTTCTAAAGAAAAAAAAAATCTTGTATACGTACTCCATTCTTGCGCACCTATATCAAGTCACATTAAGAGCATTTTTTAACCTTGCATACGCCAAAGAACCTCCCAGTATTCCGAACTAATAGCTTCATTATTATCCACACCCGCATTCCCATCAAAACATGCTGCAGATATTGTTTGTTCTGTTTTATGTATGTGGTTACGAACAAGACTACTCAACAAAATAAAAGATGTTAAAACGTAAAATTAATAAAAAATTCTGTAAATAACCAAATAATCGTTTTGGGTGGCACGAAAGTTCCGCCCTTCTTCATTTAAAAAAAAAAGCCTCACAATACACAGAGACCTGAAGATTAGATATGGTTAGAGTTATAATCATTCATTCTGCCTTTGAGGATTGTGGATCTCTTTTTTTTTTTTTGTTTTTGATAAAATCCATTCACAATAACAATTCAATAAATGCCACTGACAGTAAATAAACAATCAGAAAATGCATTCAAAACAACACTACACAGGAAACATTAAAAAAAAGTAAGATCATTTTTAACTAGGCTAGCAAGGCTAGCAAGTGTTTATAATGGCGGCTTGTTTGTCAGTTCGTCCGTGCTCTAGCTCTAACTGCCATAAATGAACTTATATTACTACGAAATTTATATATGTTATCCCTATGTACATTAACATATATCCTGTAGAAAATGTCGTATGTAGCTTTCACAATTCTTTTACAGAAGCACCCCAAAAAATTCCAATACGCTCTATGGATAATTATCCTTTAAAGATATTCGACTGTTTCAAACAAATGAAATTGATATATGTTATAAATGATCATAAAGCTCTCCATCAAAAATATAGTGTCTATATATTTATAGTTCTACAGGAGCACTCAAGAGAATTCCAACATTCAATAACTGTCTTTGGCAGGTTTAGAGACCTTCTCTTATTTCAAGCAAAAATACAATAAGTGCATAAACGTTTATGACAGTCAGCTCTTTTCAGTTAAAATATGGGCCTAGCATTAAACTTCTTTTACCGGGTCTCACAATTCATAGTGACGTACATCTTTGTTTTTTTAAGATTATCTCCAAAGTCTTGTGAGATTTAAGTATAACACATCGCCAAATTTGGCACAAAAGTACTGTTGCGTTGGAAAGTGCTTTATAATCGATGCGTTATTTAGGGCATGATTTATCTTCCTTGTTTATTTTATGAGATTATAAAAATTTCTACAAAAGCGCAATTAAATGTTTTTTCGAGAAACACTCTACTGCGCATGACGACCCCACCATGGCCGAGTGCATAAGACACTGACCATCGGTAGATGGCTGAAGCGTGAAGGTCCCGGGTTCAGGCCTATTTGCACAGCTGTCGATCTAACGGTTTGGATTTTGGGGCGGTTTTCTCTAGTTGTAAGGTGTATAAGTGTTAGAACCCCTTAAAAATTCTACGCCCAAGGCAACCCCCCCCCTAGGCACATACCCCTCGTGTAGGCTTGCTATAGCAGTCAAAACAAAAACAACTGCGCATGACTATGTCTTCAATTCGACTGAAATGAAAAGAAGTACGCTGATTTATTCTGCTGTAGTTTTTTCCTGAATAGAGAACAATGTAGATCATTGCGTAATCTCACAAAGCTCATAATCTTCGACCACACTACAAGAATCGCGTGTGACATCATCTACTGATTAATATTCCAAAATTTCACGATCCTATTTTTATCGAGAACCATTACTCAACAAACAACGGTTCCTTTCTTGCAAAGACGTGGTGTCTGTGTGCGGCTATTCCGAACCATTCTGATTTTCCATTCTATTTTTATGAAAAGAGCGCCAAACTATTCTTTTCTGCGAGTTCCATTGGAAATTCATAATGGCTCCCACGGAGCGTGTAAAATAATGTCATTATGATATTCAAGAAAATGATGATGTTGTGAATGCAAACATCCCCTTCAATGAACTAACAACATGTTTTTCTGAGTCCGCCATATGAATAGAGTGATGAGCTGTAATGATGATTTCTGCGAGAAATCAGAGTGAGTTAATTTATTTCTCAAGTCGCATCATAATGGTCCTCGTGAAATACGATGGCGTCTGGACCGCTAATTATGTTTTATTAACTCTTTCAGTGTGAAGATACGGAGAATTATTATGTTCCCCCACAGCTGCTGGACGACAAAATTAATTATTTTGAATCCGCTTTGTATAGGGGTGATTCTACAGTCACATGACGAACTTCTGTGTGACAAGTAGGTTACTCAAAGACGAATCAGAAACTTGTCGAAATTACGGGTGCGACATCGATATTCTCAAAACATCGGGAGAGCTTGCAATATGGGGTTTTTATGCTTGCGATAAAAGTACTTCAACGGTCACGATATTCTCAATAATCGATGACTTTTTAAATCGATATTTTATTCACCGATGTATTGAAATCCATGTTTGTTTGATATAGATGTATTTTCACATAGTCGACTGCATGCTTTATGCTTTATTAACATGTACGGAATATAAACTAGGGATATATTATCGATGTTTTCAAAACACCGGGAAGCACTTGTAATATGTTTTTTTATGCGTACGATAAAAGTTCTTCAGTAGTCACGATATTTTCAACAATCGATGTTTTCAAAACATTGATGCTTTTTTAAATAGCGATGTTTTTATATATCGATGCTTGAAATAGATGTTTGTTTGTCATCGATGTTTTTCACAAAGTCGATTGTATTATTTATGCGTTATCAACGTGTACGGAATATAAACTATGGATGGGACACCGATGCTTGTAAAGTGGTTAAGTATATTCCGTACATGTTGATAAAGCATAAAGTATGCAACTGCCTATGTGAAAAACATCGATGTCAAATAAACATCGGCTTCAATGCATCAATGGATGCTATACATTGATATTTAAAAGACATCGTTGTTGCATCCCTTGTGGATATACAAGGTAGCCAACGTCGTTTTCGTGTACCTTGCAAGAACTTCTCTTCCAGTTTCTTAAATGAGTTTCGTAAAACATGAGCTTTTACCGATAATTTTTCCTTTTCTGTAAAATGAAATAGAATTTCTAAACTGGCGATTTTAGTCCGTTGCTTTTTGCTAAATATTCATTGATTTTAGATAAACCATGATCAGAGAGGATCTTAGGAGACCTTGCGATCAAGTTTCCAAGGAGATCAAGACTTTTCTGTTCCCCCTACTAATTCGTAACTGACTAAAGATACTCTTCCCAGACGTTTGTAACCATGAAACCGTGGTTACAAATTTTTGTAACCAAGTCTGGAGAGGAAACCATGATCATCCAATCACCATATTTACAAGAAATCTGCAGTATTTTATTCAAACTCTTCTGAATAACAGATCTTATTTTTACTGGTACTTTTATATAGTTTCACACTGTAATTTTGCACGTGAAAACGCATACTGGCGGTCCAAAAATGGTGACTATTAACTGAGGTCCAAATCCATGTTTTTAGTACAGAAATAACTGCTCAAAAAATTACGTTTGTAATACATTTGTTATGCATACCATAAAAATGCTTTAGTATTCACGATATTCTCAATAATTTCCTTCGATAAAAGCTAATCTACGCTTGTAGTTCTCTTATGAATCAACAAAACTACAAGTCCTATGTAAAGCATGGTATTATCATGTAATTCAGTCCATACTCTGTAAACAACAGCTACAATATAAAGAATATGCTTTAAATGATTCTCTTAAATTTGCTCCTTTAACAAACATAGATGAAGTTCTTCGAATTTTTTCTCATCTATTTTTCATTCTGTCAGTCTACCAGAAAAATATTTCTAGCATTTCTTTTTTCCTATTGCAAACTTACGCGGAAGTTCTTTCAATACACCTTCTCTTCCATGCAATTATAGTCGAAAACTCACATTTGCGCTTGTTTTGAGCTCTAAACGCTGATTACAGGAGAAATTACGCTTCACCTTAGACCTTTACTCTATTTTATATCACTTATTTTTGCTTCCTCCAGGGCTCATAAAAACCTCCGTGGTAATTATTGCTGGAAGATAATTTGTTGTTACATAGTTTGTAATACTACTCCTGTATCCTTGAATAAACACTTAAAAAATAAATATAGCCTCACTTTTTTTTTTCTTGGTAACGGCGTAACAATAATGAATTTTCACGCCCTTGATAATAATCTCAGTTTTTCTTTTTTATGACATGCAGTAGTTACAGAATCTATTTACTTTGATTTGTTTGGTACACTTATTTGGATATGTTAAGCAATCTTTTTTTACAGAGTGCAGGAGGGTATTATGGAATACCATTTCCGTTTCTAACTATCACTTTATAGGTTTATTTGAATAAAAATTCCCAAAATCATCAGGAGTACATACTATAACTAAGTGTCATGAAATGTCCCTTGTAAAGAAAAATAGTATTTATTTATAATTAAAAAAAAATTATTGGCAAAAATGTTACGAATGCATGCCAATATGAAATAATCGGGTAATATGAAATAAGTAGTTTAAAAACGAATTATACTTCATAAAACATTGTTGTTGTTGTTTTTTAATGATAAAACCATATCTTTAATATTATGTTCAAGTCATTTCTGTTTAGAGTGCGTTTACTAAAGTCACAGACATAGTATTTCGCTACTTCGGTACTGTCAAGGTGAGCCAACAGAGAACAGCTGAAGCATTGATTCCAAATTTCTCATCATTGATCGAGAATTTCCCGTTCCTTTTTCTGGTTCTTTAGTCGATGGAAAGAAATCCATTACATTATTACCTAGTATTCCATAACACCCGACACGCTATCTACGAAAATGAACCTTTAAACTAAGGACAAAACATTGTCATCTCAAAAACAACCACACTACAAAAAAAACTACAATTCTTTTAGTGCACATTATGCGTAGCATCAGCGCTCAAGTCACGTGTATACAAGTACATATTAAAATGTTTGAAAACTTATCTACAAAAACTCTTGAAAATTACAAAGACGTGTTGTTCTGCAGTTGTCGGTATGACAACAACAAGCGGTCAACCCTCTCTGCATTGTAACTTGGGAATCTTTCCTGAGTAGTTCTTACCCAGCAAACATGCACAGGTTCTCTGAACGTCTATTAACGTTCAGAAAACGTCTTCCTAACATTAATAGACGTTCAGAGGACCTGTGTGTGTTTGCTGGGTAATATTACCGTGTGACATACGCATTCCCAGCAGCTAGCAAAGCCGAAAACTCGGTATTCCATATTTCCCGACTATTCCACAATAACCATCCGTTCTTCAAGTGAACAATGCTTTAAGATACAGATTCTAAGATCCTATTTAAAAAAAGACACAATAGCATACTCTACACAATTTTCAAAGTTATACGTTTGGATAAAAGCTATAAAAAAGGTAGACCGAAAACATCCGACTTATAAAAATCATTTAGTGTACATCAAAACTCTACGTATCGTGCTAACTTTAAAATGGTTAGATGTTAGATGACATTTAATAAACTAATATCAGTATTTATGAGGCAAGAGTTCGAGCTCCAAGCTCATGAGTGCCTCTAAAAAAAACCTGAGTTTGGCCTGCCTGCGAGGGGCATCTGTCTAAAGCAGGGGTTCCCAAACTTTTTTGCCCTGCAGCACCCTTGTCAAGCTAAAAACACTTCGCGGCACCTTTGTCAGGCTAAAAACATTTCGGGGCACCCTTTCCAGGCTAAAAATCATTTCGGGGCACCCTTCTCAGGCTGAAAACGTTTCGGGGCAGGTTACCTTTAAAGCAATATGAATATGAAGGTTAGAATGAAGCAGTTTGGATAGATTTTTCATTGTTTCTTTTAAGTTTATTGGGCTTACTATTACATTATCTTGGAAAAGGGATATATAATTTTGCCCCCCCCTCCCATATTTCAGGGAGTTCCTGTAAAATAGAGGAGACTTGACAACGAGCTCTCTAGAACTTGACTAAAATATTTTTGTTTCGCATACTTGATCATCGGATTGGCAAACTTTTTTGTGAAATATCGGTTCAGAGGAATTTTTTTGATTATGCTCCCCCAAAACTTAGACTTTTCTTGATTCTCTCCACGGCACCCCTGGTAAACTCTCGCGGCACCCCAGGGTGCCGCGGCACACAGTTTGGGAACCTCTGGTCTAAAGGTATCTGCCTAGAGCGAAGGACCTTTTTGGGGGTTCTCTCGCGTAGTCTAGTTACATCTGGAAAAAAGCACCCAAAACTCCAGACCATTAGATCGAGACCCGCGCAATAGGCTTGAATCCGGGACCTTCAGCTATCTACACACTATACAATTCAGACATCTACCATTTTCAATATCTTAGTGGGATGAATTTATTTAAATATTTGAATAATAGTTAAGATTTTATATTTGATTTGACAACTTTTTCACGTGGATATTTTTCAGTTTATTGATTCTTTACAATCAGAAGTGGTTTAGTGGTGTCTTTATCATCTATTTAGCATATCATATTTACAAAAAATATATTTTAAAACTATATTCAGATCTCATGTCATTCTTAAGTCTCTCACACCATAGTTATAGATTAAAGTACCAAAACCCGCTAAGTCATACAATGATTTGAGTACCCATTTTCCGCCTTAACATTTTTCTGTCACTGTATATACTCGTAAATAGACGAGAATGTTACATATACGATTAAAATTTGTATTCATACAGCCATCAAATAATACCTTGATTTCAAAATTAAAAATTTCAAAACTAAATGTCAATAGAAGGGTGCAGCAAACGGACCTGTAAAAAATTTATACAGGAGTTTCGAAATACTAGTTACAATAGCTGCTAACAGAAAATGGCAAACACAGAGTTCCTTTAAGAAAGGGGGAGATTTTGGACGTAATGTTGAAAAAATTAAAAATTTATGGACTTTGTGTTAAAACTCTTACAAAGGGTTTAGAACCCCCAACCACCCCTTGCATACGACAATGCTAACAGATGGCGCAGCACGTCAAAATCGATCGACGATCATCAGGTATAAGAATAAACACTCTTCAAGCAGTCATCACAAAATCTCTGCAAAATGTCCGTCGTTCAACATACAGAGGTGGCGTGAACGAATGAAGAAATTTGTCATCACAGTCCGTAAAGTGTCAACGGAAGTGGGTTCACATACCACACTAATCGATGATTCAAGCTCGTCCTGCATATTAAGGTGGTTCCAGTAGACTGTGTGCCACACGAAAAGTAGTCACGAGTAGTCAGATCGGGAGAATATGGTGGCCATTTCATTATGGAGACCTGAGTTTAAAGAGCCATCCGTTAGCGGTTTTTGTAATTGCTACTTCAAAATTTTTGAAAATAATTCTTACAGTTTACATAATAACCACACCGTTTCCTGCCCCCTTTAATTGATACTTGTTTTTGAGATTTAAAATTTTGAAATCAGGGTGTTATTGGTTGGATACCCTGTATATGGTTTTATACAACGTCACGTAGATTCAGGCATTTTTCAAATGAGTATACGAACAAATCGATAACAGTATTCGCCGGACTTATGAAGCCTCTCGGATACCATATCGTATTCAAACCCTCACTGTAAAAATAATTTCCATGAAAATACGGAAAAAGTACTGGCAACTGAGATGCTAATTTTATTTCCGTATATTTACGGAATTTTGTTCTTGTAAACTCCTGTATAAATTCTATTCCAGAGAGGCACTGATCCTTGATGTACGGAAATTGTCCTGTATTCAGATATAAAAGGAGATTTTCCGTAAAATTTTACGGAAAGTTTCCAGTATTTGTTCCGTTATTTTTTAGAGTGACCAGCCAAAATAATTACCATTTTTTAAAGCTAGCAGTTTTGTTGGTGTAAGATGCTAGTTGTCGTCAGCTCAGCGGAGGTTCAAAGTTAGACAACCGCAGTGTTAACGGGATGTACTGAAAATGTCCACGCGAGTAGCTCGCGATCGACAGTTTGGCGATCACTGCAATGAACTCTTCGAAAAACATCGCCCCCAGTGAGGCAAAATGAACCTAAATATTGTTTCAACATTTCCGATTGGTCTAGAAGGTTCAGTCGAGTTCTTCAGTTCAGTTTATGAGAGCAAATTCCTTGACGCTAAGTCATTGAACAATAGAAGCCAATGCAGAGATTCAAAATACACATTCAGGCCATTTTCAGATCAGTTTTATTTTATGACTCCCCATCAGTCTGTTTTGGTCATTACTTTGACTTATGACACTGGTTGATTTTCATCTCAACCATAAACTCAAGCATTGACTAAAAATATATAGCTTCCAAATTAATGAGGAACATCGAAGCCCTGTTTAGGAATATCTCACAGAACTATTGGATATGTTTATCCATGGGTATTTTGAAAAGTTTTTCTATCCGTATGACTAACACCTGAATGAATGTTCATGGCAGTTACGTCGAAAAACATTCTCATGTGCGTATCTTTTGGTTTCAAATTCATTATTTTAATACTGTTTTCTTTTCTTTTAATCTTTTCTTTAATTAAAGAATGGTATAACCTGCATACTTTATTATTAAAATTGTGTTTGGCATTTTATAAACCAACCATTTCAATTGAAACTTGATAAAAATCTGCACAACCTCAAAATTGTTAGTGTGGCCTTAGTGTTCTTGCAGAATTCTCTATGTGTATTTAATTTATAAAAGGGCGCAAATATTTTTAAAGCACAATCTACAATTTTCAGTAATTTTATCCGTATAGTTAAGAAACAATGATTTTATTTAAAACGAGATAAATCAAATTTTAAAAAAACGTACCCTAAACAAACTGTTATTTCTTCAAGTTAATTTCTTACTTGGAAATAAAAAAGAGTAACTAACTCACTTTTTAAGCAAATAATTAACTGAAATAAGCAAGAAAGATCAAACAATGGAATACTTCAATTTGAATTGTTAATCCTTATAAAACATTTTTACATATTTTCATTTATAACAAACCGCTCATTATGCTTTATTTGTATAGATATTTTCTTTCGTATTATAACTAAAATATATTCAGTGTACTTTCTATAACGAAATATGCAAAATTAAAATTAAAAGTGCGTATTCGCTTAACAAGACACTGCCAAATTTCTCGACAAGACATTCAATTAGAGTGTTTTTCGCTAAATAAAAAATAAGCTATTCTGATAGCAAAAATACTTCTGCACAGGTGAATCAATTTTTATTACTCTGTCTTTTTATCAATAAAAACGAAATTAAATGTTAATAGCAAGAATGTTAATAAAAATTGGATTATTTAATGCACGTAAAAAATAAATAAAAATAACCATCATAAAGTTATATTAATTGGCGTACCGGAAAATGATGATAAAGTGTTTGCAGAAGCCTAAAAAACCGTTTTTTAAGGAACACTGTTTATCGTTAATTTAATGCATATACCTTTTTTCTCTCTTTTTTTTTCATCGTAGATTTTTATCTCTTATACACACTTGTGAAATACGCCGTAATTTCTGATTAACAAACTTTGTTAGGATTTATTTAAAAAAAAATCTAAATATATTCCATTTTTCATTTTGTACAATTAAAATATATCAATTATGAGTAATAAAAAATACTTTAATGGAAAGTAATGGAACATAGCCTAAAAGGAGTAATAGCAATTTGCAGACTTTTTTTAAAATACGTATGTTTGGTGAGACACGGAAGTATGAGTATAAATTACATGAATCTGACGCCTCAATATTAGCAGTTTCTAATATTGAAACTTCAATCTAGAGGGTTAAATAATTAAAAAGGATATTATGATGCTTTCTAAAGTTTTTAATCTGAATGGTTTTGCTTATACCATTACTTTAAACAAATATATTTATCTATTTGTATTTAGTTTTAATAAATAAACAGAAAAAGTAAATATAACCACAATATATATATATATATATATATATATATTGTAATGTATAAAAAGGTAATTTGGGTTTTACTAGTTTGGGTATTGTTCAAGCGGGTACTTTCACTGTAAGTTTTACTTTCCTGTCATACTTGCCACGCTCGCTCTGGAGCTATGTTTTATTTATTTTGTTATTTTCCAGACATCAGGCTGTTGATTCTGAGTTCATTAGATGTACACGTGTCCTCACGCCCTTGTAGGCCCGGATGCGGGTCATGTTGGTAAATGTGTGTGGTTCGATCAGAGATAAGAGAGAGGAGGAGTTGTGTCTTCGCAGACCACGTGGTGTGGTAAGCGTAAATACTCCCGCACATCGAAAATCGGGGGACTTCTGCCACTAGAACTGCTTAATGAGTCCACGCTGATTCTTGTACCCGTCTCCCCTCCCCTCTTCTCATTCTAAATTGTAACTTAATTGTAATGTTCAATAAACCATATTACCTGCCTTAACTCTGAAGCTTACTTGAAATATCTGACGTCTCATATATATATATATATATATATATATATAGATAGATAGATAGATAGTTAGATAGATAGATATAGATAAAGAAGATATAGATATATATGTATATATGTGTGTGTATGTTTGTATTTACGCTCATTCTTGGCTTTGTTATGATGTAAGATAAAATTAGCATGAAAAACACAGCAAGAAAGTGGCCCGGCTCAACGGTCTATTATACCAAATTTAAGGTTTGGTTCTCGAAAGTCAGCATGGGCATAGACGTAATTTACTATGGGGAAGAGCGGCAACTGCGCCCCCCCCCCCTAAAATTCAAGAAATTTCAAATATAACCTGTTTGAAAATGATATTTTCTGCAATAGGAAACATTCTGCCCCTTCAATTTTACATGTTGTCCCCTAATGTTACATGCCAGTTTATGCCAATGAGCATGGGTTCGAATACTCCTGACAGAGGTTCAGTTTTAGCCATAAACGTGCAACTTTGGATTTTCAAATTGTGAGTTTATTTGATAATTGCATGTATATAGATAGATATCGCAAATAATTTTCATTTGAATAATCCAAATTAATATTTCGTGTTTATTAAATTAAATTAAAATAAATAAAAACTTAGTGAAAAAACACACATACATGTTTCTTAAACATTTTGTGTGTGTTTTTTCATAAAGTTTTTATTTGTTTTATCGCTTAATACCAGTATTTTGAGTGTTTTTTCCATTAAATTAAATTGTTTGTATTATTAATGATTTTTCAACGTGTGCTAAACAAACAGCTAGTAAGAAGGTAATTAGAAGTAATTCAGGCATCTATAGTCTGATCTGCAAGAAAGGGATGAACATACTCTGCATTACTATCAACTAGCTTATGTGTCCCAGGCAGCACTACAAGTTTTTGGTACGTCTATTAACGTACAATTCGGAGAAAGTTCATCTATGTTCTGTGAATGTTGTTTAGACGCAAATGGCCCCACCATGACCGAATAAATAAGGCACTGAACATGGCAGACGGATGAAGGTCCCGCCTACCGCGGATGTTGATTAAACGGTCTGGAATTTTGGTCGGTTTTCTCCAGATGTAACGTGAGTACACTTTAGAATCTCTTAAGTTCTTCCAACCAAGGCAACTTCCTTGTAGACAGATGCCCCTCGTGAAGGATTGCCATACCACAAAACAAACGTACAAACCTTTAGCGTTAATAGACTTTCGGAGTCTCTAAACGGAGATATCGTTGTGCTGTCAGGGGTTAATACATTTTCAGTTATTCAATAGTGAAATAATTATTCCGATTCAAGGATTGATTTCCGATTTTTCTATTTTCAACACATGCGGGCGATGTAAATTTGAACACAATGAAGATCGTCTGAACTTTCTAATCTTATTTCGAAGATATCGAAATTTCATTAATTCTTATCGTTAGTGTCTGTAAGGCTAAGGTATATTTCATGATTCATATCTATGCAAATGAAATTCTGATTTTTTTTTTATTAAGCTTAAAATTTACTCAAGTCGAACCGTGACATTACTGGTATAAATATTCTAGTATAAATCTTTGCGTGAACTGAAATAACAACAAACTAAATGACTGAAAATAACAACAAACTAAACTCTGTTCTTTTCCGTTAAATAGTAAATCATTCTCTGGGAAATCAATTCACTCCAGTCGCAAACGTTTCAGCGTTATCAAAATAAAAAGATAAATAAAAAGTCTTCAGCTATACGTTAACCTAGGATAAAAATACTCGTGAAACCTTTATGCATTTTGTTATAATCATTTTTAACTAAATAATAAATATTGTGAAAGAAATATAAAGATGTCTGTAATTCACCCTATTCAGCAATTATTGGATGAAATTTGAATCTTATTTTAAACAGATGAAGAGACCATTAACGCAGTTACCTTCTAGAAATAGCTTTAACTCCTGTCCAGTTACATTGAAGGGCAAAGAGTTACAGAATTTGAACACGTACAAAACTGCTAATATCGAGCTTTATGAACCAACAGCTGTCTCAAAGACATTTGCACAAATTTACTCAAGAGCATATTTAATTATGTAATGGTACTTCTAGTGGAACGCACTAACCGACATTTAATTGAAAAATATAGATTGAGTGTAAAGTAGAATGAAAATTAAAATACAAAGATATTTTGAAAAAAAAAACAGTGCAGCACACACATATGTGTCCCTAAAAAGTGATAACGGGCTTATAATTCTTTATCTATTAGAGATAAGTGGGCAGTGTTTATTCAAAACATTTTCAAAATAAGGTCGGAAATAAGACTCTGTTAAGAAAAAAAATCCTCTCGTTCATTTTCAAAAACTTACTCTTTTTTAATATGTATATGTCCCCCGTACCGTACAAAACATTCCCAATTAGTAAAATGTGCCCCATATACTAATGAGTTGATGTACCAGATTTGAGCCTTCGAGGTTTTTTTTTCCCTTTTAGAGCTATTGAAAAGTGGTTTAATTCAGCGTTATATTTATCCTCATATCTCTGACACTTTTTAAGGTATAATTCTCAAAATTTTTATGTCCCATCATGAGTGTATGAGACACATTTTCTTAACTGAGAATTTTGTAAGGGGATCATATGCAAATTTAAAACCATTTGAACGTTTAAAAACATCCTTAGAATCATTGAAAAGTGGTTTAATTCAGCATTATATTTATCTTGATATCTCTGACACTTTTCAAGATATAATTCTCAAATTTTATACGTCACCTCATTAGTGTATGTGACACATTTTATTAATTGAGAATTTTGTACGAGGGTCATATGCAAATTTAAAAAGTGTAACATTTTGAAAATAAACGATAGGAGATTTTTAGTGGAGTAATTTTTTTTTTCTGACCTAATTTGGAACATGTTTTGAATTTAAATTACCGACTTATCTCCAATAGATAAAGAATTAAAGACTATTACCATCTTTTTGATGTACCCTGTATATATATATTGAAAAATCATTTGCATAGCTTTCGTTAAGCATTCTCATCCAAAAATGATTGTTGTAACGCAAGACTGAATTCAGTTATTAAATGCTAATTTTCCTTCACATTTATTTATTTCATATAATTTTCTCGCTCTTGAAATAATGTGACGAGCCTTCTGTTTCCGCCAGCTAGCTTTTTAGACACGCTTTAATAATAGCTAAGGAAGATAGCTATTACTTACGATTAGCCTACCACTAATTAATAAAAATTATTTAATAAAAATATTTTACACATATTTTAAAAAGAACTTGATAAATTTTTCTTATGAAATTGGTGCATATTGCCAGAACAGTGTAGTACAAATATCACTACAGCAAGATTAAGAGGGCCGTTAGCAGTGCAATTTCGGCACTACCAACAGCCCAAAAGGCAGTCTCCTATCTGTAGGTATAAGAATCATACTATAAAACAACAAGCAAAAAGACGATCCTTACAGCATTTTCCAGCGTTAAAATAAATGCTTGTCCTACTCGAAATGAGTCAGATTTTGTATCGTTAATTCAAGTGCGACTTTCTCGAACATTAATATAAATAATGTCGAAGAATTTTGTCCCACCATTCTCACAAAATGCCATTGTCCTCCTATAAAGTTGGATGTGTTTTCTGACTTTTCATCTAACCTGCACATCCCAGGCCTGTTCCGTGTGCTCGATGTTCGAAAACCCTGCCCATATCATGTCACGGCCTATTGCATGCACTGTTTGTAAATTGGGCACATCCTATGCAATTGGGCTTTGTGATACAGAAAGGAGCTGTCTGGACCGATTGTACCAGGTAAAAAGGGATAGACATGGTGCAGGACAGTATTAGTGCAGTTTTGCTGTCAGCATTTTTGTCTTGCATCTCCACCAAAGAAAGTAATTCTGCCGTATCTTGTGATAATGATCCAATGAGTACAAATCGACTGTCACTCTAATCAGCATTTCAGTAACGACAACACATTCCAAAATCTTCCTACATTTTATGATGTCCAAAAGTACGGTGAACGTTAAAATGACATCCATCAGAATTCATGGATTTGGAACATGGATCGAAGAAAGAATGTACTGAATCCATCATCATGTTTGCTCCCATCAATAATGTTACAGTAACGGAATACAACAAGCTTTCGTGCGTAAAGGCAACCCATAGCTTAATCACAGAGAAATCTTCACCACAGATATGAGAGTTCGGATAGCAATTACAAGATCTTCAACCATATCCCCAAGAAAGTTGGTGATATGGTTGAATACCTGGATACAGGCAAAAATAAACTTCCTGTTTATTTTTTGTCTGAAAGGAGACGTATGCATTAAGCTTGTCTTTCATATCGGTTTTAATACAACACCGTTGTCTTTTTTGGAGTACTTTCACACTCAGTCACTTTTTTTAACTGTAAGGAGACACTATTCGCTAGACCTGTTGTTATAGTAACTTGGGCGATGCTTTATCCAGTCAATGGTACAGCTACAACTGCGCAACCATGATCATATATTCTGAGATGAAACTAATCGTCAGGATGAAATTTTATTGCACTATCTTCAAGCACCAGGAGTTGTATTTGTCACTCAAAATTTACGTTTTAGAATCGAAGACAAAAAAAAAAAATCCATATATATATATTTTTTTTTCCAGATAAGATATATCGGGATAAATGATATTTCGTCCTATTTTTCATGAACTTGACCTGGTAGATGGTGCAAAAATTTTCAGCAATCAATTTTTCTTTAGACATTGTCAAATATTGTAATTTAACAATAATGCAATTCCTTGCAAGTTAATAAAATATTTCAATGATAGAATACTTAGATTACACTTTTCAATACTACTGATGACAGTGTAAAATTTAAGACAAAATAAAAATTAAGTTGTTGAAATATAACCGGAATTTTTCATATGAATCAATATTGTGAGAGCGTTTACATAACCAAATATATTCTTCAAAAATAACATTGAGAAATGCAGTAACAAATTTACTGTGATCCCCATTTATCTTTCACAAAATATGTTACATATTTTATTTAGCTTAACCTTTCCGTTTTAAACGGAAGCAATTTATTATCATGCCATTAAATATTTTAAAATGAAATGACTGCTTTGGAACTCTTTAAATTCTGTCATTAAGTTTTCAGTGGCAATAAATTTTATTGACATTAACTATGCTTAATGTACCTCCAACATAAAGCAAATGTTTGCGATTTCAAATCCATATACAGCACATATGTCTTCTTCATTAAAACAAACGATATTCCATGTTAAATGCATAAACGCTTTTTGTAATAAACAAATAATTTTTTTTTTTATAAATGGAGGAAAGGCTTTATTATATGCTACTTTTTATTCTTAAAAAAGCGCTAGACTGATTTTTTTTCATCAATGCTTATTGTTATAAAGAGGTATTTCCTTAATTCCAACGCATCATTAACTTCCCCTGTTTACGAGATGAAGAGTTTATAAGGGATCGTGTACAGAAAAATAATTCTAAAAGAAGTGAAATATTTTGTATTAATTTGGATGTACTTCGAAAATAGACAGAATTGGCTATAATATATGACGAGAGGTGATATGGGAGGAAATTTTATTTAACATAATAATAATACTAATAAACTTAACTGCTTTAGAAGTGAAAAATTAATAAAAATAAAATATTACTTTACATTTGTAGTTTAAAGGTAAACTATAAATTGTATAATTGAGTGTTTTATTTCCTGGGATTTCATTTTAATTCATTTTATGAAGACTGACTTGGCTTGGAGGGGGTTCTCCTAATTTTATGAGTATCAGCACCTGAATTGGCACCCTTTAGAGGAATCATTTCAACATGGAGGACGTTTCAGCCTCAACTGATTTTACGTGCACCAGCTCCCTTTAGCGTAAACGGTTCCACAGCAATCCGGCCAAGAGAGGTTGTCACTTTCCTAAGCACTGAGCGAGGTCTCCGCTGTTTTACTTTCGGTGTTCCTATGGGAATCGAGCTTCACCTGACTGGGCCACGGGGTAACATGAAAGATTATTGACCCATTATCTAATTTGCGTCTTACAAAATACTTAAACATTCTGCAATCAAATTTAACTGCAGCTATTTCAGATGCTGCATTACAAATTACAGCAGGGTCTATAACTTAATAATTAAATATTTTTAAAAAAGCTATAAAATATTAGCTTGAGTTTTGTATGCATCTTTCTCGCACGTGTAACTTTTGTTGTTCCAATTTTTTTAAGTCTTCTTAGGTATCCCGTTTCTACACATGGAAGAACTACTAACGCTGAAGAAATGATATTCATTGTAAAACGACGCTACTTTTAGTGTCTGCCAAAATAATGATGCTTTTACTTAAATATGAATTACATCTGTTTTGAGAAATATAGGTTGTCCGAAATTGAACGATCCTACTTTAAAGTTGTCTTCAAACGAAACTATTGTTGAGAAAGTTATGAAATTTTGTGTAGGGCATAATGAAGGTATGGTAATCTGTTTGGGCGAATAAAATAAATAAATAAAAAATTATTAGTTCAAATGTTCCTCACCAGAAGGCGTTCCATGGCCTCCGTGGTCCCCAGACCTTAATATATGAAACTTTTGGCTTTAAGGGAGTAAGAAATATTTGCTAAATCATGATAATCTAAGAAGTTTATCTGAACATAAAGAAGCATTTCACAACATGTTCACAACATTTCTCCGAACACACTGCGGTCAGCTGTGTGAACACGTTCTCTCGCAATTCCAGATGGTAACTGGCAATGATGACCGTTGTGTTGAACATGTTTTGTTGTAATAATACTTTTAAACTATCATAAATATATGCTAAATGCGTAATTGATTAAAAAACGCCTTCTGGTGCTGAACATTAAAGTATTATTTTTTTATTATTTACTCAACCAATTTCCAGTACCTTCATTATGTCCTACAGAAAATTTCATAACTTTCAACTATAGTTTCTGCAATAGAGAACTTTAAAATAGGGTTGTTTAATTTTGGACATCCTATATCAGAGGTAGCGAACCGTTATGGATCAACGTGCCATTTTTTTAGAGAAATGTTTAATGAGACCATAGACGTGCCGTCAAATAATTTTGACTTAGTAATTATTAGGAAAATAATAAAACTAAATACTAACAATTCAAAGCTCTTTATTTACTAACAAAAAAATACGGTTATATGTGTAATTCATATTAAAATATGTGTTGGTTTTAATTGAAATGCAAACCGTTTTGATCCGCGCGTGCCCAAAATATTGGGTCGTGTGCCATCAATGGCACGCGTGCCACTGGTTCGCCACCCCTGTCCTATATATTACTAATAGATAAACTTGGTTTCCTGCTTAACCATGTGCCCTTTTGTGTCCTAAAGCCAACCCAGTGCTTATTTAGTGTCTGGAGCGAAATTCCAGCTGGTATCTGATTAAGCAGAGTTCGCCCTACTTGCTTGTAGTGGCATTCTTAGAGCAGTCGCTTACTAAATTACTATCCCATGAGCAAAAATTTACATTCTCTATAAGCAGAATTGGTATGAGTAAGCGCACATGTTGAAATACTCGTGTATGAGAATACTTCTACCAAACCTTCAACAAGTTACGCCTTCGAATTTCTAGCAACTGTTACTGACTTGTTTTAGAGTGCGATTACATATCCAGAGATTATAAAAATCGTATCCATAGGCCAATGCCACAAGACAAAAGAAAGGCAAAACTTCCTGTTAAATGAGCAGTTTTTGTTTTATTTCTATAAACTCTTGTCTGCCAAGCGTCACTCCAACTAATTTTCTCTGAATAAAAATTTAAATTCATTTGCTAAATTGCCCATGCTCTATTATGGATAAAAATTACATCTCGTCTAATCTTCTACCTCTTAATAAAACAAAGTTTGCGAAATCCTGGCGATTTACGTCCTTGCCATATTTTATTTTCGCATTAAAACAATTTAACTTTGAAAAACTCGAAACAAATTTAGCTTGAACACTGATTTGTATTAATTAAAGCTGCTTAAAAATACAAAAATTAAAAAACATTTAATGAATAAATTTATTTCTCTCATTTTCATTATACTTAACGGGAGGAAGCCAATAAAAATTCATACAATTTTCTAAATTAGTTTTTGTATTTTTGCAATAACACAGCTTTCTGATGTCGCTTGTCTCTTGTCATTTGAAGATTATAAAAGTCTGTGCGTTCGTTATTAAAAACGCTGTTAAAAGCTTAATCGACTTTAAGCGAAGAATTTTGAAAAATTATAATGGGTGTCAAAACAGCTTTATTATTGTTTTTTCTGCACTTTCAAAACATGCTTCTCAAATAATGCCCTTGTTTGTATGCTTTATAGCATGGTAAATGAATTTTCTCCCTGAAAATTATAAAAATAGAAAATCCTATTTACATTTGAAAGCGGTTAAATATTTTAATACGTGTAGGTTGTGTGTGTAATTATTTTAAAGAAAATGCATGTAGTGGGTTTTAATTATAAGTGGTTTTAATGATTCCCAATTTATTTTGTTTCATTTTAGAAGCATTTATCTAATTATCAAGATAATTGTATGCGATAAAGGTCTTTAGAAAACGCTTTGGAATAATAAATTAGTTTTACTCTAAAAATGTCAGCTATTCCGCATAAATAAGCCGCTTCAAAATATTGCACTATAATAAAAAAGCTTTAAAAACTGTTATTGTATTATTAAAGTTCTAAAATTGTATTTTAAATCTTTCAAGTATTTTCACAGTCATAAGAAATTAATGATCACAAATATTTTTAGGGAAAATCTGTATTAGGTTATAAATTTGTATGAGGGTAGGAGTAAAGATTTTAGTCATCTTAGTCCGAATTAAAAACGTGGTGCGACAATTATTTTAATAATGCGGTTTATTATATAAGTACTATTCTTAGACCTTCCAGTTGCTTATCCTAAAAGTATGCAAACTTTTGTAGGAAAAAAAGGTAAAACAGCATTCAAAACCAAAATCAAACGCAATACACTGTGAAAAATATAACAGGAACGTTTCTTAGAAATAATAGGCAAAGTTGGACTCACAAACACCGTACAGAAAGTAAACATTTAAATCTGAAAACTTCACTGTTAACTTTAACCCGTTCTTCTATGAATATTGATATCACGATTTTCTTAAGAAAACACACAATTCACTTTAAAATGACTCACACTGTAAAAAAAAAAATCCAGTAAAGTTGCTTGTATTCACATGTATTGTTCCTCGAAATTTCTAGGGCACCTCAGCTGCCCATTAATTCTAAGGAAGCTTCCTGGATTTTTTTATACTGTATATAACATTAAAAAATGCTAATTTTCTTTATTATGAGAATTATTTTAACTGTGACACATTTATTTCATATATCTCCTTTAATTTAGATTTTAACACTGTGTAAAGGTGTGGTTAAAAAAACTTTTTTTTTCATTATAACTTTCTCGCTTTATAATTAACTTCTCATATTTTTTGCTCTTGCGTTCAATCTTTTAAAAGTAATTTGGACGTTTAAAGAGTAGGCGTCATTTGAAATGCACAAATAACCTTAAAAACAGGTATTTTTAGAGTAAAATGATACATTAGTGAGCCGTAGACCATTAGATACAGTTCAACCCGCGACGATTACTGATATAAGGAAACTTTCGATATTCTTCTAGGTAAAAAAAGAAGTTACTCAAGAATCGTGCCCAAAAAGCTAAGAGGATTCTACCAGCCAATTCTGTAGGGGAACACTAAGGCGATTAAGATATTGAAAAATGTTTCATGTCTATTTCAAATCGATTTATTTTCAGTAACACTACCCGGGCGCAAATTTAGCAGCTTTATGAAAAAAAAAAAAAAAATACTAGCGTGATCCGCCGAAAATGTTTTTGTTCAATCCAGATAGATTTTTTTTTTAACATTTTACCGAGGAACCAGAAAGTTAGGTAAAGCCAAGCAGAAGAATCTGATGGGGCCTTTTTTCGATATCGTGTTTGAAGTGAGGAAATAAATATTATAACTTTCGTCATACACAAGTATGTATGTACTGTAAGGTGGCAGTTAGATACAAAATCAATAAAGCATATTCAAACCACAAAATTACTATCGAAATTCCATAGCAATAGAAATGAAGACAAAAAACAGCGGATTTCAGATATAATAAGAGCAACAGCATCATTCATAAATTGCCATTAAATTAATGCATAGGAAACAATGAAAATTGCAATATTGCAGCCCATTTCAACCATGACCTTTAGTTTTCACCAAAATACAGCTTTTAAAATTAGTTTTTCCTTGTTAAAATACGTATCAGAAGCTATTTTTCGTCCTTAAGCTTGAAAGTGATACCCAAAATATTAAATTATAGCTGCTTTTATTCAAATTTATTTGTTAAAACTGCATTAGCTTTCCTTTTTGGATCTTGAACCGATATTTAACCTGCTTGTTCTGATCGTTTCAAAGTCTCAACAGATCTTTCCCTTCAATGTTCAGTTTTGCTTCCAGCTTGAGTTTTTGACTAACTCGCTTTGTAAATTAGCAGACGTATCTAGTAAGTTCCACGTAATTTTGCCAAAACTAACACAATGAAACTATACAGATCAGACGTGGTCAAATCCTGACGCACGAGCAAAAAGGTCGCTCATTGGGTGATTTCAGTGGCGCATTTCATCCTTGTGCCAAAAGGAAGTGAAAATGCTCTAGTTATATGGTACACCTAAACTTCTGAATGAAAAAAATTGCGCATGATGTACAAAAGGTTGGCCACCATTGATATAGATGGTATGGAACAGGAAACTAAGCATTTTAAATTGTTAAAAAAATCATCATTCTCATGCATTGCAATTCAGTTTTGTAAAAATATTTTTCAACCAGAAGGCATATTTACTACGTTAGGTTAATAGAATCTTTCTTTTTCTTTACTTTAACTGAAAATTATTTGATGATATAGCTTACACTAATATACGTAACTCTAGTCCGTACGCGATCTCTACAGTCTCAAACCCTGTTCAAAATAACCTCTTGCAGAGGTCGCAAAGAATAATCGATGTAGGGGAAAATAATTTAAATCACAAGAAACTCTTAATACTTAAAAGGTATGCGCAGAATGTCTTGAACATCTGGACACGAGTTTTGCAGGTGATTATAATTAAGTTATTAAATTCGGGAAATGACTTTTAGGAGCAGTGAACTTTATGAAGCGTAGTCGAAGGGATATGGATTTAAGTAAAGTTACAAGAAAAGGAAATTGTTTATTTTAAATACGGGTGCGTGGTTTAAATATAAGATAATGCTATTAGCTTTCGCTTGGCGAACTAGTACATTAAACGAAATGAGGATGGTATGAATTTCTTTTTACTTTGAGTCATAAAGAATTCTTTCATAATTATGAAAAATGTTTCTTTCATAAATATTTAAGTGCATGCATCATTTATTAAAAGAATACTGAATATTACATTTCGGCAAGACAAAATGGCAACACAAATTCAGTATTCTTATCGAAATTTTTAACAGAATTGTTTTTAAGACTTGCTACATTCAAACAATAGGATCGCATGATTTACATTGTAAGATTGAAACTCATTTTCCGAAAAATAAAAATTTTAATCGATACTTTTTAATCCAATTTTTAAATACATACCTGTGAAATTGCATTTCAATGAAAGAATAAATTAAAAAAAATATATTCCATTCGTTGTTAGTTTACCAAGTCCCCTTTGAAATAACATGTCATACCTTCAAGATTAATTGATTAAAACTGAGTATTCTCTAAAACGGGGAAATTAATACTTATTTTAGAAAAAAGATCGTGAGACTTTTTCAGTTAATTGGAAATGTGTATGTTATTTCATGCTGATTTCCTATTTTGTTTCAAGAAATATGAAGCGTAATGAAAGCAATTATGGACAAAATTTTACTGCCAATGATCATATTAATCTAGTAGTTCGTATTTTAGTGCTGTGTCTGTGATTTTTTATGAATAAATGCAAACACCAAAAAACTCTCTGTTATAATTGCGTTACCTACTAGGGACATAGAGATAACATACCGACACAATACATGTATCATGACGTATTAAATAATAATCGAACTGTAAAACGTACTATAAATGGCAATAGATATGTCTGTTTATCATATAAAACATCTTATAAATGACAATAAATATAAGTCTGTTTACCATATAAAATATAAATTGTGTCAGTATGTTGCCTTGATGTTCCAAGTAGGGTTCCACTGTCAAAGAATTTGAATACCACTGCTCTATAGCTTTGAAGCATATAGCTATTTTATGCTGTTGTATTCATTTCGATATTTTATGAAATTTCAAAGTTCCAAAGTAAATCAGTACTTTTTCAAGAAGTTTGTCAGCCTTTTTGCATTAAACAAAGTTATTAACAAATTTTCAATCTACCTTGGCAAGTAAATTTTTGGACCCACAGGTAGAGTCGCTACCCATTAAGTTGGGCCAAAAAAGGGATATTTCAGGTAAGAGACTTCAAATAGCAAAAAAAAAAAATTGTACTTTAGCATCATTAATTTGGGAGGAATAATTAAAAAATAAATGATTATATCTTTAGGTCGCGCATGTCCTTGAAAGTTTGAAAAAAAGGTAAAAAAGGGTAAAATTAAAAAAGATGTATTTAAATTCAAACATTATTAATTTGTACTAATACCATTAACGCGCTTCTTTTTAATATTCTTTTCATATATCTTTAAAAATATTTATATTCTTTTGCAGTTTTTAGGTAGCGCATCAGCAGTAAAGTTCGTAAAATTAACCAAAATTGGACTTTTTAGCTTTTTTTTACCTGCTACATTTCTGCTTTTCCAGTTTTACACTTTTCTGAATAAATGCACTGTGCAGCTCTTAGCTTGTTATGCATTTGTAATTTATTGCTTCATTGAAATAGAACTCACCACGAGAAGGTGGCTATACTTCAAGTTCCACCCTGCCCTTCCCATCCACCCAACAATAAGGCACTGTTATTTACATATTTACAATATATTTACATTTACAATTACTATGTGATTTTAAACAAGTTTCTACCTTTGGACTAAGGTTTGAAGTTGGACTTATGACTCAGTTTTGGTATTAAATGATCGCGAGTATAAAGTTGTTCCTATAAATCCATCTCTTGTGTCTTCCCCAAATACCATTTCTGAAGATTTGCTGACCCGTTTCATAATCCTTTATACAGCTGAGTGTGACATAGGTATTTTAAGAATTAAAACTTTGGCAATTGTTTAGCTTATAGAAATGGCAAAATATAAGTGTTTGTCACATTTTTCAAACTCCTCATTAATTTAAGTTTGAACATTTATGGAAGAAATTATCCTATAGATACCGAAGTGATTCTAGGAGGTTGATCTGTTGCCTTTATTCTTCTGTAAATCAACTCCCTCCCTTAAATGTAGCCTGTTGTCTACTGCCATGGTCAATAACAAGTTCTCAGGGTTAGCAAAGTTCGCATTTCTTTGAATAACTGGATCCGCGATTTTTAGGAGATTATCAGGCAAATATCTTGTACCTGTACACTTATTGGAAGTTATACAGACTACGTGTTTCACAGAATATTATTTTTTATGTTGAACCATACTGGTGCATAAGTTTTACGATATAATTTACAAGTATCTTCATCTCATTAGCAGGTTCACTTTGGTAAATATACAGCCGCGGAATTCGGTTATCACACGCTAACCAAAGTGAATGACTTAAAGGTCCTAGATTTCTGACAGCGAGATCACGGTCACATTTTCCTTTCTGTACTGCTCTGACAATATCCAATAAATATATTTGGTCGTTACTTCAGTCAGTCTCTAAAATTTCGATTTCTTAAGATTGAATTTTTTCAAAATTAATAACAGTTAATTTTTCACAGTCAGTTAAGGCTTTTCCAATAATTCCCGAAAACTTAGCCGGGTCTATAGATAGACCATCTAAATATGGAAAAGTATGTCTAAAAGAAAGCTCATTGAAATGAAAGTGGCAAATGAACCATTGTAACTGGCGTTGAAGTTTCATTTCAATGTTGCGAACTACGCCATTTTTCCGTCCCGTATATATAGCTGTACTATCACAGACAATCGCGACCGAAGTTTTTTTTTTTCCAAATATTGATACATGTTTTCAGCTATTTTGGATTTAATACCTTTTTCAGGTGTCACGTGCCTTAAATATAGTTCATTAGATTCTGGAATCCATGTTCTCGACTGGCCAAACTGTTCGAAATCTGGTCAAATTACTCCTCCAGAGATGGAAAATGTGACAAACCAGCAGATTTGTGTAATTTCTAGAAACTAAACAACTGCCAAAGTTTGAACTCTTAAAATACCCATATCATATTCAAACTGTTGAAAGGATTGTGAAACTGGTCAGCGAATCTGCAGAAAAGGCATTGGGGAAGGCACAAGAGATGGATTTATAAGAACTTTATACTCGCGATCATTAATGGCAAAACTGAGTCATAAGTTCGACTTCAAATCTTAATCCAAAGATAAAAACTTGTTATAATCTTACAGTAATGTTAAATGTAAATATACCGTAAACATGTAAATAACTGTTCTTCATGACTGAATGGATGGAAAGTAACTTCGGGAGCAGATTACCTAGATGGTTTACCTAGATGGTTTAAGACTTTTTCTTGCTCCTGAAGCAAATCATTCATTAGGGAAACTTCAACGGCAGCTGAAGTTTCACTTTACAATTTATGAATTTTTTTTAAAACATCTTATAGGCACATATTAGAAATATAATTACATATTACATATATTAATACAAAGCATATGCAAAATAATATACAATAATAAGCACTACAAAATAATTAAGTATACAATAATCATTTTGATAAGGTATATACAAATACGAAAGAAAAAAATATTTTAGTAGATGCAAATAAAATTTTGAAAGGAAGCCAGAAAGTGAGTAATATTCAATACTAATTTTGATAGCCAAACAGTGTAAGGTATTTAAATATATTTATACTAATGACAAAAATATACATATTATAAATGGAAATAAAATTTCGAGGAAAACTAGAAAGTGGGTGGTATTCTAATTTTGATAGCCAAACGGAAAATAACAGGAACTAAGAAAGAAAAAATAAATGCAAGGGGTGGGAAGGACAATGTGGAACTTGAAACACAGCCACTTCCTCATGGTAACTTCTGGGTTGTTAATGCAATAAATTAAAATTGCATAACAAGCAGAACTGCGCACTGCTCATTTATTCAGAAAAGTGTAAAACAGGACTATAAAAGCAGAACTACTGGAACATATGAAAAAAGCTAAAAAAGTCCAATTTTGGTTCATTTTACAAAACTTTACGGATTGAAAACTGCAAAAGAACATGAATATTTTTTAAGATTTTTGAAAAGAGTACTTAAACACGTGAATGATATTAGAACAAAAATTAATAATATTTGTATATCAATACTTTTTTTTAAATTTTACCTTTTTTAATCTTTTTTTCAAGCTTTGAAGGTCATGCGCAACCTAAAAATGTAAGTATTTATTTCTTTTATTGTATTTCCCAAATTAAGAATGCCAAAGTACTTTTTATGGCCATTAGAAGTCACTTTTCTAAAATATCCATTTTTCGGCCCAACCTGCTACCCATAGATTGAAACTCTGTCGTAGATACCCGATTTAAAGCTTAATCCAAGAAAAAGAATTTATGTACAATTCATTTATATATAATAATATTACACATATAAACATACAATATTATCAATAATAAATAATTATCTACTTGTAATATGAAAGTGTATTTTCATGAAGACTAATGCATTTTAATTAAATTCAGTCATATGAACAAAAGCACAAAAAATGTAACGTAAAGTACAAAATATTTTACGGTAAGTAAATATAATTGCAAGAGGTTTTAGGAATAAATTGATGTTAAATTAAGATATCAATACTTTAAACCCCTACTAATTGCTCAAGCCTATTAAAATGTCCCCTAAACATTTTAAATGGCAAAATTATAATACATGTTATAGTCTAACAAATTGTGAAACTATCTGTAATCATTTTACAAGCTGTATTACGAACTTATGCAAATAACTTAAAAGAGGCAAAAGAGAATGAGAGGAGACAGCTTAGAAAATTAATTATTCAGTAACGCATTTCATTTTAAAAGTTGACGAAAAGACATTTAATTTTGTCTCTTTAATAATATGTGTCATCAGCGTTAACGAGACAGCCAAGTAAAAACAATGGCAGTGGCAAACGGAGAAATATTGTAAACAATCAGCAGAATTTATTTGAGGAATGTTTTTAAATTTTAAATAGATGCATTTATAAAGAATATATTAATACTATCCAGAGATCAGCATTTTCAAAACAGTTTTACGTAAAATTTAGAATAAAAAAGTAACTGAAAAGTAGCAATTATTTTGAAATAATGTGTACTTCTGTCACCGTAAATATTTTCCAAAATAATTGTTTTTCATAATATTTCGATAAAATAATAAAACTATATCAACAATATTAAATTATATTTTGAGCTTCATTTGCGTTTTTTTTAAATAAAACTAAAGACGATCATACATGTATTTACGTATTTTTCTAAACAAATTCTTCATTGTTTTTAGGTGACGTAAGTCTGAGAGTCTTTTGCAGTTTAACCCCATAAATTTACATTTAGTCATGACATTTGTCATACCTTTAGTACAAATAAATAGTAACTAGTTAAAACTTGTATTTTAAAATACCTTGAGTTAAAAATACGGAATAATAAAAAATAATAATATTTTTGACGTTTTCATTAAAACAAACAATGTGCAATGAAATCGTAAAATATATTTCTCAAAACTTAAAATATAGTTTATATAACAAGTTTCAACTACCTTTTGATTCCATTTCATTATTAATTCAAATAATTTGTATAGTTTCCTATTTACAAACTCTTTATAGGTTCTTCCCTAAAAGTTTAAAAAGTTTAAATAAAAACTAGAATAAATTAGGAAATATTTTATTTTTCATCTCACTGAATGTACACACTCAATTATGTTACGAAAATTACTGAAGAAATGTTTTTCTTAAATTAAAAATGGTTTCTTTAAAAAATGCAATGTAATTTTATTTCATTACCTATTTTACTCGATAAAATGTTACAACTGGAAACAACGCATTATTTCCCGGAAACATGATGTATAATAAAAGCAGCAATGCTTGAAACAATTTAAGAGCGTCACATATCGGCCAAAGCATTACGAAAAATTACGAAAAATAATTCAGAAACAATTTTAATAATAGCAAACCTATAAAGTAATACTGCTCAACAACATGCATTCCAACTATGTGATAGAAACTTTTTGTAAATCCATAAATTTATCGTAGGATAAATTATGGATTAATTTCATAAACATTGTTCACTATAATTTTTTTAAAATTGAAGTCAACATCTTACATTTAGAATTACTAGACCATCTACCGCAACTGCTGGCTGCTTCCTTTGCGACTTTAGGCGATATTTGCGAACTTCTAAGAAGCGAAACACAAGTAAGGTACCATTATAAGAGTCCTCATTCTCAGATAATTATAATAATAGTTAATCAGCATTTTGAAAATTCTAAGAATTAACGTTCTTTAAGCTTCCTAAAAGTAGATAACGAGTTTGTATTTTCAAAATGTTAAAGTGGTTCCTCAAAGTAAATTAACGTTAATTTTGTGACTGTGCAAATATAGAAACACTAGTAGTTTTTACTGTGGCACATTAGAAGTAGAAAAGCGTGTAAAATGATTTCTTTCTTAATAACGTTCATTTTGGTGCAGTTGAGTTTCCTCTGAACGTATCGGTAAATTGCATTTGCTTATTGGCTGAAAGTCCAAAATATCTTTTACTTGTGTTCTAAAATTTTGGACATCATTCGCCATTTAATAATCAATAGACTAACAGTTCCACGTTAGAGAAAAAGCTTTAAAAAATATGGGTGTAATATGTGTTACAAATACGGATTTTATTAATCGCAGTATTGTAAATCTACTTTTGATTTAAAAACGCTTATTCAATTAAGCTATTCTACAGATACTAGAGGCATGTATTTTTTTTTTTTTTTGACTTCGCTTTTTTAAGTATTTATAAATTCAGTTTACATTGAATTTCATTTTGTAAATTTTAATTAAATTTAAAACATGCGCAACCTACTTTCAATCTTTTCGTTTTTTAATACCAAAATCATAAGCAATTCTATTAAAAATTTATAAAATTTGAAAACTCTTACAATAATTAGTATATTTTAAAATATATTCATATATTCAAACTAAGATAATTTTTTGCCATTTTTGAAGAAAGTGCATTAATTCTTGATGCTAAATTAGCATGACTGAAGAGGAAAATTAAAATAAAACTAAAATAATGCACAATTCCAAATAATAATTATTTTTCCTAGACTACACTAAATATTATGCAGTTATGTTTTATAAATACATTAGAATTTCTTGTTACGTATAACTTTGTTTTTAAGCGTTATCATGGGGTAATTTTAATCCCATACAGTAGATAAACTAAATATATTTAAAAGTTAGAACGCTTGAACTTTAATTTCTTCTGGGTGTACGTACAAAGTGCAAAGTAGAAAAACAGAACTTCTTATTCATGAAGAATTGATTTTTGTTTAAAAATTAACCAAAGTCGAAACATGAAGTAAAATATTTTAAAGAAGTTTTATGTATCTATATTATCACGTGTTTTTCTCTTTATGAAAAGTATTTTCTGTTTTTATTCTCTTGTACACACTAGACAAAATTACTAGTCATAAATCCTCTGCGTGACACAATTTTACAAAAAAAAAATTATCTTTTTTTTTACTTCACGATTCATGTCTAAGAATTTACCTCTTTCTCAGTTTTCCTGTACGTACAACTTATAAAAAAGTTGTATGAAATGGCGTATTATGTAAGCAAATGAAGAATAAAATGTCGATTTAGAATCTAATATGCCTTTTGCTAGCCTTATGCATTTAAACGGAACTGTATTAATTGGAATGTTTCCGTATCATTACGAAAGTACTGGATTTCTGTAAATCACGATATACACGATAGAAAAAAAAAACTTTAAGTACTTCGTAAAAAATTCAAGAATGATAAATTTTCGCCGAAAAAGTGCAGTCGAACAATCTATTTTGAGACATCGAATGTCGGTTTAATATATAATATGGCTTGTGTTAATTTTATACATTTAAAGTCAACTTCAGTAACTGGAATATTTAGTATTCCTGAATTTCTGTAGATTTTCATCACGGAAAAATATATAAGAGCCTTATGTACATTTCACATATCCTAAATCTTCAACGAAAAAGGTGCATCAGGAAATGCGATGCAATATTTTCGATTATGTACTCTTCCGAAGAACTAAACTATTTTTGTGAAACCACCTTAAGAAATTAGCTTAAAAGTTTTTCTGCAAAACTTAACCCATTGGTGCTCAGACTGTTTTGATGGCTTTTTCTAATCTTTGCTGATGCCAGCAATAATAGATCAATTTCTTACATAAACTAAACTGCATGAACAAGTGATAATTTCTTTTAAATTATAGCTGGGGAAACTAAATAACGTTTACAAATTTCTGCGACGGTCTGTGAAAACTCTAAAAATGACGGTAGGCACTGTTAACGTGGATGGTTATTTGGGTTTAGTGTTACTCGTACATCTGAGTGATTTTTCAAACATCTGCAAGAGTAAAATCTAGTAAAGATAATTTAGTGTAATCCACTGACCTTTCATTCAAAATTCAGCGGAAGATTTTCAAAGTTGCTTTTACGAGACGGAGTCCACAGACTGGGGGGGGCACCGGCCAAAATAGCGCCCTGGAAGCCGTGTGTAAAAGACCCGATCCAAACTCCGCCAAGAGCAAAAGGAAAAAATTCACCAAGTCCACAAATACATGTGCACTTTTCACCAAAATTCACAAAATAATGTTTCGAAAGGTAAAATAAATTCACTCCGGTGCAGACATGAATTTAGGATAAGAAGGGGGGGAAGAAGCAAAAAAATCCGATCTCAAAATGTTTTAAGGCGCAGGAAAATAACACACGAGTTGTTTTATCTCACTGACAGTTAAAACTTTTCGAAAGACCCGCACACAAACCAGCGCGTTCCGACACACACGTCTCAGTTGAACTAAAGACGTGCGGCTAATGCCGTGTTTTTCAGTCAATGGGTCCAGGGAGTTCTGGTTTCTTGCCTTGGCAGACTGCTTGGCGTCCGAATGGGATCGCCAAAGGCGTCCGCCAAGGAAGAAGTTCGGAGCGGGATGCGGCCATTGATGCTGGGTTCGGGAAGGTGAGAGGGAAGAGGAGGAGGAGGATAATGTCACCTCCTCTACTTTTGGAGAAGTTCGATTGCGCGTGTTACAATACCCTCTTATAAGGTCTACCGATAAAAGCAGAGCCATGCCGATATAACGACGGAAAAAGACCGCAGTTTCTTCGTTGCCCGAGTTCATGAAAAAAATAGTTGCAAATCATTATTGTTTCTTATGAGGGTTTACTGCGGAATATCCATTATAATTTATTGGGCGATACAAAATGATCCAATTTTATCGTCCGTCAAAAGACCAGGGCTTTTCGATCTAACGCCACACTTTATTTAAAACAAAATAAATGAATAAAGATTCATGAATTTGTAAATTGCCAGTTACATTTACTTACTCGAGGTTTTATCATGCAAAGTGTTTAAAGTAAATTAATATTCCTGTGAAATGGAACACGCAAAAAATGACATCTATTCATTTTAAAATGTGAAACTGCATTCTAAATTTTATTCCTGATATAGAACTGCACGTTCGAAATTTTTTTTAGAGTTTGATAATTTATATTTAATTTATTAGGTAAAACAGCAATTTTTGTTTAATTTTGCATTCGAATCATGACTTCAAATACGATAACACCAATAATAATAATAATAATAATAATAATAATAATAATAATAATAATAATAATAATAATAATAATAATAATGATAATAATAATAATAATAATAACAGGTACGAAACTTTGCTTCTGCCTTTTTTTTCTGAAATTCCAAATTTTTTAGTAAAAAAAAAAGTTATACTTTTTATGATTCAAAGTTGAAATTGGTTGTTGCATATATTTTAATGATCGTGGTAATTTCAAGAGTTTCGTGGTAATTCATACGGTCCTTCGTAAAGTAATGCTTCCGTTTCGGCATCGACGAACACCTTCTCTCTTCCACCAGTGTACCGGACTTCGATGCGAAAATCACTGTTCATGAAGCGATGAAATCACTCACAACATACCGTTTCACCATGAGAAGCCTCGCCATAAGTATTTTTGGTCTCACAAAAATAGACACAGTTCTCCCTGAACCAGGGGTGGCCATGGTCAAGTCGTGGCGCATTGCATCTTTCTGTCTACTTACTGTTTTTAGACGGATTAAAGATTATGAAATCATTTCATGCTCCGAAGTATCCGATTTATTATTTATCACACTATTTCAAAGGTAATTCTTCATTTTTTATACTTATATGATATCAAGACAAATTCCAAAATACAAAAGAAGCATTAACTTTCAACGACCATCTCATGCCCTGGAAACTAGAATATGTAACCCTTTGAGGCGCAACCCTTTCCCAATGCTGAAAAAAGGGCAGCGGTTACCATCGCTCCACTTAACTACCAAAGATGGCGGATGATCGAAACGTTCATTGCGTGCCACCGATCTAGAGACCCTTTTACTAGCTGTGTGACCCTTTTACTACCCTTTTACTAGCTTGTGCTAGCTGTGGCTGTGCGGCATAGCTAGCTGTCGTCAAAAAAGGGTCTCTAGATCGGTGGCACGCAATGAACGTTTCGATCGTCCGCCATCTTGCTGGTAGTTAAGTCGAGCGATTGCAACCGCTGCCCTTTTTTCAGCATTGGGCAATCTATCCAGCTGTTCTCGCATTCTTCCATTTTTCAGCAGATGTCAGTGCTGTTTAAAAATAACCGTGACAATTTTTTTACGGGAAATGACGTGCTAAAAAGTAAAGGATTTTCGTGGATCTATGTCACCCGCAACTATTTATATAGAAATCAAATCTATTCTTCGTGACTGGCAACAGTCAAAACGTCAGAGTTTGGTGTTCCCAGAGCGGGAACACTGCGCGTTAAAGGGTTAATGTTGTTGTTGAAAGTGCTGTATTTGGAAACATTTATTTTCAGACTTTTGCACTTGGTTTCAAGCCATTCATTCTATATTTTACAGCATTGTTGATGAGATTTATTTTATTTTTCAAAATATATAAAAGTTCAAATATTTTTTTTAAGAAGACGAAGAAAAAGCACATTTATGCAAATTTTCATGTTGAATTCTCCATCCACATTTCGAATACTCATACATAGAAAAACGCGTATGTCGCTTTTTGCTCTTAAATAGCACATTTCAAAATTCTTCAATACAAAATCTTTCTAATAATAACTTGTGCAGAGAAATAGAACGGCAAATGGAGTCTTCCTTGACAATAGAAAAAGGTGACAAATTCCTAGACAGGCTCATTAGAGAAACGCTCCGCGACGTATGGCATTCTGTCTAGCGCTGATGTCTGCTCGAATGGCCGAACTTTTTTCGCATAAAATGCATTGAAAATATGTGAGAAGTCGTCAAAGGACGAGCTAATAAGAAATCTCGAGGGAGTAACATTACACTTAAAAAAAGTCGGTAAAAATGCAGAGGTATTGCTACAGCTTCTACTGTAATTTACTGCGGCGCAGCCAAGAATTTATTTTTTTTTTCGAGGGAGGGGGGAGGCGGGGGCTAGGGTAGGTTATAAAATGAATCATGAGTAAATCAAAGAAGTGTCTACACGACTTAAAGCTTATGCTAACTAATTTGGAAATTTCGTTGGAGATAGTTATATCATAATATCCACTGATCATTTCTGCCCCACACGTAAAGCCAACATGAATTCAAGCAGTTTCAATGTACTTGTACAACATCTTATAAATAAAAATGAAATTCTGTTTGTTTGTTTGTTTGTGGATTTGAATTGTATACAAATCCACAAAAATGGACCTATCAGCCTGAGATTTTGCACAGATATGTAAAATAATATAGAATAAATCATAGTGCAAGCATAGTGCAATATAGAATAAATCATAGTCTCAAAATGCCGAGAAAGTGAGTTCTAGCGGTTTGCACAGTTTTCGGCTTGGCGCAATTTATTGAGAGCTTAAGGAAATAGATTTTTGAAAACAAGTGCAAAGGTTTTATTAGAATACAGCGTTAAATTTTAATGATCCGTGAAGAAATAATGCAGTTATTAAGGGATTTCAAGCGATCTATCTTCAGAATTCTCGCCAATTGAGTACATTGATTTAAGTTGGGGGAATTCCGCCAAATTTCAGAAAATTGAAATCTTCTCATTTAGTACATCGGAGTAACGATGAATAAAACACGTTATAGTTGATAATTTAAAAAAATTCGGCTGTATTAAGGGATTCCCTTTTCAAATAAATGTGTGCTTCACTGTTTGGCGGCCGAACCATTTCCCATATTGATTGCTGCTAAGTCAATGCGTCGAATGATTTCCTGAAAAAACTCTTGCAAAATGGCGTATGTTGGCACTTTGGCGAGGCTTAGATTTGAAACTAGATTTTAATTGAGACTGGGATATATAATGACACTGGTTATAGATAAAAATGAATGTTGGTATGTGTGTATGAGGTTGAAAAACTCCAGCACCGTTGCACCATGAAATTTGGTTCACCTAAGTCTTTTATCATTGAGAAGCTTTTTATGCTATCCGTTTTCCTCTAACTTGCCACTAGGTGGCGCAGCAGAACGTCGAATTCTATTCCGTTTAGCCGTTTACTATTCGAATATCGTCCAACCAATTACGATGAAATTTGGCACACGCGGATATTAGAACACGGAGAATATTTTTCAGTATCCATTTTGCTGTAAGTTGCCGCTAAATGGCGCTGCAACGCATCAACTTCTATACCGTTCGACTGATCGGCATAAAATTTCTTATACTTACACATTTCAGCACGAAGAATATATTCTAACTGTGTTCCTTTTGATGTTACTCACCACTAGATGGCACTGCAATGCATTATTATTTTAACTCGCCACTAGATGACGCTGCAGCAGGCCAAATTCTTGACCATTCAAACGGTCGCTATGAAAATCAGTATACATAGATATTTGAACAATGAGAATATTTTGGCGTTATCCATTTTGCTATAACTCGCCACTTGACGGCACTGTAGCAATTCATCACTTTAAGTAACCACTAGATCGCGCTGCAGTGTATCACTTCTTGACTGTGCAACTGATCGCTATGAAAATAGGTATACATAGATATTTGAACACGGGGAAGAGTTTGGCGCTATCCATTTTCCTATATAATTTGCCACTAGATGTCGCGTCGTCAGGGCTGTCCAGCCGATCGTCCTGAAATTTCGTATTCATCGATATCTGAATGCGAAGAATATTTCCGCCGTATCCGTTTTGCTAAAACTCTCCACTAGATTGCGCTACGCCGCATGGCCTTCTGCACCGTACAAGCGATTGCCTTGAAATTCGGTATGCATGGTTATTGAACACAAAATAAAGCGATATCCATTTTGCTATATCTCTTTATTACAATAAATAGTAATCCCCACAAATCGTAATATCAAAAAGTCCATTCATTCCCGTGCGAAGAACGGGTACTTCAGCTAGTAAATAATAAATTTAAAATTAATCTAAGTATGATATTTTTAAACTTAAAAAGAAATTGGCGGTGATGCTTTTTGATTTATACATTATTGAGGGAGTCATCAGTTTTTCATGCGCTCAAACAGTCCCCACCCTCAACAACTAAATTGCAAAACTGCTTACTAGAATACACTCTAACTTTGAACAGTTTTACATTTTACCACATATATTACCCGTCCAATAGAAGTTTAACATTTGAATATTGTCCAATATTTTCGTGTACAGTATCTGAAGTGTATAATTCCATTGATGAAACTTAAATGTGATTATAAATTGGCTCATATTAATTCATAATTTTTTTTTCAATGTAATGTAAAAATGCGGACCAAATATGGCTTCATTATTCTCTGTTAACCCTTTAACGCGCAGTGTTCCCGCTCTGGGAACACCCAACTCTGACGTTTTGACTGTTGCCAGTCACGAAGAATAGATATGATTTCTATAAAAATAGTTGCGGGTAACATAGCTCCACGAGAATCCTTTACTTTTTAGCACGTCATTTCCCGTCAAAAAATTGTCACGATTATTTTTAACAGCACTGACATCTGCTGAAAAATAGAAGAATGCAGGAACAGCTGGATAGATTGCCCAATGCTGAAGAAAGGGCGTACAGCCAGCTGCGTCAAAAAAGGGTCTCTAGATCTGTGGCACGCGATGAACGTTTCGATCGTCGACCATCCTGCTGGTAGTTAAGTCGAGCGATGGCAACGGCTGCCCTCTTTTCAGCATTGGGAAATGGTTGCGCCTCAAAGGGTTAACAATTTGCCTGATAAACCATGCACCAAAACAGTTGCTGCAGTACCACATATCTGTAAGTTTATAGACAAATCACCTCTTTCCCATGCGACAACCTTCTATGAGGTAGAATTTTTTTTTAATAGCTGTAGTACAGATTATCATAGAATGCAGTTTCAGCTAATCATCAACTAATATAATTAAAAGCGAACCGCAACACACGTAACGGGAGCGTTAAGGGTTCGATTCCCGATTTCCCACAAAAGGTCATCGAGTACATGCGGTGCACGTTCACATTCAATTCGTGGTTCTGTAAGTCCTCTAAGTCAACTCCCAACCTTTTTACATCTGAGGAACGTTAAAAATAGGAAAAAGATTTCTCAGACCAGCGTCAGCCATAAATATTGAATAATATATAAATACATGTGTTTCGTTTATCGAATACAGTGTTATTCAAATATCTTTTTATTTTTAATCAAGTTTGAAAGTCACTGATTAGGGATTGCAATCCGCAAAACCGGATCCGGCATCATTAGTTGTCTACCGGATCCGGAAAGCACTAAAAAGGAAAAGACTGCATATGAAAATGTAGGGTTCGAGGACAACCCTTGCCTTTTATTCATGAATATTTGTTGACAGTAAAAACGACGAGTGTAGAAGCTGAAAGGGCCTTTTCAGCCGTTGACTATACTTTTAACTCTCTAAGAAGTCGATTAGAAGATGACATGATGAACACTATTTGTTTACTACTATTCTTTTTTAAAAACCAATCTTGATTTTTTATAATCGATACACCCAAAATTATTATTTAAAGAAAGTTTATTAAAAAATATTCGATATTGTGATAATTTCGCGATTCATTAAACATATCTATGATAACTGTTATCATTGTTATAAGACGCTTAGCGTGGCAAAACTACATAATTATTGTAAACTCGTGTTGATTAAGTTAGATTTAAGTAACATAAGAAACTTACAAGATAATTTTCATTGATGTCATTTGTGAACTCTATTAAGACTACAACTATTGTACTAAATATTATATTCTAGATCTGTGGTTTGCGAAGACATAACTCCGCCTCTCTCTTATATCTGATCGAACCACACACATTTACCAACATGACCCGCATCCAGGGCTACAAGGGCATGGGGACACGTGTACATCTAAAGAATTCAGAATCGACGGCCTGATGTTTGACAAATAACAAAATAAATAAAACATAGCTCCAGAGCGCGCGTGGCAAGTATGACAGGAAAGCAAAACTTACAGTGAAAGTACCCGCTTGAACAATACCCAAACTATAAACCCAAATTACCTTTTTATACATTACATATATATATATATATATATAATAACCTAGATCTAGTCTTATAATATAAAGATTAATATTTATAACTAGATACACTAGATACTAAATTTTCATTGTTCTTTTTATTTGGAATTGTTGTTTAATTATAATAAGTTGATAATAATTTGATTTCCTAAGAAATAAACTTTATGATATGTCTTTTTTTAAACTTTATGATACACTCACTAAACATCATTTATACAGTTAATTTTGGAACGAAAGAGAAATCGTTTTGATGTGGCAAGTCCGACCGAATTGATGGGGATCCAGCCCGGATACGACCGGATTGAAATTGGTGCCGGATTGCAATCTTTACTGATTATTTAATAAATTTGATATACGTGGACCTGTAACAAAATCTCGCGGACCAATGTTTGGGAAATGTTGCTCTGAATCATCACTAGCAGTTTAAAGAGGGTGTCAATATTCAGAATTATTCATTCAATATTTCCCAACTTTCGATGAGGATCTAACTTGAGATTCGAAACCTACAACAGAATTAAAAAGGTCATACGCCACAAGCCACTTGGCGACAGCTGTTCTCCTGTTCTGTAGCACATGAAATGTATGAAAGGAACCGTTTGCATGATTCTGCAGTTCTGCAAATCCTCAAACTTGGTTTCTTAGTATTGCATTAGAAAATTAATTCACTGACAAATCATTCACTCTCCTAAAAATGGATTTTATAAAAGAAAAACCCTCAATTAAGTGAAAGATAAGTATGCAGATGACCTTTAAAAAGAAAAGTTCACAATTTTTTTTACGTGTATGCTAGAAGCGGACCCCAGAATCGGTAGTTTTAAACAGTTTATTTCTGTAAAAATTAGAACACAAGGTATCACAAAGGCTCGATTTTTTCCCAAGGGTTAGAAATGTACAAAAACGAAGAAAATAAATAAATAAATACAGCACATAAAATTTCTTCATGATATCTCTCTATTGACAGGTATATATAGTAAAAATCGTATTAATTTTTATATAGAAAACCAGAAACACTATCTTTTCTTACTAATATTAATTATAATAATTAGTTTTCTTTAATATTTATTCAACAAAAATATGAAGTGCATCTTTAAAAAAAACCTAAAAATTAAAAACCACACAACAGTATCTTGATAATGAAATTTTGAGTTTGATTGGAGAACCTGCTTTAAATACGCTTATTAAAAACGAATTTAGAGGGGAAATTAAACTCGTAAACGTAAAGGTCGCTTTTAATTAAATTTAGTACACAAAATTTCATAATGAAACTCTAAGCCGTCACAAAATTTCAGATAAGGCTTTGGAATGGTGCCAGTTTTTCACACATTGTTTTCCCAGAAACGTTTCAGAAAAACTTAAAATAATTTCCACTCACAAGATAATTGTGTGTCGCAAATTCTGTTTTAAAATATCCAGCAACTGTCTTTATATTAGCATTTTCTTTTTATTTTTCGCTTTAAAGAAGCTGGTGTGGGTAGAAAATTCTCGGGAGCTTCATTTTTAAATAAAGCTTTCAGTTTTTGGAACTGTGGACAAAACGTATCAGTAATATACGTTTGGCATCATTCCAAAGTTTGTGGACGTGCTTTTATTCTCCGCAATGAGAAATCGTGTACCAATGTGAAGTCCCGTTTAAATTTTCTTGTAGGTGCACTTTCTTTCAGTTTAAAAGTACATGCAATAAAAAACAATATACATTGTTTTTTTTTAAATATAATGTAGTAAAGTGCTGTAATTCCGTAATAGAGCACAAAATATTGAAAAGGGATAAAAACAACTGCTGTTTTTTTATACAGAGTGGTCCTAAACCATACATCAAAAATGTAAAGGTTGGTAGAGGGGAACAAGGCTGTTCAGAATCACACAGCAATCTAGGGTCGAAATTGTCGTCTTCATGTACCTCTTAATAATCACTTCTGAAGAGGTGTGGTACTTTTCGAACATCGTTTCTGAAAAACGAACGCATTTTTTACCGAAAACAATGAACTAAGTCTGAATGAAATGGCTGTGCGGCACAGCCAGGTGCGTCAAAAAAGCGTCTCTAGATCTGTGGCACGCGATGAACGTTTCGATCATCCGGCATCTTGCTGGTAGTTAAGTCGAGCGATGGCAACGGTTGCCCTTTTTCAGCAATGGGAAAGGTTTGCCCCACAAAGGGTTAACAGGTATTTGAAGACGACATTTCCGACCACTCATTGCAATGTGATTCTGAATAGTCATGCTAATCCTTTACATTTTTTTACATATAGCTTTCAACCACTGTGTATAACAGATGAGATTTTTATGTGACTATAAATTATTTTCGTTCAAGACAAGACTTAAAAGCCTTACAGTCATTCAGGGTAACGTTGAGTCATAACTTTCTACCACCACCTAGATTCCAATTTATATAGTTTACTATGCTGCCCCCTGTCGGCTGATACATTCTGCTGGCAAGACTGCAGTTTTTTTTTTTTTTTTTGTATTTTTTAAAAATAAATATAAAACATGGTACATGATTAATGCGGCTATTCAGCCTTTTTTCTGGGTACTGTTTGAAAGTTCTATTTTAATCTTAATTTTACTGGTTTAAAGTTATTCCTACTCATAGCTTGAATTAAACAAGGTGTACTATTTTGTTTGCAATTTATCATACTGGACCAAAGTTACCCCGAATGGTAAGACAAATTTGTTGGTGTGCATAGAGCTTAGAGTTTTTGTACAGGGCTACAAAAAAGAATTTTTATGCCTTACGACGTATAGAAGCAAAATCTTGAAAGTGAGCTAGCGCCTATATGGTATATTCGACCGAGCTTAAAGTGTTACGTAAATTAACTATTATTATTTTTTTTATCATCCACATTTACTAATTTGTTTAAATTAAGTTAAAATTTTGATTTATACATGGTTTATACTTTTGTTTTGCTCTTAAAATACTAAAAAATAATAATAATAATAATTTAAAAAAATTTTAATGTAAGGGACGCAAATGAAAATGCAAAAAACGTGGATTAAAGTTACCCTCAATGATTGTAAAAGATAATAAAAAAGCATCTTAAGGCATTTTCTTATAGTATTTACTTTGCATAATATATTAATAATTTTCACTGCTTACTTTACATGTTCTATAAATTGCTGTAAGCCAAATTACATTCAAAAATTACCTAAGCTAATATTACCTCCTTCTCTCCAAAAAACATAAGCAATTATGATAGGTTTAAAAAAAACAGTAATCAGTTCATTTGCTTGCTAAGCAACAAAAACGTAAAATATCATATTACATTAATTCTCTTAAATATGTCTTAATTTCCTTTAATCTCTATAGACATTTCACTGATTTAATATATAACTGTGGCTGTGTTATGGAAATCTATAAAAATAAATTTCAAATTCTTTAGAAGTGAATAAAGCTAAAAATATCTCCATAAAGAGGATTTATCCCACGTTATTAAACTTTCCGAACATGTACCATGTAAGAAAAGTAATTTAATCATGGAAAATTTCGACTTCGAGATTTTGATGTGTTTACACGATTTGAGATTTTATGAATTAATTTTTGCTATTTTCACGATGATGTATGTATGTATGCGTGTGTCTGTCTGTTTGCTCGAGTGAACACGATAGCTCCAAGAAAAGGGCAGTCGATTGAGCTCAAATTTGGTACATGTTGATTTTGATGGGCATAGGACTTAGAATTTTTTTACAGTCTACTAAAAACAATTCTTATACATTGCGGCCTATGGACGGAAATTCCTGAAAGTGTGCTAACGTCTAAACGGCGCATTCGATTGAGCGCAAATTTAATACGTATATTAAAGGTAACGATTGCATGTCCTGCATGGATTTTAATCAACCTTCGCAAAGCTGATAGTTCGTTCACAGGGTTTCATAAAATAACTCTTAAACATTACGGCCTATATACGTAAATCACTTTAAGTGTGTAAGTATCTAAATAGTACATTCGAATAAGTTCATATTGGGTATGCATATTATTGGTCACGACAACCTCTATAGATTTTGGTGTGTGTAGGGCTTATGGTTTTTATACAAGACTACAAAAAAGAATTTTTATGCCTTACGGCGTTAAGACGTAAAATCTTGAAAGTGCGATAGCGCCTATATTGTACATTCAATTCGACCTTAAAGTATTTAAACATATTATAGTTCATTGTCTTACATACTGCTTGGATTCTGGTGTGTATAGGACTTACAGTTTTTCACAGGGTTACATAAAAGTATTCTTCTACATTGCGGCCTATGCATTCAAATCTTTTGAAGTACAATTAACAGCGTAATGCAGCGAACACACTCAACGAATGCTTGGTGAAAAACTGACTACAGTTCTCCGGCCTGTCTGCCTCGGCCTATTTATACCTTCCGACGTACTTTCTAGAAGATCTAGTACTTTCTAGTGCACTAACATCTGAGCGCTGCATTCGATTGAGTTGAATCAAACTTATTTAAACGCTTGGTAAAGATCAAGTGCTCGGAAAGTCGAGTGGAGTCACTCCAGAATTTTTATATTAATTAATATTGCAAATTTATGAAAATTGTTCATAAATTAAGTCTATTTTAATAAATTTTAAGTCGGGAAACCAAGCTCTGCACCTTTTTTGATCAGCCTCAGTCCGACAATTTTTCCCACCATAAGAAACCTCATCAGGTACCACCACTTTCCTAATTTTTCATAGAAAAGGGAGACTCGTTTCGTTTGTTTTGCCTGGAGAAGACAGCTGACACGTCACCAAGTATGTCTCTTAGAGTTACATGCGTCCTTCCGTGAGTTTCCCGGCAACAATTTGGATCCTCATCACAAGGAGAAGAAATTTGAATGCAGGCGCCTCTCGCGTCCGCCGAGGTCCATTTCGAAACTACGGATTCAGTATGCTCGTGCACTGTATACACACAGTGGTCTTCGGTGATATGTTGGAATCAAACCCTTCGCCTTTCCGGTTACCAGTCCAATTGCCTTAACCACTTGGCTACCATTGCCCAGTAGGGTGGAGCGAAAAACACTTTTTCTCGAAATTCACATTGCCTGAGTCATTAAATGGTGCGAAACTGATAAGAACAAATTGTCTCCAAATTTCAGCTCAAAATATTGCCATCTTCAGGTTCCACACCTCAAGCGAATATATTCCCAGTGTCTTTTTTAGTCTTTTATGAATTTCTATTGAAATAATTACGTTTAATTAATTAATTGAATAATTAATACTCCGATACACCTGCTCTATCAAGAACAACGGCTAGTTCGGGCATTTGGTCTGTCTTAGAGATTTAGGGAATCTCATCGTCAGTCGTTTTCCGACATTTGGCTTCCTGACTAACGAAATCGTCATCATTTTCTGAGGTATATTCCATTTCTGAATCAGATCCTAAGTCGACGTTTGCTTCTAAATCTACGATTTCCAGCACTGACATGTGACAATAACGTATTAATAAAGCAATTTAATAATGAAAACATAACTAATTATTCAATTAATTAATTAAACATTATTATTTTAATAAAAATAAGCTAGAAATATATTCGCTTGAGTTGTGGAACCTGAAGATAACAATATTTTGAGCTGAAATTTGGAAAGAATTTGTTCTTATCAGTTTCGCACCATTTAATGACTCAGGCAACGTGAATTTTGAAATAAAGTTTTTTTCGCTCCACCCTATTGCCCAGCAACGGACACTTGCGCTCAAGGGTCGACTCCCTCTCGGCTCGAATGCTGTGGCACCGTGTACGCTAATGGGAGCTGGTGCAAGTCGTGGCTTCTATGTCCTCCAAGTCGCTAAACGATACCTCTGGGGGAATGCCGATTTCAGGGGTTGGTCCCTCTTCTGGAATGGGTTCGAAATCAGGGTACCCCAGGCTAAAGTCGAACTTCCTCCCACTGGGGCCCTGAAAATTAGAAGCACCCCCCCCCCCTCTGCCCATCGCCTGCCTACCAGGGAGGATCTGGCATCGCATGCGGTTTTCAGAGGGCATTAGTAACAACAACAACAACAACAACCAGTCATACGCAGTCGATATTTAGATCAAATTCTTCTAAATTTCTTCTATTCTTGCGTTCTTAAAATTCAAACGAAGTGGCATTTGCACAGTCTAAAGTCCTTATTACACGAAGAAAATTTCGGGTGATTTGGTTGCTGCAGCGAGTTGCGGAAATCCTCTCCTGGAAATTTATCTCGGTTACATAGGGAAGGGTCAACTCCAACTTTTTCGTTCAGAGGCGAAAATATTGTGGGTTGCTGGAATGCCAGCCAATTGCAGTGTTTCTTATTCCTACTTCAAAAAGATGGCGGAAGACTCAGCAATATCGATCGCAGTGCTGAGCCAAGAAAAAATATCTCTCAAATGGAACAGCGATATGGAAATAGATACGATTGAAAGCAAATGTGAAATTCCAGATTTATGGAACCTCGAGATCCTAAATATTTAAAAAGGTTGCTGAGGCAATATGCTACCTATAATGAAATGCTCTAGCAATCGCGAATTCGGCGAATCTCAGGAGTTTGTGAGCACAGCCGAGTTTGCTTATTATGGCAACCCTGCTTGCTCATCGACTTGCCGGAACGGTTTCGGCAACTGGTTACAGCAACCAAATCACCCGAAATTTTCTTCGTGTAATAAGGCCTTAATGCCCGCATCATTTGGGATTTTTATAGCAATAGTTGCTGTTGTTGGGGATGAATTTAGTGACCATTGTAATATTCCGTGCTACAATATGGTACCTATTTTAACTTCCTTGTACAAAGTTAAAGGAACTATAGTGATTGCTAAAAAATTCCGGTATTCAGATTTTTGACTATCTCCCCATTTACTTTGATGAGTTTTTGCATGACGTCTCAACGTATGCATGTATGTATGAACGTATGCATGCACAATCTATTTTGAGCAACCGCGCGTCCATCTTGATTAGTTTTTCTTTTGACGTCCGGACGTACGTATCTAAGTAACTTGCAGAACTAACTCAAAATCTATTTCACATTGAAAGCAAAAATATTTTATTTAGGTCTGCCGTAATATCTAATTGTGCAACTCCTTTTTTGATCGCAATCCACGGAATAGTTTATTTACAGGGTGACCTAAAAGACTTTACTAAGAAAGGCTATCACTAATCAATTGTTTACCACGCCACAAGACGGATGACTGAGAATTTTCACTATATTTTTCATTAACCCTATCTATACCGTTAAGTATAACTAGCCTGTTAATTGCTAGTCCGCTTATTGGAAACTGAACACAATCCAAGGCGTCTTGTATTGACTTCGTCTAAGAGAATGAGATTTTATGAACACTAAGAATTGCTGTGACAGTTTCCATGCATAGGCATCAAAAACTTGTAACAGTGTCGCTGTTATTATGAAGTGGAGAATTCCGAGAATTTTAAAATCATTGTTAACCGAGATTAATGCAGCCATTGGAAGGAAGGGAGTTTCCAGATAAATACGCATGATGTGAAAGAATGTTAATTGTTAAAGTTTGAGGAAGTTCAGAATAGATTTGCCAGTTGTGTAAGATTTTTAAACCACTTCGGCACTGATGTCCCAATATTACAACACATTTATGCATTACTCTATATTCTTCATTTTCAAGAATTTTAACACCAAAACCTAATGTCTTACTAATAACACATGCAAGAATAGCAGAACGTTATCATTTTTGCTCTGTAGATGGCAGAAAATCTCCAGCAGAGAAGATAATGTACGTGTCAAGCCATTTGAAGCCAAAAGTTAAATGCATCTTTATGAATGCATGCATGCAATCGAAATTCATGAGAAGTATGAAGTAATTTCATGTTTTCAAGCACAAAGAAATTGTTTCTAAAGGTTTCATAAAATATAAATGCACTTTTTTTTCTCATTTTGCTCAATTATACCACGTGTCCTATTATTAGAACATTTTGGAATTAATTTAGTGATTGGCTGACGCTGAATGTTATAAAATTATAACATTCAGCGTATATTATAACATATGTAAGTATTTAAGATACTTACATATAGTGCAGCACATCTAACCACTCTCATTGACCTTTTTATCTATTCTATTCAAAATTCAGGGACAAAGGAGTTAAGATAAATACTTCCGTTGATGCAATGATTAAATGCAATTTTAAACACAGTACTAAAGTATAAGCTTTATAAATAAAGTAAGGAAAAGGTTACAGCAAAAGATTAAAAACACATCTTAACAAAATGTTTCTTTACATCCTACATATATTATCCTATCGTACTAATATATATAAATGACAATGTTTGTATGCATATTTGTTATTCTTTCAAGCTGAAACGGTTCGACGGATTTGGATGAAATTTGGACGCTGAAAACAGCTAAAGTCCTGGATTAACAAATAGGCTACTATTTATCGAGCGGAAAAAAAAACCACTGTTCCTATAATGTACAGCTTCCGAAAAAAAAGGCCCACTTGCTCTTTATTTGGCGATTATCCATTGGACTGCAAAGTTACATATACATTTCGTTTTAGGGATGGACGCGAGACGAAAAATTGGCGTCTCGCGTCTCGCAAAACAGCCGAAAAGCTTGTCTCGTCTCGCAAAAATCCCTATATCATAATGTTAAAAATGTTTGTCTCGTCTCGCAAAAAAGCTGTAAATCTCTGTCTCGTCTCGCAAAAAGTCGTCTCGCGTCCATCCCTAATTCGTTTGAAAATAACGTATACTTTAATTTTCTAGTAATTTAATTTGCATAAGGGACCGTCTTCCTATTTAATTCTGCAACAACTTCACTTTTTTCAATGGCAACCTACTACTTTATTAAACGAAATAAAACCTTCAAATTACCCTAAATATAAATTTTCACCAATTTCCTACGATAATTTCCGGAGATATTGCGACTTATTTTTGCGCTATTTTAAGGCACTTTCTGAAAATTGAGAAACGCTATTTGTAGGTTCCGAACTTTTCGCCTTTCATTAATTTCGCTCCAGAGAGTTAAAAGAAATAAATATTATTTTCACGGAATATACTGTTTCTAGTCTTACAGTTTTTTTTTTTTTGTACTAAGAATATCAGGTTTAGATTTTAGGATATTTAGTCAGTGGTTCAAATGACCCGTGAGTCCATAACTTCCTTGGTTCGTACACATGATTTAAAGGGAAAATGCAAAACGGCTGCTCCCGATTTTGAAAATCTTTCTAATTTTGAAATTGTTATTGAGTATTTCTCTTGAAGGTTCTCTTAGACAGGTGAAATGCTGCCAATAATTCATATTAATATTTTATTAAAAATTATAATAATGGTAATTATTTTTGGGTCGTTGAGTTCTAATAGTACGAATAAAAGTCAGTTTCTTATTATCAATATTATATGAGATATGAATTAAAGTATGAAAAAATATTTTAACATAGGGGGAGGGGGTTTTGGGTGCTCATAACTCACTCATTTTCAGTTCAAATTTATTGAAAATTCATATCCGTGGTTAAAATGAGCTAAATTTTCGAAATGTGAATTGAAATCTATGGGTTGCTATTGGGAAAAAAAAAAGTTGATGCGAATTTTAATATGGAGACGGCCCCTTATGCAATTTTTATGTATAGAAAATTAAAGTGTACGTCAATCGTAAACGATTGGTATCTGTAACTTTGCTGTACGACGAACGACAGCTGAATAAAGTATAAGTGGGCCTTTTTTTCCGTAGCTGTACAAAAAAAAAAAAAAAAAAAAAAAAAAAAAATCTTTTATTGAAAAAGGAAAGAATAAAATCGAGTTTTATTTTATAAAGCCGTCAACAGATGGCGCAAACTTATAGAATACGCAGTTTTTAATTTAAAAAAAGATATTAGATTTCCTTTTCCGCTGGCGAATTTGAAATAATTGTTAGATGGTTCCACTTTATATTGTGAAATCTTAATAGAATGAGTCCCGTGACAAACCATGAGTATGTTTTTTTTTTTTTTTTTTCACGACGATCTACTTGTTATAAAAGGTACTAAAATACAACCTTTTATAACAAGTAGATCTGCAGCATTTAATGTACATTTGTAAGACACCCACTGTGTGACGGATGCCGTATCATCATTAAATGATGCTAAAATATTATTTTATCGTCTGCTACGCCTCTCAGATAAAGAATACGCCTGAATAAGTTTTTGAAACTTTCATTCAGATCGAATTATGCAATTTTCTGCGCAGCGTTTTCCTATTCTATTTCTATCGCACCTCATCCAGAAAAAGGATGTTAGAAATATCAATTTTAATTTTATTTAATAACGGATAATATATCGAAAAGTTCTTCAGAATTAATATAGGACGAAAATAATTTGTAATTTTATTAGGTTTTTATCATTAAACCATCTTATGTTTGTAACTAGAGGCAGCCCGACACGGTAAGCAAGGTAAGCATCACATCGGGTTGCCGACTTCAAAGGGGCGTCATTTCGAACTCAAAAACTAAGTAGAGCATAAAAGGTGGCCATCATTTTTACGTTAACAGGGGGTGCCACTTACCCTAGGGCAGGCCCTGTTTGTAACCATCTTAATTTTAAATTCCATTCAGAATCTGAGAGATTGCAATGCCAAGGAAGTCGCTGAGAAACAATATTCGCCCCGAACAAGATTTATTAAGATGGTGAACCCATATGTAGGATATGGCGAACCAATATACGTACCAACTGATCGCCGGAGGCGGCTAGTAAAATATTATAAATGTGAGAGTATGTATATTTGTGTGTTTGGATGTTTGGGGGTTTGTGACTCAATCAAGCAAAAACGGCTGAACGGATTTGGATAAAATTTGGGATGAAGAAGATAGCATACACCCTGGATTAACATATAGGTTAGCTTTCATGCAAATAGCGTAAATATTTCTTTTACAGGGACACTCAAAATAACTCTAATACATTATGCTCTGTAACATCTGTAACTCCTGAACTGATTCTAAAACTGTTTTTACTGATAGAAAGCTGCACTATTCCTGAGTAATAAAAGTCACTTTTCATGCATATATCGCAAATAGTTCTTTTACAGGAACACTCATAAGAATTACATTATGCTCCATGGGCATCTCTGTAGATTACACTGAAGCAATTCTAAAAAATTTTTTCCCTAATAAAAAGATAAACTATTCCTGAGTATTATCGGTTACCTTTTATGCACATAGCATAAATAGTTCTTTTACCAGAAAACTCAAAACAATTCTAATACTTTAAACATTTCTAATACTTTATGTCATGTCTGTAACTACTGAATGGGCATGTCTGTAACAACTGAAACTATTCTAAAAACTTTTTTATCTGATAGAAAGCTACACTATTATCCGGGAAAGGCTACCTTTTACGGATATAACATAAATAGTTCTTTGTAACATAAATAGTTGGGAAACTCAACTAATTCTAATACATTACACTATATGGGCAGGCATATTTTAAAGATTCAATATAGGCTGTGGAATGAATAGATTGGCGCTCGCCCGACTGACAACTGAACAGCAACTCTCCTTGCTGTGCGCCGATCTGGTTTTTCTTCTTTTATACTTTTGGATCAGCTTTCTTAAAAGCTTGCGCAAGTTTGCTTTGCTAGAAAAATCCCAGATTTCCTATGATTAGATTAGATAATGCCAATGTTTTGCTGGAAAGTTAACCATACAGAACCATTCCCAATGCTCATGACCAGCTGAAATTGTTTTTCGGCAAATTATGCCCTAACACCTAATACACCAGAGCAACGCCGGATACAAAGACGTTTTGGTAAGTGTTTTGGGAGGTTATTACCAGACTAAATCGCGAGGTTACCATCACTGTTAAAATAATGAGATTGAAATTTTAAACATTTATGTACAAAAGCATAAGGGAAAATCTTAATTTGATTTGCATATTCTTCTAAATAACAGCTTCTCGATATCTGATTGTGTAGTAAACCTAGTGAGATATGGCAAATGAGTTCGATGTCATTTTGATGTCGTAGGTTGAATATTGATTTCGTTTGATATTAGCTTAAAGCCAAAGGTGATGGCAATTTAGTTAGCATAATTCGTGTTAGATATTTCAATTATCTGCATGCCCGCGCGAACAACGGGCACTTCAGCTAGTATTTCTGTATTTATTAACGAAAACTTCATGGGCCCATTATGATCGAGTGGATGTCAACAAACTAGCAGGCGGTTGAAGTGTGGAAATCAAGCTACCGCGCGCCACTGTCGATCTAGCGGTTTGAAATTTTGGTCGGTTTTCTCCAGATGTAACGTGAATACGCGTTAGAACTTCTTAAAAAGTCCTCCGACCAAGGCAGATAACCTTTGCTTATCTTTGCCTTAACAAAACAAACAAACAAACCATTCTTCATAATAATTAGGCAGCCTTTTACTCATCGAATTAATTCAAAGTAGCTAAAATGTCCGAAGGACTTATCAAATTTAGAGTAATTCTCTGCAAATAGTAATTAATTTTTATTGGTTACTAGTAATATTATTTTTTTATGAATCCAATAAATGAATGATTAGTATTTATTGCAGTCGAATTTTTATATTTACAGTTTTATTTCTTACAATTTATACGATTAATTAGACTTTAAATTATTTATCACGTAAACTTTCAACACAGTTTTCCCATTTATACATATATATATTTTTTCAAATGAATAATTTCTTTTAACTGTTATATCTTTCGTAGAATTTTACATTTTTTTAAATTGTAATATTTTTTTGGAAGAAAGGGAAAATGCTGCTTAAGTGTATTAATTTTATAATCAAACTCTCATATCAAAAGAATTAAATTTATTTAGATTTCCAGCATAACAAAGGAGCGAATAAAAGTCTACTCTGTTATCGTTTTCCCAGCAGTAATCTATCACTGGGATAGCGCGCCATCTATTTCTCTTCAAGAAAACTAAAGAAAATTGTTGAAAGATTATTTTTAGAGTATTAAATGCAGCATGTTCGAAGAAAAAGCAATATTACTTAACGGTTCAGCAGCAATTTAATTTTTTAAAATTACTTAAGGAACACTCCTTTCTTTCATAGGATTGCCTATTACCAAAAAAAAATTTTTTTTTACTCCATTCTTTTTCTTTTTCCGTGATCTCTTCCTAACCAATATATCTGGTTTATTTTTCATTAAGATAAGTAGAATTAAAAGAATTGTCACTAAAGATGTCTTAAAAGCGGAACAACCACAACTTATTACCAAGAGATAGGATCTTTTACGTGCAAAAAGCACAGATTTATATTGTTATCTAATATTTTTTATCGTACTTTTTCGCTTTATCTAGAGATTTCAGAAAAGCCTACCCGCAGGCGACTATTTGATTTTCGGCAGTAAATACTTTTTTATTAGATCAATATCTCATACCTGTCCATGAGAGCTAAAAAAGCACTTTTTGAGATAAAAAAAAATGTCCTGTTGAGGCTTTTCTTTTACTAATAATGTGTTTAAGAGAAGAAAAATTATCTTCGCTCTTTTTTCAGGCAAACTAAACAGTTTAATTTTTCTGACCGCCAACATTGTGTATTTTTACACAGAAATATGTTCACCATGTCATTTTGGGTATGTCATTATGTTCTGATTAAAAAAAAGTATAGAAAAGGGTGAAATGTAGAAAAGATCTGCAACTGAGACGTGGTTTGTAAAGTAGAATTGCCATTATATTTAGTTGCTCTGTGTCTTTTTTTTTTTTTTTACTTTCTGATGGCCGAGTTAGCAGCCTACTGTTGGCTTGACCCCTACGTGGGCCACAGATGTTGGTCATTTCATTATGGGGGCGCCTATTAGGCAAATGAATGTTGCCCCTTATGAGTGGTCACCTAATTTTGAACCCATTTCAGGGGAGAGACCTAGCAACTGAAATGAGCACCCTCAGAGTTATCGTATGAACATGGAGGACATTGGAACCAGGAACAGATTTTACGTGCAGTAGCGTCCATTAGCGTACATGATCCCATAGCAGCTCAGCCGAGAGGGGTTTCCACACTCCCAAGCACTGGTCAAGCCGGTACTGCTTCACTTTTTGTGTTCTAATGGGAACAGGTCACTCTTGGACGTGCTCTGTATCATGCAGGAATTAAAATTTTATTTGATGCAATGCATACAACTGACTAGATACATTTTTTTTGTTAATTTAATCTCTAAGCAAAGTTTTCAATCTTGGGATTTCTTTCGGTTTTGAGTACATTTCAAAGAGGTTACGAAATATTGTTCGGACTTATCTAAAGTATCCGACAGTCTTGCTGCTAAAGAAAATCTCGGATAAAACCGTTCCTTTAACCCTTTGAGGCGCAACCCTTTCCCAATGCTGAAAAAAGGGCACCGGTTGCCATCGCTCCACTTAACGAACAGCAAGCTGGCGGACGATCGAAACGTTCATCGCGTGCCACAGACCTAGAGACCCTTTTTTGACGCAGCTGGCTGTGCGCGAGCACAGCCAGCTGTCGTCAAAAAAGGGTCTCTAGATCTGTGGCACGTGATGAATGTTTCGATCGTCCGCCATCTTACTGGTAGTTAAGTCGAGCGATGGCAACGGCTGCCCTTTTTTCAGCATTGGGCTATCGATCCAGATGTTTTCGCATTCTTCCATTTTCCAGCAGATGCCAGTGCTGTTAAAAATAATCGTGACCATTTTTTTACGGGAAATGACGGGCTAAAAAGTAAAGGATTCTCGTAGAGCTACGTCACCCGCAACTATTTTTATAGAAATCCAATCTATTCTTCGTGACTGGCAACAGTCAAAACGTCAGAGTTTGGTGATCCCAGAGCGGGAACACTGCTCGTTAAAGGGTTAAAAAACTTCATACGTCACAAGCCTTTTGTATTGTTTTAAAGGCAAACTAAGGTTTTTAAACACTCCAAAAAATTAATACTGCTTCTTCAGATGCTGCCTTATGCACTTTTGTTAACAGTATACTTATATGTTTCATTTAATAGAATCATAATACACAAAAATTGCCTTTAAAGTTAGGCTAAAGTGTTATTCACATAGGAAAATATTGTATGTCCTAGATTTTCTTCTGAATTTTGTATAACTCTTAATGGTTAGCCTTTTGCAAAGCGTATAGTACCGATTTTGAATTGAATTTTTTCATTCTCTTGTGAAATTGGATTCTTCTAAAATCTGTTCAGCAGTTGAATTACAGTATAACCCCGTATTTCGAAGTTGAAGGGACACTGAAAAAATTCGAGCTATCTAGTTTTCGAGATTACGAAATGAAATAAAATGGAACTAAATGTGTAACGGGAAACATATTTATTCGCGATATAAAGTTTTTCGAGTCATAGAGGTTGCACTTTATTTTAAAAAAAATAGCCTTCAGATTATAATTAATTATTTAACTACAGATAAAATGCACGGGACTCTGTAGATTGATTTTCTAAAAAATTAGTATATTTCCGACAGTAGATGTCGCTGCCTTGTTTGGTTTGTCTCACATGCGAACCTGCAAACATGTGTGGCTGCACACATGTGAAGCCATACATGCGTTGCCACATACAGCTAAAATAGTACCAAAGATTCGAATATTTTTAATGTTCTGTTCATTTCATATGTATCATTTTTATTTTTCGAGTTCATGGGTTCTATAAATGACTCCAGTTTTCGTTGGCGTCTCAAATTTAACACCTTAACAAGCAACAATGGATTTTATTACTAGTGTAACTGTAATATCATAAATAGAATATAAAATTAATTATTTATTTTAAGAAAATAAAGATGAAATGTATTCGCGGTTTTCAATAACAGATATAAGCATTAATTTGCTGTCGGAAGATTGCCTTTTACATGCGTAGATATAGTGAAAATCGCTAGCTGAGAAAAAGTTCTCTAATGTCGGAATATTTGAGACTTTTTTTTAAACTATTATGATGCTTATTTTTATATATTGGTTTACAGGGGAAGATGGCAATTTATGCCATGGTATTTTATGGCCATGGTATTTTGGCCATTTGCCACACTATTTGAATCTATATTTTGAATCACAAACATGTTTTAACAATATTTTAAACGAATTCTTAGTTATGGAAAAAATAGAATTTTGAAAATGTGTCAAAAGTAGCATTTTACCCGTAACCAAGGGCAAAATAATCCTTCATTCAAAAATAATTGTAAACTGTTTTTTATCGGCAGAATAAAAGATATAAAAGTAATAATAACTGTACATAATGAAATAAAATAAGTTTTACAATCATATAGTATCCATAATTTATGTTATGAAAATTTTAAAATAAATAAGTGTCATGAACAATAAAATGGAATATTTCAGAATTAGAATTAAAAAATTATGGCGTACAATAAATGCAGCAATAAATTAAATAATGTAATGGGGAACCACACATTTTGAGAACTTCTGAAGGGCTGCCATGATGACTAGTACATGGATCGTTGATAATTATTTATGGTGTTTCATCAGTCGATGGATCAATTCACCAGGCAGTATGGCTGCCCATTTTAGGTCATATTACTGGAACACGTTGAGAAACTTAACAAACTGAACAAGTGTAATTCACATCTAAAAACATTATTCCTTAATCCAAGTCATAATTCTGCGCATTGAAGACTGCATTTCTAAATAAATGGGAAGGTTAGTGCTTACCTTATAAGAGATATGATAAAGCCCAGTTTTTTGAAAAATTCTACTCAGACACGTAATACGCCAATCGTTAAGTATCGTCATTGCTTCTTCTTGACTTGGCACAACTAGTTTGTGTGTTACCTAGTAGATAGCACTGTCTGTGTGGAAGAAAACATAGGTGGATTGTTTAGCGCGCTAGGATCATTTTGGGCCACCTTCCCCTACATGAAGAACTAAGACAAGCAGCTTAAGGAGCAAAGTAATACAAAATAAAGTTTAATGTTTTTCAATTTTGGTTAACAATTCTTAACGTTAGCGTATTAGAATTGAAATCTGTGCATGCGTGAACATACCCTACATTAGAATCCTACCAATATGGAATTTATTAGTCGCCCATTGTTACGAGAGATATGCATTGTGTCTTTGTCTCACGAAATTTACCATGTGGTAACTGCACTTACTTTTTTAAAGCCGTTTACCAACTTTAAGAAACACATTTTAACGTTCAGGCGCATTCGAGAAATATAATCGAGCTTTGTATCGTTCTTTACTCCCTGTTTGTGGACGTTTGCTTGTGACTTCACTGATGTCTCTGGTATGATTGTACTGGCAGTATCGCAAAAAATTGCAGTAACTGACTTGAGAGTGAAATCGTAGCGGAAGGATATTCGACTGTCTTGGCGTCACAGTGACACCGCATGCAATGTGACACCAGGATGCTATTAGGGATCTTAAACAAAACAGAACAAAATGCAGGCGTTTCAGGTTTTTAACCCTTTAACGTGCAGTGTTCCCGCTCTGGGAACACCAAACTCTGACGTTTTGACTGTTGCCAGTCACGAAGAATAGATTTGATTTCTATAAAAATAGTTGCGGGTGACATAGCTCCACGATAATCCTTTACTTCTTAGCACGTCATTTCGCGTAAAAAAAACTGTCACGATTATTTTTAACAGCACTGACATCTGCTGAAAAATGGAAGAATGGGAGGACAGCTGGATAGATTGCACAATGCTGAAAGCAGCAGTCAGCTGCGTCAAAAAAGGGTCTCTATATCTGTGGTACGCGATGAACGTTTCGATCTTCCACCATCTTGCTGGTAGTTAAGTCGAGCGATGGCAACGGCTGCCCATTTTTCAGCATTGGGAAAGGGTTGCGCCTCAAAGGGTTAAAGCAGCACTGACATCATAAAAAAGGAGGTGTGAAACACTTATTGCCGGTTTTCAGAGTTGCGAAGGCTACTTAACTACATAGAAGTTCACGAGATGCAATTATTTAAAATGAATTCTCATGGTTTCGATCACCTTTGGTGTATTGTTACCTTTCTTCTTTGTTACCTTTCTTATTTAATTGATATACAATAGTTTCTATCGAAACATACTTTATAATCGATACTACTCTAGCAAAAAAAGAAATAAGAGAAAATAAGTTTCGTGTGATACGTGCTTCATTCGTGTACAGATTATGTACTCAATTTCATTGTTTACTGAATTGATAAATTGGGTCAGTTTCATTTGTAATTGGCCTCTCAGCTCACCGTCGCAAATGTTTACTACCCTTTTGTAGACTAAATATCAAGAACTATATTTTCCTCTCACTGAGTTCTACCTGAATACAAAAATGTTGCGACTGCAGATTTACTATTAATGTTCTCAAAACCAAAATGTATCCACTTATAACAACAAATTGAACTCAAGTAGCAACAAAATAATACTTTGCAACAGATCATTCATTCAAGGTGCTATTGATATGTGTGCATTATTTGACCCAAAATGCGGTAGAATGGTACCTTAATACTCTAAACTACCGGGACCACATTTACTTTATTTCAGTTAACAGATTTTTTTATTATTATTAAAAAATTGCAATTTCACTAATCAAAAAATATCTTGGATACGAGCACGTTATAAATTTAGACTGCATTAAAAGTCAAGAAATCAGATTATTGTTCCCCGTCTGATACAAAATACAGAGCATAAGCAATTTACCAAAATAAAAGTATTTTGAAAAGTAAGACTCTTTAGCTGTATTTTTAAACAGGTCACTGAAATTGTTCTAACTGGTTTAAAAAAAAAAAATGTTTAAATAAGCGTCTGCAGTTTCAGCTGTGGCTCAATTAGTCATGCATTGTCAGTGACCTAGCATCTTCTGGTGGTCATTTTCTTGTTTAATAACCATCCAACGAAAATGAGTTTGTCCTTTGAAAGAAAGCTACACGAAAGGGTACAACCTTTGCGTAACAATGAAAAAATTAAAACTTTGTGAACTAACACTCATGTATTTGTTGACAGAACTCTTTCTGCCACAAAGGCAGTAGGAAATGAAATTAATAAAAAAAAATCATAACTAAACTACCAAATATACTTATAAATAATAAAATAAATAACAAACCAAATAACAATAATAGTACAACTCAAACATAACAATAACCACATAATCTCCCCATCAACAATAATTTATACATTCAACAACAAATCAATATAATTACATCTAACCAAACAACACACATCACACTAAATCCTAACAACTTTAAACAATCCCACCAAACCCTCACACTATAAACCCCACAGATAATCAATATCATTCCTAAACCAAATAATATAAACAATTCTCACACCATAAAAATCCATCTTAAATAAATACAACCTATAACATTCCAACAACCACCCTCATCACGAACAACACACAAATCTAAAGCATTCCAACTAATAAATATCTAGTTAAACAATATACATTACATACACAAATTTCTATATCAATAAAAAACACAAAAAAACAACATAAAACAATACTTCAATTCCACACTACCATAACCCTATAACACCTAACAATCAACAAGGTCCTCACACAACCCACACATTTACTATCTTCCCCAACAGATCCCAACATATCAATAACCACTTAACACTGAAACCATTACCCAAAAAAATCCATACCTCCCAAAAAATTATCAAAACATTACTTCCAACTTCACCACACCACATATCCCACCCTACAAAACCAAAATCCCCTCCATACAACACCTAATTCCATCTCACTTTCAAACTATATTCTTCATTAAAATAATCATAATACATTTCCCTATTCTCAATTCAAACAATATTATCCCTACCCTTCACTCACCCCACTACTTATTGAACACCCCCCAACCTAACGATCCCACCCCTACCCTCATTCCACCAACATACACTCTCTTCTTCCAAATTCAACCCATCCACACTCCCACTTTTCAATGACGACCTCTTTACATTATATCACCTTTTACTTTTAACCCCATAAAAATCTTAACCACCCATACTCACATGCAACACCATTATTATAATCAATTTCTCGTCACTTATCTTAAATGCCTTATCCATTACTCAATTACCCTACTCTCCCTGAAACCAACAAAAAAAAAAATAAAACGCAAACCCAATAGTATAATCACAAACACAATAAATCCTATATATATTATACCATTCATTATATTTGTATAAACCCCTCCCACCCAAACTACACCCCTACACATTGTGTATGTTTGTGCCAAGTCAACAGGCTTTTTTGTATTAGTTAACTTTTTAAAGAGACTGTTGCAAGTCTGTATGGCGTAACGCTAGCGCATTCAAATAGTAACCAGTTGATCCGGATTCGTATCCCTCTGGTGGAATTAGATTCGCTGGAACAGCTTCCGACTATTCAAGATAGAGATGGCAGCATCACATTTTTTTTCTCCTATTGGGCTTACATTTTTTTCTCCTGTTGTGCCCTTGTGACCGCATTGTGGGGTCACAAAGAGACCGTCGCGAGAGTAGGATCTATCAACTTCAACTTGACTACACATCGCCGTCACAATGACTACTCATGACGGGACTGTACTGTCTTTTAAGGGTCACTTGAGAGTTGTCGTGATATCAGGGTATTTGGAAACTAGATGCGTGCAATGTAGTCTCTTCTGAAGAGAAACATGATAGGAATCCTCAGATTACTCTGTATGGGATATACTGAAAAAATACACCAAAATCTGCCATACTATTAGAAATCTTAGTGCGGGTAATATGCAAATCAACTAAATTCATTTGTGATAACCAAGTAGAACATGTTTTAATGGAATAGTCGTTGCAAGCGGGTCACAGTTGGACTGTGGAGGAATAGAAAACGAGAGTTCCACTACAAAACGTCCTAAACGTGGAATATCAACCGTAACTTTATCCGTCGCACTTTATGTGCCAGATTGAGAGACAAATTTAATTTCATTAAGGAAAATAACTTTAAAAGAGCTATTGATCTTTTTGTTTTCTTTAAATATTTCACTTTTTACACTGGTGTCCAAAGTTAAGGCTACAAACACAAAATCTGTGACAGCTGAAGAAATAATCGGCTTACAGTAACAAATTTGGCACAGAAGTGAATTTTATGGCAGAAATCATTCAGAAAATGACAATAAAAGGCGGGAGAATTGTTAGTTAATATGCAGGTTATATCAAAAGCGGCCTCATCAAGATTAGGGATGGGCGCGAGACGACTTTTTGCGAGACGAGACAGAGATTTACAGCTTTTTTGCGAGACGAGACAGACATTTTTAACATTATGATATAGGGATTTTTGCGAGACGAGACAAGCTTTTCGGCTGTTTTGCGAGACGCGAGACACCAATTTTTCGTCTCGCGTCCATCCCTAATCAAGATGACACCCTCTGAATGATATATATTCCTCTTTAACAGTACGCTGGCTTGTTGCGAGTCTTGTATGGCAGTTCACGGTAGTCACAGACTCTATTAGGTGGACCTTTCACGAGACAAAACCATTATTAGATATAATTTTTTGATATAAGTTGTACAAAGTGATCAATTTAAAAGAGTACCCGACGGTTTTTCTCAGTAACAGTTGTCACTCCTTTGACGGATGTGACAACTGTTCAAAAACTGAAATAGGACGAGATTTCTTCAGTTATGATTTATTTTAATTCATCGGTACTTAAAGGAATTCTCTGGTAGCGAGCAAACATTTTCAACATTTGCTGTAAGGATTGATATAAAAATATTGAATTAAACTGTGTTTTTCATAAATAAAGTTGTAACAGTCTGACAGCGTTGAAATTGTCTCCTACACCTAAACAAGGTACAAACAATTTTATTTCAGTTTTAGAATAGTTGCCACGTCCTTCAGATTTAAGGGTAATAAAAAAAACCAAAGGGTACTCCTTTAAATGGATCATCCTGTATATTAACTAACAATCCATCTTCGTTTATTATTATACTGCTACATGCCTTCTATCCTGATAATATATTTCTGTGCCAAAATTTGTCGCAATAAGCCAAGTATTTCTTCAGCTCTTATAGACTAGAAGTTAAAGCCCGTTGTGGAAGCAGTTGCAACGGGCGCTGGAAAAAATTTGACGAAAATGTGTCTACGCTCAGTATATTTCAATATATATCTTCGCCCATCTAAAAAAATAATAACTTTATATTCAATTTTTATTATATGCCGATATCGAATTTCATGCTCTTCTGGAAACGCGTGGAAACTTTTCGCATTCGAATGATTTCGCTTTGTGTACAGAGCCATTTACATCCATGCAGACGATTTATTTATAAAAATAAAATAAATAAATAAACTATGTTATCTGGAAAAACTATTTTAAACGAATTGGAATCCCAATTGTATGACGTCATCTTCACTGGAAACAGGTAATTTTGTCGAGCAAATTGTTCGCTATTTTTTACTCTCGGAAATAAAATGGCGCCGAAAAGAGAAAAAAAAAATGGCTCAAAAATTTGGAAACCGATGGATTTTCAGATTTTTAAAGAATGGCAGGTTGTTTTTATGCATAATTATGAAAAATTTCAAGGGGATAATATAAACGGTGTAGATGTAATTACGCTTTTTCTGCTTTTTAATCTTTTTCGACCCTTCAATCTTTTTGGAGTAATGGCGGTATACTATTTTTATTGAAGTGGTTGCCTAGAATGGTTACAAAGTGAGTCAGGGATCAGCCTAACTATATCTAATAGGATTTTGTGCGTAGACTTACTTTAGAACAAGTGTATCGGTGAAATCAAAATGATGACAGAAAAGTGGAAGACTAGCTTCCACTTACATCGTGATTAATTTCCGAGACAATCGAGACAGTGACATGAGAATTTCCCATGCATATCTTCTGAAGCCACGCTTCATGGTTCCCGGTGTAGTGTCCGCCGAGGCTTGCATCCGAAGCCAGATTAGCATATTTATTGAACTTTTAAAGAATTTCGCCCTATCTCCTGGAATTCCCCTTGATTTTTCTTTTCTCTCTATCCTTCGAAAAGTCTTCAGCCTCCTTTTAGATAGTTTTGGTCTGCTGGTAGCGGGCAGATGACATGTTTTGGATATATGTCAGTGAGTGTATAACGACTGCCAAACCGACTTCAAGCGTGTCGCATTCGCATGCAAAATAAGCTTCAAACATCCTCCGTAACCGTCGGTAAATTACATTTAGTGGGCGAATGGGAGCTAACACGCTAAGGTGCTAACTTTCTCCAAAACTTTGAACTTAAGAAAGCAGGAAGTGTACTTTGTATGGTTTTAGGTGTGGGCAATGACACTCTTAAGCGCATAAAACTTTCAGCAAAGTAAATAAATTACACGCATTCGTTGAATGCTTTTCGATCGTAAAGTTCCCCTGAGGAAAAACTGGAGATCAAGAAGAGAGGATAAGTGATCGAAAATTTTGGGTACTGATAACGAACTTTGAAAGTTTGATTGAAGAGTTTAGCTGAATGAACTGAAGGATTAACGAATGTGTAGTTAACTTTTCAAAACGGGAAATGATTCTTTTTTCGTTTGTGAATAGGTGCGTTACGTCATTGCACGTACGTTGTCAGAATTTCGATTGTCAGATTAAGCACATCCACATTTTGAGGATATTTCATATTATCATTTTGCAAAAAGAGGCAGACGGATAATCAATTTATTTTCGCTTAACAAGGATGCTTAGGCTGTATGAATTCTCTTTATCAAAATGTTCGTTTAATATCAGTGTTCATGTACAGATCGCGCCGAAGTTAAATACTTCAGCGCATATTTTTCAAAAACTAAGAGAACGTCAATTTTTAGCATAAATATACTGGTTTGCTCATGTGGAAAAACTGCACATTTAAAAGATTAGTGTCATGACGTTTTACAGGAGATAGAATATTCACACATTATGTTAGCAGTGAGGTCTGTAAAGGAGTGAATCAGCTGCTATGGTTTATGTGTAAACCCTCACATTTTTTCGAGTTCAAATTTATCGAATGCACTTAAGAATTGATAAATATGGTGAAAAATACACTCCGTATGTCTTTAGAAAAAAAATTAACAATTTATTCATCAGTTCAACACTTGCATTACAAATACTTTTTAAAATTCACATTTTTGATCTCAAGTTGTTTGCTGTAATTGCCAAAAGTTGTACGAATTCCATTAATTCTCAAAACTTACTTTCACATGGGCAAAAGACAATACCCAGAAGAAACAATTAAATCGAATTTTACCGTGATAAATAGCATTAAAAAATAAATTAATTCCTTCTAACGACACTTTAATACACATCTTCCTTATAATGGTACTGCTGAAATTCACGAAGTACGTGCTTTTAGTAAAAATAATGTATAAAACTACTTAAACTATTAAGAAGAGTAAAGTTTTTTTCGCACATTCTCACAGTATTAGTTACACAAATTCTACAGTATGGAACAATCTAAAAATTTAAAAATGTGTTTTATAGGAATATTTACGTTGTTAATCAACTCCATTATATATTTAATACTTAACGATACTGCCGAGAAATAAATTTAAATATGCACAATCAAAATTAAATTAATTTTTTTCTGAACGTATTTTTAAGTCTCCTTTTATCACTACATTCGATAAAGCTCTTCCTAAGTACCTGCTCCTAATTTCCTTCTTAATTTCATAATAATTACATTTTCGCCATCAAAACATGACTAACGCATAAATAAAAATATCTCGAAATTTGAGCTGCTCGCGTATACATCAGAAACAATTTATATTTAATCGAAACCGCTATTTCAGATAATAGCCAGTATTAATTGCATATTAGTCCTAAATATATTTCAGAAATTGGTTTTGTTGAAGTTTCTAAATTTTTTTTTTTCGTGCCTTACTTATACATATAAAAAGATCCTAACTCACTTAGTGTAAAAAGCTTTATTATCGAACCGTGCTGTAAAACGGATGAATAAATTAAGGAAAGGGCAACTATGTTTCTTCGATAATTTGATAAACGTTAATCATTCAGGACGTTAATGAGAAAAATATCTTTTCTATACAATTAGAGAGTTTTTGCGTTGGCTTTGCAGAGTACCGTTCACTCTCGTCGCTTTTTTAGAGGCGCGTGACCGCTTGGCTTCTTGCGCTGAAGAATGGAGGGCAATTGTTTATTGATACTCCACCGAAGAAAAGGTATTTTAAATATGACTAAATGAATATTCGCTTTATTCGTGCCACTGATTCTATTCGTTTAATGTTAAAATGATGAGATTGCTTTCATCTAATTATTAAATGCAATTACGGCAGAGGAGACTAAAATAAATCTGCGTAAAGATAATATAAAAATGAAAAGAATTTCCAGCTACTGTTTTTAGTATTATTTTTATACAACTCTGATAATCTTACCAAATCTTACTTATTGGTTGTATCTTCTGACACCTTGTAATCGTGTTTTCTCTTTTGCAAGTTATTTCAGTATGGGATGATTTCATCGTTGAATTTCCCGTTCAGAAGATTTTTAAAAACACTTTACTCCTCGCAAATCTGTAAAACGAGTACTTACTAACGGCACACAACCTAAATTTTGTTTTATAAGGCATTATTTTTTATTTTTATTCAGTTTCAGATTCGACACTATTGCAAGGCACAAATTTAAAGATGGGGATTTTATAAATGCATTAAAATATTTTTCCTTTCTAATGGCCGTGTAAGCGGCTTACTAGAGGCTTGACAACAACGAGAGCCGTAATTGTTGGTTATTTCATTATGGGGTGCCTATTACTCATACCAACTTTGCTCCATATTAATGGTCTATTAGTTCTGAACCAATTCCAGATGAGAGACCTATCATCTGAAATCAGCACCCCCAGAGGGATCGTTTGAACATTGTAGCCATCGAAGCCACGAACACATTTTACGTGCTCCAGCTCCTATTATCATACGTGGGCCTGACTCTGTAATTTTTCCTGAGAGTGTTTTCAGATGAATAGATATTCACTTCGCTATGGGGTCATAAGGTGTTGATTCAAGTTGAGTTAGTTAATAAGTTAACAAATGTAAGTATAAATAAACACAAATATAAGTTGATATTGTTACTTTTTCAACTGAAAGCCATCCCACCTGCTTTTCAGTTAAAAAAATAACAGCACAAGCCCTATGGAAATAAATGAAAGGGATTTAAAAATGACAAGAGAATTTTTGTATTCCTCTGGCATAAAAAAGAAAAACAATTTAAATTTGACTTCATATTGTTTTAATGCAAATAAGACATTCGTGCTATAAAATGTACATAATTTATGTATTGTAAAGATTTATCTTTCTTGAATCAATAAATTACAGGGTATAATTTTTGAGTGCGTAGAATAAAGCATTTTTTTTTTTTTACTTTTTCAGAACTGCAAGTGGCATAAAACGGGACCCCTTTCTAACGTTAGAAATAAGTTCTATAAATTACTGATATTCAGGTTTCTAATAATACTTTTATACTTAGTCCTCTGTTGGAGAAAGGATGATATGATCAAGGAGTAACACGTTCAAGAGAGAACTGTCAATAGGTGAATGAGTCACTGATACCCCACATTCATTAGACGGTGATATTGGATAAAGATGTGAGTCACTTGTGCTGAAAGACTTTGCTTGGCACGTCACGTTTATACCGACGATAGGATCCAACCAACCGTTAAGAGTTATTGTGGGTATATAAAAAAAATCAGTGAGCTGAAACTTTTCTCTGCTTATTCTCCGATATTTTCTCATCACAGGGGAAAAAAAAGACTTTTGAACACAAAAATTTATTTGGATACTCCACCTACGACGTTTGAACATTCAAAATACCAAAAGTGTCTTCTTTATTGATCAAAAGAGAACAGTTCTTCATTTTTTACGTTTAAAAAATCAGAATGAATATTATTGACATCAAGAGTTATAAACTTATTTTTTTTTAGTTATATTGTTTCATTTGGACAAGTATATCTAAAAAATTACTAAGATTTCGTTTTTAAAACAAGAGGTAAAATAAGGCCTCTACCGTAAAACAGTGTTCTGAGTAATTTATTTCACATGATTACGGTCCAGAATTCATTATCAGCCTAAAAATTTATAAAACTTATATTTTTGATCTGCATATTAATGATTTCTACAAATTTAAAAAAAAACGTCATATGAGTAGAAGTTATAACCGAAATACATTTTATCATAAGTTAATAAATGATTTTTTCCCTTTTTTTTCTAGAATAAAAGTGTGGAGTGGAGCGCTTCCAACATTAACGTGAAATATAAACCGAAATATCTAAATTTCATGTTCTAAATATACAAATGTGACAATGAAAATGCAATTTTTAAAAAAAATATATCGTTACCGAGACAAACATTATTGCTCACCCTTCTTAAAAAATTACATACTTTTCGCGGCTGCAATTTTATATATATCTTTTAAATTCTCATTTATTCTGTTTGAAACCATATATATTAGGTGGCATTTTACGCAAAATTACTTCGAACAAAAAAGTATCAGCACCAAAACTATTAAATTGAGAGAAAGAAGCAAGTAAAATTTAGAACATAATCTCACCCAGTTTGCCTCCAAGATAGATCATCGAAGTAATTTTTCATTAAGATTTCTCCAACAATTTATATGCGAGTTAAATTCTAGGCACATTATCCCATAGTTAATATACTAATCTTCTCTAACTTGTGTTTCTAGTGTTAAACTCTGGATTTCTTTACATTCTTTTGAATCCATTTGAGATTCAGGGCAAACACATTATTATTGATGCTCTGGGATTTCCTCTTTCTTTTTAAATAAGTAAAAAAAAGGAAGAAGTTAATCGATATCAAGAGGGAATACTGTAAATAATAACATTTCCTTCATAGTTCAGTGAATACAACAAAATAAATTTACAATTACAGTCGAAACAGCTTAATAGAATATCGGTTAAAGGAATATTCGGCTTACACTCTTAAATTTGGCGCAAGATTTCACCAAAACATGGTACTTGTAAAGTTGGCTCCATAAGATGGTGAAACCTTCTTCCAGCCTTTGGTGCGCAGGTTTAACCATACTTTTGTGAAGCACCAAAGTTGGAACAAGGTTTCACCATCTTTTGGAGCCAACTTTTCAAGTACCATGTTTTACTATATTTTCGTGAAATGTTGCGTCAAATTTTTAAGAGTGCATGATGATAATTTTCAAGAGAGACGACAAATAGGCCTCTCGTCTCGCAAGATAGATGAAAAGCTTTGTCTTGTCTCAAAAAATCCCTATATTGTAATGTTAAAATTCTTTGTCTAGTCCGGCAAAAAAAAAAGCAATAAAGCTCTGTCTCGCATCCATCCCTACTTTCAGTGTACCAAACCGCAATAATTAGTCTGTGATGATCCCGAATAATTAAACATCTCGCTTTTTATAATAAATTTTTGTTGCAAACTGGCTATTCCAGTAAACGGTCTCGAATGTACATTCACGACCAGAAAAGAACCGTAACAATCATGCAGTTTCAACAATATCTCCTTTGTCAATATATCATGTGTTCAATAAAGAGGGCAGAATAAAACACTGCCTTTATTCTTTACGCCTGCTGTCGAGTACATATACATTTGAACTGGATATTTCCAATAAAGATTTTTACATCCCACCCATAGTATCTCGGTCACATTTTTATTTCTTTAGAATGTTTTGAATGTTTCTTATTCTATCGTGATATCCCTCCCCCCTCGTCTTCCGACTATACGTTTGCTCCCCCCAAAAAAAGATATCCAAAAATCTATACATAACATTTCTTTTTCTCAACTTTATATAAAAAGCCTCCTCCCTTCCCCACCAAGCCCTGAAGCAATACTGTAACTGCGACATAAATAAAAATGAAATATATGCCTAGCTGAAATGTCTGTCCACAAGCTGTTCTTTATGACCGTTATCTTTTTTTTTCTCCGAAAAAAAATGATATTTTCATAATACGATGAGTGAAAAATCACTATCCGTAGATTTTACTAAGAAATCCATTTTGAATAACAAGTCACTGAATAAGAGAGATGAAATAGCGAAAACATTTTACTCATTTTCGCACATACTTCAGAGATTATTTTGCCGTATTTGCCAAATATTCACAGTATTATTTCCATTTCATAATATCGCATTTCATTGTACAAGGTGCCCGAGAAATGTTGGATACATTTTAAAATTTAATTTAAAAAATCCAAACGCAGTGGCATCAAACTTTCATTGTTAACAAATTTAATAGATAATGAAAATAGCAGCTTTCAAAAGGAGATCTTTTGGTAGCTCGTACAACATCTAAACAATATTCGATTGCATTCCATTAATTGAACTCACTAAGGAGTTATGGAATGAATAGCAGCTGCAAATCACTTTTGAATTTTTGAATGAGATCCCGTACATTAGGCCATGTAGTCCTATAAACAATATCTTTGACCTCGAGTGTGCACTAACTCTACAAAAAGCACCGATTTCAACAACTGGAGGGTCCTTGGAGGGAGTTGCCGTCATCCAATGACTCTTCTCAAAGCATTCTGCAGGTGCTCTAAATGAAAAAACGCAAAGGGAGTTAAATCCGGCCATCAAGGAGGCCACTGAAATGGACCACTGCGATCTATCCATCTGTTTTCGAAATGTTTATTGAGGCAATAGCTCACAAACGTTTACCAATATGGAGCAGAGTCGTCCTGCTGAAAAATTACATTGATAAATCTTTTGCCAAAATCACTATGTCCACTATGCTCTTCTGAATCTCTTGCCAAAGTCCTTGATACCTGGCTCCATCTATCAGATATTTTGGTACAAAATTATAGGAAAGAAAATCTAGCATATTTGAAAGTCAGCCATCATTCAAATAACCGATTCGTACGTATAGTTTTTTCTAAATTTATTTAATATTATAAAATGCCCAACAATTCTCAGACATCCTGCTTTTCCGTTTTCTTCTTTCCTTAATTTGTGACCAATATATATATTTTTTTAAGTGCAAAAAATTTTTGCCATGAGATTCGATTTATTTTGTTTACGTTGTTACTGAAAACTACTGTTAATATTTTATTTCATAACATATCATATCACTTCATCTCGCATTAATTTATAGATTCTTCTTCTTTAAGTAGTGACTAGGAAACGTCTTTTCTAAAAGCACTAAATTATTGACATAAGAATCGCTCTAAAATATAGAAGTTTTTACCTGTATAAAAATAATGAAATCGCAACGCATTACAGCCATACATTTGAATGAGTCACGTATATAAATGAATACACATAAAAATAAATGGCAGATTATAAAGCAAACCTACTTAGGTATATGCGTTATATGATATTGTGAAATATCAATATCTACGAATTATATAATGATAACGAAAACCTTGTAATTTACGTTTGATTTTTGAAATATACAGGGTGAATCTAAACTCTTGGGCAAAACTTTAAGGGGTGATAGGGCACATAAAAAGAATCAGAATCATATAGCAATGTGGGGTCGGCAACGTCGTCTTCGTATAGCTGTTAACCCATTCGTGCCTGGATATTTTTGCGACTTTCTTCGAATTTTGCTAACACCAGCAGTAATTGATAAATTTCTGATGTCAACTTTTTGAACAAGGGATGATTTCATTTAAAATCATTATGTATAAAAATTGAAATGTCAACATCCTACTTGGCCATATTAAAATATTTTGTGGAATTGAGGTTCAATACTCGCGAATAAAGGCTAGGAAAAATAAATAACGTTTTCGACTGATAGCGAAAATGCCGTCCCAAAAAAGGGACGCTAGGCATAAATGGGTTAATAATCACTTCGGAAAAAGTGCTGAAACAACAGTGCACTTGCCGACCATTGTTCATCAGAGACTAATGTATTTTTCTCCGAAAACAGAAGACTAAAATGGATAGTTTAAAAAAGTTCATTTTTTTTTTCATGGATGACATTTTCGGAGACGATTCTATTGCTTATGAAACTTGGTTAAGAAATTAGACGGATACTTCAATGTTTTTCCAAAAGTGATTATTACCGGGTAAGTTAAAATTGCGTTTCACCCCAGTTTTCTCTGTGAATACGATTCCTCATTATGTGCCCTATCACCCCTTGAAGTTTTGCCCAAGATTTTAGATTCACCCTGTATTTCCTCATTCTATTCATTCCTCATTCTAGTTATATTGCTTTATATGTGAGTAAGACATAAATATAGCCATTGTTAAAATATCTGTTCTCATTTTCTTTCATAAGAGGATGTAAAAGTATTACATTTCTACCCCTGTGTGAAATTTTGACATTTTGAAGAATGTTGCTCCTTGCATTATTAAATGTTCGAGAAACAAATATTTTCTTCTGTGAAAAATTAAGATTTTTTTTTTTTAAATCAAAGTGCGTATTACTATTCAATGATATATATTGATCTTTTTTTTAAAAAATGTTACAGAATGTTTCTTAAAAATATTTTTAAAAGTTCTAATGAAAATTATTATTACAATTAGTTCAAAGAAATTAGTGATTTACACGAGACGATGGGCTGTCTTGTTTCGCAAAGCAGTTGAAAAATGTTGTCTCGTCTCACAATTAATGAATGATAAAAATGTCTGATTGTTCTCGAAAAACAGTTGCAAAACTTTGCTTCGTCTACTTGGTAATGATAAAAATGTCTGACTGTTCTTCAAAAACAGTTGGAAAACTTTGCTTCGTCTACTTGGTAATGATAAAAACGTCTGTCTCGTCTCGCAATTAAGGAATGATAAAAACGCTTATTTCTTCTCGCAAAATACATTCAACTTCGGATACAGTGAACTTTCGGCTATAGTGAACGCATTTCATTAGTCCCGATTCACATACATTAGAAATCTACCTAGCATTTTTCGGTTTTAGTGAACCATGACTTCGGTTATAGTGAACTTAAAAATTTTTGGACGGCAGACTTGATGTCGTTCAATTGCTACGAAGATTGCCTCTTTTGTGTTCGAGTAAAGAGAAAAATTTTCTAGCACCTGTTCCAAAATACAGTTGATTTGCCAGTGCCTAGGCTAACATACGTATACTAAGTAAGGGGGAAGCGGCGGGAGGGGGGGGTCATAATTTTTTTCATTTCTGTAATGCATTCTAATCTTTAAAAGCATTCATTGACAAAAGCAAGGTACCTTTGAAAGTGAACTAAAAGCCCAAATTTCGCTCTCGGCCTTGAACGATTTCATTTTCCATTCTCAATGCAATATCAAAACTAAAAAGTGACAGCACCTTCTGCCAAAACTGAATGGAATGTACACATAATTTCCAGAAATGTGATTAATTTATGTTCATTTTACTTAACAGCTAGTTCTAAAACATAAATGCGATCCATTATGTTTGATTTACTTAATTAACATTCAGTATTTGCAAAAAATAATATTTTCTAGTTTTGTATTGTTTTATTGTACAATGTGGGGAAACATCAGTTTTAGTGAACTTCGGATATAGTGAACGAAATTTCTACTAGGTAAACTATAGCCGGAGTTGACTGTGGCTGTAAAACTTAGCTTCGTCTAACAATTTCTACATAGTAATGATAAAGATATTTGTCTCGTCTTCCAAAACAATTAAAAAGCTTAGTCTCTTCTCGCAATGTAAGAATGTTAAATACGCCTGTTTCTTCTCTCAAAATAGCTGCAAAAGTTTGCTTTTTCTTGTAAATTCCCCATCCATTAAGGATAAAAATGTCTGTCTCGTATCTCGAAAAAACTTCAAGGCTTTACTTCCTCACAAAATTCCTATATATTAATGATACGAACGCTTTTCTCGTCTCGCAAAACAGGAGCAAATATTTTCCTCGTCTCGTCTCGCCAAACGACTGAAAAGCTTTGCCTTGTCTCGTCTCGTATCCATCGAAAAAATTCGGACTTAACGGTTAGATTTATTTAGTTGTCTGTTTACGATATTTTATGAAACATGGCTAAATTTAGATAACTTAAAAAATTCAAATCTACGTACCTAAATAAAAGTGAGCAGAGTCGCATGTGAGTATAAAATGAATTTTTAAAATTCATATTTTTTAAGTGCACAATGAAATCTTCAAATAAAGTCAAGGTATGATCAAACATTTTCCTTCAATAAAACTGAAACATAGTAAAGTGTTGTGATGTATTAAGTGATGATTTCAAAATTATTCATTTCAGACGCAAATTGTTCAATAAAAATATTAAGCTTCATTTGCATTCAATATTAAAAGGTAGCTATTTTAATACTTAAAAATAAAACTATTGAAATCTAAATGTTAACAAATGATGTGCTTGAAACCTAATAATGAAATACGTAACACATATATGCATTAATTTGCCTCGAGTGATTAACGAGAACGTCATAACAGTTCAAGTTATCCGTGACTGCAGATAAATTTTAAAATATTTCGCACTATTCTTTTTTGCGTTTCGTCAATAAGAAACTCGCTCACCATTTTCTCATACAAGCCATAGACGTCTCTATTTCTTTTCAACGTTTAATCACCATTAGGTATTTACTCTCCTATACTTTCGTCACACTAGCATTTACCAAGTTAATAAAATGAGTATTAAAAAAATGAAAACTTAGAGCCAAAACTCTTTTAAATAGAAAAGATAATCATTTTGCGTTTGAAACAACTTTAAAATAATGATCTGATTAAAGTGCATACACTTTTGATAATTAAAAAATTGTGATATATTAGATCATTTTTGTTTTCCACAAAACGACTGTTGCATATGGCTAATGAGCCCATACGCATTCTAAAGGATTTGTTTTAAATCAGATTTAGGATTTTTTACATAAAAATGCAACATAATATTTATTTACTTATTCATTCATTAATACAATATTCAGGTTAAAAGATATTAACGAGGCACCACGCAACATGCATTTTAGTATTTGAAACATTCGATTTTTTATTGGAAGTTTCAAATACCGCAATCAAAGTATACTCAAAAGCGTGAGGTTTCCAACAAAATTGTATCTAAATGTATTATCAAACAAGTACAGGAATACCTCACTTACTGCGGCTTTACCCACTATTACATCAGCTACAGTACGGCAAGTATTATACTGAGGTATAAATTTCAACAAGTACGTTATTGGTACACTTCTAAGCGGTTTTTACTCAAAAGTATTTCCATAAATTATTCCCATTAAAATAATGCAACTAAAATAAGCGGTTATGACTGATCGAGCATGATGATTGCGTAGCATGTTAAGAGGATTAGTGAGATGATTAGGGCTTGCAGATGGATATTACAACCTTAAGGACATTTTATTTTTTAACGGACTCTTTCATAGAAGCAATCCACGTAACCTACGATGAAGCAGACAAACGTAGAAGAAAGTGAGTGAAGTGGACAAAAAAAAATAAAAATAAATAAATAAATAAACCTTCACATTGAATACGTTTAATCATGCCTAGAAAATATTCCAAACGAAAATTAGAAAATACAATTGCACATGATATCGCATAATGCACACAGAAGCGAAGAAAATTGGTGCAAAACTGGTACTGAATTTCTAGATTAAAATACTATTATTTTTCGTTTTCAGTTTGTAAACACTAAGCAAAAAGTAAATAAATAAATAAAATCCATTATTTTTACTTTTTCTTCTTTTATTATTATTAAATAATTTGCAAATATGTATATATGTTTTAATTAGATGGAAACAAATTACTCACTCTCGCACAGAAGTAACTTAAAGATAAAGCCCGTTCTTTGAAGAACATCTTTGAAAACTATATTGCGTGTGAATTGCCTCTGGTCATTCAATAATATTTCTTGTTGTGGATTTGACTCAATATACATGTTCACTTGACTTGCAATTCTTCATCCTGACAAAGCCACATACAGTTGACCATGCGAAAATAGTGCTGTCTCCGAACTGCTGCCAACGTGATCAAATGACTGATCTAGAGCCTTGTGTATTGTAATAGCGTACGCAGGAATTATCGGAAATTGGCTATTTCAAACGAATTGAAATATCTAAAATTTCTAATCTGTGTATAAACTATGGCGAAGAGTTTGCGAAAGGTGTAAACTTCTTTATCCTATAAAAACTTCCTAATAAGTAATTCCAAAGTAATATTGTTGCCTCTCAATTTTCTAAATTAGTTCAAAATTCAAGTCTTCAAGCAGACGATAATCTGAATTATTTTAAGAAGCTATTTCAAAAGGACTGGAATCGCGAAAGTTCGAATCTGTGTAAATTGTGACTTAGAGTTTGCGAAAAGTGTAATTTTTTTTCCCTAACAGATCGATTTCCTAAAGTTAAAAACTTCAAAAAATTAAGAAATCTGATTTGAAATAATTACAGCTTTTTGAATGTATACTTTAATGTATTTCAATGTAAATACCACCAGCAGGCAAATTTTAATCTCAAACCCAGAGAACATGAAAAAATGTCCAATGAGTTTTTAACCCATTTTTAGACTCGTGACATCAAAATGGCGTAGATCTCACATACGATAGTTCAATTTCTTCACTCGCTTTACAGTTTTCTTCGCTATCGAAAGCTTTCTGGTGCCGAAAGTTATTCAAAATTGCTTAAAAATTAGGGAAAGGGTGGATTTTTAGATTTTAAAAGTAGCGCAGACATTGTCTATGTTTTTTTTTACATAATTATCAAAATTTTCAAGCCGCTCACACCAACTGTGGAATTTTATTTCGTTTTTAGACAATAACTTTTTTATCTGTTCGGATTAATGACGGTAAAAGTTTTGTTTTGAAGTGGTTGCCTGGAATTGTTAGAGAGTCAGTGAGTCAGGGATCAACGTAACTCTGTAGTAGGATATTTCCCGCAGTGTATATTCATTTGATGCGGTATCTAGTGCCTTAGCGTAATTGGTTAACTACTGGGACTATAAGTGAGGTATTCCTACTGTATATATCTTCAATATTTCGAATATTTTTTATAAGTACAACATCTGAATGAAACAGAATAAAGAATTGCAATATGCATAAACAGGTAAAAACAGCAAAGAAGTGCATAGTAGAGAAAAGAAAAATATAGCAAATAAGCATAGCTTAGTAATTTGCAGAGAATTAATGAAAAACTTATATTATTATGAAAATCACCAATTAGGTGTTCGTTAAGAGGTTCGTTAAGAACAGTCTGATAATCTGATGAACTGAAAAGAGTAATTTACTTTTAAAAAATATAAATCGATGGGCATGTATCACGAAAAGTACTTTGATTTCGTAAATTAATAACGCATGTAACTAGCAATCTTTTTGCAAAAAAACTTTACAAGTAACTTTGATAGTTTTTTGTACTCTGTCAAAAATAGTAAAAAAAAACGTGCTGAACGTCTAAAGGGCAGGTGAACTCGTAATGCTAAGAAGACTGCAAACAAATATATTTGACAATTTCGCCATTTATGATTTTCCCGTCGGTATGTTACGTCATAAAAAAGTTTCTCAAAGGTTCCCCGTAACTCTTTCTTTAACGGAGATAGGTCCAAAATTCTATCCCATCGAGGCCCTTAATTTTGTAGCCAAATTTGACGCCAAGATGGCATGTAGGCTTGATCTCTCCTAAAAGCTAGTAACAACGTCTGTAAATCTCTCTTCCCAATCATTAGACTAATGAGGCAGGAAAGTGACATTACAGTTTTGTAACAATATATACGAAGTGGGGATGTACTGCAGACAGTACTATTAACGGAAGGATTATTTATGAAGGACTGAAATAAAAATGTATATATTTCCATCTTTAAGTTATATGCTAGAAAAGCTCAGAAAGATGGGTACAGGGACAGAGCGTTAAGCGCAGAAATTGGCCTCTTGTTTACATTTACATTTGTCATATAGTGGAGGAAAAAAAGAAAGAAAGAAAATACGTGATTGACGCTTTTAGATTCATCCAATACTACAATTGCATCTTTAAATAAAACATTCAAAAATCAATCAGAACTTAGAGGGAAAAGGCATTCAAATTATTTTACAGCATATATATGTAATTATAGAAAAGAAAATTTTTTGAATAAAAGTTTTATTTTACAATATCCATTATGTTCATGTAGTACTGCATTAGAGAAATTAAAAAGCCATTCACTGTCAATTTTTATCTGTCATGAAAGCTTAACTAATTTCCATCAAATTTAGAGAAAGCTTAATATATGCCTAGTAATGCCAGTCTTTTTAATTGAATTCTATAATTTTTATGAGATCTCTTTGCCTTTTCTTAAAGGTATCGAAGCAGAAATTATAAAATATTTGAACAATTTCTGAATTTCTGATTGATTAAAGTTTTGTTCAGCTAATATGCCTATATATATATATATATATATATATATATATATACACACATATGTCTGTGTGTATGTGTTTGTGGGGGTATTAAGCTACAAAAACGAGTTTAAATACTATGAAAATTAATTATTTTTACTCGTATTACCTTAAAATTTAATTCATCTTTTCAATCCATAAATCTGAATTACATATATCCAAAATTGCCCCTAAACGCCACAAACCTGTTACATTATGAACTGCGCAATTTATTCTTGTAACTGAGATTGTTTTGCGGATCTAGAATTATAGCCTGAAATTTTTATCTTACTGTAGGAGCGTCGCAAGATTCTTTTACGTTTTCGCTATTGGGACATTACTAAACAAATGAAATAAATGTAGTCCAATACAAGTTCATAGTGTTTTACTTTTTCTTTATTTACACTCTCCTACTTATTCAAAAAACATTCAGGAAGTCACTTACGACCGGCTAAAGAGATACTAACAATTCCTTCCAAGCTCCTTGCGTAAAAACGTAAATACATTTCCTGAATAGAAGAAAAACTTGCGCGCGATGAAAACAAAAACGAAAAAAAAAAATTCGCCCTTTTTTACTGAGTTACAATTTGAATCGTAAACATTCGTTGCCAAACGCCCGCCCGTAATTCTTGGAGGAAAAAAAGGTGAGTGCGATGGAAATACAATTCGGAAATGGAATATTCTTTTACTACCCCTCCACGAGTCTCTCTCTCTCTTGCTATCTGCAGGTGATGTAAAAATTTCGATCCTACAAGCACCGACATAAAAAATTGAATTTTTGATTCTAAAAATTTCTTTACGGCCTCTCCAAAGACAAATAAAATAAGTGTTGGATGAAAGCAAGCAGTAGCTGAATGTGGAGGATAGCTCGTTTTTTCCAATAGGCCAACCCGCACATCCACTATTCTATCTCCTTTCAATTTTTTTTTTTTCTGTTTTATTTTCGCTAAAAGATTGCCTCCCACTTTCTTCGATTTCCCATTCTTCAGTTTTGCTTACCCCCGACCGAGTCCCTGAGTAAACGGTTCCCCCTTACAGTTTACCTCTAAAAATTGGCTTCTCGCGGTCCTGAGGTTGAGACCATGGAAAACGCGAATTCACTGGCAGAATGAAGATTCAGACTCTACTTTTGGCTATTTATCGCAAGTTATGCCAAGCGGTATTTTTTATCCTATGCTCACTATAAACACAGTTTAACATAAATAATAGCTGTATTATCTTATTAAAACACGTCATTTTTGAAACATGATATATATTCAGTACAAATTATGTGTTTAAAATTTAAATGAAACTATAGTGTTGAAAAAACTCAAATATGAAGATACCGAAATGCAAATTTTCATTCTTTTTTTATATATTGCATAAATTATTCACTTATACATTGTTTGTAAGGAATTTTAAGGCATGCTCATGGAAATGGCAAAGCAATACGCAACGTAAACACCAAACTTAAACTCGACGGAGTTTTGCACAAGTTTTTTTACGTTTGAAAGACTACTATGTATATTTTAATTGCAAATAGCTGTAAGATGACAGCGGAAATATTATAAATGAATATACTTTAAAAATTCCATTTTCTACTTGGATTGGTTTTTTATTTCCTGTTAGAAATATTATTTTAGAACACAAACTGTATTGGCTGGTGTCGTCACTATCTTCGAATATGTGTACAAATTAAAACTGAATATTGATGTTTATGCTTTTTGTTGCGGCAAGCCTACTCCAGGGTCATCTACATGAGGACCTGCACGAGGGTGGTACTTTGGTCGGAGAAATTTTTAAGTAGTCCTAACGCGCATTCACATTACATCTCAGGAAAACCGATCAAAACTCTACGAACTGATTAGTGATATATGTGCATTACAAGTGCTTTAACCTCAATGCCTGTTCAAATTAAGACTTAATATATAGATTTTATTTATGAGATTCTTCTTTTTATGCATTTTCTTTTTCCTGGTTCATGCTACGTTTTTTAATCGTTTATCGTGTTTTTATTGAATATTTGAAATAAATTCAGTAAAAGTTTTTTTGACATACACCTGTACTGAAAATCTCTATTACTATATTTTAAATACTGTGCCGATAAACGTAATTCAACTTAACCTCCTACAAGCTCTAGTCTATATATATGTGTGTGTGTGTATGTGTGTGTGTGCCTGCATGTTATTCATACAATTTATATTAATGTAATAAGCTGTATCTTTACTATATATTATAACTGTACGATTACGTGCGATTAGTTTATATAAGTTCTTTTAATAATTTACGACATTATAATACAGATGAATGTTAATTTTACTCTTGAATTTCCAAATTAGCATTTATCTGTGCAATGAGTGAACGTGTAATCTTGGAACGCATAATATCCAGTTTTTATTCTACTTACAAAAACTGAAACTTTTCTTTATTTTTTGTCTGTTAGCTGCTGATTTTTAAGTTCTGCTCATGGACATCTTACGAGTATGTTCAGATACATAATCATTATTCTTGTATTTATATTTTTATATGAAACTAAAGAATTTGTCAAAAGAAAAGAATTTGTCAAAACAAAAAAATTATCCTCAAAACAATTATCTTTCAAAAGTAATTTTATTTCATGCTTTTTCTTGAAAGAGAGAGAGTGCTACCTTTTTAACACTAAACCTTCCGCGTTTGGCGCAATACGTATCATTAGATGCTAAAAAAGTGATATTTCTTGGTAAAAAGTTTTTGTTCAATTAATGCGTTTTAAATATTGCCAGTCATGTTAAGGACTTATTTAAATAGACCTTAAAATTGCCATTTAACTACTGATGCTGTCATATTTAAAAAATTATAATTTTGGAGTAAAAGCCAGTCCTTTAAATTGATTTGTTTTATTAGAATTTTATATAAATAATTTCTATAAATTTGTTTGAAATTAACCATCGTTTGAAACAGTTTATGCTTAAACTATTCGTATAATTGCTTAGTCCTACGATGGTCGAGTTGTAATATAACTAGTACCTGAAAAAAAATTATTATATTTATATAAATTTACAGTAGTGGCGTTAAACTAGTTAAGTTGTTTATTAATGTTTCAGTTATACATCTTTTCAATTATACGTTGTTTTAGATCGGCCTCTTAAAGATGTATAAAAACAGTCCTCAACTCTACCTTGTTGTCACATGTAGTCACAAGGTACAAATATTTGTTCGCAGTGGCGTGCATAAAGCGTTCAAACTTTCGTTCCCTTGCACCGAACTTTTCAATTAAGCGCCTATTTTTTTAATGCACAGAAGTTATGCTTTAAATGAAATCACGTGGATGTGTGCTCCAAGGTGGAATGCTTTGGACTTCAGAACCTTAACACAACATTTGTTCTATCCCTTAACAGACAGTAGACAAGCATTTTTGTGCGTTGCGCCATGCGTTATAAAAGTGTATATCTTAACATTATTTTATATGTTAATCTGTATAAGAACAAAACTTAAATTACTTTAATCATTTAGTGGCCCTTAAAACTTGGAGGCCCTTGGTCGGAGCTTAGAGGGCCTGTGAGATAATCCTGCCCTGTTGTGGCGACTACATTGGAGAGCTTTCGTGACGTCACATGGTGACCATCATGAATGTCATAGTGACCTACATAGCCGTCTCTAAAATGCCACATGTTTGTTACACAATAACTCAATCTGTGACTAATTATTAATTACACGGCGACGTCTCTCAGCAACGTCACTTAATTGAGACGAAGAAATGTTGCAGAAGGCATGCATAATTTACATCACATTTGTGATGTGATGAAAATGAAAAATGCATCCTCGCCACAACGACATTGCCAACCTGACTTCGCTATGGAACGTGTATCGAACTAAAGAAAAAAAATTTCTATTTATTGAGCTCTAATTTGTTACAGTTAAAATTATTATAATTGTCTTTCGAAGCTAAAGAATGATGTATTATGTAACATTTTCTAAAACTTTTTACATGAATTTAAGGGTTGTTTTTATCTACATATTTTCTTTTTATACAGAAATACAGTCGAACCCGCTTAATGGAATATCGGTTAAAGGAATATCCCGCTTATTGTAGTACATTTTCTATGTACCAAGCTATTGCAAATGGTCGATGTGATCCCGGATAATTTAATATTATGTCTATTGGAATAATTTTTCGTGGAAATATGGCTATTCCATTAGGTGGACTCGATTTCTTAAGCATAGTAAGTATTTGATTCTCTTCTTTGAAAAGACTCTGTATTTAGAATCTTAGCAGTGCAATATTACTAGGCACACGTTGCTGCAGCACTTATAAGATGATGATTATGACTGTTGTAGTTAGATTTATCCATGGCTCACATCCAAATGCGTCTTATGAAACTCAACGGAAACTGTATGAAAGAATATTATTTTATTCTACAACATTTGCCTGTGTATACTAACCACGCACTTGATTCTCTTGTTAAGTACTTTGAGCCTTCTTTCTGTTATTTCTCTATTAAGCTATACTACTTTGTTTTATTTTTTTCTATGAAAGTTCATAAAACATTGAAAGAAGCTTCTGTGGAGTCCCTAAGCTAACCTAGGGTACCCGCAACAGAAAAGGCTTAAGACGGTCTTTAATATCGACAATTTCACAATGTCAAGTTTGTACACAGTTTTTATATAACTTTGATTTTCTGCAAGCTCTCAAACTATAGAAGTCTACAAAAAAAAAAAAAAATGGTTAAAGATATTCCGGATACACGTATCTAGATCCTGAACAATTTACACGAGAAGGAAAATGTAAAAACTGTGCATTTTTATGATAAACATTACTTCAGCAAGGAATTCTTAGATGTTAATAAAATATTGTTTACCTTCAAAGTTTTTTTCGATTAATGCAAGAAAGGTAAAAGTTATTAAAAACTTTGGAAAGTAAAGCGTATTATAAAGGTACTTATCAAGGCAATCTTAGGGTTCTAACCTTTCTGCCCATAAGTAAGCCCCACTTTTTACAGCTGAAACGCTAGTCTTGATAAGTACTTTTTCATGTATGCAATTTACAAAGCTTTTATTTAATTTTAATGTTTAAACAATACTTTCTGTTGGGAGTTTTTCGTATTTCGAGAATTTTACATGCTGTCACTTTTATTCGACAGCATTTTCGCATAATCTTTTTAAAAAGTGTTAAAATACTAGCAGATTAACCTTTAGAGAAGGTTAAATGTCACTTTCCAATAAAATTGTCTATATGATTTCTATCTAAAATATAATTAATATTTTGTAAAATGTTAAAAGTGTTAACAAACTAACAGATAAGCCTTTAGAAAAGACTTAATGTCGCTTTACAACGAAATTGTCAGTATGATTTCTATGTAAAAATTAGTTAATTTTTTAATGAAACTTGGCAACACATATGCTTTTGACAACACAGATGCGGATAACATTTCAAAAATTTTTAATTGTTCTGGAGACCAAATTCTTCACATCTATGATTGGCGATTGGCGAGAACTTTGGAAAATAGCGCGTATAGTAAAGGTAATAAAATAAAATTGTAAATTAAAAAAAAATTCAATATGGTTTTTATGAAAAACTAGTTGATTTTTTAATTAAACTTGGCAACACATATGCCTTTGACAACACAGATGCGGATAACATCTCAAAAATTTTTAATTTTTGTGGAGACAAAATTCCTCACATCTATGATTGGCGACTGGCTAGAACTTTGGAAAATAACGCATACAGTAAAGGTAATAAAATAAAATTGTAAATTTAAAGAAAAATTGTCAATATGGTTTTTATGTAAAAATTAGTTGATTTTTAATTAAACTTGGCAACACATATGCTTTTGACAACACAGATGTGGATAACATCTCAAAAATTTTTAATTGTTGTGGAGACCAAATTCTTCACCTCTATGATTCGCGACTGGCGAGAACTTTGGAAAATACCGCATACAGTAAAGGTAATAAAATAATAAATTTAAAGAAAACTTGTCAATATGGTTTTTATGTAAAAATTAGTTGATTTTTAATTAAACTTGGCAACACATATGCTTTTGACAACACAGATGTCGATAACATCTCAAAAATTTTTAATTGTTGTGGAGACCAAATTTTTCACATCTATGATTGGCGACTGGCGAGATTTAGTTTATTTGGCAACCTCACAGATAGTAGTGTACCTTCGGCACCCCTCCGTCATTTGATTATTTTTGAGAGGGTGGCTGTGCTGAGAGATTCTTCTGCTGAATGCGAGAACTTCCCCAATCCCCCCCCTTTTTTTTTCACAGTTCAGTCCTCTTCCACCATTCTCTTCCGCATCTCTGTATTTTTCCGACCTGGCACAATAAAGAACAGGGGGGAAAGGATTTCCCTAAGGACAGCTTCTCATACTGATGTCTGATAACGAGGCGAAATTCCGTTGGCTCAAGAAAAGTTTGATTTCCTAATTTTATTATTTATTCCACTTTTCTTCTTCTTTATTTGTTTCTTTCGCGTTTCTCGTGATCGGCTGAGGATGTAAAGTTTCCAATAAAGAAGAAAGCTTGGTGATTTATTTAATACCTAAATGAATGAATGAAATTGGATTAAAATAGATTGATTAATCAAATTAGATGCATTTTCTTGACGACAGGAGAAAAAAAAAAGGCTTCAGACTTTTCTGGCGTAAAAATAACATGCCTTTCACCAAGCGTGCCCTCGACTGAAAAAAAAAAAAAGAACAAACATGATTTAAGTTTATTCCGTTTACTGAAATGATGGTATATTAATTCTATTACCATTTAATTGGGATTTTGTTTTTGTCTTCACTCAAAGCGTTTCATTTGATTGTATTGCCCTTGATCTTAGGTGCAAATCTATAGTGATCAATCAATTTTAGAATTATTTTAGAATTAGTGAGATTGCTAACTTATTTATTATAATTCATTTAATAAATACATCCTTTGCTGCAAAGATGTTACCAGGATTGATAAATAATTCATATCAAAACTAAATTTATTTTTTAAAAACAAAAAGCTGGTTCTTGCAAGTCACATGAACTGAGGGAGCTAATGATGTGATATAAGAGCTTTCTTCTGGTTCTTGTTCTCGTGTCCAAGGACAGTCGATGGAAATAGGTGTCATTGCCCCCGAGGAGGTTGGACTTCTGCATGTTGGTCCCTAATTTTGATTCAATTCCATATGAGGGATCAGCCACCACCTGAAATCGGCACACCCAGAAACAGGGAGGACATTGGGGCCACGACGGATTTTATGTTCACCAGCTCCAATTAGCTTACACGGTCCCACAGCAGCTTAGTCGAGAGAGGTTTTCACCCTTCCAAGAAGTGGTCAATTCGTATGCTGCTTCACTCTCCGTGTTCTTACGGGAACGGAAGTTTAGTGACTAGACCACTATGGGACTAAAAGAGCGTTATTCTTTCTAATAGTTGGCTTGAAAATGGTACTATTTAACACTTTCAAACAAAAATACGACTTATAGCAGTTAAAAGAGATTCGTCTAATATAAGTATAGTAAGATAAGGAAATTTGTTTATGACCGATTGTTCTTCATCTAAACGAACATTCTTACAGGATGTTACAAAATTTCATGAATAGCATAACAGCATCGGGAGTTTATCTTCAAAATCTTGCCGAAATGGTCACCAACTTTCGGTGCCAGTAACAATATATTTGAGACAAAGATGTTTCTAAAATGAGCAGTTTCTCACAAAAGATATTGGTCTTAGTCAAAATTAAATCTCAGATCAATGGGCAGCTGATGAGACGGTGAATTTAAGAAATAACTTATGTTAGATTATTTTCGAGTTCTTTTGCATAGGTAAATCCATATCAAAACAATCAATTGTCAAAACATTATGTCTAATGATTATTATACTGAGGTTTTTTGTTTCACATATAGTACTAGTACATAAGATGAAAAATAAAATTTTCAGATTTTTTAAGCAATTTATTTAAGATTTGTGAATTGAAAAAGTCAGAAGTTTTAAATGTCTGTAAGACAAGACGTATTTCAAGTAGATAATTTGAATTTTCATAACATTTTGTTAAGTTTTTGTGGTCTTTCATAAAATCTGTAATATGTGTCCATGTCAATTTGAAAAAGAAATTTTTAAATTTAAAATTTAAAGTAATCTTAAATACTGGAATTTTCGTTTTTTTAATCTTACCAAACTTTTCTTTTTTTATCAACAAGTATGCCAAATTTGGAGATGGAGCTTTTAAAGAATCATGGTGAAAAAAGTTAGTGTATATAATTTATCGTCTTGGGGGGGGGCTATTGGTGGTGTCCGAAAATATCACAAATGGTTACTTCTACTCAAAATATTCATACTTCTCTCTTTCTCTATTTATTGATAACTAGCAATAAAAATCAATTATAAAGGTTATCGTTTAAATGATAGTATATTGATGTCATTAGATAGATCACAATTGTCATGTTTGTTCATTGTTGAACTATATCTCGAAGTAATTGGTAATAAAAAAAGTACTACTCAAAGCAGAGTTGACATGTTCAAAGAAATTTAAATCACAGTTTTTCTTAATAATATACAAAGATTCAACATAGGAGAATCATAAATTAATTTTATATGTTAATTTTTTAACATACATTAATTTCAAGTTTGTAATAAGCGAGTTTCACAGTCAAAATGCAGTAATTATATGTTTCTGCTGTTTAATATGTTACATGATACATGAATGCCATGTTAGATTTAGTATCATTTCCAGCACTGTCTGGTTCCATGTCATCATTGTTACTGAAACCAAAACTGATCAAGCTGTAATGTAACTAATTAAATATTCATTATAGATTATGTTTTAATTACAGAAAGTATAATTAAAAAACAACGGTTATATTTCAATCTATGCAGTTTTCTCCTTGATAATTAAACAGGTTATTTTAAATTTAGGAACTGTTCACAAAAATTTGATTAACTGACTGAATTTCGAGTTCTAGGAATCTCTAAATTTTCATTTTTTTTTCATGCACACCCCATAAACAAAGTTTTTCGTCCGTTTACATAGTTAGACTCATTCTTTAAATGCAATACATCATTTTATTTTGAAGTTAAAGGAAATTACATCCAAATTCTTCGAAAGACAATTTAAACCGTAACGTAATTTTTGAAAGTTTGCATTGTTGACCCGAACTTCCATCATAAAAGAATCAGTCGCCTCTCCTTCAGAAAAAAAAAAAAGAGCGCGGGGGTTCACATAAAAAAAAGGAGAAATTTTCTATTCTGCTCGATAGACGGTGTTTAAAGAAATTTAGTGACGTATGCAATGTCTTGTAGCCGAGGTGATTTCCCAGTGGTACGATTTCATACGCATGTTGTCCATTCCTTATGTGTAGTTACTGTCGGTACAGGATCCGGAACCAGTTGGATTCAGATTGAAAAGGAAATAGGCTTATTTCTTTCTTTCTTTTTTTTTTTGGGGGGGGGGGAGACAAATAATTTTATCTTGTATACCGATGAAAATTTAAAAATACGAATGAAGAGCTCTGACATTTTATAAATAATCAACCGAACGTTTCTTTTACCTTTGTTTAGGTGTATAGAATCATATGAGGGAGAGAAAGTCAACTGTATCAGAATTTTTTTAAAGAACCTCTAAAATTACGTGCACATGGAAAAAAATGTGTTTTGAATTCAACAAAATTTTGTTAATTTCAACAAAAATTTGATTGGCGCTATTTCGACCGAATACTTTTGTTGGTTTTAACAAAAATTTTCTAAAATAAACAAAATATTTCGTTGAATTAATAAAAATATTTCTTTGAAATATAGCCGGACGAAGTTTTGTTGAATCAACGAAATTTTTTTTTCGGTGTATAAATGTTTTAGTACGTTTTATCTCTACTCCGCCCGCAAATAATTTCTGTTTAACCCATTTGTGCCTGGATATTTTTGCGACTTTCTTCGATTTTTACTGATAATAGAAATAATAGATAAATCTCTGATGTCAATTTCTTGAACAAGGGATGATTTTTTTAAAAATCATTATGAATAAAAATCAAAATATCAACATCCTACTGGGTCATGTTAAAATATTTTGCAAAGTTGAGGCTCAATACTCATGAATAAAGGCTAGGAAAAATAAATAACGTTTTCGACTAATAGCGAAAATGCCGTCCCAAAAAAGGGACACTAGGCATAAATGGGTTAAACACATTTTAGTTTATGTGTTCCAGTAAGTTCATGAAGTAGCCGAGTAACTTTAAGTAGTGAAAGTGCAGATTTATATTTTCTACAAACAGGTTTTTTTTTTAATATAATTTTCCGGATTTTTATTCGTTTATTTTTTAATAGTTTGTTTTTATAAAAGAACAGTCATAGTTAGTTTTGTCTGTAAATGATTGTTGGATTATGGTATATTATGGCTTGTGAAAACTTTTTAAAACCCCTTATTTAAAAACATGTCCGACACTTATAATAATTTGTACGATATATGAAGTATACAGTTTTTGTGAATGATAATAAATTTAAAAATGCTTTGAAACAGAACATAAACTAACGAAAACTTCATTTATTATCAGACATAAAATTTTATTAGGTACATGGTACTAAATCTGTAACTTTTTCCCCTGGAAGATTAATTAACGTCATTAATCTCTTCCGAAAAAATGACGGTTCTAAGGGCCATCTTGCATATGGTGGAAATCCGTTAAGTCAGTAGACTAACAGCTACTGATTTGATCTGTAACTCTATTAGCTGTATTCACCAAACTTTACACCTGCGAGTTAACTCAGCAGAGCGAGTTATTTCAAAGGTAAAACGGTAATCACCATGCCAAATACTAGGGTTACCGTGATATCGGACAAATACAATCTGAGCGTTGTCACTGAGAATCAACTGGACCACTCGAGTTTCCTGATTCGCGGAATCATGGGGTTTGGTGAATATCGTTGTAAGAAATATCTATTGTAATGTGATCAGCTTTCTCCTGGAGCTTCATTAAGCAGCTCTTCCCATTAAATTCCTATCAAGAACAAAATCCATGAATGAAGTTCCACGTTTCTTCAAAGAAATCGCTTCTGCTAGAGATCGGCGTCGAAATACTGCTGAAAACTCGATGTTTCTATAGCTAAACTTGAGAGCGAATCATCCTAAAAGTATAAATAACCTGATTTTATGGATGTTCAGCTCACTATGTCAAACATATAGGATAAGCAAACAGATCAAGATAAATATAAATGTCGATGTAATCAAAAAGAGTTTTGAAGGAAATCTTTTATATTTCTATGAAATGAAGGCAGCCTTTACTTGTTACCCTTTCATACGTTATTACTTTTCATTTCTTAAAGCAAAGAAAACGACTGTTTAGTTTTTTTTTTGTTTTTTGTTTTTTGTTTCTTGTTTTTTTTTTTTGTTTTTTTCTCCAGCATGAAAGTTATTTTGCCGCGCATTATTAAAATAATATACATTTTGAATAAATTTCTAAAAATAAATTCACTGAACTTTCAAAAGTTTTCCTCTTTAAATATTCATTTTTGCCTCCTGATTTAATCTTTGTAAATAATAACAGCATGAATGCATTTTGCTTCCTTTTTTTATATATTTAGAAAACCGTTTTAAAATCCAATAATTTTTCCCTCAAATATATTCTGCTGTAGCATTTTTTTAAAATTTCGTTCTTCTAGCTGGAAAAAAAAATCGATGAGGTAGAAGTATTTTTCAAGGGAACAAAATGCCTGTTTTGACAATGATGTATCACGCAATCCCTTGTTTTCATTACTGAGCGTATGAGTAAATGAAAAAGGGCCATTTATCCTAGTTTCTCGGTATTTTATTCTCGGATATTCAAAGGAATTTTCATGTTTAATATTAGTGTAAGCCTCTACTTCTGATCATAGCATTAAAAAAAAATAATAATAAAGATAATTCGCCTGATATTGTACTTAATCCATAAACGAGCGGTTGTAACACCGTGAAAACCCCTAATTCCAGCTCTTTCACCGCTAGTCGGGGAAAAAATAGAATTAAATGGTCCCAACGCTGAAAATGTGCAGCTGTTGCCATCATTCGATTTAACTATCCCCAACATGGCGGTAGATCGGATTGCCTGACAGCCGCGTGCCAAAGAAGCTAAACAGCATTTTTGAAACAGCTGCCTGAGTACTTGGTTGCTGTAAATATCACGTCAGTATTCATTAGTGATGGACGCGAGACGAAAGTAAGCCCCTCGCGTTTCGCAAAACAGCCGGAAAGCTTTGTCTCGTCTCGCAAAAAAGTTCTAAATCTTTGTCTTGCTTCGCAAGAGACAGTTTTGCGTCCACCCTACTAATATACTCTGGTATTAATAGGTAAAACACTTGTTAAAGTATTCAAGAATGTAATAAATAGGCTATACTTAAGCACTTTTTATGTACGAGATTCTGTTATAATTTTATATATTCTGTAAAATAATGTTAAACTTCCTCTTTTACTGAGCTGCATTTTTTAAATTTTCAAATGCTCATAAAAATACTAATAAAATTGATAGTGGCGATTTTTTTATTTCTTTTTTGTTACATTGCTGGGAACCCCTAATGGAACTCTCCTTTTTTGAACATATGCAAAATAAAAGTCTTTATCAGGCTTTGCTCCACTGGCCATTTAGATGGCTAATACAGTAGAACCTCGATCTATTGTTTTTCAAGGGGTGTGTAGTAAAAAACGATGCATGCGGGAAAACGACGAATCCGGGTTAAAGTCAAAATAAGAAGAAAACACCGATTCCTTCAGTATACCAAAAATACTAAATTTGTTACCACACTGTAAAAGAAACAAATTGAAATTGTGTAGAAATTAAGTGATACTTATTTTTACAAACCCAGTAACTTTACACTGGATTTTTCATTAATCTTTTAATTAAACAAAAATTTTCAAGATTTACAATGTTTTGTTTTTTGTCTTTTGATGTGTATTCATGTTTGTATATAAATGTCATACAATTTCAAATAATCGTTATTGCGTAGGCTAAACTAGGCACTAGTGTTGGCTCTGTCTCATCAGCATGAATATTATTCTCAGCTTCTTTGCGATTATTTTCATTTTTTGCGTCACATTACTTCCATTCTTAGGATACCGCACGTTGCTACTTCTAAATCAATGGATATATAATCACTACAATTCAGACCATACTCATCCCTGCTAGATGTAAGAACTCTTCACCTATACCATCATCAACCTAAGATATCATACCAGGAAGTAATTCGATTTGTAAGCCATATTGATCCACTTCATCTTCAATTTCATTTCGATCAGAAGAAACATTTTACAACGATGAATGCGGGAAAGCGAATTTTTGACGAACGATGCATGCGGGTTTTGTTAACGTTATTTGAATACAGTTTGTGCAGGGACCATAGAAATAAAACGATCAATACGGGAAAACGATGAATGCGGGAACGATAGATCGGGGTTCCACTGTATAATTTTTCAATGGCTGATCTAAATTACCTCCCTAGATCTGCTATAAGATTAACATAGGATTCTTCTAATTTATATTTGACTATGAAATGTAGTACTTTTTCGAAAACCCTTCTCAAACTTCAAATGCATGTAAACCAAGTGAGCGTTCTACCTGATTTCTAGCGCCACTAAGTTATGTTTGTTGGGTTGAGACATTTTTTTTCACATTTCCACACTTATGCTAAATCGAAAGTATGCGTATAGTAATAAATATTCAATTTTACACCTGCTAACATTCTTAGGCTTTATTTTAACTTGTTTTGCATGAAGCTCGATGCAGAACCTTCATTGTATAAATAACCAATTTCGATCTTCCGCAGAATATCCATGGCAAGTGATTGAGGGGGAAAAAAGCGCCGATCTTTCTGTAAAACAATTTACATCATAATGCAGCAGCAACACATCATCTAAAATTTAAATTTTGCAGTTACTGGACAAAGAACTAAACAACAAAACTGTTTTTATCATGCAAGTCGATAGAAGAATAAAGTTTTGTTGTTCCATTGCTAAGAATTTCAAAATACTCCTTTTGTCTTCCATGTTCAAGCTTTGCATTGTAATGCAGAATGAGGCAATAACTATATTTTTTTTCCTCTTTAAGTTATTCTTGGCATTCTAATGCTTCATTCGTGCTTTACATGGAAGTAGAAATCAATAAAAACCGTAAACATCGAAAGAATTTTCAATAGATTTTCATCTTCTTTATATATATATATATATATATATATATATATATTCAATTTCAGGAAACTTGTTTATCAGTCGATTTATCAATGCCAAAAACAGTTTTATATAATCTCTATTCTGGAATAAAATTTCTATTTTCCCTGCTTTTAAGCACTAAAATGGCCCTTTACTTTCCTAAGTTCTGCAAGTGTGTTATTTTAGTAATTTTCCCTACATCTTCGGTTCATTTTTTGTTTGTTTCAAAAATAGTTCAGTGTAATTTCGATTCTACGTAATAGTTAATTTTGTGAGAAACTAAACATATATATAGGGGATATAATATTCTTGAAGAATTTACTTACTATAACAAAAATACTTACCATTCTTTTAAAAATAAAAGCGTAAAATTTTAGCGTAAGATTGTTTAAAAGCAATTCCAATAAGGATAAAATATTCATCTTTTAAAAGTCATTACATTACAGAAGTCATGTGTAAATTTTATTTCAAATGTACGGAATTATCAATCAGTACTTATATCTATCATAAAAATTCAAAATATACTACAAGATCAATTGTGTTTTAAATTACTGCAATAAATAATGAACTAGCATATCAGAGATAATCATTATCAATATTGAATTTTTATTGGACATCTGTAAAGTTTTAAATTGAAAATAATGTTTTCTTATGTGGAACTGTTATTTTCCACTTCAAAACATGCTTATTACAAAAATTTCTCAATAAATGTCCATTCTTAGTACATTTAAATAGTTCTTTCATTATCAATAAGAGCAGTTTGGAGTTTATAGTTTAAAAACAATATATTAAAATACTAGCAATCTCGCACGGCGTTGCACGTGCTCATTTCTCATGTTTAAGACATAAAAGTTCGCTTCAACTTTCGTTACATATTTTTTTCTTCGCTGGTGGTGGCCAAACAATTCCAATTCTTTTGAGGTAAGGCTTCCTATCGGAATTGTACGAATATCAAGTTTTTCAAATGTCAGCTGTTCCACACTGTTTTCAATTTGGTGAAATACGTCACAAAGCATGATACTAGGAAAGTTGGTAAAACCGTGTTTTGACAGTTGGTGCTCAAGTTGGACCATAGATTTATGTATTGGGAGTCGAAATGTGGAGAAAAAAATTTACCGCTTTCCTCATGAATTGGTAATTTTCCGTTAAACGAAGAAAAATGATTGCAACTACCGGAAATTTCTTGTAAAAACGGTCAATTTCCGTGTTTGGTTTGGTATGTAAGTTTTGCAAGTAGTTTTGAGAAACTGATTATTGTTGGACATTAAAAAAAAAAAATATTGACACCTAACGCATTCTCATAAGTAATTAAAAATTAAATTATAATTAATTACATTTTTAACATAGAATTCCCTTTCATAAGAAAGAGTATTTCAAATCACATTCATAAATGTATAGGACAGGCTAGAAAATAATTTCAGTTATTATCATTATTATTATTACTATTATTATTATTTCAAACTGAGAACGAAAAACCGGGGTGTATTCTTTTTATATTTTTAGCAGCCAATGTATTTCTTTTCCGGTTTTCAGTGTTTGCAGCATATCTGTATGGAAATCTAAACCGATATGACAAATACCTAAAGAGCAAATGTTTTTACTAATTACATACATTTGTGAAAATTGAAATTAATTTCTTGCTAATCGAATAATTTGACTATGTTAATAATAACTGGACAACACTTTGTCACGAATTTGAAATTTTAAAGGATGAAATGCACGAATTCCGCAAGGAAACTAAAATAACCTTCAGCTCACCCTTTGGCCAAACCAGAAGTAGTCGCGCAGTGTCTAGTGATTAGAGCAATCCGCAGACTCAGGGTTCGATTCTAGCGATGGCCAAATAATATTTTATTTCGCAGTTTTGTTAAGACGGAAAGTTACCAGCCCAGAAAACGGAAAAATAATAAACATAACGGACATTTTTTGGCATCTTTGCTGCCAGTCGTTTTTCCGTTAATTTACAGATATATTTTGAACAGTGCAGACTCTCCCTGTGTCTGGGAGATACATACCATAAATTTCATGATATATCTGCTTTTTATGTTATTATTTTAAAGAAAAAAGATAAATAGCCGGAAGAAAACCTTCTAACTATTTATCAATAAAATGTGAGAAATAGCAAGTGAGGAAATATACGTTGAAACATAATTAGGTATCTTAAAAAATTGAAAGAAATCTGTCATTATCTGTATGACATTCGAAGTAGTCCCCGCCAGTGGCCGAGCGCAATTGCGCTCTCAACTGGGAAACAGAAGGTACATTCTGTTGACCTAATCGTTGAGAGTTGTGGTTTTCTCCGAAACTTCACGTAATTATGGGTTAGCCCCCCCCTTCCCTCGGCCTAGATCCCTCGCGTAGATAATTGGCCGTAGACAGCAGTCCGTAACAAATCGCAATATTTAAGCCTAAGAAAAAAAAATTGTAAAAACTTGTGCACCAAACTAGTAAAAGTCTTATCCTCATAATCCGAACTACACATGATCAACTTTACTACACGCATTAAAAAAAAAAACCATACACTGTGTTGCAAGCATAGTTTGGTCAGTCTCGTTTTTCTACAAGCCCAGCTGAGTGGGCACTATACTGATGCTTGGCTTTCAGAGAGAGGTGGAACGACAGTACTGTAATCTTAATGCCGCCCTTGGAATGAAAAAAAAGTCAGTCTGTATTTCACAGATCCAAGGACATTCGAGAATCTGTCGAGGCTCCAATGTCCTCCAAGTTGTTAAACGATACCTCTGGAGGGTGCCGATTTTAGGTGGTGGTTGGTCCCTCATCTGGAATCGGTTCAAGATCAGGCACCGACAAGTAGAAGTCCAAACCCCTCGGGGCAATGGCACCCCTCATTCCACGGATAGTGTCGTCTATCCATGGGCATGACAACAACAACAAGAGCATCCGAGTGTTAAAAATGGCTGTGCCTATTGAAGACACTTTCCAATAATAGGAATTTACCTTGATTAGAGTTTATCAAGCTACTAAATGCGCATGTTGCAACAGCGGAAATAGAAGACGAGACTACAATACTCCGTACGTTAGCCGATAGACCGCAAAGTTTTCTGTCCATTTTCATGAAATTCTTATTTCTGAGCATTTGCATGAGCTTCTCTGGCTCATTTCCGTGGGATCAGAAGCTCATGAGAATACTCTTTCAGCATCCCCTAAACACCATCGCGGTAAGATATTGACATATGATGGTGAGAAGTACAGTCTGTCAATTAAATAACCAAATGTCGGAACCCTTTATGAAAAACACAGTTGTTGGGACATTTTTTTTTTTTTTGGACCCCAATTCTGAAAAAAAAAAGGATTCCGAGCCGTTGTGCCTCAAAAGGTTAAACTAAATGTAAACAAACTTGATTTTCTCAATTTCATTTCAAGTTATTAATGGAAAGTTTTGAAATTTTACATATTTGTTGAATGTATGAAGTGAATCGAAAAAAGTCTCTCAAAAAATTCACAAAGAATAATAGATTTGATTTCTATTAAAAAACAAAAATTAGTTGCGGGTGACATAGCTCCACGAGAATCCTTTACTTTTTTTTAGCACGTCATTTCTCGTCAACAAAAAAAAAATGGTCAACATAAAATTATAACATTATAACATGCATTTGTTTGCATAAAATTATAACATGCATTTGTTTTAATTTTATGTCGACCATTTTTTTTTGTTGACGAGAAATGACGTGCTAAAAAAAAGTAAAGGATTCTCGTGGAGCTATGTCACCCGCAACTAATTTTTGTTTTTTAATAGAAATAAAATCTATTATTCTTTGTGCATTTTTTGACAGACTTTTTTCGATTCACTACATACATTCAACAAATATGTAAAATTTCAAAACTTTCCATTAATAACCTTAAATAAAATTGAGAAAATCAAGTTTGTTTACATTTAGTTTAACCTTTTGAGGCACAACGGCTCGGAATCCTTTTTTTTTTTTTTTTTCAGAATTGGGGTCCAAAAAAAAATTTCCCAACAACTGTGTTTATCATAAAGGGTTCCGACATTTGGTTATTCAATTGACAGACTGTACCATGAGAATTAAAATTTCCCATTTGGGAAGTTTTAAAAGATCAAGTGAACCAATTGTTTGTGCGCTTGCTTTTATAGCTCCGTCAAATGGTTCAACGCTGGACGAAACTTTTCTGGAGTCCATTCCAGATGTCCAGTTAGTAAAATTCTGTAACAAAAGTCGAATTCAACGCAATGTAGAAGCAGTATCTTTTGCTTTCTGGATGTTTTTCATTTTGTTCATGGAATACATAGGGTTTAATCTGGAAGTCATGTGTGACAGCTATGTTTGTTAGCTTAGGTGGACTCGAAATAGCAATGCTAATAAAATAAAATAAATAAAAACTTCGTGAAAAAACACGAATGTAAATATGTTATTTATAAAATGTTATTTATAACACGATACGATGATTTCGACCAAAAATTTTTTCGGGCTTCATCAGTCAAAGGCCTTCGTCTCACTAAACAGAGGTAACTAAAAAAGATAAAGAAACAATCATGGAAAAGAAAAGGCGAACAAAACCACGGAGATTAAAAGGGGGAAAAAGGGATGGGATAAAAAAAAAAAGAAAAGAAGGACAAACAAAAATACATAAATAAATAATAATAACAATAATAATAAAAAGCAAAAAATAACACGTCAACACAAACACAAAATAAAAGGAAAAACAAAAGAAAACAGAACAAGCAAAAGAACAAACAACAAAAACAACATAAAAACACATTTTTCTTATAAATACAACATACAGGACAGCACAGTATATAAGGTTTTTTTATACAATATTTTTATTTAAAAATTAAATTAATTTATCTTTCGAGTGTTAAAAATGGCTGTGCCTATGGAAGAAACTTTCCAATAATATGAATTTAACATCAATAGAGCTTATCAAACTACTAAATGCGCGTGTTGCAGCAGCGGGAATAGAAGCAGGGACTACAATACTCCGTACGTTAGCCAAGAGACGAATCATTATCAAATATCATTCTTAATGGTTCATTCTATAAACAAACCGAGGGTCTTGCAATGGGTAATTCTCTCTCACCTCTCTTATGTGATATTTACATGCATTATTTTGAAGAGAAGCTCTTCAAGGTCTTTCATTTTCCGTGCTGGGTCAGATATGTTGACGATACTTTCGTTCTAGTGGATTCCAATCGTTATAATTCTAATTTACTTTTGATTGTTAGTTCTGTTGATCCGTGTATCCAGCTTACTCTAGAAGAGGAGTGCAACAATTCTTTACCTTTTTTGGATGTTCTTGTTTTTAGGAATCCTGAAAATTTCTGTACTTCTGTTTTCCCAAAACCCTTTTTTTATAAATACAACATACAGGACAGCCCATTATATATATTTTTTATTTAAAAAATTAAGTTGATTTTTTTTCGAGTGTTAAAAATGGCTTTGCCTATGGAAGATGCTTTCCAATAATAGGAATTTACCATGATTAGAGTTTATGAAGTTTAATAAATGCGTATGTCGCAACAGAATAGAAGACGGGACAGCAATACTCCGTACGTCTACTTCAATTCTGCCTGTATCTACTTCTGTTTTCCTCAAACCTTTTTCTATCTCTTTACCTCCTCATACCCTATATAACTATCTTTACTAGCAAAAACTTTCTGCTTTATACACTTATGTGTTTCGTTCTATCAAATTTTGCTCTGAGCATTCATCTCTTAATAATGAGATTAATTACTTAAAATCCTTAGCTGTCTCTCGTGGTTTTAACCCCTCTATTATTGATAAAGCTCTTTCTAAATTTAATAAGCCTAATACTACTATTAATTTTCATAATGAAATAACTGTACTACCTTTCTTTTCACCTTTATGCAACAAAATTTCTAAACTTCTCAAAAATTTCGGTTTCAAAGTCATTTTTAAACCTGTCGATAAATTTTCTATCCTGAAAGATCCCAGTCCTACTGAGAACTGTTGGGGTGTTTATTATATTCCTCGTGGATCTTGTGATTTGAGCTATATTGGTCGGACCAGAAGAGCTCTCAAATTTATGCTGAAAGAGCATGAGAGTTATGTTTCTAAGCACGAGCTTTAAAACCTTCTATTGCCTCACATTGTTGGAATTCTAATCATCGTTTTCAGTTTTCTAAGGCTAATATATTGTGCACTCCTCAGTCTTTGTCCAATCTTGATTCCTTGGAAGGTTTTTCCATCACCCAGCACTTAGAACGTCTTGTGAACGATGCTTCTTCCGTTCGTTTCGTTCATTCTGCTTGGAAGCTGCTGTTGTAAGTGTAAGGTCCTATTCACTTTCTTCCTCCACTCCCCCTTTTCTTCTGCTACCATTTTTTTTTTCTTTCTTTCTCTCTTTTTTTCTTCCTAATCTATTATTTTGATTGTTCTTTTTATTTTGTTTTGGTTTTTGTGTGTGTGTTTCTGTCTTTTCTTTATGATTTTTATTGTTTTATTATTTTTATTATTTAAATTTTAAATATATATATATAATATATAAGCTCAAAAGTTTTTTTTATTTTATCGTTTAACACCAATATTTTGAGCTTTTTTTTTCCGTAGCAATACTAATGTCAAAGGAGCTCAATAAACATGGTCATTCTGGAGCAAAGATAATCATCAAATACTGCTCAGTAATTCAACCTGAAAACACCTCTAAGAGAATATTTCTGTCTATGCAGTTGATCTCAAACTCTTAACGTCGCTCCCCCCCCCCACCAAAGGATAACTGACGGTGGCGCCCCCCCCACCTCACATTTTTCAGCATACATTCAGTTTTTTTTATCTTTAACAATGAACATTTAGGCGAATTTTCTGCAAAATAATGTTATCAGTAAAGTTTGAATGAACATTTTAAGTGAAAATAGATATATTTTTGAATAAAAATGAGAATAAATAAGATGATTTTTTAGAAAACATGTATCACTACTTGCTCTTTGGTTTTTCTCGCCCCCCCCCCGGCAAACGCTCTGCTCCTCACTGGTTGAGGAACGCTGATATAAGGTGTTATTTTCAGTTTATTCTGTACTCGATGTACCTGAAAAAGAAAAGAGAAAGTTTTACTATACAAGCCTCAAATGAGAAGAAAACTCAACCACTAAATTCTTCGCCGAAAAAGTTCAAAATTTCAACTTTTTCGGCAACGTTGAAATCGTTTGGCTTATTTCGTTGTTTTAATGTTTAACCATTGTTCGAGATCATTCTAATCATATACACATTAGAGTAAATAAATGGCATAATGCCAGCATTCGGGGCAGAATAAATGTGAAAAAATAAGTTTTTTTCATTTAAAAACATTTTCTTTTACTGCAGTATGTAAAAACAAAAAGCAAAATCATTATTGGAGGTTATTTTTATTTGTATTTTACTCAGTGTTATTATGATTCAACATCAATTAATATATTAAAGAACATTAAAACTTTATGCTATAAGTTAGTATTATATACTAACTTATTAAAACTATTTCGTTGGAGGATAAATATTCACCTCCAACGAAAATTCCTTATCCTTTGTTTTACGATCAGACACGTTGAAAAGGCAAGGATCTTACTTTTCGAAGAGAACTAAATAGGAGTGTGAAATGTAATACAATTTTCTATTTTCATTTGATTTATAATTAATGTGTCATTTATAAAAAAAATATAGCTACATAATTTGTCATCGTTCATCTTCATTAATGATCAATATTCTTCGTACGAAATAGAGATTATTAAACTTGCAAACTAAAATAAATAAAAAAAATGTTAAATATAGTTTGTTTATATATTTATCTGCTTGTCTCAGCCAAATTAAAATCTCGTAAATGATTATTTAATGATTTATATCTGCTTGTCTCAGTCAAATTAAAATCTCGTAAATGATTTCTTAATCATGATCCATGTTTCATGTTCGAACAATCTTGCTCGCGGTACATTTGTTTTACAAAGCTTGTTGGCATTTAATTTACTAATGACCTTTTAAACGCATGATGTAAAAAGGACGTCAAAGAGTAGTAAATTTTATTTTCTATCTCTTATATTACCATTTAGTTACAATAGTAACAATGCCCATTGTTGTCACTTAAGTCTTTGAATGCTACAATCAAGTGAAAACTCAAAATATATAAGTTCTTACAATTCGAAAAATAAAAATACACAAATGTGTTGCAAATGAAACTGTAACCTTTGAAAACGCTCTGTTTCTGATGCTGTTGTATATTTTTTGCTTTTAATTTCATACTCACATTTCCTACATTTCCTACTGCTATGTGCCAACAAATCTTCCGAATTATCCAGAGTTACAGATGCTTACTATATGTTTTCCCTTATCAAATGCAGCAACATCTGGTAATGTCGTCAGAATTAGAGATATTTTAAAAGTTTTAGACTAAAAAAGGACTTGTGTCGTCTTACTTTAATAAATGGAATAACTGATTATTATTTTTTAACTAATACATTATAGCTATCACATTATTGAGATGTGTGTTACTATATTCAACAATTAAACGGAATCAAAAATAATATTCTTGAACTGAATAATTTGTGTGGAAATTTACCAATCGGAAAGTAAAAGTGCATAAATATTGAACAAATGAAACATTAACAATTCCGAACTTTAAAACCCTCGTATTTTAATGTTATCGTTACCATTTACATTATATTTTTATCATATAAGCGCAATTGATTATTCAAACTACGGGAGTCAAAAGTGCTCTCAAATCCTACACAAATATTATTTCACTAGAAGTCAAACCCTAAAGAACTAGAAGTCAAAGCCGTTGTGGAGACAATTACAACGGGCGCTAGAAAAAAAAAAAATTGCACGAAACTATGTCTACACTCAACATAGTTCATCTTCGTCCACCTAAAATAAACGAGTTTTCATATTCAATTTTTATTATGTGCCCAAATCGAATTTCTTGCTCTTTTGGAAAGGTGCGGAAACTTTTGGTTTTCGAAAGATTTCGTTTTGTGTACACAGCCATTCTTATACCCATGCAGACGATTTATTTGTGGGGAAAAAATTAAACTATGTAATCTGGAAAAACTATTTTAAAGGAATTGGAATTATCCTTTCAAAGCCTTATGACCGTGATGTCATTTCGATTGCAACACCTCATTTTGTCGCGAAAATGATTCGCTTTATTGACTCTCGGAAATAAAAGGGAGCTGAAAATAGCAAAAAATTGCTTAAAAATGAGGGAACCGGTGGATTTTCAGATTTTTAAAGTAGTGGAGATTGTTTTCTATATTTATATATACATTATTATGAAACTTTTCGCATACGAAAGGTTTCGTTTTGTGTACACAGCCATTTACATCCGCCATTTTGTGTACACAGCCATTACGATTTATTTGTAAAAATAAATAAACTATGTAATCTGGAAAAACTATATTAAGCAAGTTGGATTCCCAAGTTTGTGACGCCATTTTTACTTGAAATAGGTAATTTTGTCACGCAAATTATTCGCATTGTTTACTTTCGGAAATGAAATGCAGCTGAAAAGAGCAAAAAAAAAAAAAATCGCTTAAAAATTTGGGAGCCGATGGATTTTCAGATTTTTAAAGTAGCACAGATTGCTTTTTATATTTTTATACACAATTATGAAAAATTTCAAGCGGATCGTGTAAGCGGTCTAGATTTTATGACGCTTTTCTGCTTTTTATTCTTTTTGCACTTTATAATTTTCTTACAGTAATGGCAGTAAAATATTTATATCGAAGTGGTTACCCGGAATCTTTACAGAGTCAGGGATCAGCGTAACTATATAGTAGGATACTGATTTAAGAAGAGGGAAGAAGAAGAGTAATGAAAGAAACTGCGAGTCTCCAAAAGTTGTGTGTTTGAATATTCTGTTCTCCAAATTGGTGGCTCTGAAAGTATTTTTGCGCATGATTGATGCACAATACATATTCTCACGGATACAGTGTTCGCCAAATTAATGCACTCATTTCAACTAAATCATGCTTCTTTGGTTTTTGGTTTGTCTTTTTCACCTCCTCATTGCATGGTAAAATTTCCACGCTGGTTTAAAATTATTAAAAAAAAATTAATTTTTTTCAGAGGAAAATTTGTAATTATTTAAGAAAAATGAGCATCTAAATTATTTACAAGCTTTAGTATCAAAATACATTTTATGATATCTGGGTGTTATAAATAATTTAAGTTATAGATTTATTGAAGAGGAATGAAGTGGACTGGATTTTACGTCACAACCGATTGGAAAGTTAAAATTTCCATACCATTTTTGGCATTTATCCTTAATTAGTAATCATGTCGCAATTACTGCATAGTATTTATATTCATAGCTTTTTGCTATCTTCAGCAGTTGAAAAATTATTTTTTTTTTTATACAGTGTGTCCCAAAAAGGTGGTAACACATTTTAATCTTTTTCTGTTAGAGAGAAGTGGGCAATATAAATTTTTTAAAAATGTTCAAGATAAAGTAATAAATAAGTCTACGTTAAGAAAAAATTCCTCTCGTTAATTCTCAAAAAGTTAGACCTTTTGAATTTGCATACGACCCCGTACAAAAAAAAAAAAAAAAAAAAAATGCCTCATTAGCGTATGGAACACATTTTGCTAAATGGAAAATTTTCCATATGCGGGTCATATAAAAATTTAAAAAGTTTAACATTTTGAAAATAAACGAGAGGAAATTTTTCGTTTCTTAAAATAGCCTTTTTTCTTACCTTATTTTGAACATTTAATTTTTAATGCCCGCTTATCTCTAATAAAGAATTGATATCACCTTTTTGTAACACCCTGTATATGATTTTCATTTTAGCATATAGATAGATACAATGAGCTAAAATGCTTTACTAGTTCATGAAAAGTGTGAGAGTAATCACTTAAAATTAATGATAAATTTTAAAGAATATTTAGCATGCTCTAAACAGTTTTACTTGACTATTTTTTTAGCTGTAATAAACACAATTAATTTTTACATGATATAAATATCTCATTAGGTAACTTTCTTCTTCAAAATCAAACTGGTAATCAAAATATAGTTAACAGTAATGTATTTCTATTAGTAAAATCAACTTCCAGGATAAATAAACCTATGATAATATTTTTCCTACGTGAAATCTGCAAGTTTGAACAAGCGTTTCACAGCTTTTCCAAAGAAACGGAACTACGCCAACACAATTTAAATATCATGAAAGGGAAAGTTTCGCATTTACATAATCAAATCTGCATAAAAAATCAGATCTCCCAAAATATAACTTTTTGTTAACTGTCGGCTACGATAACTTCAAGAATTTCTTAAACAAATGAAACGTTCTGCTTTATGTGAAAGCAAATAAAAATTGAAAGTAAAAAAATAATTTTCGATAAAAATTTAAAAACTTTGAGATGTACACGTTACATAAAATGTCATTATACAATTCTTGAAATATTTTAATTAACCCGAGTTGTAATTATATTCAATGAATTATTTTTTATTAATTTTAAGAAATTGAAAAAAGATGTATTTTGTCTAAGAAATATTTTTTCTTAAATATTTCTAAAAAACATGGAAGTTTTGGCATAAAACATCTTGCAATTGTATAAATAAATTTTAGTTAGTTTCAATTACACTTAACTAATGAAATAACGCGTATCACTGCAGATTTATTAGTAATTCAAATTTCACTCTCTCGATAATCTAACAATTACTTACATTATACTTTTAAAAATGTATTTTTTTAAGTATTTAATTTTTGTCAGATTGTTATATTTTGACAACTCATTGTAGTAAATTCTAAAAGTACACATTTTATAACATACCTTATTGGTTTCGTCTCTTCATCCTAACCAGTAGCAACAAGACATTGTTAGTCTTTTAAGCTGAGAAATCAGTCAGTGCAAAAACATACGTTTAAACTCGAAACGGTCGTATTATTTTCAAGAAAGCGGTCATAAAAGTGCCTATTTTTTATTCTAGAAAATTGTATAAAAGTAAGAGAATGTACAATATATGTATTTATTTTGAGATTTTCGACAGATTTTAGTGCGGAAGAATAAAAAAAATTAAATTTCTAGGAAAAGCCAACATTTAGGCTTTTGGTAACTGATTGTTTGTTTTGTAATAAGCAGGGAATCATTAAAAATGTGTTTTAAGCATTAAAGGAGAGTTTTATTCAACTTACTTAGTAAAATAAATAAATATTTGTGTAAAGTTTTCTTTGAATATAAGTAAAAAAAAGTGAGCTAAGATTGCACAATACCTATCACAAATACACGTATTTGAGTACTGCTACCATCTATTTGAAAGTAAACTGTTTCCGAGCTGAGTTAAAAATATTCTAATATTACCATCTTTTGTGTGACATGATATATAAAAAAACAAAAATCCGTACATGAGAATTAAAATGCTCTTATCTTTCTGGCGCAAAGCATTTGAATAGTGTTGCCCGGAAATATGACAGACGCAAGAACTAGAGGTAGAAAGCTTAGCCCGTGATTTTGATGGGAGCGAGGCTTAAGGGGTTAAAAAAATCCCCAAAAGTATTCAGGTCTGCATATAGTATAATGATGTTGAGAAGGTTGGTGAAAATCGGTTTCCTTAAAAAAAAAAAAAAACACTTTCGGCCGTATTCACCAAACATTTGACACGCGGATTAACCCTGAAACGCGTGTTATAGTCATCGGTAAGATATCTTACGAATGACTTTAACACGCGAGTTTGGTTTAATCCCCGTGTCAAGTGTTTGGTGAATACAGCCGTAAGTCAAATTTTACTCTATTCTAAAGCTTATATCTTCGTGAGGATCACTGTTCTTTACGAGATTCTTTAAAACTTTAGAATCATTGTGTAGTCGAACTTTGTGACTGACATGATCGCTTTTGTTTGTTTAGAGTTGCGGCACAGGGTTGGGGGGTGCCTTGCTTGGGGTACATTTTAAAGGGTTCTAACGCGTACTCCCGTCACATATGGAGGAAACTGACCAAAACTCCAGACTGTTAAATCGACTGCCGCGCGAGAGGCCCGAACGCGCAGCCTTCGCACTTCAGCTGTCTACCATGGGGAGCATAGTCGTGAACATTTAATGTTCATAATGCATCCATTTAAGAAATGTCTGATCGTGTAAGATAAAAACCCGTCAGTTATACAGTAGAGTCTTGCTTATCCGACATTCCTTATCATCCAGGATTAGGAATGGACGCGAGACGTAAAATTAAGCGGTCTCTGTAAAGCTTAAAAGACCACAGGAATGACATAAAGATGCTGCAAAGATTTGTCAACGAAGAAACGGCATTCATCAGGAAACAGACTACCATAAAAATTTCTTTAAATCCTCACAAGACTAAGCTTTAAGTGTAACACATGGCACTCGTAAATTCAGACAATAGATTATTCTCTATTTCTAACTTAATATTTTACGTTGTTTTCTTGTGCTTGTAGAGCACGATTACGGTGCAAGAGAGTAATGTGCAAGATAACATAAGTATGTGTGTATTACGTTCCAGGATACAATGTAGCTTAACGTTTAAGAAGCTTTTTCCTTATTCTTCCCGCTTATCCAACATTTTCGCTTTCCTACATTGTGCCAACATCTTTATGCCGGATAAGAGACTCTACTATACTTCAATTGTTTCATTTTATTCAAAAATGTCTGATAAATCCTTTCATTAAGTTTGTAGACTATCGTGGTATATAAACTCCCATAAACCATTTAATTAATAAATAAGCAAACTTTATTTAGTCTAGCTAGTTTACAAACATTTTGTCTCTGAAGCAAAGCCTAGCATGCAATCTGAATTATTTTTGACAAGGCACTTGTGAGAAATTTAAGGTGAAGCTGAGCCTGGCAGTTCATTTAAATCAGTGGTCTACGTTCTTGGTTATATTTGACTAAAAGAATTCTAAAAATTTGCATCTTCTGACAAAGATGTCCAGAAAATTTAGCAAACAATTCCAACGAAATTACCAAGTTCGGAGTAAATAAAACGGAAATGGGTTTCTGTGAAAATGAAATATTTCATTACTGAGCTTTGAAAGAATAGTTAATTTTTCTTAATGGTCTAAAAACACATGTGGTTTTTGTAAATAAAAACACATAAGCTAGTTATGTCAAGTACTTCAGAGTTTTTCGAATGTCTCTTTACAACCTGTACTATATATATATTGTATGTAAAAGGCACCGCTTTTATATTATATTCGAAATATATATTATATATTATATTCGAAATATATATATATTGTATTATATTCGAAATGTTTGTTTCTTCTTAAGAAATCTTTGAAATTCTGAAAAGTGTTTTTGGTTTCGGTATTTAGATCTATGTACTTGACCATCTGTCCTCTCAATAACTCTTGCAAGTACAGTTGAGTCTCGCTTATCCGACATAAAGGGGCCGGCATACTGTCGGATAAGCGAAAATATCGGATAATCGGGAGGAGTCAAGAAAAAGTTTCTTAAACGTTAAGCTAAGTTTTATCTTTGAACATAATACAACATACAAATGTTATATTACACATTGCTATCTTGCATCATAGTCACGCTCTACAAATACAAGAAAACAATGGAAAAAAATGAATTGAAAAAATAAACTTACAGTCACATAATTATCTATGGTCTGCATGTACGAGTGCTGTATGTTACACTTAAAGTCCAGCCCTTTGAGGCTTTAAAGAAATTTTTCATGGTAGTCTGTTTTCCTGATGAGTGCCGTTTCATCGCTGCCAAATCTCTCCATCTTTGCAGCATTATTATGTCAATTCATGCAGCTTCCGGAATCCTGGAGCTTTGCCCGACGTCGGATAATACGGAAGGTCGGATAAGCCAGACTCTGCTGTATTAATGAAATAGTGAGCGATTTTCTTTTAACTTGCATTGTTTAACTGAGCCACCTGTAGCTCGATTTAGCTGCCGAAATGGAACCGAACTTGGTATAGATATTAATGTCGACATGGGAAGGAAGATTTCCTGGAAAAAAGAAAGTTCCAAAAATCGCCAATAGGGTATTTATGATGCTGTACAATTTAAAAAGTGCCACAGAAACTAAATAAAATAAATAATAATAACATATGCAAAATTTCAGTGAAATTATAAGCTCTATTCAATGATTTGATTCACTTCCCCGACGAGAAATTCAACCTTCTATATGACAGTGTGATTGAACCGTGCATTCTCTGCACACATTCCATACGGCCGTACCGGGATTCTACCGGGTTTGCTTGTGCACTGCGAAAGAGGCCTACTGACGTTTCCTCATTGGTTAGATTCGGCCGTTAGATGACGTAACTAAGTGCTGGAACCAATAAGTGAGCGTCCGCAGGCCTCTTTGGATGACTCATCGGAGTGCACAAGCAGGCCCGGTAGAATGACGATGGCCCCGCCAACATGTCACTAAGAAAGCTATCTTAAAGGACAGCGCATCAGTGGGGGAATGCTCTTTCTGAGATGTTCTGTAAGTCAAAACGAAGATTCGCCACTGTCTTTGATACGTTGCTATTTAAGATAATGTTTCTTTGTGACATGCTGCGTACGGCCGTACAGAGTGTGGTGCAAGAAATGCATGGTTATATTGCATGCGTTCAGTTGTTGGCTCAGTTATCTGGAAGTCATTCTTCTGACTGGAGAATATAGAATCATATCACAGCAGTCAAAACTTGGGTTTTTGCGGAAACAAGCAAGTTTCAACTGCTGGTTTGCATTTCTGGCACTCGGTTTTCCATTAGATGGGAGAGATGTGTACACATAGAAGTATTTCATTTTCACTTTCACCTTAAAATAGCTTTTTAAGCAAAGTAAAATATCATTTTTAAAAAGTTTGATTTTTCCTTACACTAATTTATATAGAGTGTTCTTTCTGATTCAATTACCCGTAAATATATATATATATATATATATATATATATATATATATATATATATATATATATATATATCTAATATATAAAATTCTCCTGTCCCAGTGTTAGTCACCTAACTCCTCCGAAATGACTCGACCAATTTTAATGAAATTTTCTATGTATATTCGTTAGGTCATAGAATAGGTTTTTAACTATGTCTCATACCCCTAAGTCATAAGGGCGGTCCACCCCAAAATGTTTAGCCCCCGAGTGCTATTCATTTCAATCAGGATTTCTGTGTAGACATTAGCGTGTCGAATCACTTTTCAAATGTGTTTGCCAGATAATGTGGAGAGGGGGGGGGAAGTTAATAAAATGTTGAAAGTCTCACAAGGTTTGCAATTTTTGATAATTGATCGCTAAATGTGGTGCCAAAACGCGACAATTTATTATAAATATATTTCGCGTATAGTTAGAAAACGCCTGGCGTATATTGTAAAAGAGTTTTATTAGGCGATTTTAATATAGATTTCTATTCCGAAGAATTGCTCTGTGGAACAAGAAAGGAAAACACGGTACACTCATGGATTATGATGTCCATTCCAAACAGTATTTAAAATGTCTTTGCGGTGTAGTTGGAATATGCCTACAGGAAGAACATGCCTGGAGGAAATTCTAAACAGTTTCAGGTGGCGATTGTAAGATAGATTTCGATTCCAAAGATGTGTTTTATGGTACAAGAAAGAGTTGATTCCTATTTTAACGCCCGCACTCTCGCAAACCTAAAAAATCCCCGTACTTTGGCGAGCTTTGCAGTCATGGGTCTCTGGGAGTTATGCACAAGTTTCAACGGTACTTACGTATTATCCCGGCGGTCCGCCAAGACAAGCAATTTTTCACCAAGATAAATGCCGGGCACATGAAATTGTTGATGGTTTGGAATACGATTGGCAACGTACTTAAAATCTACGAAAAAGTAGTTTGGCGGAAGTGACCGCCGGGATAATACGTAAGTACCGTTTCAACGCGCCCAAAAGAACTAGATGACAACTAAAGTAAACAAACTAGCGATAAACGCGCCAGTTAAGGGATTTGAAGACATTTAATTATTAAAACTACATTAATTGGTAATCCAAAATAAATAAAAATGCAACGGCATGCTGTACTTACATGTTGTTCCAAATCGCCATTTTAATTCTAAATTACGATGTCTACATAAATGCAAAAAATCGTCATGGTAACTGCATATGTTTAATCATCGCCTCCTTGGCGAGAGTCGAGGCGTTAAAGTAGGAAACAATAACGGTGAAGTATAGTTGTGATATACTTGGCGAAGATTGTAAAATAGTTTTAGTAGGCGATTTTAAGATAGATTTCGATTCCAAAGATGGGCTTTATGAAATAAGAAGGAAAAATACAGCACAGTCATGAATAATGATAACACTTTCCAACTTAATGGAATAAGGACAAAAAATAGGGCCGACACATAAATTATGATACGATTTTAATATATAGCACTATAGTGCGTATTTAAAATCTGAAAGTGCTTCAGATTTTCATCCCTTTTTTTGGGGGAGGAGGGGGGGGAAATTTTTTATGGAATGACTATCAATAAGTCTCAAGGCCAAACTATGTCTGTTTGTGGATTAGGTTTGAGCACATCATGTTTTTCACACGGACAGTTATACGGTGCATGCTCTCGAGTGGGCAAACCATGCAGTTTGTTTGTGTTATCTAAAGATGGATAACAAAAAATATTGTATATTCTATTGCGTTAAGGGATTGATATTATTTTTTAGTAAAATTATTGTAATTAGCGATATATATAAATTTAAAGAATAAATTACAATGAATTAAAAATATAAATGTTTGGTATTGTGTTATTTTTATATTCCAGCATCGTTCACAGCGCTCCATGCCTCTTCCAGTCATTTACCACATCCTCACAAACTTACAATAAGTTAATCATTTCTTTCTACTAAAATAATCCTAGGAATAATTTATACGGCAAAACAACATTTGCCGGGTCAGCTAGTATATATATATAAAGGCAACTTTAACCAAAAAAGCGAATTTTTCGCTTTGAAGATCTCTCTTTAAAAATTAGCATAAATTAATAAATACAGTATTAGTAAAAGTTTTGACTGTTCATTTGAATTTACAAAATCAATTTTAATACAAAATTGTCTGCGAAAATGCACTTATTTTTTAGCATTATTTGGTAGAAAACAAATTTTTTAAGTCATTAAAATTAAATTAAATTCTCAATACATTTTAAATCAATTATAATAAAGATGGTGGCAGTATTTTAGCATTAGCTGCTTCAAGTTTCGTTTTAATGGGAAATTTATTATTATATTAACATGACAACCACTATATGCATGGTAATATATTTTTCTTTATAAAAGACAAAGACTCTAAAAATCATTTTTATAAAAACTTGATAAACCCTTCACACATTCTTTTGAAAAATGCCTTTAGCCTTTTTTCTCTTTAGTTGCTAAGGAAGACAATATGTAGTTTCCGTTAAGACATTTTATTACTTAATGGTTTAATTAAGTATGTAAAAAATAATTTTGTTCTTGGTAAATCATTAACGACTTAGGAAGAAAAAAAATTATGAACACTCTTTAAACACCGTAAACACAATTTTTAGTTTTAATTACACCTTGCTTCCTTGTAACTAATGAATTTTTAAATAATAACCGCCTTGAAGTGGACATCTTTATTTTTTAAGTCCGGTATCAAATTCGTCTTGTGTTGTGGAGATATTCGCGTAGCTGAAACATGGCATTATTTTTAATGGCCGCAATGGGAAAAAAGTATTTTAAAGTAAAAGCTATCGACCTATTACATCGTAAATATTATTTATGTCATTAAAGTTGTACTTTTTAAATTAGTGTAATAAAATATTTATATTATGGTGATAGTTGCAACGATTTCATGACATATGCATGAAACAATTTTTTAAATATGTATTTTTTTATGTTCTTAGATCAGCTTTTTAAATTTAAAACAAATAAAAATGCATATTATAATTAGTAAGTATACTATACAATCTGTACTTTAAATACAGATATGGTCCCACCAGTGCATAAAGTCACTGATCATGTGGATGACTTAAGTGTGAAGGTCGCGGGTTCGGACCAATCGCGTGGCTGGTCGATTTAACGGTCTGGAGTGTTGAGCGGTTTTCTCCAGATGTATCGTGTTTGCGTTAGAACATCTTAAAAAGTCATTCGCCCAAGACACCCTTCCTTAGGCAGATAGCCCTCGAATAGCTTTACCACGATATAATACAACACAATACAATACATCAAATACAGATACAAATAGATATGATATTCGTAGCTAAAAATCAATTCATTTTAATTAAGAAATGACGCTTTTTTTTCCCTGTTTCATTCGGAATTATTATAGGAAATATGATTAAACCATCATATAAAGTATAAAAACAAGTTCAATATATTGTGTTGTGTTAAGGCACACCTAAAAGAGGAGTATCCTTTTGGTAAAGATTGGCTTTGGGCGGAGAGCTTATAAAGGGGTCTTAGCACGCACTTATGTTACATCCAGAGAAAACCACTCAAACCTCCTAACAGTTAGATCGACAACTGGACAGTAGGCCACAACCCTGTAACTAAACACATCAGCCATTTACGACGTTCGGTGGCTTATTCACTTGGCCATGGTGGGGCCCGTGTGAAAATGATTGATCCCGTATTCAAAAAATTGAAAAATTACCAATCTTTGTTAATATGGATATCATCTAGTTTCAAACAATCAAAAGCAAATTCTGTCAATTCTTTTAATTTCATTCTTTAAATTTTTTTCTTTTTGATAACGGGCGTTTTTTTATTGGAAGTTTTTGCCATGCAAAAGCATATGACATAAAGCGTAAATTTTGCTTCACATTTTTTATAATTGAGTGGATAGTGTTTTTTTTTTGTGCTTATAATGTATCGTATATTGTATATATTTTTTAAATTCTATAACTATAAAATATTTAAAATCATCATTTTCCCATAAAATATTTAAAATCATTATGTGCTTGAATAGTTCATCTGCCAAAGTATCACTCCCATAATATTTCTTGAACATAAAAACTTTCATGCAAAAACGTCAAGATCGAAACTAAAAAAAATGTAAAAATTTATGTTAACCAAATAATTTTTGAATTGACATTTCCCGAATATACAGAGATCTTTCCCCCTGAGAGTTTCAAAATGTTACAAATTTATTTCGCATGAGCTTCACGAAAATTTCCCGAGAGTCTATGTAAATTGTCAAGCTGTAGGCGCATTTGACTATTGAAATTAACATATTTTGGGATATAAATGAAATACCTTTTGAATAAGATGCAATAAATTCCATCATTTAAATGCGTGAATTTAGAAAAGTGATAAAAAATGGGGTTTTCTTTTCCATTTTACAGAAATTTATTTAAATTATTGCTATCATTGTTACCTTAGAAAGGGCATGCAGAAAGCATTTTCCTTCAGATTTACTTCTAAACCTAAATTTAAATAAAATTGTTGTATTAAAATGTAATAAGTTACAATCATGTCAAATTTAATTCTATAAGAAATGTTAAGGTTCAGTACATTTTCAGTTTGAGACTTTATGAAATTACACAAAAGAGCTAAGATGAAAATTTAAAGTTATAGTTTTAAAATGTAATGCGTTCTTGAAAGGTTTCTTAAATGTTTCAATGCTTTTGCCCAGAGGAAAAGAATGAGATAACGTGAGAATGTGAAAATTAAGGACTTTGTGCATGACTTTGTGCTTTTGTCTTATTGAAACTCTTTTAGTTAAAATTAATAAGGAAATTGGAACATTAAAGCATAATATATAAAGAAAAAATATATATCTTTTTATATTTATATAAATCTTTAAGGTTTCAGTATTTAATATGCGAGTGCGAAATTTTACGAAAACAAACAAAAAAAAAAGTTGCAATTTAAATATCGAAGTTTATTTGTGTGAATGAAAACCTGATTTCACAAAATTAAAACTCAGCATAATCAATTTCGTTTTTCGTTTAAAATATTGTAGAAACTCTCAAGGTTTTAGGTAGTAACATGAGAGGTATATTACTAAAAAAACTTTCTAAACTTTATTATTATTATTATTTTACCAAAGACTATTCTCTAATCATTCTCCATCTTTTTATAACCATTAGTTTAAATAAATGCTACACATTCTTTTAAATTTTAAAAATTATTTATCTAAACTCTGACACTGATAATGATATCCATTAAACCTTACATCCAAAGTACGCATTGAAAACATATTAGCTAGCCTTTTCATAAGCGTGTGTGCCTAAAATATAAGAACGACATAAACGCATGACACACATAAATTCCACTTCACATATTTTATTAATGAGCGGAAAGTAATTTTTAGTTTTGATAGTAATGAATAAGGAATAATGAATTTTTCGTGTTAAGGATAGATGGCCATTAAAATATTTAGCTCAAACCTTTTACAATTTTTCTTTCGAATGTAATACGTTTATTCAGAGAACAAAGATAGCTTTTCAATCTCAGAGTAAACCTAATGAAATTGAATGTACCACGTTGCTTTCACCTTGTTTTATTATTATTGTTGTTGTTGTTCTTGATATTAAATATTAATTTTATCTATATATTACTTTGTAATATATAGATAAAATTAATAGATAAAACTTGAATATATAGATAAATCTTGAATTGAAGTTTTTGATGACTAAAGTAATTCGATTGTACGTCTCTAGCAAATGTTTTGTTGCTTATAAAGTCCTCTTTTATTAAGAAAATAAGCACGAATATAATGAGTATTGAAAACCTTACTGTTTTTTCTACATAATCCTACATTTTAAACATAAATTATACTTATAAACTTGAATTAATCTTTTATATCTTCTAGCAGCCGTATTTTTTTGTAATTTATGATACTAAGATGAACTACAAAGCAAGAAGCTGCGAAGTTATCGCGATACAAAAAATCTATTTGTCAGAAATACATTTATCATGTTTCTTGGGAATTTCTCGCTTTATAATTTGAAAAAAGAAAAGGTGCCTGTATTTAAAAAGCAAGTTTGACCTTAATTTTTCATTCACTCCACAAGTTCTTGGGGGTGAAAAGAACTGTAATCTTTAAACAATATCATGGAGTAAAAATCCAAATATTTACCGAAAGTATCGATAAAAGTGGGTTTGACAGTGATGCATGAGATGAAAGCAAAGTTTGTAAGGTTGAAACTTTCAGGAAAGAATGAAAAACACTAAATTTCTTTTCATTGTTAGCGTTGATGCTCGTTTAGAGATTTTACTAAAGAAATGAAGAAAGCCTTTTTTCTTATTAGAAGAGGGTTTTGATTTTATTTTTACTTTCTAAAAATCGTACTTTTTAAAGTTTTAGCCAGAATCTAAGGCTTTGTATATTGTGAGCAAAAATGACACTAATAATTAAAACATTTTTAAAAAGTTTGCAACACTTGTTTTACATAAATAAAAATGGGCAATTTTTAATAAATAGTATTAGTTGGCCCGAACTTTAATAATTATAATAATCAACCTGTATTTATTGCATTAAGAAACAGTGTGTTAAAAGAATAAATTTAGTTTGTTTATTAGTCTGTAAAGCAGTTTAAAAATCTATCACTGGCAGTGTGTACCCATAGAGCAGATGTGAGAGATAGACAGCGCTTTTGCACCCTTAACTTGAAGCACGTGTCCCACCAACTGATTCGTGGCAACATCTCATGCGCATGATTCTTGAGCATCCAACTCGCCACAGTTTTCTGTGGATCCTTATTGTCGTCATTTCCATTTTCATCGTACTGTTTTTTTAAGAAAAAATGGTGCATATGTGCTCTGCATACGGATGCAAGTCCCGCAGTGGTCTGGGCGCTAAACTCCGTTCCCATAAGAACACGGCAAGTGAAGCAGCATCTGGTTTGGCCAGTACTTGGGAGGGTCATCTCCCTCTCGACTCATCCACTGTGGAAAGCGTGTATGCTAATGGGAGCTGGTACACGTAAAATCCGTCGTGGCTCCATTGCCCTCCAAGTTGTTAAACGATACCTCTGGGGGTGCCGATTTCAGGTGGTGGTAGGTCCCTCATCTGGAATCGGTTCAAAAATAGGGACCAAGAACTAGAAGTCCAACCCCCTTCTGGGACACTGGCATCCCTCTTTCCATGGATAGCGTCGTCTATCATGGACACGACAACAACGACAACATTTTGACGGATGCAAATCATGATTTGTGAAAGTTTCTGGAATAACAATCCGAAGGGGGGGTTAACACGAAGAAATTACTCGGGTTATTTTACATTCTGCTTTAGCGTTGTAAATAGCAAAAACCAGGTTTGACACACTTAGTTGCAAAACATAAATTCACATTAGACATCCTATGCTTTGAAACTCTGTTTATTAAAGAAACTTAAGATAATTAAGTTTATTAAAGATAAAACAATTAAAATGCTACGGAGTCTGGTGGGGCACAGCGTCAAAATGCGCGTTACCAGAGCAGTTGAGAAGCGGTGGAATGACTTAATAAAAGATGCCAAAGCGCGAACTTGACACTGGCGAGAACATAAACTTGACCGAGATAACCAGCTCCGATAAATCTAGACCATTGAAATTAAGGTAATCAGGCAGAGATCGAATAATTTTGAAAGTTGGTGCATAGCATCAAAATATAGTATGCCAAAATAAGCGCCAATAGAGGGGTATTAAAAAACCCGTTATAGACTGACGTAAGAGATTCTATTTTTAACGCAAGAACCGTCAGGCAGTCCGAAAAAAAATTACATACTAAAATGCTATTACATGCAGGAAAAGCGAAATACGAATTTTGAAAGGCGAAGTAATGAAATATAAGAACAGTAATGGAAGTTAAAATACTTGATTCTAAATAGATAAAATTTAAGAAACAGTAAATAATTACAATTAATGTTAAATATGTGATCTACATCGCAGGAGTTCTTTTTTCCTGTATTTTTAAAACATACTTTTTTAAATGAAGAATTTTTCAATGTATCCACATCCACTATGGCAATACTTTTTTCACTTTAAGAGGGTTTGTAATGCATATGGTGACACTAAACTTTGGTTGTAGTTTACACTTACCACTCACCTGATATGTTGATAAAGCACGAGTCTAACATCTCTGCGCCGCAAGTCACACGGTTCATTCTTACCTCACATTTCCAGTAACGGGTTTTGAACGATGATGCGCTCTCTAGTATATGACTATTCTTTGTATACCATGCATACCATGATTTAGCACGTATTTTATAATTTAATCCCTGATTTTTTATTGAAATATTTCTTTCCCTTTCTGATTTAATTCAATAATTTCTCTTTGAATTAAATATTTTGGTAATAGAAAATATATTTGTATTAATAATAAAAAATCTGATTATTGAATGTTAGAGGAAAATTGGTTTTCATTAATGTGCACAAATTAGATATTATAGTACGATAATGTATGTAAAGAAGCTGGTAAAGTTTTTTTGCGACTACGAAGCATTTTAATTGATCTTATAAAAATGTATTCCGTCGTTAGTTATCTAAATTTAAATAAATTACATCATTTAATTATTTGTGCAGAATTATATAGCGAAGAAAGCATTCTAAGAAAAAGCTATTAAAATAATAGTCCATAATTCTGTAAAATTACTAACAATAATTTATTGTTATAATTAATAGAAATTGACGTCTTTAATGCAATTAATTCCCTTACTTAATGTCTTAAAAGCGTACATAATAATGAACTGCATAAATTAATTTACTTTATATCCACTAGAATAGATGGAGCTAACTGTATTCAAACCACATCCCTCGTTCTGTATAAGCACTTATGCATATGAAATTTAGATTAAAATATTAAGTAACTATAATTATTTGTAAATTACTTACAAGATTTTTAAGATTAAAACTAAGAAATTATAATAAGATGAAAGAGCTTTAAAAAAACACTTGTTTTTAAACACGAAATAAAATTAGTAAAATATTTTTCCCCTCATATCCGGAACCCCCGAAATTTCTTAAGACTGAAAATAGAAGTATGGAACTTCCATAGATTACATATACGAAATTTATTACATATTTAAAATATGCCCCATGAGCGCCCAAGCTTTCACTTTTTCTTAATTAATTTACATGTTCTTGGGTATTAGAAAAGAAAGCTACTTTCAAATTTTCAATTCGGATTTAAACAGAAATTTTTAAGATTTTTTTACTATATTTTTGTAAATTTTTATGTATGTGACTTAAAATAATTTTATTAGAAATTTTTTAATTGTACTTTAAATTATTCTACATAAATAATTTTAAAAATTATTTTTATGATTTACTTTTGATCGAATAATTAACTGTTTTTGTAAACAGAAGAAAATCTCACAAAAGCAATACAAAGATTATTCTTAGTTTTCATTTATTTGGATTGTGAACATCTGCCAAAAAATAAGCAGCTTATGTAATCCCTTAAATTGCTTATATATAATCTATTTTATCTATCAAATCAGCAATTACTCCTGATATGACAAAAGTAAAAGGAAAGTGAACTCATAAAAGAATACTCTAATAATAAAAAAGTAGACAGCGGTTCTGAATCTATCGCAACGATCATCCGACAGTAGAGGCGAAAAGCGCAAGTCTAAAAACTAAACATTTGTAATATAGCTGGCGCCATCTAGTGCGCCAGAAAAAAAAATCTTAAAAGTTTAATAATCGAAGGGGGGGGGAATATCAAGGTACCGTAAGCCTACGATAAAACTAAATGAAAAATATATAAATAATTTTTCATGATACCATTTAACGAAAATTATTGTTTAAATATTAAACGTGAATTATATTTGATATAAACTTTTAATTTTTATGCTCTCAAGAACAATTTCCATGTTTTAGTAGTCGTGCATTTTTAAAGTGACTTTTGTAGATTCATTTTAAATTTTTGTTGACTATGTCAATATATTATTTGAAAACAAACAAAATTAATTTCTTAACAAGGAAAAAGGGATGCCACTAAGATCATAAACGATTAGAACATTCTTATTTACTTAATTTCCAACATGAAAAGGTATGTTAGAGCCGCAAAAGTTAAAATTCATTTAGCATAATTTATATTTTTAGAGTGTGTTTGTTCTTACAATTTTTTAAACGGAGGCAGCAAAATTCTCTTATGAATCCAAATATAAATGAATGAGCCTGCTTAGAATTCATTAAAGCTTGTTGATATGTAAGTGGATTTAAAACTGTAATTTTTTTGACTTTAGAATACTTCCAAACATTCTTCTTTTCCTTTTCCTTTTTGATAACTGGATTAAATTTTTCTTGACAATGGACTGCGCTGATAGAGCAGATGTTTGCGATATTTTTTAGCACTAAGCCGCTATCGTGAGTGCAGTTCAAACAGCCAATTTTTTATACGATCAAGTTTGTCATAGATATTTTTCATTCCCCTTTCTTTTCGAAAAATATGTCACTTATAACTTTATTCCGGATTACTGCGCAGCAAATAAAAAGGGAAGTTTTACGTTTTGTTTGTTTTAGGCTTGAATAAAGTCTCTTTTGCTATATAAGGAAGGAAATAATTGTAATAAATTTTAGAAGAAACACGAATTCTTAAAAAAAAAAAACTTTCAATATTTTGCAAAAGTTCATGCGATATTGTCGAATGATATCGAGCAACATTTTTTACATTGGCGAAATTATATAGTTTCATTTTGAACTTTTGTAATGCTCAAAGCACGAGCGTATCCAGGGGGGGGGATATTGGGATATATCTTCTCCCCTAAAATTTTATGGATTAGTTAGCATAAGCTTCAGGTCGGACCGAAATACCGTTAATTTATTCACGATTAATTCAGTTTAAGTAATTTGAGTGTATAGACCATTATATATAACAATACTTTTTAACTGTAACACAGTAAATGACCTATAATTTGTGCACTTAATAATTTGAGCTCAATCGAATGCACCATATAGACGCACTTTCAAGAATTTGCGTCCATAGACCGTAATGTATAAGAATTCATTTAAGTAGCCCTGTACCAAAAACTATAAGCACTACTCACTCCAAAATCTACACAGGTTGTATGACTGCGGTCTGTAATATGCATACCCAATTTGAACTTATTTAAAAGCAACATTTAGAGTTTAGCGCACTTAAAATTATTAAGAAATTACATTTTTAAGCTGTATATGTTATACAGTTGTATATAAGTTGTAATGCATAAAAATTCTCTTTGTGACCCTGTGAACAAGCTATCAACTGTACACACATCAAAATCTTTTCAAATCGCTCTAACAGTGGCTGAGCGAGTTTCCCCTCTCAACTGGTGCCTGGTTCAAAACCAGGTCGCGTCCATCGAAGTAAACGTTCGGAGTTTTCCGTGTTTTTTTCCCGAAACTTCGCGCTAATACGGGTTACGATCCCTAATAAAATCCCCCACGGAGGGCAAGTCCCCCCCCCTCGTCCTAGATCCTTCGAACAGATAATTGGCCGTAATTTCACATTTCATCTGGCAATGACCCATAATACACAAATACGCATGCCCAATTTGTACCTAGTCGAATGCACCCTTTAGACACTAGCGCACTTGGACGAAAATTTTTGATTTCCGTCCATAGTCCGTAATGTATCAGAACTCCTTTTTGTATCCCTGTAAAAAAAAACTATATAAATCCTATACACACCATGATCAATACCAGGCGCGCGACGGTAGTTTATGATGTAGCTGTATATCAAATTCGAGCTCATTCGAAATCACGGTTGCGGACCTATCGCGCTAGCCTACATACACACATAAATAAAAACACACACGCACATACATCGCAGTAAAAATTGCATAAATGAATTCTGAAGACCTCAAAACGCGTAAATACATAAAAGTGCCACAGTAAATTTTTTTCCTGACGGCAATACTTTCTTTATATGGTAATATATTCGGATAGTAAAGCCAGCAAATTTAACAAAAGAAATGATCGACAAGAAATGTAAGAAAAGTTTCAACATTTCTGTATTAGCTTTTAATTATTTGTTGAATATCTGGAGTCCATTCCTCAGTTAAGTTCGATATTTCCGCATATGCATGTCCATCTGTGGAAGTTTCTCACCGTGTGTGTTTTGAACAGTGTAAAGCGTGTGACCACGATCAGAGAATCTGTGACTGCTGACTGGGTAAAAGTTTCCCAAGATCATTTATGCTTAATTCATAATCCTAAAAACTGAAGCCTCTTAAAAATATGAATGCGTGAAAGCATAGTGAAATTTGTAGAACAGTAATGTAGTCGAAAGATCGATATTTCATATTGAAATGGTAATGTTGACCTGAAGTGTTTATAAATGCAGGAAAAGGAAAAAAGGATTTTCCTAGCCACAATTTCAGTTTCAAATTTTCCGTTTGTAATAATGCTTAATAGACAAAGGGAACATTAAAGAAAGCGTTCAGTTTCAACTAATATTATTTTTAAAACGTACTCAATCATTAAGATTTACTCAAGATACTGTTAATTAAACGTGTTAACGAAAAATATGTCAAGCTTAGTATCTAGTCTACAATTCTCATGATGTTACTACAGATCTTTTATTGCTCTTTATACAACTTGATGGATTTTTAGCTTTGTACAATGTAAGGTATTGGTTTTAGACTAAGTTGGAATCTGCAATGCGAGAAATTGAAACATTTTGACATTAGACAGGAAATATTTACTATAAATAATCAGTATAAGGTAATGACTACCAGTACAGTTGAGCTATTTTTGATGTATACTAAACATCGCGTAATCCGTTTCCAAGCACTTGTATTGCCATACTATCACAAAATAAAGCGAGAAATTACCCATAATAATTACCAGAAAATAATACCAAGAAATTACCCATTATTGAATTAAAATTATTTTGCTACAAGATAAATATATCAATGTATCAAATTGTAAGAACGTTTATAACAAAAATAAATTCTTTCGCAGAATTTGAGATTTAGAAAATCAAATTTTCTAGAAAATAATCAAATAAAAATTCCTATACTTCAGATGCATTGTGTTCGAACAATTTCATCATAGTTTCAGAGATAATAAAATCCAGCTCTGTTCTTTTCAAATTCTCTGCTCACACACCTGTCTGTAATCTCGTCCTATTCTGTGTTTACACGTACATATTTTGAAAAGTAGAAAGTATTTCCAGAACAACAAATTCGGAAAACAAGGATAAAATTGTGAAAATGTTTGATTCAAAGTGATAGATGTTACGATATATGTATAGAAAATGCAGACGTTCGATTTCGTGTGTTTATGAATATGCAGATGTTCGCCCGCATATTCATATAGAGTGTGTGCGAACAGTTTTCAGAAATAAAGATACAATAACGTATGCTCATTCAAAAAACTTAATAGTCAAAATTTTTATTACAAAAACATACATACTTTATATTTTTAATTTTTGTTAAGTTTGGGTACAAGCTTTTGCAACCCTCAGTCATAGAAGTTAACTGCGCGTTGCGAAAATCATATTTCTGTTTGAGTTTGGATTTCATAATCTCTCTCATCCTGGATGTTTTGTGTTAAATAAAAAGTTTTTTTTCATGCTCAGACATATACCGAAATCGAAGGGTGCAAGTTCCGGGCTCTATGGTGGATGATACAAAACTTGACTCTTGAAATTTTTAAGTATTAAATTGAAGTCCATTATGAACTACATCAATCCAATACATAGATAAAAGGTGTCCCAGAAGTCTCTCTCTGATTACAAACGTGTATAAGTCAGAAAATATGGCGCATGAATGAATGTGACAAATATTGGTTTTCCTGGAATTTACGAAATACACAAAAACTTGAAGGTGTTACCTGCACTTCAAGATAAAAATTGTGTTTGTCTACTTAGAGCGTTGTGTCATATTTTCTGTCTCATGCATGCTTGCAATCAGAAAAAGACTTCTGGGAGACCCAGTATATCACATTCCCTGCCAACAGGCGCTACAGAAACCAAATTGTTCTGATAAGTAAGGAACGATCGTAAGGTAACCGAAAAAAACTTTAAACCTTTAACGCGCAGTGTTCCCGCTCTGGGAACATCAAATTCTGACGTTTTGACTGTTGCCAGTCACGAAGAATAGATTTGATTTCTATAAAAATAGTTGCGGGTGACATAGCTCCACGAGAATCCTTTACTTTTTAGCACGTCATTTCCCGTAAAAAAATGGTCACGATTATTTTTAACAGCACTGACATCTGCTGAAAAATAGAAGAATGCGAGAAAATGCGAGAACAGCTGGATAGATTGCCCAATGCTGAAAACAGGGCAGCCGTTGCCATCGCTCGGCACAGCCAGTATGTGTCAAAAAAAGGGTTTCTAGATCTGTAGCACGTGATGAATGTTTCAATCGTCCGCCATCTTCCTGGTAGTTAAGTCGAGCGATAGCAACGGATGCCCTTTTTTCAGCACCGGGAAAGGGTTGCGCCTCAAAGGGTTAAAGCATTTACATTTTTAATTCAAACGTATTTCACTTGAAAGAGACTCGATACTGCAATAATATTTCGCTTTGCCAACTTCTCACCAGATAAAAGCGATATCGCCATGCTCTGTTAAGTTTTAGAAATTTTCTTTTGCCATAAAATGGGGCGATATTTCGGCAAAACTCGCCAAGAATGGCAACCATTGGCGAGAGTTTTGGCATAGCACAAGGCAGTGCACAGACTTCGGTGGTTTCAGATTTTTTTCAAAAGTTTTATTATATATTTTGGAAGATTCTGTTGTTTTCAATACCACAGATGATCGAACATCTATGAATGACACTAGCTATAAAAACTAATTAAAAATAACTGTATATTAAAATATAACTGGCATTTGCGTTTCTTTACTTATTGTACCACATAAATACAAATGAAATGTTATGACGAATTTCATACGAATATATTATGTTTCAAATTAGATAACTAGCGAATTTGCTGTATTATAAAATAAAAACCATTTTTTTTTAAATTTTAAGTCAATGAATTCCACGCAGACAATATTTTTTAAAACAAAATCGGACGCTGGTATTTATTGAGACAATACTAGACTACCAGCGAAGAGTTTAAACAAACACAACTGAGCCCTTCAGTGAACTAATTTATGAACGGAACATTTACACAACTTCATAATGCTTTCTATTTCTAGTACATGTGACACACAACGAACAAGAAATAGAAATTTCCAAATTTCAAGTAAACTTTTATTTATAATCTTCTTAAAACCTAAAAAGAATTACGAATAGGATAAATTCTACTTCAATGTAAAAATAAACGGGTGAAAGCTCAACTTTTAATTTTAAAAAACACTATTTGTGATATGTCTCACATGATTATGTTTCGTAGATATAAGATAAAAATTCTTGGTACGCGTGCATATAAGCGATTTGCGTATAGGCAATTTCAAATAAATCATTAGTTCTTCATAAAAAGCATAATACCTAATTGCATCTATATTTGACTCCACTTTTCCAAGCTTCGCTAATGAGAAATTTTTACGACTCACTTCTGTATGTTTTCTAGGTGGCTATAAATCAGTTTTACTTCATTTTTATGGCAGGGTCCACCATTCCTTCGGTCTAAGGCTTGTAAAATATTACGTTTTTCTGTTTGCAATGCCTTTTCAATATAAATCTGTAGATGTGGAAATAATAAAATTCTAATCCAAGCATCTGTGCTAATTTTTTTTTCTTTACAATCTACTCCACTGTAGGATTGTATTTTTGTACATGACTACAATTCCAGGGAATATGACAGTTCTTTAATAAGAATAAAAGATATAAAATATATGAACAAGAATACGCCATATAAAAGTTTAAAAGATGCGGTATTTTCATCATGCTCACAGGATATTTATATTACATACTGTTTTATAAAATATTTTCGATTTATGAAAATATTAATTTAGGATGAATTTTTTACTAACAACTTAATAAGTTTCCGTATATTTCTACTTTCCGAACCTGTACCATGCAAGGAAAGTATTGTAATCCTGAAAAAATTCGACTTCGAGATTTTGATGCATTTACAACATTTAAAGGGCTTCCGAATTCATTTAAGCTATGTTTACAGAGATAGGTATATGTGATGAATAATAAAAGCATTCTTCTTGCATAAATTGAATTTTATTCTTTAAGGTGCATAGATAATCTGCATAAAACTTGGAGGGCCAAGAAATGACGTACAGTTGCAGAAAGCCGAATGCATATTATTCACAGCTTTTGAGCTTAGCGTGTTTCAACCCATTCTGTTACATTTGAGGACCCCGTTTTTTAGTTCCAGACCAAACGTCAGCACGTGTTGTTCGAAATTTATTTAGACCGACGTTAATTCCCCATAATTCCGTAATAATTTTATATTTTACATGTATATATGTGCGTGTGTGTGAATAAACACGATAGTTCCTAAACCAGGTATGGGCAAACTCTGAAAAGTTGCGGGCCGAACGTTAAATTGTTAGGGATGTCGTGGGCTGTATAATTGGGATTTATATGGGATTTTGAATGGTTTATATGAGTTTTGTACATGTTTTGTTATGTTCCGCTGGCCGGACTAAACGCCTTGGCGGGCCACATCCGGCTTGCGGGTCGTAGGTTGCCCATATATGTCCTAAACGGTGCATTCGATAGAGAGATTAAATTTGGTACATAAATTATAGACCACCTTCTCACGACTGGTATTGATTTTAGTGCATGTAGAACTTATGGTTTTTACAGGGCTACAAAAAGAATTCTTTAACATTATGGTCTGTGAACGGAAATTCTTGAAAGTGTTCTAATGTTTAAATTCTGTATTCGATTGAACTCGAATTTACTATATGTATTATAGACCACACGTGCACGAGTGGTATTAATTTTGATGTGTATATTATTTATAACTTTTTTACAGGACTACAAAAAGAAATTCTTTTAGATTATGGTCTAATGTCAAAAAGCCTTGAAAGTGCGCTAGCGTCCAAACGGCGCATTCGATTGAGCGAAAATTGGATATGTATATGATATATCACGGTCACATGACTTTCCCTCAAACTGTATTTCTCGCCCCCTCCCCCCTTACAAACTTATTTACCAGTTAAAATGACATATTTCATAACGTCCATAAAAGAATATGAATCGTCATTTTTTTTTACAGTTAAATATTATTTTTATTAAAATTATATTTTAGCATTATCTGAAATTTATTAATACGAATTCCCCATTCATAATTTCCCTACAATAACATCATGCAAGCGAATAACCATTTTTCATGCGAGTAAACCGTTTTCTCTTATCTAGAACAATAAATGAAAGAATTATGTGTTTAAAAGCTGAATTTATGTTAATTCTTCGGATATATTCAAACATCTCTTACACAAAACGGAAAGAAAAACATTAATTCTTAACCAGTCTCGTGTTATTCGACAATATTGATTTCCCAAGTAATATTCAGTACAATAAATTAAATTTCCTTCCCCTTTCTCCTGTGCCTCATACTTTATTTTTATTTTTTCGGTAGGAAGAAAGTTAAGATTAAAGGAGCAACGAAGTTAAAGAAATAAACGAACAGTGAAAAAAAAAAAAAAAAAAAAAAAAACGAATTCTGTGTCTGAACAGAGAAAATGGAATTTTAATGGTACATTGTCTGAAGTTACATATGTAAATTCTTCGAATATTTTAAACGAAATATCAATTTGTTTCTCTAACGAAATTTATTGATAGTAAATTTCGTTATTTTTTCTCTTTATTTTTCAGGAGCATTGCTACAGTTTTCTTTGTCATGTGTCTTTATGTGCTGCTCAGTCAGAAACTGCTCGATCCAGTCTACATTCGATTTTTGTTATTTTGGCAAGGGAAAATACTACACCTTGCAATATTTAAAAATTACATTTCTTTTTTAAAGGGCTGTCTATTTTTATTCATTTGAACTATTTCGTGATATATACCAATTTTTGTAATTTAACCTGCCAGGTATTATGCTACTCTTACCGCCGTATTCACCAAATACTTGACACTCGTGTTAACCCCTTCAGATGTTAAATACACATCAAATATACATCCATTCGACATCTGAACTTCGTTTCGGTGGGTTAACACGGGTTTCAAGTACTTGGTGAATACGACCGTAAGAAACACAAGCGCTCGCTCCGGGCCTGTCCGGCCCGGTGTTTACTTTGTACAGTATTTTTAAGACATTTTGTCTTTTTCAGCAAACTAAACAGTTAGTTGCACAAAAGCATACACTAATTCTTTTTATCGCCTAGGATTAGGCCCGGGGAGCGTCCTGTCAAGTTAAGACTGAGAACAGTTAAAATGATGCAGTTTAATTGTTTTGTAAGTTTTCATGCATATTAGTCATTTATTTTAGTTTTTTCTTCAAAAACGTTAACACATTTTCAGCTTCAACTATCAATACTTAGATATATTAATTTATTTAATTATCGTTTAGATGTAGTTGTAATTTAGATGTAGTTTAGATGAAACTTTTAAATACAGTACATAAACTGGCAAAGTTAACGTTAATGTAACAATTTCTCTGTATTTCAACATTATAGAGCTAATATTTTTCAATTTTTATTTAGGATTCATTTTTCTTACTCAGCTACGAATGTATACATTGTGTGATGAAATACACTCTTAAAAATTTTGTTCAACATTTCACCAAAACATAGTCCTTGAAAAGTTGGCTCTATAAGATTGTGAAGCTTTGTTGGTTTTGGGTGCTGAGGTGAAATCTGGTTAAACCTCAGCACCAAACGCTGGAACAAGATTTCAACATCTTATGGTGGCAACTTTTGTAGTACCATGTTTTGGTGAAAAATGTTGCTTCAAATTTTTTAGAGAGCAGATTTGGGGGACTTTTTTTTGTTACTTTGTTACACAAAAAAGTGTTTGGCGTATGTATTTTTTAAAAACAACAAGTTCTACTTTACAATTATATAAATGAAATAAACGCGAAGTTTGGTTATAGCAAATAAAATTATTTGTGAACGTTAAAAATTATTTCGAGCTATTTTGTTATTTAGTGTGGTCTTCTACAATGATATTGTTGTATGATTACAAAATAAGCTGTTCACGGAATTTTCGCTGGAAATATGAATTTAAGAAATTCTATAAAGGTGTTTATTCTTCAAGTATCTATTTAAAAATTCTAAAAGTACATCAGCTGACTTCATATGTTTCTTTCCCAAAACGTTATCTCCAAGTTTGGTAAAAAAAAAACAATGCACACTATTCTCAACAATAGTCGTAATTTGTATACACGTATTTTTGAAAAGATATATGCGTGATATAAAATATCGTTAAAAGTAATTTATTCAAAAACGAGTATTACTTTTTCATTTTAACTTTTTTTTTAGGGACCTGTTAATAGGAATAGTTCAATGTTTCGCCATGCCATGAAGCTAAATCAGCTGCATCTTTTCTATGCAGAATCGTTTCACCATGATTTGGTTCTATTGATCAGTCTAAACACCAAATCATGGTTCAAAGTTTCATCATAGAAAAGTAGCATCTAATTCAGCACCATTTTACGGTAAAATGTTAAGTTTTCTGCCTACTAGTCCAGTCATTTGGTAGTTTTACCTGGAAAGTTTTCCGGGAGTTTTGGTAATGGGCAATTTTATAGATTTCGATGGGCTCTTTCCGAACTTCAGCTTTGCCCCCTCTATCTTTGCCGCCCGCACCGCCACATTTGAAAAATGGTGTCCAAATCAGTTTTTTGACAATATCTCCTTTCCGACTCATTTCACGAAAAAAACAATTACAAAAAAGGAAACTACGGAAAATTTCCTACACTTTACGTAATTACTTTTTTTCCGTAAAGTCAATAGTTTTCGCGCGTTAGAGCGCCGCAAAATGTTGTTCTGCATAAGTTTTGGCCAAAACACTCATTTCCACACCACCTTGTGATTTAGAGTAAGCGGCGCGGTTTTCTTTTTTTTTTTTATCGTGGTATCCCCGGTAGGCCTAATCCAGGTGCATTTAACTAATCGAAAATTTAGCGCATTCTCCTTCGCTTCGCTGTTCTTGATGGACCAGGAGCCCTAGCACGATCTTCTCGGAAACCTTTCCGAAGCGGAAAAACAACCCTTTTCTCACTCATGACGTCACATTCCGAAAGGGTGTCAATTTGGTCTACCACGATGCTCTCGGGAACGTTCCGATATCGGAAACCCTGTCGGAAATTCCACTTTTTTTTCCCGGCACGGTAAACGCGAGTGAGAAGCTCTTTCCGCTTCGGATACAAGCCAGCGTGCCTGGTTATTTGTTCTGATGGTAGTTGTTTACATCAAAATAATGGCTCAGTTTTAATTGTAGCAACTGTTGCACAACAATAAGATGCTAGAAGGGTTCATAGGAATCAAAATTCGATTCCTAGGTGTAAATCCTTTGAATTAAGCGACGACGAATTTATCAACAATTTTCGGTTGAATAAATCATTAGCATTCCAACTGATTCAATTGTTTAAAAAATATTTAGAGCCTAGAACAATTAGAATATAATAATGCTTTATAAAATAACAGTCTGCTTACCTTTTGCCAAGCTTTCACATTTTTAATAAAACCTCCACTGCTGTTTAATTTTTGTGCTAGACATTTCAAATCCTCATTTCGTTTGCTGCGCTCTATAAAAACTGGAAAAGTTGTTTTCATTTAAGTAATGATTTTCTTCCATTGCTTGGACGATAATTTCAATCTGATTTGTTTTTACTCGAATATTACCGTTTTTATTTTATAAGGAGGAGGCACGGCTTCAGGAAAATGCGGATTTCAATGAACTTTGGCATAATGGTCATAATGGCCATGTGAATATACTGAGTGTAAAATAAAGTTTATAAAAGGTATTGAAAAACTGTTAGCACTTCATCAGAGGGTCGTTAAATCGGAAGGGTCGTAAAATTGTGAGTTGACTGTATATTTATTTATATATTTTTAAAATTTTATTTCTGCTATTCAAAGAATATATTTTTACAATTGATGATGCTTAAAAAATTAATACTCTTGCTGTTGCATCACGAACGGGTGACAATTAGGGAAAAAATAGTCTGTCTGACAAAAATTAATGTACCTTAAAGAAATATTGAGTTTTGTGGGTGTTAAAAGTGATTTATTTTGAAAGTGTAAAATTCTGATGAATTAATTACCACGATTTGCGTATTTAAAAAAAAAAAAAAAAAAATGTGCAGGAAAATATTGCGCAGCACGGGGTTCGATCACATAACGCCCTAGTAATAGTCCCGCGTCTTACCGATTCAGCCATCGAAGCGCAACTAACTTTGCACGCAACTTACAATTAAAGGTGAGCCTTGTTTTGATTGGTTGATAGCGTCCCCTTCCGATACTCTCGGAAGAGGCATAAAAATTCTCACTTCCATTAGTCGAAACCATGGTGGTAGAGTCAAAATGAGGGTATCGGATATTTATCCGAAGATTTTCAGTATCCGTGAGTGAGAACTATCCGTGACGGATGCTTTCCGATAAGATCGTGCTAGAGCTCCTGGCGTTGCGAGTCATTGTCCCTAGTACCGTTCGAAATGTCACAGCCCGAAATTTCTTCCACATCAGCACGATGGGATTATCAATTTCATCGCAATCCTCTTCGTTCTCGATTTCATCATACGTTTGCTCGAAAATAGTCTCCGATTCTTCATCTTCATCGCTATCTTGTAATGGAACTTGCGAGTTATCACCGATACCACTGCAATTCGTGCATACAACGGTGCACTTTAACCCAGCCTTTCTGCATCCACAGGCTTTCTGACATCTCTTTCTGAATTTGCAAGAAACATCTCTTTCTCTGAATTTGCAAAAGTTTTAACAAGCTTTCCGGAGCTGGGGCCTCGAGTGTGATGACAGGAATTAGCCCGTCCTTGTTTCTTGTCCATCATCATTGCTCTGCATTTTGTCCATTCCCATACCACTGCTGAACCTGATGATAAGTTCGGAACGAATGTTGTCTTGCTGCTCCTTGTGCTGGTGGTAGCGACGCAATATTAAATTTACTTTTACATGCTGATGTTGTGAAGCATGCATATCTATAGTTGTTTAAAGACATACTTTTCTTAATTTTCACATTACTGTAACTGTATAATTCAAGAAGGAAGCATTCTCCAGCTTTAGCAATGATCTCTGGATCAACTTTGGATTTTTGAAATACCTGGATAACCTCGTTTAAATCTGGAATTTTTCGGAGTTCATTAATAAATTTCATTTTTCCTTGATTAAATAATGCTGATGTATGATTAAATAATGCTGATGTCTTGCATGAAGGCATGCAAGAATAAAATATGATCTGCGGATGGTTTATCTATTATACTTTAAGTTTAATATACTTGTTGTGAAATTTTTCCTTTTCCTGGTTTGATAATAAATATGTTTGAACGCGTAGATAGAGCCTTCAAAAGAATAAAAATATAATTTCGCCGACAACTATTACGAAATCAAACGCCGATCATTAGCGTATCTGCATCTTCCGTGTCTTGCTTGACCATGAAGTTCTCAGCTTCAAATTTTGTCTTCAACATTTCAATGAGGTGGTCCTTGTTTGCATCTTTGCACAGGAATTTATTTTGTGACACAGTTGGGATAATTCACTCGTCAAAAAGTATGTCTACTGAAGCAGTTTTACGTGATTATCGGGATCGCTCCGCATATTTGGTACTACGGGTTTGCTACATCTTCCGGATGTCCGTCAAATACGATTATGGCAATGGATGTATAGTTCGATCGAACACAGGTAATATATTTATTGCAAATGGATAAAAACGATTCACCGAGATGCCAAATGACTCGGTGTAATTAAGTATCCTCGGTATAATTAAGTATAATATTTTCAAACTTTATACCTGCATAATGTTGCTCAAATGCCTTATACATAAAGGATTTAATGCATTTCCGCATGCCTTCGTCATTGAAAAGCGATCATGGAAATGGGGCAAGTTCGTACGTAAGGAAATTTTCAAGTTCCTTTTCAGATTCTTTTTGCAATTCTTTGTAAAATTAATAAAGGATTAATCGGGACAATGTCGTCCTCTATCCGGATGCCTGCATTCATAACACCAAGTGATTTTATTAAGACATTCCGTTTGAATTTTACGGTGTAGAAATCGCTAATAATGATTTTAGAAATGCCAGCACGGCTGTCAGGGACACTGAACTCGCAACACCTGGTCCATCAAGAACAGCGAAGCGAAGGAGAATGCTCTAAATTTTGGATAAGTTAAATGCACGTGGATTAGGCCTACTGGGGATACCACGATTAAAAAAAAAAAAAAAAAAAAAAAAAAAAACGCACCGCTTACATTACCTTACAAGGTGGTCTGGAAATGCATTTTTTGGCAAAAACGCATACTGAACTACACTTTGTGGCGCTCGCACGCCAAAACTATTGATTTTAGAAAAAAGGGTAATTACATAAGTTGTAGGAAATTTTCCCTAGTTTTATTTTTTGTAATTGTTTTTTTTTTTCGTGAAATGAGTCGGAAAGGAGATATTGTAAAAACAACTGCTTTGAGGCGCCATTTTTCGAATATGGAGGCGCGAGCGGCAAAGATACGGGGGGGGGGGGCAAAGTTGAAATTCGGAAAGAGCACATCGCAATCTACAAAATTGCCCATTTTCAAAACTCCCGGAAAACTTTCCAGGTAACCCCCCTTTTTTTAACCAAATGACAGGACTATACGTCTAAAAAGCCATTTTGAGAAAAAAAAAATCGATTTTTTAAAAATTGATTTATTTGAAAGACCATATTCCTAAAATTCCAAACTGTTTTACTTTTGTTTCTACGATAAATAGGAAGGAAGATACAGCTGTTTAAATGTCACTTCCGGTTGAGCATTGATGTTAAAATAAAATCTTTACATGCGTTTTCTGTAAAACTGTGTTCTTTTTTATCTTGTTTCAAGATAACTGTAGCTACTCAAAAAGTTTTAAAGATATCGTAATGAAATTTTACATAAACATTCTGTTGACATCAAAGTGTGTATTGTAGCAAAAGTAAAGTTATACGTATGAAATTATAAGATTTTCCGGTACTTTTTGACAAAAAATTGAATTTTTCCTCAAAACAATTTCAACGTTATTGTATATAATTGGTCATATCTCATTGAATTTTTAAAATACAATAAATCTTTTTATACAAAACACAGAAAAGTGTTATAGAAGTATATTAAGCGAAATAAGTTACTAAATATTGAGATAAATGCAGTGTACATCAGTTGACGTCAATATGAAATTTTGTTAAAATTTTCTTCAAAAATATATTTTTTAAAAAGGTATGAAATTTTTAAAATATATTATTGTTTCTCTCATGCTTTATAACCTTTCAAATAAAAATGCATGAACTACATCGAAATTTCGCATTTTTTTTTTAAAGTACTCCGCACGTAGACAGATTCCTTAACTACATTTAGTAACAGTGCATGGCTCAAATTTTACTTCCGAAATTAGGAGCTTAATTTTGCATACTAACAACGATTAAAAAATATTCATGTGGTTTTGATTTGTGAATACACTTACTATTCTTTTTTGGTATACGGGGTTGTACAAAAAGATGTTACCTTTATTTAAGAACATAATAACATAAGAACGTAATATCAAAGTAACATATAATACACATCTTCGGCCGATAGACCACGGCTCTCATTGCAAGTGTCAAGTCTTTGCACCATGCAGGCCATAACTCTTTTACATATTTCCTCAGGTATTAAAAATTATGCGTATAAGTGGTAACATCTTGGACAACCCTGTGTTAAGTGTGTGTGCACATATCAGAAACTCTCAAACATACCTCTAATTGCCCCGATACTTGAAAATGTTTCAATTAATAATATGCCTTTTCAAAGATCAGCTCGATAAAATGGCATGCTTCCCATTTCAAGAGCTTTTCATTCTACGGAAAATTTATCTATTGGAGGAACAATACGCCTTTCTCGTACTCAGGCTGAAATATATAATTTCAATGAATCATTGAATTAAATATCAATACAGACAGATCCGATGCGGTGACTAACGCGAAACTTACGTAAATTATACATTTCGATGTGCAGTTTCAGTGCAGAAACGTTCGTTCGGGTGTTAAATATCGCTGCGTGGCAAATAACGGCGGCAGAGCCATTTTAACAGCGTAGTGTTTTTCGTGATCTTTCTTGAAAGATTAACTTACTGAATTGGAAAGGTTATCGTTTAATACTCTATTTATTAGTGATTAAATGTAAAATATTTAAAAATGCGGAAAATGAACAGAACATTTTATCGTGGTCTGTTATTCCACATCCCTGGTGCAAGGATTGGATACTCTAGTTCCCAACAAGCACATTAAATAAAAACATTCGTGGTAGACGACGAGGCGTTTGCACACACACAAAAAAAAACGTTTAATTGCTCAAAAACTTTTACATACATAACACACACACAAAAAAAAAAAAATCCAACACCGACAAATTTTTTTACGAACCAAACTCCGGTTGCCATCTTATGTTGACATACTTTTCGCATACTGCACTTTTCTCTTCCAGGGTAAAACAATTTGCAGTTGTTGAGTGTTAGACAAAAAAATTGTAAAATCTGCTGAACGAACTGATGCTTGACAACCGGACAAACAGGTAGGTGGATGAATCTAATTTCACAATTTAGCTAAAACATAGTATCGCCGGGGCTGGCATCAGGAACAGTCGACACCGCTTAAAGGAATATAATAAAGGAATATCGGTTAAAAGAATATCCGTCGCTTATTGTAATAAAATTGCAATGTATCAAACCGTAATCATTAGTCAAGTGATCATGGATGATGAAAATTCCCCCCGTTATTATAATAAATTGGCTATTCTATTAATCAACTGTATTTGGTCCATCAAACTTATAACTTAGTGACTTATAAGGCAAATGACGAATCTTATGAGAAGAACAAAACCCTTTTAAGGAAAAAAATATTGTTCTTTTCCAATGGCAAGAAAGATTTGTACCGAATCCTATTGGAAAAATTGTTTATCCCTTTACACTGTCTGTAAAAATGATTCTGCATTTCACCAAGAAATAAATTGTTTTCTTTGAAAGTAATGTTAGTCCATTTTTAACAAAAAGTATAACAATGAATGCAATATGCTGGGAGCTTTTTATCAATAAACAATTTCCCTTCAAAAATCCATCGAAATATTCATTATTTGTTCAATATAAAGTTAAGCAGCTAATAAAATTACAAACCATGCAAATACAAAATCTTAAACATCTCCATTAGATACAAAATGGTTTTGATCGCTGTTAAAGAAATGGCGAAATATTGCAAAATTAGATGCAGCCTTTTATGAAGAAATGTTATTTCATGATTTGGTATTTAAACTGGTCAGTGCAATTAAATCATGGAGTTACGTTATTCCCTAGAAATATTTCAGCTAATTTAGTACCATTTTATTGTGATATGTTGTACTAAGGCAAGAATAAAAACAGAAGATTTACAGATGTTGATTTCGTTGTCGTCGCGATATAAACGTATTTTGTATCTTCAAATCTTTCAGTGTTCATTCTCTGTAGGGAAAACCGACCAGTGAGTGAGAAAAACCGGTTAATAAACATTCTGAACATTTTTTAAAGGTTTAAAGAGCTTTTTAGTCAACAGGTAGGCAATGATAACTTTCTTTTATGCAATAGATATTCCACGCTTAACTGGTTTCCTTGGTCACATGTCCAATAATAATCATTCGTCGATTGTACTGTTCCTTTACTGGAAATATTATTTAGATACAGTTAATGAACAATACAATTTCAATGAGTTTTCTTTTACTGGACTACTGTACCACTTTTACCTAAACCCTCTGAAGCACACAAATCCAATAACTTATAAGACCTCACCCCAATTTTTTACATAAATTACGTATACCATAAAATGTGCTCACATAGATAAACGGAAAACTACAATAAAAGAGTGATTATTTTAAAAAGCAAATCGTGTTTAAATATTCATTTACTGGCCCGTTCATCATATATTTCTAATAGTTTAGTAAGGTAGTAATTACACATTGTAAAACTAGTGTATATGGATGATTAGCACTGATTGTCGAATTTTTGGAAATAATATAGTTTCGATGAAGAAAACATTAGAAAATTGTCCTTTAACACTACTTTATCTTATAAAAAGAGTCGTATTGCACATGGGCGCCCATGTGATTGTTTCTAGCATGGGTGGATGGGGGAGAAGACAATGGTCTTGCCCTATAAAGATCTACTAAATACTATATCTTAAGTGTTGAACCACGTCCGCGTTATACCAGTGCGTGAATCATAACTATAATATTGGAGTTAAAGGGGGGGGGAGGATCCTTGCCCATATGCATGAGTGTCCATGATAATGCGTAGCTTGTGCATTAACAAACTTATTCAGTAATCTATCAGCAAAATAAGTCAGTATTTCCGTAATTTTTCAGTTTTTAATAGTTTGATATTTCAGGACTGAAAGAGAAAACAGCATACAATAATCCAAGTTATTATTTTTCTACAAAAATACCGTCTTAACAATAAAAAAACAATATCGTAGAACAGCATTTTTTATTCTGAAGAGGAAAATACAAATAAAATGTATGCTGATATTTTCCCTCAAGTCATTCCCCACTGGAATGATGGTTTCAAAAAATGAATTCTCATGAATGAAATAACTATTACAGATTTGGCCATGTCATTTACGTTTGATTTATTGTTATTTTACATTATATTGTTGATTTAAAATTCAAGTATGCTCTTTACTTGGCATGTAATAAAGAAATTCATCCTTCCTAGCCCGTAATATTTGTTCATAGAAGTATAGAACATGCATCATTTTACTAAAAATTAATCACCAAAGTTACTTTAAACCGTCGTGTTTTAGCATAAAATTATAAGGGAACAAATAACTAACTGTTCATGCGTGATTGATGTTCTCAAATAGCTTTATAGTATCATATTAAAAATATTCACATTCATGGGTCACCTCTGTCTGTATCCCGTAATCTCTTTGTTAGATTTTCTACTATTCTTCTTAGGCTATTAGTTTTTCTTTTTTCTTTTTCTTATCTTTTAAAGTAACTTTATGTTTTTTAATTAATTTAGTATTTTAACAAGGGTGTTGGATTTTTTAACTAAAAAAGTATTTTATTAATTTTATTTTTTTACACAAAACTTTGGATGAGGCTTTTTTTTTTCTGAGCGGAAGGCGGAATTAATACCACAAGAGATTAATTTTACGTCAGTATTAACAGACAGACCGTTTTTTTTTTCTTTCTTGATTTGATATGATTTAATTTTTAGCGCTGTATTAAATGGATCACATTTCTTGAAAGTAATATTGAAAACTGTCTTGTTTGAAATAGCCAGATAAAATATGTTTAAAATGATATTCTATAAGTATGACACAAAAGCATGCTCGCTTGGATTCTTTACCACATACTTACGTCATATTTGCCACTTTCTTATCAATTTTTAAAAGCAATGCTTTAAAAAAGCAAAGATTTTTGCTTCTATTTTCTTTCTTTTTCTTTTTTTTTTACTATGACGATTTTATGAATAGCTGATCTTAAACTATTAAAGAAAAATCGGATATATCGTTAAAATTTGCATTTATTTCATCACTTAAATGATAAGTTGATATGATTCAGTGGTCATTCAGTGATAACCAAAACCTTTCTTATGTATATATATATCTTATCTATCTATATAAATAAAACAGAGTGTAAACTGTCCGTTTGTCTGTATGTCTGTCTGTGTCTCGCGTAGCTCCGAAAGGGGTGATCGTAGACCTGCCAAATTTTGTACGGAAATTCTCCAAGACGGGTCTCGACACACCTCGAAGCGATTTTTTCGAAATTCGAATTAGAAAATGTTTTTTTTATGTTTTGTCCGATTTTTAGCGATTTTTCTTGCGTAATACATAATAACGCCGGTCATTGCACTCGCAAGAAAACGATATTTACATCATCGTATAGAGGAGAAAATTTTCTTTTAAAAACTGTTTGTTCGGACTGTGTAACATAATTTGCAGATTTTTGGGAATTTTTCAAATAAAATTAAATTTGACGCTGACTTTCGTAAAATATTTTTAAAACTGCTGCATCTTGAATTCTATCCGTCATAACTTTTTTATATTTGGGCAAAACACGGAGCACACAATTCTCCCACTTTTAAAAGAAGAACGGAGGAAAAATATAAATCAGGAGAATTTTTATGAATTTTTAAGTAAAGAAGGATTTTCATTTCAGTAGCACCTGCGTATGAGTTTCGGTTTGATATCTTGCGGTTTGGTTGTCATGGATACAGTAACAATGATTAAAATTGCCAGTTGAAAAAAATAAATAAAAACGGGTCCCGCGAGCAGACGATTTCTTTGCTTGGCTCGATTTCCTTTTATAAATACTGGATTTATTTGCGAGAAGAAAAATTAAACTGAGAAAAACAATTTTAAAGCCTTTATAAATAGCGCAGTCTTATCTCTTATCTCTTTTCTTTTTGTAAAGGGTTGCAAGAGAGGGTGACGTATTTAAAAAAAAAAAAAAAATGTCCATTTCATGTAGTGTCTGAGGTATTTAACTTTAAAACGTGAACCTAAAAGACAGCATGTCTGAGGAAATAAGACATTTTGAAAGTGAGAAGTTCACTGCAAACGGTCCATTTTCACTTTTTTGATACCGAATGACGGTGACATAGTTTTTTTTTTTTTGTGTGTGTGTCATTATATTGCAATGATCTCAGGTTATTACATATATGACGCAAATTTTAAGTCAAGAGTGAAATAATTTTGCTTTTTCTAGATTCCACATCACTGGAATTAATTCGAATTACACATGTGAGGAAATTTTTCGTTTCCTACCGTGCGAAGAACGGGCACGCAGCTAGTCTTATATATAATAAAATCCGAGAGTAAACATTGTATGTAGCTAGGTTTGTAGGTAGGTTTGTGACCTCCGATCTTCTTGCGCGCGTCTCTCGATCGCATTGCGCCGAGACGGTTGGTCGCAGACCTACCGAATTTTGCATACGGCTTCACTAGGACAGATACTAACACGCCTCGGAGCGATTTTTTCGAAATTCGAATTAGAAAATGTTTTATTTTATGTTTTGTCCGATTTTTAGCGATTTTTCTTGCATAATACGTAATAACGCCGGTCATTGCACTCGCAATAAAACGATATTTGCATCATCGGATAGAGGAGAAAATTTTCTTTCGAAAACAGTTTGTTTTGACTATGTAACATATTTTGCCGATTTTGGGGAATTTTTAAAAAGAATTTCTCTTTTGACGACGTTTGCGTAAAAGTAATTTTAAAACTGTTGCATCTTTCATTCTATCTGTCATAACTTTTTTATATTTCGGCGAAAGACGGAGCATATATTTCGCCCACTTTTAAAAGAAGAACGGAGGAAAAATATAAATTAGGAGATTTTTTACGAATTTTTATGTAAAGAAGGATTTTGAATTTAATAAAAGCTGTTTCAAGATTTCGGTATGATATCTTCCGCTATGGTTGTCTGGGAAACAGTAACAATGAATAAAATTGCCATTTGAAAAACATAAATAAAATGACTTTAAAATAACTGAGTTTCCACATGTTAGATCAAAATGACTTAGATTTCACGAGATTAAAACCCCTTTCGAAACTCAATCAAAATTACGGGCTCACAAACAAAACATACGCCACGCACGAAATTATTCCCTATTTTATAATACGTTGCCAGAAAAAGAATTGAATGCTGTTTTTTCAACGATGAATTATCCAGCATTATTTTCGATATAATTTTTAAACGGGACACGTTTTCGAATCGCAGGAAATATTTTACGTGCTAAATACGCCAATCTGACAAGAGTTATGCATAAGAATGTATGGAGAGCTGTTTTAATGGCAGCCAGAAAGTGAAATGATTATCGTTTATACTAATGCGTAAATTGCAAAGAATCACCAAAGAATAAAAAACTACATTAGTGGCAAATATCTAAACCGTTTCTTTAAATTAAACATTAAAGATGGAAAAACGAAAATATATTGGTATCAGTAAAGGATACTCTTAGTAATAGTTATTAGATATGCTAGGGCAATATTGATCAAAGCACAATATACCGCGTTAATAAATATTTCGTGAAACTATTCGTTTCTTTTCGTTTTTCAACAGCCATCTTACATCACAGCTAACTAAACATTAAATAATTCTACGTCGCGTTAATATATCCCGCGGTAATTTCAACAGAAAATTCTGTACCTGAACTTTTTTTTTCTTGGAGATTCTGTTTGTCACAAGTAGTTATGATAACATTTTAGGAAAATGTTCTCTTCTTGCCTTGCGAAGAGCGGGTACACACAACTATTTAATTATAAAAAAAAAACGGTTCTTCACATCATGTAGTATCTAAGGTATTAATGGTATAACTTAAATCTAAAAAAGAGTATGATGTAGAAATGAGACATTTTGAAAGTTAGAAATTTTTAGGAACCGTCACGCTTTTCTTTTTCTGATCGCCAATGACACCGACATAGTTTTTTGTTTCATAATATTAACAATGTTCTCAGATCAGTATTTATACTAACTTTACGAATAACTAATGAGTAACTTTACGCCAAGGACACCGACATAGTTTTTTGTTTCATAATATTAACAATGTTCTCAGATCAGTATTTATACTAACTTTACGAATAACTAATGAGTAACTTTACGCCAAGAGTCAAATCATGTTGTTTATTTTTAGATTCCACATTACTGGAATCAATTCGAATTATACATGCAAGAAAAAGTTTTGCTCCCTACCGTGCGGAGAACGGGTACGCAGCTAGTATATAATAAAATCCGAGAGTAAACATTGTATGTAGCTATGTAGGTAGGTAAGTTTGTGACCACCGATCTTCTTGCGCGCGTCTCTCGATCGCATTGCGCCGAGACGGTTGGTCGCAGACCCACCGAATTTTGCATACGGCTTCACTAGGACAGATCCTAACACGCCTCGGAGCGATTTTTTCGAAATTCGAATTAGAAAATGTTTTATTTTATGTTTTGTCCGATTTTTAGCGATTTTTCTCGCTTAATACGTAATAACGTCGGTAATTGCACTCGCAGTAAAACGAAATTTACATCATCGGATAGAGGAGAAAATTTTCTTTTAAAAATTGTTTGTTCGGACTGTGTAACATAATTTTTCAGATTTTTGGGAATTTTTCAAATAAAATTAAATTTGACGCTGACTTTCGTAAAATATTTTTAAAACTGCTGCATCTTGAATTCTATCCGTCATAACTTTTTTATATTTTGTCAAATGACGGAGCATACATTTCGCCCGCTTTTAAAAGAAAAACCAGAGGAAAATATAAATTAGGAGTTTTTTTACGAATTTTTAAGTAAAGAAGGATTTTCATTTCAATCGCAGCAGCTTAAAATTTCGGTATGATATCTTGCGGTTTGGTTGTCTTGGAGACAGTAACAATGATTAAAATTGCCAGTTGAAAAAAATAAATAAAATTATTTAAAAATAACCGAGTTTTCATATGTGAAATGTGCGCCACTTTGACGTCACGAGTTTAAAACCACTTTCGAAACTCAATCAGAATAACGGACTCACAAGCAAAACATACGGCGCGCATGTGAAATAATTCTATATTTTATTTTACGTTGCCAGAAAAATAATTGAATGCTGTTTTTTCACAAGTGAATTATCCAGCATTATTTTCAATTGAGATTTTAAACGGGTCACGTTTTCGAATAGCAAGAAATATATTGCGGTGTTAAACAGGGCCTGATTATGACCAACAGGGGCCCGGGCATTGATGAATTTTGGGCCCTCCATCTATGAAATTTGTTTTATTTTTCATAAATCTTTTTTTATAAAAAAAAGAACAACATTTGAATTTGGGGCCATTTCGAGCCGGAGGCCCCTGGCCAAAGTCCCGATTTGCCCGTGCGATAATAGGGCCCTGGTGCTAAATACGCCAATCTGACAAGAATTATGCGTACAAATTTATGGAGAGCTGATTTAGTGGCAACCATAAAGTGAAATGATTATCGTTTATGCTAATGCATAAATTGCAAAGAATCACCAAAGAATAAAAGACTACATTCGTGGCAAATATCTAAACCGTTTCTTTAAATTAAGCATTAACGGTTGCAAAACGAAAATATATTGTATGGGTATCAGTAAAAGATAGTATAAGTAATAGTAAGTAGATATGCTATGGCAATATTGATCAAAGCACAATATACCGCATTAATAAATATTTCGTGAAACTAAGCCTTGTATTTGCGGCGGCAGCACTTTGCGTTATGTCCCTCTCCACCTCCAGGACACGAGTCTCCAAGAGAATCGACTTGAATGCACGAGAGGGTTTTCGCAACCAGGCCAGTTTTTTCCACAGAAGCAGAGTTATGCTAATGTGAACCGTGTTGCTATGTGAACAGCGACACTATATAAGGTCTGTAGCTAGTTACTAACGTATGTAGCGAGTTACTACGCCTGGGGTATAGTCCCCTTTTTGTATTCGGCACAAGGTGCCAGTTTGTGTTTTATCTGTTTTATGTTTTCGTTTTAATAAAGTGTTATGTTGGGAAAAGTTGTGTTCAATCGTGAATACACACACGTACAATGAGAAGGGCAGAAAGTTATCATCTGCCACTTCAACTGGTGACCCGGAGTAGGACAAACCCATCTTCTGTAAGAAACAAAGTGTGCTACTCTGGAAGTTCGATCGATGTTCAAAGTCAAGCCTCTTCAGCAGCTTGGGCAAGATCTACAGTCAAGCTGGCCCTCGGTGAGTTTGTTGGAGCCGCCTTATTGCAAAGAACGGTGTTCTACGGGTAAAGATTTCCTCTCGTCTGCTGCCTCGACTTTCCTGCGCGCACCGTCATCAAGTATTTGAAGACAACGGACAAGACAGGTGGCAAGTTTTAAACAAACATTTATACATTTTTCTTCATCCCCATTTAATTGGTTGCTCAGTCAGGCTTTCCAAAAATGAATGGTGAAACGTCTGTAGAGGCGGTGAAAACCGGCGACATTAGTCGCGTAGCTCTCAAGTTACCACCCTTTTGGGAAAAATTTCCAGATTTATGGTTCGCTAATATAGAATCACAATTTCACATCGCGAACATTAGTGAAGATTCTACAAAATTTTATTACATAGTGTCTAGTCTAAATGCTGATATCTTAAGTTATGTAAGTGATGTAGTTTTAACACCTCCCCCCACTCTAAAGTATGATACCTTAAAAAAACGGCTTTTAGCCGAATTCACGGATTCCGAACAAACAAAGATAAAGCAATTACTTTCGGAATTAGTGTTAGGAGATGAAAAACCTTCCCACTTACTAAGGAAAATGAAGCACTTGGCACCCGATAAAACAGACACCGAGTTTTTAAAAACTCTATTTCTACAAAGATTGCCTAAGGACACTCAAGCTATCTTGTCTGTATATGAGGGTACTTTAGATACATTAGCTCTCATGGCAGATAAAATCGTAGAAGTCACGGGTAATTCTAGTTCAGAAATACAAAGTCTAGACACTCATACTACTAACTCGGAAAATGAGGTGCAGGAATTAAAAAAACAATTGACAGAACTAACTCGAAAAATTGACAAGGTCTTTAAAGATAAATTTAGGCCACGCACTCTTAGTCGTACAAGACTCATTAATAAATTTCAGCGTAATCCCCCACACCGTGTGACACCCTCCCACTCCTCTGAAACGGTGTGCTGGTATCATAAAAAATTTAAAGACCGTGCTCGCAAATGTCTAGAGCCGTGCAATTATAACTCCTTAAAAAAACTAGAGGGCCGGTCGCATTATACGGCGCAATGTGACTATACGTACAAGGACGTTATAAGTCGCCGTCTTTTTATAAGAGATAAAATATCTGGGGTGGAATATCTAATTGATAGTGGCAGTGATATCTGCGTTTTACCCAGAGCAAAAAATACTCAGTATAATGGACCTAAAAATATTATATTGTATTCTGCTGATGGATCTCGTATCAAAGTCTACGGAACTAAATTAGTAAAACTCGATCTTGCGTTAAATCGGTCTTTTCAGTGGCCGTTTGTGGTCGCAGACGTTAGCAGACCAATAATTGGTGCTGATTTTATAAAACACTTTGGCTTATTAATTGATCTGAAAAGACTTTGTTTACGCGATCCAAGTTCGTCCAAGGCAGCTCTAGGTTCCGCTTGCAACGAGAGTTCGCCTAATGTTAGTCTACTTGCTAAGGATTTAAAAATTAAAAATATATTACGAAAATTTCCCGACATACTTAAACCGTATCCTTCTAATATGAAAGTAAAGCACAATACAGTGCATAAAATTGAAACAACAGGACAACCTGTATTCGCACGGCCACGGCGTTTAAATCCATTGAAATTAAAAATAGCTAAACAGGAATTTCAATACATGCAAGAAAAGGGAATCTGTAGACTTAGTAACTCGTGTTGGGCCAGCCCTTTACACATGGTCCCAAAACCCAATAGTACTGATTTTCGTCCGACTGGCGATTACAGAGCTTTAAATAAAATTACTATTCCTGACAGATATCCCCTTCCCCATATACATGATTTTGCTAATGAACTGTACGGGAAAAAAAATATTTTCCGAAATCGACCTCATCCGTGCATACCATCAAATCCCAGTGCACAAAGACGACATTCAAAAAACCGCTATTACCACACCTTTCGGCTTATGGGAATTCAAATTCCTTCCCTTTGGGTTGTGTAATGCAGCTCAAACTTTCCAAAGGTTCATATCTGAGGTCCTACAAGACTTAAACTTTACATTTGCTTACTTAGACGACATTTTAATAGCCAGTTCAAATGAGAAAGAGCACATGACTCATCTTGAAACTCTGTTTAAAAGACTAAACAAATACGGCATTAGAATCAATTTGTCTAAAAGCATTTTTGGGGTCACTGAACTACCATTCTTGGGTTACTTGGTTAACGAACACGGCATAAAACCGCTGCCTAGCAAAGTTAAACCAATTTTAGACTTCGAGCAACCCCAAACATGTAAAGGTTTAAAACGCTTCTTAGGACTCTTGAACTTTTACAGACGGAATGTCCCGCAGGCTGCTAAATTACAAGCGCCTCTAAACGAGCTTTTAAAAGGCTATAAAAATAATAGCAAAAAGGCTATTTCGTGGACAACCGAAACTCTAGAAGCCTTCACAAAGTGTAAGGAATCGCTAGCTAACGCGGCATTATTGGTACATCCCAACCCAGACGCACAGCTTTGCTTATGCACCGATGCAAGTAGTACATCTATAGGCAGTTCTCTCCACCAGATCAGCTTAAAGCAGGATGTACAAGTAATCGAGCCCTTAGCATTTTATTCTGCTAAGCTCACACCTGCACAGCAGAAATGGTCTACTTATGACAGAGAATTGTACGCGATCTACGCATCTATCAAGTATTTTAAGCACTTTCTCGAGGGCCGTGTTTTTACGGTTTTCACGGATCATAAACCAATCACCTTCGCCTTTAATCAGAAGGGAGATAGATGGTCTCCTAGGCAACTGAGACACCTAGACTACATCGGCCAGTTTAGTACGGATATTCGCTACAACCCGGGACGCGACAATATCCCTGCCGATTTCTTTTCTAGAGTCGAATCCATTACCTTCCCGAGTACATTAGATTACTCGGCAATCGCAAAGGCACAAGAGGGTGACAAAGAACTTGAAAAACTAATCAGTACACACACTAAATTAGTATTTAAACGAATGACAATTCCAGAAACTCAAACTCCCTTGTATTGTGAGGTATCTACAGACAAAATTCGTCCGTACATTCCAGAATCCTTTCGAAGGAAAGTATTTGACAATTTACATAACTTGTCTCACCCAGGTATGAAGGCCACAGCTAAGTTGCTAAGTTCTCGTTTTATTTGGCCTGGCATTCAAAAGGATTCACGGACTTGGACGAAATGTTGCATTCCTTGTCAGTTGACTAAGACGCAAAGACATACAAAAACCCCAATACAGAATTATACTGTTCCAAGAGATAGATTTGACCACGTACACATAGATCTAGTCGGTCCTTTACCCGTAAACAAAAATTTTAAATATTTGATTACAATGATCGACAGATTTACACGTTGGGTTGAAGCAGTACCCGTCACTAACATAGCCAGCGACACTGTTGCTAGAGCGTTTTACGAAAACTGGGTAGCAAGGTTTGGCGTGCCCACAACTATTACAACCGACCAGGGTCGGCAATTTGAATCTTGCTTGTTTAATTCTCTTTTACATTTATTTGGGATAAAAAGAAATCGTAGTGCAGCTTATCATCCACAGGCCAATGGCCTTATAGAGAACTGGCATAGAGGGTTGAAAACTGCGTTGAAAGCCTGTCTGACCGACCAATGGTTGGAAAAATTACCTACTGTTCTATTAGGACTTCGGTCCGTCTATAAGGAAGAGTTGAGAGCAACCACGGCTGAGCTGGTATACGGCATTTCGCTTAGACTCCCTGGAGAATTTTTCCAGCCCTCTGCAACAGATATTAATGTTCCAGACTTCATTCGACAACTAAAGCAGCAGATGGAGCACCTAGTACCGCGACCAACGTCTTCTCACGGCCGTGAACAAATATTCATTCCCAAATCACTAGCCACGTCCAAAGATGTATATGTCCGTAAGGACTCTGTGAAACCACCGCTGTGTCCACCGTACGACGGACCATTTCCTGTGCTAATGAGAACCAATAAATTTTATAAAATTTTAATGAAAGGCCAGGAAAATATAGTCACCGTTGATCGATTGAAGCCTGCTTTCACTTTGAACGAGCAACAGGTAAAAAGTGCTGATCTGACCGGAAACACTACGGTCACACGCGCAGGACGTACCAGCAAACCCCCGGAACGTCTGCAAGTTCGTTTCCACTAGGAGGGGGGTACTGCGGCGGCAGCACTTTGCGTTATGTCCCTCTCCACCTCCAGGACACGAGTCTCCAAGAGAATCGACTTGAATGCACGAGAGGGTTTTCGCAACCAGGCCAGTTTTTTCCACAGAAGCAGAGTTATGCTAATGTGAACCGTGTTGCTATGTGAACAGCGACACTATATAAGGTCTGTAGCTAGTTACTAACGGATGTAGCGAGTTACTACGCCTGGGGTATATTCCCCTTTTTGTATTCGGCACAAGGTGCCAGTTTGTGTTTCATCTGTTTTATGTTTTCGTTTTAATAAAGTGTTATGTTGGGAAAAGTAGTGTTCAATCGTGAATACACACACGTACAATGAGAAGGGCAGAAAGTTATCATCTGCCACTTCATATTCATTCTTCAACAACCGTCTTACATCACAGCTAACAAAATAGTAAGTCTACGTCGCGTTAATATATCCCGCGGTAGTTTCAACAAAAAAGACTGTAACAGAACTTTCTCTTTTCTTGGAGATTCTGTTTTCTCACAAGAGTTATGATCACATTTTAGGAAAATGTTCTCTTCCTGCCTTGCGAAGAGTGGGTACACAACTATTTAATCTACTTATTATAAAAGAAGGTGTCTGTGTGTGTGTGTGTCTGTCGGCAGCGTTACGGACAAACGGCTACACCTAGAAACACCAAATTTGGTACTCGGGAAGATGTAAATATGTAGTTGTGCACCTCGAAGCGATTTTTTCAAAATTCGACATCGATTTTTATTATTTTATGTTTTATGCGATTTTTGGCATTTTTTCTCACCTAATTCGTAATGACGGCGGAAATGACGCTCGCAACAAAACGGCATTTGTATCATCGGATAGAGGAGAAAATTTTCTTTTAAAAACAGTTTGTTCTGAATACGTAACATGATTTACCGATTTTTAGAAATTTTTTTACTAAACATCTGCTTCGCGATTTTTTTTCGTAAAATAATTTTAAAACTGTCGCATCTTGAATTCTATCCGTCATAACTTTTAGATATTTTGACAAATCGTGAAACATTCTTTTCTCCCTCTTTTAAAATAAAAACGAAAAAATTATGTAAATTAGATGATTTTTTACGAATTTTAATGCAGCCTAACGTTTAGAATTTAATAGCATCAACGCGATCTTACGCCATTCATTACATTGCGATCACGGCACGAGAATTTATGTTCGGTTGTTGCCACAGAAAGGATTAGAAAAAAGGGTTTTTTCAACCAATCGAGTTTTTAAATGGGATATCAGAATTTCAATTCGCAAGTGAGGATCTATGACGTCAAATGCTTTAAGATACGTAAAATTTACGCCATAATTTTAACTCATTTATTCCAGCTCTATTTTCAACACAGGGAGACGATATTTTGATTAAAATTTACTGTAGAAATAAACTAAGAAATTCACGATTATTATTATTAGAAGTGGTATTTTAATCCGGTGCTTTTTTAAAAATTGAAATGTTTTCACGGCGCTGAAAATGTTCATTTTAAAAGTTACAAAGTTCGTTTCAAAGCGCGATATATTAAAAATTTTCTATTTACTATTTTTATTTTTGGCATTTAATTTAGCGCAGGCGTTGCCTAACATACGCATGCAGGTTGCGAGTATAGTTTTAACGTTGAATTATGTTCCTCCATAAAGGTCCCACGCTTAAACCAAACGAGCGAAATTCGATCAGTCGGAGCGAAAAGTGAGCCAGTTTTCAAAAGTGAGCTTCTCCTTTAGGAGCGTTTTTCGATCACAAGAGCGGAGCGGAATATAACAATAAGCGAGTACGGAAGTTCTCCGAAAAAACAGGAAGGGAAGAAAGAAGTTCTCAGAAAAAAAGACTACTTAATGAGCACTTTCGCGGAAAAACCTGTCGGTTTCCATGGAAACTGATCGCTCCGCGATGTATCTTTTTTTTCGCTCTTTTGGTTTAAGCGGGAACGCAAAGTTTTAATGTTACCGTTTGAAAACAGTTATGCGAAATATCGAAATTAACTCCCTCAATCTACCGGGGTATCCTTTACGGCAGTCAAACAGTGACGTCATAAATTTAAAAAAATGCGTGAAATTTGTAAACTCTGCAACTCTAACGCCCTGTCACAATTAAAATGGGAATAAGTAGCTCCTCGAGATTACACAGTTTGATGTTTTTCAGGAGACAGGACTATGGAGGATATAAAAGATATCGCTATATTAGATACATGGCTATTTAAAATGGCACCCCTTGGATATTTTCTCCCCACAGTAAGATGAAATGGTTTGCGGCGCTAAATACGCCCATCTTATAAAACTATGTATAAATTAAATATATATTGAGAGTTTCCTTAATGGCAACCATTATGTGAAATGATTATTATTTATGCTAATGCGTAAATTGCAAAGAATCGTCACAGAATCAAAAGATCCCATTGAGGCCATATAATCTAAGCTGAGGGAGCCTTGAAGAGGGAGAAGCGAGTATAGATAGTATTAATGCACGTAATAGGTAGTATTATTAGATTTGTAACGATAATATGAATAAATCGCAATGTACCACGTTAATAAATATTTCATGAAATTAAAAGTGTTTATCCTTTTTCAACGGTTGTCTTACAACCAACTATAAACGAAAAGTAATTCTAATTAGCGTTAATATATCCCGCAGTAATTTCAACAGTAGAGATTACTTGAACTTTTTAAAAATGAAATTCTGTTTTGTCACATGAAGATATGATTTTAGTAGTAAAATGTTCCCTTCTTCCCGTATGAAGAGCGGGTGCGCAGCTATTTTAAAAACATCTCTTGAAAATAGCATAAATGAATTCAGAAGACCTCAAAACGTGTAAATACACCAAAATCTCGAAGTCGAATTTTTTCATGATTGCAATACTTTCCTTATATGGTACATGTTCGGAAAGAAATAAATGGTGCTCCATTTCATGTAGTGTCTTAGGTATTTAATGCTACAACTTGAGCCTAAAAAACAGTATGATGTAGAAATAAGACATTTTGAAAGCCAGGAGTTCTCTGCAAACCATTAAGCTTTCCACTTTTTTATAGTGAATGACACTGACGTAGTTTTTTGAGTCATTATACTGCAATGATCAGGTTAGTACTTATGACACAAACTTTACATTAAGAGTCAAATAACTTTGCTCTTTTTTTTTTTAATTCCACATCACGAATAATTTCGAATTACACATGTAAGGAAAATTTTCGTTTCCTACCGTGCGAAGAACGGGCACGCAGCTAGTATATATATAATGTATGTCATAGCATATTCCTATTATTCTTCTCAACAGCTGAGATGTAATAATTCGTTCGCTTTAACTCAGTTTTTACAGCAACATAACAACATTTTTTTATAATTTACTGGCATGTGCAACATACCTACATTTTCATTAATAAGTGCGCAGGCATCATGAACTGTCTTTCAACTTTTAACCTTAAAATCTATGTTAAGAGATGCTTTTCCCAATTAAAGATGTTTTTGTCAAAATCTATTGCGTTTTTTAAATATCAAAACTGTCTGATTACAGCAGCACGGGCAGAAACTATCCAGTGGAGGAATCACCGTTCCACCATTTTTAACATTGAGCACCCCTTCAAAATTTTATGGTTTGTTTTTTTCAATTTATCTTAAATTTTATTTTATTTTATGAAATGTTTAAGCGTTGCAGATTTAACTTTTTCTCTCTAATAACAACATGTTTTCGATAGTTACTACTGTATTTCTGCAAAGATGGAAGCGAACAGTTAAAACAAGAATTCAGAAGGATTAAATCACGTAACCCTCCCCATTGAGTAAACATCTTCCTAATACAGTTCAATCCGCTTAATGGAATATCGGTTAAAGGAATAGCCCGCTTATTGTAATAGATTTTCAATGTACCATACCGTAATAATTAATCAATGTGATTCCGGATAAGGGAATATCCCGCTTATTAGAAATTTTTGTGGCAAATTAGCTATTCTATTAAACAGATTCAACTGTATATTTTACATTGAAAAGAGCTTTACCCATTTTTATCTTCACCATTACACTCAAGAGGTTAGAATAAATCACCTGTGAGTACAAAAATATAGGAACATCAATTAAACTTCAAACTTCAATTAAAACTAATATTAGTCCTTATAGTTCGCCCCTGATTATTTCGCAAGATATAAAGTAGATTTTCATACTTATCCGCTTAAAAGGCCAAACGTGGACTTATGAAGTATTGTTAATTATTACTTTTAGTTTTTAGCTTGAATTTCCTAACAAGATACTGAACACACATTCAACCATCTCAAATTTTCTTTAAAATATGCAGTCTTTTTACAAGCAACTCATACTTATTTCTAAAAGTACTTCTACCTTTCAAGATTACGTTAAGCTAAGTCAACAAGTGTTGTAATGATAATAAGGGCAAAGTTTAATTATGAGCATAGCGAGCATATAAGATAAGAGCACTTTCGGAAAAGAAAAAATAAGTGCTGATCCTTTTGTGAAGAAATGTTGGATTCAGAATTCATTTATACGGATTTACTTATAGCACATGGTAAGAATGATGCATGTCAGTTTTAAAATGTTTTCCAATTGAACTTTCTATAATTAATAAAGATAACTTTTAAACTATGGTTCCACTATGGAAAAGGCCATATGCGCTTTAGGTGATTCTTTGTTTACGGCCTTTTGATTCCTGTTTAAAATAACCAAGCGTTGCATTTTGTTGTATGCCGCCCATGTGGTGTAGTGTCTTAAGAACCATTCTATCATGCCTTGGGTCAGGGTTCAAACCTCGGCGTGGCCATGGATGTTAACTTGCCCGTCCTTTCATAGGAGGTAACGCTGGCCACGCACTGAGTGCTCCATAATAAAATGGCCTCAGTACCTTCGGCCAGTTGTAGTGGACAATGCCTAATCGACAGATGACCGCCCGTTGAAAAAAAAAAAAGAACATTTCATTGTCACTCATAGTACTCACCATATGTAGTATTTCCAACTTAATAACAATGAATTTTTATCATATCAATGTGATATTGTCAGTTCCGAGACCTTGTGTCTGCCGTCAAATTCAGTAAGATTACGGCTGATTTCATGATTTTTCTGACACGGTTATCATAATTGTTTCGGAAATTCCAAGTTTGGTCGCCAACCATGCCGTGACGATTTCAGTTTATCTCCTTTAACCCTGACGACAGCTGGCTCACAGCCAGCTGTCGTCAAAAAAAGGGTCTCTAGATCTGTGGCACGCGATGAACGTTTTGATCGTCCGCCATCTTGCTGGTAGTTAAGTCGAGCGATGGCAACGGCTGCCCTTTTTCAGCATTGGACAATCTATCCAGCTGTTCTCGCATTCTTCCATTTTTCAGCAGATGTCAGTGCTGTTAAAAAGAATCGTGACAATTTTTTTACTGGAAATGACGTGCTAAAAAGTAAAGGATTCTCGTGGAGCTGTGTCACCGGCAACTATTTTTATAGAAATCGAATCTATTCTTCGTGACTTGCAACAGTCAAAACGTCAGAGTTGGGTGTTACCAGAGCGGGAACACTGCGCGTTAAAGGGTTAAAAGAATGGCACGCATTTTAAAAAACTATCAAAGTAAACAAATGCTTAACTCGATTAAGCATTTGCACAACATTTGCAAACATTTGCAAATAATAATTTAAATAAATATTTAAACGCTTAGGCATGATCCATCAAGCAATCGAAAGCTCAACGTGGAATGGGTTTGTTTGTTTTTTCCTCTCCTATATTTCAAATGATATTTTTGAACGCGAATGTAACCTGATTAATAAAAATTAATTCATTAATAAATATTTTGAGCTGATAACTGTTTAGGTGTTTCGATGTTAAAATAGCGAGTTGTATTTTTGTTTTTACGTGATGAATGTTCAGATAATTTTGAAGTCATTCAGAAATATTAAACTGGAAGTATAAAAATTTTGGGTGTAGGATTCAAACTCAAGCAGGACATTCAATTGAAACCAGCCTTTTGTGAGGAAAAAAAACATACATTCTCAAAACTGTATCAAATGTTGTAAATAATAAAAGTCTCCAAAGTAATTATCATTTATACATTATACATTTACGTCTTAATTAACTGCTACGCACAATGCAACACTACTTAATATCTCTTATCCATTTCAAGCTTAAATGGAAAGATAGTTCTGGAGCTCGTGCATATGCAGAATGCTTGGAAATGTGCAGCTTTTCCCGTCAGGCTTGAACAATTGTTAGCGCGGTTATTAAAGCTGGAGTTATGAGTCCCAAACTTCCGCCCATTGTAATAAAAGGCAGACTGCGATGAGAATTTTGCAGAGCTGTCGTTAAGAAGTTATCATAACTGAAAAGGCACCACCGTCCTCGACGAATTGTTCTCAGGTGATATTTCCGCCGAAAATTCTGCAGGATTCCGCTAGAAACCACATTTGGAAGCCATTAAAGTGGATATGTGCTTACGTGGAAATTGTAGAAATGATTAACAGCGCTTTAGATAACATTCATGCTATCTGTTGCAAACGTATGAATTGAATTTGGAACGTTCGGCTTGATATATAAAATAATTTGAAAAGTAACCAGGGCGTGTTTCTCAAGTAAGGTTCAGGAAAAGGAGGACCTGTTATTTTAAATGGACGATGTTTTAAATGGAAACAGTCCATTCTTTTTTTCCCACTTGCAATAATCCCAAATTTTTTTCTGTAAAGTGACATTAGAGAGATTTCTACTTTCATGGAACTCGGTTAGATTGGCCTTGTTTACAGTGACAAATCTCCCGTAACTTCAAATTATTTTGCTCCATTTAATCGTCTGTATTGCTGCAATTTTTGCTGCAACAGCATTTCTGAATTTATAGCTTCTGGCACAGCGTAGAGAAGTACTTTTCAATAATGTTTTTTTATCGTAAATAGTTACGTTAAGTGGCCATTTAACAGACTGAAATGTGTTTCATATTGTTGAATTTTACTCATTACCAAAATATCATTACGGAGTTCAGTTTGGTCTTTTCCTTTTGTTCGAAGTCTCGGGATCACACAATCACGTGTCACCCTTAAAAAAACTGAGTTTCGGACATCTATACTTGAACAAAACAGTCGGACTTGAACAAAAAGTCTCTCATTTCTAGTTTGTTTGTGTGTGATTATGGTGGTTTCCTTGGTGGGAGAACTTTCTAAGGGGTTCTAACGCGTATTCACGTTACATCTGGAGAAAACTTACTAAAACTCCAGCACGTTAGATCGACAGTCGCGCGATGGAACCCGTACCCGGGACCTTCACACTTCGGCCGTCTACCAATTTCAGTGGCATAACCACTGTGCCATGGTGAGGCCACTTATAGTTTCGAAACAACTCTCCTAAATATGGATCGGTTGCTAAGAAATTTGTATACCGGATATCCGTGCGTGTAATTTTAATATATATATAAAAAAAGACTGAAATTTACGTGTGCGTTAAACGCCGGAAATAAAAACAGTACATTCAACAAATAAGGAAAAAATGAGCATACAGAAATTAGATTTCTACGTGTATCTAACATGTTCTTTATTTAAAGCAGAAATATACCTTATGAACACAAAAATTACCAAAACGAAACAACATGAATGATGTTAATCCACCTGGAATAGTTGTCATGTGTTCATTACGTATGTTATATGTCTTAGATGATTAGTATAGAAAAGGGTGTGGGTAGTACAGAGGACATACATAAAAATTAAAAAAAAGAAAGTTTGAAATTATAGGTGTGAATTATACACGGAAGTGTATATTATTTTTATGCACCCTAACATGTACCTTATTCAAAATGGTGTATACAGGAGCACTCAAAATAATTCCAATGCATTACGATCTATGGCCAGTCATTCTTTAAAGTGTATTTTGAAGATATTCAGATTTCTCAAACAAAAACAAATTCATAACTGTGATCAAAATTGCAAAAAATTTCTCTCCATCAAAACAATGCTTGTAGCATTAATAGTTCTCTATGAGCACCCAAAAGAATTTCAATACAATACGCTCTATGGAAAGTCATTCTTTAAAGCGTATTCTAGATATATCCGGCTATTTTAAACAAAAGAACATTGATATATGCTACTAAGGATTACAAAATAAAGCTTTTTGCCCAAAATGCCATCGGTATCATTTATAATTCTTCTATGGGAGCACTCAAAGAATTCTAATATTTTACGGTCTATAGAAGTTTAGAGACATTTATCCTTTTCAAGCACAATACAATAAGTATATAAACGTTTATAACAATTTACTCTTCATTTAAAAAATGAAAATAAAATTTTAAATTCCTTTACATGGTCTCGCAAAATTACATTGATAGTGATACACAGATTTTTTGGAGTGATTCCCAAAATCTTGCCAAATCCGAGCAAAAAGATTGCTGTGTTGGATCGTCTTTTATAATGTATGGATTTGGAATGATTTATGTTTCGTGCTTGTATAGAATTTGACCGGTTTTGTCAGTAAGCATTTAGTTATTATCTAATAGCTATAACACATATCACGTGTTCTTTTTATTCTAGTACTTTTAATAATGATATCATCTTATCACCCACTTTGTCATAGCGAAATAAATACTCTAATCCTTTGATTAACTATATCTTTGAATTATATTCATCCTACTAATATATAAATGTCAATTATTGTGTGTATTTTTGTTACTCTTTCAAGCTGAAATGGTTAGACGGATTTAATGAAATTTGGAATAAAGACAGTTAAAGGCCCGGATTAATAAATAGGCTACTTTTTATTGCGCGAAAAAAACACAGTCCTTGTTATAATAATAAAAAAAAATTATCTTTTATCCAAAAAAAGAGTACAATTGAGTTTTTATTTTACAAAGCCGTCGACAGATGGCGCAAACTTACAGACTATGCAGATTTTAATATATAAAACATCAGATTTCCTTTTCCACAGGCAAATTTGAAATAATTGTTAGACGGTTTCATTTTATGTTATGAAATCGTAATTGAATGAGTCACGTGACAAGCCATCACTATGCTTCCTTCTCCACGGCATGCAAAAATACAACGTTTTTTTAACAAGTAGATCTGCAGCATTTAATACACATTTGTAAGTAATCCACTGTTTCACGTGACTGATTCTCTATCATCATTAAATGATGCTAAAATAATATTTTATCGTCTGCTACGCCTGAGTTGGATAAAGAATACACCTGAGTAAGTTTTTGAAACTTTCATTCAGTTTAAATTGTGCATTTTCCTGCGCAGCTTCCCTCCCCCCTTCTATTTCTATTGTATTATATCCACCAAAAGGATGATAGAAACAACAATTTTAATTTTGTCTAATCACACTCATGAATGATGATACACTTTCCAACTTAATGGAATAAGGAAAGAAAGAAGACGCATGGATAATGATACGCTTTTAATACATAGCACTTCAGTGCGTATTTAAAATCTGAAAGTCTTTCAGATTTTCTGATTATTTTTTCTTTCCGTTTTTTCATAACGGCCAATATATCCACAAGCTTTTCAGAATTAATATAGGACGAAAATAATTTGTACCTTTTTGTAGGTTTTTATCATTAAACCATCTTATTTTTGTAAACAGAGGCGGCCTGACATGGTAAACAAGGATAAGATCGCATCGGGGCGCCGGCTTCGAAGAGGCCTCATTTCGAACTCAAAAACTAAGTAAAGCATAAAATTGGTGTCTTTTTTTACGTTAGCAGGGGGCGCCACTTACCCTTTGGCAGCCCCTGTCTGTAATCATCTTAATTTTATTGTGATTGTGTGTGATTAAGGCAAACCTGCGCGAGGGGTATTTGCCTAAGATGAGGGATGCCTTGATAAGAGGACTTTCTAAGGGGTTCTAACGCGTATTCACGTTACATCTGGAGAAAATCTACCAAAACTTCAGACCGTTAAACCGACGACCGCGCGATGGGACCCGATCCTGAGACCTTCACACTTCGGCCGTCTATACCACTTTCAATGATATAACCACTGTGCCATGGTTAGGCTTTAATTTTAAATTACATTCAGAGTCTCATGTCAGTGCCAAGGAAGCCGGTCAGAAACAGGATTCTCTCCGAACAAGATTTATTACGATGGCGAATCTACTGGTCACCGGAAGCGGCTAGTTCATAATAAAAGGTTTGCAAATCTGAAAAATTAAGAGAGATGAATCATGTATATAAAGTACTTTCCAAGGCAAATGCATCTAAATTTTATTAATGATAGTGATTAATTTATAGTGAATAATTAAATCGAATAAGACAATGTCAGAAATAAACTTCTATCGCCTTTAAAGTATGATACATGGAGAATGCTTTCATGCTAAACATACTCACCAGTTTGAAAAAATAGAAGTAAGAATAACAAGTATATAATTACGGGTGAAAATGTGAGTATGCATCAAGTGCAAGAGGCCTCAGGTTTTTTACAAATACAGTGACACTTTTGACATTTCTTTGGATTAATTTACAGCTTGTTAATTGCAATCTGCAATTAGTGCTTTTGTGATATAAATCATAAAATAACTATAAGAGGAAGGCTTGTAGCAAAAAACAAATGCGAAAAATTTAAAATGAGTCACAAAAAAGGTTCGAATATTATCATGAATAGTAAACTCAAATTCATATTTCAGGGAAGAGGTGCTCTCACCCCCCCCTCTCCCTAGCTATGCCTTTGCTAAGACAATGTGAATCTAAAATAAAATAATTTCGATCTATTTACTTTGCAGCCAGCCCAACCTAAAGTTTGAAACAATATATTTATATTTAACTTCAAGTAATGAACCATCAATATTAGTTTATTTTTGTCGAGAACAAAATTGCATGTTTGTGGACATCGTTTTTCCTTTGACTCCGAAACCGTCCACAACTTGTAAACAATCCGTCTGCTTTGTATCCTCAACCCTATTTTTTCCACTGGACTCGTTCAGTTAGCGCATGCGCGTTTGCGTCCATGGGCGCGCTTAAGCTGGGGAAACAGTAAATGTACTTTACTTCTTCAAACTTAAACGTGATTAATATTATAGTCTAAGAGCCAGTGACCGCCAGACCTTTCGTCATAGTATAAAAGCTGAAACTTTCTCTGCGCATAAGTAGGAACAATCGGCCACTATAAAGTTTGGATGACCGTGGCTTTGGCAGGTAACAGGTGGCAAAGGTGTATAAAATTGCAGAATATTTTCGTCATTTCATAAAGCTTCATTTTTTTATATGTTCTTCTTCGCAATACTAGAAATCCCTTTATCCCTCTCCAGACACTTTTCCATCGTGGAAAACCCCCCGCCAGACAATCTCAAAGTCAGGGAAAACTGTTGTGTTCGTAAACTCCCGCGACGAAGTACGTCAAGCTGTCACAAAGTGTCAAGCACATTTTATACTGCTACTTCTGAACTTTCTTACGATGCTGCAGCGCGCTCGTAATAGAATTCCGTTTTCCATGACTTTGAGATTGTCTGGCGGGGGTTTGCCACTATGGAAAAGTGTCTGGCAAGGGATAAAGGGATTTCTAGTACTGCGAAGAAGAACATATAAAAAAATTAAGCTTTATGAAATGACGAAAATTTTCTGCAATTTTATACACCTTTTGCCACCTGCTACCTGACAAAGCCACGATCATCCAAACAATAGTGGCCGATTGTTCCTACCTCTGTTGGGGGGTATGCGCAGAGAAAGTTTCAGCTTTTATACTATGACGAAGGTCTGGCGGCCGAGGGCTCTTGCTCTATTAGAGTTGGTTAAAAGACCTGCAGATGTATATCTCATATGAGATATACATCTGCACTTGCTATGCTAAATAAGACATACTAGCTCCCAAGGGGGCCAACTTCGTCGCCCTATACCAGACTATTCTTTATACACAGTGCAGTGTTGACTAAATTTCGAGACTCATTGCAACGAAAATCACGTTTCTTTGTTTTAACAGTATTTCTCATTCATTTTTTTTAAGTTGGGGCTGCTACACATTTCTTGTGTCATCATAAAAGCCGATGTTTAAACAGCAGATGGCTAAAATGTGCTTTAGCCTATTGGATGGTGACTTTTTTTAGATGGGGCGATTTATGCGCCAAGTATTGTCAATTCGATATTTTAAAACTGTGAAAAAGTCCGAAAGATGTTGCATTTTTGTGTATCCAATAATATTTTGTAATCTAGCTACGGCGTGACATAACTTGCTCCCTTTGACGTCATTGAACTGTTAATTTGGATTTTCGCTCATGCGGTATTGTTATTGCACTGCATCAAAATTTCAGATTATCATCATTAAAAGGCTCAGGAATATATTTCAACAAGCTAGTAAGGTTCTATTCAATAAGGTACAATACCAATAATAGCAAAAGCGTTATTGTCTATTTATGCTACCATTGTTTTCTTTTTTCTTAATTTGTTTACAGCCCCTGAAGCATTATCTTCAGTTGTGATATTTCTCTCCGACAGCCTTTGAAAAGGGATTGAATTAACGTATATTTATTTCCACATGGCTGAGCCTTTTTAAGATAAAAGCTAAAATTTTGTACGTTACCCATTTGATGTATGGGGCATATTTTACTAATTGGAAATTTTTTTGTACGGTGCCATATAAAAATTTAAATTTTGTATTGATTCAGATTTAATCAAATCGATACCATAAAATTCTCTAGCTTTTTTCTTCGTAACCTCGTAATTTGTTGTACATATCTATGATATATCTAATACTTAAGGAAAAAACGCTTAGGTCAGTATTTTTGGGTTATCCTTATATATACTATACAGGTTGGTTATAATTAAACTTCCCTATAAGCAGGGTTCTAGAGCTAAAACGGATTGAACGAATTATTACCAAATTTGATATGCGGCCTGTATATGACATGAGCTCATGGAATTTTGAAAAAAGAGGTTCAATAAATGCCTACTAGTTCGATCTTTGCATAAATAAGCAGCGAATTTCACAAAGAAAATGCCTAATTTAAAATGAATAAACAATTTCAACATTTATTCAATAGTTTATAAGCATTCATAAATTAATTTGAGTCATTTTTTTATCTGATTTAACTATACAAAGCGCCACCTTATTGGCTTTATTCTATTATTATTTAAAAAAATAATAAAAAAGTAACAAAAAAAGATTCTTGAGAGCATCTAGTGAAACCGAAAAACATGTTTTGTTGAATCAACAAATTTTTCCGGTTGATATAGCGCCAGCGATACATTTGTTAAATTAACAAAATAATTTTGTTAAAATTATTTGGTTATTTGGTTATTTCAACAAAACGCTTTGTCAGTTTAACCAAACAATTTACTGAAGATAAACAAATGCTTTGTAAAAGTAATTTGACTTACCTTAAAAACTTTCAATTAACTCAGTTTTGTGTTTGATATCACCCGTATTTTAATGCATTTGTAGACAAGTGTAAATACTTTGTTTTCGTCTAATTAAGAGGGTTCGGAAAAACCCTGTCGCCCAGGCGACTAAAAAGTATCTTTTGCGACTAACTTTTACCTTTACTTAATATAATTCAATATATATATCTGGCTACTAAAAATTTTTGCTGGCAAAGATTTTACAATTATTGTGGATCCTTGCTAATGAAAGTGATCGTTCTCGTCTGACCTCTTCCTCTAGCTTGGGGCTCTCCTGCGCATGTCTTTGATGCATGCGTAAATTAACTGTTATGCGTAAATTAAATGCTCCTTACAGGGGAAGTTTGGTTATAACACCCTGTATAACATACGCATATTTTACGTATATTTTCTTTACAGTCAGTAATACTGAATGTTGACAAGTAAAGAACAGAGCTCTTTATTTAATAACTTCATTTGCATATGGATTGCACTATAGGAACACCAAAACACAAAGCTTTTATCATTACTTCGGAGACTTTCTTTTAGAATCTACTTCTTCCGTGTGAAATGTCACCGAAGATATACTTCGGAAATACCGCAATAGAATCCTCGCATTTTTACTCGAGAAAAATATCAGCCTAGCCGAGAAAAGAACGGTAAAAGAAAAAAAAAATAATAAAAAGGAAGAAAACTACAAGCGTGGCAAAATTTCAGCGTTTCGCTTTTGATATTGGCGCTTTCAAGGTGCGCTACACACCTTATTACTTCAAAATCTGAAAGGTGGGGAAAAGGAATTAGATTATTCCCTAAATGAGTTTTCGAACCTCCTCAGCTGTAAGGTTTGCTGAACTGGCGGTTTTGCAAGCTTTCCCTTGGGTGCTTTCGCACAAAAGTAGTGGAAATAGAGGATTAAAGAAAAAAAAGGTGGAAAAAATATATGAGATAAAAACCAAACAAACTTTATTACGAAAGATTACTTCAAAGTTTATAAATAAATCCTTTTATCGTTGTTTTCTACTTGCTGAAATATTTAACTCGGAGATTATTACTAGATTATAAGCTTCCCAAAATTTATCTTCACGGTAGTTAGAGAGTAAATAAATTTTTGCAAGTCTTTTTTTTTCTGCTCAACTTCTTTATTAAATGTTTTTTATGTGAGTTAATAAAAAGTTAAAATATATAAATGATGGGTATCGTCAGTAAGAACGATTAATTCATTTACTGCAATGGCAAAAATTTTAAATTAAATAGGAAAGTTGATAGTACATTTAATGAAAGTGTTTAAACCACTGTTTTCAAAAAAATACAATTAGTCTTCTAATCTGTTATTTTATCAAGAAGATTTATGAAATATTTTCCCTGTGGTACTATACCAGTGTCCTAAATTAAAGTTCCTAATTCGACGATTATCTTAAAGAAGAGAATATCGTGTAGCCAACGAGTTCTCCAGACTTCGATCTCATACAGCTCTTGTGGGATGCTCTTATGGGTGTTGTTTGTACTATTGTTACTAATACCCACCGGAAATTACGGAGCTTGTCCACATCCCCCTTGTAGGATAGCGAAGGGTAGCGGCTTCCATTCTAGTGATCCCCAGTAGAGATGAGATGGGCTCAGCCCGAGCCCGAAAGCCCGAGCCCGGGCCCGAGAAAAATTTCTCCTTTATTGAACATTCTGCTTGAAATCGATTTTAAAAAGTGATTCATGGGGGAAAATAAAAGTACTTATAAAAAATAAATAAACAAATAAAAATAGCGGCACGGGTGCCTAGAAGGTGTGTGAAGCTCTTTGGGTATTTTAGAACGGCGGTTTATATTCCTTAGTCATGAGATCCGACATTTTTTGATAAAGGATGGATACAAAGAATTAAAAAGTACATTAGGAGTTTGCAACTATATTTGTCTTTAATTTGCACAAACGGCAAAATTTATTGTATTCTAAGTAATTGAATTTTTTTTATCTTTAGCTGAATTTTCGGGCTCGGGCTCCGACTTAAATAATATTGCTCGGGCTCGGATTAAAAGTCCTCGGGCTCGGGCTTCAAAAAATGAGCCCGAACTCATCTCTAATCCCCAGTAGGAGAAAGTTCGATTTAGCTTGGAGGCCCCAAATTTCGAACCATTTCTAGATGAGAGACCTAGCACCGGAATTGGTACCCCCAGAAATTTCGTTCAATGCGGCTCTCTTCTATGTATCATTTACATTTACTGTTTATTACTCTTATTTTATGTGTGTCATAATAGAAAGTTTTTACAATTTTACATTCTATCACTAGCTTTTGTTGAATGATCTTGTCGTTCATTTTACATATCAAATTACCCAAAAAAATCCGTCAAAAGTCAATTCTTAAGCGAACACAGATCATTCAAAACGCTTATATTTGTTCATGTGCTTGAATTCGTTTATACCGATCTTACTCGCTATAAATAAACCTCGAATTCATAATTATAGCACCAGTTGCGCATACACCAGTGGATTAACTCATACACGGCCAATATCCTCACAGCCATCAAACAAATATCCGGGGCCGTTTTGTCTCCGGCATTTGGTATCTATCCGAACGCAACCGTTGCTAGCTAGCCTGCTCCACGAATGTCTGATGTTAAATATATTATCTGTAATTTCCTTTCCAGTTGTTCTGAGTGCTGGATATATCTAAGCACTGCATATTTCTAGAAATTGTGTAAGAGCTTCCATTTGGACTCTCGGAAGGAGGAAAGCAATTTTATCTCAGGATCATGTGTTCTCCCAGCTCCATAGCGATATCGGGATAATTGTTATTCATTAACGCTATCCCCTCTAAATATCCTCCGGCTTTTCCCGGAAGAGTTTAGGGTTATCATTGGCTGAGTACATTCAGCGATATTTGGCATTTACTTAGCGAGTTATTTTACAGATATATATAGTTAATGTACTAATAAATAGGGCTGACGTTAACTTCTCTTGAATGAGCAGTCAGTGGGTTTTAGCTGAATTTTTACATTCCGTATTAAAATAATTATTTAACCCTTTGAAGCGCAGGTGTTTTCACGTCCATATACAGGGTGTGTCACGATTCCATCCCGGGTTGGAAGGCATTAAAAAATTACATATACAGAGTGTGCGAAAAATCTTTGACACATTTAAAAAACTCATAGAAAAGCAACAAATTATCGTATGAATATGCAGTTTGCACAACAATACTTGACAGGTTCGCGAAGTTTTTTTGACATCATAAAAAAATTACTTCCAAATTGCTTTCATAGGTGGCGCTGTACCGTCACAGCAAGCTTCCCGAATGTCTTGTAAAGTCTCATCCAATTTCCGTGGCCAGCCACTTCTTTTCCTGTCTAAAACGCTTCCTGTCTCTAACAACTTTTCATGCCAGGCCACAATGCTGTTTCGACTCCGTATGCGGTTTTCTTAAACATGTTACGAAACTTTCTCTAAAAGTCATGGATTTTGATTCGGAATGCCAACCTACCGAATGCGCTTTCTCAGTTGCAGTCGCCTTAGCTAGAATGAATATTCCTGCACCGTCAGCGCTATTTGAAAGTCACGAAAAATCCCTATTGGCTCTCATTGGTGGAAACTTTAGATGCAGCGCCATCTATGAACACATTTTGGAAATAATTTGTTTCAAGATGGCAAAATAAATTCTTGATACTGAGAAGCATTATTGTGCAAACCGCATATTCATACAACAATTTGTTAGATTTCTGTGAATATTTTAAATGTGTCTAGGACTTTTCGGACACCCTGTATTACCAACGCAGCAACAAAATTGACTTTTCTGGAGTAAGAAACATTACAAGTTTTGTTTCACAAATGTTCAATAAGTAAACCTTTCGTGATGCAGCAGATATCAAGTCTTAATTTAAATTCGTCCTTGACTCGCTTTAACATGTCACGATCAATGGTAGCGAATGTGTTTGTGATCCCTTGGCGTAAATTTTGAAAAATCACGTGGCATAGGAATCACGAACACTCTATCTTTTTTGTAGCCCCATAAAAAAATCGCATGGCGTTAGGTCCGGAGAGTGAGATGGCCACGGCAGAAGGCAATTGTCGTCCTCAGAACATCGTCCAATCCCACGACGAGGAAGCTCCTTATTTGTGAAACAAAATTTGTAATGTTTCTTTCTCCAGTAAAGTCAACTTTGTTGCTGTGTTGGTAATATATATATATATATTTTTTATGAGCCTTCCATATCCGGGAGGGAATTTTGGCACACCCTGTACAAGACCAACTGGATAGATTGCTCAAAGAGTGCAGTTAATCGGTCCATTTAATTACCATCAACATGGCGATGAATCGAATTACTCGTCTGGTGCCACAGACCTAAAAAAAAGATTATTACATTTCAGTTTTAGAATTTACCACATCCGTGAGATTTAAGAGTAATAAGAAAAACCAACGGGTACTCTTTTTGAACTGAGCACCCTTATTTCTCTTAGACATAAATAAGGGAACATATATGGATGATACGCAGGTGGACAAAAAACTAAAATTAATAAGTTTAAAGACCCAAACATTTAGGTAACACAAAGTTCCAGCTACTTAATTTTGACATTATCGCAGAAACACAGAAATAATTTCAACAATTAATATATATACATGCATAATAATAATAATAATAATAATTAATTAATTTTTGAAATATGCATTTTATTCATTGACATATAGGTAGCAACTGTTTGCTTATTTCCTTACAAAACTACCCGGCTTAATGCTTGATGTTTAGATTAGGTTCAACTATACTAAGTGTATATCCTTATACGGGAGTTCCCTTAGTGATCTGATAACCTACAACGTAGAGGCCCCAATTTAGTTTAAGGTTCTATGAAAACCCTACAAAACTCAATACGTCTGAGTCTATCAATGTGAACGTCCGATTTTAGATTTAGTACCGTTTCAACCACCAATTAGTTATGTTCAACAAACGAAACCATCTACCCTGTACTGTTCGATCTATTTGTTCAGTAACATTTATAATTAGTAATCCAATCTCTTTAAGAGATTCTATAGTGAAATGGTTAATCAGCTTCGCAGACTAATTGGCTAGTGCAATCTGTATCGCTGAATTTGTAGTAATTATTTAAGATAGAAAATATTTACACACTCGCAGTGGCGAGCCTAGTTCTAGTAGTATCCATAATAGACAACAATACTGCGCTCGATATTTCAGTAAGTGCGACTCTTTTTTACTTTCCGAACATGTACCATGTAAGGAAAGTATTGTAATCATGAAAAAATTCGACTTCGAGATTTTGGTGTATTGACACGTTTTGAGGTCTTCTGAATTCATTTATGCTGTTTTTACGAGATGTATGTATGTATGTGTGTATGTGTGTGTGTTTGTGTGTATGTGAGTGAACACGATAGCTCCTATACGTGGCATTCGATTGAGCTCAAATTGGGCATATATGTTATAAATCACCGTCGCAAGACCGGTATTGATTTTGGTGTGTAAAGGACTTATAGTTTTTCTACAGGGCTACGACAAATATTTCTTTTACATTACGGCCTATGGGGGGAAATTCTCGAAAGTGCGCTAGCGTTTAAACGGTGCATTCGATTGAGCTTCAATTTTATATATATGTTTGAATTACTGATCGATTACAATTTATTTAAATGCTTGGTAATGATCTTCACCGTAAGTGTTCAGAAAGTCGAGTGGAGTCACTCCAGATTTTCTTTTAAATAGCAATTCTTAAATTTTTTCTAAAATGGCCATTTATATCTGTTTCTGTCTTCAAAGTTCACTATACAAACGGAAGAACTCTCCCAGAATCGGGCTCTAAGGACAGTGATTGAAAATAAATATTCTAGTGCGTGCCAAAATCACGGGGTAAGCTTTCTTCCCACTGTTTCTCGTGGCCGTGATATTGCCGCGCAATAGTGTTCAAATATTATGCGCCAGAATGATAAGAGCATTTCAATTCTTATGCACGGATTTTGTGTATCTCATTTTACACAACAAATGACAATATCAGACTTAATTCGGAGATGGTTTATTTTTAAATGGATGGTATCAGTACTCAAATACGTCTATTTGTGGTATGCATTGTGCAATCTTAGATCACTTTTTTTTTTACTTATGTTCAATGAAAACATTACAAATAGTTATTTATCTTATAATCTTTAACCGAATAATTTAATACTTTAACCGAATTAAGTTAAAGTCTCAATATCAGACTTTAACTTAATTCGGAGATGATTTATTTTTAAATAGATGGTATCAGTACTCAAATACGTCTATTTGTGGTATGCATTGTGCAATCTTATATCACTTTTTTTTTAACTTATGTTCAATGAAAACATTACAAATAGTTATTTATCTTATAATCTTTAACGAATAATTTAATACTTTAACCGAATTAAGTTAAAGTCTCAATATCAGACTTTAACTTAATTCGGAGATGGTTTATTTTTAAATAGATGGTATCAGTACTCAAATACGTCTATTTGTGGTATGCATTGTGCAATCTTATATCACTTTTTTTTAACTTATGTTCAATGAAAACATTACAAATAGTTATTTATCTTATAATCTTTAACCGAATAATTTAATACTTTAACCGAATTAAGTTAAAGTCTCAATATCAGACTTTAACTTAATTCGGAGATGGTTTATTTTTAAATAGATGGTATCAGTACTCAAATACTTCTATTTGTGGTATGCATTGTGCAATCTTAGATCACTTTTTTTTTAACTTATGTTCAATGAAAACATTACAAATAGTTATTTATCTTATAATCTTTAACCGAATAATTTAATACTTTAACCGAATTAAGTTAAAGTCTCAATATCAGACTTTAACTTAATTCGGAGATGGTTTATTTTTAAATAGATGGTATCAGTACTCAAATACGTCTATTTGTGGTATGCATTGTGCAATCTTATATCACTTTTTTTTTAACTTATGTTCAATGAAAACATTACAAATAGTTATTTATCTTATAATCTTTAACCGAATAATTTAATACTTTAACCGAATTAAGTTAAAGTCTCAATATCAGACTTTAACTTAATTCGGAGATGGTTTATTTTTAAATAGATGGTATCAGTACTCAAATACTTCTATTTGTGGTATGCATTGTGCAATCTTAGATCACTTTTTTTTGTACTTATGTTCAATGAAAACATTGCAAATAGTTATTTATCTTATAAGGTGAGTTTAATAAAATCCTCCCTTAGTGTTTAAAACAAATATTTTTAATGATTTCCTGCTTAGTAGAAAACACACAATGAATGTCGGCTTTTTCTAGAAATTTAACTTTCTTTCGCGCTAAGAAAATGTCCAAAACCTTAAAATGAATACATATATTGCATATGCACATATTTTGGAATAAAAAATAGGCATTTTTTGACCGTTTTCCGGAAAATAATACGACCGTTAAGGGATTAAATGTGCTATCTGATCGTTGCAATGATGTGACGTCAGCGATTCTCCCTTCTGTTCCCATCGTTGCTTTCCTGCATGGGCCTTGCTGGCCTGCTCCTGCTGTGGGCTAGCGTACTCAAAGACTCAACCCGGGAAGCAACGATGGTTACAGAAGAAAGGATTGTTGTCGCGGCGTACCTGCAACGATGGGAATGAAATGGTAATGCTTCTTTCGCTGCGTCAGTTTCGCAATGGAAATAATCTACGTCCCCTTTCAAGAGTCGCCCATGGCACGTGCCCTACATGGTATATCTTAGATCATCGGTTCCCAACCGTTGGTTCGCGAACCCCCGGGGGTTAACATTGTATATAAAGGGATTCGCGAGAGTAATATAGACTAGCATACAAAGACTACGCAAAGGTTCGCCAAATTTCTTCGGGTATTAGAAGGGGTTCACTGTGTGAAAAAGTTTGGAAACCACTGCCTTACATAATCCACCGGCTGCATGTCAATTTACAGGTCTACTGTCTTTGCTTTTTCCTTTGCGTCAATCCGCAATGGAAATCTGCGTCCCTTTTCAAATGTCGCCCATGGCATGTGCCCTACATAGTACACCGTAGATCATTGGTTCTCAACCGGTGGTTCGCAAGGTGTATAAGGGGTTCGCAAAAATAATATTCTACTACAAGGGAGTTCGCTTATTTCTTTGGGATTTTAGAATATGTACGCACAGAGAAAAAGTTTGGGAACCACCGCCCTACATAATCCATCGGCTGCAGGTTAGTTTGCAGGTCTACTGTAAATTGACATGCAGCCGATGCTTCTTCCGTTGCGTCACTCCGCAATGGAAATCTGCGTCCCCTTTCAAATGCGGCCCATGACATGTGCCCTACACGGTACACCGTAGATCATTGGTTCCCAACCGGTGGTTCGCATGGTGTATAAGGAGTTCGCAAAAATAATATTCTACTACAAGGGGGTTTGCCAATTTCTTTGGGATTTTAGAATATGTTCGCCCAGAGAAAAAGTTTGGGAACCACCGCCCTACATAATCCATCGGCTGCAGGTTAGTTTGCAGGTCTACTGTAAATTGACATGCAGCCGATGCTTCTTCCGTTGCGTCACTCCGCAATGGAAATCTGCGTCCCCTTTCAAATGCGGCCCATGACATGTGCCCTACACGGTACACCGTAGATCATTGGTTCCCAACCGGTGGTTCGCATGGTGTATAAGGAGTTCGCAAAAATAATATTCTACTACAAGGGGGTTTGCCAATTTCTTTGGGATTTTAGAATATGTTCGCCCAGAGAAAAAGTTTGGGAACCACTGCCCTAGATAATCAATCGGCTGCATGACAATTTACTGGTATACTAAACATATTTGAGGATCCATTACTTTCTCTCCAAACAGCGTTTTATCACCAAAAATTTTCACAAACTTTCTCGGAAACTTTTTCTCTTGTGTGGTTCCATATCAAAACTTTTATTCTGAAATCAAAGTCCGTCCACAAAGAGAATGGATGGGGGTGGAGGGGGAGGGTAGAAAAAGAAATCCCTGCGTCAGCATATCATACACAGCCAAGAGCTCTAGAAAACTCTGTGAGCAAAAATCTAATTTCTCTTTTTCAATTTGAAGAAATCGGGGTTATTAGGTGGAAGTCACTGCGCGTAGAGAAAAAGTTAATCAGAGAATTTCACCGCACCTCCTACCCCCTCCCCATCTCACTTTCTGCTAGATTGTTTTATTGGTTTCATATCCGAACTTTAGAAAACACGAGATTGGAAGTTTTGCGGCGGAACTAAAGTAATTTGTATTAAGGGGAGGGAAAAATAAAGTGTTTTCTGGAAATAAAATATGTTGAAAAAATGTGGCAACAATGCTCGTTAGTCTGTTCATAAACTGGTAACAATTCAAGTCTATTTTTTCAGCTCCAGTTTTCGTTTCAAACATGTAGTACAGAGTAATATATATTTAGCTGTGACTTATGGTTGAAATAGAAAAGCGATCATCAAGTCGTTTTTCACGTTAACGTAAACTGTCATTTGTGTTGCTACAGAATTTACAGTCGCATATAAAGCGGCAGTTTGATTTGCACAGATAAGCCAAATGAAAATAGGTTATTCTCCAAGGTGCCATTAAAACCTGATAAGCAGAAAGATCATTTTGTTTTAAATGACTATGTAGTGACCATTTTTAAATGTTAATGAAACGTTTAATCCTGGTTAAGATAAGAAAACAAAATACTTTTTAATGACAGGATTAAATTTGTTAATTAATCCATTAAAAGGACAATTACTGTTATGTAGAGAAAAGAAAGTCAATAAACAAAGAGTTTAGTCAAGTCTGATCCTGAGGAGGGCAAAAGAAATGTTTTTGTAAAATGACACATTATTTTGAAGGTGGGATATCCAGTTCACTATTCTGTAGTTCGGAAAAAAAAAAATTCGTTTTTTTTTCCCAAAAAAGGACTTAGTATCTTTCCACAGCCAACTTCACACTTAAGCCAAATAATCATTATATATTTTGACAGCACAGCAAGCTTGGTTGCGAAAAAAGTTCGATTGATTCTGAGAAGTAATTTTTGGTTCGTACGCTTTCAAATATGGAAACTGAAATGAAGAATTTTCGGCATATTTTGATTTTTCTCTACCGAAAAGGTAAAAATACTGTTTCAGAAAGGAAAAAATTATCTGATGTGTATGGAGGAAGTATATTCCGAGATCGCCAGTGCCAAAACTTGTTTTCAAAATTTTTATCCGGCCATTTTGATGTCGAAGACGCACCACCTTCTGGAAAGACAATTGAAGCTGATGAAGATACAACGAAGGCATTCATTGATGAAAACCCTCGATTAACAGCTCGTGAGATCTCTGAGAGATTAAGTCGATCGAATTCGACTCTTAATGATCATTTGAAACACCTCAAAGCTCGACAGATGGGTTCCTCATGTTCTTAAAAATCAAATGACTTTCCAAACTACCGAATATTTTTGTAAGCTGCAGTACTACTCAGAACGTTTCAAGACAAAGTCTGAGAGAACAATTTTTTAATGACATTTATGGTCAATTAATTGAACGCCATGGCAAGACAGTTTAGAAAATGTTAACGTGGCGTACAAGTTCATGTTTCATTTCAAATATTATTAGCATACACTCACAACTTTCTATTGGTAGTAGGGAATCCGCGAAACAACTATAAATTAAACATAAAAGAGCTCATTAAACTTATTATATCGAGAGCACCCGTAGAGTTCGTTCTTTAGTCATTTATTAAAACCTCCCTGTAGACGTATCTATAAAACATCCCCCCCCCCCGTTCTGCTTCGATACACAACCAGTTGCGTTAAAATTCTAAAATACTCATATTCTATGTTTAGATCTCCAGACATATTCCGAAATTAATTTCGTGGGGAGGGGGGGGAAGAGGAACTGGAATACGTGCACACATTCCAAATCCGATAACGGAATTAGCTCCGAGGTTTGGAATGAGTTCCTCTATTTTATCGGAAGTCGACATCTGTTTAAACCACTAATGCTGAGGCAAACTGTTGTTCATTAAAAGAGGGGGGGGAGGAAGTCGACACTAGGGGAGGGGCTGAGCTAGGCCTGGTTGCCTTTTAGGGGTGGGGAGGGGGGATCAGCGGCAATGTTTGTTTCCCCAGTGGAGAGACACCACGGGTTAAAGTCAAAAGTGATAACCGGTTATTTAGTGCGAAACATGGTATGTTAAAGTTCCATTCCATGAATATCGAACAGTTGATGAAAATTAGATATCGGATTGGATTTGACATATTTTTCTCGAATGTTCATTGGGGTTTGCTCGATTTTCCTCTTCCTGTACACAAGAACGGCGAATTTGTCATTGTATCGAGTCTTCCGGGTTGCTAAGAAGTTTAAATCATTAACAAAAACTTATCAATCTTGTTTATTGATTTATTTTTTAACATTTGAGTAAATTTTGTATGCAATCTGTGTCTTCCATTTAAGTTGAATGATTGTTTTTCAAGATAATAAATTTGTACAATACTCTTCTTCAAGGAGTGAAAAAAGCCTTTCTAAACTGACATTTAAGACAGAAGAAAATGACCAAAGTCATAATATTTCATAGGTGCTTTATATGTTGGCTACAACCTAAACTACTGTACTCACACACACACACAAAACAACCACAAAAAACTTTCTCGCATTTAACCATTTGAAGACGGGCAATAGACTTTTCAACCAAGCTACAGAATGTCTCAAAGGACGGTTCATAATTCGATCAAGTAATGCTTTACCCCTCTGTTATGGTTCACCTGTACCGGACGGTTGCGGAGACGCGCCAGAGTCCATCCGTCATTCCAGTTGCACCCCAATTTCAAAAAAGGGAAATATACACGTAAACGAAATCCCTTGTTTAATAAGTTCGTTTCACTTCGAGAGCGGGATAGAGCAATCCATCCATTATTGTTGTAAAAACTGCAATTTCATCTGAAGAATCATTGAAAGGGAGTAAAGCATTCTCGAGATATTCCCGTCATTTTAAAGCAACGAGGCCAAAATCTTCCCGCCGTCTAAAGGTTAAGCGAAATAAAAATGATTGAGAGTAAAATACAAATAAGGATTTTTTAAATGATTGGTGAATATTTCATTACTGACGAAGACGTGAGTTGTGTCTCACTTGAAACGTACGTATAGCTTAACTTTACTCCATGTACGTTTCTTTTCAAAGTTATTATTTATATTTTACAGTCTAGAAAGCCAGGGTACAAAAACTTTAACTCGGCCCTACGGGTTTGACCGGTAGTGGTCTGTTGTTGGGGTGTAACCGTTTCTCAGATCCGTAAACCAGTTACTGTTCAATTCTCGGTTAGTTGCTCCTGTGAAACTGAAACTGTTGTGGCTCTACACTTTTTCTCACATTTCCAAGATTTTACGGTTACAATCTCTCATAACAGAAGTCGGAACAGAAATAGTTTTAATATAGAGTTTTTAAATGTATTCAATATATCTCTATTGGATACACGCTGAACCTCTGATATGTCCGTTAACCCTTTGAGGCGCAACCCTTTCGCCATTGCTGAAAAAAGGGCAGCCGTTGCCATCGCTCGACTTAACTACCAGCAAGATGGCGGACGATCGAAATGTTCATCGCGGGCCACAGATCTAGAGACCCCTTTTTTGCTGGTCTTGCTGGTAGTTAAGTCGAGCGATGGCACGGCTGCCCTTTTTTCAGCATTGGGCAATCTATCCAGCTGTTCTCGCATTCTTCCATTTTTCAGCAGATGTCAGTGCTGTTAAAAAGAATCGTGACAATTTTTTGACGGGAAATGTCGTGCTAAAAAGTAAAGGATTCTCGTGCAGCTATGTCACCCTCAACTGTTTTTATAGAAATCAAATCTATTCTTCGTGACTGGCAACAGTCAAAACGTACGTGTTTGGTGTTCCCAGAGCAGCAATACTGCGCGTTAAATTGTTAAAAGATATTTGAGTAATGAGAGTAAACTTTTGTTGATCCCACCATCAGGCATCGGTTCATTTTCGGTGCCTGAATTGTAGAACAATCATTTATACCTGAAAGTAAACACTTTATATTTCTATATTCAGTTTCTATACTACGAAATTCTAATGAGCTTTTTATTTATAAAGCTCTTGAGCAGAAAAATAGTTCCCAATCTGTGTCTAGAATATAAAAAAATGGAGTACTTTATTTAAAACACTGAATACTTTTAGTAAAAATATGCAGTTTGCTCATCTCTAAAACACGAGTCAGATTTAAATGTTTCCCTTACAAAGAGTCATGCATAATGAGAAAGGTTAAGCCCTAGTATACGCATAGTAAACGAAATATTCAGTTCATTATCCACATATAAATTCCCATTTTATTTTACGGTTTTATATACTTCGTGTGGCATACCCATTCACATTAAATTATGATTCCATGTTCGTGTGTTTGAAATGAGGTTAAATATTGAAGATGTAATATATTCCAACAACGTAACTCTGAATAGAGTGTTTTGTATATAAAATTTGTTGGTTGACAAGAAATCCAAATTATATGCAGTGTTCTTTATAAATTCGTCTTCATTTATTCCTAAACTTATTCTTACCCGTTTCAGATAAGTGGTCTAAATATATTAAAATGTGTTTTTTTATGTGCGAAGGATTCTTATTTTCAAATAAACTGAAATTAGAGTTAAATTTAGCACGCACATACCACTTAATTAGATATATGCATAGTGTCTTTTTTTTTTTTTCAAATGGCTTTTTGTCATAATTTAACCCGAAACATAATGAATAAATCATGCATTATTTTAAATTAACACCTCTAGAACTAGCTTTTTTGTAGGAAATTTCATGAGTCACTTTTTAAATCAGGATATTTTAATTTCCTTTCTTTTCATAAAAGTAATAAAATAAAGAGATTTCTTCCAAGGTAATTGATCTTACGTCGTCTTTTTAAAGTTTTCAGCGCCGCGTGACTAATTTTAAATATATATCAGGGCTTTAAGAATAGAAACTGCGGCAGGTCATTAATAAAATAGAGGAATTATTTAAGCGTGAAAAGAATAAAAATTCATAACATTAAATTAGTAAGTGACTACGGAAGTTTCACCTCGGTTTTTAAATTTTTCTCACTTTCTGGCTTCCTGCTGTATCATTATTAACTTGCCAGCACAGATTTCAAACAACTTTTTCATGAAAATTCAAACATTCTAATTTTTTTTTTTTTTTTTTTTTTTTTTATACAGATTATATTCAAAAAATTAAGCTACAGAAGCAGTGTAACTCCATGCGAATAAGTGAATCATTAAGGTCCAATTTACTTACAATCTTAATATTTTCTACTTTTGAATATTGTATGAAAATAAAAATCTTTTTAACAAAAAATTAAACCGCCGAAAAACTCAAAAGCAAAAAATAATAAACCTTTTTTTAATTAACCTTAATAACTAAGTTCTTAAACTAATGTAAGTATACCTAAGTAATTTTGAGTCGGTGCCAAACAACCAATGAACAAAGATCACTAAATTGCCTAAATCTCCATTATTAATAGGAGTAATTTATTGTTCACACACAGATTTTAATGCTGAGTTGTGTATTACAAAGTAGACCTCTCTGCATTTCTGCGAAAGCTCGTTGATCGTGAGCGACGTACGGAGAGCGCATTTTTTGGAATGTTAATGTTTATCGCCGGAGATTTCACGTTGCATTGTTAATTTGATTTGGTTATTTCTTTAAATTTAAGGTAATTTAGTGATCTTTGTTCATTGGTTGTTTGGCACCGACTCAAAATTACTTAGGTATACTTACATTAGTTTAAGAACTTAGTTATTAAGGTTAATTAAAAAAGGTTTATTATTTTTTGCTTTTGAGTTTTTCGGCGGTTTAATTTTTTTGTTAAAAAGTTTTTATTTTATAATTTTTTGTGGCTATAAACGCAAATTAACAGCTTAGTGACGTCAAATTGAGCAAGCGAATTCTTTACATTCATCTGTGTACGTCACACAGTAGCTAGAATTAAAAAATAACTATTACGCATGCGCGAAAATTCAAGAAATTTCGGATCTTTCAACAGTTCTGAAATATCCAATTTGCAATATTTGACGCATTATCATACCTCCAAAAAAAAAAACATCGCCAAGCGGTACACATTTCTTTATGGTTGCCAGTCAAAACTACCACCGGCAGGGTACTTCACTCCCACTGAACATCGCCCACGATGGCGCCAGAACCAACACTAAATGAACATCAAAATGTAAACAGCACCGGATACGGAACATAGACCAGATCTTTTTAGCTGTATGAATTTCGAAAAAAAATTAACAAATTGAATTTCGGAAATTTTAATAACATTCAAATACTTTTTTGCGAAACGGCAAACAAAAACAAAATGTGTGCGTGGGATTTACACATTCGCGTGCGTTAAAATCATTTATTCAAAATTAAAGCATCGACGCATATGTACGTAAATTCAGAACTACAAAAAAATCTTAAAAGAATTGTTTTAACAAGCGAAAACAAAATGTACACATATGTGCTGTGTACTGTGAACGAAGATGTATAGGTGGTTGATGTGCAGTTTTAAACGGTGACGTAAAAACGTCGCCAATATCACTTGCAAAGGACGATATCGATACGAGGCTATTTCAATCACGTGTCGGTGGAAAATACAAATTTGAACTAATCAGATTGAAACATTGAGTGTCAACTGAAACTACATTTTAAGTTGATTGGTTGGAGGTCACGTGTTGGCTGAAAAATGACGTCACACGGACACCGTCCATTTAAAAAAAATCAACTCTTCTCGTAATAGCATCTAACAAATATCGATTCAAGAGCTTATATGCCTCGTTAGAGCTTCTATTTTATTTTATGAAAACTATAAAATTTAAGGAATATTACATTTTCACGAGGAAAAGGAAAAAGATCACTAAACGAGCTGGCATTAAAAAAAAAATAATAGCTATTTAAAAGTCATATTTTATGCGTGTTCATACATTATAATCAGTGAGTGAAAAATCAATCATCCCCTGTTTTCCTACCCTTAGGGTTGGAATATTTTTTCCAAATCTATATGGGACCAACTTCGGGGTATACCCTTTCCAATAAAAAAAGAATTATCAAAATCGGATTACTCTGTAAAAAGTTATGCGTGATCATACATAAAAAAATATATATACGCGTCGACTTGAGAACCTCCTCCGTTTTTCGTCGGTTAATAATGGCTTTTGTGTAACATTTTTTTTTCTCTCTATCCCCATAGATTTGGTGAATACATCTCTGTAGCAGAGCTCCAGTAAATTTTAAAAGAGGATGAACATATAGAAAATTCTTGATTTGCGGAAATTTTCATCAAAAACCGACAAAAATCTTACGAATTGTGAAAAGTTTACAATTAACATTTATATTTTTGTGTATATAGATTTCTTTAATCCTCTGCACGCTGCCATTTTTTTCTTACCGTGTGTGGTCCTAAAAGAATGTCATTTAATTTCACTATCGAAATTTTAAGCCTACATCAGCTCATTTCTCTAAAATAGAGCTGACCCGGTACATTTTAACCCTTTAACGCGCAGTGTTCCCGCTCTGGGAACACCAAACTTTGACGTTTTGACTGTTGCCAGTCACGGAGAATAGATTTAATTTCTATAAAAATAGTTGAGAGAGGGTGATTTAGCTCCACGAGAATCCTTTCCATTTTAGCACGCCATTTCCCGTAAAAAAAAATTGTCACGATCATTTTTAACATCACTGGCACCTGCTGAAAAATGGAAGAATGCGAGAACAGCTGGATAGATTGCCCAATGCTGAAAAAAGGGCAGCCGTTGCCATCGGTCGACTTAACTGGCGGACGATCGAAAAGTTTCGTGAATCGGAACCGATGAACGTTTCGATCGCACGCCATCTTGCTGGTAGTTAAGTCGACCGATGGCAACGGCTGTGTTTCGATCGGCCGCCATCTTACTGGTAGTTAAGTCAACCGATGGCAACGGCTGCCCTTTTTTCAGCATTGGGAAAGGGTTGCGTCTCAAAGGGTTAAACTGTGCTACTTAGTTAACTCTATTGGACATGTTATGGACACGTATCTGCTGTTGGTACGATCTCGTTACCAGTATCTGGTCGTGTACATTTTTCCGACACCGGCAACACCGTGTCTTGTAGTTATTGACAATGTACCTTACTATTGGTATATAGCAGTTCCCTGGTATGATCAGCACCCTTCATAGCCAAATTTCGTTCTTGGCGTGTGTTAGCTGTGCTATTTATTTCCATCCTTGCGAAAATGTGTCTACAGCACAGCGAAACCATTCGTAAAGCAACAGCGCATACAAAATTATATTCGTGTGGGGAAGTGTTTTATAATGGACACATTCAGCATTATTTAAATTTCTTTCTCTATTTTTTATAAAATATATCGGACTTTTTAATCACTAAAAAGAAATGCTTTTTTACTTTTGTTTTTTTATAGAAATGAAATGATCCAACGATGTCATCACAAAATATAGATTTTAAGGTTTTCAATTTTGTATCTTTTATCTTCTTGTTTCCGGAAAAAAATAAATTTTCTTTAATGATACTCAATCTGATGGCTGTTTTCACATTTATATCATACCATAATGGTCTCCCTAAAAATGGCATGGCAGGAAAATGTAATCTCTATATGCCCATGAATCAGTTTTACAAAATTAAGAAAAGTAAAGTTTTTCTATTAAGTATTTTAAGCATGTGAATTATACACAAAAGTGTTTTTATGACATTTTAAAAAGCAGTGCTGTGCTAACTTGCGAGCAAACCATGCTCAAAAATGACTATTAATTGTTAAGCGGTTATTTAATTGAATGTGGTTTCTCATTCCGTACAATTTAAAATATTTGAAGATACAGGTTGATCAGTTTAAAAGAGTACCCGTTGATTTACCTTATTACTCTTGAATCTGACAGATGTGGAAATTATTCTAACACTGAAGTATAATTCTTTGAACCTTGTTTAAGTGTGAACGATAATTTTCAACACTGTTGGATTGTTACAATTTTATTTGTGAGGTAATACAGACATGTAGATGTATAATGTTACTTAATCCTCTGATAACTTTATTTTTGAAAGACATAATTTAATTCAAATGTTTTGCATTATCATTACTTTCAGCAATTGTTGAAAATGTCCACCACCATTTCGAATGCAAACATGAGCACGTCGAACTTACTTCGCAGCAATGTTCGTGTTGACGAAATTTCAACAGTGATGGTTTGTTTTAATTCATCTTTGTTAGCAGAAATTCTTTGGAAAACCCTATCTGCACACGAACATTTTCAAATTTTCTGTAAGGAATAATAATGTAAAAAATTTGAATTGAATTATGTTTTTCAAAAATAAAATGATCACAGGATTAAGTGACGCTCATCTCCAATTCTGTTTTTACCTCACAAATAAAGTTGCAGCAGTCCAACAATGTTGAAAATTGTCTCCTATACTTGAACAAGGTTCAAACAACTGTATTTCATTGCTAGACTATTTACCACATGTTTCAGATTTAAGGGAGATAAGAAAAATCAACGGGTACTCTTTTAAATTGATCATCCTGCATAATTCAGAGATAGGAATTAATGTATACATAATCAGATAATCTTCCTCGATATTTCATGACTAAATAAATTTATGTTATACACTCTAAGACGCGAACACACACACACAAAATAAATTTAAATGGCCGTACTAAGAAGGAGTTATCCGAATGGGACGGAAATTGGCAGATATGATGCACATGTACAGAAATGTACAGAAAAACAAATAATTACAGTTTCAGGAGGAAAAAATCCATGATTCATTTAAGAGAAGAGTTTAACAAAGTGATGAAATCAATAACGCGTTCGTCGATCTCCCCTAGTAACACAACTAGTTCAAAAAACGTTCAAATTACGTTGGAAACACGTTTTTTGACGTTAAAAAACGTGTTTTAAACGTATTTTGGACTAATTGTGCTACTAGGGTCTGGCCCTTATGCAAGCAGCTATTCGATTTGGCAATGATTGACAGAGTTGGCTGATATTCTCCTTCGGAATATCGTGTCCAATTCTGTCAAAGAGTTGGATCGGCAAACTACTGAACTGCTTGCAGGGCCTTTCTCAGAATGCTCCAAACGTTCTCAATAGGGGAGAGATTGGGTGGCTTTGGTGGCCAAGTTAGTGTTGTGCAATCAAGACGACAAGTAATAGAAACTATCGCCGTGTACGGACAATCATCATCTTGCTGATATGTAATCTCAGTATGACGTGATATGAAAGGCAAAACAAAACAACGGGGCGTTGAATATCGTCGAAGAACCGCTATGCTGTAAAAGTGCCTCGTATGACAACCAAATGGGTCGCTGCTATGAAATGAAATGGTACTTCAGACCATCACTCTTGGTTGTCGGTCCGTATAGCGGGCGACAGTCAAGTAGGTATCCCACCGCTGTCAGCTGCATCTCCAAATACCGCTTTTCTGGTCATAGAGGTTCAGTTTGACGTGAGACTCATCACTAAATACAATCTTACTCCAGTCCAGGATATTCCAGGTGCGCGACAGCACTGCAAACGGGCTCGTTCTCTACTTATTATAAAAGAAGGTGTCTGTGTGTCTCTCGGCAGCGTTACGGAGAAACGGCTACACCTAGAAACACCAAATTTGGTACTCGGGAAGATGTAAATATGTAGTTGTGCACCTCGAAGCGATTTTTTCAAAATTAGACCTAGATTTTTTTTATTTTATGTTTTATGCGATTTTTGGCATTTTTTCTCTTCTAATTCGTAATAACGGCGGAAATTACGCTCGCAGCAAAACGGAATTTGTATCATCGGATAGAGGAAGAAATTTTCTTTTAAAACCAGTTTGTTCTGAATACGTAACATAATTTACCGATTTTAAGGAATTTTTTTACTAAACATCTGCTTTGCGATTTTTTTTCGTAAAATAATTTTAAAACTGTCGCATCTTGAATTCTATCCGTCATAACTTTTAGATATTTTGACAAATCGTGAAACATTCTTTTCTCCCTCTTTTAAAATAAAAACGAAAAAATTATGTAAATTAGATGATTTTTTACGAATTTTAATGCAGCCTAATGTTTAGAATTTAATAGCATCAACGCGATCTTACGCCATTCATTACATTGCGATCACGGCACGAGAATTTATGTTCGGTTGTTGCCACAGAAAGGATTAAAAAAAAGGGTTTTTTCAACCAATCGAGTTTTTAAATGGGATATCAGAATTTCAATTCGCAAGTGAGGATCTATGACGTCAAATGCTTTAAGATACGTAAGCAACTTAAGATCTCCCGCCATAATTTTAACTCATTTATTCCAGCTCTATTTTCAACACAGGGAGACGATATTTTGATTAAAATTTACTGTAGAAATAAACTAAGAAATTCACGATTATTATTATTAGAAGTGGTATTTTAATCCGGTGCTTATTTAAAAATTGAAATTTTCACAGCGCTGAAAATGTTCATTTTAAAAGTTACAAAGTTCGTTTCAAAGCGCGATATATTAAAATTTTTCTATTTACTATTTTTATTTTTGGCATTTAATTTAGCGCAGGCGTTGCCTAACATACGCATGCAGGTTGCGAGTATAGTTTTATTTTAACGTTGAATTACGTTCCTCCATAAAGGTCCAACGCAAAGTTTTAATGATACCGTTTGAAAACAATTATGCGAAATATCGAAATTAACCCCCTCAATCTACCGGGGTATCCTTTACGGCAGTCAAGCAGTGACGTCATAAATTAAAAAAAAATGCGTGAAATTTGTAAACTCTGCAACTCTAACGCCCTGCCACAATTAAAATGGGAATAAGTAGCTCCTCGAGATTACACAGTTTGATGTTTTTCAGGAGACAGGACTATGGAGGATATAAAAGATATTGCTATATTAGATACATGGGTATTTAAAATGGCACCCCTTGGATATTTTCTCCCCACAGTAAGATGAAATGGTTTGCGGCGCTAAATACGCCAATCTTATAAAACTATGTATAAATTAAATATATATGGAGAGTTTCCTTAATGGCAACCAATATGTGAAATGATTATTATTTATGCTGATGCGTAAATTGCAAAGAATCGCCACAGAATCACAAGATCCCATTGTGGCCAAATAATCTAAGCTGTTTCTTTTAAGGGAGCCTTGAAGAGGGAGAAGCGAGTATAGATAGTATTAATGTACGTAATAGGTAGTATTATTAGATTTGTAAAGATAATATGAATAAATCGCAATGTACCACGTTAATAAATATTTCATGAAATTAAAAGTGTTTATCCTTTTTCAACGGTTGTCTTACAACCAACTAAATGAAAAGTAATTCTAATTTGCGTTAATATATCCCGCAGTAATTTCAACAGAGGAGATTACTTGAACTTTTTTAAAAATGAAATTCTGTTTTGTCACATGCAGATATGATTTTAGTAGTAAAATATTCCCTTCTTCCCGTATGAAGAGCGGGTGCGCAGCTATTTTAAAAATATCTCTTGAAATCATAATAGCATAAATGATAGCATCATAATAGCATAATAGCATAAATGAATTCAGAAGACCTCAAAACGTGTAAATACACCAAAATCTCGAATTTTTTCATGATTACAATACTTTCCTTATATGGTACATGTTCGGAAAGAAATAAATGGTGCTCCATTTCATGTAGTGTCTTAGGTATTTAATGCTACAACTTGAGCCTAAAAAACAGTATTATGTAGAAATAAGACATTTTGAAAGCCAGGAGTTCTCTGCAAACCATTAAGCTTTCCACTTTTTTGATAGTGAATGACACTGACGTAGTTTTTTGAGTCATTATACTGCAATGATCAGGTTAGTACTCATAACACAAACTTTACATTAAGAGTCAAATAATTTTGCTCTTTTTTTTTTAATTCCACATCACGAATAATTTCAAATTACACATGTAAGGAAAATTTTCGTTTCCTACCGTGTGAAGAACGGGCACGCAGCTAGTCATTAATAAATGGCAGTGCAAGTTACTGGAAGTATCTTGCGTCTCGCGTCCATCCCTAATCAAAATTAAGACGAAATATTGAAGTTGACGTGTCTTCGAATTTCCATAAGTTGCGGCGACCAAGACTCGAATGAATATTAAATGAGTGGAAAAAAGACAAATACTATTTTCATAAAAATAACCAGTTTTTACTAAGGTAAAGTAACATCGAATAATTTTACAGAATCATCTATTCATGCAATATCACATATTCTGTATACTGAATCGTCTGTATACTGAATCTTTGAATTTTAAAACGAAGAAAACTTTTGCTTCCACCTTTCACGCTAAATATTCCTGGTAGAGGCAAATACCCTTGGGCAGATCTTTTATTACAGCTTCATTTCTTGGCCTCACTCTTGTCATGTTCGTTGGATAGATGACCATAGCAGCCAAAAATCTATCATAAGAATGTTTTATTTCATCCAACGAATACGAAGTCAATAGAACATCCTGTGATAGCACGCGATCTAAAGACAAGAATGACATGGTATTTTGAGAAAAGATGGATGAGCCTTTCAAATATGTATCTGATAAAATAAGGAAAAACGATGTTATCTTGGACAGATGTAAGATACAAATATGTGCCTGTGTAGATTCGTACATTTATGTAATACCCGCAGGACACTTTTATGTTGAAAGGTATAATTAATGATGGTGATAATAAAAACACGTGTTTGCCTATCATTACATAACGCACGCGTGAGTTACATTAACTTTAAACGGTTTATCTACAAGGTAGATGATATAGACATTCTCAATCAAACTTGTTCCATCCGCTCAAACTTTGAGCCCAACAATTAGCATGCGTTGAGTATTCACGAGCAAATTCATAAAGGAGTTCATCATTATATCAGCTGACTATATAATAATCATTTTATCATTCATATCAATTTACTAGACTTCTTTTTAAATTAAATAGAAAGTATTTAGAAAAATCACTTAGTCGTGGTAATAATAGTTTTTTAATTATATCAGTTTTGCACTCCACAAAATACATAATTAAAATAGCTTTAATAGATTTTTCATGATTTTGTGCAAAATTAATTCGTATAAGATTAAAAAAGTATGCAGTATTTTCCACAAACTTTACCTTTTACTAAATCTTCGAAATATTATCAATCCAGAGTATTTTCGCTGTTCAAAATTAAATTAAATTCGCGATGATCGTTATTTATTTTGCAAGCAATTAATTTGAGGGGCATGATTTCAAATAGCGCTGGCGTTTTATAAGCCATTGATTGAAGCAGTATGCTGCAAGCAGTTGAAATATAATATATAACATTTTAAATACATTTCAAGTCAAAATGGCTGAGCTCATTACATATTCCACTGACGAGACAAGTTCCTTTTAATTTAGGTATGCACGATTAAATTTTCTGTTATTAAAGATATATAAAATGCTATATGTGTGATTTTGAAACGTTCGGAAGCATGGCACGTAATTCTATTCGTTGTGATCCTGTTCTTGAAAGACCATAAGAAATTCTTACATAATTACGATTTCCTCGTGTTGGATAAAGTTGCTTTACTACTAGTTCAGAAATATGTGAACCATATTATTAAAGTGGAATCCCAATGCTTTCTTTAAACCTATCTAAATTTTTAAAATATGAATATAATGGATAAGAATTATCCTATCTAATGGTACAATCTTCACAAATTTAATGTGAAAAAAACTTACACTGTCGCACATTATTAATAATGATTCCTCATTTCACCTTAACATAGTACTATGTTAGCTACAACATTTCTGTGAAGAAATGTTAGTTACTTAGAGTTTAATAATATTAATGTATTCAAACCATATGCAGAAATGCTTCTCGAGAGAAATGCTGCAAGCAATTCAGTGCCACTTTATGGTGAAATGCTGAACCACTTTTATTAATAACCAACTAGGTAGACAAAAAGTCCATGAAAGCTTTTAAAATTCTTTGAAAAAGAAAAAATAATGATTGAAAATTACTGTTTGAACGTTTTGGTAGGTGCCATGTTCAGGGATGGGTTAGTTGTAATTTCTCATGCAATTTAAAACTGAAGTGCTAAGAAAAACTGCGATCCTCAATCTAATATTTGGTCTGGCTAGAAAGGTTAATCTTGAACCCAGATGACCTCAAAGAACTATTCGAAATCAACTGAAATCTCAAAAGTTTAGAAATTTTTTTGCTCATGATATAGATTCTAACTTAATATTTAATGGAATATATTAAAATGGTGAAAAGTAAGTCTGACATCATTGCTGTTGTAGTCTGTCAAGAAGCTTTCAGCATCTGAAAATTATCAAAAATGTCTAAAAATTATTAGATCCACCATATATGATGATAAGCGAAGTGGAGTGACTTCCATGTTATTTGCCCCAATACAGCAAGGCAGACTTAGCTCGGGGTTTGTAATTCGGAACCAATTCGGGATAAAATACATGCATCTGAGTTGGAATCCACAGAAATATTGCTTAAATATGGAGGCCATTGATACCCCGACAGATTTTACGTGCACCAGCACCTTTTAGCGTACACGGTCCCAGAGCCGTCAAAATGAGTGTCCCCTTCCGAAGCGCTGATCAAGGTCAGCGTTAATTCATTTTCAGTGTTCTTATGGGGAACTAGCTTAAGTCGACTGGATAGTTCGAAACAGACTGTCAGTTCGACTAATTGTTTTGAAACTGTCAGTTCGACTGGACAGTTTCAAAACAATTTAAATCTGAAGTGTGTTTTATTTCTATGGTCATCCTGGTGGCGGTCTGCAGTTAAATATCGGTTCAATTTAAAATATCCTGTTGCTATGTAAAATAATATTAGCATCTATAGAAATACTTTTTGCATTTAAAATTCTCAGAAAACGTTTACCCGATTCTAAAATGTTTATATCACGTTCTCTCAGATGTGTAATTGAGAAGAGAGAGAGAGAGAGAGATAAAGGGTTTTTTTTTCTTTCATTCATTACAATAAATTTAACTCACCTCATTTATAACACACAGTCACTGATATTACTCCTTTCACCGAGATGATCGTATTACATTTAAACATACTTACCTAATTAATAGCAATTGTTTTTGTTCCCCTTTATATAAATGTACGCAACTCTGATGATATTCGTATTGATTTTAGGAGACCAAAGAGCAGTCAGTGAACATTCTCTCGACTTCACCACAAACATTCTATTATTAAATATCCAATGATGCGTACTGGCTTTTCATCTGACCTAATTAAATGCAGACTATAACTAAGGGCTTTTGAAATAAGTATGCTCTTGCGTGATTAATACAAATGAACTTACTGAAGTAAATGTTGGAGGCCATTAACAGGACAGTTCTTTATGGGAAACATTGAATGAATGCACAGTGGAAAATCTTTCCTTCTCGTTGAGAATAAGGACTCCAACAGTTTATAACACACTCATTTGTTTAATAGAATTTATTGCAACAAAGTTTTAATCACAGCCAATCAAAATTTAAGTTGAAGAAAATGTAAAGGATAATATCATCATCAAATATCTAATCTAATGGTGATTACTTTCCCCGGAGCAATTATTCTTTATCTAATTAAGTGTAAAATCGCGTTTTAACATTGTTGAATTACTTTATTTTTAATTATTTCAGATGAAATCAAAAAGTATAAGACAAAAAATCTAAATATTTTCATTTTGTCAGTGCATTATAATGCATTTTAACAGTGTGTACTAAAAATATTTGCGCATAAAAATTATTTTTTTTAACCAGGGCATAAAATAATTTTATTAAAAAAAACTGTAGAATTAAACACAAGTTGCAATTAATAAATTTCAAAGAAACGTTTCTGATACTAAATTCGTATTCCCTTATGCATACCGTTCCTGTTTCTCTATATATGCACACAGACACTTCTATTTAAATTTCACTTCTCTTCAAATAACTCTGATTACAAAAGAATTACACATCATATTTATTTAATCTTCGAAAATTAAGAATGAAGAAAGCGTAAATTTCATCCACAGTGAAATTAAGTACGATGCTTGTAATATTTTTATGGAAATGATTGATTTCTGTAGCAATATTACACGAACTATTTTTGTAACCTTATCCATTCTTTCTGCATGTTTGGAAAATTTTGCGACTGCTTTAAAGAACACTCATGTATTTTGAATTCAATACTGGCTACAACGTAAAAATAAATTCGAAGAGGTTGCGTACACAGAGGAAACTATTTTACGATTAATTTTAATTTCAGTTTTATCTCGTACTCACACCGAAATATCATTGTGTTGGCATTTTTTAAAATCGGCAACATATGATAGTTAAATAAATTAATTTATTAAAATAGTTTTTTAAACATTTAATTCAGCTTTTCATATATTTTTCTATGACATAACGTAATTCTATATAACTATAAAAATACAGTACTTTCATTTTAATGTTTTATGATTACGATAGCGCATTTCTTTTCAAGAAGTTCTAAATAAGGGCTACAATTGAAGGGATAAATTACGTTTATACCGTTTTATAGCTGTTATTAGAGGACCACACATAACAATAATCTTAATAAAAGAATCGCAAAAGCTTAAATTATTATTTTATAATAATATATCACACATGTTAATGCATAATAGGCTAGCTGACTCGTTTATAATTTGTTATTTGTATTTTCCATTGGGCATTTATGCTGCATTAATTCACGGCTATTTGACTTGCAAACAGAGAAAACATCTAAACTGTAAAATTTCATGTTCCGGAAAATTATATATTTGGCATTAGTAATACTTTTAATAAAAATAAAAATAAATATTGCACACACTTAAAACTTCATGATTAAGCGAGCGAGTTTTTAACAGAATAAGTGCACTTCGCTTAACTCCATGTGCACTAATCATTGTGCTGTTTTTAATTTGCATCGATTTTTAAAAATATCCAGGATATTTAATTAGGGATAATTATTACTGATAGTGCAATACGACCGAGATTTGATTGAGAGTCATTCACGGTGATTCCTTCGGAATCACGTCCGGAATGTACCAGAATCGTAACTTACAATTATCTCATTAATGTAATTAATGCGTATTTAATGACAGTCCGTATTAAGGAACATTCTACCTTTTATCTCAGTTACTTAAACTGGGGGACAGGCTCCGAGAATTAGATTAGATAACGGAGAGAAACTGGGGAAGAATTTATCACTATTCAAACAAACTTAGAATTAATTACTCGACTAACTAGATCCTAATTTACGTGTAAAGCAAGAGCGTTCATTTTATCACAAAGTATTAATTAAGTAGTTATTTAAGTGTTATTTGAAACAGATAATGACCCATTTCGGGTCTTTTTTTATCGTAAACTTTTAATTTAGTTTTATTATCGCTTCCCGTTTACCCCAGAAAGAAAAGTATTTCTTAATTCTCATGTATAAACGACGTTAACCTTAAAATTGCCAAAAGCGTTTTTTTTCTAGAAATATATCTATATCTTTGATAACTTGAATATGTATTTTATTTGCTTGACTGCAGTCTAATCTGTTCTGAGCATTGCAAACTTCTTCGAAAATATATGCAGGTGATTCACAATTAAAGTTTCCCTATCCACAACAAGAATTGATGGTTAGAATACTACATAATTTGCAGGAAACCTTAGTGACACCACGGTACAGATTTCTACGGGAGAAAAAATTAGTTGAAAAATTCACCACTAGATGGGGTTTCACAATGTCGAGGTTGCTAATAATATGCAAATTATGCCGAAATGCAGAGGTATGAAACATCTGCCTCACAACCTCTACATTGTTCATCTTGCTTTAACAGGAAGAATAATTTATGAACAAGGATCGTGAATTGTTCAACATGTATGTGAATGAACAACATGAATCATGGACGGAGTTTTATTGACATAGCCCATAAACATGGACTGAGCACCCATATGATTGTTGGTAATGGGAGAGGGACAAGTCAAGGCCCTGGTCCTTCCCTGCCAATTGCAATGGGTGCCCATGCCCATAAAGATCATCATAACTCGCATTAAAAACGAATGAGTGTTTACAAATGGCTGCAATTACAATACAGATTATACTCAGGGCCCCTTGCGAAAGGGGGGTAAGGGGAAGTCCCCCCCCCTATCACTCGCAAAATTCTACTAAACTTGACAAGATTAGATACCTAGTTGGCAAACTTGGTAAAAAAATACTAACGAAAACTATAATTTACTTTCTATTTCTGGTACACTTGACAAAATTACGCAAATACAGTCGGCAAAAGTATTCTGATTATACTTGTTTCTTTTTCATTGCTTGTGTGCGGAAATAATTGAAATTCATTCCTATCAAAAAGTAGTGAATAATCATTCCTAAGATTTCAATACTTTCTTAAAGCGAGAGAAAATCTGTGACTCATTCGAATATTGCTGTATCGCAAATTGCTCACTTAAAGTCTAATAAAATAATCTTTTTTAAAATACGTTTATTATATTCCTAATACGCGGTGAATAATAAACCTATTATTTGAGTTCAAATTAATGAATCGGACATTATTTAAACTTCCATGATACTATTCACTATGACAATAGCTCAAACTATTTAAAGTACAGAGTGTCCTAAAATTTCTCGTACTGACGACATATCGACTTCATTTAGACATTTATTTAACGAAACATCTTTTTCTCTTTCATACAATTTACGTTCAAACTATATCACATAGAGCGTAATCCTATGGTGGAGTTGTAAATTCATTTCATTATGAAGAACAGAACAACATAGAACCAGCTTGAACGCAAAAACAGCCAAACAATAAAAAATTAAGAATGGACGCAACGACAAACAGGCGATAAAATGTAAGATGAAAAAAAAAATTCTCGGACAATGAGTTCTTTAATTTGTTGTTTTTGCAATTGGAACATTAATTTTCGGATTTGTGTGCTTGGTTTGAAAACCTACTTATAAATCCCCGTCGAGTAAAGTAGACAACACAATGAGTTTTTCACGAGCACAGAGAAAGGAAATTTAAACAACCAGGGGATGAGTGAAAATCGAACCCGCGATCGCACGCACAAGCTGTTAATGCAAAATGTTTTTCTAATTAAATTACAATTTTTTGCTTCTCTAGTTATGATCACATAACTAAATTTTATTATTTGACACCAGCAAGTAAGAAATTATTAAAGTACAATCATCTTGAAAACATGACTATAAGAATTGACGATAGGTCACTTATATTCAAGCATCACGCAAAAACGACTGAAGCGAATGATATGAAATTGGGTGTCATGATAGGTGGTCACTCAACTTAAAACATAGGCGTCAAATTAAAAAGAAATCTTGATTAGATTTTTAAAATTTTGCGAAAATCATTTCAAACTGCGTAAATTCGTGTTCGCACAACGCGTAATTACTGCAAAGGTAAAAAAATGATACTTCGTGAAATGATAGGTGGTCATTCACCTTAAATATAAGCATCTAATTAAAAAAAAAAAAGATCAGATTTCGAGATTTTGTGAAAATCGTTTAAAACTGAGTGAATCTTTGTTCCCGCATTACGTAATAACGACTAAAGCGAATGATATGAAATTTGGTCACACGATAGATGGTTGCTCAACATAAACTATAAGAGTCCAATTTTTTGAACATTTTTATTAGATTTTGAGATTTTGTGAAAATTATCTCAAAATACGTTTATATTTCTTCAAACATCACGTAATAACGACAAATACGAATGATACGAAATTTAGTGATATGATAGATAGTTGCTAATCTTAATTTATAGGAATTGAATTTTAAAAATATTTTGATTACATTTTGAGATTTTGCGAAAATCGTTTTAAAATGCTGAAAATTTGTTCCAGCATCACGAAATAAAGACTGCAGGGAATGAAACGAATTTGGGTGACATGATAGGTTGTCACTCAACTTAAATTATAGGCTTCCAATTTTTCAAAAATGTTGATTAAATTTTGAGATTTTGCGAAAATTATTTCAATATGCGTAAATATTCTTTCGTGCATCACATAATTACGACTAAAGCGAATGAAATGATATAACTTAGTTACTCTCTAACCTGTAATATTTTAACAACACATAAAAATTATAACTTCGCTTTCTTTACTTTGGCAACATACTACATCCATTCTGTGTACTCCTACAATGCTGACGAAAGTTCTTGCTTTCTGGAAATTTGCATTCACTAACCCGTCGAGGACGGGTACTTCAGCTAGTTTACCTACATGAAACATCTTCATTCCATAAACTCATTTCTTAATATATTGTGAAATAACACTTAATATATTTTGAAAGCTAAGCAATGCATAACAATCTTAGTTATTCATAAAATTTAGCGTTTGGAGTGGGCATTCGCTTAACCTCTAAGTTCAAGTACTGGAAGTTCTAGAACACACTGCATAAAAATATTTCCCATTTTATATTCGGCTTGATTTTTAAGCATTAATTTTTTAATACATATTTACTTCTGGTGAAAATTGATTGTTTTAACTTGATTTTAAAAGCTGTGAGAAAGGAATAATATAAACTGAAGACTGTGCAGATATTAAGTTAGATATGGAGCTTGCTTTCATCTCGAAAAACAACACAACTCGTGAAACAAACACTGCCCACTTCGCACGTGCTCATACGCCCTTATCAAAACAATGCGTAACAGTTATTCATTGTTTATCCGAATACCAAAAAACTACAGAAGCATCCTTCCCATCGAAAACAAAAACCAGAAGGATAATTCCGGCCTCCAATAGCCAATACCTGTTTGACGAAAATGAGGCCAAGACCAATCCAAGGTGTGGAAATCCACACAGAAAAGTGTGTCGCGTTTCTCACTTTCTCTATCAGAACTGTCACGAAGGTATTGGAATTAATTGATAGCCCCAGAGAATGAATGTGTAACTTTATAACGCATTAAGTATCACTGTTGAATAGATATTTAGAAAAACTTAGTAGTAGATTCGAGGCTGTAGTAGATTCCAGGCTGAATGTAGGTGAATGTTCCATTGAAAAAATGTTAGAATGAGTGATAGATTGATTTTAATGAATGAATTGCCTTTAAATAATAAAGTCGTGTCGTAAATTCCGCATACATTTACAGGTGTCAATACAAGGCATCAGATGATTACTAATTTTGAATGAGAATATGTCTCACATAGTTAAAAATGGGAGTGAACTGTTTAAAAATTCTGATTCTAAACAAAATTGAAATGTTGCATTCAGAAAAAAGAGTCACATTTTAAAAATGTAAAATATTTTTCTAAATTAAATTATTCTTTTTGGCCTCTCTGCTAGCATAGCTAAACTTTATTATTCGACAACGCTTAGTTATAAATTATTAAAAAAACAATCATCTTCAAAATTTGATTAAGAATTGACGATAGGGCGATCTTCATTTCATAATAAACTTATGAAATGAAGATATTTTCCAATATAAAATATCTTCATTTCATAAGTTTATTTTTGAAAATAATGTCATCTAACACCTAATGTAGCTTGAAAGCTAAGCAATACATAGTTATTATAATGCTTTACATATTCAATCTCATATAGAAATTTATTTCATACATTTTACAGGAATCTTAGTTATTCATGAAGTTAAACTTCTAAAAAAGTAACTTTTCCCATGAATATCTTATCTTTAAAATCTTAATCATTGTTTAAAATTAAAGTTTGAACTCTAAAACCACAAAAATTATTTAAAATTCGAATTCTCTAAAAATCGATCGAGGGACAGGGATTACAAAGTCAAATTAATATTTATGTAATGCGCTCCTTTTAGCAATTATTTAAAACCTGAATTCATGAAACAAGTTTTCCTTGAGAGCAAAATCTTAAGCAAACGTCGTGACAGCTAAAAAGAAGAGAAAAAACAAAACACTTTACAAATTATTTAATTTTTCAAAACTCATACACTATGATAAATTATTTTTTAAGGATGATGCACATCATATCGAGTTCGAGAATGGGGATTTTTTAATTAATAACCTCTTTTTAAGCACAAATCGTCAAAGTTTTATTACCTAAGATGACAGCTTTGATGGCTGAAAAGTAATTGAAAAGCGGTGATTTACGCGGGAAAGTGAATCCTAGTTAGCGAACCACCATAAATTTCGTTCATTTTGGCTTAGAAGTTTCTTCTTTTTTTTTCATGTCAAAACGTTCCTTGACATCTATTCCTACCTCTCTGCTTTTGGTAAACACGAAAGAGCCTATACAATCCTTCAAAAATGTCAGATAAAAACGAAACAAAGTATCCTTAGTGATGATCTTTGACCCAAAAGGAATTGAAAATTCATTTATCAAGTTAATGCATTATTTAGTAGTAAATGTAGATTTGTAAAATATTATCGTTGTGCATTCACCACCTTGCAAATATTGCTGTTAGTGGATCTTTCGTTTGAATTTCGTAAAGCGCTAATTTACAATGGCCTTAATATTTATTTGTGGTTAAAGTAAGAGTTGAAAAAAGATCCGTAGCATTTTGAAATATTGATACCACCGATACAGTTAACATATTTACGATGCAATAACTATCGCACAATAAAGTGCAATAAAAACTATCATTCAAGTTTACCTATGACTCATTTATAGAATTTACATGGGTTAGGACCCCTTAGAAAGACCCCCCATGAAAGTCACCTCCCCCCTCGATCTCGATCCCTAGTGTAGATAATCGGCCATAATCCCTCAAACAAAGAAACATTTTTAACACAAATTGTATGCAGTATTTATCGTCAGTTCCTTGATTATTTTAATAAATCGCAATCGTTTTTATTTGACGTCCTGAAGTCATTGAGAGAAAGTCATCAAGCAGTACAAGACAAACAATAGTAAATGTACAATTACTGGGTTGGAAGGAAAGCTTTTTGCTATAAATTCTGTCTGACTTTCGAATAAATAACACTAACACAAAGAAATTAGAATTTACATCCAATAAGGATGTTATGATAAAAGGAATTCGGATACCAAAGATTTCTTTTGACTACGTGACAAGGTTTAAAGTTCTGCTAACAAGATATACAACCACAATAACCATGTGAACGATCTTCGGGAATCAGGTTTAAGATGAATTTTAACAAATATTAAAAGAAAAGAAAGAAAAGAATTCTGTAAAAAGCATTTACATAATGAAGCCTATATCTTTGCCAAAATATAAATTGTCAAACTATAAATCTGAATTATGATGAACTTTTATGTAGAGTAATCATATATATTTCAACAAAAATATTTAAAAATAGTAGAGGATGGATGGTGCAGCAGTGCATTTATAATCTGACTTTTAATTGCAGTTACATTTATCTAAATTTTTAAGAAATGTCCAGTGAAAACGACACTGGTAATAAAAAGTTAAGCCTTTGAGGCGCAACCCTTTCCCAATGCTGAAAAAAGGGCAGCCGTTGCCATCGCTCGACTTAACTACCAGCAAGATGGCGGACGATCGAAACGTTCATCGCGTGACACACATCTAGAGACCCTTTCTTGACGACAGCTGGCTGTGGGGCAATCTATAAAGATGTTCTCGCATTCTTCCATTTTTCAGCAGATGTCAGAGCTGTTAAAAATAATCGTGACCGTTTTTTTACGGGAAATGACGTGCTAAAATGTAAAGGATTCTGGTGGAGCTATATCACCCGCAACTATTTTTATAGAAATCCAATCTATTCTTTGTGACTGGCAACAGTCAAAACGTCAGAGTTTGGTGTTCCCAGAGCGGGAACACTGCGCGTTAAAGGGTTAATAATCTATTAATTATTTCAAAAGCAATCGTAATCGCTGCAACTGTTTGTGTATTTGTCCCACTGTGAGACCAAACGGTAAATGTCTTCTGGGAAAATGTTGGCGGTTGCCTTTGAAGACATAATTGTACATAAGTGTGCACCTCTTCCTTCAAAGCAACTAGATGAATGTCTTACTTGAAGGCTTTAAAATTACGGAAACTGGTAGAGGTTCTGACTGTATAGGGTGTATTCACCTACGTCACACTTTAGTATCTGGCAACACTAGTTTCGAAATGCAGACGAGAGCGTTGCATAACCACCTCTGCGAGCGCTCAAACCTCTGAAGTTGTGCTGTGAGCTGATATATTATTAATTTAAAAGCAATTAAAATTTTGTAAAAACGAATTCAAATTATTATATTAATTTGGAAGATAGTACTAAAAAGCATTATACTAATAAAATTGGCAAAATTGCATAGATTGATCCGTATATTGATGATTCGTACAAGGAAAATATATGTATTTGGTTCCATATTACTTACATAGACAAGTGCAACTATTTGGTTTTAGCTACATCTCTGTGACACGTGAAAAAAAGCTTGCTTACGAGTCTTCAAAACCCTTCCACAACCATTTTACAACTGGACTTGTTAGTAAAAAAAAAATGATGGTATGGCGAATATCCAATCAATGAACTATCATGGAAGGGAAGGCAAGCAAGCACATGGGTTTATATTAAAATACTGAATTATTCGTATACATATCCAAGATTAAGTTACTTGTTCATCAGACAAAAGTATACGCTGTACTCTTTAATACTTTATAAAGCAAACAGTTCCATAGCGATTTATTGATTAAAATAATGAATGCAAAACTCTTTGGTACAATAGATTTTTGTTAAAAACAGCTGAATAAAATGGCAAGTTTCAAAAATACAAAGTCTCGTGCAGTTTTACTCCTTTATTTAAAGTTATTGGACGAAAACCGATACCAAATGTTAAGTCACTTGTATTTTAATCCATTATTTAAAATTATACGAGCAAAACCGATAAACGATACATTATTTTTTCTCACAGAACGGTTATTACAACTTATTTCGGCGCACGACAGCATTATTAAAACTTATTTGTCAAGCTAAACCTCAAATATACCGCTTGTTTACCTCAAATGAACGCACTGATACGGTTTTGCTGTACAAAACTAGCTTACGAATTTCACCGCTGCGTGGCGATCTTACAATTATGACGTCAGGTGAATACTCCCTATAAGGGCTTCCCAGAGAAATTTAGGCAGGACAGGACAGGCAGGTTCTTCAGTAGAGATGGGCGGTTCGACTCATTTTACTGATTCGAATCTCAACTCACTCACTACTTTGATGATTCGAATCAGTGATTCGAATCTTGAATCAATAAAACAACTAAAGAAATTTTCCCTCTCTCTGCGCCGAAAGCGGTACTATTTAAACACCCTTCACCCATTCATCGGGTTTCTTCCGCTGAGTTCTCGGGCAGCTAGCATCTCTCTCTCCTTGCTCGAGTAAAACTAGTGTTTAAACTGCCCGAAATGAAAATACAGGGGAGCTTCGTATGACCCCCTGGGCCTGTAAGATTAAAAGGTTAAGTTTGGTGTCAAAGTATTTGAAATTTTATGTATCGATGGGAGTGTACGTCTAGGGGGGGGTCGAGAATCAATAAAAACGCGCTCCGATGGATAGTTTCCGAGATATACGTTAATTAATTATGATAATTAGACTAATTAACCATGATTGAGGCTTAAAAGGACTGCAAACATGTAGAAATTGGCTCTGGGATGGTTTCCAGACTTTGGAGATGCCGCCGGAGGAGGCTAGTGTTTAAAATGCCCAAATTGAAAATATAGGGGAGCTTCGTATGACCCCCTGGGCCTGTAAGATTAAAAGGTTAAGTTTGGTGTCAAAGCATTCGAAATTTTAAGTATCGGTGGGGTGTTGAGTCTAGGGGGGATCGAGAATCAATAAAAACGCGCTCCGGTGGATAGTTTCCGAGATATACGTTAATTAATTATGGTAATTAGACTAATAAACCATGGAGCTGTTTTTTCCGCGATCCGGCATCGTCATCAACGGAGAGAAAGAAGTAGCAAAAGCATCACAAGCTGGTATTGATCTCAGGATTTTCTTATCGCCGGCCTCAGAGGCGTAGCCAAGGGGGGGGGTTAGGGGGGTCATAACCCCCCATGAGGAATTTTTTGCCATACAAAATGTATATTCTTCACTACATTATCACACACACGTATACATATATATGAGTTGCAGTAGTCATAACCCCCCCCCATGAAAAATTTCTGGCTACGCCCCTGGCCGGCCTGTATTTTTGACCTTTATCGAATTCGAGATTTCACTGAAATGAAAATGGGAATATCGGATATTTGATGTTGAAATAAAACCGATATGTCGATTTATCGATTTTGGCCCAGTCCTACTGAGGGGCTGCTGCCCCCCCCCAAAAAAATGGGACCCTTTACTTAGCTTACAATTGAACTTTATCTTTAAATTTGATACCCAGCCCACCCCGAAATAAAATCCTGGCTACGCCACTGTCAATAACACTAACTACGCCACTGCTTTAGACCCTATTTTGTATTTCTCTGAATTACGAAAGAAAATAAAATCATTCCCCTTAAACGACAAACAAGGTAAAAAAAATATCTTAAACGAAATCTGCAGCAATAAAGCGAAATGTTATTTTGCTTACTACAAAGTCCTTTTGTGAGAGCGCTTAATACCGCCCCTGTATCCTTCATTAAAAGTGACAAGCACAATCCTAACTTTATTTCATTCTATTTCCCTTCACATGAAAACCCGCCACCATGTAAACTTAACGTTCCGTTTTTTTTTTTTTTTTTTTTTTTTTTGAGGGTGGGGGCAGGGGGACATATATTGAAGTTAAAAGTAGAAAAGGGATGTTTCATTAAATTTTAAACAAATATTAAACCAGCCAGACAAGTTGGAAGGAGGGAGTCCCCCCGAGGGAAAAAGGTTTAAACAACTTTGAGACACCCCCCGCTCTTCCACGAGCATTGGCGTAAATTGGCATGTAATATTTGGATGGGGTGACAAAATGTTTCCGATTGTAGAAAATATCATTATTATAAATAGCTCTGATACTTGAATTTTCTTAATTTTTTTTTCGGGGGGGGGATTGACCCCTCTTGCCCTTAGGAAGTAACGCCTATGCCCCCGCCAAAAGCAAACGATGTTCGACCCACTCCACACCCACAGACAAATAAAACTTTAAATCCGACCACCAACCAAGAAATGAAACACCAAAGATTCGAAAAAAAAAACTTCAATTAAATGAAACATCCTTTCAACTCTTTTCGACTCCTTTCGACTCTGAGTCGATAGAAGATTCGAAAAAAAAACTCCAATTAAATGAAACATCCTTTCAACTCTTTTCGACTCCTTTCGACTCTGAGTCGATAGAAGATTCGAAAAACTAACGAATCTCAACGATCGTATACAATCACCGAAACAGAGCGAAACACTGAATCAGTAAAGATTCGTTGCTGCACCAACTCAGTGACCAACTCACCCACACCCACTCATTTGCTGTTTCAAATCATCTATCGACTCAGAGTCGTAAAGAGTCGAAAAGAGTTGAAAGAGTAAGGGAAAATCTCTGGGAACGGCAAAGGGAAAATAAGTTTTCCTTCCCTTCGCACTTGGAATGTATTTCCCCACAGTTGAGGGCTTGAGATTCGAATCAGTAGAGAGTGAGTGTAAAGACTGAGCCACTCAGTACCAAGATTCGAATCACTGATTCGACTCATCGAATCATTGGCCATCTCTAGTCTTCAGTCGAAACAAATGATGCCCGTCCATCAACATTCTTGCCCGTTTGGACAAAATGGTGTCCATTTGCTTCGGACGAAGAGATAGTACCATTACAGTTCCGTAGACAACCACAAACAGTTTTCCCATGAAGATATTGACCGTTTTACCTCACAGTGGGATAAATGTTGTAACAGTTACAGCGATTACGATTATTTTTGAAATAGTTAATAGTTTATATACATTTTTCCATCTGTCTCCCGTTTTCATTTGACTGACCATGATGGATAAAAAGTATTTCATTATGTTAGTTAAAGAATTTAAATAGACAGCTGGAAGAGTAATAAGTTTTTTAAATACTTCTTTTAATACCTGGTATTTAGTGTAATAGTTTGGGACTAATTAGAAGTAAAAACAAAACTAGAGTTTTAGACTAATCTATATACATTGAAGAATAAAAATTAAGACCGAAATAATCTATTTTGAACATGCGCGACTATCGGGCTATGTTATTCAAGACTTCTAGGAAACTCTATTGCAATGAACTCGTGAAACAACCTTTTTAGGTGTCTTTCCAGAAAATGTAAATTTAGCGTGATGCAATAAGTTTTTTGACTCAAAAATTACAGCTCTGACGTACTCACGATGTAATCCTTTTCAATGTTAATATTACCCCTCAAGAAAGAAAAAAAAATTTTTTTTTGTTTCATTTACTCTTCTATTTATTGTTAACAATAAAATTCAAAATAAATTAAAATTACTGTCAAAATTTGTTTATCTTAAAAACTGTTACATTTGTCTTACTTTAAACTTAAATTGTATCAAACTTGCGAGTGCAACTGCGTCCACTACCATCCTAAGTCATATTTAAAAAGATGAGAGCTGTCATATTTCGAATCAGTAGTTTGTAAAAATTTCCAATACTTTAGTGAAATTTTTCTCTTTTTATTTGTAGAGCCATCTGCATAGTTATGCAGAGTGCAGATGAGTTTGACAGAAGTGTCAAACTCCTCTATCTATATACAAATTTTAAACTGTACGCTAAGGATTGTTTGCGGTATTCTTATATCAGTTTTGCCACTAGCTGATTTTTTATTATTACACTGATAAAAATATAGTTCACCGTTTCGCCGATATTCCGGTGCCAGTTTAGTTGCAACCGGTATTTTGGAAAATGTGGTGCTAATATTCACCATTTCATTGGTGCTTGAAGTACCATTTCATTGGTACTTCAAGCACCACTCTGCAGTTGAAATGTTGAACCAGGATCTACTTTTTGTATGTAACCTGTTATATGGTAATAGTTTGAACCAATATCAAGGTTTTTTTTTTTTCTAGAACCAAATATATCATTATAGGTTGAACCATGATCGAGATTTTTTCCGTAACCAAAGGTATGGTATAACAGTAAACCAAGATCGAGGTTTGAGTGCATCATTTCTGATTTTTCCTTTTTTATGTCCAATACAATTTAATAACATTTTTCTATGAAACTTTTGCGAAACGGAAGTGATTAAGTTTTGCATCTTCAAGCATAAGTTAATTTCAATAATGCATTTACTGTCTTAAATTGTTAAAATTTATCTGTTTATTTTCAAAGCAAAATAACTATTAAATGAATTACAAAAAAAAAAAAAAAATGGTACAGACAGCTTTAGTTACTAAATACAGAATTAAGCATTTATCACTTACTCATACCTTATTAAATACATGTAATCAAGGCTTTTACTCACATCATATATAAATAATAGTTTATAAAATGTATGCCGTTAAAATTACTATTGAAAGGAACTTAACTACAGGGAAAAAATAATCACTTTAGCCAGACCCAACTTGAGAAAAATCAGAAACAACTCTCTCATCGGGGTTTTCATGTGCTTGTATTTAATAACAAGTTGTCACCTAACAAAATACATTAGATGATATTGTAAACATCCACAATTTAAAACAACAATCCCCCCAAACAACACTCAGCTCCAACATCTAATATTTAAATCCAAATGGACGCTGCGCTCACAGGACAAGAATGATAAACCTTCACAGCGCCCTCTGCATGTGCAAAGAGTAACTTTTTATAAAAGCCTAAATATTTCTTTTTCTTTAAGTCGTTATAATCAATGTAAAAATTCTACCGATTAATTTAAATTGATTTAGCTTAATGCATTTACCTGAAAATTGTGTATTTTTTTCTTGCAAAGCTGTTTTCGTCTAGTAGTGAATATACCTTTTACAAATTATTAAAAATCCATAATTATATCAAATTCGCTGAAATGTTATTTTAAATTTCGTTGCTCTTGGATAAAATTATCACTTTTTTAGAAAAATGTGATTCAAGTTCAGATTTTGAATATAAACATTTTTTTTAAATTGATGTATGTACATAAATATTTATTTCGAGTATAATTTGGTGTAGTATTTCTGTTCTTTTCAGTCGAAAAAAAAAAAACTCCCATTTGAATTTGGTAAATAAAAGGAATACATACTTAATGTATTTATATATTTCTACAAAAATTAATGTATTTTTATATATTTTAATTGAAATTAAATTCGTTTGTTAATGTATGTATTAGGTAAAAAATGTTTTTAGAAGGTTATAGAAATTTTATTTCAAAAGTAATATGATATTTAAGATTTATTTCATAAATAAAAAAATATTATTATGAAAATTGCAGAAAAATAGGGGTAAAATCCGGCAGGCAAATCCGAACCCGCGCCAGCGAGGGAGGGGACAGTGCCGTGCTGATATAGCTAAGAGCAACATAGCCAGCGTGAGAAACATTAAGCATACGTACTGACATCGCTTAATCGCAATTCTTAATGTTTTTCTTGTAAAAATAAAAGATTTAATAATGTGCTTTAACTTTTTACTCATCATTTTAGCAAAGTAATAACCAAATTATAATCTTATAATCGGTGGAATTTCGATGAAATACGATCTACGAGCAGTTACTGCACTCTTTTACTGAAGGTATATAGACATTGCTGTCAAATGTAGTTATTCGGCGGGTAGCTCCTTTATACAACCTATATTTTTAAACGAAGGTTCTTTCTTCCATTTTTGAAAAGCTTATTCGATTTTGAAGACTTCATGAAGCAATTTTATCTTATTTGTTGTAATCGCCGCTGACCTCCTAAAGACAGCCGACGACGGCCATGTTACTTCACCGGAAAACACAGATTTTGAGGTTTGAACGGGAATCTAGGTTCAATCAGTACTTGACTTTTATAAGGCATTTTCGGATGAACCATTAAAACGGTTCAACGTATATGACATTGCTTTTAACTCTCTGATTCCACGAGTTATTGTGTGACACGTTGAAATTTTATTTATAACCGCGTGTTATTTAAATCCCGAGCGGCATTTGCCGATGAGGCATTCCCTACTACAACGACCCGAAGGTATTGACCATTCTATTATGAGACCATTCAGTGGACGTCCAACGTTACCTCCCTCCCAGACAGCACAGCAAACTTGCAGGAAGCTTGATTTATTAAGTCAATAAACGTGAATTGAGCTTGAAAATTTCAAGCGTGTAAGCTTAATGCAAGCTTGAATCAAGTGAAAAAACACTCAAAATACTGGTGTTAAACGATAAAGTAATTAAAAAACTTTGTTTTTTACAAAGTTTTTTAATTACTTGAATCAAGTGTTCTAGTTTACATTTGCCCAGCTTGTATTAAGCTTGACATAGCAAGCTTAATTTCAAGCTTAAAAAAATTTCCTAAAAAAAAATTTCTTAAATACACGGTGCACCCGTCGCAGGAACTCGCCCCACATATTTTATTTTTCCACGCATTTTCCCATCTATGCTGAAATTTCAAGTTAATTTAAACTGTTTCCATCAAGCGTCCGCGGGTGGGATTGAACTCGGTACCTAAGGGCTGGGAAGCCAGCGTCTTAACCATTCCGCCAATCTGCCTGGCAATGGCATGACTAAAGTTTGAAATGACTGTTATGGTTGTCACGCCGTTTTCTGGTGAGATCGATCCGTGCCCGAAGCCGAACTGTTTCTTTTATTTTTCTATGGGATGAATCAAAATTAAAATAATGTTATGTGTGATTTATAGACTCTACTAATAGGGAAATGAGCATAATATAAACTTAAAAGCAGCACACGTTTTAAAACTTTCAATACTTCGACACTCATATTGGGCAATACTGGCCAAAATCGAGACAAACGACTGATTTTGAAATCAATTTCGTAGTATAATTGTATTTTATTTTGAAGAATTTCCATATTTGGAAATATAGAATCTTTTTTTTTAATTCTATGGTCAAGTACATTTATGACTGATGATAAATTATTTATTATGTGGATGTGGCTTTCTAAGTCAAGCAGTAATCAAGTTGTATTCAAGTTTGACAGTTCAAATGACTTCTCCAAGCTTGCTGCAAGCTCAAAATGAATTGAACTGCCAAGCTTGTATTAATACGTCAAATTCAAAGAAATTTCAAGCTTGATTTAAGCTTACGCGCTGTCTGGGCTTTGACGCGACGGGCGAGTTAACACCCGTAAACGCGCCCGTCGATTCCCTCGGTCGGGAATCACACCCAGTCCCAAGGCGCAATAGAATGATTCTTTTGCTACCACATTATCTGCGGCTTTTTTAATGTCAGTTGTCTCGGAATTCAAGGATATTTCTTTTAGAAAAATTTATTGTTGTGGGGTTCGTAAATAGATTTATAGAGGTAATTTATTAAAAGTAAACAATAATAAATATGCTTTACACATAAATGACTTAATTTACTTATCTATACTTTACAAAACAGAAACAAATCTTATGCTCACAAGCACATAAATGCCTCTACACGTTCGTGAGCGTGTCAGTGCAAAGAATTGTGTAACTAATCCATTTGGGATTAATTAGTTCTATAAATTCTGCAATCTCCCGTTGAGCAAAAGCACAAATGCACTCCATGTCCGCTAAATAACTTTTATAATGCATAAGAGAAGAAGAGAAATTCTTTCCTTCTGATCTCTGAACCGAAGTTGATTGAAAATTCATTTATCACGTCAGCACACTTTGCAGAAACAAATAGCGGTCCAGCCATCGATCAAAAAAATATCCCGAAGGCGATCGACTGCAGCCCCCAGCTGCGTGCTTGGTCAAGACATATTGAGAAGTAACAAGCACCCAGTGCTCCGTTCGATTCCAAGGTTCTCGCGTCAATGACAGCGTCGAAAATTTTTCCTAAAAGAAAATACGGAAAGAAAAAAAAAAACAAAAATCAAAGTGTATCTTGGACGTAGATGGGTGGCAACATTTACTCCATTACGGCACCAGTTTCTTTAGTTTGCTCGCTCCTTGTCAATGCCAAATTGGATATCAATCATCAGTTGGGATAATTTCTGGCTTCTCCGTGCTTGAAGCCTTGTTTCGGATTAGAGCGTTAAGTTCTGACAGGCAATTAAAGTGTTGTTAACGTTTCATGACAGGAGTGAAGAATGAAGCTAATTGGCGAAAGTGTCAAAGAATATCGAACTGTTTTTCTGTTGCAGAACTTTTTATTAATTATACTATAGTATAGCTCTTTGATAAATATAATATATCATAAAAGTTTCAATTGAAAATAAGGTATCTCTTGCATCAGCAAATATTAGTCGTATTTCACAGTTGGATGTTATTTAATGGTTCAAGATTTTAATAATTTTTTTCATTGTATTAAATTTTAAAATCAAAATAACTCAGCTTTCTTCAACTTATATATATATATTATCTTATATATATATATATATATATATATATATATATATATATATATATATAAATAATGGAAAAATTGGCAAAAAAAATCTGGAGTGACTCCACTCGACTTTCCGAACACTTACGATTAAGATCAGTACCAAGCACTTAAATAAATTTCAATCGATGAATAATTCAAACATATATACCAAATTGAAACTCAATCGAATGCACCGTTTAAACGCTTGCGCACTTTCAAGAATTTCTCCCCATATGCCATTATGCCATAACATAAAAGAAAGTTTTGTCGTAGCCCTTTAGGAGAACTATAAGTCCTATACACACCAAAATCAATACCTGTCTTAGGATGGTGGTTTATAACATGTATACCGAATTTGAGCTCAATCGAATGTATCGTTTAAACGCTAGTGCACTTTCAAGAAACTCCCCCCATAGGCCATAATGTAAAAGAAATCTTTGTCGTAGCCCTGTAGAAAAACTATAAGTCCTATACACACCAAAATCAATACCGGTCTTGCAACGGTGGTTTATAACATGTATACCTAATTTGAGCTCAATCCAATCTACCGTTTAAACGCTAGCGCACTTTCAAGAAATTCCCCCCATAGGCCATAATGTAAAAGAAATCTTTGTCGTAGCCCTGTAGAAAAACTATAAGTCCTATACACACCAAAATCAATACCGGTCTTGCGACGGTGGTTTATGACATATATATCCAATTTGAGCTCAATCGAATGCTCCGTTCAGGAGCTATCGTGTTCACTCACATACACACATACACACACATACACACACACACACACACATACACACATACATCTCGTAAAAATAGCATAAATGGATTCAGAAGCCCTCAAAACGTGTAAAAACACCAAAATCTCGAAGTCGAATTTTTTCATGATTACAATACTTTCCTTACATGGTACATGTTCGGAAAGTAAAAAGTGCGACTATTACGCGAGTAAACCCGATATATATGTACTGAATATTTTTCTGTAAACAATGAAATAATGGAGATTAGCTAGTTAAACGTGCCATTGAATTGGTATTGGTTACTTTTTTTCATTACACTGGGGAAAACTTTTCTTTTTCTTTTTTCTGTTGCATGAGATTTATAAGCAGATCTTAGATACTTTCGTATCGCTGATTTCAAATCTGCAATCGGTTTCTATCTACAAGCTACAGTTTTTTAATTAAGCAAAAGTTTTGAAAATTCATTTAAATGATTACTAAAATAGCCACTTTTCACGTATGTAGGGCGTACCCTCAAGAAGAAGGCGATAACACTTTTCAGTTTATTGTACGATAAGGTAAGGTCATACTTTTTTCTCTTAAGTGCTATTTTTGAAGGACCAAACAATTGTGTTTTGCAGACGTTGGTTCACATCTGATCGGTGGTATCTTCAAGTACATGTTTAAATAGCTCTGACTGATTTTGTTACATATTTGGCTGTTAAACACTTATTCGTGAAACGCAAAATATTTCGTCTGTTCCGATGACTGATTTCCCGAGAATCTTGGGGTTGTAAGAGACGAACAGAGAGAGCTTCCATCAAGATATCTAAACGATTGAAGTTCACTACCAAAGGAGCCGGGACAAACTTACGATGTCGTATTACTGCTGGAGCATCAAATTAAATTGCCCTCGTCAAGTCTACAAGCGCAAATCCTTGCCTGAATAGCCACATAGACTCAAGTCATCGTGATTTTTTGCTTTCAAGACTCTATCCTATTGGTAATATCGATTTATGCACTTATACAGTGAGTTTTTGCCTATGCCGTAAGTCCAAGTGATTTCAGATATATAAAAATAAACTCATATGTTTTATAACCTTGTACGTTCATGCAAAAATGAACTAAACTAAACTAAAAATGGCATTTTTAAAAACTCTGTAGCTTTTCGAACATAACTAATTTTAAATATGAAATCAGCACACTCGAATTAGGTAAGATCAAGTACTTGTGTAAATCCAACAAATATTTTGTTCCTCCGGTATTATCAATTCAATGATAATTACCTTAAACTGTGATGAGATGGGATGTCTCGAAAGATCTTGCTTTCGATACTTCCACATAAAACCACTAAATGGCCGAATTCTTATAGATCGTCAATCATAGAGCTTGACTCTAGATCATCTCTTCAAACTTCTCAGGTAAGTAAAACTAGAATGCGTATCAGTCGTCGATGAGGTAACAACTGCTTGTTAACGTTAATTCTACTGCGCTAGTGTACAAGGTTGAAAAATTTTTGGCTGTCATTTAAATAGCCAACAATACTGTGTGTTATATCAAATCATAGAAGCACCTCATAAATATTCTTCACACTGTTTATGTATGAGTTTCACTATAAGATAAGAACCTATCCAAAATCCAAAAACTGAATTAATTCAAATCAATGCCTGCAGTTAAGTCACCTCATTAAAGTCAATCATAAACTGAAATAAAGCTACAAACAGAAGAGAAAATTTACAAGTATTGATTTCATGCTTCACACAAATATCTTGAAACGACAGTGCTTGAAGAATGCTAGAAATGGAAGTACTCTTTACTATGTAGTTCAACAAATTTCGACGTTGTTTTCTTAGTTCTTTAATTTAGGAAGACATTTAGTAGCATCGACAAAATTCTTAATCAACATACATTTTAGGAATTTCGATTCATTTTTACTTCCTCGAACGAATTAAAAGAAAATATTATGAACGCGCAAAATTTCGGTATTTTCAGATTTTGACGAAAAAATCTGATTTTGAGATACCATGAATTTACTTTCATAAGTTACTGTGTAGCTTCTGTATGCATGTACATACCTACGCATGTATGTATGAATGTAGTAACACGTATGCATGTACGATCCATTTTGACTAGCTTTGTCGTGACATCTGTGCATGCTTATGTACGCCTGCACGTATCTCGCGTAAATGATAAACGATTAGCCCTTGAATGTTGAAATTTCTCATTTAAGATTATTGTAACATCTTGCTGTTAGCCTTCTTTCCAAACTGGTATCGATTACTTAGTTTATTTGCAGGATAACCCATAAGATTCTACTCTAAAGTCAGCGGACTGTATTTGTTTAAGCTTTTGCAAACTGTCGCCAAGTTTGGTCATTTTCGACGAAATATCTCCAAATTTTGCGCCAAAAACATATTTTTAAAAAACAAATCTTACTTGGTAAAATCTTACATATTTTGTCAGAAATCACCAAACCAAAATGTTATTGAGCTCGCTTTCAAATGAAATAAGTTGCAATGAAGTGTATTGTTACAAAACTGTAATGTAACTTTCCTGTCATACGAGTCTTATTGTGGAGAAATAAGTTTTACAGGCAATGTTTTGTTTTTTAAATACCTCTCGAATTGTCCAGTAAAACGAAGACTTTCGAAAGTGCTGGAATTATCTGTATACCTCTATCAGGAAGGAAGTTACGAGGCATCTGCCAGGAATTCCTATGTGTCTTCATACTCCGCCAAAAATCCATAAAAGAGAGATCTCGCTTTTGCAGATCAGTTAACTGAATTGAGTTGAAAGTGCTTGTGGATGCTTTGTTAGAAGCCGAGCGCTTTCTGCTAATATAAACGATTTACTAAATTTTTGTTGAACTATTTTCTGCAAGCTCTGTATATTCCTCTGGTACCGGTGGTACGATTTTCTGGAATAATCTTTGAGTATTCTTTTCTGTTAAATCGGCATTTTGGTCTGATTACCGAGCTCCATCTCAGCGGTACTTGTTACAGCATGTACACCGTTAATAGAAGTAGTTCAACGTTTCACCATAAAATGGATCTAAATTATCTACATCCCTTCAATAGAAAAATGTTTTATTTTGATTTGGTTCCATTGATCAGTTTAAGCACCAGATCATGGTTCAACGTTTCTCCATAGAAAGGTTGCCGCTCATTCAGCACCATAATTATGGTACCACCAGAATATGTAACTACCTTTATTAACAGTGTATACCTATGAACTGTCTAAAATTCAAACACTTATGAGAGTTCCATGAGGAAAAGTTCCATGAGTAACACATACAACAGTAAGTATCCGCATAATTATTTTTGTAGATCACAGCGGTAGCTTACTACCAGTTCAGTCCAACTGATTTTAACCGGTAAAATAAGTTTTTTTTTCTCTTCTTATAAGTAAACTTGAATGAAAATACTTATTTTTTTACTCAATAGACTTACGAACTACAATACTGAACATTTTTTTCGTGTCTGAGCTAGAATTGCTTAATAATTTTCATGCACACACAGTCAATAACCAATATCCCGTGCCAATCAAGACCTTTCCCCACTTGGGAATGGTTAAACGAATTCTTCGTTACTGCCTTCGATTAAAGCCACCCCCCCTTCGTCTTTCCTCTTCTAAACGCATTGGCAAACGATTGGAAGCCCACTCCGTTATGGATGTCTGGGGACACTGTTCCATTTTATGCCTTACCGTATAACAATCTTCTCAAAGATCATTTGATTCCGCCGGATTAGGAACCGGGACTGTCTTCGAACATTTGAATCGAACTAGGATCCCCCCAACTCTCTCTGATTTCAAATATTTCTTTTGTCGTTTATTTGGTTTTCTAAATATTCTGTTCAACTCGAATGGACTTTATTTGTAGCAGCGCATTTTTATTTTCGTAAGTGTAATTAGATGGATTAAATGGGACTGAATTTGGTGTTGGAAAAAAGAAATGGGGGGAAAAAATCATTTTGACTCATGGAAACGAACTATCAGTTGGACTCCAATCATATGGGTGTTGTGCTTAAAGGAGAGAGGGACAAAGGGGGCAGCTGACCAGGACCGACAAATAATTGTTCAGTTCTTGGGAACCAAATGATTGAGTGACATCTTTTATCTCCCCCCCCCCCAATCTGTGATGTAAAGCATTCCTTAATTGCCTCGATTTTTAAAAAATATTCCTTGTTTCTACCATTCAACTTAAATATACATATAAGCTAAGATTTTTTTAAAAATAAACTTAGGAATAAACTAAATTTCATCTTTTGATTGACAAGTTACTCACAGGGTCTGAAGCATTAATATCACCAGTCCATGGGACAAAAAATCAGCAGTACCAGCACTTTGTATTCTAACCACAGAAAACTGTCCGTTGTGATATAAACTAGGAGAATCTAACAACGTGTTATGGAGGCTGGATCAGACATTGATTGGGGTGAAGCGCCCAGAATTCATTTCTCTTAATAGGTCATTTTGAAATTCAGAATTGAAGATGACATCATCTTCGAGCAGTGCAATCATGTTACGGCAGTCAATAAAAATTTGTTTTTGTAGTAAATGATGTCGATATGTTTGTAAGTGGTTTGCTGATTTAGATACCATTCAATATGAAAATTAATCTTCCCAATTTAGTCTAAAATTGGCTTTTTTAGAGTGAATTTTAAAAAGTTTTCTTCTGAACAGGCAGACATAAGGTGAAAACCAATTTTTGTTTAGTTTGGATTTGTTTATGTCCATGACACAGAATGAAATAAAAATCATTGTAATGCCACAATCTCCATAACCGAAAATTTCACACGTTTGTCTTTCAAACAAATTTAGTTATATCTTTGTAAACAACCTTTATGCCTTTCGCAGCTGAGAAATACAGAACCAGCTAAATCGCCACCTAGAATAAAAGGCCTAATCTCTTACCGACGTAACGATCTCACATAAGTCTGAAATCGTACTCTTAAGAAGTAATTATTTTTAAAATAGACGTTTATAAACTCTCTTTTAAAAAATGTAAAGCATAAACAGAAATATTTTAGAGTTTCCTGGGGTTAACAGTATTTATGATCAAGTTATTAGAAAATATTAATGCAAATAATAAACACAATTTTTATTACTATATTTACTGTTTTAGCTATTCAAATATTGTTTTATACAACTAACTCTAATTTCCTAGATATATATGTATGTATATATATATATATATATATATATCGAGAAGAAACTTTTTCTCTAACACTGTTAATTACTTGAAAGTTTAAGTTCAAGACTAGCTACTTCCACAAACATAATTATAATGAAAATACATTATATTTAAGAACCAAATATAATAACATAACATTATACGCTCCATAATAACTGTAATTTATTACACCCCACTTTTATAACAATTCAGCACTTTAGGGAGAAACCAAACGGAAGCGATGGCCCATTCCACCTCCATTTTGTTTCGGAATTTCCCTTCCTTTGATTGCTGCGTCAGACTGCGCGGCTTTCGGAAGTAGAGATAACGCCGCTAACTATTCAACGCATTATAACTCGATATAAACCAAACAGGTAGCTCAAATCATTAGCAGATATGCCTTCATTTTAGTGGGAGTGGGGTGTGAGTCTACGTGCATTTGTGTAAGCACGGTGTGAAATATTTCCGAAACCTTCGAAACAGCTGCGTCAGGAAGTCAACAAATTTTGCCTGCCGAGCCTATTAATCGTCGCCTAATGATCCGGTAAAGGAATTTGGTGTATTTAGAAATAAAGGAAAGAATCCTGCACCAGAGGGGAAATGTGTTTAGCTGGAACACGTAATTTCCAACCGTTATGCGTTGCTGAAACGCTACAACGCTGCCTTAAATAAATAGCAAATTTTAATGTGAATTTTTCAGAGAAACGTTTGTGTAATCTTGGAGTAGATTATGTAAAGCTCATTGATGTAGATGTTCTATCACTTACAGTAAAAAAAAAATTGTTTTCGATACAATAAATATATAATAAATAGAAAGATATTTCACTCATTGTTATTTTCTTTGCTCTGAAAGTGACTTTAAATGTGCAAAAGAAACGACGATGTGTTCCTCTTTATAAGTGTGATATCTCTAATGAAATCGTCTTCTTTATAAAAAGGAGGTAAATAATTTGATATATTTAGAAAAAAGAGATTTATATCTCTTTTTCTCTACTAAAGGGGAAATTTGTTTCGTCGTCATAAGTATTTTCCAACGGTAATGCGTTACCACCATGCTGCTTTAAAAAATCACATCTATTATGAATTTTTCAGTTGTGTATTCTTGAAATAGATTATGAATTGCCACGTAGATGTTCTAGCACTTACTGTAAAAAAAAATGGCGAATATATTACTTATAAATGTTTTCTTTTGCTTTGAAAATGACTCTAAATGTGCAAAAGAAAGGAGAACGTATAAAAAATAAAGGCATATTCAACAAATCGGTAAATACCTTTTCCCCTACAATCTAATTATCTGAAGGTAACAGTTTTTAAAAATTGAAGATTAACTTATTAAAAATTTCACAAATAAAGTCAAAACATGTTGAATGTATATTACTTGAATGACATTTCTATAATGTGAATACTATTACATAACTTATACATTTCAATTATATAATGATAAATATGAGTAATCGATACTGTAAAAATTTTATGTTCGAAGAATATTTCGTACCACGCAGCTTTTCTTTTTAAAATCATTGATTTCACGATGAATGAAATTGTAAAGACATGTGAAGGAACTTGGTTTGTAAAACATTCGTTGAAACACCTAAAGATTTCGTAGATAATTACTTCACTGGGACTCGGATATTCTACTGTAAATATTTTATACATCAGTTTCTCTGATGATCTATTTCTAAAATTAAAGTTTCATAATGAGTACACACAAGAACAGTTTATCAGGCGTGATCACTGGTACGAAACACTAATTCCCATAATTCAAATATTAAAATCAAAGTTTATTTTGAAATAGTCAAATGAAAATATGTTAAACAGTATAGTATACTCATGCAAAACATGCCAGAAAACAGCTATAAATTAAAACTCCTATTGAAAGCAAAAAGTTTCATCACACAATTGTTTAAAGGTTCATAAATTAGTATTGGAGTGATATAGAAGCTTAAATTAGGAATATTTGAGAAATACGAGGGTCGTCTGGAAAGTAAGTTCCCGCGGCCAATAAAATGAAACAAAACATTATAAGATGGAAAAATTTATTGCAAAAGATACAGCAACATTTCAGCTACTTCTCAACATAAGAATAACCCGAACTATAACGCTTGTTGTAGCGTGAGATAAGTTTCTGTAGTGCAGTGTCATAGACGTATGTCAACTGCGAAAGAAGCCAGAGTATCACAGTTGTTTGCAATAATGGTCTGTGGTGAAGTGATGCCCGGATAGGAATTCCTTCAGGTGCAAGTCACTGGAATCATTTAAGTTGCCTATAGGTTACCGTTCTTGCTTCTAGTGACCTGCGCCTGAAGAAATTCCTATCCGGACATCACTTTTGCACTGACGAAGTCTGCAAACATCTGTGACACTCTCGATCCTTTCTCATGTGGCAGACTTCTATGGCAGTTGACTACAAAAACGTCCAACAACGTATCCAACGGTATGACAAGTATTACAGTTCAGGTTATGTTGAGAAGTAGCTGAAATATTGCTGTATCTTTTGCAATAATTGCGCATGTGTGAGTAACAGAATGCGGAACTCACCTATATTGCTAATATTTTATATAAAATAAAGCTGACCTTTATTAACTTCAAACAGAATCAGTGGAATATTATAAAAAACCTTACTCACCAAGTTAAATGCTCACGAGATCCAAAATATTGGCAATAAAAAGCCATGCATTTCAATAAATTCACAATTTACGTGTACAATTGGATAAGATCCCTCCCACAAGAAGGCCAGTGTCGCTGTCTGTTGACACACAAAAATACTAGCAGCAAATTTGCGTCTTCCCCCCAAATTAACTTATGTGTTGTTTAACTATTCAAATGTGTAATTTTCAATTTTTTCGCCTGTATCACTTTTAAAAAAAAAGAAATATAAAGTAGAATGTTCTAGCTTGATTAACAGCTGAACTCTTTCATGTTTTTACTGTAAACACGTCTAAATTCTCCTTATCTCAAAGCAGCGCTACACACAAAAAAGGAAATTTAAACAACAGACAGGGCTGTAAAAATCTCACGCTTTAAAATTATCCCACACTTTCTGAATCATTCTGCAGCATAACAACCTAATTTCGCCATTTTTGTACAAATAATGTGCACTTACGGTAACCTAAAAATACACCGGGCTGCATAATTACTTCCCCTCGTATTGTTCGACACCCCCCTCCCTTCCGCTAAATGGTTCCCTTGTTACAGAATTTTATTATCAAAACAAAGTGAAAATATCCCAGCCTTCATTAAGAAGCAAACATAACCACGATGCTTGTTCTAGCTTCCTAAACACAAGGCCAGCTTAATTTATTCTGCAGAAATCCTCCCCCGAACTAGAAAACCGGACGTCATACGAGCTTTAATGTTCTGTAAATTCAAGTAAATAAGTATAATTTTGCGTAGCATTGACTTGCCAAGTGTCTATTATCGTGCAGTTAGTTGTATTAAGACGCGATTGTTAAAATCATATTTTTATCAGCGAGTTGTGCGCTGTGTTTCTGAGGATAAAGCTGTAATAAACGTTCTCGGGAACGTGTCAGATAGCATCTTCGCCTGCATCGCTCTTAAATATTACGGGGAAGTGAAACTCGATGCGGGGGCAGGAGATTAGTTCGTCGCTAAAGTATGTGAAGGAGGTGTGAGAGAGCCCCTTTTTGTTCTACCGCATACATGGGATAGTGGGATAATTCAAACTTTATTAAAGGCACCCATAGAGAACTTTAATACGGAATAGAAACATCTCTTTAATCAAATACATTTCGTACTCTATTTAAAAGGCATAGTTTACATGGATAGACCTTTAGGTTTAGTGGTAATTCTGATATTAGAGTTTATTCAGATTTCCATATATGTATTACAATGTGTGCGTTGCTGACTTAAATATTTTAAATTATTCATCAGACATGTGCATAATAGTTAATTTGGTTTATTAAATATTGTTACGTTTTAGGAGACAACTAATTAAATTATTCCTCGAGAATTTCTGCCACTCATAAAGTGTTGCTAACTAATGGCGAATGTAAAGTGATTCATCAGATCTCGAAAGGCATTCGGGCTTATTTTCATGCAGGCATAATCTGCCTGTTGTCAGTGAAATAATTGGAGTGATACTTTCAGAAAATATACTATATCACTATCTGCTCTTTTCAAGGGAAGAAGCAAGTGTGGATTTACCAAAAACACGTTATTGAGTTAGTTGAAGTGATGTGGAATCTGCAAAATTCTAAAACTGTTTTACTGGTCACAGTGGCGTACCCAGGAATTGATTTTGGGGAGTGCATACCGTCATTACCGTGAAAGAAGTAATGTACCACTTGGTGAATTTTAAAGAATATGCCATTATGTGAGCCCCCTATAGGGGTTCGACTCCCCCCCCCCATCGCATCCACCGGTATAATAAACAATTTTATAGCATACTGAAATCTTTCAAATTAATCATGCTTTCAAGTGTTAGAAAACTCAAGATGAGCTCCTCAAAATACATGGTCGTCCCAAATTACCATCCATGTACACGTTTTTTCTTTCTCCCTTTCAAACCTGTTCACGAATTAATACAATTTTTATCAAGTTATTAAAAGTTACAAAATTGAAGATCATGGGAAAAAGTAGTAAAGATACCATAAGAACGAAAATTCGTATTTACCAGAACCGACGGAATCCAATATCGTTGATAATTCGATAAAAGTCATTTAGTGATTAAAAAAACAGCCATAGTTTAAATAATAGTAAAAAAGAAGTGGTTATAATAAAATGAAAAATTTCATAGTTACTATTTTCTAAAATTTTATATTTATTATCCCTGTTTTTGCAAAATATTTAAGGCTTCATCACTTACAAATATATTTTTTATACATGCATAACAGAGACCATTTAAACGCATTTCAAAAATTCTGTTTTTAAGTAGTTTTTTTAATGTTTCATAGTTGAAAACGATCCTTCAGTGATACATGTTGTCACAGGCAAACTGACTAACCTTTTTAAAAGTTTATGGATATTCGGGAAAATATCAACCTTGCATACTTGTAAAGTTTCTACAGCAGTTAATCTAACCTGTTGTACCAGTCCTATAATCATTAAATCTTAGCATTTCTAGTTTGTTTTCATTTTGCTTCTTAAATGTCATAGTCCTTGTTTTTGAACTTTCTGTACCAAACCTACACAGTGACACATGATACAACAATAGTACTTAAAGTTGTACACATAATTCGTTGGTATTTTGTAGCTGACTTTTTGCAACAGAACTGGAAATAAGTGAAGGTTCTAATCCGCTAGAGTGATAGTTCCTTTTGAGTATTTAATGATAACTATATTTTTTTACAGATTTCACAACACAGAGTGTTATAAAGTAAGTCTCTTTCTTTCAAATGCCAAAAATCGTTTGGAAAAATATGAGAAAATACGCTAACGCGAACTGTGTACTGACGATGTTTGCGATGGCAGGAAACTTCCGTAACAACCTAATATTTATTTATCTCAAAATTTCTTTGTGTTTTCTGAATTTTAAGATGTAAAATTACAGCATTCAAAAATTTATTATTGTTACTTGAAATTGTTATTTAATGTACTCTTTTTTGCTTCAAAATGATGTTTGGAATTTCTCTTTCACCAGATTTAAGAAAACTTAAAAGCGATTACTGATTCCTTTTACCCATTCTTGGATCAAATAAATAAATAAATAAATAAATAAAAATAAGAAAAAGATTGAAACGAATTTAAAGTTATGGAATTATGAACTTACCAATGAAATTATGAACTTACCAATTCGAGCAAAAGAAAATGGATTGAACGAGATTTCCTGACTGCTCTCCGTTTATGAATAAGAAATCAGAGATTATCACTAACTCCTCGGAGAGAGGGTGGGGGGGACATCTTCCATAGAAATAATATAATATTCCATAGATATTCTATAGGGATTCACCCTCCCCTTCTCTCTCCTCCTGCTAATTCTTACAATTGGCCTCGGCCTCATGAACACAAAGACACATTTTTAGAGTCATCAAAGAGTTTCTATTAATTTTTCAAGAATTAATTTAGTTGGAATCATGTTTCCCTTTCATGATGAAAAAAAAGGAAAGAATCGGGTCCCCCCCCCCACCTGAAATATTTCAATTTTGAGACATCTTGGGGGGGTGCATATGTCCCTTTGCACCCCCCCTGGGTACGCCACTGACTTGAACAAGGAACATAGTAGACGGCTGAAGTGGGAAGGTCCCACGTTCGAGTCTACCGCGTAACTGTCGATTTAATGGTCTGGAGTTTTGGTCGGTTTTCTCCAGATGTTTTAACTTCCAAAAAAGTACTCCAATCCACCGCGCAGGTGATGTAGTGGCTAACGAGCCATTCTATCACACCTTGGGTAGGGGTTCAATTACCGGCTTGGGCTTGGGTGTTAGCTTTTCCGTCCCTTCATAGGGCGCAACGTTGGCCGCCAGCAAGGTTGCCTCTTAACCCTTCAACGCGCAGTGTTCCTAATCTGGGAACACCAAACTCTGACGTTTTGACTGTTGCCAGTCAAGAAGAGTAGATTTGATTTCTATAAAAATAGTTGCGAGTGACATAGCTCCACGAGAATCCTTTACTCTTTAGCACGCCATTTCCCGTAAACAAAATTGTCACGATTATTTTTAACGGCACTGACATCTGCTGAATAATGGAAGAATGCGAGAACAGCTGGATATATTACCCAATGCTGAAAAAAAGTGCAGCCGTTGCCATCGCTCGACTTAACTACCAGCAAGATGGCGATCAAAACACATTCTTCCATGTAAGTAGATGTCCCTCGTGTGTACGCGTGCCACAACACTAGACACCTGAAACATTTGCGTCACACTTGCTTTGCTCTATTCTTAGTCCGTTAGTAAACAAACCTTCCATCTTTTGATGTATTAGTATAGATAAGATACATTAACATTTTTAAAACGTTATTTCAAGGCTTGTTTTGTACTTATATGACAATCACAGAGAAAACACCGCAGTTGTACTGATTCTGTTAGAATTATGCTCTCTGAAAAAAGAACTGTTAGTGAAACCAGTAGTTTGACGTCAATAGAAAATTTTCATGAAAATTCATTTATTCTAACACAGATTCTTCTCATTTTTTTATGATTACCAATTGTTACATCATTTTCAGATAAATAATTCATTACACAAAGTCCTATATTACTATCATCATGAAAAAAAAAAAATTATACTGGTCATATATCACAGCTACGTTTCATTATGTATGCGATTTTCTTCGATCTATCAATGTCGCTAAAAAAAAGTTGTGCAACTGAAATGCACGGAAAAGGGCATATCGTATTTTATTGTCATAGGAATTATTAGCATATCACGAAAACACATAATATTCATAAATCATAACTTTTTTTTCCTAAGTCTTCCCGCGATATTTATTCTTATTTTATTTCCTAATTATTCAAGTTTCCTCAGCATACAGTGAATAGCAAAATAGCTCATACAAAAATTTCTAATATAACGAGCCAGTATTACAGAACCAGTACCACACTTATAGATTGAGAATGTGGTCATCTGTCTTCATTAATAAAAACACCGTCGTAACAACTACATGCTTGCGTGACGTTTCAGGAGATTCTGTGTGTTTATATTTTCATGCTTTCATTAATTTAAAAAAAAAACTGTTTTTATTTCATCTTGTAATATTAGGGAATATTAACTAACTAGAAAATTTATTTTTGGATCGTCCAAGTCTTTAAACATGCTTGACACAAATCTACAGATTAAACAGTTGAATTTAAAAAAGCCAATTAAATATTAAAATTTTAAAATAGCTACAAACAATAAGATTAAAGTATCAACTACTACATTAATTCATGTTATATTTAAATATCATCTGCGTTAACACCTTTAAGAAGTTATTTAAATGTACAGAATAATAGACCAACCAACATTACTAAAACGATTCTCACGGCATATATGTTTATGCAAAACATTTATTCCGTATTCAAACACCATCTTCTATTTTGTTAAATATACTAAACATGTGTGTTCCTTCTAGAGTATGTGCATTTCAGAAATATTTTACTCATTGTGTGATAGAGAAGCTGGAAACTATCTTAAAACAATACTAATGTAGGGGGAAGGTGGCCCAAAATGATACTAACGGGCAAAACGATCCACGTATGTTTTCTTAGATACAAGCAGCGCTATCTAACAGGTAACACATAAATTGTTGTGCCAAGTCAAGAAGAAGCAATGGCGGTATTTAAGCGATCGGTGTATTACGTGTCTGAGTAGAATTCTTCAAAAAACTGCATTTCATCATATCTCCAATAAGGTAAACACTAACTTTCCTATTTATTTAGAAATAATGTCTTTGGCATGCAGAAATATGACTTCGTTTACTGAAAAGAGTATGTTTTTAGATGTGTTAACAATTTAGGATGAATTACACTGACTACGTTTGTTATGTTTCTCGGCGCGTTCCAGTAATATGACCTAAAGATGGAAAGCAATATTACGCCGGGTAAAATGATCCCTCGACTGAAGAAACTCCAGTACCGTGTCGTAGGCGTCATGGCAGCCTTTCAATCGTTCTCAAAATGTGTGACTCCCCATTACATCATTTAATTTATTCCTGCGCTTATTTTAGAACATAATATTAAATAATAATTTTAAAATATTTTTTATTTCATTGTTGGTGACACTTTTTTATTCTAAAATTTTCATAAAATAAGTCATGCATACAACATGATTGTAAAATTTATTTTTTTTCATTATGTATAGTCATAATTACTTTCTTTTATTTTGCAGATAAAAAACAATTTAAAATATTTCCAAATGAAGGATCATTTTGCCCTTGGATTCAGAGTAAAATGATCCAGAGACTTTCTAAAAATTCTATTTTTTCAATACTCATTGTGCTTTTAAAATATTATTAAAATATGTTTGACGCAAAATATAGTGTAAAATATGCTAGCAAAGGTCCAAAGTTTTCTTTAAGCATTTACGTTATTTTATACAAGTTTTAACCTTAAGGGGATCATTTTGGACCCCCTTCCCCATCACTGATTTTTTTACACAAAAACGTGTAAAAAATCAATAAAACAGCTCCAGATTGATATTTTCAGTAAAATAATTAAATACAACTTGGAAAATCACTGGCAAAAAATAAATAAGCGTTATTTAGTATCTTGTAATTAATAATATGCTGCCTAAGACATCTCATTACATACTTACAGACTCCTTTTTCCATAATAAGAGGGACAGTCATATCCTCTTACTCCAAATTAACACTATAGGAGCAAAATACCATTCAAATGTACTTGCAAAACGTACGAGAATTCCTCAAGAAGTATGGGGAACATTCAGTAGAATATAGATCAAACACTTTTCATCGAATGACAATATTGCAGTCGTATTTCTTTTACCAATTGTTATTTATTGAAAGTACGTACAAATTATCCCTCGTGATCATAAATCTAATAGATAGAGAACTTATTTTACTGTGTAATAAAGAAAATAAATCAAAACCGTCGTCTAGAAAGCTTGAAACAAAGTATGTGACATTTATGAAAGGCATGATGGATGCCGTCCTTTCCTATGTATGAGATGGAAAAGTAACCCTATATATATGTGGGGAATGATTAAAAATAAATAAATAAATATACATCAATACTGAAGTTCTATGCACTTGATGTTATTAATATTATTAATCTTGTAGCTATACTTGGATGACCTCTATCCGTCAGAAAGGCAGCAAATTCTTATTTCTGCTATGTATGTAATCAATTGCAAAATACAGCATCCACGTTCTTAACATCTTAATGAGGATGATAAGAACATAAAATATTATTTGCGGTTATAGGTTTGTGGGCTCCATATTTAACTTACATACAGTATTATTTTGTTTAAAAGTGCACTCATTTAAAAATAACTCCCACAAGTAAAACATTCGTTGCCTTGCATGTTTTATTTTTTGTTAATTTATTATTTTGCTTTAAAGAATGTTTGTAATTTAAGTTCAAGTAAAATTTATTTCTAGCATACAATCTTAGACTTTTTGAAATATAATTAAAAAAAAGGGTTCAGTTATTTCGGATTTTAATTTTCAACTAAAACACATGTAAATAATTCAGTTATTTTGGATTTTAATTTACTACTAAAACAGATGTAAGTGTACACAAATTCATAAAAAATCTAGTTGTGTTCGTGTATTTGTTTACGCAAAAAACTACTGAAATCGTTGAGGTGAAATCTTTTAGGATTTTGCAATGGATAGTGCAATAAATTTGTACCTAAAAATACTAAGAGTCTTCCAGTATTATATAAGTTTTACTATTGTAAATCGTTGATAATTTTGAAAAGATTAGTGCTTGATCAATAGCCTTTCTTTCTCGTTAGATATCTTGGTAACATGATGATTTCAAATTATGCTGTGATTTTGAATTAAACTGAGTACGAAATAATATATATTACAGTAAACAACATTTAGCGGTAGCATATAATGATTTTTTGCCTCCTTTTTTCAGATAAAAATTTTACTTTCGGAGGCAAGCAATTCATTTATTATATTATCCCTTCCAGTAACAACCAATGGATGTTCAACTTTATTATTGCCAAACAGATTGTCTCATGAAACTTCATAAACACTTTTATCATTCAAAATATTATTTTTCCTATAAAAGCGCTTCTAAATCTTTTATAGTTATCCAGAAATAATTGTTTTGATGGTTTTCAGGAAACTGTACTAAATAATTGCCAACATTCAATATCACTACGGCCAAAAAATGCAACGGGCCAACAACCAGTAAACATTTAGTAAAAGAAACTTCCATCGGATAGTTCAGGGAGGGAGGGAGTTCAATACTTTTTCTGTCCAAAGAAGCCTTAGAATTGAGAAAATATCCTGAAAAAGAAGAAGGGCAATTATTCTGCAGGCTATTATTTGTGAATAGCAGATGAATCTTGATATGTCAACTGATGAAAGACTAAACTCACCTAAGATAACTTGTAAAATAAATTTCCTTATGCATGTAGCCATTGAAATCAGCAGATCCCCATTTTCTACTTTTTCCATTGATTAAAAGTGAACAGTAAGACCTGTAAAACCTAACCAACAGTAGTTTTTCTCGTAAACGTTCTTTACAAGAGTATTCTCCTGATGATTCCAATTAATATAATGTAGCAAACGCCTTGTCTAAAGCCACACTGTAAACCTAAAACAAGAAAAAGAAATGGGCACTTTACAGCATATACTATCCTTTACGAATTGAAAACTTCTCTAATCCACAATTGTAATATATGCATGAGACTAGAAATATTTTACACAGTATATTCCTGATATTGAATAGATATTTAAAACTGTCAACTAATTATATTAATCAAATGTTAAATTCTGAAAAAATGAAGAGTTTCTCTATTTAGCAATGATAAATATCTGGAGTGACTCCACTGGACTTTCTGAACTTTTGATATTTACCAAGCGTATAAATAATTTCATTTAACTGAGTTGGATCTAGTGTTCAGGCACTAGTGTACTTAAAATGGTTTGAGCGTATAAGGCCACAATGCATAAGAATGCTTTTTCGTAGCCCTGAAAAAACTAAACTGCGTACACTCGCTAAAATTTATGCAGCATGTGAGACAGTGACCCATAATATGCAATTTCCGTCCATTGGCCATAACGTAAGAGCTTTTTCGTAGCCCTGTAAAAAAACTATAATTTCTATACATACGAAAATCTGTACGGATCTTGCGACAGTGGTCTATAGCATATAAGCCACATTTGAGCTCAATCGAATGCACAGTTTAGGAGCTATCGTGTTCACTCGCATACACACATACATATATGCATCTCTTAAAAGAAGCATAAATGAACTCAGGCGACCTCAAAACGTGTCAATACACCAAAATCTCGAAGTCCATTTTTTTCATGTTTACAACGCTTTCCTTACATGATACATGATGTTTTGAAAGTAAAATGTGTATTGGGTCAATATTACTTGTCTTTTAAAAATGCCCGTTCAAATAAATTACAGTATTAGCCCCGTGTTATCCGTAATAACACAAATAACACAATAAATATAATAAACTTAATTATTATCACGAAAATATCACTGTCAACTTGAGCAGTAGACGAACGACAGAATTTTATCGAATAATGTTTTACAAGCAAAGAACAATTTAAGAATGAAATTATTTTTCTCGCGGGGATGTAAAAAAAAAAAAAAAAAAAGAAAAAAAAAAAAAAGAGATTGTTTTGTCTGAAAAGAGATGGGTAGAGAAGGAGGAGGGTGGAGGGAACTGCAAAAGTTCTCTACCGCAAAGTGATGTCATGAGATGTCAGGCTTGTCTTGAACATTGATGGATTTTAATATCTGGTGAAGATGTATAAGAAACGGGGTATTCGTGTCGTCACTTGTATTAAATGACGAACATAAACTCAATGCTAGTACTCCCTAGAAATCGATGAAATGTCGTATTCCGTGTGGTTTCACATATTTTTTTAAAAACCGATTTTTCGTGATATAGGGTTGAGGGGAGGAGGGGGGGGGGTTAAAATGGCGCACAATTAGGCTTAGTTAAATAATTAATCGCACCAAAACAGCAAAATTATGTTCCTATAAACAATTATTTGCTTAACTATAATGCAAGCTCGAGTAAATAAAAACATTATCAAAACAAATAACGTGATTTTAATAGAATGCGTCTTTAAAAATAGGTGTTAAAACATACTTCTGATAGTAATCTGAATTAATTTTGACATTTTTAAGATAGCTGGCTGTGCCGCAAAGCCAGCTGTCGTCAAAAAAGGGGTCTCTAGATCTGTGGCACGCGATGAACGTTTCGATCGTCCACCATCTTGCTGGTAGTTGAGTCAAGCAATGGTAATGGCTGCCTTTTTTTCAGCATTGGGAAAGGGTTGCGCCTCAAAGGGTTAATATTATGTTTCCAAATGCTCATAATAAACTTTTTATGGCTATTTTTAATAAATTTTCTCCAACTTACCATACAACAATGAGATGTTGGAATATATTGTTTATCAATCTATTATATAAATGTGAAAGTTTGTCTGTTTGTTTGTTTGTTTGTTCGTCCGGGAACTCCTCCCACACCGTTGAACCGATCGGCTTGAAATTTTGCACATACACGTAAAATGACATAGAATAGTCCGTAGGCTGCTTTAAAATTCTGGAAATCCACCCGTTCTCCAATTTTTAACGATTTTTCGCAATTTTCAGGGTAGAACGCTACTCAAATGTCCGATTTCAGCACATTCGTGAGCATAGTTAACAAAGTTAGATTTATTTATTTATTACTTTCAATAATTCAAGTGAGACTGACGTCATTTTGATGTCACGCGTGTAAAAATGCATTAAAAACCCTAATTGCAAGTTTGCACTAAGTTTTTGACAAAAAACTACACCACGAGCGAAATAATAAACTTCCATCGAGATTATCAGATGCTGTAGAAAATAAAATAACGTGTTTTTTTTCTTACTTTTTCTTCTTTCACTAATTCATGTTAGATATCACAACAGAGAATGATGTCATTTTGACGTCATGAGTTTTAAAAATGATTTAGAAATCTAATTACATTAAAAGGCTTTGACGCAAAAATTTACTATTATAAAAATTCAAAGTATTTTGTTTAATGCGCGTGTTACCCTTAGCGATTATTGAGCTCTGTGATTTTTCAGCAACCATAATTACGAAAGGAAACTTTTTACTTCCTTGTACGTAGTATAAGGAAGTAATGTGATCCCGAAAAATTTTGGGGGCCAAATTTCGACAAAAAACCGATTTTGACTACCTCTAAATTTAATTTTAAAATTTTTTTCGATGCATCCTATCGTAGGCTAGCATGCACGATCATATTAACGCGTCTGCAACTCATTTTGACCAGCGGCGAGTCTGCTGTGGCCAGTTTTTCCATGCCGTCTGTACGTATGTACGTACGTACGTACGTACGTACGTATGTATGTAACTCGCATATCTCAAAAACTATTGGTCGTAGAATGTTGAGATTTGATATTTAGGATTGTTCTATGATCTAGTTGTGCACCTCCCCTTTTGGTGGCAATCGAATGGATAGTTTATGTACAGGACCGCCCAAAAGATTCGAAATACATTACGCTCTATGGGCCGAAATTCATTAAACTCGCCTAACTCAAAAGCTATTAGGCGTAGAATGTCGAAACTTCATATTTTGGATAGTTGTAACATCTAGTTGTGCACCTCTCCTTTTGGTTCCATTCGACTGGATAGTTTATCTACAGGACTGCTCAAAACATTCGAAATACATTACGCTCTATGGGTCGAAATTCATCAAAGCGTTTTTTTAGAGGTATTGGGCTATTTCAAACGACTCAGAAGTGATGTATGCTGTAAAGAGTTAGAAAATGAATTTCTCCATTAAAAAAAGTGTCTTTATCATTTGTAGTTCTGCTACAGGAACACTCAAAAGATTTCCAATACATTACGGTCAATGGCAATTTTAGGGGCATTCATCCATTTCAAGCACAATGCCGTCCTACCACATAAGTTAGGTAATGGTCCGACCACGGTCACGTGCCTCCCTCAAGAACTATGCCAAAAGTCGCCAAGCTTGGCGACTTTTGGTGTACGTGTGTGCATATTTAACTCTCAAATCTCAAAAACTATTATGAAATTTCATATATAAGAATGCTGTAACATCTAGTTCTGCATCTCGATTTTTGGTTCCAATCTACTGGAGAGTTTATTTACAGGACCACCGAAAAGAATTTTAGTACTTTAATGTCTATGGACATCTTCAATATAATACAACTGTAGACAGTCATTGTTTGGTACATGCCCAAAAACTCGCCGTCTGTCCTCGACCTTGGCGAGTTTTGGCGAAATATCGCCAAATTTGGCGATAGTCAGTCATTTGGTCCATGCCCAAAGTATCGCCATTTGTCATCGTTCTTGGCGAGTTTTGGCGAAATATCGCCAAATTTGGCGATAATCTGTCATTGTTTGGTTCATGCTAAAAATCTCGCCAAATGTCGTCGACATTGACGAGTTTCGCCGAAATATCGCCAAATTTGGCGCCAAAAATTATTTCGTATTTTGTATAACACTAAAACTTTAACCCGTAGATTTTTTAACTTTTGTATTTAGAACTATTGTAATATCTAACTGTTTTCCATATCTTTTTTGACAGCAATCGACTGAGAATTTATTTACAGGGTGAGCCAAATGACTTTAAATACATTGAGGTGTATGGATGCATTCAATTCATTGAAAGTCTGTGGTCAATGACTACTTTGGCTATCCCCAAAATCTCGCAGACTATCTCAAGTTTGTCGGCTTTTGGTGAAATATCGCCAAATAAAGTGTCAGAAGAAAATATTTCAAATTGAACTCAGCTTGGCGATATCGAAATATTTGTCTAGAAATCGTTAAACCTTACTATTATTGATATTTTATCTCTTTCAAACAAATAAGTTTAGAGGAAGTGCGTCGAAAATATTTTTGATCTAATGGACGTGCAAGGAAGTCATGTGTTGGACACATCAGATTTTTTAAAACATGGGAAATTCAAATGTCGCCACAAGATGCAAAATACTAATTAACATAGTGCATAGTATTCGCTATCGGTTTGACGACGGTCGTTGTATCCCAAAAATTGTGCAAAATGTCGCCAAGTTTGGACGACTTTTAACAGTATATTATCTATATCAGATATACTTTTTTTACTTCCTTGTACGTAGTATAAGGAAGTAATGTGATCCCGAAAAATTTTGGGGGCCAAATTTCGACAAAAAAACCGATTTTGACTACCTCTAAATTTAATTTAAAAATTTTTTTCGATGCATCTCATCGTAGGTTAGCATGCACGATCATATTAACGCGTCTGCAACTCATTTTGACCAGCGGCGAGTCTACTGTGGCCAGTTTTTCCATGCCGTCTGTACGTACGTACGTACGTACGTATGTATGTAACTCGCATATCTCAAAAACTATTGGTCGTAGAATGTTGAGATTTGATATTTAGGATTGTTCTATGATCTAGTTGTGCACCTCCCCTTTTGGTGGCAATCGAATGGATAGTTTATGTACAGGACCGCCCAAAAGATTCGAAATACATTACGCTCTATGGGCCGAAATTCATTAAACTCGCCTAACTCAAAAGCTATTAGGCGTAGAATGTCGAAACTTCATATTTTGGATAGTTGTAACATCTAGTAGTGCACCTCCCCTTTTGGTTCCATTCGACTGGATAGTTTATCTACAGGACTGCCCAAAACATTCGAAATACATTACGCTCAATGGGTCGAAATTCATTAAACTCGCATATCTCAAAAACTGTTAGGCGTACAATGTTGAAACTTTATATTTAGGATTGTTGTAACATCTAGTTGTGCACCTCCCCTTTCGGTTCCGTTCGACTGAATAGTTTATGTACAGGACCGCCCAAAAGATTCGAAATACATTACGCTCTAAGGGCCGAAATTCATCAAAGCGTTTTTTAGAGGTATTGGGCTATTTCAAACGACTCAGAAGTAATATAGGCTGTAAAGAGTTAGAAAATGAATTTCTCTATTAAAAAAAGTGTCTTTATCATTTATAGTTCTGCTACAGGAACACTCAAAAGATTTCCAATACATTACGGTCAATGGCAATTTTAGGGGCATTCATCCATTTCAAGCACAATACCGTCCTACCACATAAGTTAGGTAATGGTCCGACCACGGTCACGTGCCTCCCTCAAGAACTATGCCAAAAGTCGCCAAGCTTGGCGACTTTTGGTGTACGTGTGTGCATATTTAACTTTCAAATCTCAAAAACTATTATGAAATTTCATATATAAGAATGTTGTAACATCTAGTTGTGCATCTCGATTTTTGGTTCCAATCTACTGGAGAGTTTATTTACAGGACCACCGGAAAGAATTTCAGTACTTTAATGTCTATGGACATTTTCAATATAATACTACTGTAGATAGTCATTGTTTGGTACATGCCCAAAATCTCGCCGTCTGTCCTCGACCTTGGCGAGTTTTGGCGAAATATCGCCAAATTTGGCGATAGTCAGTCATTGGGTCCATGCCCAAAGTATCGCCATTTGTCATCGTTCTTGGCGAGTTTTGGCGAAATATCGCCAAATTTGGCGATAATCTGTCATTGTTTGGTTCATGCTTAAAATCTCGCCAAATGTCGTCGACATTGACGAGTTTCGCCGAAATATCGCCAAATTTGACGCCAAAATTATTTCGTATTTTGTATAACTCTAAAACTAACCCGTAGATTTTTTAACTTTTGTATTTAGAACTATTGTAATATCTAACTGTTTTCAATATCTTTTTTGACAGCAATCGACTGAGAATTTATTTACAGGGTGAGCTAAATGACTTTGAATACATTGAGGTGTATGGATGCATTCAATTCATTGAAAGTCTGTGGTCAATGACTAACAGACACTTCGGCTATCCCCAAAATCTCGCTGACTATCTCAAGTTTGTCGGCTTTTGGTGAAATATCGCCAAATAAAGTGTCAGAAGGAAATCTTTCAAATTGAACTCAGCTTGGCGATATCGAAATATTTGGCTGGAAATCGCTAAACCTTACTATTATTGATATTTTATCTCTTTCAAACAAATAAATTTAGAGGAAGTGCGTCGAAAATATTTTTGATCTAATGGACGTGCAAGGAAGTCATGTGTTGGACACATCAGATTTTTTTGGTTAAATTAAAGCAACTTAACAAGCTCTTGCAGGAAAGTTACATCATTAGCAAAATAGCCCCGGAAAATATTTGAAATACCGATTAGTTAGAATAACCCCAATAATATCTCTCTAATTAACTTCAATAAAGTTCTGTTGCAAGCGAGTTTTACAATGTCGTATGTTTCAATGTTACTCCGTTAACAATCTACTGCGCGAAATAACTAAATTCGACTACCCTGGTTAGAACGTGACGCCATAGATTAAAAGTTGTCTGAAATTCGTAAACTCTGCAATACAATTTAACTCCCTATTCTCAATTTGAGCTATTCCAAATAGTTCCTCGAGATTGCGCAGTTTGATGTTTTGACGAGTCTGAACCATGGTGGATTTAAATACTATTTAAATTGGTACAGCTTGGATGTTTTCCACCACCACGAGATGAAATATTTTGCTGTTCTAAATACGCCAATCAGACAAGAATTATGCTTAAAAATATATGGAGATCTGTTTTAATGGAAATGCATAAATTCCACAGAATCACCAAAAAGCAGAAAACGCATCATTGGTTTAAAATATCTAATCTCTTTCTTTAAATTGAGCATTAAAGACGGAGAAACGAAGATACATAATATAAATATGAGTAATACATAGTATTCTCATTTTTTTCTCTGTTAGTAATAGTAGATTTGTTTGGATAATATGGATTAAAGCACAGTATACCGCGTTAATAACTATTTCGTGAAATTAAACGTGTTATATTCATTATTTTTCAACGATCGTCTTACAACTAACTAAACCGTAATCCTACGTTGCGTAATATATCCCGCGGTAGTTTCAACAAAAAGACTACTTGAACTTTTTGACATTTTGTTTTCGCATAGATAGTTACGATTATATTTTAGTAAAATAGTATTCGTTTCCTACCGTGCGAAGAACGGGTACGCATCTAGTTGCTTTATAATTCAAGAAAAGTCTTTTTAAAAATAGTGCAAGTTATGATAAATCTTTTAGAGTTCAACAAATTATCTCAGAACTAGAAAATATTCAAACTGTATCTTTATAAACTTAATTTACAAACGATAAAATTAAAAACGTTACTAAATAATAACAAAAACAACACTAAACTTGAAAACTTTTGTCTGACAGGTCGAGCTTCAGCTAATCTTGCAACGCGATTCTGAAAGTTTCGAAATCCACATATAGAGGAGAGGAGGTGATTATGGAATACCATTTACATTTCTAACTGTAACTTCATAGATTTTTAAATAAAATCCCCCAAAACAGCATGAGTACATGCTATAATGAATCGTAATGAAATGTCAATTGCAAAGAAATACACAATTTATTTTGTTGTTATAGAAAAAAATATTTAAAAAAAAAGTTACGAATGGAGTATAATATGGAATAGTCGGGTAATATGGAATAGATGGTTTAAACCGATAAAAAGCAATTTATATTGCTTCATATATAGTTATTTGTTACTATAAAACAAATTTTTATGTTTTGTAGTTTAAATCATTATACTGGAGTCATTTCTGCTTCGAGTCGATTTAGAAAAGTTGTAGATATAATTTTCTTTCTTTGCTCCGATACAGTCATGGTGAGCCCACAGAGAACAGCTGGATCTTTGAATCCAAACTTATCGTCGTTGATCATTAGAGAATTTTTCGTGACAAAAGATGCATTCAGCGTCTTTGTTTTCCGGGTCTTGAGTGGATGACATGAAACCCATTACAATATTACCCAGTATTCCATAATACCCGACACGCCATCTCGGAAAACGAACCTTTAAAACTAATTGGCAAAACACTGTCATCTAAAAAATAACCACAGTTCAACAAACTACCATTCTCTTAGTGTACATTATGCGTAACATCCATGTTCATGTCACGTGTTTACTAGTAAGTTAAAATGTTTGAAAACTTATCTACAAAAACTCTTGAAAATCACAAAACATACTTTGTTCTGTAGCGAGTGGTACGGCAACAGAGAGCGGTCAACTCTTACTGCATTGTAAGAAGGGAATCTTTCTTGAGTTGTTCATGGTATTCCCTTGTGGCAATAGCAACTAACAGAGCCAAAAACTCGGTATTCCATATTTCCCGACTATTCCATAATCACCTCCTCTCCTCTATATTCATCCTTTGTAATAATGACTAAATTAACTTGCAAAAAAAGCATTCTATTTTAAAAACTTTTCAACGGTGGCGCTTTGCGTTTTTTCAAAAAACAATTTAGTACCTTTTCACAAATGATGGGATGAAAGAAGGGAAGTCTTAGAAGACTGACATTCTCCTCTCACATTAGTTTTGTTCAGAAAGCCTCAAACTCACATCAGAAAATCTTAATTTTCTCTCGAGGAAAATAACTATGACCTGTCCTTTCTTTCAATTCAAGATTCACCGCTAAATGTGCGTACGAAAAGTCTTAGAAAACCAACTTCAGGCAATCACCAAAAAAATGTGCCTAGCATGGTCTCCCATATGATTGTTTGTAATATGGAAAGGGTCGAGTCAAGTGTTCTGCCTCGAGACATACTATATTTTGGTGTTGAACTCCTTCTTAGATTTACCTGTACGTAAATCATAACAGTAATAGGGGAGTTAAGGTGGAGACATAGCCCCGCCCTGCCCATAGGTATGGACATACATCTTGCCTAGTTCTTGCAGCTGTCATAGTCATGATGAATTTTTGTATGTCTTTTTACAACATTTTTTCGTAAAATGTAATGCACTATAAAATGCATTAAGATTAAAGCATATCACACAGTAATCATACAGCGCCAACAGTTTATAAAACCATATAATGAGATATTTTCCTAACTTCTGGCAATTAATGACTGCATCAGTAAAGATACAACTGCACTCCTAAAGATCATAAGCAGCTTAAGTTCAAGTCTAGGCCATGACCAACGTGTTTATGTCGTGTACGTACACGTTAAATAAGTGGGTTTGAAAATCCTTTTGTCCACTGCTGTATGCTTTGCAGGGGTTCCGATATTCAGGAGTCCTAACGGTGATAAAGTTCACTGAATATCGGAAACATTGGTTGACCTAAATCGAAGAAGGAATCACAAGGACGGTAGCAAATAGTATTTAACCCTTTGAAGCGCAACCCTTTCCCAATGCTGGAAAAAGAGCAGCCGTTGCCATCGCTCGACTTAACTACCAGCAAGATGGCGGACGATCGAAACGTTCATCGCGTGCCACAGATCTGGAGACCCTTTTTTGACGCAGCTGGCTGTGCCGCAGAGCCAGCTGTCGTCAAAAAAGGGTATCTAGATCTGTGGCACGCGATGAACGTTTCGATCGTCCGCCATCTTGATGGTAGTTAAGTCGAACGATGGCAAAGGCTGCCCTTTTTCCAGAATTGGGCAATCTATCCAGCTGTTCTCACATTCTTCCATCTTTCATCAGGTGTCAGTGCTGTTAAAAAGAATCGTGACCATTTTCGTTACGGTAAATGACTTGCTAAAAAGTAAAGGATTCTCGTGGAGCTATGTCCACCGCAATTATTTTTTATAGAAATCCAATCTATTCTTCGTGACTGGCAACAGTCAAAACGTCAGAGTTTGGTGTTCCCAGAGCGGGAACACTGCTCGTTAAAGGGTTAATGGCACATTGATGATATGTGAGACATGTTCTCTAGGCGAGACTCTCCGTGAACGCGCGTGTGTGTAACATTTGCTGCACAACCAATAATAAACATTCTTTCAAAAATGAATCAGTAAAAAATATTTCAAAAACATTTTAGTATTTTTTACTAATATCATTTTGTGCAGAAAAATGTTATATTTAACAGAAAAATATTAATTTCGGCTTTCAACAATTGCATACAAATTAAACTCGTGATTCGTTGCTGCAAAAAATGTAGTTATCACTGTCTGCATATACATATACATATATTTTACAGCACAACTGAGAGAGAGATTTTTTAATAATACCCTGGTATATTTTTCTGTTCTGTTAAGCTCAAACGTTCTAGATAAAAACTAATTAATCAGAATCACTAAGAAAAAAAATTATGATTCAGCATATGGTTTTGATTTTATTAGAAAAAGGATATCTTATTTAAACGATTTCTTTATCAATTTTAATTTTATGAAAATTACTTTTAAAAATAAGTTCATTTTTACATGCAGGTATAAAACATAAATATGTGAAGATTATTGTAATATTTTAGTTTAATTTGTACATAGATCTTTCCTGGTTTTTTAATGTAAAATATTTAAATATGAAGTAGAAAAAAAAATTCGAATTCAAAGCATAAAAAAAAAATCTACTATTCCTCTTCTACTGGCAATTTATCAAAGCTGAAAAAATTAATAGTTTTTTTCTGTACTATTCCTATTTAATGAGCTTTTATAATACATATGTGGTCCAAAATATATTTCCTTCTGAATTATATATATATATATATATTATATATATTCTTTTACAAGCAATTTTTTTTTAAATTCAGGATTTTTTTTTAAATAGTAAAGTTATCTTGTATGTTTATTTTGCATTATTTAAGTTTTAAACTAATATACCCTTTCTTTTTCAATTTCATTTTAAAAACAAATCAGAAGAAATGTAGTCACTACATAGTTTAATTATGGCATTTTGTTTTTTGTAAATTCAAAAAGAAAACGACTCACTTGTGAAAGTAAAAATAAGTGAGTCATTTTTTGGTAATTTTAATATCTTTAATTTTAGCATATTAAAACATTTATCTCTCTTTAGCTGTCTATCTGCCTATTTATCTATCTCCTCTCTCTCCATCTCTCTCAGTTTAACCATACGCGCAAGATCTAATTTGTGCTTAATCCTTGGCAGGTTAGAATAATAATAATATACCGTTTAAAAAATAATAATAAATTAAATAGAAATTTAGAGTGGTTTTAATTACTATTAAAACCATATTTTAGCAGTATTGATGCATGCTTTCCCTGAAGAAGGGTCAACTGTTCCCTACAATTGGCGTACAAATGTACTACATACGAATACATACACATTTCTACTAGGCTCCTACTTTTCTAAAAATCTGCACCTTATAAAAAAGAGTCAGGGAACCAAAACTCCTTCCTTTGAATATTTGCTAACCTTCTTCAATTTCCTCCGCTATTTGGCTCCGCTATTTTGGCTCCGCTATTTGGCCTCGCGCAATGGCTATCCAACTTGGATAGCCATTGGTATAATGATTGTCGGTCACTATCACTCCATCGCGATGACGCATGTTGTGTTTCTAGTCAGTTTTCTAGTCCAAGGTTCTTTCAACGGGACTGCCCTCTTTTTAAACGTTGACAGCGAGCCGTTTAAGTATGGGTACGGTAGTGGATTTAAGTGTGTGCCCAGGGAAGTCCACGGGAAGAAAATAAAATAAGTAAAGGAATCTCTTTCACCAGCCAAGATTCGTTTCAAATTGGATTAATGATTGTTGATGATTGATTAATTGTTAAAAGAATCAGCCACAAGATTAAAAAAATCTGATGTGTCCAACACATGACTTCCTTGCACGTCCATTAAATCAAAAATGTTTTCTACGCACTTCCTCTAAACTTATTTGTTTGAAAGAGATAAAATATCAATAATAGTAAGGTTTAGCGATTTCTAGCCAAATATTTCGATATCGCCAAGCTGAGTTGAATTTGCAAGATTTCCTTCTAACACTTTATTTGGCGATATTTCGCCAAAAGCCGACAAACTTGAGATAGTTTGCGAGATTTTGGGGATAGCCAAAGTAGTCATTGACCACAGACTTTCAATGAATTGAATGCATCCATACACCTTAATGTATTTAAAGTCATTTGGCTCACCCTGTAAATAAATTCCCAGTCGATTGCTGTCAAAAAAGATATTGAAAACAGTTAGATATTATAATATAGTTCTAAATACAAAAGTTCTAAATTCTACGGGTTAAAGTTTTAGAGTTATCCAAAATGCGAAATAATTTTTGGCGCCAAATTTGGCGATATTTCGGCGAAACTCGTCAATGTCGACGACATTTGGCGAGATTTTAAGCATGGACCAACAATGACAGATTATCGCCAAATTTGGCGATATTTAGCCAAAACTCGCCAAGAACGATGACAAATGGCGATACTTTGGGCATGGACCAAATGACTGACTATCGCCAAATTTGGCGACATTTCGGCAAAACTCGCCAAGGTCGAGGACAGACGGCGAGATTTTGGGCATGTACCAAACAATGACTGTCTACAATTGTATTATATTGAAGATGTCCATAGACATTAAAGTACTGAAATTCTTTTCGGTGGTCCTGTAAATAAACTCTCCAGTAGATTGGAACCAAAAATCGAGATGCACAACTAGATGTTACAACAATCTTATATATGAAATTTCATAATAGTTTTTGAGATTTGAGAGTTAAATATGCACACATGTACACCAAAAGTCGCCAAGCTTGGCGACTTTTGGCATAGTTTTTGAGGGAGGCACGTGACCGTGGTCGGACCATTACCTAACTTATGTGGTAGGACGGTATTGTGCTTGAAATGGATGAATGCCCCTAAAATTGCCATTGACCGTAATGTATTGGTAATCTTTTGAGTGTTCCTGTAGAAGAACTGTAAATGATAAAGACACTTTTTTTAATGGAGAAATTCATTTTCTAACTCTTTACAGCATATATCAATTCTGAGTCGTTTGAAATAGCCCAATACCTCTAAAAAACGCTTTGATGTATTTCGGCCCATAGAGCGTAATGTATTTCGAATCTTTTAGACGGTTCTGTAGATAAACTATCCAGTCGAATGGAACCGAAAGGGGAGGTGCACAACTAGATGTTACAACTATTCAAAATATGAAGTTTCGAAATTCTACGCCTAATAGCTTTTGAGTTAGGCGAGTTTAATGAATTTCGGCCCATAGAGTGTAATGTATTTCGAATCTTTTGGGCGGTCCTATACATAAACTATACATTCGATTGCGACCAAAAGGGGAGGTGCACAACTAGATCATAGAACAATGCTAAATATCAAATCTCAACATTCTACGACCAATAGTTTTTGAGATATGCGAGTTACATTCATACGTACGTACGTACAGACGGCATGGAAAAACTGACCACAGTAGACTCGCCGCTGGTCAAAATGTGTTGCAGACACGTTAATATGATCGTGCATGCTAGCCTACGATGAGATGCATCGAAAAAATTCTTAAAATTAAATTTAGAGGTAGTCAAAATCGGCTTTTTTGTCGAAATTTGGCCCCCAAAATTTTTCGGGATGACATTACTTCCTTATACTACGTACAAGGAAGTAAAAAGTCCTACACATATCGCAAAAACCAAGAGATGTTTTGAATAGCGAAGGTATAAGTATCTTAAACTGGGCTATTATGGAAGTCAAAATTCTTCTTTACCCCTCTACGAACTTAGAAGAACTGGTAACTCAAAGGAATTGGTACATTGGACTTTGTACAACAGCACAGTACTCAATTTTTTTCTGATTTATTTGTTGTTTGTTTGTTTGTTAATTATGTAAAAAATTAACCTGTAATGTAATAATGATAGGCAGTCTTTCCCCATGTGTTTGGCTTATTCGGTCCTACGGCTCTAATTTTACAGGTTAGTTAGAGAGCAGCCATTATGTAAATCGTAAACCACTAGGTCTGTTACATGCTCTCGGGAAATCTGTAAATCGCCCCCCCCCCTCTCTTCTTGGATACGCCACTAATGGGAAGTGGATAAAAAGAATCACCCACAAGATTTGAAAAAGTCCCATACAGACCGGCAAAAACTGCGAAGCTGATTGAAATGTTCATAATACGCGCTTTTTTGGGTACAACATGGAGTTTTTCCCAAATTCGTGCGTTAACTTCTTTGTACTCTTTTCCCGGCCCTTTTCCGTATATCCTAAACTTTCTGTGCTTCTACAAAACTGATTAATTCCTAATTCACCAAAATGCTTCCTGTGACGCAGATATGTCCCAACGTTCAATGTCCAATGCGATAGCACGAAGGGTCACAGTGAAGAAAGGAACCTACATCAATGTTCGAAATTTGAATGAGAAGCGCTTAGTATCATTTGAATTTCATTTAACTCTCTCTAAATGGCTATAGTAAAAAAAAAAGAAAGAAATATTTTAAGGAATAAAATAAAACAAATAAAAATTACGTCTTCTGTTGATCTTATCAAACTGCAAAGGATAATGGGGAAAATGTCATTTATAAAGACGATCTTTTTTACCATAATCATGCGACGGTTCGCCGATCATGTTCAGCGGATTTTTTTTTTTTTTCGCTTTTTTCGTACCCTGCCAGCAGATGAATGTAGAAAAGAAAGGGAGAAATTATTCAACGTTGATCTTGAGCTACATAAATGAGCTTCATATTTGCATATCTTTGGAGAGAGAGAGAGGGGGGAGTTAGAAGAGTGTAACAAAGTGAAATTTTTTGTTCCGTTTTCACTCGCGCGTTTGTAAATTCTGAATTGGGTGAATTTAATATGACGTGTAGTTTTTGTTCTGAGAAAGGGAGTAAGTTGGTTTTTTTTTTAACGGTTCTAATTGAAAATAATTCAATAAATTCACCACGATTCCTTTTGCATAATGGGGGAAAAAACAGACATTTATTACTTTTTTACTCATTTTATTTGATTTCATACTTTTCTGACGAAAACATGATTATTTTTTAGTATAATAAGACAGGAAAACTTATAATCACTAAAATGATCCAAAAATACGGAAGTTTCTGGTTTGAACTGAAGAGTTTGAATGTATGATCGAACGCGCATAGATCTGTAAATTAAGAATTACCGGTTTGAAAAAAGAATATTTATGTGTTAGATAGCCCGTTTATAGGCTGTAACATCTGGCTAGACTCATATTTCATATCAGAAAATATAAAGTAAGATTAGATACTGCGGTGATCCATTAGAAACAGATCGCTCAACCGATTCGTTTGTCTCGAATCCTTTGTTCGTATAAACATGATCCGAATCAGTTTACATTCAAACTATGATTAACTAAAAACCTTCATCACTCAGTAGTTATGTCTATGAGCTATCACACTTTCGTTCTGGATAAAAATTCATTCTTCGTCAAAGGGATTTGTTTAGTTTATTTCGAAATTCCATCAAAAAACTCAACTTTTTCGATAGTCTGCTACAGCAAAGCGACTGAGACTTGCGACAGAAAATGAAAATATAAGTACGTTAGTGAACGAATAATTACTCTACTCACTGAGTGCGTACTCATCATGCGTCTAAATCAGGAATGTATTATCCAAATTTAACAATTGAGAACCACGAGGCACAGTTATCGTAGAACAGGGGCGTAGCCAGAGGAGGGGCTGAGGGGCTGTAGCCCCCCGAAATGGGACCCTTTACTTAGCTGCAATTTAATATTTAGCTTACAATTTGATACCCAGCCCCCCTCCCCTGAAATAAAATACTGGCAACGCTACAGCCATAGTATATCAAAATAGATAAGGCTCCCAAGACCAGAATTATCGTTACCTACACACTTAATTCCAAGGAGCGTGTGATGAAGATCACATATTTAATTTAATAATCATTTACTTTGGATTTCTTTAATGTAATCTATCCAAAATTCAAGAATTCTAAATCACTTCTGTTCTCATTTTTTCTGCCATTTCGGCTTTTAAATCTGTATATTTACTTTTCCCTGCATGCACTATTCTTTTTGTTCTTAATTGTTTCGTCTCTTCAGACCGGTGTGCTAAAAATAGATTATATTGCGTCCGTTTGCAAAATCAACGGCCTTTTTGAGTTTCCTCTTGGCATCCTGCTGGCGTAAGTTATTTAGTTGTTCCCCTGCGACGACTTTAAAATTATTTGCTCGCGATTACGTCATTGTAATTTTATTGGATTAACTGTTAGGGTTGCTCTGGAATTGGCGCTATTAATCTCAGCCAAGTTATTGTTCTTGCCAATGTGTAATTCTGTGCTGGCGTAATTTTTAAATCATCCCACCTTAATTTCACTGTCCATATAGGACGTCATTTTATTTTCGCTGAGCCACCACCGCCCGTTATAATAATGTTTCAATAGTATATGTTTAATAAAATAGTTTCAAGTAATTAACGTCTTTTTATTATATTGCACTTAAGTGTATTCGAACCTGGATTATCATGTATCACAACGCAGTCTTTAAATTTAAATCAGCCCAACCAAATAACTTCTTTACAGATTGAAAATAACGATCAAAACGGAGTGAAAGGAAAAATTGATGGTTTCGACTTTTTTTACATCGAAACCCACAGTATTAAAGCAAAAAGGCTCTTTCAGTACTCTTTTTCCCAGTAATCCACGCCCCGTTTCCTGTTTACCAAAATACTGATAACGTTCGTCCCGAATGTTTCGCTCAGCTCAATGATCGAAAAATGCTCCTAAAGGAGAGGTGCACTTTCAAGTACGAAAAGGATCGAAAATTCGCTCGTTTGAATTAAGCGTGTAGAATGCAAAACGTATAAATGATGGCAATCATCAGCGCTGCGTGAATAAGTAAACAAAATTCACAAAATAATGTGTCATATTATGCAATTGATGAAAGTAGAACTTATTCTTGATTCACGATAAGAAATGGGAACTATAATAAATATGTGCAAACTTAGTGAAAGTAATTGTTATATAAACTAAAATTTCACGTAATACGTTTAATTGTAAGTGGATTGCACACAGTCAATGACTATTACCATGGAAATAAATTATTCGCATTAAACTCACTTTCCTGTCGTTTGTTTCATAATAGAACTCACACATAGCAATGTCATTCAACCGCCACGACTTCCACAGGAGTCTAAAATATTACAATTGCCTTAAGTTTTCGTTTAACCCTTAGAGGCGCAACCCTTTCCCAATGCTGAAAAAAAGGCAGCCGTTGCCATGGCTCGACTTAACTACCAGCAAGATGGCGGACGATCGAAACGTTCATCGCGTGCAACAGATCTAGAGACCCTTTTTTGACGACAGCTGGCTGTGCCGCACAGCCAGCTGTTAAAGGGTTAAGACGATTTTTCTGTACGTTCCCCCGCTGTCAGTGTAAACGACGAAAAAGGTGTGCTTAGTGTTTTTATATCTGCGGCAACCTGTGTGCGTAGAGATGTTTGACGCTGAGAGCATGCGTTTAAAAAAAAAAAAAAAAAAAAACCAGGAGGCTCCCAGTAATCAGTCAGTGCCAAGAAATAAGCATTCATGTTTAGTTTTTGATGGCAGTAGGAAAGGATTTATGGCTGTAAGGCGACGCACGAAAAATGAAAAAAAAATCCCTAAATGACAAAAGTCGTAGGTGTTGCCCTATGAGTGAGATAAATGAAGATACGAGAGAGATAAATGATCGGGAAATATGGGAGCTGAGAAATGTATGAGGAAAAAAAAAAACATTAATCTCCTTTCAAGGTGAAAGCATTAGTAATGATAATCTTTGTGTATTTTAGTACTAAAAATTTCGAAAACGCAAAGGGGTGCGTTCCAAGACCACTCGAGTCAGTGAAAATTTCTCATTTTTAAATAGGGTATACAGGGTGATTCAAAATTAGAGGGACAAACTATTTTAAGAGGGGTAAGATGGAGACGTCGTTTCCGACCTAATGTCGTTATGTGATCCTGAACAGTCTTATTGTAACGTACACCTTCAACAACTTTGCCCCTCTAATTTTGAATCGCCCTGTATATACGATATTTTGAAACAAACACACAATTATTATTGTAGACTCTTAGGAGCACCCCTCAAACCGTTTTAAACCATTCCCTATGTATTTCCCTTTCCTTTATAAAAACTATAAGTAAAGGAAGGTTTAGACAGGTACGTATTGGGTACTTTTACCTTCAGTGTTGCTACGAGCGATGAAATACCATTCTCTGATTGGCTGCCTTTTTTAGTAGCAAAAAAACGCGAGTAATATCCCATTCGAGTAAGATAGCTCGCATTGTAACGTGAGCCCACCACATTCAGAATTTTAGCCTGCTTTATAAGTCAAAACGTCACGTATATCGAAGAGATTGTTTTATTCACTCAAACTGATAAAATCAAAATTCTGTACGCTGAAAACAGTGGAATGAATATAATCAAAATGTAAAAGAAATTTCATCGGTTTTTGCATTGAAAAAACTTTCTCTTCCTCCCTCTTTTTCATAGCAAAAATAGTGTTTTAGTGAACGAAAACAAGCTAAAAACTTTAATAATATTACTTTTGGAAGGATTGACTCTGTCATCTTTCCCCTACCAGGCTTCTAAAATGCTTCAGAGGAAAAGAATTAACGAATAGACAATATTTTCATGCTTTTTTGGAAGAACACATTTTAAAAGAATCCTTCTCTAGAAATGAAAGAGTGGGTATCTGCTAAAGCCAACACTGAAAACTTTGATTGATTTTTTGCATAATTGCTCTTTATGTAATTCGGGTAAACAAAATCAAATTTTGTTATTTGTTTGTTTTTAAAATTTAAAGTTCATGAAGTAAAAAGGAATAATTTGAAAAATTTTAAACGTCTTTACTGTTCAGATGAATGTCTTTCTAGTTCTCAGTTTATAAAACTCAACTAGAAGAAAGTAAAGGAAAAATTAGTGTTCGCATGTTATTTTAAGTATAAACTGACAAGGCATTTATTTAAACACTATTTTATACTTTACTTAAAATCTGCAAGCCATTTAAAGACTAGTATTAAAATAATGCCTCCTTCTATTAGATTTTAAATCAATATTTACTTACACTTAATAAATAGTTTTTAGAGGATATGTTTTTACTCAGCAACTAATGAGCATAAACTTTCAACGTCTCCGTTAAAATAGAAAAGATTTTGAAACGAAGTTGAGACATGTACCCTCCCGCTTGTGCCCCCCTTTTCTCATTTTACTTTACTCCTGTGATAACTAAAGATACAAGCAAATGTGTTTTACTTGTGAATTAAAAGAAAAATTTATGTTTGTGTATACTTTCAAAAACCTATTGTCGAATTACTAGTACATTTCAAAGAAATTACCTATTTCAATAATCTTTTTTTTAAATAGATTTGCTGCTCATGAAATTTACCGTAGATAATTGTAAGTACAGCCATGTCGTAATTAACATAATTTTTTTTTAACATTCTTAAACTGAAACTGAAAATAAATTTAATATAATTCCAAAAATCAAAAAATGGGAAAGTTTCTTCTATTTTTGTTGATGCAATAAGAATAAATTACTTAAAGCTGCCACTATTCAATTTTTAAGCTTGTCCTTAGCTATCAATAATTAGGTTTCCACTAAAGTAATGGTCTGAATTTCTTTTCTCTTCCATCTAAAATAAAATACTCCTTTCTTAGAAATGTCATTTCGATTGCTTTAGAAAATTTTACTTTAAACAGAACAACAATTAGTTTTTTTAAGTAATCTTTTTTAACTATTTTTACACGAACTAAAATTTGTTCTTCACCATAACCTGGTTGTTTACTATTTCTTTAAAAAAGTAAGTTTAAAAATAAATGTAAGGTTGATTTAATGAGAGTATTGAACACAGTTGTGGGGGTACATAATGGTATATTTCAGAATTCTAATACATTGGATATATTTTTCTCTCTCTACATAGATTTAAAAATCAAAATTGTTTACATATTTTCAAACAAAAAAAATTAAATTGATGATAAAAAGAACGTTAAAATATTTCTAAAACACTATACTTCTTCAGAAAAAGTGAAATAACTTGCAAAAAATTATACTGTTTGGGAACAGGTATCGCAACTTAAATTTAGTGTTATAAAGTGAAGGGAAAGCTTTAAAAAATGTATATAATCAATTTTGTGTGTCAAAGAGTTGAGGTTAAAGAAAAAGATTTGCAGAAATGCCTCTTGAACCTAGTTGATGTGTTTGTACATTGATCTTTCTGAACTCTAACTTTTGTGTAAAAGAACTGTTCTCGTTAATTAAGAAATATTTCCATATTAATTCTGACAAACTAACAGAAAGATGTTCAATAAATTTTTCCATTGATAAAAGTGCGCATAACATTTGCAGCTCTTCTAAGGGGACTCGCAAATTAAATTAGCCTCTGAAAGCGGCAATTCGAAGAAATACGGTTTGCCCGAGAATTGTTGGACACTTAACAAAATTTAAAATTTAAGTATTTAAATTTTAAATTTGGTTTTTACAGAATTTTAAATTTAAAAAAAATCTATATCTACGAATCGGATATTTGAATGATAGCTGATTTACAAAATTGCTAGAATTTCGTTTCCCATAATTTTGTACCAAAAAATCTGATAGTTGGTGCTAGGACTTCGTCAAGAGATTCAGAAGAGCGTAATGGATATGGCGACTGTGGTAAAGATATTTGGTGGATTTTGTGATTTTTCAACAGGTTCATCTCTACACGGGTCCACGTGTGTGCGCTATCGCTTCAGTCAACCTTTCGCAAACAGATGGATAGGCCGCAGTGGTCCAATTCAGTAGCCTCCTCGATTGCTGGATTGAACCCTCTTGGCTTTTTTCATATGCTATTCCATTAAACGTTTTCGACTGTATCATGAAGTTTGTGGTATCAAATTAAATAGCCTCATGTACGAGAAAAAGTTACTTATAGTGTTTGCTGCTTATTTCGCTGGGTGGTTTATCCGGTGAGCTGCTTATTCCGGTTGAAAATCAGCATGAATAGAACAAAATGGCCAAACTGGATTGCATTTCCGCCGGTTGTCTCGATAGTGAGTGTCGCTTTATCCGGTCAGGAAATCTTTGGAAATTAGGTAAGATTTCGACGTAATTAGCGTTTAGGGCGAAGTGAAAACCAGTCAAAGACGATTAATGTTTGCGGGGAAGTGTTGCTGTAATTGAATATGAAAACAATTGATAATACACTTAACCCTTTGAGGCGCAACCCTTTCCCAATGCTGAAAAAAGGGCAGCCGTTGCCATCGCTCGACTTAACTACCAGCAAGATGGCGGACGAACGAAACGTTCATCGCGTGCCACAGATCTAGAGACCCTTTTTTGACGCAGCTGGCTGTGCGCGAGCACAGCCAGCTGTCGTCAAAAAAGGGTCTCTAGATCTGTGGCACGCGATGAACGTTTCGTTCGTCCGCCATCTTGCTGGTAGTTAAGTCGAGCGATGGCAACGGCTGCCCTTTTTTCAGCATTGGGCAATCTGTCTAGCCGTTCTCGCATTCTTCCATTTCTCAGCATATGTCAGTGCTGTTGAAAATAATCGTGACCATTTTTTTACGGGAAATGACGTGCTAAAAATTAAGGATTTTCGTTGAGCTATGTCACCCGCAATTATTTTTATAGAAATCCAATCTATTCTTCGTGACTGGCAACAGTCAAAACGTCAGAGTTTGGTGTTCCCAGAGCGGGATCATTGCGCCTTAAAGGGTTAACAGAATTTTTAATAAAAATAACGATCAATCTTATTCACCCGAAACCAATAAGACACCTGATGATGATGACGATGATGTGCACCCGAACCGGGTACGTGTCCCAAGAGTAGATTACATGAACGCTATAGACATTTACGTAGAGCATTTGATAAGAACAATGTAAATGATCACCTCTTTTGAACATTATGTGAAATTCAATTTGCTGTGGCCCTAAAACAGTCTTTAATTTCGGATATTGCCTTCAAGACGTTGTTTTTTATCTATTTATTTTTCATTTTTTCATCATATAAATGTACATATGTATTTTTTTTCATTTTTGTTCATTTATTTATTCTTAAATGAATGTGTGCATACGTTAAATTATTGACTAAAATAGTTCCCATATTTCAATTTATTTTACTGATTTCTTTATTATTTTTTTTTAATTTTCTCACTTTTAGTTTGGTTTCGCCATTTATTTCGGATTTCGGTTATTCCGGCCAGTTTCAATACGTCGCGATGTGACCGGAATAAGCGGCGACCACTGTAGTACATTCATTCCGTTAAGAATAAAAAGAACCTCATAACACGGAATTAGTTATGTCGTTCCTATTGATTTCGTAGAGAAATAAAATTTCGTGCTTATCGAAATTTAATTTAAATTTTTAAAATGAATTTATCGAATAAAACTGATTTATGTTGTATTTTATCTCGGAAAAACAAGGGAAACATATCAGAAACTAGTGAAATGAGACGTGAATGTAAGCCGGTATCCGTTCCCCAAATCCAAGTCAAGACACTTGACGCCATCTTTCGGCTGAAACAAGAAACGGAACTGTATAATTTGATAGTAATATTGATTTTCACTGTCATTCTTTTAAATCTTCAAATGAAGTGCTGCGCTCGAAATTTCAAATATAATTGTTGTTGTTTATGTTTCTATTGTAATAACAATAAATTATCTTTCGATGCAAATGTTGATTTTCATTCTTTCTGAATTTATGAAAAGTCGCTGTATATGTTTTATATTTTATGTATTTCTTTTTTAAACTGTTTGTTTTGTATAAGAAGCTTCCACTTTTTAAATTACTTAAACTAACACATCTTTCGCTTTTTAAATTACTTACTAATTATTTAAAAAACAGAAGGACAATGAAATTATGAGTTTTAAATGAAGTTCCGAAAAAAATAGTAATTTAAAATTTGACACTTATTTTTTTTTAAACATTTAAAAATAAAAAGGGGGGGAAATGAGTTTTAACCCTTTATAAGGCGAGTTTATGTGCAGAGAGTCGAAGTACTTGGAATTTTTCTGGACCATTTTTTAGGATTAATTCACATATTTTCCCTCTGCAGTAATATCCCACGTGAAAATTGGAGAAATAAGCATTAAAAAACATAGAAATGTTGCAGGAGAATACATTAATTATTCACAAAATCAAAGTCGGAACATTACCTGCTACTTGTACACGGAATTAAACGCAACAATATATAATTAAAAGCGATCGTTCTTATGCTCGATTTTCGAGTAATTATTAGAGCTTTCTTTAAAATTACGAATGAAAAAAAAGTTCATAAGCCAAATATAATTTAGAATCTAGATATCTGGAAAAATTATACATCCAATATAACTGAACAAAAATCAGAAAATTCACTAATGATAGTTGAATTCTGTACTTAATAGACAGTAGGTGGTAAGTATTTTTACCACGGCCTTTATAAAGGGTTAAGTGAATTACAGCTGGTGCACGTAAAATCTGCCCGTGGCTCAAACGATAACTCTGTGAACCTAGCACCGGGTGCTGAACCAGGTGATAGGTCTCTCGTCTGGAGTTCGTTCAAAATTAGGAAACCCCGCGCTATGTCGGTCTTCCTACTATTGGGACTCATTAAAAGGGAAGCCATTCCCTTCCGCCCATCGACGTCTAATATGTAGGATTTGGCTCCGCTCTGAGGCTGCCAGAAGCCATTAGCAACAAGTTAATCTCAAGAAACTATAGTAACTTTAAAACTGATACAACATATATTCTTTTAAACAATTTTATAGTAAAATAACTGGAAATATAACTCTTAAGAAGGATTTTTAACTCGCCTCTCTTAAAAAGAATATTGATATGATAGCAGACGGTTTTCATAGGGGGGGGGGCGGAGGGGTCTTAAACTGCCATCTCAAATATCGGCTTTTATCAACTTATTTAAAAATATCGCCAACCGAAATAGTATAATTTTGACAAATTTATACGAGGAATGGAAACAATATCATAGTTTTTATTTTAAAATTTTGTAATTGAGTTTGTAATTTTGCCAAACTAACTGATCTTAGATTGGAGGGAAAGAAATCTTTACAAGTTTTTCAAGCAGTTTTAAAATTCTTCCTCGTCTATTACAATTAGGAAATACGCTATCGCTTTTGTTTAAAAAAAAAAATTAATCAATCCATTGAGTTAAAAATTTTGCGAAGTCCATCAGAAACAAAAAGTGAATTATTGTTCATTTTTTGCCAAGTTTATCACCTAGGCTCCTAATTTTGCCAAGTGTAACAATCCATCACCTTTACAAGGTCTCTGAGTAGTGAAGGCGCTGGTGTGTTTATAGATATGTAAGTACGTGTGTGTGTGGGGGGGGGGGGGGGGAAGGAGCGTCGGTATCTGTCTGTCTATCTGCTCTCTATAGGCAGCTAGATCGTTCATCTTACCTCAGCCAAATTCGGCACATGGAATAAACAAGGCAAAACAGAGCTATTGATATAAAAGACATGATGGGACTTTTACTTTTTTAGTTATTTCATGTTTTGTACATTTTTCAACGATTTTGCGCGTATTTTATGATCTGATCTGCTCAATTTTCATACAAAAATTATACACCTTGTGTCATTTGGAAAGTTCAGATAATGCTTTTTAAAGGAGCTTTATTTGAGCATCAACCTAATTTTTTTTTTTTTCCATGAATGTTCACGAAAAGCGTCATCAATAAATCTGGGTTTTAGCCGTTTTCCTTTGTAAATCATGCGAATTATCTTCAAAATTCATATTCATTTTATGCATTAGTAGTTGTTGACTGGACTAAATGAGCGACCGTCAGCGGACAATTTATTTTTTTCGACAAATGATGCCCTAATGCACAATGCCCCGGGTCATTTCTGCAAAACTATTCCGAAACAAATGCAGTCCCCTACTAGCAATTTTGCTCGGGCTACCACCGGCCACGCAGCCAGCCGATGACGGCCCGAGCAAAATTGCTAGTAGGTAAGGGATTTGCATTTTACATTCATGAAAAAAGTAATTAGATAGCTAATATTAACACTATACTGCCAATCTCCCACGTCTACAGGTTTTACAAAAGACCGTTACCAACTTAACGTGCTGGTCTGTCATTCCATGTCAATTTACATATGAACTTGCGTCCGAAAGCTCAAACGGCAACCACAAGAGGGCGATATTCGCAGGCTTAATCATGCTGGTAATACGAATCGAACTATTCCTATAGTAAACCAAATGATCGATCTCCGGCAACGTCCTAGTCTGAAAGGATCACTCTTCCATAATTCTGAGAACATCGCCCTCTAGCGGTCGCCTTTTACATTTCCGGACACAAATTCTTATGTAAATCTTGTTTATCATGATATGACAGACCAGCATGTTAAGTTTGGCAATGACCTTTTATGACACCCTGTATATTCCTCGATAGTGTTCAGACCAAACTTATGCAGGTAAGTGCATGCTATAAATTCTGATTTTTTAGAACGAAATAATGACTTCGTCAATTTATAGGATAAAAAATTGTTTTTGCTGAAATACTGTATTAATTTAATTTCAAGTGTCCTGCTTGTCGGGTAATTTAAGGAAAAGCTGCATGAAGTGAAATAAATTAGCTACATATGTTGCATAAACCAAATCCTCTAAATAATAACTAAATCTAAGGAGCTTAAAAATATAATTATTTTTTAATAAGCCTTTTTTAATGAACATATAAGGAATATTTAAAACGGTTTTTTATTTTTTTTCTTTGCAAAAACGCAAAAAGTATGCCTAATCATAAATTTAACTTAACTAAAAACATAAAGAGAAATGATTTTTTCTTAAACTTCCAAGGATGAATATAAAAAAATATACCAGACGTCTTCTTAAAAGAAATTAGCGTGACATAATTCTCAATTTATTATACTTTGTACCTTTTAATCCCCAGAGGTATATTTTAATACGATTACGACTATTTTTTTAAACTGTATTCCCTTAATTAATAATAAAAACCCGTTTCATGAATATGGGTAATTAAAATTCATTTTTAAAAAGCTGCTTCTATGCAACATAAGACATACTATCTTCTTTTAATATATTATTATGTTATTAGATAGGAAAGTTGATGTACGTATAGCCACAAAGGAGAGGTTGAGTTCGGAGTTTAAATTGATTGACCTTTGTAAATTTAACACGTTTTATGAAATCGGCTGTTGCCAGTTAAATGATCGTTTAAACGTTTTCTGGTAGGAACAGCTAGTTTTATAATTCTTCGAAATAATACGAGTTAATTAACTCGCCGTGTGTAAGCTGGCGTGTGGAAGTAGAGTGATGATCGTTGCAAAACCGTTACAGTCAGTAGTGAACAAGATTCTACTATAATAAAAAAAAATACATATACAGTAGAACCCGGATCTATCGTTCCCGGATTCATCGTTTTTCCGTATTGACCGTTTTATTTCTATGGTCCCTGTTCAAATTGTATTTGAATAACGTTGAAGAAACTCGCATGTACCGTTCGTCAAAAGCGTGGCTCACTTGGATAAATACAGGCTGTCCAGAAAGCTCCGTTTTTCCGTACGAGTAAATTTTCGCTTCTTCGCCGATTTGTCGCTTTTATCCAACGAATCACTGTTGCCAACTCTGCCGGTATCCAGTAATGGATAACAATGGCCGCATTCGTAAACGCCAAACGAGTTGCACTCGTGCAACGAGTTTATCGTTTACGAATGCAGCCAATGTTTTCAAGCCGAGAAAAAAAAAAATAAATAAATAAAAAGCCGAGTTTGGCGCCTTTTTTTAGCACTTGAGTGCTATTTCGCTCGAGCACGGTTTTTGTGTAGACACGATTGTTATATTTGAATGTGTCATTGTTATCCATTCCTGGATACTTTTAGTTTTGATTTTAGGCACATTTTCTCCGGCAGAGTTGGCAACAGTGATTCGTTGGATAAAAGCGACAAATCGGCGAAGAAGCGAAAATTTACTCGTACGGAAAATCCCATAGGAGAAACTGGTTTCCGGACAGCCTGTATTTATCCAAGTGAGCCATGGTCAAAAGTGACTTCCCCGCGTTCATCGTTGTAAAATTTTTCTTCTGACATAAATGAAATTGAAGGTTAAGTGGATACATGTGGCATACAAACAGTAATTGCTTCTTGATTTCTTGGTTTGACGATAACTTCAGATAAACAGTGGTTGCGTGTTGAAGAGGGTGTGTATAGCGTGAAATTGAATGATTATATTTCCATTAATCAAGATGGTGAGGCATGCGGTATCCCTAGCATGGACGAAACGAGTGATGATGCAAAAGATGAAAAAAATGGCGAAGCAGAGGATAATGTTCATATGCCGATGAGGCTGAGCCTTTACTAGTACGAAGAATTGCCTGAATCAATAAATGTATTTGAAACTGCATGAACTTTTTTGAAGCAAAACTTCTTTAGTCGCGACTAGGGAGTAACTCAGATTTTTTTTTTTCTGACGGAAGTAACGATCAGTAAAGAAAGTGACGTATATGTCATATATACCCCTCGCTGTCTCTGAAAAAGAAGAACCACAGAAAAATCTACCTTTTCGACTGCTGCATTGCTTTACTCTTTTACGCGTGATTACTGGCTTCAGATGTGTTTTAATTACATAATTGTCTTATAATACTATTTCGTAATGAATATAGGCAATAGTTTCGAAGCGCAGTGATATTATTATTTGTCAAATGCCAGTAAAATGGGCCGTTTGGCCATTAAACTCCATTAAACTCCTAAGTATTATGTATGCCATGTCTATTATTATTTTGCCCAAAAGCTGTTTAAGAAATGTTATTAAATTTAGAAGAATGTAGTTTGTGTGAACGCAATATTTATAATGATATATATAGTGCAATGATATATATATATATATATATATATATTTATATATAGTATAATTATAGTATATATTTATAATGATATATATACAACGGTTTAAGAACACGGGTATGTAACACCACAAAGAACCAAACACTGGCTGCAAACGGTTTAAGAACAAAATAAAAGAATAACAAATGGACACTCTGGATTCTAACCCAACCTCAAGACGTAGCAACGGTTTAACACGGGAATGGAACACTACAAAAAAACGGACCCTGGCTGCAATCAATCCCAAACAATAGACAAAACCTGCAGTTTAAAAACACGGATACAGAATAATAATTCGAAACCTACCAGCAGACGAAATCAACGCTTAAGAACACTGAGATAGAAAAACACAAAAAAAAATTTACACTACCTGCATTCGAACCCAACAAACAGAGGAAAACATCAGTTAAAGAATACAGTTAAAGTATAATACTAGACTATGGACATTCGCCCCATTCAAACCTAACCTCCAGACGGAACAATGGTATAAGAAAACAATTAAAGAATAGTACTACAACAGGGACACTTCCTGGATTCTAAGTAATTATCATATTTACCGATGATTCTTACTGGAGATTTTAATGTTAATTTTCGCTCTCAAGAATCACAGCCGTTATTTGATTTTTTAAAAGAAAAATTTGATCTAATTATGAATACTTCAATCAACAACGCGTTTCGGTACAACGATAGATGCTGTATTTTCAAGAAAATTAGCAAATTTAGAGAGTAAAATTTATATTTCACATTATAGTTACAACAAACCTATAATTTCATACATAAATAAAACTCGGTTGTTCGAGCCTCGTCAGGGGGAGACCCCCCTGAAGCCCCCAAATTTTTAATTTCATTATTGCCCTATTAAAACGATATTAATTGACTATGTCACTTTATCTCCCATCGTTCTTGTATTTCGCCTGGTAACCCTATGTTGAAATTTTTATGATTGTAACCAATTTATAGAAAAATACATGGGATGCATATTCTACAGCTTACGAAATATTGTAACAATAGATTAAAGCTGTTGTGAACTAATAGTATTTAAATATATGTAAAAAAAATACATGTGATGCATATTATACAGCTTACGAAATAGTGTAACAATAGATTAAAGGTGTTGCGAACTTACAGTATTTAAATATATATAAAATTATGTTGCATTTTGGGACACATTTTTGGGACAATTTTCAAAAAAGGGGTGAGAGATAAAATGACTTTGTCATTAAAAATTATAATGACATTGAAGTACCTATTTCCAATGAATAATATGAATATAACATTTATATAATCTTTGTGAAGTAGATGAATAATAAATATAATTAAATTATAATATGATATTTATTTAAGTTTAATTATTTCAGTGAAATTTGTCGTAAACGTCAAAGAAGTTTTACTTCAATTGCGGGTAAAGATTACACGCACACACTTTTTATTCAAACATAAAATCACAGAGAAGGTGCAGAAAAATATTGTAAATGTTGAAAATTTACTGTTTAATTTAAAAAATGATGAAGAAGCCAACATAAAATTACTGTTTTTTTTTTTAAATAAGTATCACTTAGTTTTCATCTTACATTTATTTGTTCTATGATTTTGCAACTAATTAGTATTTGTCGATGTATTGTCATTTTTCCGAATTCATAGTTTATTCCTACGCACACCTTGAAAAACGATGAATCGAGATTTTACTGTATATAATTCCTTGTTGCAGCAGGGATGAAATATTCCACGAAATAGTGAGGCAATAGTGGGCCACTAACATTTTGTATAGTCCTGAAAGCACGGAGATGCGTATGCCTCACTCAACACACTTCGCTTCTTCCCCGAGTCGAATATATCATCCGACTCAGCAGCAAGGACATGTTCAACATTATACCCCATTTACATTCAGCCATCCCCACTTCTCTACTCGCTGCTGCTATTTTTCCAGGAAGTACTTTTAAGTCAGTTCGTTTAAAAAAGCTTTTCCAGATAACATAGTTTAATTTATTTTTCATTAAAATAATCGTCTGCTTGAAGCTTGATATAAGAGGGGCTACACTAAACAAAATCGTTCGAATGCGAAAAGTTTCTGCGTGTTTCCAGAAGATCATGAAATTCGATTTCTGTTTGTAATAAAAATTAAATACGAAGTTATTTACTTTAGGTGGACGAAGATTAAATATAGTGAGTGTGCACGTGCTTTCATAAAAAAAAATTTCTAGCGTCCGTTGTAATTGCCTCCCCGACGAGCTTTGATTTCTAGTACAAAATATTTTTCTGCGAAATGTTGCTGTGATTTTTTTATACGGTAGTTCTACCCACTCCGTCTTGTCTTATTCCAAAGAAAACGAGAATCTGATTTTCTGAAACTATTTTTCGCTTGATAAATAAATGTAAAGTTTTCACACTTATCAAAACTATGTAAAAAAAAAAAAAAAAGCCCGGTACACGCACTTATTTTATAAAGAACATACGGCTTTGCAGGATTAAATTCCTTGTAAGCTGCGACCAAATGTACCCACCCTTTCTCAATGAAAGCGTTCTAAAAACTTGTTGGAAAAAACAGGATCTAATGAAAAACTTGGAAGTCATGACGTCATGGGTACGTTAATTTTGATTTTAAAATATCTGGAACAGTATCTTTCTTTCTTCATTTTGATTGTAATGTTCACAATTTTAACAACTGACTTCTTAGATAGAATGCGCAAGCGAGGAGGGAACAGTATACAGGGTTTCCCAAATTCATCTTTTCCCAAATTATTTAATTCTTTATCTACTAGAGATAACTGGGCAATGTAAAATTTAAAAAAATGTTAGAAATAAGGTAAGAAAAAATTTCCTCTCGTTAACTTTCAGAAAGTGACACATTTTAAATTTGTATAAAATCCTCGTTCTAAAAAATTCTCAATTAGTAAAATATGTCCCATTCACTAATGATGCGATGTATAAATTTTCATCCTTTCATAATAAAACTCATACGGAAATATCTTAAACGAAGATGGTTAGGGGCTATACATGAATCTGGATGTAAAAGTTTATTGCTAGAGATCAAAAAAGTATTTTTTTTTCTTTTGTAATTTCAATGAAACCGCCAGAAACGCGATTCCCTCACGTGTTTTTTTCCTTTCGCGAGCCATGGAAAAGATGTTTGAGTCAGCATGCATTTATATTCATATCCCTGACACATTTCAGGATATATTTTTCAAATTTTGTGCATCACCTCATACGTGTGTAGGGGGCATAATTTACTATTTGGAAATTTTTTGTGCTTGCGTAGTATACGAAAGTGTAACTGTTTGAAAAATAACGAAAGGCATTTTATCTGAGCAAGTCTTTTTCCTGCTTTATTTATCTTTCAATTTACATTACTCACTTATCTCTAAAGCCGTTATCAGACGGCGCATTTTCGCCCTTCAAAATGCTCGTACAACTCTTTCGGCTTTCATTTTTCTTGTCAAAAGCAAGGTATAGGTTTGTATTGCAAGGCAAGAAAATGATCTGGTGGATTGGCACGGGGTTGCCGATTTGGCGACGTTATAGCTCGTTTTGTGACAAAACAGTTATTACGTCGTCGCTGTTTTTGTCACAAAAATCGCTCGTCCTGTCGCGCCCCGTGCATTCGAACATTGACATTGACGGTGGAATTCGAAGGTTCATTTTTAAGTAAATACAGTAAAAAAGTTTATAATGGTTTTTGATTTGCACTTCGGAAATAAAATCGGCTTCTATTTCCGCCGTCCACATTGCAGGCACGGAGGTCGCCATCTTGAATGAAGGTGTGGACAGTGTCTAGAGCTCTGATTGGCTGATTTCGCCATTCATACCAAACATTTTTCAACATTGTTCGAAACAGTCCGGTGTCAAGGGAAATACTATCACACAACGGTTTTCGCCTGACTGAAGGGCAAAACTGCAGTACAAAAGTGTTGTACGTGCATTTTGCAGTGCGTAGAGCTCTCGTGTGATAACACCTTAATAGATAAAGAATTAAACCTTGTTACCACCTTTATGGGACACCTTGCATGCACTCTGGTCTGACAGGAAATAAAAACTTCCGTATAAGAAATATCGTCTCTTGTAATGCGGCGAGGTTGAAGAAAAACACTGTGTGCATTTAATATATGACTTCCCGTGCATCATTGAACAAAAGAGAGCTAATACTCCCTTGACTATAAAGAGATTGCTCTAGCCCGGGTTTCCCTATAAAAGATGGATATAATAAATATTATAAATGGGCGTCGCCTACGAGTGCAAGCTATGAGGCTTTCCCTGCTCCTCCGGAATTAATCAACTTACGCTGTTTTTTTTCACTTTATTGCGACCGTGAATGCATTACGGGG